>CAMAPE010000052.1:6230000-7500000 GCA_945859875.1 Cuscuta europaea
TCTAAATTTTTATTGTTTTTCTAGTAATCTCACAGTTCTCTATTTTGTTAGGCAGAGGCTACTCATTGTTTTCCTAGTAATCTCACAGTTCTCTATGTTATTGAAACTTGTACTTCTTTAACCT
The DNA here is from genome assembly GCA_945859875.1 of Cuscuta europaea. Classification (NCBI taxonomy): domain Eukaryota; kingdom Viridiplantae; phylum Streptophyta; class Magnoliopsida; order Solanales; family Convolvulaceae; genus Cuscuta; species Cuscuta europaea. The sequence continues at coordinate 6,230,125 of CAMAPE010000052.1, forward strand.
CTAAATTATGTTAGATTTATAGTAAGACTATAAGTTATGACTTTCTTTGTGTAAGTTGTGATTTTGGCTTTATTAGTTAATGTTAACCTGGAAGAGTGTGATTATTTTAGAGGTCTTGAGAGTTTAAGCAAAAGTTAAGCCTTTGGGTTTAAAAGTTACATTTTTTTATTTACGAGTTATAGTAATTTGAGTAAAAGTAATGTTTTTCTTCAACATCTCTAAATATAATTGTAGATTGTAAACACTTACCATAACATATTTATTTATTTTAATACTTTTATAGAGCAACGGGAGAAAGTGTGAGTTGATCCATTTGTTGTTTCAAAATTCTCTATATTGATAATTATTGGTAAGGATTAACAGTTATAGGTGGAGTGTGTCTACTTATGTTAAAACTTACGAATATTTTATTAAAAGTTATGATTATTTTATTAAAAGTTATGATTATTTCATTACTTATGAGTTATGACCTAAAGCAGGTTTGAGCTAGCCAATTAGAATGATAAGGTTAATGTGAAAAAGTGAAAAAAGTTCACTTAGTAGTTATACATTTTGTTAAAAAATTATAGTTTGTTATTAGTTTCTTCTATCAGCTAATGACTATAATAAGTTTTGTTATTGCTTTGACTCACTTTGAGGTTTTCAGCAAATGTGAGCTAAAAGTTGGATATTTAGCTTTAAAAGTTTTTATTTTGACTGTATTAGTGTATTGATAGAATTTTGATTTACTTTTTATATATGCATATGATGAACGCGTATGAGCCGGCTGATTAAAATGACAATCGACTGTTAGAACAAAAAGTATAAGTTGGTTAGAACACACATCATTGCTCCAAAGAATGCAAAAGAGAATTTGTGGACTATAAAGATTGTTCTACCATGAATAGTTTTGCACTTTTGTGTTAATTATAATTTTTTTCTAATTTATGCTGAGTTGAATGTAGCAACTTGTTAATAATGAATGTAAGTTTTACAAGTCTGGAAGCTTTTAGTCTAAGTTGAATGTTTCTTATTTAAGTATCTTTGATATGAATCTTGCTTGTCTGATTAGTATAAGTTACTAAATATATGAAAAGTCTTGCTTTATTCGTTTTTCTACTCTGTAAGTTTCACAAATCATGACCAAAAAATTCTTTAAAACAGAGAATAAATACTCTCTCTAGTTTCTTTTAAGTTATTTTCAATCATTGTATATGCCGAATATGATTGTTTCTATCCCCAAAACATGTTCAGACGTTCAATATAAATGTGTGATCTATTTTAACTCTAGGTGTGTATGACTCAGAATTGAGTTAATAGAAACATTGTTGAGCTTAAGGTGAAATACTTTTAATGCATGCAAGATAAGCAGCTTATTTGTTTTAAAAATGGCATGTTACTTATCAAATTTAACAACTTATGAGTTTTAGCAACTTTAGAGCTATGATAACTAAAATGACCAATAGATCAAACTGGTCAACTTTTAAACATAATGTCATAACTTTTTAAGACGGAAAGTCGCATATTTGTTTTACAGCCTATTAGCTCAATTGGAAGAGCATCGTGTGACCGCACGAAAGATGTGAGTTCGAATCTCACATAGGTTATCTCAACAAGTGGGTTGATGATTTAATTTTTTCTCAACTTTAATTTCATGTTAATGCTGCATTTATTCTAAATGTAGAATCTAATAGATTATGCAAATGTCTTAGCTAGAGTTGGGCTATGTTTAAGTTGAGTATAAATGTATAATGCAGTTGATCTTAGTTGAAGAAGAGGTATCTTACCTTTTATTTAATAGCCTATTTTAATCAAACTTCATCCTTTTATTCCTTATCATTGCGTTTATTGCTCTGATTTTTTTCCAGAAGCTTCATTTGTGCAGCAGTCCAGTTACTATTTGAGAGATTTGTGCAGCAGTCTAGTTACTATTTGTGCAGCAGTCCAATTACTATTTGTGCAGCAGTCCATTTGCAGCAGTTACTCTCATTCAGTACAACTAATGGCTTAATTTGACCTTTCTTTTGAGCTAATCATGGACTCCAATACTCGTGTGCATCTCGCTGCAATCGTGGTGAGAACATCACCTGGGTTCTCAACCCAACAAGAAAATAAATGTGTTTCCAAAAGTGAAAAATGCAAGTGTAGTATTTGGTTTCAAAAACTAAAAACTGATATGTCAATAGGTAATAGTAAGTCATGACTCATGAGCATTGATTGAATATGTAATAATCTGCAAAGTTAGGCTATGCGGGACTCGAACCCGCACCTTCATGCAAATGTGCGCATTGCTCTACCAATTGAGCTAATAGCCTTGATATGAATATTGTCTGAAAGATAAGTTAAAATTAAAGCATCAATATAAGCAGCTTAGAGCCAATTATAGATCAAATAATCAAGACAATTTTGAAGTTGCAAAAAACCAAAATATATTACAATTAAAAATAAGTCAAAATATTAGGAATATTTGCATGCAATTTAGGAATATTTATAGAGATGTTAAAATGCACAACTTAATTCTACACAAATAACTATGGTTGGACTCGGGTCGGGCCACCCGGCCCGTGGACCGGCCCGGCCCGCTACTGTGCGGGACCGGGACCGGCCCGGTTCTCGGTTCCGGGTCCAGGTCAGGCCTAGGCCCGGGGGGTAGGGCGGGTTCGGGCTCGGGTCTCAAATTTGGTGAACCGGCCCGGCCGGGTCGGGCCCGGGCCCAGGCCAAATTGAATTTTTTTTATTTTTTTTTTATTTTTGGGGTTCCACCCGGGTTGGGCTTGATGGGTAGGATGGGTTTGGGAGGGTGGGGGTGAGGGGGGAGGGTTAGGAAAGCAAAAAAAAATCCAAACCGGAGACCCGACTCAGCCCGGCCCAGACTGGACCCGGTGGCTACCCGGGCCGGTCCCGGGTCCACCATTCCTGAACCGCCGACCCACCCGGTCCTAGGCCCGACCCGGACCCGAGTCCACCCCTACAAATAACTATAACTCTCATATATCAAGAAGACACAACTTTTACGGAGACTACACAGACCTCCAAATATCAAGAACTCAATGCATACTTTTACGGAGACTCTTCAGACCTCCAGATATCAAGAACACAGTGTATCAAATACAAGGCTTCAGTTCCTTCATCAAACTTTACAAGGCTTTAGCTCAAATTCTCATCAGAATGAGTAATATAAAAGAAGTAAACCATACAACTTCATTATATATAATTTTAGGAATTTATTTAGCATAACTTCTAATTATAAAGTATCGGGCCTAACCATATAATTTCCTTCAGTTAAGCTAAACCACAACTCTCTTTTTCCATGCGATAAAATTATGTAAAAGTAAAAAAGGTTTTCAAAAAATTTTTATCCCAAAAAGTACAACTTCTAAGAGAAAAGTGACAACTTCTTATTTGAAAAGAAATTACTCGATTTGGAAAGCATAAGTTCACTGGATTGTAAACTACCAACACATTTACGCATCTTAAGTCAAAATTGAACTACTAAATCCTTTCAAATAGAGCTGGATGAAGAGTGGTAATATTTGATTCGTGAAGATGAATTTGCAGTAACGTTTCTCCTTACCAAACATGATTCTATTCTTACAATTAGATCCGAGTGGATAAGGAGAGGAAAGAGACTGGTGGTCACCAGTGTCAGAAAGTGTAATTCCGGCGATTTTCATCTCCCATGGAGATTTTTATATTAGGCGAAGTTGAGAACAACTCATCACCAGTATTCCATCCAAACGTGCTAAGGACGAACAGAGCAATCGACACGCTCATTTGATGAGATGAAGGAGATCAGGAGAATATGTGAGAAGAGAGAGAAGAAGAGAATGGATCAGATGGCTAACATACGTAGTATTTTTTTTATTCAAAGTTTCCCATTTATTAAAAAGGTAGAAAGCTTGAATAATTTACAACAAATGACATTAATGATAGCAACGATTCTAATCTAATCGGACGATGGATATTAGTCATTTAATCTTAATGACAGCGCATGTTTTGAACTAATCTAACGGTGAGGAATACTTCTCACTTTTCAACTTAACACACACTTCTCATGGGATCTTCTCTCTCTCTCTCTCTCTCTCTCTCTCTCTCTCTATATATATATATATATATATATATATATATATATATATATATATATATATATATATATATAGAGAGAGAGAGAGAGAGAGAGAGAGGAGGGTTCTAGTGAGAACTCATTTTAAAATGATAACTTGTTATCATGAGAACTTTTAATCACAACGATTTATTTAATTCAATCATTGGTAGGATGCACATGGGGTACTTTGTGTAATTATTGAAAGTTCAAATGGGGTCTTTTTTGTAATTATTGTAGAGTTACTAGAAAAATGCCACCTTATTAATGCTAGCCATTGATTCCATAAATCAAGGGTGTTGATTAGAAGTTCTCATCCATAAATGGGTTCTCATTTTAAAGGGAGTAGAGGCCCAACACTGTAGAGGGGCAGTTCACGGACTCCCAAATCACGAACCGCCCCTCTACAGTTACTTGGGATAGATTTAGTATTTCCTAAAAGAGGAATGTTGTAATTAATTTGAAATTGTCGAAAAAGAAAAATGTTGCATTTATTTAAGAATGGGAAAGTACTTTTTCCTCGTATTAAACATTGAACTTCTATGTAAGAACATTTTGAACTCCTATTCACGTAATTAACTCATTCAGGTATAACCGTGAAAAGGATTGCTAGAAGTGGAGATGTTCCAATTTACAATAACGTATATGGATACTTCAGAACTTCCAAAATAATGGAATGTCATCCTGAGCAAACTATGTCGTACTTCAAGAAGCCACTGTAATCCTTGTTTATGTTTATGATTTCAGATTTCAAGGTTTTGCTTTCTCGACCAGCTTCTAATGCCTGGTATCTGCATAATATCAAAACATTTGTCAAAAACAGATCAGTGTCATAAATAGTCCACGGACAAGCACAGCCGGCCATTTGTGTTGAATGGCCAAAGTTATTTAATACTCCATATATTTTTAAGTGTAGATAATGTACAGGAAGTTAGTTTTTTTTTAGAGACAGGAAGTTAGTTAATTAGTTTCCTATTCTTCAATAATTAATTTTCTAGTCATTTGCTACTAGTATGTATCTTGATGTATTCCATTTAAATAGCCTTCTGGCAATAGTTGTCACGGCGGCTATTGAATATTCAGTTTGAACAGTCTTGGTAAAAAAACATTCAAAAAATTAGCAAATTAGATCACAAGGATATCAAGTGTGTATTTTGCAGGCAGAATCGAACCATTAACTTTAGCCACAACTGAGCAAAAAATTAAAATATCATGTGTGTATTTTAAGGACTTGCATCAATTTAAATGTTTTAATCTTACCTATTCCTACGTCAAAAAATGGTTTATCACTATGAATGTGAAGTTTATTAACATATCCCGTTTTTTAGTCATTTTCAGAGGAGCTTCTGGAGAACATTGTAAAGAGAAGAAATGAACAATAACATCCTCTTGGAGTATCCATAAACAAGCACAGTATCCTCTTAAACCCCCATAGTTTGATCACATAGAGTCTATCTGGTAAGTCATGTGATCCACTTCTAATCATGTTTCCCATATAGAAATACCTAACAATGTACAGGTTGTGTTGCTCTTAAAAGCCTTAGATGGACAAAGGCTGCCCCGGAAGAAATGAATGCTCTTGAGAAGAGTCGGGCATGACAGGTTGAAGAACATCAGATATGAACTCCAATAGTTGGATGAAACTAGATATTCTCCCTATTTTAGGTGATGGCACACTAGAAGAGTACAAAGTCAGACTAGTGGCGGAAGGTTTCATTCAATCCTGTGGCATTGACTACAGGAAACACCTGCTCTAATGGCTGTACCATACTTGTCACGGCGGTAAGGCGAGACAAGGCCATATCGCTTTGGCGACAATGCATCCGCCTAAGCGACAATTAGGCGACTAGTCGGGCATTGTATAATATATTATAGATAATTATATATAAAATTATATATTACATTCTATGTAATTTGTAATTTATAACGAATTATTAATAGTTTAGTGCTGTATAACAAATATTAGTATACAAGTTATATGCATAGCAATATACTATAGTGTTATCTATACATACTGTATAGTGTATGCGAATCATACATGTATAATATTAAAATCAACTATGTAAAATTGTAGTGGACTACTAGTGGGTAACTGCTTAGTGTGTAACAACATATAAAATACGTAGTATATTAATATAATGGATAGAAGAAGTCTAATAAAGACATGAAGTGATTAGTGATTACAACAACATCGAAGGTTGTATTCAACCTAGCGACGCAGGCATGCAGGCAGGCAACTGCATTTCTTCAACCTTGTGACAGAGGCACGCAGCATGGAAGTAGAGACTAGGAATGCTTTGTGTTTAGGAGTCCTTGTTTGGGCAGGGCTTCTAAAAACAAATTTATTGAGATTTTAATCTCCCATGACATTTTCCATCATTTGCGGTGAAGCCAAAAGATTCACTACTTTTTGGCTTGGGAATATGATGGAATAATGGAATAAAGCAAAAGGCTCACTAAACTGTCCGTGATTCTTTGTTATGAAGTAGCAGTCAGTCCATGCAATTTTTTGACGCAATTTTCACCTAGGGTCATCCGAAAACAGTCTCTTTGTGCTTTAATATAGGGGTAAAATTGCGTACATCCGACGCCCCCTTACCCCACCGTAGGTGGGAGCCTTTGCGGCACTGGGGTAATGATAATGATAATGACGATTTAATCTCCCGTGGCGCGACGCCAGGATTGCGCCTGGACGACATGTCTATGCCTGAACAACGCCAGGGGCGACTTTTCTTCTTCAGCGAGTCGATCTCCCTGTCTACCCTTCTCCATCGCCAGGACGCCTATTCAGCGACTAAGCAACGCCGTGACAAATATGGGTCGTGCTCAACACTATCAGAATGAAAGTGTTTGATGCAGTTCGATGTGAAAAATGTCTTTCTCTAGGCAAAATAATTAGGTGTGTTTTACAAAAGTAATTATAGTAATATGTACTAGACAAAGAAAGCAAATCAAGTAAAAACTCAAGATGTCCCGAAAACATGAAATATGATCAAGATTGAAAAAATTGAAGTCAAAAGTCAAGGGGACTAATAACCAGCAGTTCTGGGTCAACTGCTAAAGCAAAAATGCACCTGAAACTATGTAGTTGCGATTTGGGAATCAACCAGCGTCAGAATAGTACCCAACCTGCGCCGGTCTGTTGGTGATTTAAGTATCACCAGGTTCATTTTAGTGTAATGGAATTTACAGATTACCAATGGAGTTCAAGTTTAATTTTAGACAAGTTAGGAGGTGCGGAGCGCACACTTGTACGAAATTAAATTTAAACTTGGTTCGATTAAATGGCGGGGGTCAAGGGGGCTACGCCCCCTTGCGGGGTCCAAGGGGCAACGCCCCTGACATGGTCCAAGGGGCAGCGCCCCTGGCGGGGGTCTCGCTGCCCGGTCAGTATGATTAGGGACTTAATCATGAAGGGTGTAATTTCTGTTGAGTATGTGAAATCACAACAGAATTTGGCGGATCATTTAACTAAAGGTCTGGCCAGGGACTTAGTGCACAAGTCTGCGATTGGGATGGGTTTAAAGTCCATTTAATTCCATAATGATGAGACACCCAATTCCTCTCTAATATAATATTAGAGGTTGAATTCAATGAGGAAAGCTCATACTTAAGGAATGGAACACATGCATTTTGTCATCCCAGGTTAGTGTGTTCGGACCTGTAGTAAAAGGGTTGAATATATATTCTTAATAATTCATATTTCGATTCATTCTTATTGTATTGATTGATGAGACGCAATCAGGTCTTAAAGCAAAGTTGGAAGTATGGCGACAAACATTGGAGAATAAGGGTTTCAAACTAAGTCGGAGCAAGACAGAGTACATGGAGTGCAAGTTTGGTGGAGGTAGAAGTAGTGGTAATAGCGGAATTACTCTGGATGGTAAGGAGATACCGGTCAGCGATATGTTCCGTTACTTGGGCTCCATAATTCAGAAGGACGGTGAGTTAGATGGAGATGTATCCCATAGAATCAGAACAGGGTGGATGAAGTGGAAGAGTGCGTCAGGATTTCTATGCGACCGAGGTATGACGACTAGACTGAAGGGAAAATTTTATAGGACAGCAATTAGGCCTGCATTACTGTATGGCGTAGAGTGTTGGGCGGTGAAACAATGTCACATTCATAAGATGAGTGTGACAGAGATGCGCATGCTGCGTTGGATGTGTGGGCATACTAGGAAGGACCGCGTGAGGAATGAGACAATCAGACAAAGGGTGGGAGTAGCACCTATTGAAGACAAGATGCGGGAGTCGCGTCTACGGTGGTTTGGTCATGTGCGTAGAAGACCGAGTGATGCACCTGTTAGGCGAGTTGAGATGTGTGGACAAGAGGCAGGGAAGAGAGGGAGAGGAAGACCCAAACAGACGTGGGTTAGGGGAGTTCGAAGTGATATGCTTTTTCTGGGGTTGGATGAGGGCATGACTTATATATATATATATTTATTTATAAGCATTATTTGCAACCTTTTTATTTTATCATTTATATATATATTCATCTTTTTTATATTATCTTTTCATAATAGCTTATCTTTTTATCTTTATTCCTTCTTTTCCTTTTGGTTGTGATATCATGTATCGATTCATGTTAGCCGACCCCAATATCTTTTGGGACTAAGGCTTGGATGTTGTTTTTTTTTTTATATATTCTTAATAATTCCTTTGTTAAAATGTAAGCAGGTACATGATTAAAGGAATTACCTATATGATCGTGAAGTGTAGCCGCACTTCGAAAAGTTGGGACTTGACTTTTATACGATTATGAATGGATTGGGACACTCGGCTTAATAATAGTGTCAAAGTTTTGAACTAGTTGTTTATTTGAACTTATGTGTATGTTATCTTCATGTATTCAAATGGGTTGAAGGGTTCAATTCTTAGAACACCCTGATTCTCGAGTATTTGGAATGTGTAATGTACTAATATGAAAATTCAATCGTTTCGATATTTTCATGTATGCATAAGTTTGGTTGTCTCTTATTCTTGTTTATGTAGATTCATGGTTACACTAAAATGGGGGAGGATTGTTGGTGATTTAAGTATCACCAGGTTCATTTTAGTGTAATGGAATTTACAGATTACCAATGGAGTTCAAGTTTAATTTTAGACAAGTTAGGAGGTGCGGAGCGCACACTTGTACGAAATTAAATTTAAACTTGGTTCGATTAAATGGCGGGGGTCAAGGGGGCTGCGCCCCCTTGCGGGGTCCAAGGGGCAGCGCCCCTGGCGGGGTCTCGCTATTTAATATGGAAATTTATTTTCGGATAAACATGTCCATATTAATTATTTAATAGAATGACTTTCTGTTAGAGTAAAACTCTAACTGATTGGCCTTATCTCTTTGGTAATCAGAAGAATTCGAGTTCTACTAAAACTGCTAGTTCGTAGTCTATATATTGGTGCCTCAGTTTTAGACTGTCTCGAAGAGTGATTATCCCCATAATCTAAATTTCGTGTAACCCAGGCATAGGGTCGAAATATTATATTCGGAAAGTGATCACACGATACTCTGAGAAATCCGTCAGATTTTCTAAAACAGTTTCCCAACTCCCCAGCTTTAACACGGTCAACTTTCTAGACCCAACCGGTGCCGGTCACCCCAAATCTGCAGAAAAACGAACAAGGTGCAAGGTATTTTTAAGCTGAAATATAGATATTTGGAGGGCATGGCTCGGATATCTCGCTCCAATCTGATCTAGGATCATGGATAAACTATCAGAGATCATTTCATATCCTATTTAAACCCCTAAATACATCGCAAAAAAATCATTCAATCCATTAGTTAGTTTCTAACTTTTAAACTTATTCTTTGTACTTTATGGTGTTCTTGAGGCATGTCAGTGTGTGAGCTCTTTTCTTTCAACCATTGATGTTTAGGTAACATTTTTTTTGTATTTTCATGTTTCTTACATTTGAGGTATTATAATCTTGATTAATATAAGCGTTAAAGCAGTGACGGACCAAGAAAATTAGAAACACGGGGTCCCTACTCTAATATAACTCTAATGAGTAAGAGATTAATAAAAAAGGTAAAATATTAAAGTAGCATATCGTTTCGTAGTTAACGTATATCATCAAAATATTAAGATAGTCATAACGCAAAAATGTTTATACTTGGCGTTTAGACTTGATGTTTGAATTTTTACACTTATATTTAAGTGGCCGCCCCAAATTGTTTTGAGCCTTTTCTATAAACTTATTCTGTAGAAAAATAATTTAGTTTTACTTTAAAATAAAAGATATGTAAAATTTGTGTATTGTTGCAATTAGTTTTCATTTTTACATTATACTACGAGGTAGAATTTTATTTAAAAATATATCCACTAGCTTTGTTTCTATTTTCATTTAATACAAGTACCAATTTATTGGTGTAACTTTAAGGATTCTTTTATTGGACTGATTTCAGTCTTAGACTAGACCAAATTAGGTCAAATTATGAGATTCTAACTCAAGCGGTAAATTTGCTATATTATGAACGAATTATATTTAAGATATATGTTATAAGTAAAATATGGAAAAAATCATATGAAAAAGTAGCTAAAATGATCTCTACGGTAACTTCAGTGACCTAGCCGAAAAGTAATTCCAACTTTATTTATTTTGATTATTACACATTTCAATGCGTGAAGTCAAGAATTACGTGTTTCATGAAAAAGTTGATCGATAAAACAGATAAGCTGAGTTTTGGGGCTACAGAACAGCTTTATACGAAGTATTTCTTATAAAAAAAGTACTTAAGTTTTTTAACAAAAAAGTTGGGCAATAAAGAGCACCTCCTTATTTATATTCATAAATAAAGAGTTACATAGATGATAACAAGACGGTTGCATTACTAAACAATATTTTTAAAAGAAAGTAGAGCACCTCCTTATATTTCTTTTAGAAGCCAGGTTGATAATTATAATTTTCATTATAAAAAAAGGCGTATGGGGGAATTGATCCCTGCACCCCCGCAAGAAAAAAATCCTCAAAATAGTTTTTGTTTTATATAAACACTTATTAGTTAATTTTATATATATACGAATATATATAGGTATTTTTTGGTGGTTTGTGGGGTCGCGGGACCCTGTAGGACCCTTAGTGGGTCCACCACTGCGTTAAAGGCCAAAATTTTGAGCCAAAGCTCGGGATGAACCTTGAACCCTGCAAGTTTTTTATATTTGTTCTAAATCAATCTATTATGATTTATTCTTCTTAAGCAAAAGAGTACATCGCTTTTTACTCTCCTTGGAACTAAATCTATACAATTATTATGCAAAACATCTAGAAGTTATATGATTAAGAAAGTTGCAATAGAGATTGAAGAATAAACATACAAAGTATCGAGAATATAAATGCTTGTAAGGAACATGCATATCTTAATATTTAACGGCGTTTTCTAAAAATGAATGTGAGCCATAACGGGACTCGCACGTAGCAAAAATCACGCTCTCACTGCCTTAAACGGAATCGCGAATATAATAGTAATATCGTACTCATAAGAATTGACAAAGAACTTATATTAAATTCTAGTTAACATTTATATTAAATCTAGTTAACGTTTAGGTAAATCCTGATTTCTTAGTCATTTTATCATAAATTCATAAATTAAACCAAAAATCTCAGCACTTCACATAACGTTTCTACTTTAATGCTCAAAAACTGAACTTTACACAGCAACATTTTCATGTGGTTGACCTGATATTTTACCAGTTATAATCGGCACTTGTATACTTGCAAGTTAAGCCACATCACCTTTTTGAACAGAAGGTTTATAGAAGCGTGCAAACGGGAAAAAACTCTACATGGACTTGGACTGTCTCCAAGAGCATGGTTTGAGAGACCAAGTTGTCAAGAGCCACAATTTTGCTCAAGCTCAACCCGACCATATTTTGTTTACTCGTTTTCCAACCAAGGCTAAGATTTCAGTTGTAAGGGTATGTGTGGATGATATCTTACTCATATGTGATGGTCATGAGGAGATACGAAAGAAAAAACTTAGGCTCTAAAAAAGTTGATCTGAAAGGTCAATCTCGAGAAGATGATGGAATCATGGTTTCTCAAATAAAATACACTCTTGATCTTCTCAAAGAAACCAGGATGAGCATTTGATGAACAATAAATACCCAGATAGATGCCAACATGAAACTGAGAGATGTCACTAATGGAAAGTTTGTCGTTGTTCAACAATATCAGCAACTAGTAGGACGACTCATCTACATACCGCATACCAAACAAGACATCACTTACGCAGTCAGTATGGTACGTCAATTTATGCATCGGCCATATGAAAAAAATCTTCAAGCTACCTACAGAATTCTATTTGAAGAGTTGTCTCGGGAAAGGTTTATTTTTCAGAAAAATCCTTAATCACACTACCCAAGCCTTCATTGACGCAAATTGGACAGGCTCCAACATAGACAGAAACTGAAAATCAGATTATTGTACCTATGCATGGGGTGATCTCGTTACTTAGAGGCAAAAATAAAATGTAATAGCGAGAAGCTAAATTTCGATCAACGGCAAATGGATGTGTGAGGTACTTTGGACTAAGAGAGCATTCTGATACGGACCTAAGCTTATGGCGAGGGAATTAATAGAAAAAATATTGAATATTTTAGTAAGTTGTAATAAGGAAGTGGGTTTGGCCCAAATATATAATTATTTTGAGGAGAAGCCTCTTTTGGAATAGAAGAAGGAGAGGGAGGTTGGGATTTAACAAAACTTGGGCACTCCGAGAGTGAGGCCTCTCAAGAGTCTCAATTATATTTTCCGTTTCAAACTTTAGTATCAATCTACGTTTGTTTTTTATTTCCAAATTGGTTCCTATCATTGGTATCAAAGCAGTGACTATTGGTCTAGTGACTATTGGTCTACCTGCGGAAGACCTTCAACAGTTCAACCGACCCAGGATGGAGAAGCGACTGGAGAAGATAGAGCATGACGTAGCCGAGGTGCGTATAGCGGTGGACGAGCTGCACGACTTGCGCAAATCGATAGAAGAGACGTGCAACTTAATCTTTCAGAAATTTTGGCAGAAAACTAGAGGACGATTGAGAACAGGTCATTGACAATTTGAAGGCCATGGCTCTTCGTCATCGCAAGCAGATTATGTCCGATCGCAGATTTCATCACACGCTTCGTCTCAGTCGCAAGCAACTTCTCCTAATTCGTCAGTTTCACGGCAAGCAGAGGTCTCCAGTTCGCAGTCGCAAACGGCTTTTCCTAGTTCACCATCGCAAACCATTTCTCTGAGTTCGCAGGTTTATTCTCCGTCTCAAGCAACTTCTTCCAGTTCTATGGCTTCTTCGAGAGGAGATACTGTCAGTTCGCAGGTATTCTTATCCGCTATCAATTCGCGTCAAAGCGTGACGCTATCAGGAAGAGAATCCAATTCTAGGCGATCTCTATCTGCAAGCCAGAGCACCACGGGATCCATAGGAGAATCACAAGGTTTTGAAAGGCAAAATCGGCTCCCGAGACGTTCGGTCACTTCGGTGGTAGCCTCACGAGTGTAATGAGGCGTAAGCCTCGCAGCTAAACAAAATAACAAGTAAAGATTACATAATAACAATAAAATATCCAAATCAAAATAACATAAAACTGAAACACCAAAGTCAAAACTCAAAAGAACATAAAACACTAAAATTCCAAGACTAAAGAACATAAAAGCTTAGAGATTTAAGTTTGAAAATTGACAAATCAGAAATCACAGCTATTAATCTTCGTAACTAAGCCTATCGTCCATTTCATCGGTATCCTGATTAGTAATGTCATTTTCATTGCCATCCCCTTCCTTATTAGGGTCATCATTTTCTTCTTCAGTTCCACCAGTAAGGTCCACCCCTATAAATCTATAATATTTCTTATTAAAATGCAAGTCTTGAGTGAAGTAAAATTGTAAAGTACGTATTATTAAACAAATAAATTACTAAGCTAAATGATAGTTTTGTATGACAACTTTTAAATACATTAAAAGTTAAATGACAAACCGACAAAGATCAAAAAGTGCATTATACGGGTACTATTTAATAACTTGGAATAGTTTAAAATAGAACTTTAAATAAGTAAAAAGTTAAAATAAAAAAACCTAAAAAAAAACAATATAAACACAATAACAAATTAAGAATTTGGACGGGAGGAATTTTATGGTTGAATCAGTGAAGCACCTCCTGAAGCACCTCTGTACGGAGCTTCGATTGATACAGCAGGCTGAGCAGCTCTCCTGGAAACCATTTGTTGATATTGGAAGACCAGCGATTGCCGAGTGGAAGACCAGTGGATATGGCTAAGTTGAGATCCGACCTAGAGCTGACTAAGTGATAAACGAACCAGGTATGATTTTGTATTTTAGGATGAAAATAAAATTGAGGCACCCAATAATTTAAAAAATAAGCCCAATTTGCGTAAATCAGTGGCGTACGCCTCGTGTCTGACCTGCGCCCCCAAGCCGCTTCAACGCCTCAGGAAATCTAAGGTGTAGGCCTTGTTAGCAGAAGATAAGGCTTAAGCCTTTCAGGCGAATAACGAGCGCCTTGCGCTTCAGGTGCGTAAAGGCTAAATGCCTTTTAAAACCTTGGAGAATCAGACCCAGTGTTGTCAAAGGCATGCGCCTGAGCGCTTAAGCACACCAGGCGCAGCGCAGGATGATCCCATCGCCCTAAACAAGCGTCAGAAACATTCAAAATCATTGATTCTAGATGGCAAGATCAGCTTCACCATCCCCTGCACGCAGCTGGCCATTACCTCAACCCCGCTTTTTTTTATGCCGGTCCGCAAATTGAATTCAATAGTGAGGTCACGGCTGGACTGTATGCTTGCATAGCTAAAATGGTTCCCGAGGATGAAGAACAACTTGTTATTATTGATGAACTGTCAAAGTACACAAGGGGGGCTGAGGGTTTGTTTGGCATCAACTTGGCAGTTTTGACAAGAAAGACCAAGGCACCAGGTAACATGCAGTTTTTTAATTAATACTTTGAATAAATTCTGATTTTTTGTCATATATACAATCTGCCAGATTAATGCAGCAATTATAATAATGAATAAATTCTGATTTTTTTGTCATATATACAGCTGAATGGTGGCGCTTGTATGGGAGCACAACTCCCAACTTACAAAAATTGGCCATGAGAGTTCTTAGCCTCACGTGTAGTGCTTCAGGTTGTGAGCGTAACTGGAGCGTGTTTGAACAGGTACATTTTAATCAGCACTCCTACGAATTAATTGTTAAACACTTAAAAGTTAAAACACTTAAAGCACTAAAAGAAGTAATTTTTTTTGTATTTTTAGATTCACACAAAGAGAAGGAACAAGCTAGGAATGCAAAAACTAAATGATTTAGTTTTTGTGAAGTATAATGCAACTTTGAAAGCTCGTTTCGACTCCAAAGATGTCACCGATCCGATTGCTTTAGACAACATAGATGATTGCAATGAGTGGTTGACTGGAAACACTGATCATCAAAGTGCTGCACATGATTTAGTTTTGACATGGGGTGCTGTGAGTAGAGCAACTGGAGCGGAAGAACCCTTAAAATATACTAGAAGACGGTCCACAATTCATAGTGCAAGCACTAGTCGTAGGCTTGTGGATGAGGAAAGTGATAGAGAAATTGAAGAGGATGTAGGAGGATATAAATCAGGAAATGGGGAACAAACAGACTCAGATTTTAATGACGAAGTCCTGCAGGAAACGGGCAGTTGGGCTACCAAACTAAAATCAAATTATGTTTTATTTTCTAGTTTTAGTGTTTAAGACTTTAAGTGAATCATGAGTCATGACTTTATTTTGCTTAATCACTTAATCGTGACTTTATTTTGATCAATCGTGACTTTATTTTGGTGAAGCATGACTTTATTTGTAAGGAACATGACTTCTTAATGTATTTCCTTCAATATGGTAAACTGGTACATCATGTTGATTGTTGGAGAATAGTATGTGTTATTTTTTCTAAGCAGTGCGCCTGACATGAGTCAGGCGAGCGCTTTTTTGCGCCTTGCGCCTAGGTTAGCCTAGCGCCTAACCCTGTCGCCTTGAGTGCGCCTAACGCCTTTGACTACCTTGATCAGACCCTAGGCATGGGCATTTGGGTGTGATCCCTAGTATGACGCTATGCAGGGAAGAAACCATCAGTTCGCAGGCGGCATCAAATAAACAGGAGATGTCCTGGGACAGAAGCCATGTCCCTCCAGGAAGGGAGATTTACCAGCTCCTATCAAATTGTGCTTATCACTTGGTCAGGAACTCCGTAGGAGCACTTTCTGGTGAATATACAGGGTGCTCGGATGAAACCTTTACGAATATAAATGTTTGGACCAATGGGGTTACACGACTATCAATTGTGCAGAAAGGGTACTGGATTCACATGGTTTCTAGTCATAAAGTAGATGCTGAACTTGCAGCAAAAGACGGTTTTCTTGTGATATGTGGAATAGAAAAGGGATCTCAGCACCTAGGTGCGGAATCTCCTAAAGTGCAATATGTTGTCATTTTGAATCTGCCAAAGGAACCTGCACCCATGCTACAAGCTGAAGATAGAGCTCAGAGACAAGGGAAAGAGGATGCTTTCAACATATACATATTTGGTGCAAATGATACCTCGGGCGAAGTTAGTTGGCAAAACTTGAATAATAGTTCGCAGCGAGTTTCATCGGCGGTGAATGGAATGTATGCGGCAGTTCAGGAAATAAAGGTGGATATTTTTTCTTACCTTGAAAAATGGTGGGAACCATATATGAGAGGGAAAATGGTAAAAGACTTGCAGCCAACAGAAAATGAGAACGGCTGCTATAAGGAATCAAATAAGATGATGACTAAGGGTAATCAAGAACAAAATGAGAGTTATGCATATCCATCATCTTCTCCAGCAAACAACCTTGAGCAAGCTACTACCAACACCAATCATTGTGATTGTCCATGACACAAATATTACCAGAGAATAATAAAACTGGGAAGAACTAAGAACTAGAATTGCTGAAAGAACTGAGATGCCTTCCTCACTTGTATATTCACACTTATATAGGCAACAAATAAATACATTTACGAGGAAACAAATCAGGAGATCCTTACCATTAATGCGAGATATCCTGCACTTAATACCTAATAATAACTTCCCTAAATTACATACTTTCAAATAAAGTAATAATAATTTAACAGATTCTCTGATTGACATCCCCCCTCAAATTGATGTGGGTTGATCAACAAGCATCAATTTGCTTTCAAGGAACTGATGACGCGGACGAGGGAGAGCCTTTGTAAATATATCGGCCACTTGAAGATTCGTGGATACATGGGGCAAGGAAATAACTTGGTATTCAAATGCTTCACGAATAAAGTGACAATCAACTTCAATGTGTTGCGTGCGCTCGTGATAAACTGGATTAGCAGTAATGTGAATAGCGCTAGTGTTATCGACATGCAATGGAGTAGGCCCATCAGGTGAAAAGCTAAGTTCAGCTAGTAAACCACGTAACCATATGATTTCTGAGCAAGCAAGTGACATAGCACGATATTCTGACTCGGTAGATGATTTAGAAACCCGATCATGTTTCTTGTTTTTCCAGGAAACAAGAGCAGCCCCCACAAAAATACACCATCCTGTGGTGGAGCGGCGAGTGTCTACACAACCAGCCCAATCAGCATCACTATAGGCGGGTAGTTCAAGAGAAGGACCGGTTGGAAAATAAAGTCCCTTGGTAATAGTGCCATGAATATAACGAATAATACGTCGAACTGCAGCCATATGGAGATGACGAGGATTCTGCAGAAATTGACTAACTTGCTGAACTGAAAATGAGAGATCTGGACGAGTAATCGTAAGATACACTAAACTGCCCACAAGCTTACGATGCACTGGAAGAAGATCTCCCTCATCTTTTCGTGTTTAATGTTTAACTCCATTGGAGTATCAATCGGAGATGTGCCACTAAGAGCTGCAGAATCAATGAGATCACGGGCATACTTGGATTGATTTAAAAAAATACCGGTGGAACCCACACTAACCTCGAGTCCTAGAAAATAAGAAAGCCCCCCAAGATCCTTCATATGAAAAGAACTATGTAGGTGCTGTTTGAGCTTGGAAATAAGGGATTGATCCGTTCCAGTGATAACAATATCATCTACATAGACAAGAAGGACTACAATCCCGTCTAAGGTATGCCGGAGAAACATGGATGTGTCATGTTTGCTTGGCTGAAACAAGAACTGTTGAAATGTGGCACGAAATTTTTCATACCAAACACGGGGAGCCTGTTTCAAGCCATATAAAGAACGGTGTAATTTACAAACCTTTGAGGACACCGTGAGAGGAATGCGTTTTTCACATAAAGATATCCTCTTTGAGAACACCGTGAAGGAATGCGTTTTTCACATCCATTTGACTTAGAGACCATCCCCGTGAAGCGGCAATGGCGAGAATTGTCCGAATTGTTGTCATTTTTGCTACCGGGGCAAAGGTTTCTTCATAATTTACACCATATTCTTGATGATTGCCGAGTGCCACCAAACGTGCTTTATAACGACCAATGCTGCCATTAGGACGAACTTTGACTGAATACACCCATTTACACCCTAGAGGAATGATATTAGGAGGACATGAGACAACATCCCATGTCTGATTAAGTTCCAATGCTCTAAATTCTTCCTGCATTGCTTCCTGCCAACAATTATGTTTGGCAGTCTGTGTATAAGAAGAAGGAATAACAACAGATGCAATGGTGGCAGCAAGAGCAAGAGAAGAGGATGAGAAGCCATACCGATCCGGTGGTACTGAACGTCGTGTAGAACGGCGAAGAGGAATCTCCACATTACTCATATTCTCAAGAGAAGGATCTGACATAGGATCTGATGGCAGGGCAGGAGATGATAAAGAGGCAGGTGGACAATGTCTTTCATACATTATGCCTTTGAATCGGGTGCTGAGAGGAGGACTGGAAACGCTTTCAAATTCAGGTAATATGATAGAAGATGGATTATTGGGAACACAACTATGATAGAAATACTGATTTTCAAAGAATATAACATTTCTAGAGACTCGTAATTTGTTTGCTATCGGATCAAAACATATGAATCCCTTTTGACTGACATTGTATCCTAGAAATACACACCGGGCAGATTGGGCAGAGAGTTTATGGCGTTCTGAGGGGGAAAGATAAACAAAACACACACAACCAAAAGGATGAAGATTAGTGTATATTGGATGACATTTATGTAGCCGGAAATAAGGTGATTCATACTCCAAGACCTGTGATGGGAGTCTGTTTATTAGGTAAACTGCTGTAGACAAAGCTTCAACCCAAAAATGAGTAGGAACTTTGGATTCTAAAAGTAAGGTCCGAACAATATCAAGAAGATGACGATTTTTGCGTTCCGCGACACCATTTTGTTGAGGAGTATAAGGGCATGTTCTGTGAGATATAATTCCTTTAGATTCAAGAAATGCTTGAAATTCATGAGACATATACTCCCCAACAGAATCACTACGAACAACTTTGATACCCGTGGAAAATTGATTTTCTACAAAGGCAAGAAAATTTTGAAATGTTTTGAAAACATCAGCCTTTGATCGTAGAAAATATACCCAAGTATAGCGACTATGATCATCAATAAAGGTAGCGAAGTATTTGTTATGGGAATGAGACACAACAGGAGAGATTCCCCAAACATCACTATGAATGATCTCAAAACAATGGGAAGCACGACTACCATTAGATGGAAAAGGAAGAACTTTGCTTTTGCCTAGTTTGCAGGATTCACAATCAAAATCAGAAGAAATTTTCTCTTTATTATTATCTAAAAGACCAAGCTGTGACAAATGAGAAAGAACTCGATGATTCGGGTGGCCAAGTCTCCTATGCCACACCTATCCTGAGTTTTTATTACATGCAAAAGCAGAAACAGAATTATATTTAGGAAAATGTAATGGGAAGAGACGTCCAATCCTAGGCCCCTTCGTTATCAACTCCCGATCCTGCACAAGACATCCATTAGAAGAGAACTTCACATCACATTTATCATCAATAAGTTGACCAACATAAACAAGACTTCTAGATAATTGAGGACAAACAAATACATCTTTAACCTGAGGAGAAATGTCACCGATGGCAGTAATAGGCAGCTTATTACCATTGGCAGTTTCAATAGATGAAGAACCATCATATTTGCGAATATTAGTGAGTCCATGTACCGAAGAAGTCACGTGATTTGAGGCTCCAGACTCTAGAAACCAGTTAGAATAGGGTAAAGAATTACCTTGAATCCCCAATGCAGAGAAAGCAAAAACTATTATCTATTGTACCATTTCAGGTGTAAGAGCAGTGGCAGAAGCAGGGGCTGGATACGCAGCCCCGGAAACATTTGGAGAAGTGACCAGATCTTCTGTTGTAGCCTGATACGCAGTATTTTTTCGATGAGGTGGGCGAATGGAGCAATCTTTGATGATGTGACCGGGCTTCTTTCAGTAGCTACAAACCTTATTAGGGCAGTTTTGTGCGATGTGACCGTAATCCTTACAGGAATAACACTGTGTGGTACTCATGTTTCTGGAATGCGGCTTAGCTTGAGTGGAATAAGCAACTGAAGACTGACCCTGCTCCAAGGCAGCCTGAGTATGCAGGCGCTGCTCTTCACGAAGAAGTTCCCAGAAGCAAATCTCTAGAAAGGGAACTGGATTTCTGCTCAATAGTGAGGAGCGAATGGTTTCAAACTCAGAACACAATTTCATCAAGAATTGACTGCGGTGACGGGTCTGTAACATATCCCGAAGAGACTCCACAGCATCATCTCGCACTTCAGCAAGGGATAGGTCGATGTATTCAGACCAAAGTGTAAAGAAGTTGGAATAGTATTGTTGAACAGTGAGGGAGCCTTTTGGAAATTCGAAATATCCCACTCCAACTGAAATTAATGAGTAGAGTTATCCTTATGATAAACTTATCATAGATAAGCCCACATGGCTCGAGCTGTGCGATGAGGATGCAAGTTGAGGACAATTTGAGGATCCACTAACCCTAATATCCAACTACGAATTTGGGCATCTTTCACTGCCCAAGTAACATCCTCAGAAGCAGAGTTTTCTATCAAAGAGTCATACACATGCGCCCACAAATCCTTTCCTTTCAGGAACGTTTCAAATTGGAATGCCCAAGTAACATAATTCTTGTCATCCAATCGAGCACACAAGGTTTCTAATTTATCCATGATGACTAGAAAGTAATAAAAAAACACCAGAATGTTTACTTCCCGGAAGATTAGCACTGGATCTAAGGCTATAAAGCACAGATCTGAGAAAATAAATTGATCTGAGACAAAAAATGGCTACAACTAAGGTGACGAAAATCTGAGAGAAAACCCTAGGGAAATTTAGGGTTTTGAGCAGGAACTTGAAGAACAGGACTTATGGCTCTGATACCATGTCACAAATATTACCAAAGAATAATAAAACTGGGAAGAACTAAGGACTAGAATTGCTGAAAGAACTGAGATGCCTTCCTCAGTTGTATATTCACACTTATATAGGCAAGAAATAAATATATTTACAAGGAAACAAATCAGGAGTTCCTTCCTCCTCAATGCAAGATATTTTGCACTTAATATCTAACAATAACTTCTCTAATTACATACTTTCAATAAGTAATAATAATTTAACGGATCCTCTGATTCACAGTCCAATTGCCAAAGCTTTCAATCCAAATGGGAAGATTTTGCCATTTCATGTATCCGAGCTGAAGTATTGGGAAGGAAGGTGATAATTAGCGGGAAGAGCATGGGGCGGGACCGGGATTGGGCCACGGAAGTGTTATATTTATTAGTAGAGTACTTAGTAGAGTTAGTATGGGCCTAATTAGGATTTAATTATTTTAGGCTTGATTAAGGTTTCTTGTAGAAGGCTATTTATACCCCTCACCAGGGTTCATTCTTATTATCTTGGAATAAAATTGGTTTTAGTCTATGGCTCTGGGCAACGGTATTTTTATCGTTGATTATCTTGGCAACGGTTTACCCTGTTGATTTATATTTTTCGGTTCACAACGATTGGTCTGACCTAACGGATCACGTCCTGCCGGAATGACGAGATCAAACATTGATCGTATAACGGAGGTAGAAGCTGAGCAAGCCCTAATGAATGAGAAGCTTGACGCGCACGGACGGAAGCTAGATGCGTAGGCGATCCAGCTGACAAGATTGCAGCATCACTCGCTGCACTCGCAAGGGCCATGACACTGCCGGAAAAAGAGCCGACGTCAGTCGGCGATGCCGCATCAGCACACCTGGTCGGCAGTGGGTCGCGCAGCATAACGACCACCTTGCTACCCTCGTTTGACGGCGAAGATCCCATCGGCAGTGGCCAGAGCTGAGCAACAGTTTGAAATTCATCAAACCCTACCTGAAAGCAAAGTGGTAGCAGCTACGGTAGCCATGGTAAGGGCTGCCATGTACTGGTTGACCTGGTTGAAGGCACGGAAACCGGGCCTGACTTGGGAGGAATTCACAGATGCATGGGTGGCCCGTTTTGATTCACGGTTCAAGGGCAACCAATTTGAATGGCTGTCCGGGGCCAAACAGTTGGGAACCATAGAAGAATATAATAACCTTTTTGTGCAGTTGGCCTGGGCTGAAGGGATCGATTATCATTATTTGGGGTATTTCATGAACGGGCTGAAGGGATCGATTCGGGGATCCTTACGATTGCTCGGCCAAACAGTCTGGAGATTGCAATGGATTTGGCCAGAGATATTGAGGACAACTTGTCCTTTCAAGATGGAGACCGGGAAAGTCAACCCTACAACACGGACTTGCGTTCGGGCAGTTTTTTGTGCCCAAGTGGTAGTAACAGCACGGCCATAAGTGGTGACAGCTTAAGAGGATCAAATGGCAGCTTTCCTAAAGACATTGGGCAGCCTCCGGGGACGAAGTCAGGGCTGTCCGGGCAGCCTACGACACGCTCTCAGTTCACTCGTCTTCCGCCAAAGGAGTTCGCAGAATTGAGGGCGAAAGGATTATGCTTTAGGTGTAAGAAACCATTTACACCGGGGCATGATTGTCCCTTTAAGCAGTTGCGGATAATGATAGCTGAGGAGGATGGAGAGTTGGACCTCCAATAGCATGAGTACTGTGAAATAACAGGCCAGGAAAGAGTTCAGGAAAGAGATGAATGATATTTTCCGGTCTATTCCATGGTTGGAAATTTCAGTCCCCAATCTGACGTCGGCTCTTTTTCCGGCGGTGTCATGGCCCTTGCGAGTGCAGCGAGTGATGCTGCAATCTTGTCAACTGGATCGCCTACGCATCTAGCTTCCGTCCGTGCGCGTCAAGCTTCTCATTAATTTGAAGGAGGATGGATTGATAAGTAACGGGAAGAGCATGGGGCGGGACCGGGCTTGGGCCCACTTCCGTGGGCCGGTTACGGGCTGTCTTTATAGTTTATTTATTATTAAGTTAATGTTATGTTTTGGTTTGGGCCTTTTATTAGTAGAGTTAGTATGGGCCTAATTAGGATTTAATTAGTATGGGCCAGGGTTCATTCTTATCATCTTGGAATAAAATTGGTTTTAGCCTTTGACTCTGGGCAACGGTATTTTTATCGTTGATTATCTGGGCAACGGTTTACCCCGTTGATTTATATTTTTCGGTTCACGACAAAAGTGGTGCGAGGATGAAGTTGAATGGCAAGGATGAAGTTGAATGGCATGGTTGTTTCTTACTCCCCGCCTTGAGGACAATTGTATTTTCCGTTTCAAACTTTCATATCAATCTACGTTTGTTTTTCCGTTTCCAAATTGGTTCCAATCACATTCTCATATCATAAGTTGAAATTTGAGCTTCCAATGAAGCTGTTTTGTGACAATAAAGCTGCATCGCCATTGCAAAAAAAACAATTTAACATGACGTAACCAAACATATTAAGGTAAATCGACACTTCGTAAAGGAAAAACTCAATTCTGGAATAATTTGCAAACCATTTGTTGAATCCAAAGAAAAGATAGCAATTGTCCTATCAAATCGGCTCTTTAAACCAGCATTTGAATTTCTTGTAAAGAAGTTGAATATGTATGATGTATACGCACCAACTTGAGGGGGTGTAGAAAGTCAAAGTTGTTTAGTATATATTGAAGTGTAGATAATGTATTTTACAAAGTAATACATGTTTTTAGAATACTCAGCCAAAAAGGTTAAAAAGGTTATCCAGGAAGTTACTCAATTAGTTTTCTATTCTTCGGTAATTACTTTGTATCCTACTGTACTCTATTTAAATGTTTTTTACCAGATCAATAATCTCATGAAACTTATTTAATTTACCGAAGACTACATGGTGCTATGAACTTAATTGCTCCCTTAGTGTGCTGGCTAGCTCTTAACAAGTTTCCTAAAGGTACATGTCAGTTGTCATGGAGAAATATATATAAGCTAAGTTTAACGTGAGGTAGTAATACTTTGTTTTGCGTGAGGATATTTTACTTGGACTTACTTCAGTCTCAGACCAGAACAGAGCATACCAGACTAAAACAGACCACCACACTTAAATAGACCACCACACTTAAACCGTATAAATTATAAAATACACATAGACTAAACATCTACCCGACCAGACTATATCATATTTAAACAGACCAGACCAGAAAATTTCAATCCAATTAAAAAACATCCTCAGTCTGTATACCTATTCATCATTTCATTTGGCCATCAAAAAAAATCATGAAAGACTTTGGTTCACATTTGGTAGTTAGAGATAGGCACACATCAATTGAATGTTAGAAAGTAATTGGGTAAAACTAAGAAACTCTTCTCTGTTTAAAAAAACTAGGTGAAGTTGCAATAGGAAAATTTGGCACCCTAGCTCGTGTGCTTTATGCACTGAAATACAATTGGAAAAAAAAAAACTTAAGCATGACTTGTTTGAACATTTTCATTTTATTTTCAAGCAAACTGATTAGTTACTGATCCTGTGGTTTCATGCATGGGAGAGAATGGACAACACACTCATATATTAGATGTTAACAGATTAGATTTTCCAACACACTAACCTCAACTCCCTGCTGGCCTATTCGATTGCGAGAAATAAAATTAAGTATCAAGTCAGCAAATTCGTCAGGTGCATCTTCCTGCAAGATTCAGTACAAAATAAATTTTGGATTTCATTAAACCCAGAGAATAGGAGAAAAATAAGTGTGCGTGTATATGTACCTGTATAGCATGGCCTGTATGTCGGACAACCACCATTTGAAACTTCCCTTGCATTTGACCTATTGTAAGAGATCTGTAATGTGTAAATAAATACAGATTTGTAGTGGTATCATTAGTTTGAGCAGATCATCAAAGTTTTGTCTTTTATAGAATTGAAAACAAGAGAAACAAGCACTGTATTACTTCTGCTAATCAGATGTTTCGGAACAGTTCAGTGATCAAGAAAGCTTTATTGATGAGAGATGTATTTACAGAAGGAAAACAGTAAACAGGACCATTCGAGATGCCCAATCTCCTAACCCAAACTCAACTGAATACTTGCCTACCTCTTTTTTCCTCCCCTCCCCTTCTATTTATACTACATGTACACTTATTATTATTATTATTATTATTATTATTATTAGTATTATTATTTCTATTATTAGCCTAATAGGCCCGATTCCTATCAATACTCCCCCCCCCCCCCCCAAACAACCATCTTGTCCTCAAGGTGGGTGATAGGAAACAACCCCAAACTTCAGCTTCCCATTCACATCCTTAGGCCTCTTCATTCCCAGTCCTTCACCGTTTGCTGGACAAGGAGCTTCCATACTTGAATCTTCCTCCTCACTTCTTCTAGCAAAAACCTCAATAGATCCACTATCTTCAGAGCATCAGTACCACTCGGGTGGCTTTGTTCATGCTGGATTTGAGTTTTACCAATCACCAACTGCTCAATCTTCCCATTTCTAACAACTCTTGCCTCATGATATGACCCCAGCTCTTGGATTTCAATTGCTCCACTCCTTGAAATTGTAGTATCTGACATGAAGTACTCCCTGGGACTGACAATAACAGCAGGAAAATCAATTAACTGATCAACCACAATGGCAGATTCAATTTCAGAATTGATAGATGCCAACAATGACATGAATGGTGCAGAACCTGCTGCTGTTTCTGAGTGTGGATAAAAATCTGGCATAAGGAAACTCTGTACGATACTCTTTGCCTTTTGAACAGCCTGATTTATAAATATCATTATTTTTAATCAAACATTTGGAAAAGCCTCTTGGTAGGGCAGTCATAGAAACTGGATTTCCATTATAAATCACCCACCTAGGACCAACAACAAGAGGTCCAATATAGACTACACCCGATGTATCATATTTCTTGTCATCTGTAGCCTTGATCCCTTTGTCAGCAAATACCATCTGAAACCGATAGTCACAGGCTACACCCCCATCTGGAACAAGTATACGGATTAATGGCATTTCCTTAACGTTTCCCTTATCATTCCCAGTCAATCCTACTCCCAACCCCTTTCGGATATCTTTCATAGATATCCCACCGTCAATTTTGAAACCCTCAAACTGATTCAGCCCTTCTAACATTCCCTTTGATGAAGGGTGGTGCACAAAATATATTAGGACACCCAACTCTAATTCATTAACTCTACCCATCTCAGATTTAAAATATTTAGGGTATTGGTCTAGTGCACTAGCAAACCTTCAAACTTCATAGGTAAAATTATCCGATTTGCGCTCTTCAGACTCTCCTAGATTATCTGGTGAATCAACGTTTTCTGCCCCTTCCTGAATATCATGCTTCGTCTCCGATTCTTGAACTGAAGATGTAGACAGCATCGGCTTCAACTCCATGTTCCGTGTAGGTGGTGGAGTTCCAAGCAATGAAAGTTGCGCCTGATGAGAGACGAGTAGCGAAGACGAGTTGTGAGAGTCCGCGAGTAAGGAAGTATGCGATCTTGGAGAAACGACTGAAGATGACACCTGCGAACTGATAACTGATCCCTGCCGACGAAGACCACCTGTCACTGACCGCTGAGAACTGAGATAAACAGTTCGCGACTGCGACTGCGACTGCGAATGGGGAAAAGAAGTTCGCAATTGCGAACTGGTCACCGCTAATGAAGTCTGCAAACTGAAGGTAGCTGTCTGGCGAGGTTTTCCGCCATCGTTCTCATGTCTGTTAAGTTCTTCTTCAGCAGGTGTCTGCTTCCTCTCCAGCGAATACACCCTATTCTCCAGCGAATCCACCCTCTTCTCCATTCTTGCTCTGATACTGTTAGGAATATAAAATAATGTTACATACGTTTATTGTATATAGCTTGGAACCTTCTAGATATACCTTAGGCTGTTAGTGCTGTTATACAGGCTGTTAGAGTTAGTTACTTGTATCCTACTATAAATACTTGTATTGACTCTTGTAATCATAATAATTGAAATCTCCTACTTTTCATCTGAGTTCATTTTCTAATATGGTATCAGAGCTTTAGCTCGATCAACCATGCCGGAAACTGATTCAACTTCATCTTCAACCTCCGCTGCTGGAAGTGTCGCCTTTCCAGTAGCGTTCAATCACCCTCTTCCAATCAAATTAGACTCGAATAACTATCTTTTGTGGAAGCATCATGTTGAGTCTGTGATTCGCGCGCACAGACTTGTTCGGTTTATAGAGAATTCGAAGACTCCAGAGCAATTCATCACAGATGAAGATGGAAATGAAACTGTGAATGAGGCTTACACTCACTGGGATTCACAGGATCAGATGTTGTTCGCATGGATGCTTTCGTCTCTATCTGAAACTCTACATGCTCGTATTATTCATTGCCAGCGATCGTATGAACTCTGGAACACGATTCGCAATTTCTTCCAAGCTAACATCGTTGCTAGGGCGAGGCAGCTCAAGTCCGAACTCTATAACACTGGAAAAGGGGAACGATCCATCTCAGAGTACCTGCTTAAAATTCAGACAATTGTTAACAATCTTATTCTCGTAGGTGAACCGATCTCTAATAAAGATCATATCAATGTCATACTCGAAGGATTGCCGCAAGATTATGAATCTCTTGTGTCCTCTGTAACTTCTCGAAGCATTCTCGAACCAGTTACCTTAACTGAACTTGAGTCCTTGCTTCTAGCAAAAGAGATGAGACTTAAGAAACATCATGATACTACTCAGCAAAGCATATTTTCTGCCAACGTTGCTCAAGTTGATAATTCCTCTCAAAACAATTCATCTGAAATCTCTGTTTCTGTTGAAAATGCCTCTGCAAATGTTTCTCAGTATAATAATCCAAATAGTGGTAATCCTTACCGCGGACGTGGTCGCAGTGGCTATTACAGAGGCAGGGGTGGTCGCTCTGGACGTAATTCTATCACTTGTCAAGTCTGTGGAAAATCAGGTCACCATGCCTTGATTTGCTACCATAGATACAATCCTGCATATACCAATCCAAACCCTAATCCTTCTTCTCAAAACCCTAATTATCCAAATCAAACATCTGGACCTCCATCCTACTGGAATCCCAACTCACAATCTCACTATCCTCCAAATCATTATACTCATCAACCTAAACCATATACCTTTCAATCTCAGTCTATACAATCAAAACCCAATCAGTCATGGAATCATCAGCCTACCAATCCATCTCCACCTCCTGAAACCTTCAACTGGGGACATCAGCAACCTTTTAATACTCCACCAATTGCAAACTATGCCACTGCTAATCATTCTGTACCTAGTCCTATTCCATCTAATCAACATTGGTTTCCAGATTCAGGAGCAACTCACCATGTTACTGCAGATCCACTAAATTTCCAGCACAGTGAGCCTATTGCCACATCTGACAAGCTCTTCATGGGCAATGGACAAGGTTTGGATATTAAGTCTATAGGTTTTTCTTCCTTTCTCTCACCTTTTCACTCCTCACAATCACTCTTACTGAATAATATACTTCATGTTCCTCATATAACCAAAAATCTACTGAGTGTTAGTCAGTTTGCCAAGGACAATAATGTCTTCTTTGAATTTTATCCTCATGACTGCTATGTCAAATCTCAGGTTTCTAAACAAGTCTTGTTGCATGGAAAACTTGGTGAAGATGGCTTATACAAGTTTCCTTTCATTCCTCTTGGTTCATGTCAAACTGCTGCAGTCCATCCTCCAGCCTCTTTAGTGTCAACTAATAAATCTGTGCATCCAATGTCTTGTTTGTCATCATGTAATAAGTCTCAGTCATGTAATTCTTCAATTTCATGTAATCTTTGGCATCTCAGATTAGGTCATCCTCATCTTGAGGCACTTAAATCTGTACTTAAACATTGTAATGTGTCTTCTATAAATCACATTGATGTTGATTTCTGTTCTGCTTGTTGTCTTGGGGCACATAGACTTCCTTCACATCCTTCTAATATTGTTTATCATAAACCCTTTGAAGTAATATTCACAGATCTTTGGGGTCCAGCACCCATTGTATCTTTTGATGGATATTCCTATTATATAGCCTTTATTGATGGCTTTACAAGATATACATGGATATATTTCCTGAAAAATAAGTCTGATGCTCTTCTAGCATTCCAAAATTTCTACAACTTGATTCTCAATCAATTTTCAATATCCATTAAATCTGTACAGTCTGACTGGGGAGGAGAATTTAGATCCTTCACTAATTTCCTCAATGACAAAGGAATCACTCACAGAATCATATGTCCCCACACTCATCATCAAAATGGTTTGGTTGAAAGGAAACATCGCACTATTGTTGAAAAAGGTCTCTCAATCCTAGCCCATTCTTCTTTACCTTTTAAGTTCTGGGATGCTGCATTTGCAACCTCTGTGCACCTTATCAACAGAACTCCATCTAAGTCCATTGCCAATTCCAGCCCATATTTTAAACTTTATGGATCTATTCCAGATTATTCTTTTCTTAAAGTCTTTGGTTGCACTTGTTATCCTTTTCTCAGACCTTACAATAAACACAAGTTTGATTTTCACTCAGAAGAATGTACATTCCTAGGATATTCTTCTCAGCATAAAGGCTATAAGTGTCTTTCAAAATCTGGCAGAGTGTACATTTCAAAGGATGTCATCTTTCATGAATCAAGTTTTCCCTATTCATCTGTATCCCAATCTTCTATTCCCACAACCAAACCTATTCATAACTCAGATTCTGCCATATTAACTGTTTTAGACTCAAATCCTTCTTCTGGTTCTAATTCATCTCAATCTCAGTCTCATAACTTCTCATCAAATAATTCCCAGCACACTGCCTTGCAACCCATCTCTTCTAATAATCACAATCAATCAGCAAGCCATTCATCTACTCCTTCCACTCATAATTCTTCAGCAAATTCCAACAACTCTACTCCCAGTCCATCCCTACATCAACAAGCTATTAATCAACCACCTTCTCCTTCATCATCTGACTCTACTTCCTCAATTTCAAATTCTGTTCATATAACTAACACTCATCCTATGCAAACTAGATCAAAATCAGGAATTATTAAACCTAGACTTAATCCTACCTTGCTGTTAGCACATGTTGAGCCTCAGTCAGTGAAGCAAGCACTCACATCTCCTCAGTGGTTCTCTGCAATGAAAAATGAGTATAATGCCTTGATAGAAAATCAAACATGGTCTTTAGTTCCTTTACCACCTGACAAACAAGCTATAGGCTGTAAATGGGTCTTTCGAGTTAAAGCAAACCCTGATGGTTCTCTTAAGAAATATAAGGCCAGATTAGTGGCCAAAGGCTTCCATCAAAGGTTTGGATTTGATTTCAAAGAAACATTTTCTCCAGTGATCAAACCTATCACTATCAGAATATTGCTCACTTTGGCAGTTTCTTATCATTGGTCCATTCAGCAATTAGATGTCAATAATGCCTTTCTCAATGGAACACTTGATGAAGAAGTCTACATGGTCCAACCCCCAGGCTTTCAGGCACAGGACACCACTTTAGTCTGCAAACTTCACAAGTCATTATATGGCCTAAAGCAGGCTCCTAGGGCCTGGTTTCAAAAACTGACTTCAGTTCTTTATACAGCAGGGTTTCAGCAAAGTAAATGTGATCCATCTCTCCTATTCTTCAAGTCTCGAGGAGTTCAGATCTACATATTAATATATGTAGATGACATTCTGGTCATAGGCAATGATTCTAAAGCAATTCAAAACCTTATTTACAAACTACACTCATCCTTTTCTCTCAAGCACTTGGGTGACATTGACTTTTTCCTAGGAATAGAAGTCAAAAAGCTACCTGATGGAAGTCTTCATCTATCTCAAACCAAGTACATAAGAGATTTATTACATCAAGCTGGCATGATTGATTCCAAAGGAGTAAAAACTCCCATGGTTAGTAACTGCAAGCTAACCAATACAGGAAGTGCTACTCTTCCTGATCCCTCCACTTACAGATCCATTGTTGGCATGCTGCAATATGCAACTCTTACAAGGCCAGAACTTAGTTATGCTGTAAATAAGGTCTGTCAATTCATGGCAGTACCTCTACAAGATCACTGGAAAGCAGTAAAACACATTCTCAGATATCTATCTGGTACTATAACACATGGCATCATCATTAAACCTCTACCTCTGAAAACTATGCCTTTACCTATCTTTGCCTTCTGTGATGCTGATTGGGCATCTGACCTAGTTGACAGAAGGTCTACTTCTGGATCATGCATTTTTCTTGGGTCAAACATCATCTCCTGGTGGTCCAAGAAACAACTGAGAGTGGCCAGATCCTCTGCAGAAGCTGAATACAGAAGTTTAGCAGACACTGCAGCTGAACTCCTGTGGCTTCCGTTCCTACTCAAAGAACTTCAAGTATCATTCTCTACTCCAAAAATCTACTGTGACAACCTCAGCACTGTACAGCTTGCCCACAACCCTGTGTTACACTCCAGGATAAAACACATGGAGATTGATCTCTTTTTTGTGAGGGAAAAAGTTCAGTCCAAGCAGATTGAAGTGTTCCATATTCCTGCTTCCCAACAAATTGCTGATATTCGGACAAAGGCTTTATCTGCATCTTCTTTTCTTGAGTTAAAAGCCAAACTTAGTGTGATTGACCGACCTTCCAAATCAATCACCCTAAGTTTGAGGGGGGAATGTTAGGAATATAAAATAATGTTACATACGTTTATTGTATATAGCTTGGAACCTTCTAGATATACCTTAGGCTGTTAGTGCTGTTATACAGGCTGTTAGAGTTAGTTACTTGTATCCTACTATAAATACTTGTATTGACTCTTGTAATCATAATAATTGAAATCTCCTACTTTTCATCTGAGTTCATTTTCTAATAGATACCAATGATAGAACACTGGTAATTTGACTAAGAAATCTTACTGAAATTGTAAAGAATTAATCAAGAAGATGATCAAGAAAGCTTTATTGATGAGAGATATATTTACAGAAGGAAAACAGTACACAGGACCATTTGAGATCCCCAATCTCCTAACCCAAACTTAACTGAATACTTGCCTACCTCTTTTTCATCCCCTCCCCTTCTATTTACACTACATGTACACTTATTATTATTATTATTATTATTTCTATTATTAGCCTAATAGGCCCGATTCCTATCATTCAGAACACCATTTAAAAGCTTCATAACAAAGTATACTTCTTTTAGAGTCTATAAGACCGTTGAAGTTAATTAAATATTAAATCCTGTAAGACTCACAAAAGAGAAATAACAGTATTGTGTTAATTGGACTTAGTCGACCTACTAAATTACATTACTATTACTAAGTAGTTGTTAAGGGCACGGGTAAGTGATCTTGTCCAAGAGCGAGAGCGGGTAGCCTGAATTGAGCGATCACAGGACATAATCTATTTTAGTCAAGTGTGAAGAGAGGAATAAAACTAAAGAGGCTTTAACGGAATTAATCCGATCTCCGATTTAGCCAAGAAATCCCAAAGTTTATTTCTCAAAAGATGTTTATTAATTTACCTGAGAACCCCTTACATAGATATTAAGGGTTGCCTTAAACAAAACTGGAAATTGAATTGCTATTCTAATATAACTATAATAAAGGAAGAATATTAAAAGTAGGACTAATTAATATTAATACTAATACTAATAGGACTATAACTGTTTGCTTTGTCCTTTTCTTTAGCCACTTTGATCATAAATTGCATTCGTCCCACACTGGCCTGAGTGGCCTCTTCGTTTATACGTGTGACCGTAGAACTGGTCGGTAAGAGTAGTCCTTTGAAATGATCAATTTCAACCATACTTGTCACGGGAGCTAGGCAGGGCGCGGCACCAACCGACCGCCTTATCGCCTAGGCGTCTAGACGCCCGCCTAGGCGACAACTAGGCGACAAGTAGTGCCATATGTAATATTTAATAGAAATTGTCCAATATAGGAGTAAACATAAACACAATTGCACAAATAGGAGTAAAACTCAAAACTTCCTTCAATACCTCTAAGCTAATTAATTCTAAAATATGACTTATTTGTGATCCTATTAAAATATAAAAAAATTCTAAAATATTTTAGAAAAATATTAAAATAATTAAAATTAAAAAACAATTAAATAAAAAACTTTAAAAATATATAAATGTAGATAAACCACATTAAAAAATATAAAAAATTATGTACGCCTTTCCCGCAGCCTCAGCCATCACCCAGCAATGCCACCTCCGATCGGGGGAAATGTCATTTTATGTAAAAAAAACTGCCATTAGATAATATGCAATAGTATAGCATACGTTTGGTAACAAAGATTGAATTTGGTTAATGGACTCCAGGCCTCCAGTTGGACATGAAATAAATGAAAGAGTACAAGAAGTTTACTGTACATAAACGTGTACATAAAAATAGAAAAATGCGTAATACATTAAAAAAAGATATGGAGTCCGGCTCATAGATACAGGGATAGCCAACATACCCTCATTTTCTGTTCCGGATTGCGTGTACCAGATCGCAGTACAGTTGCGCGCCGGTCACTTCTGGTTCACGACTCTGGTATGGTGAATTCCGGTAGCAGTTTGCGGCTTCCTTCCAGGTGGTACGCCGTTCCCACGTTGTGATTCGCACATTTCCTCCAGCAGCCAATGAACCAACAGTCAAAGAGTCGCGATTCGTGAATTACTTTTTCCAAGCGACACAGGGTCGGCGACAAACTCTTTACTCTTTGTAGTTCGAACTTCAAAAATCTAAACGAACTCAAAGTCTGAAACGGCGTTGCCTTGTTTAACACCGTGCCATAACAAATGGTACAGCATCCCGCGTACCCAAATAGCGTACTGAAGAAGCCTCCCCCTCCCCCCGCATATCGGATTTCTAATATTCGCGATCCGCATTCCCGTTTTCATACCGCGTACCGTAGCGTACCGCAATTCATGTGACTATGGTCCAGCTGTCTGTCTAACCAAACAAAATCCAAAAAAATAAAGAACAGCCAACGACCTTAAAAAGGGGGACGCCGAACGAGCGAAGTAAACAGAGGCGGAGGTGGAGCAGCTGCGCTATACAGTGACCTGAGGCAGTGGCGTACGTGGCGACTTCAGTCAGTGACTCGAGTGACGGGATGAACTGTTGATGGGTCTAGGGTTCTGGCCGACGGCTTAATTTTAAAACTCAATATCTTCTCTAACCTAATATTCGGGGTCAAAGAGGCATTGGGCGTCGCCATCAACGACTTGTTGATGCCTAGTCGACACCGAGTTACGCCTTGGCAGCTCCAGGTGAGTCGAGTAACCATGACGCCACTTCTCCACCACCAGGACGACTAGTCGGCGCCTAGGCGACGCCGTGACAACAATGATTTCAACACTTGTACACCTCTTCAGAAATAGAAAAGGCCCCCAACTCCACCCTCTGGTTCTGACAAGTTCAAAGAGGCTGCTCATCAATCTTCATGGATTCAGATACTACTGGAAGCAATTCCTTAAAAGAAATGTGGTCATAGTGAATTTTTCTTTCAAATATTTTTTCTTCTACTTCATGTTTCCTATTTGATAAATCTAAAAACGAGCATGCTAGTATCTTAAAGAGCCAAACTGAGCATGATGCTACTATCTTAAAGAGCTAAACTTCAGTCTTGCATGATCACAAACTTCAACTGCTTCTACATTGTTTACCAGCATAGGTTATGACTGTTTAGGCTCACAAAGAATTCTCTTTTCTTTTAACTTTGGCCAAGTCTCCACAAAAGTTTAACAATGAGCACCAATGGATTCATTAAAAAAAACTATTGAACCTCTCCAATAAGCTGAACCCTGACCTGTCCAATCTGTCTGTCCCAGCTAAAAGCAAGAGTTTAGGTACAGGACTTGACAAAAAAACTTCAGAGAGACCTTCATACCTGAAATGCAAGTATAACCACATCGAATTTCAAGCTAAATTTTATCAACATACAAACTCAGCAAGTAATGAAACTAAATAAATCATTTTAAAACCCAAGAATCTAAACTGCAGACCATTAATACCCAACACTAAATGGTTCAACATGTGAAAGATATTAGAATATAGTTTAGAATATGCTTTAGAATATATTAGAAATATACTCTAGATATTATTATTGTATACCATCTTATATAGGATTATTCTATCTTTGTAATCTATATTTATAGGGACTTAACCATTTTATGAAATACGCAGAAAATCTTTCTTCTCCTCTTCAATATTATTTTAGTTTATATTTTAACATGGTATCAAAGACATTACATTCCAGCCAAATTTTAAAATTCTTATTATCCTAATTTTACAGTCGAGAGCCTTAACCTTCCTCAGAATCTTCGTTCCATTACAACCTAATTTTACAATGCAGAACCTCATTCGGAACCTTAGTCAGAACCTCTCACCTCCAGTCAAACCAGGTACGTCTGCCGCCGGCGACCACTCTATTAAAATACAACAACAACAACAACAACAACAACATCCAAGTCTTACTCCCAAAAAAATTTGGGATCGACTAACATGAATCGATCCATGATATAAGTGCCAAAAAGAGAAGAAAGATAAGAGAAGAAAAGTAAGATAAAATGGATAAGATGATAAATACTCCCTTCGTTTCAATGGACTTTGCCAACTTTCCTTTTTTGTTTGACCCAAAAAACTTTGTTGCTTTCCTTTTAAAGGAATGAATTTGTGGTTTTATTCATTTCTCTCGCCTCTGCGCAAACCTCAATCACACATTTTTATTATTCTAATTTCCCACCAAACCTCAACATGGCAAAGGCAAAGCTAAGTGGGACGGAGGTAATATAAGATAATAATAACATAAGAATATCAAAAAGATAAAAGATAAAAAGATAAAAGAGCATAAAAAAGATCGAAGATAAAAACAACATAAGAACGTGAAAAGATACTGGGAACATGAATGTGACATTGCGTCACCGCCCAATACTCTACGTCATACATTAATGCAGGCCTAATTGTTGTTCGGTAAAATTTACTCTTTAGTCTAGTCAGCATACCTCAATCGCATAGAAATCCCGATGCATTACTTCATATCGTCCACCCAGCTCTTATTATATGGGATACATCTCCATCTAGTTCACCATCCTTCTGAATTAGGGAGCCCAAGTAACGGAACATATCACACACCAGTATCTCTTTACCATCAAAAGTAATCCCACTGTTACTACTACTTGTACCTCCACCAAACATGCACTCCGTATACTCAATCTTGTTTTGGCTCAATCTGAAATCCTTGGTCTCCAATGTTTGTCGTCATACTTCCCACTTTGCTTTAACACCAACTGCGTCTCATCAATCAATACAATATTGTCGGCAAACATCATGCACCACGGTATATCTTCTTAAATTGACTTCTTAAGTTCATCATTGACTATAGCAAATAAGAAAGGACTCGGAGTCGATCCTTGGTGCACTCCGATAGTAATAGGGAACTTTGTGGTGATCCCTACACTAGTACGGGCACGTGTAGTACAAGACTCATACATATCCATGACGATACTGATTTACTTACATGATGTCTTTTCTAGTTAAGACCCAACAAAGGACTTCTCAAGGTACCCTATCATATGCTTTTTCTAAGTCAATGAACATCAAATGCAGATCCTTTTTAGTGTCTTGATACTTCTCCATAACTTGTCTAAGAAGGTGAATGGCCTCAATTGTTGAGCATTCCAGCATAAAACCAAACTGATTCTCCGAAATTTTCACACTTTTTCGAAGTCTTTGTTCAACCATTTGCTCCTAAAGTTTCAAGGTGTGACTCATAAGCTTAATCCCTCGATAGTTGGCACATCCTTATACATCACCCTTATTTTTGAATAGAGGAATGAGAGTACTCGTCCGTCAGCTCACTGGCATTTTGTTGTTTCTCCAAATCATGTTGAAGAAACGTGTTAGCCACTCAATGCCTTTCTCTCCCAAACTCCTCCAAGTCTCTATCGGTATGCGGTCTTGGCCCACTGCTCTCTTCCGTCCCATCTTTCTCAGAGCTTCTTTAACTTCGGTTGTTTAGATCTTTCTCACAAAGTCCCGATTTACCATACATTCTGGTATGGTAAGATTAACAATACCTTTCACTTTATTCTCGTTGAACAAGGTATCAAAGTATGACCTCCAACTCTCTTTTATTTTCTCGTCCTCCACTAGTACCCTTTGATCGACATCCTTCACACACTCTTTTTCAATATCTTGAATCTTACGATCATGAAGGCGGGCAAGTCTGTAAATATCTTTTTCTCTTTCCTTAGAGTCCAACTTTACAGTTTACAGCTTTCCCTCTTGCTTCCTTTACAGCTTTCTTTCCTTTTCTTCCCGCCTCTTTGTACACCTCTTTGTTCTCATCATTCCAACTCTTGCCCAACTTTTTGTAGCATTCACTTTTGATCTTTATTGCTTGTTTCACCTCATCATTCCACCAAGATGTGTCCTTTTTTGGTGGTAGACATCGTTTGGATTCTCTGAGTATCTCCTTCGCCACTTTGTTGATGGTGGACTCCATTGATAACCACAAACCATCCACATGTGTGTCATTATCAATACACCATACATCTTCCTCTAACATTTGGTGTGTAAAACTTTGTTGGATATCCCCTCGAGCCTTCACCACTTTATCTTTGGCTCCACTTATACCTTAACTCGCCTTCTCTTCTTACCTTGAAAATCAAGCACGAGCATTCTATTCCAGGTGACAACACTCTCACCTGGGATAATCTTAAAATCAGTGTAGCTAGTTCTCCGAGTCGGTCATACTAAAAAATAGTCAATTTGGGTACTATTAGCTCCATTTCTATAGGTCACAATGTGAGTCTCTTTTCTTGAACCAAGTGTTCATTACAGCCAACTCGGCGTGGGCCCAAGTCGTGATGGTTTTTAGAGTATCCATGGCGGACATGGTTTTGACACTAGAAATGAAGCGGGGAAGAACATTCTGGATTTTGCCTCAACATATGAGTTGGCTGTAATGAACATTTGGTTCAAGAAAAGACTCTCTATTGAAATATGCACCAGAAAATCATAGTGCGCCATCCTCACGCGCAGCCGTCAGTTTTCACCATCGTCGCACGCGCCGTCATGAGAGACTTCATAGCACACTGGATTTTTTGCTTCAGAACCCATCGTGGAGGTCACCTGAGTGTCTTTTACAACATCGTGAATGTGGTCTCTCATTATAGTGTTGAATCAGAATATCATGTTATGGCACAATCGGCATGTGAGATCATCTGGATAAACCATTTATTGAGTGAAATTAGATTGAAGACACCAATGATTGTTAAACGGTGGTGTGATAACCAAGTTGTTATACACATTTCCAACAACCTGATGTTTCATGAGAGAACAAAACATATTGGGTTGATTGTCATTTCATTCGAGAGAATATACAACAAGGATTGATCTCTACAAGATATGTGAAGACCAGAGAACAACTTGGAGATTTGTTCACTAGAGCACTAAATGGAATTCGAGTTGGTTATTTATGTAACAAGTTGGGCATGCTAAATATTTATGCTCCAACTTGAGGGGGAGTGTGAAAGATATTAGAATATACTTTAGAATATGCTTTAGATTATATGAGGAATATACTGTAGATATTATTATTGTATAGCATCTTAACCCTTCAATGAAGTACACGTAAAATCTTTCTTCTCCTCTTCAATATTATTCTAGTTTATATTTCAACACAACACAACCATAGAAACCCATGAGAACAAGTGAACAACAATAGAAGGCTTATTCTTAAGAATCTCTTGCATCTAAAAAATCTCAATTAATTAAATCATGGTCAACAAAGTAATGGCCAATGGCAATCTGAGGGTACATAAAAGTTAACATTATTCATGCCAGAAGACCAAGTATTTAAATGTTCACATAAACATCTCCATTGACTTTGAGGTAAAAAAAAAAAATTAAACTAGCTTCAGTACACATTTGCAAGTAATGTAGCTAGAAATATAATCAAAACCTAGCCGCATTATCGGTAATTAAGATCACACTTGTGTTTGAAAACCTACAATGTTTGTATGAATAAAAAAGGAAGCGCTAAAAATGAATGTGAAGAAGAAAAGTAAAAAAAAAACCTCAGCAATTTAGGTATGTCGTATCATAGAAGACCTTATTCAAATGAAATATGAGATTATGAAAAGAAACTCGTACCAGCCCCTCCAATATTGTTCAGTTTCTTCTAGTCTTGCTCGATATGTGTAACTGCAGCAAGATATCCATGATAACATATTAAGCAGGATTGACATTAATTAATTAACGCTACACAACTAGTAAAGAAACATTCCATAGTTACAAAATTTTAATGTTGGGTAGGGAGTAGAGAAGTGGAGAGAGTTATAATATCAAGGGAAGGTTGTTAGAGCTTGGAGAGGAGTGTGCTAAGAGAAAGGGGGGAGATGGACAAACAATGTCAGAACTTAGCAATTAATATGCACACCATTTCTTTGAGTCATCATATATCAATGTGCTAGGAACTGATATGCGAGCAGAGTCGACATTTCGTAGGGTGCCACCTTTCACGCTCCATTCAATCTACAAATATACATATATATTTCCAATCAGTATCATCATCTATAATGTTGTCAAGAGCACAGATGATGGCATGCTAAAATAAAGCGCAGCATTTCTTTTCATAAAGTAGATTGCAATAGTGTATTAGAATAACGAAGTCATTATAACTTCAGTAAAATCTCTCCACATTATTGATTTCAAACAAATAAGATTTCAAGATAACTTACCGCTTTTTCAAGGGTTGAGAAATGCTGCATTCTGTTTGATAAGATCTTCTGCATATGAATCAACGAGGCCATTGCTGTCCCCTGCAATTTTAAGAAACTAAATATTTTTGTGGAGCCATATAACTAATTAAATATAAACATAATGCAGGACAAAAAGAATTTAGACCTCAACAACAT
The DNA here is from genome assembly GCA_945859875.1 of Cuscuta europaea. Lineage (NCBI taxonomy): Eukaryota > Viridiplantae > Streptophyta > Magnoliopsida > Solanales > Convolvulaceae > Cuscuta > Cuscuta europaea. The sequence goes on from CAMAPE010000052.1 coordinate 6,270,501, forward strand.
CCACAACAATTAGCCCAGCCAAAGTAGATAGAGCTTTTTTTGCAGCAACATGAACAGCAATGGCACCTCCCATACTGGTGTGTGTTTATAAAAGAATATCAGTACGACAGTCGCTATATACTTTATAATTTATGAGCTCAGTGCAACCTGTGGCCAACCAGCACAATTGCAGGTGGAGAATCTCCATACATCATCTTACAAACAGCCACCACGTCACGACATAATGTCTGCAACCATTGTAAACAACTTGACCACAAACCGGGAACAATAAAAATGAAAGAAAGATAAGAAAATTGTAATGATTAAAACCTCAATAGATAAATCAACTTCATTCTCTGTGGATGACTTCCCATGTCCCCTCAAGTCCATGGCTACTACCTTAGATTTCTCCTTAATCTTTCTTGCAGCTAATGCAAACGATAGTCTGGAAAAGGACATATATTTCACAGAAGGGTAGAACTCTCATGTATATTAGGTACTACTTGTGTAAAGGGAAAACTATATCACTTGCATGCAGGAAAAAAAACTTATATACAGATGATGTTTAACAGTATGATCAGTAAAGCTGTTCAATTCCATAATCCATACAAGTATAAAAATGAAAGCTTACAAACTAAAGAAGTGCCAAACTACTGAATTATGAAATAGAAATATATTTTAGGATGACTTGTTTACAGTTTCCCAACAAAAGACAATCTTCAACATACCCAGAATAGCCGCCGCCATGTAAGCAGAAAACAACTGGCCCTTCAGTCCCTGCCAAGTAAACATGAAAGACCTGAATCACCAAAGAAAAATAAAACATTTTTTAATGTGGAAGTAGAACTGTAGAAGAGAAAAGCTTGTTAGGAATCAACAAAAAATACATTACTGAGAAATATGCAAAGTGAAAATTATTCCAAACGAACAAAGTACACTAACATCATTGGAGTCTGAGATTTGTATGTCCTCTTCCCTGTCAAAGTAGTCAGACCAATCTAAAAGTTCAAATTTTTGTGAAGAAGATCTGCACATATAAATAAAGACATGAGGTAAATTTTCATTCAAACTGATATTTCGTTACTATCAACGAGCATTAAATCAACAAAAACACCTTTCAAAATATAATGACAATTCCATATCAAATGAAGAAACCTAACTTGTAAACAAAAATTAAGTATTAGGGAGGAGAGGAAGGGAACAACCTAGACAGACATTGATTAGAATGGTCAAGAATGATATGATACTACTTGGGTTAGATTGAAAGTATGAAGTTGGAGGGTGAAGTGGAGGGAGAGCCTGCATGAGAAGGATTGACCATATATTGTTGGTCTCCCTCTTTCTCCATCTAACGTTTTTAACTCTGGTACCATATGTCAATTCATGTCAGTCAACCCCAAACTCTTTTGAGAATAATGCTTGGATGTTGTTGATACAACCTCAATTCCATATCAGTGTTATAATTCACTACAACAACAACATCCAATTTCATGTATCAACATTTTATAATTCCAACGTAGTTTCAAAATATGTAAATTTTAATTAACCATTCTAATGTAAATATTATGTGAAGAGAATTAACTTTATTCTCGGTCAAGACTCTGATATGGACCTGAACTTAGGGCGAGAGAAGTTATAGAAATAATAGAAGGAATAGAAAAGGGAGAGGGGCAGGCTGGGATTTGGAAGAATTGGGATCTGAGAGAGAGGTCCTCTCGAATTGGCCTCCGTTGTATTCCTCTTGTTTTCTACAATATCGATAACATTTCTACTCCTATTTTCTGTGTATGCATCATTGGTATCAGAGCAGTGACGATCGATCTACCAGTGGAAGACCTTCAACCAATCTAGGATGGAGAAGCAACTGGAGAAGATAGAGCGTGACCTAGCGGAGGTGCGTACAATGGTGGACGAGCTGCGCGACTTGCGCACATCGATAGATTAGAAGCGCAACTTACACTTTCAGAAATTTCGTCGGAAAACTAGAGGACGATCGAGAACAAGTCGTCAACAACTTGAAGGCCATGGCTCTTCATCATCGCAGGCAGATTCTGTCTGATCGCAGATGTCATCGCAGGTCATCTCAGTCGCAAGCAACTTCTCCTAATTCGTCAGCTTTGCGGCAAGCAGAAGTCTCCAGTTCGTAGTCGCGGACGGCTTTTCCTAGTTCACCATCGCAAATGGTTTCTCCTTGTTCCCACGTTCCGTCCAAGTCACCAGCAGTTTCTTCATGTTCTTCTACTTCACAGCAAACAGTATTTCTCCGTTCTCAGACTCTATCGCAAGCGGATTCTCACAAGCCGCAAGCTGCACCGTTCCGTTTGGAGTCCGTTAATAAGCGGCAACCGCCATCTGAAGGTATTATCTCTCCGCGATCCAGAGAGAAATTAAAGAGAAAGAAATGAGCGTTCCAATTGTTTCTAAAAGTGTTGACACTGATGAAGTTCAATTTCAATTGACACTGAAGTTCAATTTCAGATTGACACTTCCACGCCTTATTCTGTCCATATTAGAGTCTATCAAATGGTAAAAGAGTTGATGCTTGCTGCTGATAGGTCAGTCTCTGAAAAGAGACTGAACAAGTATCCTACCTACTCTCTATTGAGGTTTCATCCCAGCCCAACCAAGGAGATGTTTGACTCCTTGCTCCCAACTGCTGTAGATGTAGTAATGCTTGGTGAGGTACCGGCAGTTTCAGATGCTAGTGTCCTGATTAGAGGAACAGATGCCTGCGGGCCACCATTGTCTGGGATCTTTAAAGTAAGAGTGCGCAAACACATAAAATTTTGTTCTCGGTTTGAACCTTCCAGGTATGAAAAGGCAATAGATGTAACTGCTTCACAACATGATCTGCAATTGCTCCCTGGTGGTGATCTTATTGAAATTGGTGAAATAGGAGTCCATATTAGTGGAGGCCAGAATCAAAGAGTATTCATGGCAAGAGTTGTTTATTCTAATTCTGAGGTCTAGATATTTGATGATCCTTTAAGTGCAATGGATGCGGATGTGGGCTGCAAAGTTTTCGGAGAAGGGTGCATAGGACTTTTGGTAGACCATGAGTTGAGCAACAACAAATCTGTGTCCAACACATTGATAGTTCTAGAAGAAAGACCCTCTGAGGAGCCTCATGGAAACAAGGGAGTATTTGTCATTATTGAGTGCTCGAAGGCGACTGAAAAGAAGGAAACTTTACTAGACACTATTTCTGATGCAAAAAAAAAAAAAAAAAAAAAACCTGGAAAATTGAAGGATCAAGTACTGAAGATCAAAGTTCAGCAGCCAGCAAGGTACTGAGAAGGAAGGAGCACGAGAATGAAGCTGAATGGAATGGCTGTTTTCTTACTCCCCACCTTGAGGATAAGGTGGTTGTCCAAAGGGGGGGTGATATGGACCTGAACTTATGCCCTATGGCGAGAGAAGTAATAGAAATAATAATGAATATTTTGATGAAGTGTAAAAAGGAAGTGGGCTGGGCCAAGTAATTAGTTAAATTGAGGAGAAGCCTCATTGGAAAAAAATAAATAGAAGGAATAGAAAAAGGAGAGGGGAAGAATTGAGATCTGGGAGAGATAGGGGCCCTCTCAAAATGGCCTCCGTTGTATTCCTCTTTTTTTCTACACTATCAATAATATTTCTACTCCTACTTTCTGTGTATGCATCACATCATCCGAACAGGAACATGAAAATGGAACGGGGGAAGTAGTGAAGATTAAAATCTAAAGGATATCTTCAGAGAGAAACTAGTATCTCACCCGTGCGATGCACAGACATGAAATTTAAGCAAAACATTTAAAAAATGATTGTTATATATTAAAATATACATAGAATAAATCTATTGCAAAAACAAATTGTCAATTGAATACATGATGAGAGGTCATATTATGGAAATATACTATAGGCGTTCTATATATTTGGAAAACTTCTTTACACAAAACATTTTTAGTTTTCTTTACTTTTCATTGCTACTATACTATCTACCATCAAAGTTTTTAATCCTCTTGATTGGTTACTTGAGAGGCTGCTATGTAAAACTAACCTACAAAAGACTGATTTTAATAACAATTCGACATGGGTGATAGATTGACCCTCACTTCTAATTGTAGTTATAGCATAAGTAATGATTATTGGAAATTATCTTCTCCAAAATTTAAGTGGCAGTCTCAAGTCTGGTAGATTTTGGAATCAAGACCCCTTGATACATGTTTCTCCTTGTGAAAACTTTTGCCTCTAAAATATGGCCACCAAAACGTGTTCTTATGAATCTATTTATTGAAGAAGCATTATTGGAGTGCCCACTTTCACAGTTAGTTCATGATTAAGTAGATTAGAATTGAAAGCCAACTTTGTTCAATAATTATATTCATTTATGTAATTTGAAATAAATAAGAAGGAAATTCTTCAAAAGTTAGCGTTCTTATTACTAAATAATTTATAGTTTATTTGTTGTTAGCTACTAAAGATAATATTTGTTTTAATATGTTGTTTTAATATGACCTTTTAATATGTCAGGTCAGATGAATCTTAAATTAACGTATTACTGAAGCATGTATCTAATTTAACAAATTAACCAAAGAAGCATATCCACCCAGGTACCAAAACACAAACTCACATACTCGTATGTAATACGGAGTATCAAGGAATTTTCTATAGGGTTAGAGTAGCCGGTGGTTGAATCGTTCCTCACCCCAATCCTGACTTCTCTCTTTCGCCCCAAACGTTTAAATATAATCTACTTCTCTGCATCTACCCACAGAAAGCTGCCGTTATCAACACAAAAAAAAACCTGATCTATCCAACATAAATCTCTCCATCTACCGTCAACTACTCTATCTGTTAATGACAAACTTCTCTTGACTCATACAAATATAATACACCAAATTTTCGATGAATTGGATGTTACCTTTCACCTTCACTGGTAACACGAAAAGATATGTTAACTTTGTTTAGGTAAAAAATGGAAACAATTCATGAGTCAAGAGATTAAAAAACGAACATCATGCATGTTTTCGCTAGCAAGTCATAAATTAAATACAAACAATGTCCTTGATCTTTAAATATGGCCTTTTGTGTTTGGAGATCTGAGAATTATGTGAGTTCATGAACTTCAAACGGAAAATCATAAATCACAAAAGCTTCAGTTTTGTTAATAAATTGCCATTTGAAAGCATTTTTTGCCGTTCTGAATGACATACGGAGTATAATTTTCTTTTACTCCGTACAGGTACAATAATATTGTTGATGGCATACAAATGGCCTTCCCTAAAAACTGGTTGAAACTTCAACATTTGGTTCTCCTTGGTATGGATCAGACATAAATTTTAATTCCCTACACTAAACAAAGTAGATAACGTTTAGAAAGTAACACAAAAAATGCAGTGAAAATATAAACAAAACAAATTTACCTTCTCAAGATGAAATTTACATTGCATTGCACTACTGACCATGAGTTGGAACGTTGTAAAACATCACATGCAGTTTGCTATAGAGAATATGCCATATATATAGCATTGAGAAATTTATGGTGCGAATGAATGAGACTGGGCAAATTTATATATACGCATATTTTTATCTGTATGCCTTGAGCGTACAAAAATACTAATGCTCTTTGATCAATCCAAGAACAATTCGGCGGAAGTTATAAAGTCAGAATTTAGAACATTATAAATTGCCTATCTAGAATCTTCTTAGCCAAAGTGAATATTAAATTTTTTTGTTTCCAACATTTCTTGGAAAATGAAATGCTGACCTAACATATTTTAACATCTTGACTTTCGCAGAATTATTAATAAAGTGGTTGATAAGGTAAAAGTTGTGGTTGAGATTTGAGGATAATAAAGTGAAATGTTGTGGATCACGTATTTCTTTCCAAAAAGGGAAAGGTGACACTTATTTTGGGACAACCCAAAAAGGAAAGTAAGAAAGGATATGTGAGCCAAGGAATACCAACTTGAGAGTCAATCACGAATTGGACATTTGCTTGAGAAGAAACTGGATATGTGTTTTCTAGTCATCATAGACAAAGCACTTTATAACATGAAAAAATAATATATGAAAATCAATAAACCATTCAAACTCCTAAGAACATAGAATGTGGCTACATAGCCTGCCATAATAGTCTATTTAAAACCGATTCCCAAGAAACTGTTACATGTTTTGACTCTTAAAGCTAGCAGTAAACATTTTTAGAGGAATATGACATCCACCCAAATCATCACGATACTCTGCCAGGTAGATGTACTCTGATATTTGCAGAGGCACGTAAACAATCAACCACTTAGTTGGCTAATGAAAAAAAATATATAAGTTCAAACATGAAACAACTTGCAATTTCATGTAGTGTTGTAGTGGTCTAATAATTTAATCTAGCGAATGGTATGCTTTAAATTTTGAACTCACTTGGGCATGTAGAAAAAGTGGTTCCTACACTGATATCTTGAACAAATGAATCCTAAACTAAAATGTACATATCTCATAGTCTCTATGAGAGTGAGTCCTAGCCATTAACTTTTAGAGAAGAGGTTTAACCTGACAGATTGTGTAGTTGCCCAAACACTTTCCTACAGATTGCAGATGAGAAAGCTAAGGTAACTCTCTGCTCCGTGCACTTTGTTTCTCGCTGTTGACTTGTCTCTTTACGCCACGTATCCCTCAGTTGTTTGTATTTGTATCTTTCTATAACCTCCCCTTCTATAAGAATGTAAGCTACTGAGTACTGACACTTGTTCAGTTCTCACTTGTATATACAATATTTTCCCATGTAAATCAATCATACTGATTCCCAATTTGTTTTCATTTTACCCATGGATTGATTATGGAAACAGCTAAATGTTTTCGAGTGTAACAGATTGAGAAATCCAAACCACTCCGAGGCTCCAAGCCCAAGATGGCCGGACCAAAGTCAAACAGAAGTCCAAATGTGTCCCACGAATATTCTACTTACATGATAAATAACAAGCAATTGACCATATCGTTCACGTTCGAATGGCTATAAGCAACACCAATCATCCCATTGATGACACTTCGTTTTTAAAAAAATAAACATCCCTCACGCGCATGCATCCGAAGAGAACTTACTGAGTGGGAGGACGAGATGGAACGGAAGAGAAAGCGGATGGGACTTTGTCGTCTGCGGTAGCATCATGATGTTGGATTCCCTCAGAGGGTTCTTCTGGAAGCGGTGGAAGGCTTGAAGAATCCATTCCATTGGTCATGATCCGTTTCAAATAAATATCTGATACGACGGAAAGCTCATCAGCTCTTTAATGAAAACATTGATAAATATCATAAATTTAATAATTAAATCTTAACAATAAAAAGAAAATTTAATAAGAATCCAAAAAAATGAATAATGTAAAGGCAGCAAAGTGTAAAACCTGGGCTGGGCGGGTGGGCAGCTGCCGCTGCGTCTCGGACTAGCCGAACTGGGCGAACTGCGAAGGGTGCAGGCGTGGTCCGGTGGTCGTGTGGCGGCACCGCGGCGTGGAGATGGTCAGGCGGGTCGGAACTCGGAAGTCGTGGTCTCGTGGAGGGCAGAGGCCGTCGCGTGTCGAGGCGTCTAGCTCTGGACCGGGAGATTGTTTGTGATTGCCGGACTGCGTTTTATGAAGTTGGATCTTTTAAAAAACGACCAAAACGACGTAGATTCGAACCGTGTACCTCAGCTAGTCAGCTAGCAGGCAACTTCAAAAAACGGCAGACGTATGGTTCAAAATAGAATTAAAAAGTAAATTATATTTTGATAGCACTAATTACATGTGTATTTGATAAATATATTTTTGTTGCTATTAAAATGTTTTAATTAATAATAAAATAATAAAATATAATAATAATTCGTAAAAAATACTAAAAATTTAATTAAAAAAATTAAATAATACTCACTCCGTCCCTTAAAACTTTGGCACTTTCTTTTTTAATCAATTATTTTGTGGTTTTTGTTATTTCTCTCCTCTGCACAAATCTCAACCACACAGTTTTTACTTTATTATTCTTCGTGCCGATCAACTTTGGCAAAGTTTTAAGGGACGGAGGTAGTAATAATTAAAAGAAATAAAAATTAAAAAAATAATAAAATAAATAAATAAAGCAAAAAAAACACAGCCGCCTCTACCACCCCAGCACAACCATCTCCGGTTACCGGGGACAAAAAATCCACATGCATTAGAAATTCCATATTATGGCAGATTCAATTAACATTTTGGCATTCTCAAAGAGTAATATGTCATTTTTTGGGCATTGTCAGAAAAAATTGCATTTTTACACCGGTCAGAGGTGCTGGTGCTGGGAGGCAGTACAGGCGGTGGTAAAGGCATCCATATTTTTTTAATTTTTTTATGATGTTTTACTATTTTTTATTAATTTTTAAAAAAATAAGAAATTTTTTTTAAAATCTTTATTTTATAAATATTTTATTAATTTTTTATTATTTTTCTACGATTTTTTAAATTTTTTGAGTTTATTATGAATTAAACATTTAATTATGATTTTTGACTACCTTTTACTCATATTTAAAGGAAGGATAAAAATGGAATGAAAAAATAGGTATGTTTCAAATAGGAGTAATCTATTTTTAAATAAAAACATAACAAGTCTTATTTTGAGTTTTTGTCATAGTTTCAGTCCTATTTGGAGTAATTTCCGATGGGAAAACTATCATTGTGCCTCCTAGGTGCAATTTTTTTCTCCATTTCTTTCTTCTTTTGGCTTCCACGGGGTTCTCTAATAACATTGGGACTCCGGTTCCAAATGTACAATTAATGTACAATCGAGGTCTCACATTAATATAAAAAATTAAAAAATAAAATCTCAATCTGTATTAGTGTTTACTTACTTAATGCTTGATGAATCTATAATTTTCTTCCTTATTAACTGTATTTTAATACTACGTATATAATACTACCTCCGTCCCGTTGGAAGGTTCTCATAGCAAAACGGCACGGTTATTTAGACAATAATTAAATAAATTACTTCGAGTATATTTTGAGAAATAATTTTAATAGGTATGTATTATAATGTAGTTAGTATTGATAATTGTGATGTTATAAATGTATTATTTTTAAATCTAATGATTAATTTGTCACTTCAGATTGTTAATTGTTTCCTAAAATGGAAATGAGAACCTTAATATGGGACGTACAAAAAGGGAAAGTGAGAATCTTCTAATGGGATGGAGGGAGTAGTACTATAGGAAGATGATCATCCGAACACGATGAGTACGAACGGAGGCTCATCCTTGGATGACAGGGATCCCCCAGCTTGGCCCACCAAGATGCTCGGCCCGGTTTTAGGCGGGAAGCCAAGATACTGGAGGGAACAACATTAAATGCAGTAGATTTGGTGGTTGAGAGTGAGTCATTCACAATCTGCCACATCAGTGACTCCACCTACCTCTCTATAGTATAAATAGCAGCATTTATTTCATTATAAAAGGTTGGCGACGTCTTAGCATTCAAGCATCATAACATTTGTAATCAGTTCTTAGCATACTGTTGGACGAACGATCTCAGGACTTTGTAGCGAAGTGCATTGTATTCGGCTCCTTATTGAGACTTAATAGGATGTGGCTACTTTCTACTAGACCTCTACAAAAACGGGTTCGGGCCGGACTCGGGCCGGACTTTTTATAATTTTTCTGTCCATCATGTGTGGGCAGGCCCGGCCCGGCCCACAAAAATGGGCCTAACCCTATGTCCATACCCACCCATAAGAGCGGGTCGGGTAGTCCACCGAGCCGCCCGGCCCAAGAAAACTTTAATTTTTCAAAATTATATGATTTTTTAAATACTTTAAATATAATATTACAACATTTAAAAAATAATTAATACGCTTATAATATTTATACGTCTTTCACCACATACAAAAAAAAATACTTGCACAAAAATAATAATGAGAAACTATATCTAAAATTTAAAATTTAAGTACAAAGTATTATCTTTAAGTACAAAAATAGATATTATATTGGTTGGGCTAGTTGTTAAGAACTAAAAATTTAAATTTAAACATAATAAACTATAAATATATATAACAAAAAATTAGTAAATATAAATATACATGTGTATATGCAAATAAATAAATAAATTAGTATATATATAAATATATATTTATATATACTAAATGTAGTGGGCCGGGCTTATCGGTCCGAATGGGCCTACACCCTAACCTAAACCCGCCCATATCCTATTGCGGGCCAGGCTCAGGCCGGCCTGGTGAGTAAATATATAAGCCCAAGCCCGCCCATTTGTGCAGGCGGGCCGAGCGGCCCGGCCCGGTTTTGTCTAGGTCTACTTTCTACGGCTAAATAACCTTGCTTCTCTTGCTTGTTTAGTCACTTAATCCACCAAAACCTTCTACTCGAGATCCAAGGGTACGTGTTGGGCCTTTGGGTTGACGGAATAAACCTCGACAGGTATAATTTAAGAAATTTTTATTAAAAAAATAAGAAAAAGAAAGTGAAACAGAAGTGATGAAGCAGAAATCATGATGTTCAATTATTTGAGTCCTAATACTAAACAGAATAGGTCTGATGCTCATTAAAAGTTCATTAATGCTAATTTAACGGAAATGGAGACTAGTCTTGTTATGAACCATTAGCTTGGTTTACAATTCATGGGCTACTCATTTAACTATTTAACTATCATGATGTTCAATTATTTGAGTCCTAATAGTCTTGTATACTTTCCCCTGGTATTAGTGAATAGTCTTGAAATTATTAAACCTCAATATTGAGCAACACATTTATGGGCTACTATTATCAAGTGTTTGTGATTTTGTGGGGAATTTTCTCGAAATATGAGTAAATAGATTTTAGAATTCCAAAACATGATGGATATGTTATTCTTCCCGGAATAAGAGTAATATGATTGTATTGACTGTCATCTTGTAGTCATTAGTGCCAAATAGTTGCAGTACTTGCCTACCAGGCATTTAACATAACGAAATTTATTGTTATTAATGGCAGTATTTTGAATCACGGTACAAACACTGCAAGAAAAGCTAGTTTTAACTAAGAAAATTAGGGACGGGTAGATAACCCCTCACTAATAATACTATTTGTAGAGCTTTCATGACTCGTATTTCTGAAAGAAAAACATAATAGTCCTATTTTAGAATTTCAAAAGATATTTACTCATATTTAGGATAGCTCCCCAAGTGTGTTAGAATGGTCCTTGGCCAAGCAAACATGGGGGGAAGGGATAGTCATCTATCGATGTAAGTAGGCAACTAGGCATATTTGCTCCATACACTTGTGCAATTTCAACGCAGGTAAATGATGGAATAGATTTTTGAGAAGTAAAGAGTTTCTCCCTAGATAATTGTTTCAAATGTTTGGATGAATAAACCCTAAGGGGATAAGTCAAACAAACACCATCACAAACAATATAGGTTAAAGCTTTAAATCTTTTCTATTCAGATTTGCCATTATTCACATCACAATAAGATTTAGAATCCTTAGCCTTTTGATTAAGTTTCTCATGTTTGTTAACTTTAGCACTGAAACGAGAAAACACGGATCTAGAGTCATTAGAAGAAGACAAAGAAGAATGATGTGGGGCAGAGCTAAATGAGTGACAGTTTGAATTTGAACTTTCTTTAGAAGTGCTCTTGAAAACAAGACGGGGTAGAGGTCATGTCTGGACTAGGGGCATTTTGAAGAAGATAAATCTCATTTAAAATCGTTCTTTTTCTGTTTTGAAACCCTCTCTTTCAGTTTCAAAAGATCTATGAAGTTCAGCAATTTTGTGAATGGTCTTTGGAATGCAAACATTATCATATTTGGGTTTTTCAGAAAAAAACTTGTTCTTCCCTGCAAACACAGACTCAGACTCACTTGTGGGAGAAAAAAGTGATACATAGTCATTAGACAGAGGAATTCCGCCTATCTTATAACTAGCATTCAATTGAGTGTAGTCAAACGAGATTCAACCTTAGAATTATTTTCTCTATTTTCTTTTTCCTCAACATCAATTTCTACCACTCCCAATGAAGGACATAAAACTACGGCATGGAAAACCGGTCGGTTTTTGGTCAAAATCGATCGGCTTTCAAGAATATTTTAAGGTATTAATTACGGTAGAGAAAACCGGCCGGCTTTCATGGAAACCGGCCGGTTCACGATGAAATTATTATCGGAGATGAACCAAAGGCATGAAAACAGACATGTTTCATATAAACTGCCCGGCTTTCTTAACTTGTGGTCACAAAGTGGGCCTTAAGGGGAAAAACCGGGCAGTTTAGGTATAAAGCCGGACGAATTTTACCTTTACTTTAACTTGGGTACCCTTTTGACCTTAGGAACAATACCATAAGCTAGCTAGGGAGGGTGTCTTACATGGGTTGTAGATGTAGGAATGCTGAAGATTAATGGGAGGAATGCAAGTATCCTTATCGATATTAGGGTGCAATGATCATTCGTGAGTAAGGTGTTCGCCAAGGAATTTGATGAACCATCAATACCGATGACTCAAACCGTTATGGTATCCAAATTGCAACCACCAAGATTATTTGGATCATTACTCTCTTCGTTATCCCTCTCATGATGCCATTTGGAAACATTTTGATATCCCCAATCACCGGTTGGATGGCAATTTGAAGGACAACATTCTTAATTGCACCAAACACAAAAAAATCTTTGTTATTCTCCACTATCCTTTGGAACCTTTGGAAAATGAGAAATGTCGCTCTTTATGAGGATATTGCCCCTAATAACTCCGAGGCCATTTATAATATTTATCGAGACCTTAATGAGTTTAAGGTCTCCATTAACGTGAAAAATCCTCTCAAGAATAAACCTTACACCATTACCTGGAAACCTCCATCAATTGACCACTATACCTTGAATTTCTCTCACACCTCTGTTGGTCACACTCAAAACTTTGGCTTCCTCATTCGTAATTGTAATACTTGAGATTTAATTTAAACGGATTAATAGTACTACTCATACCAACAAGGTGCATCTCCTTTTTAGGGAGCTCATTAGCCAAGAACTCCAAAGTTAAGCGTGCTTGCACGGGAATAGTCTTGGGATGGGTGACCCCCTGGGAAGTTTCTCAGGGCGCGCACGAGTGAGGACAAAGTGCGCGGAAAAAGCTAGTGACGGTTTGTGAGGACAGTACTAAAGGTCAGAAAAAACTACCTCGGGGCCTACGGGGCTGGGGTGTTACAAATGGTATCAGAGCAACCCTGCGACCGTGTGGTGATCCGTTGGATATCAGGCGGGCACTTAGCAGGGGAAAAGATTCTGGGATATGATTGAGATTGGTTTATGGGCGCAACGAGGACGTTGCATTCCTAAGTGGGGGTGATTGTAATACTTTAGATTTGATTTAAATGGATTAAAAGTACTACTCATACCAACAAAGTGCATCTCCTTTTTAGGGAGCTCATTAGCCAAGAACTTCAAAGTTAAGCGTGCTTGCACGGGAGTAGTCTTAGGATGGGTGACCCCCCGGGAAGTTTCTCAGGGCGCGCACGAGTGAGGACAAAGTGCGCAGAAAAGGCTAGTGGCGGTTTGTGAGGACAGTACTAAAGGTCAGAAATAACTACCTCGGGGCCTACGGGGCCGGGGTGTTACAGTAATAACCAAGGGAGATTAGTCAACCATCTTTTTCAAAACCTTTTCAACACCTCTAAGCACAAAGCTTTCATTGAGGACTTACACTCTTTTTATTAATTGTCGCAGGCACAACGGGCGGACCGTAAACATCATTGAGATTTCCAATCAATTGGTATCGCAGTCCATCAATCTTAACGATCGACCCATTATACTAACAATCACACAATCATAGCAGATAAAGAAGAAGAAGCAGATAGAAAGTTGCCATCAGTCCAAAACCTCCAAAACCTTATCGCCTCCTATACAACCCTCCCTTCTTCACTCCCACCCTCTGGCCTGAGCGCAGATTGCCTCCTCATCTTCTATCCTACTCCCTATCCAATTAGACAATTACTCCATACCACATATAGTTCCAAACCCTAAAGCGTCACGAATTATTCCCGGTAACTTTCCCGGGCGGAGGTACCCAGGCAGATAATGGACCCAAAGGAAGCAGCTTTGCCTTCATCGTCACACGTTTCAGATATGAAAGTTGCTGGAGATGATAGTAACAGTCATGATGTCGTTTCTGATGATGATGATGATATCTTTTTGAATGCTCAAGAGGAACCTGTGGGTGAAGAACCCGTTGGAAGTGGAATTGGTGGGTCAAATTCGGCTGAGCCTTGTGAGGGTTCCCCAGCTTTTGATGTTTTGGTGAATGGTGATGATGAAAACCTTAATAAAGATGGGGTCTTAGATAAGGATGAGGCTTTTTTTTAAAAGAACATAGAGATAGAGAAGAACCTGGTAGCTCTGATGATAGCCTTGACAATGGAAGTGTTACTGAGGTTCAACCTGGTGGTGGCTTAGAGGGCTCTTTGACTATTGACGGAGCTAAGGTTTCTACAGATGAAAAACTGAACGAATTTGTAAATCCTGCAAGTGAAGGGAGATGGGAGACCCACGAGGACGAGGTGGATGGTGAGGATGTGGTGGAGGCTGACATGACTGGAGCTCTCACTGATGAGACTGTTCTAGAGGCTCCTCCTGGGAAAATCATTCCCAATCCAGAGGTTTGTTTGAGTGATGATGTCACTAATATGAATAAATTTGAAGACTTGTAGGGTGAGAAGGTGATTGACAGAGATGGGGCTTTGTTGTTTGAGGAAAACGAAGAAGAATCTTGTGACTCTGGATCTATCATTGATTGTTTATCTTTGTAATTTTAACTAGTTTTATTTACTTTTGTTTGGGTAATGACACACTTTTGGTTTAATACTTTATTTTTCCTAGTTTATTGTAATTTATTAGTTTTAGAAGATTTTGAGCTTGAATAAAACAAAGGAGCACGGAAGATATCTTACAAGACCAAAGGAAGGTGCAAGGGAGCAAGAAATCATGCTAAAAATGTGATTTGGTGACTTACCTGGTCGGGTATAACCTTTACCCGGTCGGGTATGAAGTGAAAAACGAAGTTGCTGGGAAAATACACTGATACCCGGTCGGGTATCCCATATACCCGGTCAGGTATGAAGTGATTTCGGGCAAAAAGGCGTGTTGAAGAACACAAAGACGTGCGAAAAAGGTATGATTTGACAAATACCTGGTCGGGTATCTCAAATACCCGGTCGGGTATCCGGCATAGTTGATTCTAAACACTTATAAATAGCACCATTTTCCTTCACTTTTAATCATTCCTTCTTTCATATACTTGAGCTCAACTTAGAATAGTATTTTCTTCTCTGACTCGACTGACGGGGAGCCCAAAATGTTCTGAGAATTGCTTCACAAAGACATGTTATTGGTTGCACCACCGAAGATGAAGGCTCCTAAATGCAACTCTACGGTAGCTAACATTATACCTAAATCCTAACAAGCAAAGTATCTGGAAAACGGCAAGAACAGGGGGAAAACTAACCTCGAAAACTTGGTTTAGATCGGCTAAGAGTTTTCTCTCTCTAAAATCGGGCAGATCTTCGCTTCACAAATAAAATGTGCAACGGAAATGAGACCAGATAAGGGTTATTTATAGCCAACCTAACCATGGTTAACATCGAAACCTGGGCCTCCGGTAGAAAGCCCATCATGACGAACTGTCGCATCAACCCAAATAGGAGACGCCACCCAACGAGCCCCTATCAGTGTCTAACATGTGTTGCTTTCCCCAACAGCAACATAGCAATGATCATTTCACCGAGGGAGACTAGGGGGACTACCCTTCGGTCAAACTTCGAAAAAAAATCAAACAAATCACAACAAGCGCCTGTGACAGAACAACCCTTGGAGAAAGCAGTGATTTACTCAACTTTCACTCTGCAAGATCTCAGCAAAGGGAATGGGGGACTCCAGATGGAGTATATGGCCCAGGACCCCCCGGTCCACATACTCCCGTTACTAAAAACAAGCCCAACAACCCCAAGTGGCTGAAACACCACATCCCAAATACAAGACAGGTATACCCTTGCAAGGGACCCCTTTCGGACCCAAGCCCGAGGGAACCAAACTCCGAGAATCACCCCGATTCGACTCATCGATAGGTCTGGAACATGTGTTTCCTCAAGCATGCCGTCAGGCAACAGCCTTCGGCACTGGGGCCGAAGGCTGCGGGCTCGGCACAACCACTCCTCTCCATCTGGCGTTCCTCAATGCCCAACCACTGCATTTAATGACACCCCACGTGCCAACATTCGCACCACAGGGGGGCTCTCTGCCATAGATTAGCTTACACGTGTGTGTGCATTCAATGCACCTAACTATTATGAGTAGTATAAATAGCAGCCTCTTGGGTAGTTGTAATGGACAACTGTTCGTTTAATATTATTGCTTTATTTTTCCTACTTATTTTCTGTAACACCGTCCCCAAGTGTATTTACTTTTTATTAAATAATGTAATAAACCTTGAAATGATGATTTATGAATTCATGTGGTTGTAAATTTTTATTATTTCTTTTGTGTGAATAGTAAATTACATGCGGGGCCCACATCAGGAACGGGGGTCATCCGATATTTTCGGGACCACATATTTATTTATCTTGGACTAGGTAATATTCATATGGTGGTGGATATTTTATTTGGGCAATAGAAAGGGCATAGAGTTGACTTGTTGGTCAAACGAGGCCCAATTACCGGTATTGGTAATTTATCGGGTAACAACCCAAATTGAATTTCGGAGACTTTTAAATTAGAGATGAGGAATGTATATTCATTATAAGGTCCAATAAGGATTGAGAACAGGTGTTATATTTTATTTGACCCGATCAAATAAAATATAATTAAAACAATCCGAAAAATACAACATTCGGGGACGATTGTACACATCGGGATATAAGGGGATGACCTCCCACATAAGTGGGGGCCAACCCAAGATTTTAGGAGTGAAAATATCAAGGGGAGCCGCACAACATCATGGGATATGAGCAAGAAGTGATTGGAGCCCAAATCAATAAAGGAAATGGACCCTCCCCCATGTTATTATTGTGAGAAATGCCAAAAAGGCATTCTCAATCAACGATACACCTTCCAGCTCGACCCACCCCTCAAACAAGGTGAGAGAAGCTCTGCAATACTCCATTTTTATCATCCATTTTCGCACCAAGGCCAAGGAAGAAGAAGGAAACAAATAGAGAAGGGAAAAGGGGAGGTTAGGGAGGAAAAAGCTTGAGATTAACAAGGTAATGACTCCACTAACTCCATTTCTTTTTCTTTAATCTTATCATGTGATTATGGAATCATATTTCACACCCCTAGGATTGTTCTACATGTTTAGAAGTGTAGAATGAGGGGCTGGAAGGTAGTTCTAAGTCCAAGAACGGACTTAGAAGTCAAAGTGACCAGTTCGACGGAAAATAACCTTTTAGAGGTTATTTGTTTTAAAAAAATGGTTTTTATGACGATGAAACCTTATTAGGAACTTGTATGAGGTATTCCTAGAGCTTTCACGGAGTTGAAAGAGTCATCGGAATAATCGTCGGAGCTCGACAAAGTTCGCCGAAGTTTCGGCGGAGTTCAACCGGGAGGGTATAACTTCTTAAAGGCTTCACTAAGGTGAGAAGACGGCTTAATGCTTTATAACTCTTGCGTGATGCATGAGATTACCTAAAGTAATCAAGAATATGTTTTATGGAATGATCAAAGATAATCAAGTATTTGCTTATGCCATGATTATATGTCAAACATAGTTGAAAAGCATGTTATATATGTTTGATGATTAAAAATGTGATAAGTTATTATGTATGATGTTCTAGGGATCCAAAAAGGTATTTTTGGATTAAGGACGTCAAAAAATTACATGCGTATAAATTTTCACGTTAATCGGGCTTCGTTTGGGTGGTCAAACGGGCATTGACCGCCAAGTCAAAGGCTATACCCGACCGGGTATGGGTAAATACCCGACTGGGTATTAGTTTATAAACAGTCCCGAGGGGCTACTGCCCATAGGACCCGACCGGGTATGGATGGATACCCGATCGGGTATCTGGTTTTACACACAAGGGGCAGTTTTTGAGGAGTCTAATATGGGCCGTTAAGGTGGGACTCATCCTGTCACGCCCCAGATCGCATCTAAGCGCGTGTATAACCGCCGTATGATCAAGCGACGTCACTCGCAAGTCAACTTCACTTAATCATACAAGGCGTTAGAGAAAATAATCCATCCATACTCAGTAGTAAACATACATGTCAACATCACATTTAAACCAATGAATAACGAAAATATTCAACGGTAAATTATACGCCACAACCGGTCAAGACATGGGCATGCAAGCCCAAAAAAATTGTTTATGAAAATTTAAATATCCATGAGCAATTGTTTGGTAGTTGAAAAGAAATTAAGGAAGCACGAACCACGTCTTCCTAGAGTTGATGTTCACCCATAGAAGGTGCAGGTAGCAATCCCTAGCTTCAACCTGAAAATGGTGGGGGCCCCGAAGGGGTCAGTACAAGTACCGAGCGAGTAGCAGCCTAAATGAAGCATAACTAATGTTTCAAGTATAAGACCCAAACATAGGGTGATACATCTACTTATATCTCTTTTCCCCGAAGTCTTGAAATACATATTAGTATATACACTAGGAAAATACTTAACCTGTAGGTTATCGTTATTTAAGAAAAATTAGTAGTCAAGTCCTTGACTTAAAATCCCAACCCACCCATATACCTATGAGTGTATAGGACTCCTCCTTGTCCACAATTTTAATCAAAATCTATGAGTTTTAAGGATAACAAAATCCTTGGGTACTCCAATAATATACATATGAGTTTTGAGGACTCTTAAGTCCTTGGGTTCTCCACCGAAATATTTTTATATTCCGATTTTTTAGGACTCTTTAGTCCTTGGGTTCTCCATCATATGTATTTCCGATTTTTGAGGGCTCTTTAGCCCTTGGGTCCTCCACCAATGTATATATGAGTTTTGAGGACTCTTTAGTCCTTGGGTTCTCCACCGAAATATATATGAGTTTTGAGGACTCCTTAGTCCTTGGGTTCTTGATGCACACTAATTAGTAGTGCATAATTATATGTTTTTATGTTTGATTTATGGTGATTGTTTGACGTTTTAATTAGTTTGTAAACATTTGTGGTATTGGAAAGGAAGACTTTGAGGTGAAGAAAAAGAAGATTTGGCTGCCCAGGAGCAAATACCCGACCGGGTATAATACTTGACCCGGTCGGGTAAGAAGTGAAAAACGAAAATGCAAAGAAAGTGCATGGCCCGGTCGGGCCCACTACCTCACCCGGTCGGGTGAGAAGTGACCGGGGACAATCCGGCGTGCGAAGATCACCAGAACGTGGTGGATTATCTGATTTTGATCGGACCCGGTCGGATACCCGGCCAAAGATGTTGAAAAACACCTATAAATAACACACTTTTCCTTCACTAAAAATGATCCCTTCTTCCATACTCTTAAACTCAGTTTAGAATAGCGTTTCTTTATATTTTTCTAGCTATGTTTAGTCTCCAAATGAGGAGCTAAACTTCCATTCTTGGTGTTGCTCTTGAAGCTTGTTGATTATTAAAGTTGGAGTTATTTTCTTAATTTCTTCCCTTGAATATTAATTATTAGTTCTTTCCTTAATACTATCTCTATATTAATGTTGGGGAGTGTTGCTAAGATGACAATTAGTTAACATCTTGACATTAGTTAGAGTAGTATTTTCTTCCTCTATATTAATGTTGGGGAGTGTTGCTAAGATGACAATTAGTTAACATCTTGATATTAATTATAGTAGGATTCATCTCCTTTAATAATATTCTTCCTTGAATATAAATTAATCCTTATTCATATTTCATATTAATATTTTGAACATTACTTAAAGGATCAACTAGTTTTGTTTCATATATTAATAATTACTAGAAATGATCGACGAACCGATGGTTAATCGTTGATGGTTTCACAAGTAAGTAACTTCGGTTTATTAATGCACGGTCGTGGTCGATAAACTTAAGAGGGATTAATTTTGTTGGTTAAACCGAAACCGTTGTGTTGAGGTTATCAATCTCAATTGATTTCATCAACGAGTTAAGAGATTAAATGCTACTATCAAGTCGGTATATGACGGTGTTCTATACTTGACTAATAGTAAGGGTTATTAATGAACGGTTGTTGTTAATAACTACCCTCGAGGAATTGAATATACTCCTCGATTGAGTATTCGAGAGGGAATAAGTTATAGATATAACAATGATCGACTAAAATATATATCAACAAGTGGAAAGTAGCAATGCCAAGTTCTTTTATCTTTGAATTAAAACACATATAGGCTGTTCATCTTAGTTTTTAAATTAAATCATTCAATCCTAAAACCCCCCTTTTCTTTACTAGTTCATAAAAAGAGAATTATTCCTTTCCCTGTGGATACGAACTCTACTTCACCTATACTACGTATAAGTGCTAGTATCGAATATTACTTTGACGCACCGTGACAAAGTGCCCGTCAAATTTGGCGGCGTTGCCGGGGAAAGGCAATTAATTTTTCTTTTTATTTTATTTCAAAAAAAAAACAAAAAAAAAACATATATATATATAAAGATTTCTATTTTTCTGAGCTTTGTTTGAGTATATGGTAAGAACCTGATCCATAAACCAACTCACCTACCAACAAACCCCGAAATAAAACAAGCTCTTGAACGGTTGAAAAGCAAATTCTCAAGTACCGACTCGGGAGACTCATCAAGAGCTAGTTCTCGTTCTAGCGACACCGAAGAGCCAATCACTATGGCTCTTGAAACGAGAATATTGAGGGAGCTCACGGCTCCGAATCTTAATCAACAACCCTTATGTATCAGTTTTCCAACTCTTGATACGGGGGTCACATTCGAGCTAAAATCTGGGCTCATTCATCTATTTCTCTCTTTCCATGGTCTACGAGGGGAAGATCCGAACAAACACCTGTCAGAGTTCCATATAGTGTGCACAAGCATGTGCCCCAATGACGTGTCCGAAGAGCAAATAAAGTTGAGAGCTTTTCCATTCTCCCTTAAAGACACCGCCAAAGATTGGCTATTCTACCTTCCCTCGGGAAGCATCAATACATGGGCTCAAATGAAAAAGAGTTTCCTTGACAGGTACTATCCCGCATCTATCTCTTCAAGTCTCAAGAAGCAAATCAGCAACATTGAGCAAACGGGTGATGAGACCTTGTACGAATATTGGGAGCGCTTTAAAAAATTATGTGCTAGTTGCCCATATCATGGGTATTCGGAACAATATCTCATCCTCTACTTCTATGATGGCCTTGTTGATCAAGATAGACGCATGGTGAATGCGGCATGAGGAGGGGGTATTGTTAACAAAACCCCTTCGCAAGCAAGAGACCATATTTCGGAGTTAGCCAAAAACTCGAGACATTACAGCAGGAGGTCATCATCAAAAGGAGGGGGTATTGTTAACATAACCCCTTCCCCGCCATTTTCCAGTTATATACTCCCTTTGTCCTCCTATTATTGTCCTATTTCCTATTCACTTGGTCGACACAAATCACTCTTAATCTCTTACTTTATTTATCAATTTTTTATCAAATTTGATTCTGGTTTTGTGACTTTGTAAAACTTTTAATGTAGTTTCAGATTATATGATTTTTTTCCTAAAAATAATTCCAATGCGGACAGGGATCTGTTTGTTTTATCGTAAGTCAAGCATCGTAAATCGCAATGGGACAATAACAGGGGGACAGAGGTAGTAATATATATACTAGTATATTGTATACTAATATGTAGTATATATTTTTTGTACTAGTTTATTATATACTATGTATATAAATAAGTTATTGATAATGACGCATATGTGGATGATGTGTGGTTATCAATGGAGTCCACCATTAACAAAGTGACGAAGGATATACTCGGAGAATCTAAAGGATGTCTGCCACCAAAAAAGGACACATCTTGGTGGAATGATGTGGTGGAACGAGCAATAAAAACCAAAAGGGAATGCTATAGGAAATTTGGCAAAAGTCAGAGCAACGAGAACTTAGAGGAGTACAAGGAGGCTAGAAGAAGAGCAAAGAAAGTTGTGAAGGAAGCCAGGGGGAAAGTGAACAAGGAATTGTATGTAAAATTGGACTCTAAGGAAGGAGAAAAAGATATCTTAAGACTTGCTGACCTTCGTAGCCGCGGTACTCAAGATATCAGAAAAGTTGAGTGTGTGAAAGATGTTTATCAAAGGGTACTAATGGAGGAGGAGGAAATAAAAGAGAGGTGGAGGTCATACTTTGATAGCTTGTTCAACGGGAATAGAGTGCAAGGTATTGATGATCTTACTATAGTAGAGTGTATGGTAAATCGAGACTTCATGAGAAGACTTCAAACAACATAAGTTAAAGAGGTTGTGAGAAAAATGGAGCGAAAGAAAGCAGTGGACCCAGCTGGCATATCGATCGAGGCTTGGAGAAGTTTAGGAGAGAAAAGCATTAAGTGGCTAACACGTTTCTTCAACATGATTTGGAGAAACAACAAAATGCCAGTGAGTTGGCGAAAGAGTACTCTCATTCCCCTATTTAAAAATAAGGGTGATGTACAAGAATGTGTCAACTATCGAGGAATTAAGCTTATGAGTCACACCATGAAACTTTGGGAGCGAGTGGTTGAGCAAAGACTTCGTAAAAGTGTGAAAATTTCGGAGAATCAATTTGGTTTTATGTCTGGACGCTCAACAATTGAGGTCATTCACCTTCTTAGGCAAACTGTGGAGAAGTATAGAGACACAAAAAAGGATCTGCATTTGGAGTTCATTGACTTAGAAAAGGCATATTATAGGGTATCTCGAGAAGTCCTTTGGTGGGCCTTAACTAGAAAAGGCATATCACGTAAGTATATCAGTATCATCATGGATATGTATGATGTTTGTACTACAAGTGTCTGCACTAGTGTAGGGAGGACCGAAGAGTTCCCTATTACTATCGGAATGCATCAAGGATCTACTCTGAGTCCTTTCTTATTTGTTATAGTCATGGATGAACTTACAAGGTCAATTCAAGAAGATATACCATGGTGCATGATGTTTGTCGGCGATATTGTATTGATTGATGAGACGTAATTCGGTGTTAAAGCAAAGTTGGAAGTATGGCGATAAACATTGGAGACCAAGGATTTCATATTGAGTTGAAGCAAGACTGAGTGTATGTAGTGCAAGTTTAGTGGAGGTAGAAGTAGTAGTAACAATGGGATTACTCTTGATGGTAAAGAGATACCAGTGTGTGATATGTTCTGTTATTTGGGCTCCATAATTTAGAAGAATGGTGAATTAGATGGAGATATATGTCATAGAATTAGAGCTGGGTGGATGAAATGGAAGAGTGTGTTATGTGATCGAGGTATGTCGACTAGACTAAAAGGTAAATTTTATCGAACAACAATTAGGCTTGCATTAATGTATGGCGTAGAATGTTGGGCGGTGAAGTAATGCCACATTCAAAAGATGAGTATGGCAGAGATGCATATGTTGTGTTGGATGTGTGGACATACCAGAAAAGACCATTTGAGGAATGAGATAATCAGAAAAAAAGTGGGAGTAGCACTTATATAAGATAAGATGCAGGAGTCTCGTTTGCAGTGGTTTGGGCATGTGCGTAGAAGGCTGAGTGATGCACCTGCTAGACGACTTGAGGGGTGGGGAGAAGAGACAGAGAAGAGAGGGATGGGAAGACCTAAACAGACTTAGATTAGAGGAATCAGAACTAATATGCGTCTTTTTGGGTTGGATGAGAGTATGGATTTGGAGAGAGCAAAGTGGAGGGCGCACATTTGTGTGGAAGATTGATGTCTTTTCTACATTTCCTCTCTCTTTTCTTTTATTGTTTATCTTCTTTATCTTTTTATATTCTTATGTTATTTTTATCTTCTAGCTTTTTATGCTCTTTTATCTTTTTATCTTTCTTATATTCTTATGTTATTGTTAGCTTATATTTATTTATCTTTATTTTATATGTTTTATCTTACTCCCCCCCCCCCCCCCCCCCCCCCCGTCTATCTCTCTGTTTGGCATCGATATCATAGATCGATTCATGTTAGCCGACCCCACATTCTTTTGGGATTAAGGCTTGGATGTTGTTGTATATAAATAAGTTTTAGGAATTTTATCAATTCAGGACCCGAAAGATAGATTAATTATCAGTTCAGGACCCGAAAGATGAAACGTATCAATATAGGACCCGAATGATGGAAAACTATCAATTTAGGACCTAACGTTTCATACGTTTTGTTTTATTTAATTTTTTATTAATTCCATTACTAATTTTTGATAAACTTTTCTTCACAAAACTTTATTAGTTTTATAAAACGAAATAATATTTAAAATTTTTTAATAAAAAAAATTATGACAACTTAGGTCCTAGATTAATAGTTTTCAATCATTCAGGTCCTAAATTGATAGTTTTTCATCATTCGGGTCCTATATCGATGCATTTTATCTTTCAGGTCCCGAATTGATAATTAATCTATCTTTTGGGTCCCGAATTGATAAAATTCCGATAAGTTATTGTGTACTACGGAGTGATATAAGAATGAATCTGTACCGTTGGATTGTATTATGTGGAATTGAATTGTGCATTTGGTGAAACTGAAATGTGCAGAATAAAAATTTAAACTCAAGTGTGCATTAGGTGAAACTGAAATGTGCGGAATAAAAGATACAAAAATAACATCACATCGTACCTTTTATTCTGCACATTTAAGTTTCACCTAGTGCACATTTCAATATCACCTAATGCACAATTCAGCTTCACATAATGCCAATGTATCGTACCCTTTGTGTTGCACATTTTAATTTCACCTAATACACATTATAATTTCATCTAATGCACACTGAATTTTACTTAAAGCAAATCTAACGGTCCAGGTTCATTCTCATTTCTCTCCTAAGATCATGTTCTTATTTGAACCAAAACCTATATATATTTATATATATACACACACACACACACACACACATATATATATATATATATAAATATACTGATATATTTTTTTGGCAAGAAAATAAATTTTTATTAGAAAAATTGAGAGCAAATTACAAAAGATAGAAAGCAAAAGAATAAAAAAGCTAATGAAACAGAAAAGGAAAGACAAAAAAGAAAAAAAGAAACTCCTCCTCCAACAAATCCACCAAAGCCTCAAGCGCCCACAATTGAATACCCCTACGCAATCAAAAAAATTCCAGAGCGATGATCATCCCTAACACACCACGAAAGCCATCAAACAACCCGTAAAGCTTCTTTCAGGAAACCCAGAACAAGATCTAATATCCCTCATCAGCCATAATAAATAGCCCTAAAAAAACAGCTCTATTGTTTAGCCAACTTTTTGCCTTAATTCGAGCACTCCTTCTAGGAAGGAACCGTGAGCTGGTTGCACACCATTCAGTATCAACTAAGTGGTCTAGTAAATCCTGATCAGAAAGTGATCTTTGAGCCGATGTTGCTACAAATTCATCACCCGGCAATTCTAAGCCTGAAGATACAGACCGAGGATAATCAAGTCCACCCTTGATAATATGCTTAGATGGAAAAGAAACTTGAAGAGGAGATATCTCTATAATACTCTCACCTTGGGTAGCAATCTCCTTGTTAGCAGTAGTTATCCCTTGTGCATTTTCTTGCAGCAAGACAACATCCTTTGATGCAGAATTAACCCCAAAATTTAATAAGTCCTCATTAAATAATAATGAGGAGATAGACACATTGTCTCCTACTAAGGATTCCATCGAATCCTTACAAATAGCCCCAAGATCCTCAGTAGGCTTCTTGAGTTGTTCCTGCTCAAAATCTTTTAATATGTCACGTTGTTTCATTAGAGCTCTTGCCTTTGTAATCTCCATAAGAAATAGGTTTATCCCTTGTCCATTTCTTCCCTCGGGAATAAATAGAGAATCACAACCCTTTTCAATTATTCGTATAAATCCTCCAAAGAGATTAGCATCATACAAAACAATGAGGGATTTATTCAACTCCAACTTAGTACCTAAGCTGTTACCCGAAAAGACCTCGAGTATGGAATCCTTCAACCAATTAACCCCAGCAATGTCGAGAGTGACAACCGAAGATAATCCATTCTTCATTTCAGAAATACGAACAGTAGTGCAATCCATAACTTTAAAATTAAAACATTTACTTTCAATGTCAATATCAAATTCATCTTCTGTCGGATGCTTGATATCAGTTTGCCTCCTGTCAGTTGATTCCCCCGGTCTCAGGTATGACCTGCAATAGTGTTGATCTGTTCGCCGAGGTCGGACATCCGTTCTTATGTTCCAATCTGCTTTTGGTCGAAAACTCCAATCTGTCTGGCGAGCTCTAAACGTCGATTTGCGAGTTGGCCAATGTCTCCGTTCAATGTCAGCGCCCCTGAAGATCCGTGTGCTCTGCCTCTGTTCGCCTGATCCGAGCATAGCTTTGCATCCTTCCCGTCGCCAGGGAGTGTGCTCTCCTTGCCAACTGAAATTATGTCGATAGTCCCATCGCCGATTGTCGAAGGGTGTGCATCCCTTCGCTTCCGGTTGTCTCCTTCCGAAATGTGTTGAAGCCAGAGTAACGCCGCCTGTAGTGTAGTCCAAAATCTCCCTGGAATCGTGAATTACGTCGAGGTCTCCCATCCCTAAATCCCAGGAAATCGATCGACGACTCCCTAACCCTAAATCCCTGCGCCGCCATCCTTTCCCCTTCTATATCTTGTATGTGTTTGCTTATATATACTAGTATATCGTATACTAATATATATTCTTAATATATACGTAGTATATAAACAAGTTATTGTGTACTAGTATATACTCCCACGGTCCCTTCGTCCCATAAAATAGTTCTCACATTGACTTGGATCGGAGTTTAAGAAAGTGAGAATAAAGTTGAAATGTATGATTGTAGTTGAGTAAGGAAAAGGTAAATGAATGTGAGCCACACAAAACTTTCCAAAAATGGAAATGGGAACTATTTTTTGGGACGGCCCAAAAGGGAAACCGGGAACTATTTTGCGGGACGGAGGGAGTAATATACTCCCTTCGTCCCTTAAAACTTTGCCAATTTTCCTTTTTTGGATGTCCCACTAACTTTGTCACTTTCCCTTTTAAGTAAAGAATTTGTGGTTCCAATTAATTCTCTCTCCTCTGTAAAAACCTCAACCACGCAGTTTTTACTTTATTAATCCCCGGTCCCTTAAAACTTTGTCAACTTTCCTTTTTTGGATATCCCACTAACTTTGCCACCTTCTCTTTTAAGTATAGAATTTATGGTTCCAGTTAATTCTCTCTCCTCTGCACAAACCTCAACCACACAGTTTTTACTTTATTAATTCTCGTGCCGGTCAAACTTGGCAAAGTTTTAAGGGGCAGAGGTAGCATATAATATGTGCAGATTTTTTCTGATATATATGTAGTATACAAAAGAGGTATTTACCTAAATAGGAGTAAATCCATCTTTAATGGCTAAACTAGGAGTAAAGTTTTAAATTTTCCCAAATGGGAGTTATTATTTATAGTTGGACAAATAAGCCCCTGAAACTTGCCAAAACTAACTGCCGACAAACCCTAGACCGCCGCCGGCCGCCGGCTGCCAACCGCTGCCTTTGTAGATCTGGCCACCGTCACAGCTAATCCGGCAATTGCAACTGCAAATATGGCCTCTGTCGTTGTAGATCTAGCTATCGCCGGCGCGAATGCCAAAATGATTCGAGAATGTCATCTTAATGGCATTTTGAAAGAAATACAATTTTTTTGTAGAATATGAATGCCATTTTGAAGGCATTTTCAGAGTTGAACTTGGCATTTTCGGAGTTGAATTTGGCATTTTTTACCAATCAAAGAAGAAGTAGAGCATCTGCAACAAAACATAATAGGGGAAGAGAGAACAAGAGAAGAGGGGAGGGAAATGGGGATAAAATCAGAGAAGAGAACCAGACCTTCGAAGAAGAGAAGAAGACCTTCGGCGGCGGACTTCGCATCGGCGACAACGAAGGCTATGACTGGGCTTCTAGGTTTGTTTGTTGTTGTGCGAAGGGGAAGAAGAAGATCTGCAGGGAAGGAGGAGGAGATGTGTGGGGAAGGGATAAGAAGGTGCGTAGGGGGAGGGGAAGAAGAAGATGTGCGGAGAGAGAAGAAGATTTGTGGGAAGGGATGTGTGGAGAAGAAGTACGTAACGGGAAGGGATAAGAAGGTGCGCAGGGGAGGAGATGCCCGTACCTGTCATAGAGAAGGAAAAAAGGTAAATATGCAATTCAGTCATATTTAGAGAAAAAAATTATGCATAGTCTCATTTAGAAATTTCACTAATAATTTAGTCCCACTTAGGGTATAATGCATGAACCATCTTCCCACGCTAATTTTCTATTAAAGTTCTTGTATGAACCGAACATGTCATAAACCAGGGTGGTTGACTGATCGATGCTCACGTCCATGATTGCTGAAATCAAGTCCCTCCTAGTCTTGATAGTCTCATGACGGATCCACTTTTTTGGCAAAAATGAATCTAAAATAAACCTAGCTAAGCAAGCCTGTTTCTTTATATTTTACTATTTTAGTAACAAATCACCGGATGAGATTTCTACCATTTTGATTAGTCAAAAGTAGGGATGGACCAAACCGGCCCGGCCCGGGTAACTTATGGGCGATTCGGGCTTTCACCCGGCCCGGGGGGTAGGGCGGTTCGGGCACGGTTCAGGAAAATAGGGGCCCGGGCCTAATGGCTAACTTTAAAAAAAAAATCTTTGGTAGCCAAACAGGCCTTATAACCGTTGTATTTCAACCCAAACGGCTCTATAGCCGTTGGGAGCCTGCCAGGGGGTCCCGGGGTTGGTTGGGGGGTGGGGTAGGGTGGGGGTGGGGTATAAAAATATATAAATACTCCATTTTTTCTATACAATTTACTACACATCTTCTCCAAATATTTCTACTCTAATCTCTATTCTCTACTAATCTTCTCCATCTTCATCTTCTCAAATTTATAACTACATATATTATATTTATAAAATTTATTATCTACTTATTATCTACTTATATTAATATCTAATTATTATATTATTGTTACTTATATTTATTTACTTATATTTACATATTACATATATAATTATCTCTAATTTATTTACTTATATTTACATATTACATATATAATTATCTCTAATTTATTTACTTATATTTACATATTACATATACTTAATATATACTTATATATATTAAAGTATTATATGTAAGTGTATTACTCATCTTATAGTAATATACTTATATATTATATATACTATAAACATAATATTATATATTACTAGTTAATCTACTTATTATCTACTTATAAATATATACTTCGTATATTAAATATATCTACTTATACACTTATTATCTACTTATCCAATTGCTTATACACTCTCACGCTCCCATTAATTTAGTTTACACACTCATACATTCTTTATTAATATAAAACTAGTTAATTGTTTCTGATGGTCCCGTATAGGGTAAAAGTCTAGGGGGGGGGGGGGGGGGGGGGGGTGAATAGACTTTTAAATCTTTTTCAATTTTAAAGTGTTTCTCCCTCTAAAGAGTTGATATAATCTTTTGAGAGATTTATAGATGCACAGCGGAAGTCTTTACCATTTATGGAATCAGTGTATGAATACTTTCTATCATGATAGAAGATTGAACCCAAATGTCTGGCAGTTGGCTTGGCAGTTGGCTAGATAGCAGGGAACTGCTAAGGCAACTGCTGAGGAAATATTGGGTGTTTGATGAAAGTGATGATGGAATGATGCTGAGAATAATGAGGGCTTTCAGAAAATGTGCTTTAGTAGAATTAATCAGGAGCTTTACTGGAGCAGTGGTCTCAGCAGTTGAGTGGTGATGAGGGCACTGCTGAGGTACCTGCTTGGTTTAGAAGATGAATTTCAGAGAGCAGTTTGGTCAACCTCCTTGTTGGTAATGTTATGAATGTCCGGTGATATGGAGATGTTCAAGAGAAACAAGTGAATATGAGCAGAGGGCTCAACTGTTGGGTGGACACCAGGGGACTGCTGAGGCACCTGCTATACTTAGAAAATGAATTTCTGGGAAATGATAGAACATGCCTTTTAGTGATATTGATGCACGTCTCTTGTGTGAAAATGGTCTCAAAGAAAGTAAGTAATTAAGCAGTAGGATAAACAGCTGGGTCAGTTAAGACAACTGCTTAGGATTCTGCTGGCAAACTTCAATCTTTTTGTAAGAAGTGCTAAGTGTGTGCTTTGTTGAATGAATGTAAATCAACACACAGTATATCCTGATTCAAAGGTGGTGTAATCCTCCTACGTCCAGTCCCACCCTTTTTCAGATGGATTTCACTAAAGTATTGAGCCCAATACACTTAGTGCCAATCTAGCTTTTACAACATTTAGGCCTAGATTGAAGATTTTTCACAATGAGTATAGCACCACTCAAAGTTACTCAGTCCTTAGACTTTTCTCTAATGAACCAGTGAGGATCAAAAGGTACTCTATCTATCTACTTACACTTTAGGATCCGAACAACTGTTCTCCTGAGTGTTTACAACAACTTATGAAATGTTACAAGAAAGTTCTAACCTCCAACTAGGAACTAAACTTCTATGATTTAACAATGAATAGCTTGTAAACTGGAAGTTTAGTGAAGCATGAGTCCAAGCAGAGAGTAAAGTTTAGAATAGCACTTTCTCTTTTGTTAGATAGCTCGTGAATGCTTGTGGGAGTATTTCTCTACTTTGGATGCTCAAGCTTTGTTAGAAACTTTCGTTTCAGCCTATATTTATAGGCTTCTCCAGTTGATTAATCTCATCCGTTGGTTAAGATAGATTAATCGTGTTCGTTGAAGATTTGGCAAGGACGAATTGTACATTCGTCTTCTTGTGCTGGAGCATTTATTGGGACGATTTCTCTGTCTTGTGTATCTCAGCCGCTGAAGCATCTCTTCAACAATAATTCCATGTGTGCGTCCAATGTTTCGGACCCATGTACGAGTAAGGTAATAATTGCCGGTCTATTTTTGTCTCCAATCATACATATTCAATGTATTTGATTTTCCAAGCTTCTTTTCTTTGATAATGTGACATTCAGTTAACCTTTGAGCTAAAATGATATATACCGGTAGGATCTAAATATCCTATTAAGGTAAATAAAAATTATCTTATTGCATTTTAACTTTTCCGGTAATATTCAATTTGACTCAAAAATTGTACATTTTATTTTGTCACATAATTTTAAATGCTAACACACGAACAATATTGAGACACAATGTACATTTGCTAAGTATAGTGGCATCATCAAAATCTATCAAAATTGGGTACTAACAGTTTCACTTATCATTTTAGTATTAGTTCATTGCTATAGATTGATTCTTATTTACTTCCTCAGTCCCAAATTGTAAGATACATTTACTATCGACTTGGTCAACATAAATCACTCTTAATCTTTTACTTTATATGTCAAAAGTTTATGAAATGTGAATTATTTTTTGCAAATTTTGAAGCAGTTTTAATGCAGTTTCTGAACATGTAAATTTTATTTTTTTAAACTAATTTGAGTGTTGATAGAAATCAAATTACTTTATTGTCAGTCAAACATCGTAAATAGTAAAGTATCTTACAAATTGGGACGGAGGGAGTATTAAAAAGTGGACTTCATGTTTTAATTTTTGCTCAATTTTCAATTGTACTACATACTTCAAATAAATATATTTTAAATTTTTTATGTCCAAGTAATCTTAATTTAATATTTAAACAAAAAAAAGAAATAGCCCGGGCCCAGCCGAACCGGCCCACTACTCGACCGGGTAGGCCCGACCCGGTTCCGGGTCTATGTTTCTTAAAAAAAACCTCCAGGGCCCAGCCCAGAACCGGACTGGCCCACCATAAATTTGGGCGGTTTATTTGATGAATGCAATTTTTAATTCACACCAAGAGAATAAGGAAGTCTTTAATATTGGAGCTCGGACGCCTCGAAGGCTTGCTCAGCAAGTCAGTGGTGGCCTCTTTTGACATGCAACAAAAATGTTCTTTATGTGAGAATGGTCTGTTTCTTATAAGTGAAATAAGAACCAAGTCTAAACAAAACTTGGCCTTTCATGATAAGGATTATACAGAAACTTGTATCAACCAAAATTAGAGTAAATTGATAGGAAAAAACAGCAGCAGCAGCACTGCCAAAAAACAAGATGCACTGTCTGTCACAGAAAGTCAGCAATCAAGGGCTTGTACTGTCCCGCTACACACTACTCCCGTAACCAGTCGCTGCTGCTTGTGTTGCAGGTTGAGTAACTACATAACCACCCGACTGAGGAGCAACCGATTGATCATAGGCAGCTTGAGTAGCAGGAGGAGGTTGAACATAACTTGGCTGACCACTGTAAGTTGCTGCTGCAGACTGCGCATAAGGATCTGCAGCTGGTGGGGGTGCCTGGTACCCAAAACCCATACTACCACTATTGTCAGCTGGTGGTTGTGAAGGATGATAGTAAGAACCATAAGTAGGAGGAGGCTGTGGCCCAGTTGGAGCTGGAGCATATGCGGCGGCAGGTGGCTGAAGCGGCCCATAGATCCCAGAGGCAATAGGCTGCTGCTGAGAATAGACGGGACCTACTGATGCTGGTAGTTGTTGTGGGTGCTGGCTGTAACCATCACTGGAAGGTGCAGTATGACCATATGCTGGGACGGGGCCTGGTCCTGGGTATGATTGCTGCATAGGCATTCCAGTAGATGGGTAAGGATATTGTTGCTGGTTGTAGGCTGGCTGCATAGGGGGGAGAGGTTGTTGGTTGTAAGGAGGGGCTTCACCCCTTGGCTGCTGGTTGCTGTAATGCTGCTGCTGTTGATGGACATGGGATGCCTGTAGCTGCTGCTGTTGCATAGCACCATGGCATGTAGCGGGCCCTCCTGTTACACCGCCTTGAGGATATGCAGCAATTTGCTGAGGCACCATTACTTGTCCTGCAGCATACTGATTTGAGGGTAGTGGCATATGACCAGGATGCCCATAATTCTGTCCATATGATGGTGGTGGCTGCTGTTGATAGGTAGGGTGGGGTGGCCCATAGTTGTAGTTCACCTGTAAGATAGAGCACACGGGACAAAAGTATAGTAAACATTGGATGAATACCAACAATATAAAGAGTTCAATGCCTACGGCACTGGGGTTTAAAGATACCAACTTTGCAAGATAATCTAAAAGCCTAACCTGAAGTTGTGGTGGACCCTGCTGCATTGGTGGTGGTGGCCTTTGCTCCCAACTTGGACCAAATCCACTTCTGGGAGGAGCTTGTTGTGGAGGATAATTGCCATATGCTGCTGGAGCAGGGTATAGGTGCTGAGTGGGAGATTGGTATGGACCTCTCTGGCAGTAGTCGTGACCTGGGTTCTGTACATGACCATGTGGCGGTGGTCCCCACTGTGGGGCAACAGGTCCATGTGGATGGAATGTCTGCTGCTGACCAAACCCAGTAGACACAGGAGATGCACCAACATGCTAAAGAAGTAATTATAATAAGATAACAGTTCTGGTTTAGCATTAATAAACATGCACACAACAAAAAAAGTGATATATTTGTTAACACGGCCTGGTTGTCAGAAAACGAAAGACGTCAAAATGGAGAGTGAAAGCATCAAGTTCTAACAAATATCGAGTGCAACATAAATGAAGACAAGATTGCATGTGTCAAAAAAAGTAATACCTAGAATTAACATGGAGACACATATGTATAGTTCAGTGCTTCTCACAAAGACATCAAGCTACATAGATTAATCTAAAAGAAATTGCAGTAAACAGGAGTTAAAACAATGTTAAATTTCAAAATAAGAGTACTAAGCCCCCCCCCCCCAAAAAAAAAAGGAGTAATTACTGACATGCTTGGAAAATACTCCCAAGCATGCTATTTTGGGAAGGAGAAACACAGCGCTCCTATTTCAAAATTTCACATTGTTTTTACTTTTCGGGAAAATTTCCTTAATCTAAAACTGAATCTAGACACAACAACAACAACAACAACATCCAAGCCTTAATCCCAAAAGAAAAAACTGAATCTAGAAAGAGCATAAAAATGTATTAACTAAATAACTAATACAAAATCATCATCATTCTAAGATTACATGCTATGATTCCACAACTCTTAGAATGACAGCAACAATTCAGCTTTATAAATCAGTTTGCCTTGTAAACATTTCACGTGAAGAACTTGGCAAAAGACTAGCAGGAGAATTAAGTATAGACTGGATTTAGTTTGCATGACGAAGTCATGGAGCAAAGCGACAGAAGTGGAACTTGTACAGTCTTACAGTAGTCAGCATGCTGGGTTCCATTAGCCTAACGACTCCAAAGATATAATGAAATAATCCTCATAAATAGATGGTCTTCATTTATATAATTACAGTTGTTATGTTCATTTGAAAAGAATATGACAATCACTAAAGCTCACGCTGTTGATTACAAATATCAAAAGGAGAGCCCTAAGCAAATATGAATGATATATTCTATTTTCCATGTCTATAAATACCACATTCAATTCAAAAATGATATCTGCACACACAATTTTTAGGCACATTTATGAAGAGCTAACTTGATTTTATTTACATGCCCTTGGATTAAATCTATATACAACTGAACACTGGGTATCTGAGGAATGAGGCCATGAGGAAATGGATAAAAGCATGAAACCAAGTCAGCTTTGTCTAAAAAAAGCAAAAAGATGGCATTGTGCATATTCTATTCAATGAATGGATGAAAAAAACATGGATGACTAACAAGGTGTAAACCAACAGAGCACCTAGGTAAGATAATGTAGTCTTTAATACCACTATTATTTCGGGCTTAGGTCTCGAAGCAATCTTACCAACTATACACAGCCAGATATTGTGTGGGCTAATGCTTGATACCTCTCTTCTGAAGATGAGAGTGAATAGTAGTTGACTATTGCTACACGAAGAAGGCAATGCTGACCTGATGTGAAAAGCAAAATCCAAATCTGCATTTTTAAAGCCAACCAACTGGAATTGGCACCTTCAACATGAAAAACATCATGGCAACTGACATCTCATTTCAATATATGATCACCTTAGCTGCATTAAGTGACCTTGTCATAAACAAAATTTTTAAATGGAAAAATCCTTCAACCCTTATTGGTGACAATTTTTCCAAGTCATGAACAGTTGCATCCCATTTAATCACTTCATGTATGGAAAGAACTAGCAATGGGAGAAGATACATTAGGTCAGAAAACCATTGCACTGGAAAAACTATGATTCTCTCTGAACAAAACCTATAGATTCAGGATATAACCTTGAGACATGGGAATATTGTTTCAATTTCTTTTATCTACATATGGTCCCACATCAATCAAATACTTCATATATGGTCTTGCACATACAGTGAAAACAATAAATTATAAGCATGAACTGATGCATAATAGCAAAGCATGGTTTCGTTTTGTAACACCCACAAGAATATAAACAAGCATCTTAGGTGAAACTTCAATTCATACTTCGTGCGAATAATAATCACTAATTCAGCACTCACCTTCAATAAATAAAATATAGCAAATGCGTATAGCAACTTGGAGATGATATATCTTGGTATAGCAAAGGGTTAGGACCGTAGGAGGAATCAGAACATTATGTAATCATCCATCAGAAATCACAACCATACTTTAGGTTCAAATGTAAATACTCAAAAGAAGTATGGTTTATTTAAGGAACAAGATTTCAAATGAATACAAACCTGATCCATGACTTCTTGTATCATTTCTCTAGCCCTCTCAATCTGCTTTCTGTCACCACTGACTCGTACTGTTCTTTCTTTAACGTGTTCTCCTTCTGAGAGTTGCACAAGCTGAAAGAAAAAGAATAATCAATAAATAAATATGCCAATGAGGTTTTATGGTCAAAAAGATTAAGTCCTAGTGTAGTGAAATAGTCTATACTTGTAAAGTTGTCAACTTATAGCCACATTTGTAAAACTAGGTGCAATTATAACCACTCATATATAATGTGTTTTGGTTTTTGTGCAGAGATTTAAAAAAATGCCAAGTTAATTGCCAAGTTGGCCACATTTTATAATGTCGCAACTTTGTCCAACTCTTAAATGGTCAAGATTTAAATGACTTGACAGACACAATGAACTTTCAAAACAATTTGAGCTTCATGGATCGGCAAAGTTGCATCTGATATGAAAAATCATGGCTAAATTGATAGTTTAAAAAAAAGAAGTGGCAAACTTGCAGCAAATTTGCAAAATCTCAGCTGAATTTACAGCTTTAAAACAAGTGGCCAAAGTTACACCCTATTGTAAAGAAGAAATTAGCAGCTGACAGTAATTACACACCACCTGAATGCGTGCTCCTGATCTTCTTTGAAGGTTCTTGATAGTTTCTCCATTTCTTCCAATAATTAAACCAACCTGGACATATAAAAATGAAAATATACTATTATGTAGTGAATCTAGTGATATAACATACAAATAGAAAAATAAGAGGGCAAGAAGTGGAGGAGGATAGCATAAACATGGAATGGAAAGGTATGCACGAACCTTCTCAATTGGAACTTGCAGCTCAATTTGATCTCCAACCACAGATTGCACAGGGTTGAAGCCCCTAGCCACAAGGGAAGGAGATCCACCAGCATCAGCCTAGAGAAGAAAACATTCAGTTAAACATCCGAAAAAGGTGTAAAATATTATTTGGCTGAATCCGCTGTGCATGTATACTAAACAGCATAGGTTAAACAGCCATTAAACAAATTATAAAAGTGTGACATACCTCAGCTATGACATCCTTAATCAATTTTTCAGCCTTGTTTATACTTTCCATAGTTCCAATTAGCGTGACAGACCTAGTTATGGAATGGGGGTCAGAATCAGCATCACGTGTGATTTGAATTTTGGCACCAGAATTGTATTGCAGATGTCTAATAGTTTCTCCAGACTTTCCAATGAGCACACCAACCTGCGCCCACCACAAAATGAGGAAAACAAGTACATCATGTCCTTAAAAATAAGGGAAAAATAATTCCAATACTCCAAACTTTAAAGAAGTGTGAGGTTAACACCCCAAACTTGCTTGTGTAATTTAAATACCCTAAACTTTACATAAAAAGTTTTTTAGCACTATGGCCATATGTTGTTTTTTCAAAAATGTGATTTTATGGTATTAATTGTTTAATTTAAAATGTTTTTATTTCAATTATTAAGCGTTACAATTATATAGACTGAGGGTACGTAATATTATTTATTCACAATGGAAGTTTAAAATGTTAAGTATATCTTCACGAATGCTAAACTATTTAAGTTATGTAATTAACACCATAAGTTCACATTTTTGAAAGAAATCATATATAATCATGGTGCTAATATAACTTTTTTTGTAAAATTTGAAGTATTTAAATTACATATGCAAGTTTGGGGTATTTACTTCACACCCCTTCAAAGTTTGGGATGTTTGGGGTATTTGAATTATTTTTCCCTTTTAGAAAAATGCATGCTTGAAAGTAGTTGCAGAGAGTAGGCACTAGCAGCTTTCTCCACAAACCTTGTTATTGGGGACCTCCATTTTGTGTGAAACTGCTTGGGTATCCAATACTAGATTCTTCTCTTGATCATTTGGAACATCTCCATGTTGAGAAACACAAGAAGGGGCCTCCTGATCTTCACTTTTAGATTGCTCTACTGAATTATCATAAGTCACAGGTTTTTCACTATTGTTGGATGGTTGATCATTGCTCGTCTGTAAATCATTTCGAGCAAGTTGTTCACTGATAACAGTCTTAGGAGCTTCATTGTCTACCTCAGGTGTATTATGCAACTCCTTTTCGTTACTACTAGATTGTTGAATGTTGGTCGTTTGTAAATCATCAACAATTGGAGTCTGTTGTCTATAGATAGTAGTCTTGGGAGCTTCATTATCCAACTTGGAACCATTATCTAATGGTGAAATACTATTACCTAAATGTAAACTACTGTCCAAACAAGCTGGCTTCTCTACAGTATCATCCACTTTTGAACCATCCCCTTTCTTCTCTTCTGTGTGTTCATTAGCCACCTCAGGACTCTTATCCAACTGCGTACTATTATCCTTTTTGGACTCCCCTGACTTATCCTCTGTGTTCCCATTCTCAGCACCTGGATATCCAGAAAGATAGCATCAGAAAACCGTTATGATTCAGATTGTACGAAGGCACCGTACAAAAAATTCAAGACAAAAGCTATGAGCCTAAAACAAATCAGAAGTCCAAAGGAAGCAATGAACAGTCCGCGTATACATGTGCTTTGAGTGATGATACAAAACATCGATCAAATTGTCATGAATAATATAGAAATTCATATTTGCATGTTTGAACGCAATCATTGAATTCATTAATAGGTAACCATATCTTTGAGCTCCGTACAAGAAGAAAAATTGCAAGCATACCCATTTCATCCGCTTTCTTTACTTCACCGGCTTTCTCCTCAAGACGAGGTCGCTTGACTTCAGAACCATCATCTTGAACGACCCTTTCACCAAGTACGCCCTCCTTCACCTCCGAGTCGGTTTTCTCGGCCAAATCTGGCCCGGGCTCCTCTTTCGAGACCAACACGCCTGGAGCTGCTGGTCCCAGATCCTCAAGCTTCCGTTTGAGATTGTCAGAGTTCAGAACCGATGTCGCCACCACCACTACTTCCTTATCCGCCATTGAGATCCAGTTCCTGAAAACCCTAACAAATGCAGTGAATCCGTTTGAAGAGGGGTGTATTTGTACGACCGTTAATCTCACAGGCCCAAGTGCAAACATAACCTTGGAATGCACTACTATCATTTTCCAGTAAAAAATATGTAATTCTAGTTAATTCTTTTTCTTCTGTATAAATTTGAATCACACAATTTTTACTTTATTAATCTTGCGCCGATTAAACTTAATAAAGTTTTGAGAGACGGATGAAGTATATAAATGTGGTTTTCTCTTCTCATGCTAGTGAAGGTTCTCGCTCTTATATTTCTATTATTTAGGGATGTCATTTTGATCGTGACACATGTTAGTTTGAAAAAAAAAATCTGACGGATTTTCTGGTGCTCAGTGACCAGTTATTGCCCCGACGACTCATCGCATTGCCGCCCCTGCCACCACCTCTCGTCATTGCCTGCTCTATTAGCCTCACCACTACCTTTCCAGTCCTCCTCCCCAGCCCTGTCCCTAGGCCTACTAGCTCCTCCCCTGCCTTGTCAATCGCCGCCAGCACCACCTCAGCCCCTTAGCCTCAATCATTCTTCTGCAACTCGTTTTTGCTCCAACATCTCACCCCATCTTGCTTCGGCTCAGTCTAAAACCCTTGTTCTCCAATGTTTATCAACATAGTTCTAACTTTGCTTTAACACCTGATTTTGTCTCATTAATAAATACAATATCATTGGCAAACATCATGCACCACAATATATCATCTTGAATTAACTTTGTAAGTTCATTCATGACCACAATATATCGTCTCGAATCACTATGCTGCTGGGATAAAAAAAATATTGTTCATGTGTGTTACTCTTGATGTGTATTTTAGTCAATGTTCTGTAACTCGCTTGGCGCTAGTCGGACGGCCATGCACTACCTAGCCTAGGCTAATTAGTAACTAGTCATCAGTTAGGCGTCAACTTGGAAAACCGAGTTTCCCTCTCCCAAGTCATATCCACATAGTCATGTAGTCATGCATGTATATATAGTAAAAAGTAGTGAAATATAATGAAATAGATGCAATATTACTAATTTAAGACCACACCATGGTGGGAAAGTACCATGTCTATAAATGAACAATGAAAATCAGTGATGGGGTATATGGTCCAAAATAGGACGCTCGTAGGCTTTTAGGAAAGCTACGTACGACACTCAAGCAAGAATTAGGAAAATACGAATATGAAAAGTTAGCCAGAAATAACATATCTCATTGAAATTCGGACTTGCCTTTTATAGGCGATTACAAATGGTAACTGCCAGAGACACTAATGACTAATTAATTACAACATTAATACAGAATTAAACACATAATTAATAGCGCATTGATTGTTGGCCGTTACTCTTCCTGGCTGGCAGGTCAGCCTGACTGGCAGGCTGGACGCTTGAGCTCCCTCCTGCTGGACTGGACGGTGGGCTTCCCGCTAGGCTGGAGGAAGGCTTCTGACCGGGCTGGAGGCAGGCTCCCGGGTAGGCTGGAAGGCAGGCTCCCGGGTAGGCTGGAAGGCAGGCTCCCCGTTGGGCTGGAGACAGGCTCCCTCCTGGGCTGGACCGCAGGCTCCCAGCTGGGCTGGTGGTCGGCAAGCTCCTGGCTAGACTGGAAGGCAGGCTCCCCACTGGGCTGGAAGGCAGGCTCCCGACTGGGCTGGAAGGCAGGCTCCCGGGTAGGCTGGAAGGCAGGCTCCCGGGTAGGCTGGAAGACAGGCTCCCCGTTGGGCTGGAGGCAGGCTCCCACCTGGGCTGGACCGCATGCTCCCAGCTAGGCTGGTGGTCGGCAGGCTCCTGGCTAGGCTGGAAGACAGGCTCCTCACTGGGCTGGAAGGCAGGCACCCCACTGGGCTAGAAGGCAGGCTCCCCGCTGGGCTGGTCGACAGGCTCTCTCGGGCTTCCGCTCCTTGATTGCCCTGATTGGTTGGGCCGACTCGAGCTCTGGGTTGCTGGGCTTGGGCCTGCTGGTCCAAGTTCGGGGCCTAGGCCGATTAGGCTCTGGGCCTGGTCCCATAACCCCATCACCTACTATTTTCCTCTTTAAATAATGTCCCAAAGTTTTCATTGCTGCAAACCGCTAATCATCACTACATGTGCTAGCATATTGTCGGCCACCGATCTGTACGTCCTATGATGTTATCGTTTAATAGAACAGATACTATATATGTCGGAAAATATAGCAAAAAAAAGTCTCATGAGGCCTACTATTTTTTGTACTATCAAGTTATTTCATTGTCACATAGAGTTATTGGTCATTCCTTATCGTTTATTTTAATTTTACTTGAATTTTTACGATCCCCTTTTGCATTTTATTACAACTACTACTACATACTTCGTATATATAATTACTAAAAGTAACATCATATAAATTTAATCATCTTTTTTATGTTCGACAAAGTTACACATTATCTACCATCATAAAACATAATTTTAATTAAGTCATTATTTAATTCTAGATATATCCCGTGCATCGCACGGGTACTTATAATATAATGAAATCAGTGATGATAATTATGATGCTATAAATATATGATTTTTAATACTTAATGCTTAA
Organism: Cuscuta europaea; assembly: GCA_945859875.1. Lineage (NCBI taxonomy): Eukaryota > Viridiplantae > Streptophyta > Magnoliopsida > Solanales > Convolvulaceae > Cuscuta > Cuscuta europaea. Next base: position 6,311,699 of record CAMAPE010000052.1, read on the forward strand.
ATTAAATGATCATTTAAGAACGTTCAAAAGAACATGAAAATACTACAGAGTAATTCACACACCCTATCCATTTAGAGCATTTCCAATGCTACAATGTGCACGGTGCACATGTGGCATGAGAGAGATAAACACAAAATATTAATTTCATGACATTTTTCTTTCCGTCTTTTACGGTCTTATGTGTTTTTGGTAAGTTTTCGTGTAATGTCAACCACAATGCCTATATCTAGATATTGTGCTAGAAATTGTGAAGAAAACTTACTAAAATGATATAAGATCTTCAAATAAGAAGTGAGAGGTATTCTATTTATCTTTTTAGCTCTTATAGTGTGTATTCATGTTAGCCTACTCGAATTATGTTTGGAGTATTCTATTGCAATGGAGACGGTTGCGGTGCTCTCCTCATCAGTTTCCGCCATCGCGGTTTCTCCATTTGTGGGAACAACTCAGTGCAAGAATGCCGTTTTAACACGGTAATGTTGAATTTCTCTCCATTAATCTCTCAAGAGTATTCTTGGTTTCCGACCTGGCCGGGTTACTACTCGAACCATCATATAAGTTCTTATCCTTCCCGATGCTTCTCTGCTAGAATGCTGCATTTTCTCGATGGAATGTTTTATGAAGGAAATTGAGTGTGGGAAAATGTTAGTATTACTGTTGAGTGCCCGAATCTGATTAGTCAAAGGCTTTCCATTTGAGTCTTGGCAACCTTTTCCCAATCTGTAGCTTAATACTGGTTGGGAACAATTGAACTCAGAAATAAGCATTAGTAAACGATAATTTTGTATGTCTCTGTAGCAAATGGTTCTTTCATGTATTTGTAATGGTGTCAGGTTTTGTTTCTTGAAGTAAGGGGTGTCAGATTTTGTTTCTTGAAGTAATGGTGTCTTGGTGTATTTGTATCCCTTTTGTATCCGTTTCAAAGTCTATATTTTTTATATTTTAAAACGGAATAGTGCACAGACTGCTTGGGAGCCAATTTGAGCGAGCTGTGCGGAACACACTTAAGTGAAACATTTAATTGCCTGACCTGTTTATTTTTTGCCATGTAGTAGTTCTCTAGGAAACTTATTTCTATATCTGCAGGCTGTTTAGTTTCTACGAGCTTCTAAAAAAATGTTTATTCATAAATAAATATGCAAATGGAGGTTGCATAAAAATGTTTGTGCATGCTACATGAGTAGACAGGAGTGGGAGAGGGTCATTGGGAGAAGCTAAGGAAGGGCTTATCTGTGGGGGCGGGAGGGGAGAGACAAGGGAAGTAGAGTAATTGTATGTTTTTTTTGTGCTAATTGTAAAATGGGCCTGATTTTTTAAATAGGTTTTATTATTACTCATTTTTAGAATGTACTTTATCTCCATTAATATAAAACAACTCGGAGGCATAAAAATAAATGGGAGATGATGAAGTCGTTTGGGGTGGACTGAACATTTCATCAACTGCAATGTGAAAAAATTAATCTATATAATTATTTTTGTATACTTTGTGAGTTTTTTTATTCCAATCTAAGAAACACACTAAATATATTTAGTACCTTGAGGTGATAACATTAGTTTTGTGTAATATCAAAATAAGTTAGGTTGAAGTTACTTTTCTGATTGAATTGGCCGAAGCCACTTTAGAAGATGATTTTAACTATTTTTCATTTAATTTTTTCTTTATATTATCAATAGAATATATTTTCAATATAACCCAATCTAACCAAATTTAGCGTTACCAAATGGGCTCTTAATACATTAATTTTAAATATTTTGGAAATAATATCCCGTGCATCGCACATGTACTATACTAGTTAAGTAGTTATTTTAGCATCACTCTTTTAGTCTTTCCCTCACATGTCTGCATGACTTGATTGTGTTTTTTACTCACGCGTCAGATGCTTAAGTTTTCTTGTCATATATTCGGAAAATGCATGTTATAGCAGTCTTAAAACTGTATTTTCCCCATGAATATATGTAAGCATACATACACATCTTTCTTCTTGTGTATGTGTCTGAAAGCACATCATTGTTGTTCCAAGACAGCAACCTAAGGTCTGATTTCATTGGGGATGCTAGTCGAATCCGTGTCTCCACTCTCACCATTGGTCAAAACAGTACATTAAGGAAGAAGGTGGAATGCAAGGAATCAAGGATTGGTAAACAACCAATTGCAGTTCCGTCCAATGTGTCAATCACAATGGAAGGGCAAGGTTTTAAAGTTAGAGGCCCTCTAGGAGAGATGGCTCTTACTTACCCACGAGAAGTGAAGCTGGAGAAGGAGGAATCTGGATCCCTCCGCATCATAAAGGTTGTGGAGACAAGAAGGGCTAACGAGATGCATGGTTTATTCAGGTTTTGGCCCCTTCAACCCCATCTTTCTTCTTATGTACTCCCTTTGTCTCACTTCATGAGATACACTTCCCTTTTTCATCGCTCTAAAAAATATGAACACTTTCCTAATTTGAACTCTACTAACTTTTTTTACTTTCAGACTTTATTCTTTTATCTATCATTTCATATTTCTACTTTTGTAGAGCTATACTACCTTTTCATGCTTTTTGGAGTTTACAAGTCTAGAGTAACAAGTCTACTTTTGTAAAACTCATGCCTAACCCTAATGTATCTTACAATCCCTCTGTCCCTGAATAAAGATCATACTTTCCTTTTCGGTTTGTTCTCAAATAAACTCTCTTTACTTATTTGGGAAAAAGTAAGTCATCCATTTACTTTACTGCCCTCATTTAAGGGTAAATTAGGAAAATTAAAAAGCAAAAAAGAAAAGGTCTATAAAAAGTCGTGTTAAGCCAAACCAGGAACAATAGTAAGGGACTGAAGGATGATGCCATATTACATTAGTGAACTACTTATTATATGAACTGGATATATGTTTTACCTTTCAAACTAATATGCTATAACATTTTGAGTTTTGACTATATAGATTTAACAGCGAGGAAGTAGTTTTACTGTAAATGTTTGTACGGTGTGGGACACTCATAAATATTTAGCATAAAGCTACTTGTTTTTAGAATGTAAGCGCAACTGAGGCAGTTATAAGGCGAAACATCTTTCACCTTTTGTATCCTCCATTAAGTTTAACTTTTTAGATTAACCAGCATCTTTAATGAACCAAGTATAGCACTGGTAAAATGAAAAACCTTATGCCTTGACGTGTATATTTATAATTCTGGGGCATTACGATGGGTGGGATTAGAAGTGTGTTGGTTTCTAGTTCTGAATATAAGCATTTGACTTGGATTGCATTTTTGGTGCTTTATGTTATATACCTTGCACTGTCAGTTCTGAAGTCAAACAAACTGAACATACTAATTGGACTGTGGTTAGTTTAAAATATTGACTAGGTAAGAAGGCAGATGATTTGGAAATCGGCTCACAGTTACAGTCCATATTCATTAATCAAGTCCTTCATCTTTTCTGAGATATTTATTAAAATTTTGTACATCAGAAAGAATTCAGGGAATATGATAATTATTGTTCATAATGGATCTAATTATTATTGCTTTATTTTCTTGATTGAATTATAGAGATATCAGATGAGAATGTGTAGGTTGATTATTCTTAACTCCTGGTATTATGCATCTTGCACGCTTTAATTTAGTGAGCGACTGAGAGGTTAAAATGGCATGTGCATTCCGAAATTTTATTACAGTAAACTAATATAGGATTGGCAGGACACTTACTGACAACATGATAGTGGGTGTGTCAAAGGGGTTTGACAAGAAACTGCAGTTGGTTGGTGTAGGGTATCGTGCAATGGTTGAAGGGAAAGATATAGTCCTTAACCTTGGATTCTCTCATCCAGTTAGGATGGCAATCCCTGATGGGTTGCAGGTTAAGGTAGAGGATAACACCCGAATCACTGTAAGTGGATACGACAAATCTGCCATCGGTCAGTTTGCTGCCTCTATTAGGAAATGGAGGCCTCCCGAGCCGTATAAAGGCAAAGGTGTGAAGTACGCAAATGAAGTTATTAGAAGAAAGGAGGGTAAAGCTGGGAAGAAGAAGTGATCACCTTCTTGGCTCTTTTTTCCCTTGTGTTCATTGAAGTTTATCAAAGCCATGCTGTAATGGGAAGACATGTGTGTCATTGACATTTAATATTTTGGACATTGTTTTGGGTATAACACAAATCTAAATTAAGCTTGTGAAGTTTTAACAAATATTTTCTTTGGTCTGTTTGAAGGTGAAGTTTAATCTCTTTTTTTTTGGCAAAAAGTTTAATCTCTTTTATAATCAATCCTGAAAGCATCTCGAAATTTCATCAAATTCCATCAAACTTGTTGTACGCTGAGGTCCCATCTGATATCATTCCCAGGACAGGATTGGGGAGGAAGGGACATGGAGAAACTTGAATATTGTCAAGGCGTATAACATAGGGTTGGACCGGTTTCGAGTGGCCCGGCCCGCCAATCGGGTTCGGGCCTGGTCCACTAGACTTGAACCGGGGCTCTGTTTGGGCGGGCTTCGGGTCTTTAAAATCATGAACCGGCCGGTCCGGGTCCGGTCTGGGCCTCTAACGGCTATATTATAATAAAAAAAATAAAAAAAAATAATTGGCAGCCTTCTAGCCGTTGGGAAAAGTCCCAAACGGCTCTATAGCAACGAGGTTAGTAATTTATTTCATCAATAATTTTAAGAGCTTTATGCACAATATGGTAACACACCTTCTCCTTCGACATGAAATCTTCATCTAAAGGAAAATCATTTTTGAAATCTACATTTAGCAATCTTATGAAAAAAGTAAACCAACTTCCGTTATTGAACAAAGCTCGTTTAATGAGTTTTCTATGTATCTACCATTTCCTGTTGAGTATGAAGAAGGGGATGACATTGACGTTCTAAAGTGGTGGAAGGAAAAAGAAAGAACGTTCTCGGTTTTATCAAAGATGGTTAAGCAAGTGCTAGCAATGCCGCCGGTATCAACAGTAGCCGTGGAACAAGAATTTAATGTGGCCGGTAACATGCTAACCAATTATAGAACGGGATTGAACGCAAATTCTCTTGAGACGTTTGTTTGCTTCCACCGTTCCACGATTGGTTGAATGCCCAACGTAGAATGCAAGAAGTGAGCATCGCCCCCACTCGTCATTTTATGGAAGAAGCAACCGAAGATGACGGAGATTCTGATTGATTATTATTTATTAGAAAATGTATTTCATGTTTTAAATTTTTCTAAATTCTCAATTGTACTAAATATTTCAAATAAATATACTTTAGTAATAAGATGGCGGAGAATGACAAAATATCTCATTACATTGCTATTACCATTAACGATCATAGCTTCCACCATCTCCCATAACTACAAACTTTTGTTACTCTTATTTAATTAATCTTTACTACTACAAATTTTTGTCTTGGTGCTCTCTCTTCTTCTAAATGGACATGCAAATGGCTCCAGAACTACCAAGCCGAAGAAGATGGAGGCAAGTTTCTCACTCAACACTCGTATGAGAACTTCTTGAAAAGCTAGCAAAAATCCAAAGTAGCCTACTCCCAATCGCACCGTCGAGCAACATATCTCAGGAGAATTGCAGGCTGAAGGAGAAAGAGGCGAAAATTATCAAATCTGTGAGAAACTTTGATCGTTATTTTTCTACTTATCTATCCTATGGAATAACTATTAACGAGAGTAGTTAGAGGAAGACTTACGAGTAATATTGATCGTAATTATATAGAATATTTCTCAAAATAGGACTAAAAAATTTTGAAAATTCCAAAATAGAACTGTCATGTTTTTATTCCCCAAATAGGACTAATTACTGCCATGTTTTGGCAGTACCAGACTTCAAACATGACAATATTTTCTAAACTTGGCAGTAATTACTCCTATTTTGAGAATAAAAAACATGACAGTCCTATTTTGGAATTTTCAAGCTATTTTAGTTTTATTTTGGGAACTTTCCCTAAGTTATACCGTCACGCGGGTGTACATGTACACACAGATATTTTTGCAATTCTTTCTAATTTGAATGACAATTTAGTTCTTGAGTGCTTATTCTTCCTATCTTTTCCCTACATGCCTGAGTATTCTTTATTTTTCTTGACAATTTTTATCTGCGTATTCTTTCTTCAATCCTTGCGTATTCATTCTTTTTCTTAACAACTTTTTTCATTAATTTTAATTTATAAATATTCGCAATATAAAATCTGCAACTTAAGGTCCCTGTTTTTTTATTTTTCTTTTTCTAATTAACCTTCCTTTATAACTTATGTTAATTCTTTAAATTGTGCATTATAAAATATTTTAGGTATCGATTTTTTTCTATTTTAATTTTGAGATGAATATTTGTTAGTTTAATAAATTTGTGTGTTAGTTATTTTAATATTGTGTGCTCATTGTGAACATGAGTATTGTGTTATACTGAAATGAACATATTGTAAAAAAGAATATGATTAATTTTGTAATTCAAGAATGACAAATTAAAAATTATTTTGAAACTAGAATTTATTATATTTCTCATTGTTACACAAATGAATATTTGAGCACATTAGAGATTTTAAATGAGCTTTTGAATTTTTCAATTCTCATTTTATAATTTATGTATACTCATTCAGGACTGTTGTTATGCTCATTTTATAATGTCATATCAATGCTTATGAAACTAATGCTCAACAGAATTGATATCATGCTCATTAAAAGTGCATTAATCCTCATTTAACAGAAACCATTATTTTCATCTTAATAGAGGAGGTTTGATCCTCAATGAAAATGTCGTGATGTTATATTCATTTTCTAAATGTCATATCAATGCATTTTTAAAAGTACAATTTTATATTAGACTCTTAATACTCAACATTATAGGCCTTATGCTCATTAAAAGTTCATTAATGCTCATTCACAAGAAACCGTGATTTTCATCTCAATAGCGGAAGTTTGATGCTCAACTAAAATGTCGTGATGTTCAACTAACAAAACCTTATGATTTTCATATCGATGTGCACTTTGTAAGTTATGTATGCTCATTTGGTATTGACTAGATTCTCAGCCGTGTGATGCACGAATGAAAATTTACAAATGTGTGATTAAGAAGTCTATTATAAAAACGCAAAAATAATTGAACTCAGAATAAAGTGGTAAGTAATACGTAGTGTAATAAGTGTTTGTAGTTAAAGAGAGATTAAAACGTCGTCGAAGAAAGGAAAATGTTAATATTATAAAAGAGATTTAACATGTGAAAGCACAAAGTGATAAGTAAAATAATAAGTGTTCATAGTGAAACTACAAATTATGAAAGACTTCTTTGTAAACAACATAAGTAGTATGATCGATCTGTTGATCAACCTCATCACGGATCAATATTTTCAACCCTTTGCGATTGGTAACTCTTGACACTGCAACATACAATTAACCATGAGTGAAGACTATTTTTTTAGTAAAAGTTCAACATGTTAAAGAGATTGACCTTAACTCTTGTTTATAGTGATCGCATAAGAGCTCATGATTGTAAACTGCCTTCTTTGGAACTTCAATGGTATTCTTGCATCTAAAGATGTTACTGTCAATCTCACTGTGACTACTTCATGTCGATCAAATTTTCCTCCTAAAATTGTAGCTCCAAGAACATGATTTTCAGACCTTGTAATAATCAACCTCGTTTTATTGCATAAGGCCATAAAATGATCAATGTTCCTTAGAAGCATAAATGAAGTACCAACCTTTAGAGTCAACTCATGATTTGGAACACCAGATTGACATCTTATTCAAAAAATTAAATTTAAATTTAAATTTCTAAAATTCTAAAATCTTAACAACGTAATGAATTACACCCATTAACATGAAAACCTTGAATTGGACATCCAAGCATAGCTAATTACGACATAACATCCCTAACAACTAAAATATAAAAAACGTAAACCTACGTTATTTTAAAACCCAACATTTTAAATACAACATAAGTAATAGGAACGAACATAGTATAAACCAAGAAGCTAAATACTTTTTGTTTTGTCTACTAAAATATTAGAGATTCCTTCATTTGCCATTGATCTTGTACATTAAGGAGATCTGGAATCGATTCCAACCACTCGAGAAGGATGGTGACAATCGACCCTACAATCAGTGTTTTCCGCGTACTAAAAGCAAAGAAAGAGAATTTCAATTAATTTAATTTTAACTTAGTGAAAAAAATTGTTTAAATAATATATACATATAAATACATATAAATCAAAATTATCTAGTTTTTTTATAAATACATAAATTAGATAAAGTCAATGCCCTAATAAAAGAAAGTGAACCACACCGATAAATGTGTTACATTCGTAATTACAAATAATAATGAATTACTAAAAATTTAATAATTAACAATTATTAATAATTAAGAGTTATTAATAAAAAAACTGCACAATTTTGTATTTTAATAAAATATTAAAATGATAATGATAATGATAATTTTAACAACCTAAGAATGAGGATCATCTATATTACCCAGCCCAATTTTGGACATGATTTAGAAAACAATCATTGGCCCAATTAGACAACACCCAACGAGTGCCTATACGGTACATCCGGGTGTACGTACACCCGACCCAACTAAGGAAGACAGTCCAATAGCTGATACAGGCCAAAAAGAATTCGGTGGCATTTTTGTAATTTAAGCGAAAAATCACGGCTTCCGCTAAATGAGCAATAGTATATTTTTAATGAGCACCAGACCTATTTTATTGAGTATTTAAGAGACTAACAATGATTATCACGACCCCTGCTTCATATCTTCTTCTTTTTTTCTTTTTCTTATTTTTTCTTTTATAAAAACTTATTAAATTATATTTATAATACACTCCAATTAATTTCAATATGCGAGTTTAATTTAATATGATACTTTTGAAATATGCATTGATATAACAATTAAAAAATAAGAATAACATCAGCACCAAATGAGCATACATAACTTACAAAGTGCACATTGATATGAAAATCGTAAGGTTTGTTAGCTGAACATCACGACATTTTAATTGAGCATCAAACCTCCGCTATTGACATAAAAATCACGATTTCTGGTGAATGAGCATTAATGAACTGTTAATGAGCAACAAACCTATTATGTTGAGTATTAGGAGTTTAATATTCAGAATCGTGATCTCTGCTTCATAACTTCTACAAAAACTTATTACATTATATTTATAATCAACTCCTATGAATTTCAATATGTGAATCTAATGTAGAATAGTACTTTAAAAATGCATTGATATGACATTTACAAAATGAGCATAAGATCAATATATACTAGATGAGCATACGTAACTTACAAAATACGAATTGATATGAAAATCATAAGTTTTGTTAGTTGAACATTACACATTGAGCATCAAACATTCTCTATTGAGATCGATGCAAATCACGATTTATGTTAAGTGGGCATTAATGATTTTTTAATGAGCATCACACATATACAAATGAGCATATGTAACTTACAAGCTGAGTATTGATATGAAAATTATAAGTTTTGTTCATTGACCATCAAGACATTTTCAGTGAGCATCGAACCTCCGTTATTGAGTATTAGAATCGTGCGATTGAGTATCATGATTTGTAGTCTCGTGTCTATAATCAAATTTTATGTGAATCTAATGTAATATGAGACTTTTGAAACATGCATTGATAAACATTTTAAAATGAGCACAACAAAAGTACTAAATGGACAAACATAACTTAAAAAATGAGTTTTCAAAAATTGAAAAGCTCATTTGTGTATATATGTTCAATCTTTTTAAACGCTTTACTTATTTGAGTTTAAAATAAAACTCATTTTTAATATGATTCACTCATATACATTTATTATAAGCAATATACTCATTTTAGTATACCAATAAACTCATTTTAATTATTCACACGAGTTTTTGCCACTTTTAGTCCCTCGAATATTGTGTCAGTGACACTTTTGGTACTCGACTTTTAATTTTTCCACTTTTAGTCCTCGACTATTGTGCGAGAGACACTTTTGGTATCCGTCTTTGAAAATTTCCGTATTTAGTCCTTCGACTTTTGTAGAAGTGACACTTTTGGTCCTTCAACTATTGCTATAGAGACATTTTTATTCCTCCACTTATTGTGTCAAAATCATAGTAGAAGGACTAAAAGTGTCAATTTGATAATACTCAAAGGACTAAATGTGGGAAACTTGAAAGTAGAGGACTAAAAGTGTCTCACGAACAATAGTCGAGGACTAAAAATGGAAAAAATAAAAGTCGTGTACCAAAAGTGTCACTGACACAATACTCGGGGGACCAAAAGTGGCAAAATTAAAAGTCGTGTACCAAAAGTCTCACTACTCTTATTCACACACACTAAACTCATTCCTATTAATAGAACTAGCCATGTTTTCCACTACGTCTGTCCCAATAACATTGGAACATGAGCAAGTAGTATGATTATTAAGAAAAAGCGAGTTCATTGTGAGTGTTATTAAAATGATCAAGTAAGAGTAAAGTAGAAATGATTTGAAATAACACAAATTTTATTAAACTTGGTATGTGACAAAATTAGTGGAACGAATCAAATAGAAAGATGAGACTATCTTAGCGAGATAGAAGGAGTACTTTGTTATAAATATGTAAATATTTTGAGAAGATTACATTAACCAATTTTACTTTGATCATTTTATGATGTCGCATCAATGCACATTTCTCTTTAGCACAATACTCATATTTATATTCTTTTAATGCACATTTGTTTTAAACATTATACTCACTTATCCATAACATAAAATTCATTTATATCATTCACACACATGATATATTCAAGGCAAGCAAACTAGATTTACTCAATTATTGATTATTTTTACCTACGTGAAATATAACAATTTTAGCAAGAAAAGTGATGGAGTATATGGCCCGGGAACACCCGGCCCACAGACTCCTACTACTCCAGTGAAGACCCAACAGGCCCAGGAGGCCCAACAGGCCCAAATCACGACGCCCAGAGTACCGAGCAGCCCGTAATACGCACCAGGGGTGCCTTCGCCCCCCTGGCCGAAGGCTCCAAACTATCACAGCGTGGATACTTCGAATAAACAGAGGAACTGGGAGAAAACGACGAAAATAGTAGCCCCCGACACCTGGAGCCCTCGGCACTCAGGGGTCCTCGGCACTAGAAGCCCTCGGCTAGTCCTCTGCAGCCGAGGGCACCCCTCCCGACATGATATCCGCATCACATGCGTACAGATCACCGTATCCTGTACAGACGTCCCATCCAACAGCCGCATTAAATGCGGCCACATGCGGCTGCCAGTGCCAACCAGTTGAGGTGACCTCTCGGCCAATGGGTGCCTGACACGTGTCCCTGTCCGACATTTATTGCTACTATAAATAGCACCCCATTTCCTCATTTGTAACCACGCTTTAAACGACATTCATACTGAATACACTCTCTCTCTTACTTACTTGTGCTCTGACTTCTCTCTAAGTTATTCTCAGCAATAACCCCTCGGATAAGCTACCCCTCGGGTACACTATCCATCATTTGGTGCTCTCGTTGAGAGGTCGAACAATCGAGTAAGAAACCCCCCCCCTTCGCCAAATACTAGCCCTCTACCAAAATGCTGAGAACAACACGTGTCAACTCCAAAAACGTGGAAGACAAGAACCTGGCCCTCGGCGACGTCAACGCCCTCGAAGCCTCTCACAGGGCTCCCGAGGGCGGTGTCATCGCTGGGCTGGAATAGGCGGCTGTCGACCTACGCCTTCAGATCCAACAGAATGCCCCCGATGCCCGCCTTGGCATCGAGGCCAAGAAGAAAAACCGGAGCGACGACCAGGTCAGCCCTCCGGTTCTCACCATCGACGTTCAATCGGCGCTCTCCGCCTTCATCCAGACACTCACTCAGAACCCAGGTGCCTTCGGCACCCTGGCTCCGGCTCAACCCCAGGTTGGGGAGAACATCGTACTTCCCCCTCTGCCACACCCCTTCGGAAACCCCATCCCTCGGGTAAGGAAAGACGAAGGGGTAGTGGCCCAAGATACGGCCTCCCAGGAAGATCAGTCCCGGGACCGCCACAATGACAACAGAGAAAGGCCCCGCACTTCCGCCCTCAACCGGCTCAGAGGAGGGCAGGACCGTCGAGGGGTCCAAGACCGCCTCGGAGGAAAAGCACTCCAAAGGCCCCAGGAGAGCGGAGGGTCTGTCTCGAGGGCAGACGAGGAGCGTCCCCCTCGGGACAAAGGCAAGGCACCCCTTCATGCCAACGATGCTCGCCACCAAATCAATCAGGCCCACTCGGCCCGGGTTCGTTCGCAGGGGGCGGAGACCCTCCCGAAGGATCCCCGGGACGAAATTATTGCGGCCCTCCAACGCCGGCTTGATGAAATGGAGGCCAACAAAGCTCACGCCACCACCTCCACCCCTCATTCAGATCTCAAATACGAGGCCATGATGGCCAAAATGGAGGAATTACAGAAGAAGGTGGCTGAGGGCTCCGGGGAACCCGTCATCTAGCTCCGGACCCGGACGCCATTTACCCCAAGGGTACTGGCGGCCCGGATCCCGGAAAAATACCGAGGGCAACACATACAGCCCTACAACGGGAAGACGGACCCCCAGGAACACTACAACAAATATCAGAACAGCATGATGATGGTAGGGGCGTCACACGAATATTTGTGTCGTTGGTTCCTCTCCACCTTAGAGGGGCCAACATACGAATGGTTCAACCGGTTGCCCGAGGGCTGCATTGATTCGTGGCAAGAACTCGCCCAGCGATTCTTGACGCAATTTGCCGGGAGACGTCGCACGAGGAAGCACTTCTCCCACCTCCTAACCATACGCCAGAAGAGGGATGAGACCCTTCGGGACTTCCTGGAGCGCTGGAGGACGGAAGCCGACAAAGTCGACGGTGCTGACGACGGGACCCTCCTGGCCCTCTTACAAACCGTCCTCCGCACCGGCAACTTTTCAAGGAGCCTCATCATTGAACCCCCCCGCGACTACATAAGGGCTTTGCAGCGGGGGGACTGATATGCTGAGGCCGAGGAGGTGGAGAAATACCACCAGCATCCGGATCAGCAGCCCTCGAGGGCTGACAACAAGAACAACCGAGGGCCGGGGGCTCCTCCAAATCACTCCAAGTCTTCAGGACCCTCTAATGATCGCCCTTGGCAAGGCCAATCCAAGCCCGGGGGAGGTTATAAGAGCAACCCTAAGACTTGGGCACAGCCCATTCTCCTGGACCGCCCCCGGACACCCTTGACGCACCCCGTCAGCATCATCCTTGATTTTGCCGAGGAGAGGGGCCTCGTTGAGCGCGACTCTCGCGCACCCCCGGAGGTACATGCTATCAACCCCCAGTTTCCCTACTGTCGTTTCCATCGGCATCAGGGGCACAGAACCGACGATTGCCACCAGTTAAAAACCGCCATCGAGAGATTGATACAAGCGGGGCACCTGTCCCAATTTGTTCAGAGCCCTCGGCAAGAGGGACCTTCTCATCAGGGACCTCCCCGAGGGCACCACACGAAGGTGAACGCTTGGGTGAACCTGAACACCACCCCCCTCGGCAAGAAGAGGGAGATCGGAAACTTGGATGAGGAAGAGGAGGAGTACCCCCACTACCAGGAGAAAAAACGCCACATCCTCATGATCACCGGCGGCAATACAGGGGGTGATTCCACCAGCCAGCGGAAGAAGTGGGCTCAATCACTTTACGTGGGGGAAGTCACTCATATGCCCCCGGTAAAGCGACTGAGGGAGGAACCCATCTCCTTCACCAACGCAGATCTCCCTCCTACTTCTTCTCCTCACAAGGATGCCTTGGTGATTCGGACTGAAATAAATGACACCATCATTCACCGAACTTACATTGACACGGGCAGCTCCGTCAATGTAATGTACCTCAGCACCTTCAGAGAGCTACATCTGGAGAGGGGGTCCCTTCGGCCCATTAAGACCCCTCTTGCCGGCTTCACCGGCGATACTATTGATTCCGAGGGGGTAATAACCCTCCCGGTGATCTTCGGCGACGGGCTCCATAGAGCCCAGCTCGAAGTGGACTTCGTCGTCGTCAACATCGACTGCGCCCACAACATCATCCTCGGCCGGCCAGCCCTCGAGGACCTCGAGGCCATCATCTCCATGAGGCACCTCTGCCTCAAATTTCCCGCCGAGGGGGGCATTGGCTACTCCCGGGGGAACCAGAAAATCGCCCGCGCCTGCTATCTTCAAGTCACTAGGAAGGTAAGTAAGACGGAATTCCGTGTTGACACCATCACCGGAACCATCGACCAGGAAGAAAAGAGGCCGAGGGCTGAACCAGCCGAGGACGTAGAAGACTTTGCGCTCGATCCGGCCCAGCCGGAAAGAGTCGTGAAGATTGGAGCCCAGCTCCCTGAAGATCTGAAGACCGGTATCAACGACGCCCTCCGCGCCTACTCCACTGTCTTTGCATGGGGGCCGGAGGACATGCCGGGAATCAGCCGAAGGGTCATCACCCACCGCCTCTCGGTGGACCCCTCGGCAAAAGCAGTTCAGCAACGAAGAAGACCCCTCTCCGCCGAAAGGAGGGAATTTGTGAAGAAGGAGGTCGCCATGCTCCTCTCTATTAAGCACATCAAGGAGGTGAAATACCCCTCATGGCTGGCAAACGTGGTCCTCGCACAGAAGCCTCCTACCTTCCGCATGTGCGTGGACTACACAGATCTCAACAAGGCGTGCCCTATGGACCCTTTTCCTTTGCCCAATATCGATCAACTTTTAGATGAAACCGCGGGGTGTGAAATCATGTCATTCCTCGACGCATTCCGCGGGTATCACCAGATCTTCATGCATGAGGAAGACGCCGAAAAGACAGCCTTCATGACTCCCGAGGGCATCTTCTGCTACCTAGTAATGGCCTTCGGCCTAAAGAACTCAGGGGCCACTTACACCCGGATGGTGGCCCGAGTCTTTCAAGCCGTCCTAGGGCGCACCATGGAGGCCTATGTTGACGACATGATCGTCAAGAGCAAGCAATCTTCCAGCCATGCTGACGACCTCCGGGAAATCTTCGCCATCATGCAGAAGTTCAACCTTCGGCTAAACCCGAAGAAGTGCACCTTCGGCGTCCAAGGGGGCAAATTCTTAGGCTACATGGTGAGCCGAAGGGGTATTGAAGCCAACCCCGAGAAGATCCAGGCCATCATCAACATGGAGCCCCCACGCAACGTGAAGGAAGTTCAACGGTTGACGGGCCGCCTGGCAGCCCTCAACCGCTTTCTATCTAAATCAGCGGAGAAGTCTCTACCCTTCTTCCAGATCATGAGGAAGATGGCTGGCTTCCTATGGACTCCAGAATGCCAGGGGGCTTTCGACGAGCTCAAACGGTATCTATCTTCACCCCCTGTGCTCTCAAAGCCAAAGGTAGGGGAGACCCTCTATCTCTACCTTGGGGTCAGCCCGGCAGCCATCAGCTCCGTGCTCATCCGGGAGGAAGACGACATCCAACATGCCATCTTCTATGTAAGCAAGACCCTAAGGGAGGCCGAGCTCAGGTACTCTCCTGTGGAAAAAACGGTGTTAGCTATCGTTTGGACCGTCAAGAAATTGGGCCACTACTTTCAGGCTCACCCTGTTCAGGTCCTCACTCATCAACCCCTCGGCGCCCTCATGAGGAGCCCCACCAACTCCTCCCGCATGGTGAAATGGGCTATCTTCCTGAGCCAGTACAACATTGACATCTGTCCGAGGCCTGCCATCAAGGGCCAAGCCCTGGCGGACTTTGTGACGGAGTGTACCGCGAGGGCAGCCACAGACGGGGAGCCCTCGGCTACCTCGGACGACTGGTGGACCCTCTACACCGACGGCTCCTCCGCGACCAAAGCATGCGGGGGAGGAGTGGTCCTCATTACTCCCGAGGGCTTCAGAGCCTACTATGCAATCCGCTTCTCCTTCAAAGTCTCCAACAACGAGGCCGAGTATGAGGCCCTCCTATGTGGCCTTCGGCTGGCTGCCAACATGAAGGCTCGGCAGATCCACATCAAATGCGACTCCAAGTTGGTCGTTGGCCAAATCTCTGAGGAATATGAGGCCAATGAGGGAAGAATGAAACAGTACAAGGAAGCAGCCAAGGAATTGCTTAAGGTATTTGAGGCACACTCTCTCACTCAAATACCGAGGGCTCAGAATTCCGAGGCCGACATACTATCTAAGCTCTCGGCCGACTCCCCCGAGCACATCTCCAAGATTGCTAAAATTGAGGAACTCAGCCTCTCAAGCATCCATGCAAGCCCCGTCATGAACATACAACAACGCCAAGAGGACTGGATCTCAGATATCACCACCTTCATCTCCACAGGGCAGCTACCCGAGAATGAGACCCGCGCTAAACTAGCAAAACTGAGGGCTCCTAGCTACACCATCGAAGACGGAAGGCTCTACAAACGGTCTTACAACGGCACGCTACTTCGGTGCCTTCATCAAGACGAAGCCGAGGTCGCGATGGAGGAAGTGCACAGTGGCACTTGCTCAGCTCACTAGGGACCCTTCTCCATGTCCCGAAGGCTCATTCTCCAGGGCTACTTCTGGCCAACCATGGCCAGAGATTGTGCTGACCTTGCCCGAAGGTGCACTGCATGTCAACATTTCCAGAAAGCCCCCGGCAGGCCAGCGGTCAACTATGCCCCCATCAGCACATCTGTCCCCTTTTCTCGATGGGGGATAGACCTTGTGGGCCCTCTACCGAGGGGTACCTCCAACAACAGGTACATCATTGTGGCCATCGACTACTTTACCAAGTGGGTGGAGGCTGAGCCCCTCGCCAGCATCACAGAGGTGAAATGCCGTCACTTCGTCCTCAAGAACATCCTCACAAGGTTTGGCGTCCCCCAGCAGATCATCTCCGACAATGGGACACAATTTGAGGCAGCCCCCTTCCGTGCCCTTCTGGAGGCATGGGGGCATCAAACACACCTTCTCCTCCGTTGCCTACCCTCAAGGCAACGGGCAAGTAGAGAACGCCAACCAGACCTTGCTCGAGGGCCTCAAAAAGAAGCTGGAGGCCGAGGGCGGTGGCTGGGTAGAAGAACTCCATAACATCCTTTGGGCCTACCGCACCACCCCTCGGCGAGCAACAGGTGAAACACCCTTCTCCCTCTGCTACGGTTTTGAAGCCAAAGCTCCTACGGAAGTCACCCTACCCACCCGGAGGGTGATCCAATATGACCCCGAGGTCAACGACAGCAACATGGCCCTCGATCTCCACCTCCTTTCAGAACGTCGGGAGCAAGCCTTCATCCGGGCAGAGAACTACCGAAGGAAAGTCAAAGGCTACATCGACGCCAAGGTTCGCACCCGAGAATTTCAAGTGGGGGACTATGTCCTCCGGAGGAGGGAAGCCAGCCAACCAACCGAGGGAGGAAAAATGGCACCAAAATTCGAAGGCCCCTACATCGTAGCAGCCATCATCAAACCCGGGACTTACAAGCTCAAACGCCCCAATGGGAAAGAGGTCCCTAGGCACTGGAATGTACACCACTTAGTTAAATTTTATCAATAATGTAAGAGCGGCCAAGCCCTCATAACTAGTGAATGTACTATCCTATGGCCCAAGGCCTCCAATTTTGAAGAATGAAGACACATTCAAGACATCAAGAACAAAACACTTATGAGCGGCCAAGTCCTCATACTGACTACAGGCCCCAGGCCTCACCACGGGAAGAACCCCCTCCGGCACCAAGTGCCGAGTGAGGACACCATCAACACCTTCAACAACAGTGAAAACACCAAGTGTTTCAAACAAGACCCCTCGGTACCAAGTAACGAAGGTGGGGACTCCCATCACCAGCAACAGGAAACACTAAGTGTCCTACAGAAGACCCTTCGGCACCCAGTGCCGGGGGTACACATCTCCACCATCAACATCAAAAAGAACAACACCAAATGTTCCTACAGAAGACCCCTCGGTACCAAGTATCGGGGGTACACAACTCACCCATCAACGTCAAATAAAAGAAGAACACTAGGTGTTCCTACAGAAGACCCCTCGGTACCAAGTACTGGGGGCTACATATCGAAGCTAACACCAAGTGTTGCTTCTAAAAGCCGTACCCCACGAGGACACATATACCGAAGGCGCCACCATCAGTGCCGGCGGCACGTAGTGCCCCCGGCCATTTGCAACTAGTGTGCAAATGAAAACCCTTCCTTGAAACGCTTTCCGCGTCACTACCCCCAGGGTATGACATGCATGAGAAATGCCCAGGATTCGACTTTCAAAAACGGAACGCTTTCCGCGTCATCACCCCAAGGGTATGACAGGCACGAGAAATGCCCAGGATTCGACTTCCAAACCGAAACGCTCCCCGCGCCACCACCCCAAGGGTGTGGCAGGCCACGGACTATGTCTAGCGCCGAGGGGACGACTTTCAAAAATGAGGCGCTTTCCGCGCCATCCCCCAAGGGGATGCAGGTTACAGACCATCATATCTTGTACCCAGGAAACGACCCTCGATCCCCTCGGAACTCGGAAGGTTAACCCGAGGGAGGAGAGCCATTGGTGTATTCTGATGGTCTCCTAACAGGCTCAGCCTTACCAAGAAACCAAGTTTCTTGATGCCTTCCCTTCACCACCAACAAAAAAAAAAAGAGGGGGTGAAGGGGAGTAGACTCAGCGAGAAATCAAAGAGTACACTCCAACAGATCACAACATGCCGAGGGCTCCCCACGGGAACACCTCCGGTAATTGAAGGCTCCTATTTCCCGAAGGATACTACTCAAACAAACATCGTTAAGAAATGACTAAGTCCACTGCTTGGTCACCTCCGGTCACACAAGCACCGAAGGCTTCAACAATACAAAGGGACTGGACTATCCAAAGTCCACTAAACGGTACTTCAAACAAATACTGAGGGCATCTGTTATGCACTAATACCGAGGGCCCTTACCCCATGACAAGGGACACAATTGGCTAAGTCAAACTCAACAACTTTTCAAGTGAATGCCGGGGGCACATACTCCTCATCGGCTTTCTTTACAACAACAGGATTCCACACTTTTCCTAAGTCCACACTTTTGGAAAATGACAACAACGGAAGGCTAATATATCACCCGACAACCGAAGGCATCTATTACAAATCATCAAAGGCCAGCCGAGGGGGCTTATTCCAAAATATTTGCCCCTCAGACAGACTCTTCACTGATCGAAGGTTCAACATCTACGGCACACTTTGAAATTTTTCTAAGTCCCACATATTTGGCCCTCGGTCAAATACTCATACAACACAAGGGCCTCACGATCACCCGAAGGGTCCTATTCATATACCCGGAGGGATCTAAATCTGGAAGCTCAACATCAATTTACGCTTAGAAAATATTCTAAGTCCTAAATGAGTAGCCCCCGGGCATCTCGCAAAAGTGACGCAGAGTCAGAAGGCACCTATCACCCGAAGGCGACACAAGGAAGCATCGCTTAGAAAAAATTCTAAGTCCTAAAGATTGGGCCCCCGGCCCAACCAATATTACAGCTAAGGGAATATGATAGCCGAAGGCTATGCGGTACAACAACACTTAGAAGATTTTCTAAGTCCTACATGTTTTTCCCTCGGTAACCTACTCATACATCAAGGAGGGATGCCATCACCCGAAGGCTTCCAAGGGCAAACTACAATCAGAAAATTTTCTAAGTTCTACATACTTTTCCCTCGGTCAACTGCTCATACATCAAGAAGGGATGCCATCGCCCGGAGGCTCCCACGGGAAAAGCTACACTTAGAAGTCTCTCTGGGTCCTACATATTTCACCCTCATCTCAACTCGTGAAGGGACCTAATAGCCGAAGGCTACCTATCAATAAAAGGCTACAGTACACAAGGAATCAACACTGAGAAAAATTTTCTAAGTCCTAAAGATTGCCCCCCGGCCTAATCAACATTCCAGTGGGGCTCCACAGTAGCCGAAGGCTACATGGCACACTACATTTGCAGAAATTTTCTAAGTCCCAATGACATGGCCTTCGGCCATCACTAAACCACCATACATTCATACGTGAGGAAAGCATAAAGGAGGAGGCATACATTCAAACAGGGGGCACATTCAAATATGAAAAGCCCGAAGGCAGACATTCATCAATCGGCAAAAAGAAGAGTAAATGTGATAGTTACAAAGGTGGCCGGGGCCGAAAGCATAAGAATGTGATCATTACAAGTATGTTCAAATTACTGAGTATAAATTACAAATTAAACAACGTCATTTCTGGGAGCCGCCTCCTCCGATGGCTTCGAAGTAACCTCTGCATCGGCCTCAGGTTCGTCACCCTCAGCTTCCTTCATGAGCTCTGTATCCTCTAGGTCTGGTCTCTCGACATCGGAGGGGAGAGGAACGTGGACGTCTGGCTGCAGGGGGGAAGCCCGTATGCCGCCGGGTCGAAGTCCTTTGGCTCAATCTTCAAGTGGCGAGCCATCCTCCGGTAGATGAGGGCTTGGGTGAAAAACTCACCCCCATCATAATATTGTTTACCCTTTCGGGAAACCCACTCCACACCGGGCCCATCGCACCACTCGTCAACCGAGGACTCGACGACTGAGGACAGCCATTGCTTGTGCTCCTCAGCCCCCCCCCCCCTTGCCAAGAACCCCGAGATTGCGTCCCCTCAGGCTCTCTCGACGGCTTCCATCTTCGCGGCCTCGGCCTCCCTGGCAGCTCTCTCCAAAGCCTCAGCTGCGGACCTCTCAGCCTCCGCCCTGCCCCGATCTGCGGCCTCCGCCCGCAGGGTCATCTGCCGAAGGCTCTCCTCCAGCATAGCCATCTGCCGGACGGCATCGGAATTCTGGTGGACGAGCTCCCGCATCTTGGCATCCTGCTCGGCCTGGCGAAGGCGCCACTCTTCTAGCCGTCAGGCCTGTTCCCCGAGGGCAATGCAGGTCTACAAAAACAAAGGAGTTAGCAGGGCCGAACATGGTTGCCTAGCTCAAAGTAAAGAAGAAAAATATAACTATCGAAGACTTACCGTGAGGGAGGACCGGAGGATCCTGTCCTCGAGGGCTTGATCTTCATCAGCCCCGAGGGCTACTCTGTCAATCTCGAGGGTTATGCCTCTCAGAAGCGCCCTCGGGTCAGCCGTGCCGTTCAGTACGGCCGTACCAGCCGGGAGGCAAACCATAAGGACCTCGGAAGATTGCCCCCGAACATCCGACGGCAACTTCGCCACCGGCATCTCCTCGTGCGCCCCGGAGGTGGGGCATTCATCAACAGTGATCACCGGGGAGACTTTCTTCCCGGCATCCCCGGTCTTGGGATTCTTGCCCTCGGGATCTCTGCCCGTGCCCTTCCTCTTGGCGGCGGCAGTCGCATCAACACTTGGGGCCGCCGATGGCCCCTCCGGCTTCTTGAAAAAATCACCGGCGGGTTTCGGGACACCAGCGTCTGTCCCCCTCGGGGCCTTGGAAGGTTTTTTCTTCTTCAGATCCGCCAGGCCTTTGACGTTCATCATTTTCACTGGGATACCTGCAAAAATAATATGGGGTTAAAATCGAGGGGTTACTAACCGAAGGCACAAGGAATAAAAGAACGAACAGATAAACTATGTGCTAAGATATGAAAACCAAGGGCCCTCGTAGACTACCTCCTGCTCCCCCGAAGGCCTCAGCAAAAACGGGATGCTTCTCGTCCGCTTCCCCAATGAAGCGGTATCTCCGAAAGCCGAGGGCGTAGAGTTCCTTGTCGGCAGTGTGATCTTTAATAGACATTTGCTTCGTGCGACCCTCCGGGATTTTGGCTATTATCAGGCCATCTTTCTCGAGAGCGGCGCTTCCAACCTTCGGATGCCGACGGAAGCGATCTCGAAGTTCCGCCGGAAATGGGTTCTCGGCAACTCTGACGTAGCACCAACGCTCCTTCCAGCCCTTATTGGACGAAGGCGCCTCTGTAAATAGCTTCCACCTGGCTATCTGCTGCAGGTTGGCGAAGCCCTCGGCATTCGCGTGACCCCCTCGGCAGAGGTTGAAGCTCTGGAAGAACAAGTCCAGGCTGGGGGTCACCCCTCGGACCCTGCAGAGGCTCAAAAAACCCGCCACGTAGGAGTGGCTATTAGGTGTCAGCTGGCAGGGGACCAAGCCAACGAACCTAAGGTACTCCCGGAGGAAGGGGTGCAGAGGGAACCGAAGGCCCATGGAGACCGACAGTACGTGTACTGCAATACACCCCTCGGGCGCCCGAGACAGCACATCGTCAACTCCCGGCTCGACCACCACGGCCGAGGGCCCTACGTGTAGTTGCGTGACGTAGAGATCCGCCCTGTCCGCCTTCGATTTTATCTCCAAGGCAGCAGTATTGAGCCAGGAATACCCCTCCGGCATATCTATTGGTTTCCCCTGATCGGCAGCAACAATCTTCTTCTTGGGGGCAGCTACCTTGGCCTTCTTCTTCCCGGGGGCCACCCGGATGGGAACTGCGTTCAGCGGCTGAGAGGTACTGGCCTCACCAGCACCCCGAGGGGGAAGGACGGCCACGGTCACCCTCGTCCTCTCCTTTGCTTCCTCCTCCTCTGCGACCTGCATGGTGAGGGCCAACTCTTCGTCTTCCACCTCCTGCTCGAAGCCTTCGGCTTCAACTTCAACTAGCAGCTCCTTCTGCACTTCTACTGCCATCGCAACGTCCTCCTGGGGCGAGGACTGTGCACTGGAGGACTCCACATCCGAGAGGACTTCATCCTCCATCGAGGGCGCCCCCGAGATGTCTTGAAAATCACTCTGGGACGACATAATGGCTCTAGCTCGAGGGCTCGGGAGAACTAAGGTTTTCCTAGAAAATTCTATCTCCTAGCCTAAGGGCACAAGGCACAGCTAGCTAGAGAGGTAAAGGGGAAGTGGAGAACTGACCTTGAGAACAAAGGATTCAACCGAGGGCTACTGTTTCTCTCTCTTGAAATTTTGGCAGAGCTTCGTTAAGGATGTTGGATGCGTAAAGGAGGAATGGCATTGGCTTGGGGTATTTATAGGCGCTGGAATCCGGGCTTGGGCCCGGAAACCGGGCCTCCGGACGGACCATCATCATTACGCACCGTATTTTCACCCAACCGGTGACACCGCCCACGGACAGCCAACCGCCACGCGCCACGTGTACCCCCCCAACGGCTATAACATGACGTTACATATTCCAACGGCTATATTTCCAACGGCTACATTCTTTGAGCCCCCGGATTTTCCCACATCACTTCACTTCATCAAGGAGAGCCTCCGGGTACACTTACCCAGAGACGCCCCCGGGTTGTGCCCCACACAGTACATAACGGACGCCCTCGGCATCACTTCTTCAGAAGCCCAAGGCTTTATATAGGGCCACCCCTCGGGGATTCTCCCTCAGCACTGTAAGGACCGAATCGCCCCCGGGAAGTATGCCTCATTGACGGACAGCCTACAGCATGCAGGTAATGGGAGCCCCCGGATATCCCCATCACCAACTAATCAACAAGCAGGGGACCCCCCGGTGACAATTCAACTACTGCCCTCATCCATCGCGCCCTCGATCTCCAGATTGAGGGGCTCCCCTTTGGCGCCCCCGGGACATCAACAGCGAGCCTTCGGCTAATCAACAAATGAGCCCTCAGGAAAAGGAGAGCCTTCGGCGTTACCGTTATTCTCCATTTTTGACCAAGGTTTCACATTTTCGATTCATCGTTGGGGGAATTCGGTGCACTCTTTTTCTCTCATTAGGATTTTTTCCCCCAGGGTTTTTCCTAATGAGGTTTTTAACGAGGCATCCCCCTAAAATGAAACGAAAAGCGTCAGCCTTCGGCCCACAACAACAACGCAACTACTCTACTCCTTTTCACCACTTTACAAGTGCCTCAAGGAGTGGGGGACTGGAGGACCCCCTCGGGAAAATCATTAAATTACAAAGTTGGTGAAAAATTCCAACAAACGGCAAAGCAAGCCCTCAAGTCCCGACATGTGGGTAACTGAGGGACTGCCTTCGGCAGGGACATGAAAGCAACAACTCCTCACCAACTTCAGAGATTACAATGGGACAACATCAAGGGGCAAACAATAATTACTCATTTTTCCCTCAAGTACCTTTCGGCAAAAGGAGTGAGGGACTCCTGATGGAGTATATGGCCCGGGAACACCCGGCCCACAGACTCCTACTACTCCAGTGAAGGCCCAACAGGCCAAGGAGGCCCAACATACCCAAATCACGGCGCCCAGAGTACCGAGCAGCCCGTAATACGCACCAGGGGTGCCTTCGGCCCCCTGGCCGAAGGCTCCAAACTATCACAACGTGGATACTTCGAATAAACAAAGGAACTGGGAGAAAACGGCGAAAATAGTAGCCCCCGGCACCTGGAGCCCTCGGCACTCAGGGGTCCTCGGCACTAGAAGCCCTCGGCTAGTCCTCTGCAGCCGAGGGCACCCCTCCCGACATGATATCCGCATCACATGCGTACAGATCACCGTATCCTGTACAGACGTCCCATCCAACAGCCGCATTAAATGCGGCCACATGCGGCTGCCAACGCCAACCAGTTGAGGTGACCTCTCGGCCAATGGGTGCCTGACACGTGTCCCTGTCCGGCATTTATTGCTACTATAAATAGCACCCCATTTCCCCATTTGTAACCACGCTTTAAACGACATTCATACTGAATACACTCTCTCTCTTACTTACTTGTGCTCTGACTTCTCTCTAAGTTATTCTCAGCAATAACCCCTCGGATAAGCTACCCCCCGGGTACACTATCCATCAAAAAGTAATTTATAATTCCCAGCCATATTCTAGACCTAACAATTTTATTGTGTTTATTTTATAAAATCTCATTAATACACATTTAATTTAAACAATATACTTGTAGTTATTTAGAAGATTGGAGCTTTTAGGGAAAAGTGAGAAAAAAGGATGTTTTATTGAATTATCATTCAATATATTTATATACTTTTTTGAAATAATTGCATGAAAATAAAGAAAAATAAATAATGAAAAACATAGATGATAATAATAATAATAAAAGGCACTAAAAAAGTAGGAGCTCAAAATCAGAAGTGGACAAAAGAAAAGTTACGTATATACATATATACTACGTTACTACGTATACAGTATAATGAAGAAACATAGAAAGAAAAAACAAAAATGGAAACCGATGATGTATCGGAAGAAAGGAGAAGACAGCTGGGATACCCTAATTACTAGCCTCAATGTAACAAATAATTACAAAATTACCGGATGTACACATACAACCGGGTGTAGGATATAATTCGTGACACCCAACCCAACAACCTAAACCGCATTATATATACGACCTTTACCCTGCGGCGAATATCATAAACCATCGGTTCTTGAAACCGCATTATATATACGGCCTTTACCCTCAAATAATTGACTTTTGTGTAACAGAATGGCTTGAGAAACCACACATGTAAGTCAGGCAGTTGGTTGCTGCAACTGAATGAGCGACATGGCCACGATGTTGTGTGGAATATCTGTGTCGGAAATGTCTAAGTCATGGTTTTTGAAAACAAGTGTAAAATAATTCTAATTTTTTTATGGAAATGAAAGCGTGTACATGTGTTTTTACTACGTATAATTGATTCGTTGTAAGAAAATATGAAGAAATATAAAGAGATTGAGCTGATAAAAACGGAGAAGGTAAAAAACTAATACATGCAAAATGCATGTCCAGCGTGAAACGCATTGATCACAATTCAAATGTTATGTGGATAGTTCTTTATGCTTGACACTCGTTATCACAAAAATGGACTGATTTGTATGAAAGCATGAACCAATACAGAAGATTAGTTGCTATAAAATGCACAAATAGAGAGGGTAAAAATTTTAAGTGGAGATTCAAATAGATTAGTTGTAAGAAAACATGAATAAGTATAAAGAAATTTACTTGATTAACCAAGCATTTCAGCCCAACTAGTTGTGAGA
Organism: Cuscuta europaea; assembly: GCA_945859875.1. Taxonomy (NCBI): domain Eukaryota; kingdom Viridiplantae; phylum Streptophyta; class Magnoliopsida; order Solanales; family Convolvulaceae; genus Cuscuta; species Cuscuta europaea. Next base: position 6,337,521 of record CAMAPE010000052.1, read on the forward strand.
TTATCATGCCTAGTGAGAGGTCTCGAGTTCGAAACTCGCTAGACACATAAGGGTTTGAAACTCAATGAAGTGAGTTTCAGCCCTGATTACTCCAAGTTCCCCTTAGCCCCTCTCCCAGACGCCACATGGAGTAAAAAAAAAATAAAATAAAGAAATTGAGTTGATATAAACCAAGAAGGAAAAATACTAATACATGCAAAATGCAGTCTGAAGCACGTTTTTCACAATTGAAATGTTATGTGAATAGTTCTTTATGCTCGACACTTGTTATCACAAAAATGGATCGAGTTGTATGAAAGCATGAATTAATAAAGAAGATTGGTTGCTGTAAAAAGCTCACATGGAGAAGGCAAAAATGAATATTTTAGTGGAGATGCAGGGGATCGAACCCTGTACCTCTCGCATGCAAAGCGAGCGCTCTACCATTTGAGCTACATCCCCAGTTGGCGTTTCCCTAGTAACAGCTTAGTTAAACAAATACGAAATCACAAAGAGCAAAAAGATAATAAATTATCAGAGACAGGTTTCGATCCTGTGACCTGTGGGTTATGGGCCCACCACGCTTCCGCTGCGCCACTCTGATTTCGTGATTCGTTTATGCTTTTAACTTTATAAGTTACGGGTAGTACGACGTAGTCCATGTACTTACTTGTTATAATACTTTTAGGGAACGATGCTTGATGTACTCACCCTTATACCCACCTTACATCCACCATGTTTGTGAAGATTTTTTTTGTCTGTGAACCCGATGTAAAATATTTTGGCATATTTTGTTTGTGCAAAACATTGTCTGTGAATGGATGTTCACAGACAAAAAAAAACTTTCACAAACATTGGTGTGTACAAAAGTGAGTATAAGAATGGGTACAAACATCATTTTTGAATTTTAGGCATCACGTTAACACAAATATGCCAACGACTTTTATGCATTAACAAAGATGGATGGTAGAAAATATCAATATCTATCAGTTAACTCATTAGTTTATAGTACGTTTGATGACCCTGTTTTCCCGCTTATCAATCAACTTTTCATGAAACACGAAAATTTTTATTTCACACGTTAAATTGTATAATTATAAGAAAGTAAGGTTGAAGTTAATTTTCTGGCTGTATTGAGTCAAGATATTGTAGATACTCATTTTAGAAGTATTTTCATATTTTTTTTTCTTTTTTATTACTACGTAATAAAATACATTTCAAAATATAATAATTTTTTAAATCAGCAGAATCAGTCAATCCACACACTTCAGGTAGAACCTCATAAATTTCAACAAATTAGCTAAAACAACCGATTTACGTGCTACCAAACGGGCTCAATTCGTGTGCGTTAATTTTATTGGCTGAATTTCTAGAGCTAATAATTAAACTCATAATGGATACGATGATAAATCGTGTGCGTTAATTCGTAATTCTTCCTTAAAGTTCTTTTTTAATTTGTAAATAGACAACAAACATGATTACATATACTAAAAATAATAAATTTTATTAAATGCATCAATAAAGTAAGGTGAATACTTAAAAACGAATTGCTTTCTTACCATCATTGACAATGACATCGTTCTTTTAAGAAAAAATTGATAAAAATAATCTCGCTGAAATAATGCACCTTTACATCTCATCTTCTTTCTTTGGATCCCGACTGGTTGTCGATTGATAACCTACTATATCATGTTTTTTATCCTTTCTTTGAAAAACCTACATAAAAAATCTTACCTTTCACAAGTTTGCTCAAAACGTTCCCATTTTCTTTTTTTTCTCCCTGAAATTGCCTTTTCTTTATTTTCATCCCTATACACTTTTTTATTCCTTTCTCTATCCTATTGTTCTTATTTCTTTTCTGTTTTTATTATTCTATTTCTTACTCTATTAGGAGATTTATTTTTTGTAAAATTTCCTTCCCAAATAGATCTTTTTGTCATTTTCTTTGTCTTCCCGTATTTTTATTTCATTTCCTTTTTTCGGTTTCTTGTCTCAATCATTCTCTTTTTTTTAAACCCGGCAGGCAAACCACCAAAATCAGTGGGGCAAATGTCGGGGAACATTTGCCAGATTTTATTAAAAATCACCAAAGTACAGGACAAAGAGGGGGGCTAAAACCAAAACCTCTTTTAGAGGGCATACCCTCTAGAAATACATAATGAGAAAAATAATAAACTCTATTGGGGGGGGGGGGGGGGGCTAGACCTGACCCATATAGAGAAAAAGAAAAAACAGAAACTAATAGAAACAACGAAAAGACGGAAAACCGAATAAATCTCTATAGTAGGCTTGACAGGCTAAAGGAGGAAGATCAGCAAGCCTGCTATAATACTTGAAATGGGCCGAAGAATTAATTGCCAAATGATGGGCCGCCTCATTACACTCCCGCCAGATATGCCCAAACCCGATCCCTTTCCTAATTGCCGTCTCTTTCATTTCCTAAAATAAACCCTTCCATCTGCCCGCTCCTACCTGAAGAAAATGGAGAGCTTGCACCGCATCCGTCTCAACAAAGAAATCCAAGAAGTCTGCATACACCACCCAACGAATAGCAGTAACCATTACTAACAGCTCAGCTTCCAAATAGCTTGATGCAACGATCGGGAAGGCAATGGCAGCTACGAACTCGCCCGTTTGATTTCTCACAATTGCACCACCCCCCACTTTACCTGGTAAATAACTCGCATCTGTATTCATTTTGAATTTACTGGAAGGTTTCACCCATCTGATGGCTTTAATATTAGTTCCAGTAATTTTGAAGTTCTTGAAAACAAGTTTTTCTTCATATAAAATCACCCCTACAGATTGAACTTTCAATCTGGGAAAGCTAGCAGACCAAACTTGAGTGAAAAATTTAATGTGTGAGATAATCTGCGCCGAGGTAGGGCAACTTTCCTTATCACCCCAGATAATACTTGTATAAACTTTCCACACATTCCAACAAATAATACCTGGCATGTTGTATCTAAAAATGTCTACCACAGACTTATTTCCAACTTTAAGCCACCAAGTTATAAACACCTATCTAATAGAGCTGTTTGCATTCACTTTTGGTATTTCCAAAATACCCATATAGTAATGCCAAATAGGTTGCACCACAGCACAATTGAACAAAAGATGATCCATTGAATCTTCATGATTCCTACATAAGGGGCATCTGGAGGGATTAAGAACTAGATTAAATCTCTTAAGTTTATCAGTGACAGGTAGGATACCATGTAAAATCTTCCACTAAAAAACCTTGATATTCATAGGTTGTTTAGGATGCCATGCTTGTTTAAAGGAAAATAAACTAGGCTGCTCCTCTCTGACTGATTCATAAGCTGATTTGAAAGAAAAAATACCATCTTCTTCAGGTTGCCAAATCATATTCCCTTCATGATCTGCACTACAAAGAGAACTGGCAAAAAGGTGAATATTACAGATTCTTCTCCAAATTGGGGAGTCTGTAACTTTAGAGACCATATTAGATTCCCTGGGGTATCTCGATTGAAAAAACTCCTTCCAAAGAGAACTGCCATTCCTCCATTTCGACCATAGTTTAACAGAAAAAACCTTCTCCAAAAAATTAAGAGATCTGACTCCAAGCCCTCCTTCCTCTGTAGGCAGGCATATTTTAGCCCAAGATAGCCAATGATAATGTCCCTTATGATCAGCAGAACCCCAGAAGAAGCTAGACATCTTTCTTTCAAGGATAGTAATTACACGTTTAGGAATGGTATCCACTGCTAAAACATGTACAGGAATAGCACTCAATACATGTTTAATAAGAATAAGACGAACACCTTGAGATAAATTTTTGCATTCCCAAGGGGTAAGCTTATCTTCAAATTGTCTTATAATGTGATCACAAAACTAGATTATATTGATCCCTTTATGTAGCTTAATGCCCAGGTACTTCAGAGGGAGGCCCGAGGGTTGCATACCCAGAATGCTTTTCATGCTATTACTTATGTATCTTGCATGCTTCCCAAAGATGAAGCTTTTCTGCAGATTAACTGCCTGGCCAGAGGCTGATTGGTATGTTGAAATAAACTTTGTGAAATTGGTTAGAGATTTACTTTCCCCATTCAAAAAAATCAAAAGGTCATCAACATAACCTAAATGAGATATAGGAAAGCCATAGTTACCCATCCAATATGGCTGAATAAGACCACTATCCATCTGATTTTTAAGCCCCCTGGAAAAAGCCTCTGAAGCAAGAATGAATAAAAAGGGGGAAAGGGGGTCACCCTGCTTGACACCCCTTTTAGGCTGAAAAAATCTTTGAGGAACCCCTTTAATTAAAACTGAAAAATAAGTAGCTGACAGATTGTTGATCACAATTTGTATAAAGTGCTTATCAAACCCAAATCTGTCCAGCACCTCCTTTAAAAACTCCCAAGATAGTCTATCAAAAGCCTTAGCCATATCAAGCTTAATAATGACATTTGAACCTCTAATCTTCTTATCAATAGAATGCACCATCTCCTGTGCAATAAGAATTTGACCAGCAATGTCCTTGTTCTGCATAAAACCAGTCCGTTCTTCTGAAATTAATTTGGGCAAAATAGTAATTAATCTGGGAGTTACTACTTTAGTACACACTTTGTTGATGAAGTTGGAGAGACAAATAGACCTAAAATCAGCATAATTAGCAGGATTGTCCACCTTAGGAATGAGAGCCAAAAGACTGCTGGCCACTCCTTTAGGGATAGGAACACCCAGAAAGAACTCCTGAACAGCACTGACCACATGAGGACCCACAATATCCCAACACTTCTTAAAAAACTTTCCATTAAAACCATGTGGCCCTGGAGCACCATTTTGATTCAACCCCCAAACAACTTTTTTCACTTCAATATCATCTGGTAGATGCAAAAGCATAACATTATCCTCCTCTGTTACTAATTTTGGTATGTAATGCAGGATACTGGCAGAATCTATCTGTTCTTCCACAGAGTAAAGATCAGAGAAGTATGACACAACAACATCTCCCATTTCCTGTAAAGTATTCACCAACACACCTGCACTATTATGAATATCAGTAATCTGTTGTTTTCTCTGTCTAATCTTAACAAAAGAATGATAAAAATGAGAATTACAATCACCCTCCTTGAGCCATTTGATATGGGCTTTTTGCTTCTAATATTTTCTCTCCAACCCATATTTAGCCTTAAGTAAAGCTCGCTGATTGAACCACCTTTCCCTATTAGCCTCACTAGGGTCAGTTTCAAAATCTTTCTCAGCTTGCATAACATGAGTCTCACAATTTTTAATAGCATAAAAAAGATTGCCAAAAATAGTCTTATTCCACTCTTTCAGATCTTGCTTGAGGCATTTTAGTTTAGCAACCAAACCTCTCATACCACCACTAAACTGTTGTGTGTTCCAACTGTTCTTTACAACTTCCATAAAAGAGTTATGAGAAAGCCACATATTCTGGAATTTAAAAGATTTAGGAACCTGTCAACCCTCCTTTCTACAATGCAACAGTAAAGGACTATGGTCAGAAGGAGTTTTTTCTAAAATAGTAATGTGAACGGTATTAAAGTAATCCAGGAATTTAACATAGGCCAAAAATCTATCCAATCTTCTCCGAACTCTTCCATTTGACCTCATACCAGTTCAAGTAAACAGGGGACCTTGAACAGGTAAATCAATCAAATTACAATTTGAAATGCACTCAGAGAATTCCAGTGTGCTATCAAAATTAGGAGTTGCAGGACCAATATGCTCACTGTGCTTGGCAATAGCATTAAAGTCCCCTCCAAGAATCCAAGGCTCAGAAATAGAAATAGCCAAATTATCCATAAAAGACCACATCTCCCTTCTGTCAATATGATTATGCTTCCCATAAATAGTTGTCATCCAACCAGAATAAGAGTCCCCTTTCACATAAAAGTGAACCAACTGTCTATGCCAAGTAATATTAGATATATCAAAATAAATAGGATCCCAGAAGACCCATACCTTATTAAGATTGGAGTAGATAACTTTAGCAAAACCCAACTCCTTCATGAAATAATCTGCTCTGCTAGCACAAACAATAGGCTTAATAACACAAAGAATTTTAATTTTACATTGTCTAACCAAGGAAATAAGTCTCGCAAGGGAGCCTTCCAGACCTCTAACATTCCAAGTTAGACAATTCATTGAGAAGTGGAGGTGGAATTTATAGACAGCTTCCTGTTGATGCTAGGATCTTCAGGAGCTGAAGGAACATTTTGCTTTATCTTTCTAGCTGCATTTCTAGTGACTCTGGGATTATTATCAACATTTTTCATCTTTGACTTCCTCCCAGTACCAGTGATAAAACCTTCATTGTCTTCTGGATCACGATGAAGAGGAAATTCCCCATGTGAACTCTCAATCAGATCTGTTTGGATTGCTACTACCCCTTGCTTGCTCCCCTCCTGCAGTGCTATCCTTTGGACCATAGCTTCTACAATAAGGTTAATATCTGCCCAACCCTCCTGCCATTGTTGTAAAGGTTGTGGCTTTCTTTTGACTTCACCATCTGAGAATGTCATCTTTGACTCATTATCTGAATCATAGTTTAAAATTTTATGCATAATCTGCAACTGAGAATCATCTTGTATCTTACTGGGTATGCAATTTTTAGAGCAGTTAAGTCCTGGGACATCTAACTGGAGTAAATTAATAAGCTGATCATCTTTTGCAGGATTATATTTAGTGTGGCCTTCTGGAGGAGATAAATCAACATTGTCTACAGCCAAGGTAACTACTTTTGAATCTATATTGATAATAGCTTGGTCAACCTTATCAACCACCCTTGTCTCATTATAAACTTCTTCTGTATCAGTCTCTGAGCCTATCTCCTGAATTGGCCCCTTGGAAGATGAAGGAATGCAATCCAGAGCAGTAACATGCTCTTTCCCTTTTGATAAAGTTAACATGTTGTTCTGTAATTTCATATTGTGTTTCCCAGCTTCATGTGCTGTAATTAATTGTTTTGTTGTTCTGGGAACCCACTTTCTTGATGTAATAACAGTAGTAGAAGTCCCCAAATCCCCATGATTCTGGCTAGATGTCTTAGGGAGAGCAGCATCAGAATGACCCAAATGAAAGCACTTCCCACAGTACATAGGGCTATTCTCATAACCTACCACCTGAGAAAAGCCAGTGGATCTACATTGGATCCATAATTTTTTAGGCATCTCCTTGGATAAATCCACCTCTACCAAAATCCTAGCCACAGATGATTTGGATAGCGATGTTGTAGCAGCATCTAACTTTAAAGGCCTCCCTATCAAACCAGCTATATCAAATAGCGCACGCTTGTCATGTAAGTGTATAGGAAAATTCTCAAAATTCAACCAAATCGGAACAATAAGGGACTCAACATTAGGCCGAAAATCCAGCGTCCATTTAGTAACCTGCATCAAATTGCCAAAGATGTCCCAAGTTTGATGGTTCCAACAACGAATATAATCCTCTTCTAACTCGAATCGAATTAAAATGTGTTTCCTCTCCAAAATCCCCAAAGAAAACGATCCTTTAAAACCGATTAATTCAAATGCTTTACGAAGAGAGGCCATGGGTGGTCTACCATGAAAGAAATATCCGACAAGAGCCCATTTATGTTTCGCATCCAACAAATTAACCTCTTCTTCCGGAAAAAATATTGAAGGCATACCTTTGTACCTTGAAGATACCTTTGACGATAGAGGTGGATCAGCCCCCACAACCACCGAAGCAAAAGTTTTTGAACCTCACGCCTTATTTGCCGGCAGAGGGGGAGGCGGCGCCCCCTCCACAGCCGCCGTATCAGTCATCAAACGCCGAGCCAAACCCTCACGTGTTTTTGAAAGCTGATCTTATCCAATCACTCTCTTCTTATTAAAGATCTTTTTTCGCTCTACTTTTTGTTATATTTCTTTTGTATTTTGCTTTCCCACTTTTTTGTTGTTGTTACATTTTTTATGTTTTTTCTTCTTTCTTCTTGTTATCTTAATTCCACCATCAATATATGTTTTCTCCTTTCTTCATTATCCTATTTTTTTAATAAGTCCACCCATTAATTCCATCAAATATGTGAAAAACTCCTTGTGACAAAAAGATTAGGGAAAAAATCAATTAAAAGAAAAATATTAGCGAAAATGAAAGACAAAAAAATACATTTTCCCTAATGTTTTATTTTTCTTTACATTTCCCAAATGTTTTATATTTCCATAATATTTTTATCACATGGAATTTTTCCCATAGTTGATGGAATTAATGGTGAACTTGATTAGAAAAATACAATAATGAAGAAAAGAGAAAAAACATATTGATGGTGAAATTAAAATAACAAGAAAAAGGAAAAGAAGAAAGAAGAAAAAACATAAAAAAAAGTAACAAGAAGAAAAAGGGGGAAAGTGAAAATAAAAAGAAAATATAACAAAAAGTAGAGTGAGAAAAAGATCTTTAATAAGAAAAAAATGATTGAGACGAAAAACACAAAAAGGGAAATGAAATAAAAAATACAAGAAGAAAGATGATACACTCAGAATGTGTATCGAAGTAGAACCAGGCACAAAACCGATCTCGATTCCTCAATACCGAATGGCACCGGCTGGACTTCAAGAGTTGAAGGTTCAATTAGAAGAGCTATTGAATAACGGGTTCATTAGACCGAGTCATTCACCATGGGGAGCACCAAGACTCTTTGTAAAGAAGAAAGATGGTACACTCAGAATGTGTATCGACTACCGTCAGTTGAACAAGGTCACGATAAAGAACAAATATCCTTTGCCAAGGATTGATGACTTGTTTGATCACCTACGAGGGGCAACGGTGTTCTCTAAGATTGACTTGAGGTCGGGTTACCACCAATTGAAGATCAAGGATAGTGACATACCCAAGAGTGCATTCCGTACAAGGTATGGTCACTATGAGTTCCTACTTCCTAGTGATGTCGTTTGGGCTCACCAATGCCGCCGCGACATTCATGGACCTCATGAACCGAGTATTTCATCAATACTTGGATCAATTCATCATAGTATTTATTGATGACATCTTGGTGTATTCCAAGAATGAAGAAGAGCATGAGAGACACCTGAGGCTTGTGCTTGAGACGCTACGAGATAAGCAACTCTTTGCCAAATTCTCTAAATGTGAATTTTGGCTTGAGGAGATCGGTTTTCTCGGGCATGTGATATCGGGTTCGGGTGTCTCAATTGATAACTCCAAGATTGAAGCAGTCACTAATTGGGAGAGGCCCAAGAACGTGAAGGAAATAAGGAGTTTCCTCGGTTTAGCGGGGTATTACCGCAAATTTGTGGAGAAATCCTCTCCTTAATAGCACCGCAACTCCGGGGAAAAAAATCCCGCTCACCCGAACTCTCACTTTCATCCGTCCGATTTATGCACCTCATCTACGACTTCGAACTTCCTTCCTCTTTCGGTTCCTTCTCCGTCTAAAATCACCCCAAATGCTTGAAACCTCTTAACTCATATCATCCCCGACGATGAATTCTTCCTCTAAAATCTGAACAACGTCAGCAAATGGATGGTGCTGCTCCCTCCTGTCAGATAGTTGGCGTCGCTCATTCCAATCCTCCGTCTCAGAGGTACACATCGACTGATAATTGTCTGAAACTTTCAAATCCCGTTCATTCATATCATCCCTAGATCGAATAATTCTTCTTTAGTATGTTTTTGGTTAAATTGACTCTTCGTTATATTTTTTCTTCGTTAATGGTCGTTCATTTGTCCTATAGATCCTAAAAAGATGTCTAATTGGTCGTTATTTTTTTGGCTTATTTCTTTTATCTTATTTCTCATTTTCTGGATTCTTAATTGTTTTTGTACTACTGCTGAACTACATCATGTTGTTGCATCTTTATTCTTGTGTCTGATGACAATCTTATATCCAGAGTCGATGGAAATAGATTCTGCTATGAAGTGCCTTTACCAAGTAGAATTGCTCAGGTCGGTATTTTCTTGAAATTGAGCCACGCTCATGGAGTAGATCATGGGATACTTGTAATTTCTTACTCTACTAACAAGTTTACAAGTTGACGTGAATTCTGAGAGTATGATTTGCCGATTCCAAGAGTGCTCAGTTAATATATCAGTTTGACATGCCCTTCCTTTCAGTTCATGAGTCCACATACCATCCTCTCATTTGGAAGAAGGTCAGCCAGTATGTGATTCTCTTAGTCTGAGCTGAGTGTTTGTAATTGCTTAAAACAAAACTTTTCAACTTTTTTTGTTTTAAAAAATCTTCAAATGTACATGATAGAGCACACCATACCAGACAAACCCAATGATTAGGCATATGTCATATAATTGAATGGGTAACCTACAAAAGAGCAACACACCTTAGAAGGGCAAGCTACCACCGGGCCAGGTCATTTTTCTTAACAACCACGCTGTAATCAAGCGGAAAGAGTTCAACAGAAAAAAGTAACAAAAACTAAAAGAACTAAAATAGAGCTGAACGTATGTGATTCTCTTAGTCTGAGTTGAGTGTTTGCAATTGCTTAAAACAAAACTTTTCAACTTTTTTTGTTTTAAAAAAATCTTCAAATGTACATGATAGAGCACACCATACAAAACAAACCCAATGATTAGGCATATGTCATATCATTGAATGGGTGGGTAACCTTCAAAAGAGCAACACACCTTGGAAGGGCAAGCTACCACCGGGCCACGTCGTTTTTCTTAACAACCATACTGTAATCAAGCGGAAAGAGTTCAATAGAAAAAAGTAACAAAAACTAAAAGAAATAAAAAAGATCTGAAGTAAAAAGGGGACTATACTCCCACTAAAAGGAGCACAAACAGATAGACAATAACACTCATGTCTCCTGCTAGCAAAATGATTTTGCTAGAAAGATTTAGCTTCTAACTTTAGTTTTGTTTTACTTAAACAATGTCCGTTAAGTTAATTTTTTTTTCTAGAGTGAAATCTGAAGTGTAAGGTAAATAAAAACCCGTTGCTTTGTTTATAAGTATATGCTTAATAAAAAGGGTATAACCTTGATTGTTGAGTGTTAATTCATGTTGTTGGCATGTATTAACAAAATCACCATTAATAGTTCACCTGAAATAGAAGTAATAGTTAATTGTTTAACCAGCTAAGTTAAAAGATAGAAGTAATACTTAGTTCCACCTTAATTGTCGATTAATGCTCTTTAATTAGTGGTGTTTTTTGTAAGTCTAGAAACTGTGCTTATGTGTTATTTCATTGCATTGTAGATCTAAGAAGAATTTTGACCCCAGATTCATTCACACTTCTTGAACTATCTATAATTCAAAGCTTTCTTAATGTTATTAAACTTTACATAGATGTTATACGATTCATACGTAAAGTTTTAAACCTTATCTACTAAAACTAATGTTCTTGATTTATTTTCTAGATTATTGTGATGTATGGGCTAAAACACTTTGATACAGAAGATAGTTTGTTATCTTTCAGCATATCTTATTCATTAGCATAATATAAGCTTCTAAGCTTCACTTCTTACTCTTCTTTCATCTGTTATATTTCTTTCTCTTATTTCTTTTGTCTGATTTCTCTTTTAATTGTCAAGGTTCAATGCTTTGTACTACTGCTGAATTACATGCCCTTTATCTATGAAAGATTTAGTTTCTCTTTTATTTGCGGAAAAATTAAGAAAGCCAATTTCTTTACTTTGAGAATTCTTAAGCTTCACATTTACTTTGACAAGGTATATGTTTACTTCTTCAATATCTTTGATATGGTTCTCTCAGTCTTCATCCCAAATCTTCTTCAATTACTTTCTTCTTCCCATAACATTTCAAAATACAATAATGGCCTAGGAAAAATAATATATCTCAACTACAGCCTCTAATCTCATGCAGTTTTTTTAATCTACATATTCATTAAAGTTATAATCTGATTAATCTACTGCTATGTTTCTTTTTTCCACTACTTTAGCCATATGAGTTTCAATGTTAGTTTGTTTCAGGTTTTTTGGCATTCTGAGTTTAATTCCATTTTTGGAACTCACTACTAAGAAGAGGACATGGTCTGTGATCAAGCATATAAACACAAAATGGGGAACTGAAAGTGGTATGCTTGGGTAGGTCCTATTCTCTTATGATATTAACCTGAAATTTCTCAATTTTCCTGCAAAAGTTAGTTTTTTTTATAAAAAAGGGTCTTTTTTAATCTACGACATATTTTATTTTTAGCAGTTTTAATCAAGGCCATGTGTATAATTAATTGAGGTAGAATTTATTTACAGTATTAATTTAAGGCACAATCCTCCCCTTGATATATGCATGATTTTTAAACCTTCCTTCATATAAGATTTTCCATATTTACTTTGCTTGGTTTGCTTAAACAGTTACTCTGCTAATTAAGGCATGATTTGCTTAGACAGTTTTAATTTAAGGCAACTTTTATTTTAAGCAATTTTAAATCTCGATAGGAATTAATTTGAATTTTTTTATTTATGTGACAATGATGGTCAACCAAGCAATACTGCTCTAAATGTTGTTTATAAAAGTGTATAACAATTTATAGGTTTTTTTCATATGTCATTTCTTATATGTTAAATTCTATCCTTCGAATGTTTAAATTATAGTTCTATTATCATTCAAATCCTTACATTCTCGCTGAAATGTTTTCCCGTGCAACGCATGGGTTAAAAACTAGTTCTCGGTGATAGCATCTCCACTCATGAAGCTCACTAAGAAGATGACTAAGTTTGTGTGGGATGACAAGTGTGAGAAGGGGTTTCTTGAACTCAAGAAACAGTTGGCTGAGGCACCAGTACTTGCTCTACCCGTGCAAGGGTTAGGGTATGACATCTACAGTGATGCTAGTATTCAAAGGCTTGGATATGTACTGATGCAATCAGGGAAGGTAATTGCTTATGCTTCTCGGCAGTTGAGAAAGCATGAAGTAAATTACCCCACACATGATCTAGAGCTAGGAGTCGTGGTGTTTGCATTAAAGATTTGGAGGCACTACCTCTACAGAGAGTTGTGTCACATCTACACTGACCACAAGAGTTTGAAGTACATGTTTACTCAGAAAGAGCTGAACATGAGACAAAGAAGATGGATGGAGTTGATCAAGGATTACAACTTGATCATCGACTATCATTCAGGCAATGCTAATGCAGTAGCTGATGCGCTTAGTAGGAAGAGCTCATCAGGGGTTTTGACGTTCTTAACTAGGGATGGATTCAGTTCGGGCCACCCGGCCCGTGACCCGGCCCGGCCCGTGACCCGGCCCGGCCCGGCCCGTGACCCGGCCCGGCCCGGCCCGGTACTGTGCGGGCCCGGGACCGGCCCGGTACTGTGCGGGCCCGGGACCGACCCGGTTGGGCGGTCCGGGACCGGGTATGGGCCCGAACCGATGGGAAGGGGCGGGGCGGGCTCGGTGCTGGAATAATGTGACCCGGCCCCGGGTCCGGTCCTATTTTAAAAAAAAAAAATTAAATCTTGGGCTACTAGCCGTTGGGGGGGCTGGGGACAACCCAAACGGCTATATAGCCGTTGGGTGGGGTAAAGGGGGGGGGGTCCGGGGGGTTGGCTGGTAGGGGGGGGTGGGGGGGGTGGGGGGTAAAAAAACCTATAAATACTCCTAATCTTAAACATTTTTTCATATCTCTTCTCCAATTCTTCCTAAATCCTATTCTTAACTCTCTACTCTCTAATTCTCTTATTCTCCAATATATTATATATCTACTCTCTAATTCTCTTCTCCAAGAAGTTAAGATGGAAAATCAAAATGCCATTATACGGTATAATTTTGATAAGCAGAAGGACCCGAAGACCGGGATGTGGTACGCAATTTGCAAATGGTGCGAAAAAAAATGTATCATGGGGGCTTCAGACGGATTCGGGATGGCAATCAAGCATATGAAGTCATGTGACAAAGCCAAAGGATCGGGAGCAGGAAGTTCCGATTGATTACAATTTTCAAAATGTTTATCTCTTAAAGTTTGTTTTAATTTTCAAATGTAATTCCTATTTCATTTCAAATAAATGCAATTGAAGTTTGTTTTTAATACTCGTATAAAACTATAAACTATAAAATATAAATTATATAAAAAAAAAATTAACCGGCCCGGCCCGAACCGGACCCGTGACCCGGGCGGGTGGCCCGGCCCGAACCGGACCCGTTCAACCCTCGGGCCGGTCCCGGGCCCACTTTTCTTGAACCGGCGGCCCGACCGGGCCTAGGCCCGGCCCGGCCCCGACCCGGCCCGAATCCATCCCTATTCTTAACTGGTGGAAGGGAAAAAAAAAGAATGTTCCCGATTTTAGCAAAGATGACTAAACAAGTGTTATCAATGTTGGTTTCAACAGTTGACGTGGAACAAAAATTTAATTCGGTCGGCAATGTCCTAACGCAATCTAGAACGAGGTTGAGCGCAGAATCTCTTGAGACGCTTATATGCTACCATGATTGGTTGAAGGCAACCCGTAGAACTCAAGAAATTGACATCACCTCATCCCAACACTTTATGAATGAATCAACAACCGATGATGGCTCTACCTATGCCGAAAATTTCGATTGATTAGTATTTCATGTTTTAATTTTTCCTTCAATTCTCAATTGTAACTTGTAAACTTGTAGTTCATATTTCTATTAAATATACATTCATTTTTTTATATGTAGCACTTCTCAAATTAATTAATTTTACATTAGGTAATTTATTCAAAAATTTCAAACTAAAATAAACAAAAACAATTGAAATCAAAGGCTCAAGCCTCAAGGCCCCAAACGGCCATTGGTGGGGGTGGGGGGTGGCCGGTGGAGGTACAAAAATTTCTATAAATACACTTATTTTCTAACATTTTTATACACATCTTCTCCAATATCCAATCTCCAATCTCCATCTTCATCTCCATCTATTCTAGTATTTATAGAATTATTATATCTACCATTTTTAAGATGGAAAATCAATATGCCGTTATCGCGTATAATTTTTATACGCAGAAGGACCCGAGGACCAAGATGTAATACGCAACTTGCAAATGATGCGGAAAAAAGTGTAGCTGGGAGATTTCACGCGGATACGGGATGGCCAAGAAGCATATTAAGTCATGTGACAAAGTCAAAGGACCGAAAAATTCTGATTGATTACAAAATGTATTTCATATTGTATTTTTTTTCTCAATTGTCAAATGTAGTTCCTATTTCATTTCAAATAAATGCACTTGAAGTTTGTTTTTAATACTTGTTTTTAAACTATAAAGTATAAATGAGTAAAAAAATGAAATACTATTGGATTTACCCGACCCGTGACCCGGGCGGGTGGCCCGGCCTGGCCCGAACCGTCCTTACCTCGGGCCGGTCCTGGACCCATCAATTACAAACCAGAGGCCTGACCGGGCCCGAACCAGTCCGAGTCCACCACTAATTCTGTGCATCACACGAGTGTAATACTAGTATAAGAGTAGCAATGTAACATAACCAAGTATCACAACCAAAGTACCAAACACCATCTCCATGCATACCATATAGCTACTAGACAGCAATGTAGAGCACTAAAAGATATGAAAAGCCCAAAAGAGATTAAAGCACTTTTATAGAAGTATTTAGGGGTGGACCGGTTCCGGTTCGGTCCCGGTTCGGGCCTGGGCCCGGCCGGGCCTCGATTCATGAAAGGGGAGGCCCGGAACCGGCCCGGGTAACCCCGGGTCCGGTCCGGGCCAGGCTGGGCCTTGGTTCTTGTATTTTTTTTTGTCTTTTCCTAATTAACCCCCAACCCTCCCCCCTCACCCCCAAACCACCCCAAACCACCTCAAATGGCCCATCATACCCAGCCCAACCCAAAAACTTAAAAAAAAAATCAAAAAAGAAAAAGAAAAAGAATTGGACCGGACCGGGCCCGAACCGGCCAGGCCGGTTCACGATTTAGGAGGCCCGGGCCCGAACCGCCTACCTCACCGGGCCGGTCCGGGCCCGCACAGTAGCGAGCCGGTCCGGTTCGGGGCCGGTTGGCCCGGCCCGAGTCCACTCCTAGAAGTATTGCATGACATTATTCAGATCCACCGGACTTGAGCAATTAATTACAAAGCAACAGGAGGAAGACTCATATGACAAGGAGTGACATACAAAAAGACCGCAAATACGTGCATGCAAATCAGTTCAACTCGTGTGGGAAGGGCTTGCATCATCTAATCTACTCTATACCGATTTTTTACCATTTGATTGCCCAACCCTTCATCTCCTCCATATTCTTTACCAACTTTGATCATTTCATGGTCAACCACTGAACAGAAAACTCAAGTGTTACTGTCCACTAATCTACAACTACAATGGGCTATTTTCTAGTAAAAGAGTAATCAACTAAGCACTTGGTTTCACACGTGGAAGATCATAAAGCATAACATTGGATGTATACCGTAAATAATTAGCAGAAAATATTTTGACTCTATTCGATATCCTTTACAGCATCCTGCATCATAGAGAATGTTAAAATGAGATTCTTAACAAAGACATAATCTAAATTGTGTTTTTAATGTAGGGATGGATGGGTTTACCTTAGCGAGCCGCGTTATATAAGCTGCAGCTGCAGCAGTTAATAGTAGGCCTAATCCAAGGGTCAATATACCCTTCCCTCCTCCTAGAGCAATCTCAGACCCATCTTGCTGCTCAAAATAGTACCATATGTTGGAGTGTTCGTGGAATAAAATTTAGTGTCTATATTACTTGTCTAAATTCCAAAACTAGTAACGGGTTTTGTTTGTGGCATGAAATTTAAAGTGTCTATATTACTTGCCTAAAGCTATTTATGGGTACATTATTAGTTTAAGAAAATAGAGCACCAAAGAGCAATGTTGTAAGATGCGATTAGTCAGGAGTCAATGTTAGTTAAGTGGGATCCAGGTGAAACTAGGAATTGTTATTCAAATTTTGAATACACTACTGATTCTATTTTAAATAAGATAGAGTAGAATACTGTATCGGAAAGATTCTGACCAAGCATCACAAGACCAGATTCATATTCCAGTGAAAAAAATCAGTAAATATCATAACCATTCATATCGGACCACAAAGATTCAGACCAAACCATAAAAAGATCAGATCAAATCATGTTATTAATTTGAGGCAAAGAGAAAATTCTTTAGGCAGGGCCTGGTGCGTACTGTCCAAGTGGAAACTTTTAAAAAGTACAATATTGAGCAGGTGCACAGTCACTCAACTCAGTGATGCTGCAAGCAAATGCCTCATTGCAAAACAAGTAAACACATCCACACTGTAAGGAATAACTCTACACATAAATAAATGGAAAAACTGAAGCAATTACTTACAACGATTGCACGGCTTAATGCAGCTGCACTCACATAAGCCCATGTGCCAGGTAGCATACCTAACCAACTGCATGCAAATATTCAAGTGATTTTCCAAGAATAGATTCATAACACCTAAAGAGTTGGGATACCCATAAGGGGACTTCAAGGTAGCATAAGATCTAATTAACTCCTCATTTCTGAAAATATGCATGAAGCAGAGATGAACACACATGAGTTCTGAATCATGAAACAACATGGCACCAGATGGGTTGATGCAGCCACTTCAAAATAACAGTTTTTTAACTTTTGCATGTCAATTAACATCTAAACACTAACCAAATATGTAAATAAATGATTATCACAAGCTTATAAATTATAATGGCAATAAACATGGATGAGTTCCAGGGCTTTAGCTATGATGACAATGTGTATGTCAAGCAAACTTCATTTTCATCAAGTTTCTTATTTTCATCAAGTTTCTTAAAAATTATAACCCAGGACACTTCTTTCCACTTAAGTGCCAATTGCACTAAAATTTTGCTACACATACATCAAAACAATCATGGCGTGATGAAAATGGAAAAAATCTTATGTACTCGGGGGGGGGGGGGGGGGGGATCATTGAACTGTAAAACATAATCACATGCTTTTAGGACATAATAATGAATAGGAGACAGACCTTCCTAAAACATATGGTACGAACTTAACAGAAGTAAGCCCATACAAATAATTCCCAAGAGAAAATGGAAGCAAAGGGCTCAACCGGAGAAGAGTAACAACTTTAAAACCATTCTCTCCAATAGCATTGTCAATGGCAAGAAACTTCTTGTTCCCTTCAACTAATTTGAGGATGCGATCACGAGCAAAATATCTGGCAATAAGAAATGAAACACTTGCAGCCATCTGAAAGAAATGGAAGAAATGAGTTCAAGCCTATGAGGTAATCACAACCAATTCTTTAGATCGGTTTGGATGGAGGGTTTTGGCGGGCTAAATCTATATCTTGATAAATCTTTGAGATTTATACAAATGCAGGAATAACATAACAGGTGTCATATAAGACTCCAATCACCCTTTATTTGTTTTTGGAAACATTCTATTTACTAAGACCTCAAAAGCCTTCCCTTCTAAAACCCTCCATCCAAACTAACTCTAAAGGATCTTTAGACTAGAAACTCAGAAGCTTACAGTTCCACTGATAGAAACAATAATGGTTCCAGTGACAGAACCAAAAAGAAGGCCAGCAGTGAGGGTCAATGGTATGGCCGGTATTGCAAGGATCTAAACAAAAAAAGCAAGGAAATGATAGGATTAGCTGAATGATAGGAGCTTAAGATCAATTGTAACAATTCCAATTAGTATCTCTGTAATGCCCTTGATGCGGGCCTAACCGAAAGAATCTTGGACTTCTTGGTTGGGTTTAATTTGGATTTAGGGATTCCCCTTCCGTAACAACCCGCTTGATTGGGCTGGACCGGCTTGGGTGGGGTGGGGACATGGGGTGGGGTGTTACTATATTTTCATCAGGTTATGAATATAACAACTACTCAACTTTCCACAAATTACTGTTATTCTTCTCGTGACAAGTATTTAAAAGTATCTATCTCACGCTGCATCTCAGATGAGGGATCAGCTGGTTTTGTGTGAAAGAAGCATACAATTATACATCAATAAAGTTTTGTCTTTTTCACAAAGATAAATCTAGTAAAAGAATCTTTAAGCCGTCTTGTAAACATATAATAAAAGAGTAAATCTTACTTCCAATGCAGCATAAAACACAACAAAAAGTGCATATCCAGCTGGCCCGTGATCTGCGATGTGCCAAGCCATAGAAAAGCTCAAGTGAAAAACTTCAAGAAAAGGCGAAAAGCTGAGCAATCAACCAAAGTATTTTCAAAGTTTTCATACAAAACTTTCAAGGAACAAACTATATGGTTGTTTCGGCCGATTTATCAAGGGACTTGCAGGCTTGCAGCTATTCCAAGATCACTTCACATGACAAAAAAGGTAACAGTATTTCAAAGCTCTTAGTGACAAATTAAACCCTTTTGGGATCATTTGTAGAGTTGTAATCTCATGGCGGGGCCGAGGGGGTCGTGATGAAAATTAACCTTAAAATATGTAATGACACATTGAGATGTAAACGGCAGCCCGGTGCACAAAGGCATCTCCGCAAGGCAAGGATCTGAGGAAGGGTCCCAACACAAGGGTGTATAAGGGGTATGTTGGTCCAAAAAAGGACGCTCGTAGACTTTTGGGAAAACTACGACATACACTCAAGCAGGAATCAAGAAAATAACATGAGAATGGAAAGTGCTAAGAAAGTTTAGTTGCCAAGAATAGCATATAGAAATCGCTCTCTAATTTGAATTACAAGCTGCCTTTTATAGACGTATACAAATCATAACCGCTATCAATAATACAACAACAACATCCAAGCCTTAGTCCCAAAAGATATTGGGATCGGCTAACATGAATCGATACATGATATCACCACCAAAAGGAAAAAAAAGGAAATAAAGATAAAAAAAGATAAGCTATTATAAAAAGATAATATAAAAAGAGATGAATATACATAGAAATGATAAAATAAAAAGGATACAAATAATGCTTATATATATAAGGATAAAAAACAAGGAAAAAAGATGAGGGAAAAAGATATACGAGATCACTCCTCCACACGAATACCCACCTTCCAAAGTCATAACCCGCTATCAATAATAATGACTAATTAATTATAACATTAATACAAAATTAAATACATAATTAAACAACACATTAATTGCTTGACCGTTATTCTTCCTGACTGTCAGGTCGGCCGGGCTGGCAGGCTCCCGTCTGGGCTGATAGGCAGGCTCCAGGTTGTGGGCTTGGGACCAATGGTCCAAGTTCAGGGTTTGGGCCGATTAGGCTCTGGGCCTAGTTCCAGAACTCCATCAGGGTAAGCCTTCCCCAATTAAATTTTGACAAGAGGCAGCTCTCAAGACTTGAACCCATGACCTTTCGGTTGGTAACATAGCAACACCTCAACCAATGCGTCAAGGTCCCCTTCTACATAATGATATGTATGGCATGTTTTTTGTGGATAGAACGACAATTTAACCCCAGCAATTCATAAAGCTTTTTCAGTAAAATCGTTAAGAAATATAGAGAATGCTATTTAGTTGACACTTGAAAGGAAACTTTTTAAGTCAATCCATAACCATCGGAAGCAAACAAAGGATACACAAATTAAACCTCTCCTTCTCCGCCACATTTTCCAAGCCCTTATCTCATCTCAATCAATTTGATACTAATTGCCTAATCACAGCATAGTTTAGATTTATTACTCCCCCGTCCCAAAATGTTTTTCCGCTTTGAAGGGGGGAAGCTCATAGAGAAAATGAAATTGTCTGGCTGCTGCTTTTTCAGAGAGCCCCTCTTGCAGTAATTTTCTTCCCTAGTTTTGCCTTGATGAGTGTGGAGGAATCCAAATTAGGATGACATAAGTAGCGTGGAATCTCACAATATTTTAATCACAAATTCACAATTCTTACTACTATTTGTATGCATTATTTATTATTAATTATGTTCAGTTTAAAGAAGATTTCAAGTACTGTTCCTAGGTCCAAGATTTAATTGCAAGCACAAAATATTGGAAAAAACAATAATCAACTGATTCCAGCTCCACAGGATATTAAAGTCCCTTCATTGTGACAAAAGTTTAACCCCTCATACACAGCATTATAACAATGGCAAGAGACTCCAACACTGATAGGAACTCCAGATTCGTACAGTAAATTGACGTCTATTAAGAAGTAAAAGCGCAGAAACGGAGAAGAAAATTACAGATGAGGCAAGTTCGAGAGTGCCACTTCTCTCCCAGTCCTATTCCAAACCCAATTTCTGCCTAACCTCTTTATTCCTCCCTTCCCTTCTATTTATACTACCCATACACTTATTATTATTATTATTTCATTATTTTTATTATGAGGTTGGTTCCTATCATTTCTCCCCCCTTAAACAACCACCTTGTCCTCAAGGTGGGTGATAGAAAACCGCCTTGACCTTCAGCTTCATCTTCATTCTTGAACCTCTCCCTTCTCAGTACTTCAGCTTGGATATTTTTCTTCTTTTCGGTATCCTCTCAACGCTATATGTCCGATCTCCTACAGAATCTCCATTTGAGAAAACAAAGTCAGCTTTGGGACTGTATGTCTCACTCTTCACTTCTTTCACCTTTGGAATTCCACTCCATCCTAGTAAATCTTGCATCTCACTTTGAGCCTCATCACTTTGGAGAATTATCCCTTCAGGCCGCTGGTGTGGTTGTGTCAGCATTTGTCCACTATAAAGTAAAATTTGAGAAAGCAAAAGCTGGATGTAATCAGGAGCAGTTTTGATTGCCTCTAAAACTTCTAAAGCAGAAAGGCTGGCAGGAGGGTCTGCCCTGACTGCAGCCTGTAGTATCCCAAGCACTAGATGCATAGTTTCATCAGATGTATGCTCACATAGGTTGGTGATTGATGCAATTACGTCCTTGATATGTGGCCCAGTGATTCCCGAGTCTGAACAGTTAAAAGCTGTGAAAGTGCTCATCTGCTCGACAAACATCTGTCATGACTTCTTCATCCTGCATATGGATCAATTGATGAACAACTGGCAAGCAGCTTTGACCAGGTCAATTGGTGTTGGTGGTTTGCCTCTGACAGTTTAGGGCATCTCCAGCAACATTCTCAGAGCCCAGACAGCCTGCTCACGAACACCATCATTGAGTGAATTAAAAGGCTTTATAAAATTAGGAACAACCCCCTGTTCCATGACAGCCCTTGTATGTTTGATTGTCCCAGATGCGACATTTGTCAGTGCCCAAGCAACTGCAGATTGCCATTGGGGTAAGTCACTCCTTCCAAGGAAATATTCAAAACTGGGAATAACTCCTGCTTTAATCACCTCATTAATCGGAAGGCTAGGCTCAATAGACATAAGCTTTCTGAAGGGTGTAGTTGCTTCAGTCTCTTTAGAAGCAAAGTTTTGAGTAATTCCATACTTCCCAGTAGCAGAGTATGTATTCATACTGTGAACACCAGCATTCTCCACAACCTGAATCCGCTTATCAGGGAACATTGAACTAAATAAAACTTCAATTCCGTTTGCCATTTCACCTGTTGAACTATGACGGAGGGCAACTCCAAACATAGTCCTAATAGGAGGTTCCTGAACCTCCAAAACCCTTGTGGTAGAATTTCTAGTGCCATCAGCGCCTCGTTGATTGGAATCATCCCCATTAGGTACTCCAAAAACAGCCTGCCCCGGTTTCAGCAACACAGTTGTAGGTGATCATGCACCAATTCCTCTCCCTACTAGAAAGAGTTGTGACTGATCCATTATGGGATTGGGCCCAGTTATAGATACAAAAACATCAGGGCCAGCATTCACAGTAATATCGGATTTCCACTCAGGTGCTTGAATCCTCCTCTCTGTTTTCTGTGATTTTTACCTGATTCTCCAGTGGCCTTCGCAATTGCTCTTTCACTTTTCCCGAACGAAATCCATTTTCATCCCTCTCACGCTGTTTCAAATCTTCTGGATAATTTGGCAGATATCCTGTAGTTTGAGTCATATCAACATCCGGACCTGGTTCCTTGATTGATGGTTCAGCCGGCCTCAACTTCATTGTGGGCGATGAAACTTGAGCACTGTGAGAAGAGGCGTGGGATGAAACCTTCAAACCCGGGAGATCTGTTTGCGATGAAATCTGAGAATTAGAAGTTATTGTTCGTTGTGAAGCTGGCCAACAGGATGAAGCTGCTGGAGATGAAGATCGGCGAGGAGAAATAGTTCGCAACGAACTGGGAGAAGACGCGGTTCACGACTGCAAACTAGGCGAAGCTAGAGATGAAGTCAGCAAACGGGGAAATGAAGTTCGCGATTGCGAACTGTAAGACGAAGTTCGCGACTGCGAAATGGAAGAAGCCATCCGCGTTTGCGAAGGAAGACCGACGAACGATGTTACCTGATTTTCAGTTGGCCGACGGCGTCTAGGAGGGCTCCCCGCTCGGCCTCTAGGTCTCCGGTGACGCTGTTTACGCAGATGATTTATCATCTCATCCAGCATCGCTTCCATCTTCGTAACATGGTGTTCGACACTTCCAGTGCTATTCTCCATCTGTGCACGCGTAACAGTCCTCTCTGCTCCAGCGTTCGTTGATGCTCTTATACCAATGATAGGAACTCCAGATTCGTACGGTAAATTGACGTCTATTAAGAAGCAAAAGTGCAGAAACGGAGAAGAAAAATACAGATGAGGCAAGTTCGAGAGTGCCTCTTCTCTCCCAGTCCTATTCCAAGCCCAATTTCTGCCTAACCTCTTTATTCCCACCTTCCCTTCTATTTATACTACCCGTACACTTATTATTATTAATATTTTATTATTTTTATTATGAGGTTGGTTCCTATCAAACACTTTCTGCAAAATGCACCTGATACACATACAAAGGGGTGGCTAGCGCACTCCACGAAAAGGAAAGGCAATCAAATAATTATGGGAGAAAATTAGAAGCAAACCCGTAATGGGGTATCACAATTAGAGGAATTGATAATTAATAGGTGGAGCAGCAGCATAATTTAAAGGATCGGTCATTTATATTGATGCACTTACTTTATTATAAATAAGGTCCTGGCACTAGAGGAGGGATCATGTCTAGAGTTATTATAATAAACTTAGAATAGTTGGGAAGATATTCATCTCTATTGGAGGTTTCCTTCTAAGTTTACTTTGTCCTTGCCATCCTTCACCATTTCAAGAATAAAGAATAAATATCTATTATGGGGATTTACTCCTGCTCCCGTCACTTTACTCTATCAAGTTGGTCCGACCTGCCGCTTAACGATGCAAACAACTCGCATGGATAAACGAGTTGAAACGTTAGAGAAGAGTCAGGATGCATTCCGCAGCGAAGTCAATCAGCAATTCATCGGTATCCAGGAATTCCTAGCCTACTTAACAGGGTTAATGAATCATTGGGCACCAGCCACCAGCCAAAGGGCGGTGCGACTCCAACACTCTCATTCAAGATGCTTCCGCATTGATTCATCAGAGGCGAAATCCAATGAAACCACTACCCATCTCTAGATGAAGAGATCCCTATTAAACATATCAAAATACCAATATTCTCTGGTATTGATCCCATGGAACGTGAGTTGATATTTTCAGCGACATTCATGGCTGTGTGCAGATCAACCACGTCACTTGGAATGTGAGTTGCTATTTTCAGCGACATGATGACTCATTGCCTCATGGGCAGTTACAACAATGCCAAGGATATTAAACAGTCTCCCTCATTAAACAGCCTGCCTCATGGCCATCAAACACTTGACAGAGTTGAGCTGATGGGAGAACACAATTTGGTCCACCTAAACAGTCTCCCTCTGATATGTAACAGAAAAATAGAAATCAACGGGGTGAACCGTTGCCCAGATAATCAACGATAAAAATACGTTGCCCAAAGCCAAAAGGCTAAACTCTAACTTTATTCCAAGATAATAAGAATGAACCCTGGCGAGGGGTATAAATAGCCTTCTACAAGAAACCCTAATCAAGCCCATATTAATTAAACCCTAATTAAGCCCAAATTAACTCAACTAACTACTCTACTAATAATAGGCCCAAACTAAAACATAACATTAACTTAATAATAATAATTAAACTATAACGACAGCCCTAACTCGGCCCACGAAAGTGGGCCCAAGCCCGGTCCCGTCCCATGCTCTTCCCGCTCTCTATCAATCCATCCTCCTTCAAAATAACCTTGTCCTCAAGGTTGAAAGCTGACAGATGGGGAGCTGAAATTCCCATCTGTATGTTGGAAAATATCCTTTCTCTCTTTCCTGAACTCTTTCCTGGCCGGTTATTTCACAGTACTCATGCTGTTGGAGGTCTAACTCTTCCTCCTCCTCGGCTATCATTACCCGCAGCTGCTTAAAGGGACAGTCGTGCCCCGGTGTAAATGGTTTCTTACACCTAAAGCATAATCCTTTCGCCCTCAATTCTGCGAACTCCTTTGGCGGAAGACGAGTGAACTGAGAGTGTGTCGTAGGCTGTCCAGACAGCCCTGACTTCGTCCCCGGAGGCTGTCCACTATCCTTCGCAAAGCTGCCCCTTGATCCCGGCAAGCTGCCACCACTGGTACTCAAAGGAGGACCCGTGTTTGCCATTAAAAAGCTGCTGGAACGTACCCCTGCAGAATTATAATTCGGGCTGCCACTTCCTCCACTTTGGACGGACAGATTATGCTCCACATCGCGAGCTAATTCCATGGTTGTCTCCAGGTTTTCTGGCCGTAATAAGCGCAGCGAACTTCGGATTGCTTCCCCAAGTCCACTCATGTAGTAGCCCAAATAATGATCGTCGGTCAATCCCGGGACTTGGCTAGCCAATTGAACGAACAAGGTATTGTATTCCTCCATCAACCCAATTTGTTTGACACCGGACAGCCGTTCAAGCCTGTTTCCCTGATATCGGGAATCAAATCTGGCCACCAAGGCTTGCTTAAATTCCTCCCAAGATATGCCAGGTTTGCGCGCCTTTAACCACGTCACCCAATAGAGGGCAGCCCCTTCCATAGAAACCCTAGACGCTGCAACTTGTCTGTCTAGTGGGGTCCTGTTGAGCTCGAACTGCTGCTCCACTCTCGCCAACCACCCAATTGGGTCTTCGCCATCGAACGAGGGAAGTAGCATTGTGGCTGCGGTGCGCAGTCCGCCATCATCGGAGAAGACAGATGCGACGTGGCCGGAGGAATCGCTCTCAACGGTCGCGATGGGAGATTTCTGCGGCGGCACCATGGCCTTCGCGATTGCTGCAAGAGAGGCTGCGATTTCCGCAAGTTGGGCGGCCTGCTCTTCTAGTTTCTGACCTTGTGTGTCAAGTTTCTGTCCCTGCAGATCAAGTTTCTGTCCTTGCGTGTCAAGTTTTTGATTGATTAGGGCCTGTTCAGCCTCCAATTCTGATAAACGTTCGTTGGTTGATCTCGTCATTCCGACGGGACGGGATCTGGCAGGTCGGACCAATTGATATGTAACAGAAAAATAGAAATCAACGGGGTGAACCGTTGCCCAGATAATCAACGATAAAAATACTGTTGCCCAAAGCCAAAAGGCTAAACTCTAACTTTATTCCAAGATAATAAGAATGAACCCTGGCGAGGGGTATAAATAGCCTTCTACAAGAAACTCTAATCAAGCCCATATTAATTAAACCCTAATTAAGCCCAAATTAACTCAACTAACTACTCTATTAATAATAGGCCCAAACTAAAACATAACATTAACTTAATAATAATAATTAAACTATAACGACAGCCCTAACTCGGCCCACGGAAGTGGGCCCAAGCCCGGTCCCACCACATGCTCTTCCCGCTCTCTATCACCCTCATTCCACCCAAAGCCCAAACCCAATAAATCCACCACGCCACAGCCAGAAAAGCATCCATTGGTGCATACCACTTCATCACACGGCCAACCACAACATTTGGCCCAATTATTAATGAAGTGGTTGAAAAGGTAAAAGTTGTGGTTGAGATTTGAGTATAATAAAGTGAAATGTTGTGGACCACATATTTCTTTCCAAAAAAGGAAATGTGACACTTATTTTGGGACAACCCAAAATGAAAGTGGGACAGGTAAAATGGGACGGAGGATTATTTTTGGAAAAACTCCAATTTAAAGTGGCTTTAGTGGTAGATTACCATGAGGATTGAAATGAGATTCGTAGGCAGCTCTCTTATGATTTAAAGTAGGCTCAGCAGTGCATGACTAAAGTTGCACATGCCAAATTCATGGCTTGGAATTTCTAGGTGAAAAAGTCCTCCTTAAGCTACATCTACACAAGCAGACCACAGTTCATAAACGAATCAACCAAAAACTAGCCCCAAGATATTTTGGTCCTTTTGTTATCATCCACAAATTAAGTGCATTTGCTTACAAGCTTGCACTTCCTCCATCGGCTAAAGTTCACCATGTTTTTCATGTCTCTGCACTAAAACAAGTTACGAGAGAACATCCAGTTATAGTAGAGCTTCCCGAGGCGCCTTGCCCCTCTCGAAAAAACTGCCTCGATACCCGAACTAGCCTTTCTAAACCTTTGTATTAATCCAGTTCTTCTATCATTTTTAACAGTTAAATTGACAGAATGCTTAAGATATTGTCATATAATTGCCACATGTGTATACCAATTTATGCTTAAGACATTGTGTTAAGACTTGGGGTTCCATCCTAAAAGGTCAACTTGATAGGAGTAGTAATTCATGTCTTAATATAGCACTTTGTTGATTCAATCTTTTCCGGTATGGGATTCTAACACCCCTCCTCACGACCAGACACTTTGTCTGGATCATGCCGTCAGTCATTTTTTCGTCGGTTCGTCATTGTCATTTTTTTAATCGTGTAATCATTTTTCATAAGGGGGCCCACATCACGGTTATGGATCGGTTTGGCTCTGATACCATGTTAAGACTTGGGTTCCATCCTAAAAGTTCAACCTGATAAGATGAGTAACCAATGTCTTAATATAGCACTTTGTTGATTCAAACTTTTCCGGTGTGGGATTCTAACACATCGACTACTTAAAAAAGATCCACTTTAAGAAAAAGACCAAAGAATTTTTTATAGCGGAAGTTAAAGAAGCTCTGAGGAAGATGGGACGGAAAAGAGCAATGGGGCCTGATGGCATACCGATCGAGGCTTGGAGAAGTTTGGGAGAGAGAGGCGTCGAGTGGTTAACAAGTTTCTTCAACATGATTTGGAGAAACAACAAGATGCCAACGAGTTGGAGGAAGAGTACTCTTATCCCTTTATTTAAGAATAAAGGTGATGTACAAGAATGTGCCAATTATCGAGGGATTAAGCTTATGAGTCACACCATGAAACTTTGGGAGCGAGTGATTGAGCAAAGACTTCGAAGGACTGTGAAGATTTCAGAGAATCAATTCGGTTTTATGCCTGGTCGCTCAACAACTGAGGCTATTCACCTTCTTCGTAAACTTATGGAGAAGTATAGAGATGCTCATAAGGATCTGCATTTGGTGTTCATTGACTTAGAAAAGGCATATGATAGGGTACCTCGAGAAGTTCTTTGGTGGGCCTTAACTAGGAAAGACATATCACGCAAGTATATCAGCATCATCATGGATATGTATGAGGATTGTACTACAAGTGTTCGTACTAGTGTAGGGAGGACTGAAGAGTTCCCTATTACTATCGGAGTGCACCAAGGATCGGCCTTGAGTCCTTTCTTATTTGCCATAGTCATGGATGAACTTACGAAGTCAATTCAAGACGATATACCGTGGTGCATGATGTTTGCCGACGATATTGTATTGATTGATGAGACGCAATCAGGTCTTAAAGCAAAGTTGGAAGTATGGCGACAAACATTGGAGAATAAGGGTTTCAAACTAAGTCGGAGCAAGACAGAGTACATGGAGTGCAAGTTTGGTGGAGGTAGAAGTAGTGGTAATAGCGGAATTACTCTGGATGGTGAGGAGATACCAGTCAGCGATATGTTCCGTTACTTGGGCTCCATAATTCAGAAGGACGGTGAGTTAGATGGAGATGTATCCCATAGAATCAGAACAGGGTGGATGAAGTGGAAGAGTGCGTCAGGATTTCTGTGCGACCGAGGTATGCCGACTAGACTGAAGGGTAAATTTTATAGGACAGCAATTAAGCCTGCATTACTGTATGGCGTAGAGTGTTGGGCGGTGAAACAATGTCACATTCAAAAGATGAGTGTGGCAGAGATGCGCATGCTGCGTTGGATGTGTGGGCATACTAGGAAGGACCGCGTGAGGAATGAGACAATCAGACAAAGGGTGGGAGTAGCACCTATTGAAGACAAGATGCGGGAGTCGCGCCTACGGTGGTTTGGTCATGTGCGTAGAAGACCGAGTGATGCACCTGTTAGGCGAGTTGAGATGTGTGGAGAAGAGGCAGGGAAGAGAGGGAGAGGAAGACCCAAACAGACGTGGGTTAGGGGAGTTCGAAGTGATATGCTTCTTCTGGGGTTGGATGAGGGCATGACTTTGGAGAGAACTAAGTGGAGGGCGGGTATTCACGTGAAGGAGTGATCTTGATAATCTTTTTCCCTCATCTTTTTTTCCCTAGTTTTTTTTATCCTTGTATATATATGCATTATTTGCAGCCTTTTTATTTTATCATTTTTATATATAGTCATCTTTTTTATATTATCTTTTCATAATAGCTTATCTTTTTATCTTTATTCCTTCTTTTCCTTTTGGTTGTGATATCATGTATCGATTCATGTTAGCCGACCCCAATATCTTTTGGGACTAAGGCTTGGATGTTGTTGTTGTTGTTGGAAGCAACTCCACCTGCTATGCATTTTCTTATAAACACTTCATCTAATAATAATAATAATAACAATAATAATAATAATAATAACAATTATAATAATCTTTGTTTTCTTATTTAATTTTGTTTGCGCGTCTCCATATAATTAAGTTGTTTAATCCAAATAACTAAAGCTCAACCACATGTGAAACCAAAATACTTGCTTTAGAATGGATGGAGACTAATTTACTTAAACTTTTTGAAAAGAAACTCATCTACAAAACAACCCCAACATATTAAATGTTAGTAAGATCATTGTTTCTAGACTCTGTATGGCTCTTTTTTCACCAAGAAACTTAACTTGCTTTTAAGCAATTTGCCCTAATTGTAAATTAAGTTAATGATTGGTCTTATACATTTTTTAAACACTGAATTACTTTGCAAATGAGTTTCTCTACAAAAGACTTTGATCTCTTTCTTGCATTTTTTAAACATGATTGATGAATTAAATATATGGTGCTTGCTATGTGGTTGTTCGCATGGCAATATGTTTCATATTTCACCTACCGTCAATGTAACAACAAAAACTGACATAAAGACTAGATTGATATGGGCTAAATAGAATAAGAATTTAAATGATATATTTATTAGTTTGAGGACCAAAATGATATGGTATGATAGTTTAGGAGCACTTACACTTTTTACCCTGTAATAAACTTACAATAGTTACTTACTTAGGTAGAGATTGTTTTTTGTTGGAGGCTGCCTTCTGAGTATACCTTGTCCTTGTCATCCTTTATCATTTCAAGAATCAAGAATAAATATCCGTTATGGACTTATGGGGGTGTTATCGGGGTTTATCATCGTACAGACTTTATTATTGAAGCATTAACCTACCAATTTCAAAGGTAAAAAAATCCAGTTCTCAGGCTATATCAATATCACTTTCTTCGTGTCCATATACAACTGAATAAGTCCCAAGTATTGTATCAAGAACTTAAATCCTTGAATTATTTATAATTGGACCCTCCATCTACATGGTGCCATGGAGTAATGACCAATTGGGGATTTCCGGTAACAAATATAAATACCAAGGACACACAAACGCAGTGACAGTGTAACACAGATGTACAAAATCACACATGAATTGGGACTGGGTGTGCCGAATATTACTTGTCTGCTGAATATACCTTCAATGAAGACAGACAATTGGTTCAGGAAGGCATTGATCTGATCTTTGTAGAAATAACTCGCAGTCCCGAACCCACCAACCATACCCACAAGTAGAAGACCAGCCAAAATGGCACCTTTAACGGCAGTGTCCCCATCCAAGCTCTTACCATCACTACTATCAGTAATATTATCCTCTCCTTTTGGTCCGAAATTTAAAAGCGTCCTGAACTTCTCGGGGGCGGTGGAGGGAGCCTTGGAAAAGGTCTCCTGCTTCTTGGTTTCCTTGAGAGACGAACACGGTTTCAATAACTGGAACTTCCCACACTTGAAGCTACACAGAAACGCACAAAAAGAAGTTGGGTGTAAAGATTGGAACTTTGGGTTATGTAGAAGATGAGTGATAGGATACGAAAGGGTTGGGCATAGGGACATGGATCTACTCAAACAGATGGTGGGCATTGCTAGTTGCTAGTAATGAAAGGAGACAGTGTTGCTAGTTTGGTTAGTCTTTTTTTTTTTTGCAACATGGTTAGTCGTTTTTAAAAAGGGAAGAGGTGCAAGTGCAATCTAAAAAATGCATTGCCATTTGAGGAGATTCTTGTTGAAATTTTTTTAGTTTAATCATACCAAATTTTAGTTAAAAATTCAACCGGAAAGGCAGTCAAATGATTTTCTAAAATATAATTGTTGTTTAATTGTGCAATTATTTTCAAACATTTATTTGACTGCCAATATATATATATATATATATATATATATATATATATATATATATATATATATATATATATATATAAACGCAGTCAACTTCAAAAATTGATTTGACTATCTTCCCGATCAAATTTTGAGCTAAATTTTTTTGTCGATAAACTAGACTTGATATGAACATGCTTAAACAAATTTATCAAAAAAAAAACCACCGGGAACCACTCCAAATGGCGTTGTTCAGACAACGTTCGGACAGAGAAGTGCTGGACGTGATCATTTCTCTCTCTATATATATAATGTGAATTTGATATTAAACTATTATATATATGTTCGAATACAAAGCACTCCTCATGTGAAAATGAGAAGTAATCTTAGCCATTAAAATGAGAAAATGAGTGGATCAAATCATTTTTTGAGTGAATCTTTTATGCCGGAAGTGTAAATATTAGAAACATTTTTGAGAAATAATGTGATAAATGTTCACGACTGTGGAAGAAAATAAAATAACAAGTATAGAAATCATTTTGTGATATTTTTTAAGGAAGTAAATGTGCAGACTTAGGTTGTTTTTACTTGGATTGTAATTCGTCCCAAACTAGACCAGATCAGACCAAAACAGACCAGACCAGACAAGACTAAAACAGACCAGACCATATTTTATTGTTATTATTATTATTATTAGGGGTGTGCACCGGTTCAAAACCGAACCGGACCGTACCGAACCGGACCGGATATCATTCCGGTTCGATCTGGTACCGGTTTTTCCGGTCCGGTTTTCCGGTTAAAACTGGATAGTGCACACCCCTAATTATTATTATTATTATTATTATTATTATTATTATTATTATTAGGATGTTTTTACTTGGACTGTAATTTGCTGGTCTGGTCTGGTCTTATCTGTTTTGGTCTGGTCTGGTCTGTTTTGGTCTTGTCTGGTCTGGTGTGGGACGAATTACAGTCCAAGTAAAAACAATCTTATTGTTGTTGTTATTGTTATTGTTATTGTTGTTATTATTATTATTGTTATTGTTATTGTTATTATTATTTGTAATTATAAATGAATAAAATAAAATTATTTATGGATTATAAGATATATAAAAAATAAAATCTTTATGCAAAAAATATAAAAATAAAATTCCAGACCAGACCAGACCAGACCAAAACAGACCAGACCAGATCAGACCAAAATAGACCAGACCAGACCAGCAAATTACAGTCCAAGTAAAAACATCCTTACATATCGCATATGCACTTTTACTATTGCACATTTAGGTTTCTCGTTATTTTTTATCTATTCCATCCATTTTAAAGTGATCTAGGGCTTAGATGACTTCTCACTTTTCATAGAAATACCTCTTTGTATTAGAACTCACCTCTATATCTACACGAAGTATATAGTTTTAAGCTGAAATGGATGGAAGAGCTCAAATTTTAAGTTGAAAACGCAGTGTCATTTTGATAATTATGAAAGAACTTTTAGTGAATTAAAAATGTTGTGATAAATGTGTATCAAAATAGGCAAAAGTGCACATGCAGAGCACAAGCGTGCAACACAATACAAAATAAAAAGCGCACAAGTTATAAAAAATTGGCATTTTTTTTTGACACGCATGAGTGCACTTTTAACCATTAACTATTCACTTTGTAGTATAAACATTTGCACATTTTTTTAAACCGTCTCTTGTGATTAAAGATCATCTAATCCCTCTATTCTCAAGTGGTCTGTTAGAATATTTTATGGTGTCCAATCTAATTAAATATCTTTGTATTTGTATAGTTATTAGTTAAACGTGTAATATGGGTCAATATATCAGCCCACTAGCTTATTTGTAATCCATAAGTTAGGAGAAGTTGGCTAACTTATGGAAACCCTAAGAATTCTGAGGCTTCGAGAGTTAGAGGCGAGATAGAGAGGGTTTGCCGTTGCTCTCCTTCTTGAGGAAGGGCAGCGGCCAGTTTACGGTATACCAGATTTGGTTTTAATCTTCTCGATATCTTTCCATCTACTTCTTCTTCATTGCTTATGATTGTTAGATTGTTAGATAACAAGATCCAACATGGTCAAATGCCAATATGTGTTCTCACTTTTCGTGGGAATACTACTTTTAATTTTATTTGAACCCATCCCTATGTATATGTATGTATATATAATTCGAAAGGGGAAAATGGTCAAATAGGTTTTCATGCTACAACAAAATGTCATGAATTGAGTCCATCTACCATGAAATCACTCAATCAAACCCCTCAAACCATAAAAAACATTCAATCCCACTTTTCAACAGATTAAGTATGGGTTATGTTGGTGGCAGTTGATGTGGCCGCTCATATGGCATTTTTTCAATGCTTTAGCAAACGACCATATCATAGAACACGTTGAATCCTGTAATTTATTGAATTCCTTAAATTGGAGGGAAAACGCAATCCTCATTCCTCGTTCTCTAGCCACATTTAAGTATACATGCGTGTCATTGCCGGATTTACTATGGAAGGATTTACGCCATGAAGGCCCTAGAGCTTATGTCACTCTCGTTCTCAATGAGGGCCCTAGACTCCCTTCATAGGTAGTTGTGTACCCTTAGAGAAGTTGAGCATGGAGTGAGAAGCACTTTTAAGCGGTTGGAAGAAGAATGGGGGGGGGGGGGGGGGGGGAGGGGGAGAAAAAAGAAAAAATGGAAAAATCTTAAAACCAGTACGCTGGTCATCATGTATACATAGTAAGTCAGTGAGTGTTCTTTAGTGGTTAAATGGTTTAATTGAGCGTCTTTTAAAAATTCAACTGTTTAATTAAGTAATCATAGAGTATCATTGTATGAGGACTTATTAACCTCTGGATATAGTATAAAAGTTTATTTGACAATTTATTCAGATAGAAATTTCAAAAATAAAAAAAAATCAATTTTTTTGGAGAAATAGTTAAAGTGGCCCTTAATCTCCACCTTTCAATTACCTTTCAAATATTAAATCATAGATACAATAAGGTGCATTTTGTAATTATCTTAATACTAATTACAAAAATACCCGTAACTTTACAATAATTATAAAAAAGATAACATACATATATGTTAAATAAAGATTATATATATACTAGTATTAAATAATGATTGAATAAAATGAAGATTAAAGCCCATTTGGAAATACAAAAATTGGACGAATCTACTGAAATTGATGACTTTTTGTTTGAAGTGATTGAATCGACTCAAATCTGAATTATGAAAAAATATATTTAAAAAGCATTTTATTAATGCAATAAAGAAAATTATATGAAAAATAGCTAAATCATTCTCTACATTACTTTATCCAGTTTAGTTAGAAAAGAGTTTAATGCACCAAACCCACCGTGAAATATAAATTCAGCACATTAGCTTCAGTGATTTAAAAAATGCGTCAAAAACCTCCTGTGTTTCAATTGTTTATGCGCAAACCCCCCTATAACAACAAATTTACAATTTTGAAATCACTTTTCTTAATAATATAATTGAATATGCAAGTAACTTTGTCAAAATTTTCAAAATATACAAGAAAAGTAATCATTTTCTTTTACTGGACAATTAAATTTGTTCATAAAAGAGATTTTGCACATAAATAAATAACGGTAAGAAAGGGGATTTGGGGCATTTTTAAATCAAATTAAATCCGGTTTGAAAAATAATTTTAATCTTGGGTAATATTGACAAGAGTTGAAAGCAAAAAAAGTTATCTATCCCTCCTTTGTCAAACGCATTGTGAAAAGTTCATAGCCTTCAACTTATATCATCAATCGCGCGTAATATTGTGATCGCATTGAGACCTGTAAGAAGAAGAAACAAACAAAATGAATGGAGCAAGAATTGCCGCTAGATTGATTAGAGAAAGCTGTTGTAGGAAGCTCAAGCCAAACCGCTTTTTACCCAGAAATTGCTACTGTACCACGCCTTCTACCAATCTTCCTCCTCGGCCTCCCCCACGATTCCCCCATTCTTCAAAAAAGGTGCTTTCCCTGCGCTTTATTCTCTCTATCTACTTATTTATTCTTACGCACGCATACATGTTCTTACTGAGTTACTTTCATTGTCTATTAATGAACTCATTGTACTCTTTATTTTGCAATTAACAATAAAAAGTTCACGGAAGTCGGGAAACAAGGGCAAGAACTGCTGAACTGCATTTTTCTGATAATAGGAGAGAATTTGAACTTTGGTATCGGTAATATGATATTTTTTTTTATCTTGATGTGGGCATAAGTCTATTTTTTGCACATAGTCGTGGTGTGGGACTTGGAGGCTGACAGCGTGGAGAGTTAAATCTAGGACAACCATATGAGTAATACAATTGATGTTTCATCCTTATGCCGGGAAGAAGGTTCTATGCATTGTGCACAGGAAGATGCAGGGCATTGTAGGTTTATGACAAAACATGTGTGAAGGGATTTGAGGTCTCTAAAAGAGCTAGAAAGCGTATAACATAATTCAAGTTGTCTGATATAGTTATAGTTATATGAAAAGAAACCATGTTTAGGTTTGTATCGCCTATGGATTTAAAATATGCCATGGGCTTGTCCCCGTAATCCGGTGACTAGGATGCGTGACATAAATTATATCCCATAACTGTTTTGCTAAGGCTTACCACATAAGTTGATCTGCTTTTATAAAAATCAGGCACTTTTTATAGTTAAATTGATGCTTGGTCTTTCTGTTTGAATTGCACAACACAACTTGTGTTTCAGAACTTGTTTCTCTCATTTATTATTCCAATATTCCCTAAAGAAACCTGAGTTCTTCCTCACAAAAAGTGAGGATTTCTTTCACTATATATCATTCAGCACATGGCTCTAGTAGGCCAATTTCTTCTTCTGTGCAATTTGCATGTATTCATGTGTTCATTTTCATAAACTGTAGGGAATGTTGTTTACCGGAGCTACCATTGGTTTAGTAATAGCAGGAGGAGCTTATGCTAGTACAGTGGATGAAGAAACTTTCTGGTACTAGATTTGAATGGTCAATTGAATAATCTCTTACAACAATACTTTGCAAATATCTGTATTATGATTGATGAAATAGAAGATGCGGAGTAGATGTAACTTATCTTGCAAATATGTATTTGTGCAGTGGCTGGCTATTCTCGGGAACAAAACTTGTAAATCCCTTTTTTGCACTTCTGGATCCTGAGGTAGCCCACAGACTGGCTGTTTCAGCTGCTGCTCGGGGGTGGGTCCCTGTAGAGAAAAGAGAAGACCCCACTGTATTAGGCCTCGAAGTTTGGGGGAGGAGGTTCTCAAATCCTCTAGGCCTTGCTGCTGGTTTTGACAAGAATGCCGAGGCTGTTGAAGGTTTACTTGGGTTAGGCTTTGGCTTCGTGGAGGTTGGCTCAGTCACACCCATTCCTCAGGAAGGCAATCCAAGGCCTCGTATCTTCAGACTGAGGGAGAATGGGTAAAAATAATATAAAAAGTACTACCTCCGTCCCGCTAACATTGGGACATGAGGATGTGATGCGGTTATTAAGGAAAGTGGGTTTATGTGATTGAAATTGAATTGATAAAGTAAGAATAAAATAAGAATGATTTAGAACTACATGAATTTTACCAAATTTTATATGAGACAATCTTAGTGGGACGAATCGAAAAGGAAAGATGAGACAATCTTAGCGGGAATAAGGGTGTAAATACTTAAAAATTGTACTTCTGTGCTCAGTTAATTTCTTTTACATATGAACTTGTGTTTTTATTTCCATCATTTCTAGTGGAGCCAAAATCATTATTTTTTTTGCTTGAGAATATGATGGAATAAAACAAAACGACTCACTAAGCTGTCTGCGCTTCTTTGTTATGAAGCAACAGTCAGTCCATGCAATTTTCGTCACGGGTCATCCAAAAACAGTCTCTCTGTGCTTTAGTATAGGAGTAAGGCTGTGTATATCTGACCCCCTTACTCCACCGTAGGTGAGAGCCTTTGTGGCACTGGGGTAATGTTGTTATTGTATATGAGCACGTGTTTTGTATATAATACTGATCTTAATGTGCTTGAGTGGCTTTCTTTACAGTGCTATAATAAATAGGTGCGGCTTCAATAGTGAAGGAATTGTGGCTGTAGCAAAGCGGTTAGGTGCTCAGCATGGTAAGAGAAAGTTGGAAACTTCCAGCACTTCGTCTCCAGCAAGGGATGAAATCAAACAGGGAGGGAAAGCCGGTCCTGGAATTCTTGGGGTTAATCTGGGAAAGAATAAGACGACAGAAGATGCTGCTGCGGATTATGTTCAAGGAGTTCACACATTATCTCAATTTGCGGACTATCTCGTAGGTTTCTAACAAAAATACAAATTTTCCTTTTCATTTTCTTCGTCTTCTATTACAATTATGTTTGGATCCGGGGAAGTGCTAGGTAAAGGAAAGAAGATGCTAAGGAAAGTTATTTTCTTATGTTTGGATTTACCTTGAGAAATGCAATGAAAAATGTTTTTATTAAACCGTTTACATATGTTTAGATTTCTTAGCATTTTTTATATAATTAAAATAGATATTTTAAAAAAAGACATGGAAAAATACAAGAACAAAACATCCAAGGCTTAGTCCCAAAAGAATACAATGAAAAATGTTTTTTAAACCGTTTACATATGTTTAGATTTCTTAGCATTTTATATATAATTAAAATAAATATATTAAAAAAAGACTTGGAAGAAATACAAGAACAAAACATCTAAGGCTTAGTCCCAAAAGATTTTGGGGACTAAGGCTTGGAATAAATATTAAAAATAAATTTATGTAGTATGAAAAATGTTTATTTTCCTCAACATTTAACTCATTCCTAAATTCTCATTTCCTCCTTATTTTCTTTCCCTAGCATTTGCCACAATACATACGAACTCAATTATACATGAGCAATGATAGGTGTAGAGATAGAGCTAGGGAAGGTCTTAGGAAAATCTAAAATCATCAACATCCCCTCAAAATGAATAACTAAAAATGCCTCAAACGCACTCACTTAATGAGTACTCTTGCCAGAAAATATCACATTTTTAACCGTGTTTGACCCCCTCTCAACCCCTATCATCATTGACTATACACCCTCACAGATACATCATGGGTGCACCTGATTTCTTTTCTCTCCTATACCTATGCTGATCTTGGAGTACTTATATCTTTACATGTTGGGATTGTGTTGTCTTTTTAGATCGTTCAATCTTACACAGACACAAACCCACACATTCTTCATGCTTTCTTTTGGTGTTTTAGGTGGTTAACATCTCTTCACCGAACACTCCTGGACTGCGCCAACTCCAGGGAAGAAAACAGTTAAAAGACCTTGTGAAGAAGGTTTGATGGCTTTATTGATGTTTTCTCTCTGCAATCTTGTGTGGTGGTGGGTTCACAAACTTCTTAATAAAGCTGGATCAATTATATCTGCCTTTAATTTATTAGGTACAAGCAGCACGAGATGAAATGCAGTGGGGTGAAGAAGGTCCACCTCCGCTGCTTGTAAAAATTGCTCCAGACCTGTCTAAGCAAGATCTTGAAGATATTGCAGCAGTACGCCCATGTTTATTATCGACATGATTTCTTTTGTGATTTGTTTGATTATAATTTTGTTTCTCATGTATTTGCAGGTTGCTATTGCTCTTCGTGTGGATGGATTGGTACACTTCCCTGGACAATTTATGCTGCCCCTTTAACTTTGAATATTATGCATTTGCCTTCATTTTCCCTTTGAGCACATCCTGTTGCTAGAAAGTAGAGACTGAGGTAGACTATTAAGGTTATTTTTCATGTAGTTATGAGGTGACTTAATGGTTCTGAGATGTTAGGCAGGAAATAATTTAGCAAACAATTTATATGGTTTTCAACAAAGTGGTAGACAGTTGGAGATTTTTATGACTTAATGTGAAAAGTAATTGCCCCAAATGGGAGTAAAACATCGTAAAAGTGCCAAATAGGAGTACATATTCTAAATTCCAAAAATAAAGGTTCCAATTACTTTTCTACCCCTTCTAGGGTTTAGGATTTACCGATCCACTTTGGGTTTAGTCTTTAGTGGCGGCGGCTGGCGATTTTACGGCAACTCTCAAGAAGCAGCTGTCAGCAGGTGGCGGCGGTCCAGTGGTGGCTGCTTTCGGAGGCCAAAGTTGTACACTAAATGGGCATTTTTGCCCACTCACGTCTTTTACTCCTATTTTGAGAATTTAAAACATATATTCCTATTTATGCACTTTCGCATTGTTTAGTTCTACTTTGGGAATTAATCTGCATGTGAAACCCATAGGGAACAAAATATGTTACTGATGACACATCGTTCAATTAATAATGCAACACATACCTCTGAAAACAGTTATACATTGTTCAATAGTTCGTGTTAAGAAATGACTGTTCAATAGAAACTGTGAAGGGCGGGGGGATATCTTTAGGGTTTATTTGGATCAGATTGGAGGGGCTTGGAAGAGAAGGATTTGGATGTCTCCGTCCTTGATATGTATTTGAGATTTTATGAAAGTTAAAGATTTACATAATATGTGATAGTATAAAATTCACCTTTTATGCCTTGGAGGGCAAATCTAACCCCTACAAAACACTCCATCCAAACAAACCATTAGGATCCTAGGAAGAGTTGTGCACATATGAGAGAAGAGAGAAGATATCAAAATCTTTCACTTCCTGTTTCTCTTTGAAAGGCACATAGCAAATCTGGAAGAGTTAATCTCAATTCTCAATACCAAAAGTTTCAAGTTGTGGAGTCAGTCGTTTCAAATCTTTCACTTCCTGTTTCACTTCCTGTTTCAAGTTTCAAATCTGGCTTCAGTTGTCAAGTCTGTCATTTTATCATGACATGGTGTAAATGGGTCTGCACTAAATAATAGTGTACATATCGTATCTTCTGACTTAAGTTTTCAAGCCCATAGTTCTATCATGACATGGTGCAAATGAATCTACACCAAATAATAGTGTTAAGTATTTCACATCAGTGATACTTAACTCAGCAATTCGCTTAATCGATTGGGAAGTTTTTCCTAATTGATGACCCTCTAGCTAAGGTGGTTAAACTCGAGATCCTAGCACAAATCAGAAAGGGTCTGAGAGATCATAACTTGGACCGTAAGATCCTAGAATCAAAGCTACCATGGAATATTTTAATTTATCTATATGATTGCTTAAATTTAAAACTTAAATTAAATCCCACATAATAATTAATATTAATCACATAATGTCAAGAACCAGAGGTAAGTCTAACAGGAGGAAGTAGAGGAGATGCTTACGAGAAATTTCTCTCCTAAATGAAGAGGCTGAGAACAAATTGGAGAGGAGATGCATACAAGAAAGGCTGATCAGCTTATGAATTAGAAATTGTAAATGAGATAGACTTTTATATTCATCAAGGATTCAAGAATCCTGAATCCATGAATAGCGTTGCATTATTAGAATTTTGATGCGCTTGTGCTCTAGAATCGCCATCGTTTCATGTACCAGACTCTTTCGCAGACCGACTATGCTGCTGCACTGTTGTTACCCTCTCTCAGATTGACTCGTTGTGCTGATTCTGCAATCTTTGTGACCAGTCCTTTTCCTATCTAACCTACGAGGCTACGACCTAGATCATCCAAAGCTGTGTTACTCGTAAGATGGGATGATCTTATGATCCAATACTTAATTTTAACAACCTTGCCTCTATCTCCCCACAGCTAAGCTCAGCAAATTGTGTAATCGATGCTTAATCATGCATCTAGCGGCAAAACTTGCTCTTTGGCAGTTCTTCCGACAGCTATCTTGGGAACCAGAGCACGTTTCTTCAGTTAAGAACAACTCCTTGTGCACGAGGTACATAGACGACGTTGGGAACATAGAAAGCAAATTGAGTGACTAGAGATTTACTTCTCTCAAAGGGTTTAGTGTCGGGTTGTGATAGGTAACGGAAGAATCCAAGTAGAAAGCAGTAGTATATTAATGAAGTTTTAGTGAGGGAATACAGAAAGTAACGAAAAAAAGGTTTGAGACTCTTCGAGTGGCCTCTCACTCCCAATATCCCAGTCCCGATCCCAAGTTCCCCTACCCCCATCTACTCACCACTCACCCTTATTTATTCTATTTCTAATGGGCCAGCCCACTTCTATTTAGTTGTAAGGCCTGAAACCCTATTATTGACCAATATTAAAATAACTTGAAAAGACTCTAATTATTTGTAGTGTCCAGGTCCCTAACATCACCCCCCCCCCCCCCCCCCCCCCTTGAACTTCCACCTTGTCCTCAAGGTGGATGATAAGAGACTGATTTTGCGTTAGGTTCCAGCAAGTTGTCAGCTTCATCCCGTTCATATAACTGATCTTCTGTGCCCTTCTCTTCTTCTGGCTCTTCCATCAAGATAAATTGATAATGTTTCATTCCACAAACATGCTCTTTGCCCCATTTGTTTCCTCATTTGAAGCATAGGCCCTTCTTGCTTCTTTCTTCTAAGTCCGCTTGTGTCAACCTTTGGCCACCTTCCCATGTCTTATTCGGTTTTGGTGATTCCTCCAGTTTGTTCTCTGAAAGTGTTTTCTCCGGAGTTAAAGCAGGTGTTCTTCCCTTTATTGCTTCCACCCAGTTCCAAGGTCTAACCTTTTTTCCTCCCTGTTCCTTACCGCCTGTGTTGTCTTCTTTATTTTTTTCTCCTGTCCACACCTTGTTCTTCTGCTCCAACAACAATGCCTTGTCCATCAATTCAGTTAACCCACTGGCCTGTTGCAACTTCAGTTCCGTGCTAATTTCTTTTTTAAGGCCGTTGAGAAACACTCCTTTTAACATCCCTTGGTCAGCAAGTTTGAGAGGAGCTACAACCATTTCAAAGTGATCCCGGTATTCCATTACTGAATCAGTTTGCCTAATACTGAGCATAGGACCAAACGGATTCTGTACTAAGGCAGGTTGGAAACGCCGGATCAAAGCATCTTTGAAGTTAACCCAAGAATGGTCATCAGTCTGTTCATCCCACCATTGGTACCAGTTCAGAGCTTTTCCGGTCATGGCTATCAAGATTACTTCTACTTTATCCTCTTCTGCCACATGGTTGAGTTTGAAATAGCGTTCAACCCTAATCAGCCATCCATAAGCATCGTCTCCACTAAAAAGTGGTAAATCGACCTTTCTTCCAGTATATACACGGTCGCTGATTCTCGTCTGATAAGGGCTGTGTGAAACTGAGTGAGTTTCTTGAGATTTACCTTCAGAACTAGAGGAGCTCACGCTTGCTGAAGTATGGCGACGACGGTTTGTGGTTGATCGTCCTCTTCTCTTCCTGTGACTACCTTGGATCTCGAGACTTTGCATCTTCTCTAACAGCGTCTGCATCCGCTCGTCCATCATTGCTTTCATCTCAGCGCGCATATCGGCCATAGATCGCTCCAGCGATATCTCCAAATTATTTATCCGCTGCTCCATGTTCGATCGAGTGAGGACCATACAAAGATGCAGCGATAGTTGGCTTTGATACCAATGATAGGTAACGGAAGAATCTAAGTAGAAAGCAGTAGTATATTAATGAAGTTTTAGTGAGGGAATACAGAAAGTAATGAAAGAAAAGGTTTGAGACTCTTCGAGTGGTCTCTCACTCCCAATATCCCAGTCCCGATCCCAAGTTCTCCTCCCCCCATCTACTCACCACTCACCCTTATTTATTCTATTTCTAATGGGCCAGCCCACTTCTATTTAGTTGTAAGACTTGAAACCCTATTATTGTCCAATATTAAAATAACTTGAAAAGACTCTAATTATTTGTAGTGTCCAGGTCCCTAATAGGTTGGTTGTCTTGACACTAGATTAGTTCGGCGAAGCCGAAATCCTTGATTTATAAAAAAGTATCCTTTGATCAGATGTTTATAGATCTACGTTTAATCAATACTCCCTCCGTATTGAAATGTTCGCTACACTTTCCTTTTTGGGATGTATTGTAATTTTTGCTACACTTTTTCTTTTCGATAGGTTTTTCCTCTAAAAATACTAAATTACCCGTATTTTTTTCTACTTTTTATCTTCTCTTTCATATTTTTCCACCTTCGCTCCAACTTTTTCTACACTATTTATTATCCCTTCTATTTTTCCCTTAAATATTGTGCCAAACCCTGTAATAGCAAACATTTCAATATGGAGGGAGTATAGAAGTAATAAACCTCACCTCTTGGGGTGATAGGGTGAGTTAGACCTGATTTTATATGGTATATAGCCTGTTCGGTTATGGTTTCTTTGTTTGTTTATTAGACCCTCTATGGTTTAAGGTACATTTGGGTTCAATTTACTTCATTCATCCTCTCAAATTATCTATCCTGGTGTGGACTGAGGGGACATTTTAAGTATTAAATATTTACTAGATTTATGTAAATCTGAACTTCTGTTCTTACATTGTATTCCATGTGTTCCATTTGTGGCAAATGAGTGCTAAATTGCTAAATTCATGGACTAAGAAGTTTATGTGAATGGTGCTTAATCATTCATTAATGGAGTGTAGACTGTAGAGCATTCTTTGTTTGTTGGCTTATTTTAGGTTCATCTTTTCTTATGTATGATGATTAATCACGAATTGTACGCAAAGGTTTTGTTGCATATGTGATTTATGTATTTCATGCTGCTTGTTATTTTTTAATTGCACAGTATGCACACACATGGATGGACAATTAGTCTTCTGGTAATTTTTTTATTATCTGTAGATAATATCAAATACAACCATTCAAAGACCTGAAACTGTGAGTAAGAACCCCGTGGCTATAGAATCTGGTGGCTTGAGTGGAAAGCCTCTTTACGAGCTATCAACTAATATTCTCAAGGATATGTATATTCTAACAAAGGTTTGCTGCTTGTTTCTAAACATCACTTCTTTTAACTTTACCTTTAAGCAATTATCAACTGTTCTCTTAACATGTGTTGAATGTTACTCTTTCCAAATAGAATTCTAGATTTTCTAAAATAGTAATTTAGTCTTCTCACTCTTCTGTAAGCATGGTCCAATATGCCATTTATAACAGTGATATTTTTATATACAAGGGAAGGATTCCTTTAATTGGCTGTGGAGGTGTCAGCAGGTAACTCGAGTTCCTGGTTTTTCATATATTATTTGTTGATTGTGAATTTATTTACACATTTAAATCCTTGCTGGAAAATTCAATCAGTGGTGAAGACGCGTACAAGAAAATACGAGCTGGTGCCACTCTTGTGCAGCTCTATACAGCCTTTGCATATGGAGGTCCTGCACTTATACCCAAGATAAAGGTATTCTACATTTGGGAGTATTGAATATGTGGAGATTTCCCATTTTCTTTGCTTTTAATTTGGAAATGGCAGTAAATGAACCATGACATGTAGTTAACATGTGCAGAGTGAGGTTTCAAACTTTCAATATGCCCAACCTTTAAGGATAGTGGTCAGTGCGGCTTTGTTTGGGAGTTTTTATTTTATTAACATTCGCAGATTACGTACTGGTTAAAACCTCGCTGCACGGCCTAACCGTGGTGCAGTTTGGGCCTTAAGTTGGTGCTTTTCATATTTCATTATGAGCTTCCAAACCTTTGACTTTGAGCATTCAAATTTCTTCTCTTTTGCCTTTTTGACACAAACTTGACATCCAACAACAACAACATCCAAGCTTTATTTC
The DNA here is from genome assembly GCA_945859875.1 of Cuscuta europaea. NCBI lineage: Eukaryota > Viridiplantae > Streptophyta > Magnoliopsida > Solanales > Convolvulaceae > Cuscuta > Cuscuta europaea. The sequence continues at coordinate 6,382,502 of CAMAPE010000052.1, forward strand.
CAAAAGAATTTGGGATGTATCCATGGTAACATGAATCGATCCATGGTATCAGAGCCAAAAAGAAAAAAAGAAGAAAAATAAAAGGATAAAAGTAAGAGTTAAGATAAAAAGGATAAGATAAAGATAAATATAAAATAAAAGAACATAGAAAGATAAAAGATACAAACAACATAAAAACATAAGAAAGATAAAGCAAATAAAAGAAAGGGAGAGAGAAAAGAGATCAATCCTCCACACAAATATTCACCCACCACTTTGCTCTCTCAAAAGCCATACTCTCATCCAATCCAAGAAGAAGCGTATCACTCTTGATTCCTCTAGTCCATGTTTGTTTGTGTCTTCCTCTTCCTCTCCTCCCCACCTCTTCTTGCCACCTCTCAACTCACCTAACACGTGTGTAACTCGGTCTTTTACACACATGACCAAACCACCACAATCGAGACTCTTGCATCTTAACTTCTATAGGTGCTACTCCCACATTTTGTCTGATTATCCCATTCCTCAAGTTGTCTTTTTCTGGTATGTCCACACATTCAACATAACATACACATCTCTTTCACACTCATCTATTGAAGGTGACATTGTTTCATTGTCGAACACTATGCCATACATTAATGTAGGCCTCATTGTTGTTTGATAAAATTTACCCTTCAGTCTAGTCAGCATACCTCGATCACATAGAAATCCTAGTGCACTCTTCCATTTCATGCACACTGCTCTGATTTTACGGGATACATCTATATCTAGTTCACCATCCTTCTGAACTATGGAGCCCAAGTAACAGAACATATAACAAATTGTTATATTCTTGCCATTAAGGGTAATCCCACTATTTCTACCTCCACCTAATTTGCACTCCATATACTCAGTCTTGCTCCGATTCAGTTCGAAACCCTTGGTCTCCATTGTTTGCCGCCTAAGTTCTAACTTTGCTCTAACACTCGATTGTGTCTCATCTATCAATACAATATCGTCAGCAAACATCATGCACCACATTTTATCTTCTTGAATTTGACTTCGTAAGTTCATTCATAACGATTGCAAATAAGAAAGGACTTTGAGAATATAGTTGATCCTTGGTGGATTCCGATAGTAATAGAAAACATTGCAGTCCTCCCTACACTAGTACCGACACTTCTAGTACAAGCCTTATACATATCCATGATGATGCTGATATACTTACGTAATATGTCTTTTCTTGTTAAGACCCACCAAAGGACTTTTCGATGTACCCTATCTTATGCCTTTTCTAAGTCAATGAACTCCAAATGCAGATTCTTTTTAGTGTCTCTATGCTTCCTCATAACTTGTCTAAGAAAGTTAATGATCTCAGTTATTGAGTGTATAGGCACACAACCAAATTGATTCTCAGAAATTTTCTCACTTCTTCAAAGTCTTTGCTCAATCATTCACTCCCAAAGTTTCATGGTGTGACTCATAAGATTAATCCATCTCTCCGTCGAAGTTGACAAAATGGATCAGTAACTTCGGGAAAAGGATTGACATGGGGTCCCCGTCTTGAACTCATCGGGGGTTGGACTGCTCGAGCTGCTATCGTGGCGAGAGTAGGTTGCTGCATGCCGGCTAGGGGATGGATTGGGAACGACGCTCTCGAGGGCCTTCCTCGGGCGTCAAACAACCAACTCAGAACTAATGCATACAAGGGAAATCCGACTGTTTAATTAAAACAAAACATTGTGATGGTCCTTGCGGATGTTAAAGCAATGCGATTTCTGCCCAGTGGTGTGAATGTCAAAGTGAAAAATTCAACCAAGTGTGGGTAAACGACAGGAGTAACTATGACTCTCTTAAGGCAGCCAAACTTAAAATGCAAAGAGTACGAATTAGAATTGGCTAGCCTTTTAAAACTGTTTTATCAAATTTAACATTCTTTCACTAAATTATATTATCTTATGAACTTAATGTTGCAATAATTAAGATTGGAAAAATACAAACTCTTATAAACATATACATACTTCGTCTAATCTAATATAACATTATAGCCATGAATGGTGGGTGTTATTCCTGGTATCCTCAATTTCAGTCAACTTTCTATGCAGAGTCACACCATTTTGTCAATCCAAAGAGTACAAATTAGACTTAGCTAGCCTTTGAGAACTGTTTTATCAAATTAAACATTCTTGCCCTAAATTATACTATCGTATGAACTTAATGTAGCAATTATTAAATTTGGAAAAACACAACAAACCCTTATATGCATATATATACTTGATATAATCTAATATAACCTTATAGCCACGAATAGTGGGTGTTATCCCTGGTATCCTCACATTGTGTCAACTTTCTGTGCATAGAGTCATAGAGTTGTGCATTTTAGTGATTTTACCCACATAGGCACATGGCTTTACATTTTCCTTTCGTGGATAAACATGTCCTGCTGTCATATCAAATTTAGAGTAGGGTAGTTTTCTGTCCAAAAGTGCTCCTCAATATTGGCTTTGCTTTCACGTGGCAAGTGTCGGCTAATAAAGGGATGATCCAACAACTGACATAGGTTAACTCATTTATTTTCAAAAAGCTATTTCAAACTATGGTAATTGTTTCATATTCATTCAGTTTTTTATGTATAATGTATGCAACTAATTGTTCTTTTATGGTCTTTTACATGATACCCATATTAGTTTATAAAAATCTTCATTCATTCATCATCATTACCCCAACCCCAATGCCGCAAAGGCTCCCACCTAAGGTATTACAATCACCCCCTCTTAGGATCTTGCCCCGCTAAGTGCCCTGCCCGATATCCAACGGGTCAACACACTGTCGCAGGGTTGCTCTGATACCACCTGTAACACCCCGGTCCCGTAGGGACCCGAGGTAGTTACTCTAGACCTCTAGTACTGTCCCCACAAACCACCACGAGCCTTTACCGCGCACTTTGTCCTCACTCATGTGCGCTCTGATAAACTTCTCAGGGTGTCACCCATCCCAAGACTACTCCCGTGCAAGCACGCTTAACTTTGGAGTTCTTGGGTGATGAGCTCCCTTAAAAGGAGATGCACCTCTGTTGGTATGAGTAGTACTATTAATCCTCTTAAATTAATCTCGGGTATTACAGGTTAGCAAGCAATTAGCCGGTTAGTCTGCTCATGTGGTCTCCTATGTAGCATTTTTTATTTTTATTTTTATTTTTTAGGAACTGTGTAGCTGAAACATTTTTCACTATATTCTTTTTATTTATTTTATAAACAAAGACAATTTGAACCCTCTTTTCCAATACCCCACCTACCTTACAACGCCGGTCGCTGGCCATGGAAGCTTATCCCCTTTTCGTCTTTGCTCTTCAGTACTAGTCATGTTACGCCAGCCATGGAAGCTGAATTGGAAGATTTCAGAGATAAAGGTTGAAGGTCGGTCGAGTTGGAGGAAAGATGATAGAGAAGATCAGAAGATGGGTGTAGGTCTTCTTCTGATTTGAGTCATGAATACAAAAGGAAAAAGTTAAATAATGTATGTCGAAGTGGAATTGGAAGTGCTTTCCATTCCTTCTCTCCTTCTATACACGTGTAATGCGTTCCAGGCTTTCGTCTTCTGAAGCATTTTTGCCTTCTCTAGCTTTCATTTGTTATTCTTTTATTTTTTTATGTTATTTCCTTTCTTTCCCTAGCCATCAGTAGACACAACTCTATCACCTTGTTTCTTCATCTTGTTTTTCCCTTTATTTTTAGTTTTTTCCTCATTTTTCTTTGCACTCTATTACCTCAATTTGATATGGAACTCATCTGAAAGTTTCAGATTAAAAATTCAAGATCTGAAACCAAATGATTTGTAGAAGTTTGACTAGGAATTTTATTTTTATTGGATCTTAAAGCTAATAAATAATACAATTTCTCTGAGTCCGGTAGTATACTCATCTGCATATCTGCAGTTGAAATGAATAGACACCGGTGGAGAAGTTGAGTTCAGGCTGCCATGGTTCCCGGTCACAGGACTCACAGGTTCCGTTCTAAAAGTGTTGGGCTGAAAAGGTTGACAAAAAAAGAGTGCTTCTCTTTCCTTGGGGATGATAATTAACGCCATGTCAACATAGACGTCACCAGATAATGGATGAACCGGTTGGTGACCGGCTAGAATGCTGGATTGAGTGTTTTTTGATAGTTTGAGGATTTAATTGAGTGTTTTTATAGTATGAGGGCTCAATTGCCATTTTGCCTAAAGTACAAGGACCTATTTGACAGTTTTCCCCTTAAACATATTTAGTGCCAAACTCTAATATTTGTGTCATCATATCTGGTCTTGCTAACAGTTTCATTTTCAATATTTGAAGATCAAATATGGTGGATTTTTGAACTAAATGATCGAATATAAACTGATTCAAATATGGTCATTTTCAATTTTCAATCCTTACTAACAATGCCCCTATACACCCTTGGAGTGGGACTCTTCTCCGAACCTTCGTCTTACTGGGATGCTAATGTGCATCAGGCTGCCCTTTTTTAAATTCTTGTAATACCAAGTACTAAAAATACGACTGATATGGCTTCTATTATTTTGGGATATAGGGATTATATTTTTTGGTAGATATATTTACCTATGTGTTGTGATTTTTGCCTGAATATGTGAATAATGTTTTATATTTCTTACGTCATGCATGCCATCTTTGTAGGCTGAGCTTACCCAATGCTTGGAAAGGGATGGTTATAAGACAATCTATGAGGCAATCGGAGCAGATTGTCGATAGTTTTAAGATATACATATTGCTCTAAAACAGTGCAATAAAATCTAGTTGCTCATCGAAAAGAAAGCGATGAAAATTTCACCCAGGGTTTTCTTGGCTGTTTTGTGATTTTAATTTATCAGTTTCTTTTGAGGTATGCCCTATTGGAAGAGGTTGATTTTGTGGTGCAAAATTTATAACTTGCCATAAATAGCACTGTCCATTTGGTCAAGTTTTATGATCAAGGACTGATTTTGGTTTTTGTTTTTGTAAATTCAAATGCTATATTTAATTTATTCTAGCTGACTTGAACCAATCTTTACCATATGCCAACGATATAATGTGGCAGCGAATGTTATAACTTATAACTAGGGATGGATTGGGACGGGTCGGACTGACCCGGGCCTGACCCGGACTTGTTACTGTTTAGGCCTATCACATCCCGTTACTGTATAGGCTTGGTCCTGTCCTGGGGCCCGGTCCGGTGGTTATAAGGGCGGGCTTCAGTATCAATTTTTTGGGTGGCCGGGTCCGAGCTTGACTGCACTGTTTTTTTAATTGAATGCCCAGTCCCATCCTGAAGCCTGACTTGGCTGATACTGTTTGGGCTTGACCCGACCCGGTCTCGGTACAAACCTGAGCCGATACCGGTCCTGAAATCCTTAAGCCCAAAGCCCGCCAAGTCCTGTCTCGAAGCCCGGTCCTGTCCCAGTCCATCCCTAGTTATAACCATGTACTTCACAAATTAGGGAAAATTGTCAAAGTCCATCTACTTTTACTAAAAAGTCAATAGAGTTCATAAACATTTAAATGAACCAATTGAGTTAGCAAAGTGTCAAAAAATAACCAAATCAACTATTTCAGAGGCATGCAACAAGTTTCCCGGTTAATGGTGAACGTGGATCGTCCAACAGTCCAACTGGCTTTGTCTTATTACTCCTTTCTATTTTTTACTTTTTCTTATCCTTTTTCCTTTTCTCTTGCTTTCTTTCCTTTTTCTCTTTTTTTTTTGTCTCGGTCTCTTGCTATCCTGTTTCATGCCTCCATTTAGGGGTGGACTCGGGCCGGGCCAACCGGCCCGGAACCGGACCAGCCCGTTGCTGTGCGGGTCTGGCCCGGAACCGGACCAGCCCGTTGCTGTGCGGGCCCGGCCCGGCCCGGTGAACCGGTTCCGGGCCCGGTTCGTGCCAACCGGCCCGGTGGGATGGCGGTTCGGGCTCGGGCCCTTCAAAAGGTGAACTGGCCCGGCCGGTTCGGGTCCGGGCCGGGCCAATTTTTTTTTTGATTTTTTTTAAAGTTTTTGGGTTGGGCTGGGTATTTTGGGCCATTTGAGGTGGTTAGGGTTGGTTTGGGGGTGAGGGGGAGGGTTGGGGGTTAACTAGGAAAAGCCAAAAAAAAAAAAATTAGGCCCGGACCCGGGGGTTACACCTTTGATAAAAAATGACATTTGGTCAATTGAAGATGTTTTGTTACACCTTAGGACAAGCCCGATGCTGTGCGGGCCCGGCCCGGCCCGGTGAACCGGTTCCGGGCCCGGTTCGGGCCAACCGGCCCGGTGGGATGGCGGTTCGGGCTCGGGCCCTTCAAAAGGTGAACTGGCCCGGCCGGTTCGGGCCCGGGCCGGGCCAATTTTTTTTTTGATTTTTTTTTAAGTTTTTGGGTTGGGCTGGGTATTTTGGGCCATTTGAGGTGGTTAGGGTTGGTTTGGGGGTGAGGGGGAGGGTTGGGGGTTAACTAGGAAAAGCCAAAAAAAAAAAAAATTAGGCCCGGACCCGGGGGTTACACCTTTGATAAAAAATGACATTTGGTCAATTGAAGATGTTTTGTTACACCTTAGGACCAGCCCGCTGCTGTGCGGGCCCGGCCCGGCCCGCTACTGTGCGGGCCCGGCCCGGCCCGGTGAACCGGTTCCGGGCCCGGTTCGGGCCAACCGGCCCGGTGGGATGGCGGTTCGGGCTCGGGCCCTTCAAAAGGTGAACTGGCCCGGCCGGTTCGGGCCCGGGCCGGGCCAATTTTTTTTTTTTGATTTTTTTTTAAGTTTTTGGGTTGGGCTGGGTATTTTGGGCCATTTGAGGTGGTTAGGGTTGGTTTGGGGGTGAGGGGGAGGGTTGGGGGTTAACTAGGAAAAGCCAAAAAAAAAAAAAAATTAGGCCCGGACCCGGGGGTTACACCTTTGATAAAAAATGACATTTGGTCAATTGAAGATGTTTTGTTACACCTTAATATCCCTCTTTCACAAAAATGTTATTCCCTCTTTTAAACAAAATTGTCTCTTTTAATTGAAAAATATAGATTGAAAACATGTTGAGATAATTAGTTCAAAAATAAGACATACTCAATAAACAAAAATAAACATTATTAACCAATGTTATAATCAAGTAAATAAACGATTTTCTATTAGTTGTGATAACTCATACACATGACATCGTCACCACACATACTTCGTAATAGTAAAATAAAAAACGAAAATCATTTTATCCTGTGCATTCCATTATACTAGTACAAAATATCTTCAAACTACAATATGTGTAGTTAAAATTAGAGATTAAAAAAGATTTTGATCACATGAATAAAGTATGGGAATCTTAAATTGCTAACCCAAATAAATACATTTCAACAAGATGTCATATTTTTAAAACAACAGGGCATTTAAGTGTTAATATCAAGCAACAACAGGGTTAAAGAGAAATTATGCAGAACCAAAATTTAGAACACGTATCCTTGTCGTCTGCCCGAATACGTATACTTGTGATTCTAGTGACAGACAGAAGAAGTGTCATTTGAGTAGACACTCAAGACAAGTTGACGCTTTTTCAAAACCACTCGAGCGAAGTTTCGTATCAGGTTTCTTCTTATAGTGCTAGGTTTATTAGCTCGGCCACTTGACCGTAAACAAAGCTGACAAATTCTGTAAACTCGCCATGGATGTTGAGGCCGCTGAGCTCCAGGACTGGGAAGTTGTCTTACCCGACCCGATTTCGGCTGATTCGGGTTTAGGTGATTCTGATAAGAGCCCAAAGGCTTTTGAAGAAATTGGAGCCGACTCTGTAGGTACTGTTCATGCCAATTACTTCTCTTTAGGTACTAGGGAGAGTTATATGGGCAGTGTTGCTGATGTCAATGTGAGCGAGGCGGGTTCCGAGGCCTCTGACAGTCCGAGCTGGATTGATCCCGGGTCAGAGGCGGGATACCCGAGGAAGGAATCCGGAGAGTCTTGGCCCGACTCGGGCAGTGACGGGTCGGAGGATCGGGCGTTTGAGGGTAAAGGAGAAATGGGAGTTCTCCCGAAAGAACTGGTTCGAGAGCGTTTTGATGGGATCCAGGAGATAAGATGTGGGTGCGGGAAGAACGAATCTGGTGATGGATTGAAGATTGAGCAGTTTGAAGAGTCCCCCGGAATTGAAGGAGATGCAGATTTGGTACAGAGATCTGCGGGAAAAAAGAAAGAATCTGAAGCTGTGGAAAGTGCGCGGAAGAAACCAGATGAAGTAAAGAGGATTAGAAGTGTGGTGTGGTGGAAGATACCTTTTGATTTTCTCAAGTATGGCGTTGTGTTCAGGTCTAGTCCTATCTGGAACTTCTCGGTGGCTGCTGCTGCTGCTTTAGGCCTTGTTTTTTTGGGCCAAAGGTTGATGCATAAGATGATGATGCATAAGAAGAAGAAAGTCAAGAACTTGGAGCTGAATATCACTGTGGATGACAAGGTTTGTGCGAAGTTTTTTTTTGTTATCCAGTCTCCTTTGCTTAAATTTAGTTTATCAAGCTTTATCATTTAATTATTGAGCTCCAAGTATCTTATGAGGAGTACATGTATAATAACTATATTATTAGATTCCTACTTTCATGGAGCTATACTTTAGAGATCCCCAAGGCTTACATGTTTAGTCTAAATAACAGGAAGTGTCAAATAAATAACAGACTTTCTAATACACATAATAGGAAGTGGAGTGACTAGAATCACTAGACATTGAACTACACCATAACTTCCAATTCACAACTTTTCGGTGCCTGCCACTAGTAAAACTTCACAGGAGAGTTGAACCTCTTTTTTTCTGGTCAGTAAGTGTGCAGGCCTTTCTACTCTCAAACATCTTACTTCACCGCCTCACGTTGTGTAGTTTTTTATTGCCATGTCAGCAAATTTTGATTATAGACCACAACAGTACAACCATTGGAAGGGAAAAATATTTAGTGAATGTCTGATTTAACGATGTGGTACACTTTACCTAGACTAGACCTGTATGCATTGGAGATGCTCTCACTACTTGTTTAAGTTTTGGTAGAAGTTGCCCATGAGAGTGGTTTATTCTGCCCTCCATTAGGTTATTGTCTATACTCCCCATATGCAAACCAATGCTACTTTCAATAACCAACCAAGAAACATTCTTTCCTGAAGGATTGTAACTGATTTTTTTTCCTGGTTGCTTTTAAAGTGAAAATTAATCATTCCATAACAATGTATGTTTGTTAAACAATGTATAAAGTAGTTTTTCTTGATTGGGAGAGTAAACAGAGCATACACATATAGCTTTCTCTGGGGAAAAAATCAGTGCACTTTCCTCTCTTTGGGGATGCGTGCTGACTGGAGTTCTTTGGATTGTTTCTCTAAATGCTTCACAACATCGTTTTATTTAGGGGCGGGCATCTCTGGTTAGAGAAAATTGTTACCAAACTAAAACAAAACTATGTTTTGGTTTGAATTCATAATTTTTAGACATAATAAGGTCTTACTCAAATTTTGTGTCCGTTTAGTAACCCCTTGTTGGCTTATCAATCTTATCTGCCTACTTTTTCACCAATGGCTGAATTACTGAAGATGACTATTTTAGTTATTTCTCATAAGTTTTAGATCATTTTATTTAGAAATACTCCCTCAGTCCCATTTTGTAAGATACTTTTCCTATTCACTTGGTCAACACAAATCACTCTTAATCTCTTACTTTATATATCAATTTTTTATCAAATTTGATTCTGGTTTTTGCGACTTTGTAAAGCTTTTAATGTAGTTTCTGAATATGTAATTCTTTTTTTCTAAAAAAATTTGAGTGCGGACAGGGATCCGTTTGCTTTATTGTCGGTCAAACATCGTAAACCGTAAAGTGCCTTACAATTCGGGACGGAGGGAGTAATATTTTAAATATAATCATTTCTTATTTCAAAAAATTCAGCCTTAGTTTCCGTAATTTCAGGATATTCAGTCAATTTTAACATTACCAAATGTGTTCTATACTTCTATTTTGTTCCATTTAGGTTCAGTTTAATACATTTGGAAAAATATCTTAAACCAAATCACTTATGGTTTAGTTTCGGCCCAGTTTTGTTCGATTCGGTCTGGCCAAACTGAACCGAAATGCCCATCCCAGAACTTTTATCCCTGGACATTCTAGCTATGTTACGTTTTCCCTATTATATTTTATTTATAATAACTGAATATAAGTTTGGGTTACGTGGTTAACCGCTATGCCTAACCATGGGAAGAACATAAGAAGTCTGAAATATGCGTACTTTTCACCATTTGGTGGCATTGATTTAAATATTGTATGCTTGGTTTGATATGTCTGTTACTGATCAGTGAAGCCTGACCGTATTTATAAACCTCTTTGGCATATACAGAAGGTGTCTCAGTTCATGAGCGGTGCCTCACGTCTTAATGAAGCATTTTCCATGGTGAAGCGGGTGCCTGTGATCCGATCTCAGTTGCCGGCAGCTGCAGTTATTCCATGGCCTGTAATAGCTTTGGTATAGGATGTAAAAACGTTTCAGGAAAACATGGTTAATATCATTCTCTAAGTTTGTATTTTGTGCTTTTGTATAATATACTCCTTGTACACATGAATCAACTTCAGTGGAAACATCAGCAGACTTTTGTACAGTTCGAATGCTACTCCGTATTTTACACGGAGTACTACTCACTATCTGCTCTTGTTCTCAACAGAGTTTAGTGCTCCCACTAATTAGCTACTGTAATGAGGTGAAGTTAAATCAATAAAATCCCGTGCAAAATGTTTGTGGCATCTTACACTGTCCACCACCTTGGCTCACTGCATTTCACAGTGCTCATCATATCACATCACATGTGTAAACTTAATCAGCTCACATTACAAAGAAAGATTCACGATGAGTTTTTCTTCCTTTCTAATTGTAGAAGGCAACCAACGGAAGTCGGTAAGGTAAAAGCTAGGAGTTTCTTATCAAAATTTATTAAGACAAAAGATAAATTTTCCTGGAGGGGGATAGACCTTACCCCAAAAGTAAATGAGAAAAAACTTTAAAAGACATAAGGTAAACTAACACTGTCTAAAGACTCTAAACTGACAGCACCCTTGACATAAGGTAAACCGGATACAAGATTAAAAACCATTTGAGTAGAGAAAATACAATGACTGCTAAGTAAAGCCAGATTGACTCTTGAAGAGCAAAAATAAAAAGAAAACCCATTATCTTGTGTCATAAGTTGGATGAGGGAGAGTAAGTGATGCGAATTCTTGCCCGGGGGTAGTTTTGATCTATTAAGAAGGAAGACAAATAGTCAGTTGATAATAAAGTGAGAATGACCATGGCTAACTATCCACTACATAGATAGCAGGTGGCTCGATTGTTTAGAGTAAAGGTGGATAAAAAAGTTGGCCTGAAATCAGTAAAGTATTTAGGTCCAAATGTCTTAGGATTTAGGAATGAGAATCAATTGAGGACATCGTTAGTGGAATGGGGGGTGCCTTCTGCCTAGGGACAAAATCCTATGTTGCCAAAGTGAAACCTTTGTAAATAATGTCCCAACAAACCTTGAAAAATGGCAGTCCTTGTCTAGCTGCAAGATAGCACATTTGATTTCCACTTCATCAGGTAATGCAGTGAGCATAAGGTTATCAACTTATCATGGTCAAGAAGTGCATTGGGATTATTGTAAAAGGTTATCATGATTAAAAGTAGGTCTAGTTGAATAAAGTTGAGAGAAGTACTCCACACTCCAAGATACAAGATCACAAGATGTTCCATGTTATTATGTTTTTTTTTGTGAGGATTATTATGTTTCTGATAAGAAAGTTAAATAAGATTTAGATTAATGAGAAACATACCAACCAATTTGGAAAGACTTGGGTGACAATTAACTCTTTTCTCCTTGCAAGCATCTTACTTGTTCAAGTAGACTTGAGACTGGTTCGGTTTCTAGGCAAAATAAATGGAACTGTTTGGAAAATGTCAAATCTTAATAACGGTTCGGTTCTTATAAATTTTTATAGAATCGATATGGAACCGAACCATTCTTAACGGTTCGGTTCTTGTCATTTAATGGTTACTCGGTTTTAAAAAAAAACTTAGAAATCACCGTTAAATTTGTGCCAAAAAACATTCAACGTTTGAAATTATAAGATATACAAATATGTTTACCATCATTTCAAACCTCAAAATTTGAGTTTAAAACATAAATACATACCAAACTCAACATTGTAGTGCATACAACAAAACAACATATTCACTACAATCAATAATTATGATTTGGAAGGGTCACGAGTAAAGCACTCAATTCCGACCATCTGAGCTCTAATAAGAGGCCTAAGAGTCTTAGATGAACCTGTTAAAATAAATAATAATGTTAAATACTTAAATAACTAAACTAAAATAGTTAGTGTAATAAAAAAGGGAAAAGAGCCAAAAATGACACTGACGTTGTTTAGCAATCTCAGATAGGACACTGAAGTTTAAAGTGGACCATTTAAACACATAAGTCACCTGTTTGGGTTACATTTGGCCACTCTCTAACTGAGCCATCCATCTGTCGTTAACTCCCTCTTCTCCCCCCAATTAAACGCTACCCAACAACTCCTCAGCAACCCTAATAAAAACGATCAACGACTTCGAGGTGGACTGGTGAAGAGAAATCACGTTCGAGGTGGGTGATTTCACGTTCGTATAACAACAGAGAAATGGGTGATGGAGGTTCACGTTCGAGGTGGACTGGTGAAGAGAAATCAAGCTCTTTCTCCGTTGAATCGGTGAAGAAGCGAAGCAATATAGAATCTGGAACTCCTACTCGTTTCACCTATTGTAAATGCAGAAACATGAATGGAATGGTTACAGAAGCTAGACTTTGGACCTCATGGACTGATAAGAATCCTGGGAGACGATTCTATGGATGCCCATATTATAAGGTAAGTTTGTAAATTGGTGGTCTTGTTTATATAGATGACTGGAATTAATATATGTGTTTTGTACTGTAGAAGGAGGGGTGCGGTTTCTTTCAATGGCATGATAAGCAATTCACAAATAGAGCGAAAGATGTGATAAATCAGCTGAAATGGGAGAACAAAAGGCTTAGGGGTGCACTATGTCACCCAAATGGCAAAGGGGGGATGTTTGATGACACTGCAGGGCTAGAATTTGATACTGAAAGTTGTCAATTTGAAAGTTCAGATCAAAGGTTGCAATATGATAGTACGGAAGCGTGACCGTGGATTCCAAAATCAGAAGCTAAGCACTCCCAGTCATTCACGTGCGTACGGAAGTAATCACTCTTCTTCTAAGCGCACTTACTTTCAGGCTAAGGATCTTCATGGCAGATGAATTTAGTAGCCATATCCGTGAATCAATACGTGTATCTGACCCTATAAACCTCATTTCATACACGACATGACGAAAATTTAGTAACCACCCAAGCGACCACAAGATGTGGAACATTGATAAAGATGATTTCGGGAGTATGGAAAATATTGGAATACTATAATTTGCCATTTTGTCATTTGATGAGTTTTATTAATTGAAACCAGTCTTGTTAAAAGATTTAGATGTAAATGCAAATAGAGAACCAAAACCATTATTTGAATTTAAATTGAAATATCAGTTCTTTAGTTTTTTTAGCATGATCTTTGAAATTTTATTATAGTAGTTAATTATTATTATTATTATTATTATTATTATTATTATCATTATTATCATCATTATTATTATTATCATCATCATCATCATCATCATCATCATCATCATCATCATCATCATCATCATCATCATCATCATTATTATTATTATTATTATATTTATGAATCCTGAATAATATATATTTGCAAATTATACCCTATATTTTTATTATTTATAAATATACCCCGTACCCGTATCCTATAATTTTTGAAATTGTCAGTATCGTCATACCCGTATTCACTTTCGCTTTATGAGCTTATCCGTATCCGTGCAACATACCATAAGAAAGAGTTTCAAGGTTTTGGCTTTGGGTCTTTAAGAGTTTTAAGGCTTACATAATTTCGATTCCTTTAGCAGGTGATGTTTTATTAAGGGAGGTGTATTTATTCAAGACATTTTAAGACATTTTTGGATTTGTCAAATCTTGGTGTATTTGATAAAGACATTTTAGAACTCTCAAAATGTCTAGGTGTATTCATTTTGGACATCAAAACATGGATCGTAGGTAACATCTGGACATATTCAAACTTGTAAGCCCAAACATAGAAGGAAATCCCATTACCCAAATCTCACACCTTTACGTGAGATTTGTAATCCCAGCAAGCACCAAGGTTATCTCGCTCCTTCAAACACAACGATCGGCAGCTTCATCTATCCACAGAGGTAAACATTTTATCCACCCTCTTGCTTTTCGACCGTCGTAACTGTCGTTTTTCTTCATTCCACAAAATCAAACATCTGCAGCTTTGTTTTCTCTATTCCTCTTTGTTAAATCCCTAGAGGTGCACATTCCATCACAATAGGTGACAATGCAATAGAAGACTTGACAGAAACTCCGAATGAATTGGATGGATTAGCGTATGATCCCCTCAATGACACATTTGTCCCATCAAGTACACAAGATTCCACCCGGCCACCCTCTCCTAACAATTACATTGTACCTCAATGTAAGACTGATTAGAGGTTCGTCCATAAAAAAACAAACGAAGTAGGACTGATTTTCAGAAAAAGCCAATGTCTATTGATGTGAAATGCACACAAGAGTTTATGGAAAAGCTCACAGAAAATGTGGACAAATTTGCTCGTGTTATAGATTCCATCGACACAAAAGATTACAATTGTTGGGATATGATAAAAGAGATTCCGGGGTTGTGTGCTGATGATCGTTTCAGAGCTCTTGATTTGCTCAATACAAAAGCAAAAAAAGCTGATTTTGTTAACATGACTGCAGAAGATTGTGTGGAGTGGATAGCATATAAATTGAAATGATGGGTAAATAATATTAGGATTTTTGTTCAGGACAATTTTTGAAGCGGGCGATGTTGACCAATATTTTGAAACTAACAATAAAGGTCTAGTCCAAATGCATGGATGGACACAATAGCAATTAATATGTTGGATGATGCATTAGTGATTGTCCAAATAGCATTAGTGTTAAGCTAATTTTGTTTCTATGTTTTCATGACAGTGAGAATTACTTTTGTGTTGTGTGATTTCGAATCGTGGATGAAAATTGATAGCATCATTTTCCTTTCATTGTATTAAATACATTGTAATTTTCGTTAGCGTGAAAATATTATCCTGACACTTTTTATTTTAAAGCGAAAAGTTAATTTTCGTGAAGTCTAAAAATGTTTTAATATGTCTTATGTCCAAATACAAGCAAATCTAGACAAATCCATAGATGTCTCAAATGTCTCCTAAACTCGTTTAGTCCAAAAATGTCTACAAAAGTCTGAGATTGAATACTCCCTAAGCAATGAGAGATTTCAACAAGTAGCAGCAAAACGTACTGATTTTCCAAAACTAAGACCAAAGATTAGCGTAAGACTCAAATATAACTGCATTGACCACAATACCCTTACTTTTAGGATATATCAGACATTAAATAGACAATAAGTAGACAATAAATAAACAATAAATTCTGATAAAATAATTTATTCAAATCCAAGTGTTATTTTTAGAAAATAAATAATTGATATTAATTAAAATGTTAGATTAAAAAAATTCCAAACACTAATTATTCAAGACTTGCATTTTCGGATCTATGTTTTCTGATTATAGATAGAAAACAAAAAGTTTAAAAATAAAGAAAATAGAGGAGGAAGGAGGCTAGAGCAGGAGGAAAAGAAAATGGAGATGAAGAACCAGATAGTGGCTATTATCTATTTGACTATGAAAAATCGACGAACAGACAAGGCGATGGAGGAGGCGAAACCGCCAAAGTGAAGTGGCCGTGGCGGACTAGAAACTGGGCGACGAAGATCAAGATAGTTGAGAGGAGATGTAAATTAGAGAAGATAGAAGTAAGGATCAGGAGAATTGGAGAAGAAAGATAATAGATGGAGAAGGAAGGAGTGAGAGTTGAGATGCGTGACAGAATTGAGAAATATGCAAACCCCAGAAATTATAAGGGTGATTTTCTTTCCAAATTATACCATATGGATTTTCTTGCGTGCAGGTATGTTTTGATTCTGGCTGGATTCATGACACCAGTATATCTCTGAAGTGTATCTTCACTCTTCTGAAGAAACTTTGATGGACACAATTGAGATTGCAAACTTTGAGCACTACTCCTCTAAGGCTCTAACCTGAAGGATTTTGAGCTTCTTGGAAGCTTGTTTATCCGACTGATGGGTGGATGAAACTTGGCAATAACTTTATTGCTGGAAATGTGAAGCATGCTTAGAGATTTGTTCTTCCAGAGCCAAAATGGGTGAGATATTTAAAATTGAATCTTCGTAGTCATTATGGTTCTGAGTTCTACTGTACGTTAAGTGTTCTTGAAGTGTATGGAGTTGATGCTATTGAGATAATGCTGGAGGATCTCATTACCGTTCCACATACGTTATTTTCATCTTATCAGACCACTGATGAAAGTCCCAATGGTAATCCAGAAACAGATTATGTGCTTGAAAGCTACGATAAAATCGCAGAAATAGGATGCCCGGTAGTAAGTCCCATAAACTCCTTTTCCATATCACTCTAATTAATACTACCTTCGTCCCATTTTATGTGCTCTGCTTTGGTTTGACACAATTATCAATAAATTGATTGAAAAGCAAAAGTTATGGTTCAACCCGAAAAGGAAAATAAGACAGGTAAAATGGGACGGAGAGAGATATTAAAACCGTACTTTCCCTTCCAGATCAGGGAGATGAATGATACGGTATCTTGGAAATCCTTCATTTCCATGCAGCTAGAGAGTATTATCAGGGACAACATTAATTTCAGGTTGATTTCATTTTGAAAGATTAAAAAAATTGCTTTTGAGCTTACTTTTTTCTTCGTATTCTAAGTAATGATCAGGTTTGCTTCACACTCCGACTATACTAACCAATAGGGGTACATACGGAGAGTAAATAAATTTTAATATTTATTGTGTGTGTGATATTTTGGGTTGTGGCAGTTGTCAAGATCTTCATAGACATAGCCTTCAACATTTTTAGGGCCTGAGAGTTGTGGGAAATTTTGTGCCAAGGAGTCATCTTGGGTTTTCCTAATGTTGAGTTGTATCACCACAATAACCATCATGTCCTTATAACTCATGTAATTTGTTATATGCATTCTTTCTGGCCTTCTGTGCATCTTCTCTTTAAGATCCCAACCTTCCACCTAACAACCCCCACCCATACTTGCACCTTATGCCTTCTTGTTTTCATGCTTTTCTGTCAATTCCAAATCTCCAATGGCGATTTGTAAACAATGGCTTTGCAACACTCTTGCACATTGCATGCACACTTGGAGTAGTTATATGATGTATGAATTTATAGATGCAGATTCTAATATATATATATATAACTCGTCCACTATTTTTCTTATCAATTGCTTCTGACGGCAAAATAACTAAATATGTTGATAGTGTCTAGAAACAATGCGGTTGATAAGGACTGAAAAAGAAAAAAAGATATTACCAATTTGGGATAGAAAACAAATAGGGGTGAGTTTTTCGGTAATCTACCTTCACAGAATCACAGTTCATTAATGGAGAAAACAAATAAAATACCCTCAACTTTGAGCTCCCCACCTATACTTGTTTCTCCCACTTTATTTAATTGAATTGTTAGTACCTCATCATTCAATTAACAAGAAATATTCCTGACCTAATCTCTCTTGAGTAGATCCAGTTGGTGAAACAAATTCCACGTTAGCAAAATTCTCAAAATAACAAGTGAGAATCCCATGTTTACCCTCCTAGGAAACACTCTCTCCCTCGTCTAATGTTTACGCCTATGTCCTTACTCCCACTTCACCAGGTAAGAAAAAACCCTACTTTCCAGCGATGGCCATGAATGAAGTAGTGACGAAAATCGACTATAGCTCAAGATGGTGCCAAATTTCACATAGCAGAAGTTCAACATTAGGGATTGGAGGATCAAGAGATTCTATTGTAAATATAAAGTGGTGTTATCACAAGCTCCCTATGCATTTAGGAGGGACTTAATTGTTTATATTTGTTTCATTTACCTATTCTATATGTTAAATTTTATAGGTCAATGATTGTCTCTATTTTGAGTGGTTTGGCAAAGACAATTACTGCCTCCATGCTATAGAAGTTATCGATGGTTTGAAGAGGAAGAATGATGAACTTAATGAGGAAGTGAAATAATTAAAGTTTGGCAGTGAACAAAAATTTGTGACTGTGGAAAATTGGCAAATGGAGAAACTTGGGATGAATGCTTAAGTTATATGCGGCTGAAATGGAAAGAGGAGAAAAAACTGATAGAGATGAACAAGAAAAAAGTCAAAGAGATGAAGAAGGCAATGAAGACTGCACTGCTGGAATTGCAAACTGAATTGAGTTGGAGAAGACACAAAAAACTTATGTATCAGAGATAGAGATTGAAAGTGTAGTAGCTAGATTTGTAGTGGTTGGATTTGTTTTAGTTTGTATATTTGTGTTTAGTTGGCTCAGTTATTGTAACAGTCAAGGATCTTCACATTTGCTAAAAGACAAGGTATTTACATTCTGGAAAATTATAGTACCCAAGTATCTTCATATTTGTCAAGTAAAGTGCTTTGGTTCTGATTTTGGGAAATGTTAACAAAAAACTGAAATGCATTGTTTCTGATTCTGAAAATGTTAAATCTGGTTTTAAATCTGCCATTTAAAACCTGTCATCCAAAGATCTCACATTTGTTAATAGGAAAGTAAAGTGCATTTGCCAACATATATAATGGAATTGTATATGATGCAGCGGCCCGAGTCCATCCCTAGGTACAGCTATCTCAACTTCAACATTGTGGGGTATTACTTTAATATGGACAAGTATGGAGTGGGGACCTCACACTTGTTAACTTGGGGGTATTATATTTATTTCCCCTTTATTAATTGTCTTTCCATTCTGGCGATTCATTAAGAATAACCAATACTTTTATACGCTTTTTATTGGGTCAATGATAACCTGTAACCAATCTCATCACTCCTGCCATTCAAACTCCAGATAATCATCACCACACCACCAAATGTTCCACCAATAAAACAGAATTCTGGCACCATCGCATACCCCCCCTGCCCCTTTCAGTATGCTTTCGAAGCCAGACATGTTTATCATTTCGAATACAAAACCATATCAGTTGCTTGGTAGGATAGGGGAAAAAATTGCTGAATCAAAAATTTATAAATGAAATTAGAAGCTTGCTCTTTGTGAAATCCAAAATGTCATTACATAGATTTTGATCACAGCTAATTTTGGTGATACAGACACATGATACATGTTTTAAACAACTCAACGTACAAGAACTCTTCTACCCTTTTTATTTTCTTCACAAGTACACTACACATTACCTTAAATCTATTTATTGTCAGAACCATTTTCGACACCGAGACCATACAGAACACCAGCATACTTTTCTGTCGAGCCACTAAAGAAGTTTTCTTTTAACTTTTTGAATGCGGAAGAGGTGAGCAGGCTATCTGAACCGGCTTGATGGCAGATACCAATTCTCTCAACTTCCAAGAGCTCTGCGAGTTTGTTCAGCCCGCCATGGAGGCTATTGCAGAACTTCATCAAGTGCTTAATGTCATAAACCATTGGAAAGTACACATTCAGCAAGTCAAAAAACCCAGCTTGTGTATCAGGCAAATTCTTGCAGGTTAATAGTTTTAGCAGGTAACCAAAGTCATAACCACTATGGAATGTCACCCACTGCACATTGTCATTCAAGACAATACCAGATGACATTAGCAGTTCACCAAAGCGGCTTGCATCAATCCCCATTTCATTGTTCTTCTTCAAATCAATGCCAGATTGGCTCAACAGGTCAATAGAGTCATTTGCAAATATATCCTTACTCATGTCGAACTCGCGAAAGTTAAACTGCCAAATGCAATACTGGTCTGTTCCACATGTAGGCAAGTTACCATTATCATCTGAAAATGTGAGACCTAATTGAATCAACTTCAACATATCAACATTATCCTTCAACGTCTGATAGTTATACTCGCTAAGATTTTTGAAGTTGCCAACAGGCCGAAGAACCACCCCAGGAAATTCAGTGTCCATGGCAATAAAGGGATAATCATCAACAACTTCACGGATGAGAGCAAACTCTTTTTCAAGATTATCACTCCATACTTCTCTAATTTGGATAGACTCGTTTTTTAGTAAGACAGACATGATTACATCAAGCACGAAATGAGAGCTTTGTCAGTGAATCAACTGTTGTGGCTTATTTATTTAAATAGATCTGTAAAATCAGCAAAAAAATAAATAAACATCACCAACAGAGACATGACATCCATGATGCAACAAAGTATGGTAATTTATAGAAGATGCTAGAAACTGATTGTTGCCATATTTTCTGGATAGCTAACAAAAAATGAGTCATAATTTGATATATCATGTGTATGGTAGTCATGGAGAGCAGTTTACAAATGCAAGTGAATATATTTACAAACCATCATTCAGGTAAATCTTCGTAAAGGTAGTTTTATCTTAATATTAAGGACTGCATTGGAAAATCAAAGTTTATTTCATTTAAAGGAGTAGTGTCTTGGTGGGGTTATGGCTTGAAACTAATAATGTCTTAATTAACTAGTTAGTTATCACTATAAATTCATGCAAAAGAACAGAAATGTTTACGACAGATTCCCTTCTTGTCACAACCTTTTATGAAGGAAAAATAAGAAATTTCCAAAGCCATCGTCGTCGTCATCATCATCACTGGTTTTTTACTTGCTTATTGCACGAAAATTTATGCAACAGCATGACACAAAATTGTGATTATCACATCCCATTATAACATTGATATAATAAACACAACATGCACAATTGCACGTCATATAACTGATATGGAAAGAAGAAGCCCATTATTACTATCACTATTGTTATTATTATTCTATTATTATTAGTTTCCTAAAGTAAGTTTCCTAAAGTACTAGGTGTTAGTTTCCTAAGGTTATTATTAGTTGCAGTTTCCTATTAGTAGAGATTCTATTTTAGTTAATTTCCTAATGAATGTATTGTAATAGAATTAGGATTACTCCAACACTAGACCACAAAGACTCTTGGGACTAGTATAAATAGAGGTGCCATATTAATGAATACAATCGTCAATCTTCTGGAGAACAGTTCTTCTTGTGCGCTTGGTGGAACCGATGGACACTTCCTTGCCTAGGGCGGGAAGCTGTGTTGTTTTCCCAACTATCATACTGATCATTCTTCTTCTTTTTTTATCTCCCAACCACACCCGTAAAAGTAACATGATAAAGCATCATCCTCTTAAGCTTCAAGTGATCAATTTTCTTTGTACATATAATTGAATAACAGAAACAAATAAGGGGAACATGGAGGTATATATGAGATCCTATCATTGTTCTATACATTCATAACCCACTCTAGTGAGTCCATCATCATCTCTCAACAATATTTAAGCATTTCAATTTACAACTTAATATATCACAGAATTTAATAAAATAACTAACCATGTAAGATGCAAACAAAAATTAGGAGGCAAGTGCATTGCAGATCATGCAGTGTTTATTTTCGACCACTGCATCATTTTGTCTATGTTACAGCAAGAGTTTTGCATTTATTAGTGAAGTCCAAAAGGCCAATATAGCCAGCCTGTCACATCACAACAACAAACACAATGCAATCATCATGAACCACAACTTAAATACAAATGGGCATCATTAGAAAATGCCTGTCCGGATATTAATCCATGGAAACCAGCCACACGTCAACAAGTATTACAATTGCAAAACTGAAAATACACCAAAGAGGTAATGATTCAAATAAAACAAAAAACCATCAGTATACCATTCTAAGGCAGAGTGACACATTTAACAAATCTTTACAGGAGCAAACGTGAAATATCAAGCACCTCTAAAGTGAAAACATAACTAGCTTAGCAAAGAACTCATCGTATCTAAATTCTAGATACCAACCGCAAAGATAACACTTTGCACAATTATAATGGGAGATTAAAATTCACCACTGTAGTTGGATTCAAAAGGCTTCTCTGATGATTCAAGTCCGAGTCTTGTTCATGTAGCCATGGTTCAACTGAACACTCAAGGGTTTTGATTAAAATCATTAAATAGGACTGTTTGTTTAAGTTCCAACAAATCAGCTTTAACATGTCAACCTATTTGATAGTTAGATTGTTTATAGAACTATTCAATACTCCGTATTACAATATGCTCCCATGGTACACCGCGGAAGAAATAATAATACACAACTTATTTTGACATCTTAACATCATAATAGGCATTCACATTTCTCAAGATTTTTTCACTTTAAAGCCTAACGCTACCTAAAAAAACTATTAAAAATCAATAGCCATGAGTTAGAACTATTCCTTAGCATGTCTAGCTTCCAGCTAGCAAATAAGTTTACCAGTCAAGTGCATTCGAATAAGAACTTTCAGAAAGAAAGAAAAGCTAAAACAAAACAAACAAAGAAAACCATAAGCTAGAATCAAATCGAGTCCTAATTATCAGATCAAGCACCACTAAAGCTCATAGTTGAATCGATCTAAGATCAGTTATATCAACAAAGACTTAGGCTTCACTAATCATCGAACTCAAATAGTCGACTATGGACAGAAAACAAACACTGTCAGTTTTGAGAGGTTAAATAATCTATTTTGCATAAGTAGAAAAGAGACAAGTGCATAAATCTGTAAGGGAAACCCTAATAGGAAAAATCGAAGAATTTACTGATTTTCAATACAGAGAATGATAGAGTAATATTATATGGAAAGAGACAAACCTGATCTGAGAGTGTCGGAAATGTCAATTTAAGAGAGATAGAGTTTAGTGTGAGGAAGACGAAGAAGAGAACGAAAAGAAAGAAGCGAGTGAGATGCAAAGACACAGAACGACAGCGCCTCCTTTTCTTTTCATTTTACTTTTCCGGTTGTTCCTCGAAAAAGAGAGCTTCGAATAGGCCATCCGTTTCGGGCAGGGCCAGCTTGTTCTAAATTATAGCGAACGAATTTTTCATGAAAAAAATTACACAAATATTTCTACTTTAAACCTAACTAATAAAAATATGACTACACGTTAAAATGAGTTTATTAACCGCCTACATTACTAAAAAACTGTCGTACTTATTTGTAGTTAGTGAATAGCGATAGTGATAATGTATGTTAATATATATATCGTTAGCCACCTGTCATACAAGAAAATCAGGAATAATAGAAAAAACTCTACCCTGATTTGAGAGGGATACATGCGTCCTAGCAATCATATGGGTTGTACGATTCGCAGATCGCCTACAAAAAGAGATCTTAAAATTACTCTTTGTTTGAAGCAGCATCCATATATCATCAATAACTAAATCCGTGTATGAGTTTCCTTCCCCTTTCTTAATGCCTTGCACTACCACTTGAGCATCTGATTCAATTACAACCTCTGACCACCTTTCTTTAGTTGCTCCCAAAATAGCCTCTCTAATTCCCATAGCTTCCGTTTCAGCAGGAGGCCAACCTGCTCTTCTTGATTCCCCAACTGCCTTAATAAACTCTTCTTGCTCATCCCTAGCCATCCAGTCCTAAGCTCTAATCTCGTCCGTCTGATTGACCGCACCATCAACATTTATCTTGATAATTCCTCGACTGGATCTCTGCCAGCTCATCCCCGCATCTTGTCCCTGTTGCGTCGTCTTTGAGTCCCGCTGATGCGCCTCTCGCCAAGCAACCAACATACTTGTCACCACACTGAAAACTGTTGTCGTCCCCTACCATGTATCTTTCGACACAAAACTGTTTCGCCTCTTCCAAGTGCTCTACAACAGCATTATAAATTTACTTCTTTTCTCCTTGCACGGCAAACCAGTTTGAGATTGTACCTAGGTCTCCACAGTGTCCGTGTGAGAGACAATCTCCACTCCTGACGCTTGCCAAACTTCCCGAACCTTCTCACGGGATCTAATAGCATGATCTGTTGTCTCTGTTTCCTCTCCACACAACTTGCACTCTGTTTGAAGTTCTACTTCCCTTCTAGATAAATTATCAAGGGAAGGAAGAGACCCATCCAAGATTTTCCACGCCAAATACTTCATCTTCGGGGGTATGTCAAGATCCCACAAAGTTGACCATCCATTCCAGCGTGCCGTAATCGACCAATCTGCTACTTTCCGATAACAGCTCTTCACCGAAAAACATGCATTCTTCTCTCTTGTCCACCAATAGCCATCCTCTCGATCCTACAAGTTAACAGGAATGCTCAAAATTAAACCATTATCAGTCTTATCAAAAGTGGACCCAATTTTCTCCCTATTCCAATTCTTCCCGGTAAAATCCCCCAGTGTCGCAACATTCATGTCCCGGATACCCGCCGGTCTACTCGACTGAAACCTGCTCGTGCCCTGCCCAGAAAGCCAAACATCTGCCCAGACTTGAATATCCTTTCCATTGCCCACTCTGCGTCTAACATTTTTTTAGATTTCTTGGGTCTCAAATATACTCCTCCAAATAAAAGATGGTTTATTTTCTAGTCTAGCTTTAAAAAAACTAGTGTCACGAAAATATGTTGCCTTTAGAACCCTCACATAAGACTCCCTGTATCTGTTATTAAACTCCATTACTGCTTAGCCAACATTGCCAAATTAAATTCTTTTAATTTTCTAAATCCCAAACCCCCTGCTCCTTTTGGTTTACATAAGAGATCCCATCTCCTCCACCTAAGACCTTTTTGGTCAAATTTTGATCCTTTCCACCAAAAACAATTCATTAGCTTCTCAATTTCATCACATAATTCTCGTGGCAGTAAGAAAACATTTATAGTTACTAACTTAAAACGATAATGTTGTTAATTTTATTTGGCTCTTGGTTAATGACTTAAGCATCGGAAGGCCGTTGGTTAATGTACTTTGATATCTATATGAAACCATTGGTGTAATCTTTATTCATCCTTTATAAATTAATTAAATGATTGATGATAACAATATTCCTAAAGGAATTGCAAATATCAAAAGTATTACTAACACAAAGTAACGTGATTTGAGTTTTATCGATGATGAGTTTCCCCTTACCTCATTGATATTTTCTTAATGAGTATATATTTATTAGGAAAGAGACCATGATGTTATGTATAAAATACTTTGATAAAAGTATATATCAAGTAAATGTTGGAATCTCATTGATGTGTTTCACTCAGGGGGAGTCCTTACATACTTATTTATCATCAAGTATATTGGTTTGTTGTACTCTTTTTCCCTTTTGACCAAGGTTTATTTTTCTCATTGGGTTTTGTTACTTGGTAAGGTTTTTAATGAGACAACATAATATGCACAATCCCACATTTTAATTTTGCGAAAGTAAAACAATGTTGAAGAAAGAACATAATTACTATATTGCAGCCAAAAGTAATGGAAAAATGGGCAAATAAGCTCACGTACTAACCAAAAAAGGTCAAATAAGCCTTATATAGGAGATTATGTCCGGCCGCCGCCATTTGGGGCAGTTCCCGGTGGAATTTTTTGATGATTTTTTTAGAATCTTATTCATTAAGTCTAGTTTAATCATACCAAATTTCAGCTAAAACTTCAATGGGGAAGGCATTGAAATGAATTTTTGAAGATAACTGCGCAGTTAACTTCAAGAATTTATTTGAATGCCTTCCCCATTGAATTGTTAGCTGAAATTTGTTATGAGTAAGCTAGACTTAATGAATAAGATTCTCAAAGAATTTCATCAATAAATTCCACCGGGAGCTGCCCCAAATGACGACGGCTGGACAGAGTCTTCTATATAAGGGTTTATTTGACCTTTTTTGGTTAGTACATGGGTTTATTTGGCCCTTTTTCCAAAAGTAATTGACGCGTAGTTATTAGTGCATCATACTTCCTTTTTCATTTGACCGATGTTTATTTTTTCCCATTGGTTTTTGTTCATTGGCAAGGTTTTAGTAAGTTAATTATTTTTACAGTTATCACCTTACGCTCGGCACACAGGGTGAGAATTAAAGGAATTATATTCCTCTATTTGTGTGCCTTCGCTAAGGTAATTAATGTGACAAGTTTGAAATGCACATATTTTGCAAACATCCTTGATTAATGTAGATATCAAGGGTAGATGTAGGCGTGAGGGGAAGTACCCCAACTAGATTACGTTACACTATTCTCCTTTACCCAAGTTTTATTTTTTCTCATTGAGTTTTGTTACTTGGTAAGATTTTTAATGAGGTAACGACACATATAAACTTTAATGATCAAAGCAAAGATCAAATAAAGATAGACCTAATGGAAGAAGCCTATCTTGATGCTATACTCTTTTTCTCCAGTCAAGGTTATTTTTTCCCATAGGATTTTTGTTACTTGACAGAGTTTTGACGATGCAACAGGAATGATACGAAATATTATCTACAAGGGAGAGTGTTGAAGGAAATTCTATGTAGTGTGCTATCGTGTATATAGAATATGTATTAGGGTCTTTCTATGTAAATTATGTATTATGGGCCTATCGGCCCGTACTTGTAAACCCTAATTTATCCCTATTTATAGGAACGTTCGATAATGAAACTATACACACAATTCTTCCTACAAGAGATACATACCATTCGAATTATTTCTCAAGTAAACAAATTATTACTACATTCTTAGCCGATAAATGGGCCTTTAGAAGTCATCACAATGGGCCTTCAGAATTGATAGCCTCATTTATTTAGATCAACACAATCTTTGTATTCTAAATTTTTGTT
Organism: Cuscuta europaea; assembly: GCA_945859875.1. Taxonomy (NCBI): domain Eukaryota; kingdom Viridiplantae; phylum Streptophyta; class Magnoliopsida; order Solanales; family Convolvulaceae; genus Cuscuta; species Cuscuta europaea. Next base: position 6,409,243 of record CAMAPE010000052.1, read on the forward strand.
TCAACTATTGTATTAAATTTTGTGTATCCCAACAGTTGTATTTAAGTTTGAGCATCACAACACTTATTGTAATTTTTTTCTTTCAGTTTTTCATAATATACTAAAATTAATTTCTAATAATTATTTAAATGCAATTATAATCTCTAATAATTAATTCTTAACATGTTTATGCATCACATTCACACACTGAATTTGCTATATTTGGTTGTACATTCTAATATATTATTAAATCTATTTTGGTAATAATTTAAATGTAAATATAAAATAGATAAAAAGCTATTTTTAGTAATATACTAAGTAGTAAAATTAATGTTTATAATGGAGTTGTCTTTATTAATCCCTTCTACCATCCTACACTATCGTTCATCCAGGTGGCTGCTCTATGACCAGTTCGTATACCGTGGGATCATCCCATGGTGACCATCATGCACCATCCCCAAAACGACGTAGTTTTGCACAATTTTTTTTTTAAAAAAATCGCGTGAATAGTACACGCGTGTACAATAATTGTTTTTTTTTTCTTTTTGTCCAGGTAGCATGAATGATGTAACTTGCGTGTAAATAAATGTAACCCACACTGATAAAAAATGTAACTGCAGGCAAGTCTAAATGTAACTTGTCTAAATTGCTCAATTACTTTACGTAAATAGTGAATACGTTTTGTTTTTAATATTAAGACCATAAATAATGTTTTTTTTCTTAAAATTGTTTATTTTGGCAAAAATCATTTTTTTGCCAAAAAAATCTTTGTTTTTTGCAAAAAAAGTGATTGTTTTGTTTCAATAGCAGGGAATTACTTAAATAGTGAATATGTTCCAATTTTTATATCAAGGCCATAAAAATATTTTTTAAAAAATCACTTTTTTTGCCTAAGAAATCTTTTTTATTTTTACAAAAAAAAAATTATATTTTTGCATAAATCTGATTCTTTTGTTTGAATAGCAGGGCTTTATGATGTGATGTAACTCATGTTATAGAAAATGTAACTCACCTTGATGGAAAATCTAATTTAGGTGTATGCAAAATATAATTTGTTAAGACAAGTCTAAATGTAACTCGTGTATAAGAAGATGTAACTCACACATAAAAATATGTAACTCGCGCATAAGAAGATGTAAATCAATATACTATCAAATGTAAAGAATGAAAAGGAGTCTAATTGCTCAAATTAATTTACATAAATAGTTAATATGTTTTGATTTTAGTATTAAGGCCATAAAATGCTTCAAAGAAAAATATATTTTTTGCCAAAAAAAATCATTTTTGTTTGCAAAAAATTGATTTTTTTTTGTTTCAATAGTTGCGGTTTATTTTGTGATGTAATACATGTTATCAAAAAGTGTAACTCGCATTGATGGAAGATCTAACTTAGGTGTATGCAAAATTTAACTTGTTGAGGCAAGTCCAAATGTAACTCGCGCATATGAATATGTAACTCATTCACAAGAAAATGTAACTCGCTCAAAGAAGATGTAACTCCATATACTATCAAATGTAATTCCACAAATTGTCTACAAACATAATTCAAGAGATAAAAAAATTGCAAAGAGAATAAATTTATTATAGAAAAACTTTATGAATATGAAATATAAAAAATATTACAGAAAAAATATATTCTATTGTAATTTCAATTGAAGATAAAAAAAAAGTAGAAAGCATGTATGACTATGAAATACAATATACTTATTTTATGTGGATTAGTAAAATTTTGTAATAATTTGATAATGAAAAAAATGTAAATTCATTTATATTTTAATTAGTTAAAGATAAAGATAAGTAAAATCACAAAATAATTTTTAGTATTTTGATGTATAAGAGAAAAGAATTGAAGAAAATAGAAAAGAAAAATAAAGAGAAAGAAAGTACTAACCTCGAAGAAAAAGAGAGAAGGCTTCCGTAATATTGCACATTTGGACCGTTTAAAGCATGGGGAGAGCAAAAAACGGCACCGTATTAGAACCGACATACCATGCCCATGGTATGCCGGTTGCACGTTATAATTTGCGCTCTATGATCGCAAGTTATATCCTACATCCGGGTGTACATGTACACCCGGTACTTTTGTAATTAGAAGCAAGTTGGAGGATAATTATTAGGCTGAAGTGCTGAGCTACTTTCTTTTTCTGCCGCTGCTCCACTTAGTTCACCCTTATTTCGCAAGTCTCCTTTCTTTTCTTTTCTTTTGTTTCTTCTTCTTTTTATTTTTGTTTTTTTGTTTGTTCTCCTTTCTTTTTTTTAGCAACCTTTGTTATATTCAATTATTATGAATTTATATAATATAAAATATTATTAAATGTTTCAGTTTATTTTTTAGATTCATGTAGGAGTTGATTATAGATATATGAGCACAGAACATGACACTCAATTGTATGTATTCAATACTCAATAGAGGAGGTTTGATGCAGAATAAAAATGTATTGAAGTTCAACTAAAAAACTTATGATTTTCATATCAATACTGATTTTGTAAGTTACATTTGTTTAATTTGTACTCATATTATGCTCATTTTTAAAATATGATATTCATGCAAATTTTAAAAGTTACGTATGACATTATATTAACATTGGAATTGTTAGGTTCCTAATACTCAACCGAATAAGTCTGATGCTCAATGAAAGTGTTTTGATGCTCATAATAGGTCCGATGCACATTAAAAGTTTATTGCTCATTTAACAAATATTGTGATTTTCATCCCAATATAGGAGGTTTTACCCTAATATATTTTGAGACTAAGGCTTGGATGTTGTTGTTGTTGTTGTATAGGAGGTTTGATGCTCAATGAAAATGTCGTTATGTCAAACTAACAAACCATACAATTTTCATATCAATTAGGGGTGGGCATAAAACCCGAACCGAACCGGTACCGAACCGTCCCGTAATGGTACCGAACCGAATACCGAGTATTTAAACGGTTCTATAGATTTTTACCCCGTACCGAAACCGTACCGTTTGAAACGGGTACGGGACCGGTCCTAGATTTTGAGAACCGAAAATACCGGACCGAACCGTTCGTAAATAATGCATTTGAATTTTTTATATTCTTTCTATATCAATAGATCTAGACCAACAATTTTATACCCCAAGTATGTATTCATGTGTCTCTAAGATATCTAAAATGTGTTTTTATATATATATATTGTTAGTTTTTCTTTTTAGATAATTTATGTTATATATTTTTGTATGTATTGAAAGAATATTAAAATTTTAGAATCATTAATGATTATTTATTTCTAGTAATGACTTTTTGTTGTATCATGTTTGTACATTTTTTACAAATTAATTAATATGGTTTAAATCTTAGCTCTCAAGATTCAACTATAAATTAAATTAGAACTACGAAGTAATATTTAACCTAGAATGAAGAAGAAGAATGTTGAAGACTTCTATTATATTCAACAATTTGATGATATTCGTTTTTATATTTTCACATGAACTTAGTAAATTAAAAATGATATTTATCTCGTGCATCATCGTTTTGCTATACTTTTTCTTAGTTGTGTTGCACTATTTGTGTATTTGTGAATTTTAGTACTATGTATGCAATTTCTTTTATTTATTTCAACATTTCATGTGAGTCGGTTGGTGTGATGATATCTACTAATTGCAAGATTTGTTCAAAAATTTTAGCATGTGTTTGGCATTGTACCGTACCGTTTTATACCGTTCCGAAACGACATGGTACCGAACGGTTCTATCCTTGGAACCGGACCGTTAAAAACATCACAGATACATTACAGGTTTTACCAATTTACCGGACCGTTCCGGACCGCGCCCACCCCTAATATCAATGAACATTTTGTAAGTTGTGTATGTCATCTGATACTGATCTTATGATCATTTTCTAAATGTCATATCAATACATTTTTTCAAAGTACTATTTTATATTAATTCACATATTGAAATTCATAGGAATTGATTATAAATATAATTTAATAAGATTTTATAAAAAAAATAACACAAAAAAGTGAATTAGAAGTTATAAAGCAGAGATTACGATTCTCAATATTAGACTCCTTATACGCAACAAAATTGGTATGATGCTCATTAAAGGTTCATTAATGGTCATTCACTATAAACCCTGAATTTCATCTCAATAACGGATGTTTGATGCTCAATTAAAATGTCGTGATGCTCAACTAACAAACCTTACGCTTTTCATATCAATGTGCACTTCGTAAGTTATGTATACTCATTTGGTACTGATGTTATGCTCATTTTTAAAATGTCATATCAATGCATATTTCAAAAGTATCATATTAATTAGACTCGCATATTGAAATTAATAGGAGTGGATTATAGATATAATTTAATAAGTTTTTATAAAACAAAAAAGTAAGAAAAAGAAAAAAAATAGAAGATATGAAACAGAGATTGTGATACTCATTGTTAGCATCATAATACTCAACACAATAGGTCAGATGCTCACTAAAAGCACAATATTGCTCATTTAGCGGGAGACGTGATTTTTCTCTAAAATTACCAAAATGACACCTGAAAAAATTAGGCTATTTTTATTAAATGGACTGTCTTTCTTAATTAGGCCATTTTTTATTGACACCCGTACACTCAGTGTACTATATACGGACTGCTCTATGAGTGACTTGTTTGTCATTGATCCCTCGTAATACTGAATAACGGAAGGTGCCGTTATTACATATGGAAATAACGAGCACTTTAATAAGTGATTCAATGAGGAGCTATTCCGTTATTACATATGCTTTCTTAAATAAGAACAACTATCAACCTTTCACGCATTACGAGATACAACTTTAACCATTAGTATATACAAAATTTTGTTACTAATACAAAATCATTTATATTAATGGTCAAAGTTGTGTCTCAAGAAGTGTGGAAGGTTGATGGTTACATTTATTTAAGAACTTGAGTAAGTATTTATGGTGTATGGTGATAGAAGTAGATGGGCGGATAAAGCTTAATTTATTCTCAGGAATTTTTACATAAACATATCTGATGATGAACGGATCGGACGCGTTGCGGCCATGACATAGGCCGGCCGCCACTTTTATTATATTTTGCAATACACCGATGATTTATTTTTTCAGTCCGTGGAAACAGGCCGGAATAGATTACATACGATGGAATTAAGGAGCGGCGGTGGAGGCTGCGGCGGCATCAGTGGGCTCGGCATCATCTTGGCCGTCGTCATCGACGTACTTGGAGTCCAGAGACGAGGGCAGCGGCTCAGTGTCGGCGATCAATTGGGTGAGACCATCCAAGCTCACCCTTGCCACTAGTTGCGGCGAACTGCCCGCGCCCAATGCCATACTGGACAAGCATCCGTTCCAAACTCTGGTGTGATTGGTGAGGTTCCTTTCCATCGCATTATCTATGGTATTCCAGTTCACCGAATTGAACCCTCCCGACAGACGGATCTCAGTATAAACTCGGTTCTGGAAGTGACGGCGAGGCGTGTTCCAAGCAAGCAACCAATCACAAGCAACTCCGGCGTGGTTTAAGCCGGAGAAGATGAGGGCGGCTTTGGAAGGGCCCATGAGGCGGTCGCGGACGTGGAGGAAGGCGCCCCACTGGCCGTTCTGGATGAGGTGGGGGACCGGGTACCGCCACACGCTGCCTTCCCAAGAGTGGTAGCGGACGAAGGAGAGGTCGCCGCCGGTGGCGTTGAAGAAGGTGACCAGGGTGGTGGTTCCGGTGCCGTAAGCGTCCTTGAGGTTGTGGACGTAGGTGCTGGCGTTGTCCGCCCTGTTGTTGGCGTTCATGTCTCGGAGCGCCACCTGCGCTCTCAGCGTCGCCGTTATTTCTTCAGGCCGCAGGTTTGGGAACACTAGCCGAACCGACGCGTCTGTCACTGGCGTTCCGAACACGTTGGTTGCCATGATTGATCGCCAGCAACACTTCGATCTGGACTGCTTTAGATTAATCCTATCTCTCGATGATGAACGATTAAATTATATGTGGTTCTGATAATAATGCACACCACCATCTCCTCAATTTATAGACCTGGCCGCACGCATTCATTAATTGCACCCGTATCATTTAATACTTTCTCTCTTAAAACTTTCTACTAAAACTTTTTTTACTTTATTAATTCTTTTTTGCAGTCAAACCAATAACAAATAACTGTATTGTGACACGGAAATTAGTAAAGTACAAAAAGTTTGACCACAATGGAGTTGCTCGTGATTGGTCAAACTTACACACTAAACCTTTTTTTACTTTATTAATTCTCATGCTGATTAAACTTGACAAAATTCTAAGAGATGAGAAATAATATTTTAATCACATTCCATCCTTTCAAATTTGAGTAGATTTGATCGTGTAACTAATAAATCTGTGCATTTTAAGGATTTTATCATCAGAATGTTTTTTCTTCGACAGATGAATCCGCGCCAGCGAATTTACGCCCTGAAAGTGTACTTTCCGATAGCAAAATCCTTGAATTGCAAATATTTATCACTTACATGATCAAACAACAAGTGAGTAAAGTACACTAATGACGGGTATAGCCACAAGTTACAGAATTAAATTACGCACCACCAACTCAATAGAACTCAATAGAAGATTTCAATTTCACTTTTTACAAAATGTTTCAGTCACTATTACGTCACTCGATGATGAAATGAATGAAACAAGATTAGCAAGATTAAGCAAATTAAATTACTTAACATCATGGTAATTGTGATTCATGTCTCTCACCTAAAATGACCAATAAATCTTTTCTTAGAAAAGTATTGGGAATATTTTATGGTGTCCAATCTATTTAAATATTTTTGTATTTGTGTAGTTATTTATTAAATGTGAAATATGAGCCACAAGTGTATATCAGCTCTTTAGCTTCTTTGTAACCAATAAGTTAGCCAACTTTCCCTATAAAAGGAAGTTAACTTATGGAAAACATAAGACTTGAGAGTATAGAGGCGAGATAGAGAGATTAGGTTTTACGCTGCTCTCTCTCTCTCTCTCTCTCTCTCTCTCTCTCTCTCGAGGGAGAGCAGCGGCAGTTCACGGTATACCAGATTTGTTTATCATCTCGATATCTTTCTATCTATCTCTTCTTCACTCTTATGATTGTTTGATTGTTAGAAAATGAGTCTAACATGTGGTATCAGAGCCAAGGCGTGAAAAAGGTTGAATCATTTGCGATATTTCGGATCTAACAAAGAACTGCTCTGTTTTTCTTCTGTTTTTTTTGTTTTAGAGATTTAGCTCCTGTAACCTTGTTTGTGAGCGATAATCTGTAAAAGTTATACTGTTGGAATCGCCTTTCCTCAAGGATTCAACAATCGTTTTAGAGATATATCTTATTTTTCGATTTTGATAATTTTATATTTTAGAAGATATCTATATTAAAATAGGGTGATTTCCCAAAATAGGAGTAAATGAAGTTTGGAATTCCAAAATAGGACTACTTATTTTTATTCCCAAAATAGGACTAACATGTCAGTATTTACTGTCATCTCGTAAACGAGACTGCCAAATAGTTCAGTACATTGCATTTTATATGGTAGTATATATTATAATTAATGACAGTAATTTTCAATAATGTCAGTATTTTTCATACATGGCAGTAACAACTCCTATTTCGGGAAGAAAAACATAATATTCCTATTTTGGAATTTTAAACCTCATTTACTCCTATTTAGGGTAATTTCCCATTGAAATATCGAAATCTCAGGTTCTCGAGGTTATAGGAGGGTTTTTGACTTGAATTTCATACAAGAAGAATCTCGAGATCAAGGACTTCTCAGAACATGGCTTAAAATTGAAAATCTCTGTTAGTCCCTGTTTTCTATAACAACAATATGAAACGATCTATCAAGGAGCAAAATAGCAGAAAGATGAACAGGATGAAACACTTCTTTGATAATCCGTGAACTTGTACAGAGAATGATATGCGCTAAGGCTATTTTGATCGAGTACGAAAGTTAACGCAAACCTAAACCTAAAGCGCCTTTTTATATGCGCGGGTAAAAGGTTTGCGTAAAGGCTTTCAGCCTGATATGGGCCTGACACATTGGCCCCATATCTTTTATACCCTAATAAATACAAACATTAATAACAAAGGATATAATAAAAGCTAAACTATTACAAGACATATGAAAAGCTTGATTCACAATAAAATGATCTTCAACAATCTCTCCCTTTGTGATCAAGTGTCGTCTTGCTTTTATCTCTGAGCTCTGAAGTAATGCTTTCTTATGTTCAGTGCATGCTCATACTGTCTCAAAGCTCTTCTCTTATCCAGTTGTTTGATGATGGGCTGCAGTATTGTTTCCAGACTGTCAAACTTTTCTAGCTCCTCATCAGTCGCATCAGCAAGTCTTTTTTCAAGATCTTCTTTGAGAGGCAACATCTTTTGTTGGATGACTTTTAAAGTCCCATCACAGTATTTGTGTATGTCCTCTACCCACATCAGACGCTTTTGCTCTTTATGGTTGAGATATAGAATTGAGAGCGGATCCTTAAAAATGTGGTAGGGTTCATATTCCTCAAGCTCTTCTCCATACAGAATCATTCTAGTGAGATTTGCCTTCCGAACATTGTTCTCGAGCGCCATTTGTAGATCATTGGCGGAGTGGAATCTGATTTGTCTTAGCATAAATCGCTTGATCGCCTCAAATCCTTCACTGTAGACTCTATTTCGATTCAATGGAAGAAATCTGCATACCATGAACATCTGGTAGATGTCATCCATTTTCATCATAATAAAGTCGTTCTCCTGGCAGATATATATGCTTGAGTCAGTGCGTTGGAACTTGAAGCTATAGAAAGGCACAAAGTGGTGATCTTCTTTGTGAATATCGAGAATGTTGCTGATCGGATGAATGCTAGACCTCATGTCTTGTTCAAGAATCTCTCGCTGTCATGTATCACCGCATCCTCCAGCGCGTCATGAATATCTTTGTTTGGAGGAATGTATGGGACTCTTTGCTGCTGTCGGAGCGGTGATGTTGCTAGAGAAGCACTACCGGGTTCACTTGGATTGCCCATTGTCATCGGCTTTGTACTGGGTTCTGGCTGATGGCCTGACCTAAGTGATGTACCAGAGGTAACATCGTCAGGACTTCCATCCCCTCCTCGGACAGTATCTCTTGGAGATAAGCCTCGGGATGTTCCAACTAGCTCGACCGTGCTAGTGAGTTGGGCTTGGTTCTGGCTAGAGGTGGGTGGCGGTTGATTGGTTGGTGGTGGAGATTGAGTTGGTTGTGGGGCGTGGCTGGTTGAAGCACCTTGCTCATGTGTACGGGGCCGCTTGTTCTCCCCCTCATGAGGTTCCGAATCGTCGGGGTCCTCATGGAAATGTTTTTGGTCCCGGGGACTGTCAGGGCAAGTGCTCGGCTGTGGGCGGTTATGTTTATAAAAGACCGCCATCAGGTCCTTTTCAAAGGGGGTAAGGGCACAGTCTTCAGAGGAGAAAAGGCGGAGTAAAAGAATAACGGCTAGCTGTGGGGTAGGTATGGAGTAAGGATTGGGATATGGTGTGGTTGACGTAGGGGAAGATACTAGCTGTGTATCTTGGGTTCCCCGAGAAGGTGAAGGTAATGGAAGTTGGTTGATGGATTGGTTAGATTGGGTTGGGGAAGATATCGGTTGGGTATGAGAGAGTAAAGGTTGGGGTGCGGGTTGGGGTGCGTGGTGTTTAGGCTGAACCGCTTGGGTGGTCCTAAATTCCTGTGCAAAAGCGGTCATTGCTCCTTGCACCCATGGTTTTATGGTGGAATCCAGGAAGCGATTCAGGATAACATTGATATCTTCAAAGGTGGGATGGCCAGTTACGGGGGTTGTAACTGTTGTCACAACATCAATGAAGACAACTGATGTGTCGCCTGCTTTCAATGATGGAGTCATTGTGGGCATAACAAGACTTCCGACCGTCATAGCTTGCACTCTGGTTGTTGCATTCAGGGTGTGTGCACCTATATGTGCAGTGAATAGTGTAGGTGTCCTAGAAAAGGAAGAAAATGTGGGAAATGTGACACCTAGACTCGATGTGTGGGAAGGAGGGGTTGTGACCTCGGACGGCTGGCCAACATTTCGCTCAACTGATTCGGAAGGAACCAGAGAGGTGGGTGAGTCTCGTGATTTTGAAACGATAGCCTGTTGGGAGGCTAACGAGTGGCTAGGTGAGGGCTGTGCATGCGCAGTTGAGCCAGATGCTGCGACTTCTACCCGGGAACCGAAAAGATCGGCTCCTGTTCTTAGGGATTCAGCTCAGCTTATGCTGATAAAGGGGTCACAGCCATCAAAGATATCCTCATCAGCTTTATCTAGTAGGCTCTTCCTGGTGCGTGGCTGTGCCTTGGGCTTTGAGAATTTGTCATGTTTCACTTTTGCCCGTTTCTCGCGGATCACATCATCGTCTGAATTTTTAACTACATGCGCAGCCTCAACATAATCAGACTTGTTCTTGTTGATTTCATCAAGAACCACTTGTTCATGCTGGACAGAGATCCGAGGCTCGCTTTCATGCTGTGGTGTTGTCCGAGTATCCCTGATCGTGAAGGTTTTAGGGCGGACAACTATAAATGGTGCTGCATCTGCTGCAGTGATCTTTCGGGGATGTGAGGCGACCATTTTTCCTTTTCGAATTATGGCGTAAGTTTCCTCCACTCCATCATTGTCGTCATCATCATCATTTTCATCGTCAGATCCGTCATTAGTACTGTGGGTGGCCACGCTATCGGATGCCTCATCGTCGGTTTTATTGGGGGCAGCACTGGACGATTCATCAGCAGATTCCTCAGCGTCCGTCGAGGTGCCCTCAGCCGTCCGACTCATCTCGAGAGAGTCATCAGACTTTCCTTCATAGGGCCGACGTGGAACTGGTTTCTGTGGCTTTGGGGCTCTCTTTGGACCCTCACGTTCACTCGGCTTAGTCCCTGGGTAGGTCCAACTGGGTTTTGCTGAACCATAGGGACTGTACTCAGATCTTCTTTGTACTTGATGACAACAGGATTTGACTGATTGGCAAGATTGAGCAGTGAGTCTAGGATCCGCAGTCCAGTGACATGGTTTTTGTCAGTCTTGAAGTACAGAAGCTTGGGCGCGGAGAAGTGTGGATCATCACCTCGTCGAGGAATGGAGTGGTGCGCTGTCGTGATGTCTTTGATGATTAGACCGAGCCACCTAGCATATGGGATGGTGCTCGACTTGTTTTTCTCCATTTCCTTAACCAGATCCATGAGCTCTGAGAAGAACAGCTCAACCATGTCGTATTTTTTGTTATAAGCAATACCGTGGAAGACCAGGAGAATCTGCTTGTTGCATTTGTCAAACCCGGCATGCTTTGGTGACAGACACTTGTTCACTAACCTGAATAGGCTCTTCCATGGGTGATGGAGGTATACCCCGTTGAAGTTTGATAGCTTGGGGAGAAGAGAAGCATAACCTAGAGCTGCTACGTCCTTGAGAAGGTCTGAAATGGACGGCAAAAGATCATAGTTATCATGGACCGGCAGCTCTAGAGTGGACCGTAGTGTGGACGGCGTCAGAACTATGCGCATGCCATTCAGTTTTGTCTGGATTTTGGAGCGATTCTTCACATACTCAGTATGCATGTGTCCCCAGAATTGTTGCAGATATATCTCTGGCACTGGTTTGGCACTGTTGAGTGTGGGCCAGAGATAGTGACCATTCATGATCGCGGGAATGACCGGGTCCTGGCATTTGAACACGCTCAGGTCTAGCTGGAAGTTATTATCCAGCACCTTGATCCACTTCCCTTGTGGGTAGATGGTATCATCAATTTGAGCTTTGTTTGTTCCTGCCATAATGAATTGTAGAGCATAGGGTCAGCACATTAGTCCTTTGTTGTTTATTTTTTTTGTTTTGTTGATATGTGATGTTTGTGGATTTTTGTTTTTGAAAAAGATGGGTGCAGGTGGATTTTTGAAAAAAATGCTAAGGCAAAACCTCAAGATTTCAATCTCGAGGTATAAAACTCGATATCGCGATCTCGAAGTTTAAATCTCGAGATCACGATGTCGAGGTTTAAATCTCGAGATCAAGATTTCGAGGTTTAAATCTCGAGATCACGATGTCAAGGTTTGAATCTCGATATCACGATGTCGAGGTTTAAATCTCGAGATCAAGATCTCGAGGTTTAAATCTCGAGATCACGATCTCGAGATTTAAATCTCGAGATCACTATCTTGAGTTTTAAATCTCGAGATCATGATTTCGAGATTTAGATCTCGAGACCCCAATCTAGAAGATGAACCGACGAGATCGAGATCCTCAAATCCAAACCTCAAGAACATGATTCTCGACTTCGCCTTCGTGCGAAATGACGATTTCCACCTGCAAATCAACAACACAAATATACAAAAGCGATTCAAAGACGATTTCCACCTGCAGATCAACCCAAAACCCATTTTTGGAGATTACTTGAACGATCGTTCAATTTATGATTGGGGTTTTCGAAAAACAGAGGATGAGAAGATTGACAGATAAGGATGTAGTTAGGGAAGAGATCGATGTTTGAAAACTAGGGATACTACCTTCGAAATGAGAAGCGAGAGAAGAGAACGATGACAGATCTCGAGAAGGCAGATTTCGAGAAGAGAGATGGAGGGGAAACGGAAGCTCTAGTCTTTGAGAATCCGGAAAATGCGAGAACGATGGCTTTGTAGGGTTTTGCGAGGTCGTATATACGCGAAATTTCCGGGCTTGGGCTTTTACGCGAAATTGCTGGGCTCTAGGCTTGACCTTTGTAGTCTGCGAGGTCTTTTATACGCGAAATCGTTGAGATAGGAGAAGATAGATTTCGAGAATGGTTTGGGCTTTGTGAGAAAATGTTGGGCCCCAAACCGATGCTTGCCCATTTAGCTTATTTAAAATTGTTTCCAAGTCCGAGTCAGAAAAAATAGAACTCCCCCTCAAACAGTGCAAAAAAATACACACACATGCAACTTGATATTTTTGTGCTTTTTCTCCCCCTCGATGAGTGCATCACACGCTATGTACAGATGCAACGCACACACACTCTTTTTGATGTTTTTCACTTTTTCTCCCCCTCAACACATGCAACGCACACTGTGTACAGATGCAACTCTCACACACTCTTTTTGATATTTTTCACTTTTCTCCCCCTTGACACATGCAACGCACACACACTATTTACAAGTCCAACACACACACACTTTTTACAGACCAGTAGAGATGAAATTACACGGGCTCGAGGTTCAACATGCCCAATTTGGATACCAGGAACTGGAATCGTTTTTCATCCAGAGCCTTAGTGAACAAATCAGCCAGTTGAAGCTCAGAGCTTACAAAGTACATATCGATATCCCCTTTTTCCACGTGGTCTTTGATGAAGTGATAGCGCAGATCAATGTGTTTGGTGCGTGGGTGGTGAACTGGGTTGCTGGTGATGGCAATAGCGCTCTATGAATCGCTGTAGATCGGGATGTGGTGGAAAGTGTAACCATAGTCTTTTAGCTGGGTCTTCATCCATAATATTTGAGAGCAATAACTAGCAGCCGCGACGTATTCTGCCTCGGCTGTAGACGTTGACACACAATTCTGCTTCTTGGAAGACCATCAGACTAATTTCTCGCCCAAGAACTGGACGGCCCCCGATGTACTTTTTCGGTCCATTCTGCAACCCGCAAAATCAACATCCGAATATCCGACAAGGTTAAAACCTGAGTACTTAGGGTACCAAAGGCCTAAGTTCACAGTGCCTCTCAAGTATCTCAAGATTCTTCTTACAGTGGTCAGATGAGATTCTTTCGGATTTGCTTCAAAGCGTGCACATAAGCATGTGGAGAATACTATGTCAGGCCTGCTAGACGTGAGATAAAGCAAAGATCCGATGATGGCCCTGTAGTTTGTAGCATCGACTGGTTTCCCTGTGGGATCTGAGTCCAGTTTATTGTTGGGTGACATAGGGGTTGTCATGGAAGATTTGCCGTCAATGTTGAACCTCTTAAACATTTCCAGGATGTACTTGGACTGATTGATGAAAATGTCGTCTGAGAGTTGTCGTACTTGCAGGCCTAGGAAGAAATTTAGTTCTCCCATCATGCTCATTTCAAACTTGGTTTTCATCAGTTTCTCAAAGTGTTTGCACAGACGCGGATTTGAGGAGGCAAAGATGATATCATCGACATAGATCTGAATCAGAATAATATCAGACTTCTGTCGCTTGATGAACAGTGTAGTATCAATCTTTCCTTTTGAGAAACCTGAATCAACCAGAAACTCTGTCAAGGCGTCGTACCAAGCCCTTGGTGCCTGTTTCAATCCATAGAGAGCTTTCTTGAGCTTGTATACGTGATCTGGGACGCGAATGTTTCATCATAGTCTATGTCCTCTTGCTGATTGTACCCCTTTGCGACCAGCCTTTCTTTGTTGCGCACAACGATGCCTTCTTCGTCCTTCTTGTTCTTGAACACCCACTTTGTGCCTATGATAGTTTTCTGAGAGGGTTTTGGCACGAGTGTCCACACTTGTAGTCTGTTAAATTGATTGAGCTCATCTTGCATAGCAATAACCCAATTTGGATCAGTGAGTACCTCCAAAACTTTGGACGGTTCATTCTCGCTTAGAAAGCAGGCAAAGTGACTAATTCACCGTGGCCGATCTTGTCCGCACACCTTGACTCGGATCACCAATTATTTGTTCAACAGGATGTGCCTTCGTCCATTTCCTTTCATGAGCCATAGGAATTGGAGTGATGATGGGTTGATCCGAGTCCTCATAGGGAATGGTTGTCTCGTGAGCAGCTGTGGTGTGCAGTGGAGATGATTCTGGTGTTGTAGCAAACACATGATCATCCACTTCTTTGTGATTGGATTGGGGAGTTGAAGGCGTAGACGACACATCATCTGGACCGAGAAGAAGTGGGATCTCTGCAGTGAGAGTGGGTTGTTGTGGAGCTGCTGATGTTGAAGCTGGTGTGCATGGAGGAGATGAAGGTTGGGAATTCTCGTAGAAGTTTCTGAAGAGAGAATTGAGAATCACACCTTCGTGTACTGAGTTCGGATCAGCTTTATCAGAAGCCTATGGTACAGCCTGTAAGTGTTCGGTTGCAAAGTCAGCCATTTCATAGAATGTTACATTCACACTCTCAATGACTATTCGCTTTTCTCGCAAATAGACCTTGTAAGCTTTGGACTGCAGTGAGTAGCCAATAAACACGCCTTCTCTGACTTTTGGGTCCAGCTTACTTCGCTCAGTTCGGTCGTTCAATACAAAGCACTTACAGCCAAATATCTTGAAGAATGAGATATCTGGAGTTCTGTTGAAAAGAATTTCATAAGGAGTCTTGTCGAAGCGTTTGTGGATGGATGTTCTGTTCTGAGTGTAGCACGTAGTATTGATTGCCTCTACCCACATGAAATGAGGCAGTTTGGATTGGATAAGCATGGTGCGTGCTGCTTCAACAAGTGTCCTGTTCTTTCTTTCAACAACTCTGTTCTGTTGGGGAGTTTTGGCTGCCGCAAATTGCTGAGTGATACCGAGAGATTCATAGAAATCAATGAGAGTTTGATTCTTGAACTCAGTACCGTTGTCAGTTCTGGTTATTCGAACACTGTGTTGTAGCAAGTTTTGGATGGTTCTGATGAAGGTCATAATGGTTTCTGCTGCCTCATCCTTTTTACGAAGAAATTTCGTCCATATGTACCTTGAGAAGTCATCAACGATCACGAGTGTGTATTTCCGACCATTGATGCTTTGGACTCTCATAGGTCCACAAAGATCCATGTGAATCAGCTGCAGCGGATGAGTAGATGATGGAACTGGTTTTGACTTGTGGGAGCTTCACGTCATTTTGTCCATTTTACAGGCACTACAATGATTTTCAGCGGAAGACTTTAACAGCGGAAGCCCCTTCACAAGTTTCTTGGAGGAAAGGATGAAAAGATTCTTGAAATTCAGATGGGAAAGACGTTTGTGCCATAAGTTGTTTTGTTCTGTTGAAGCTTTGGACAACAAACAGATGGAAGTGGTTGATTGTACACTTTCAGATCAATAGTGTACAAGTTTGATGTCCTGTAACACATTAATAATGAGTTCCCCACGCTGTCCAGCACACAACATTGTTTGGCAAAGAACCTCACTTCCATCCCGCTGTCACAGAATTGTCCTATGCTCAATAAGTTGTGTTTGAGCCCTTTGACATATGAAATAACTTTTATAGTGACACTAGCACAGATGACATCCCCATATCCAAGAATGGGAGAGGAGGCGTCGTTCCCGAATCTGACATTGCCTCCATAGCAGTTGGTGAAGTTGCTCAACAGATGTTTGATCCCGGTCATGTGGGTTGAGCATCCAGAATCCAAGTGCCACACATGACCGTCCTGCAAAACAATTAAGTAGGTTTAGGTACCCACCTTGGGATGGGTCCTTCCTTATCAATAGAAAACACCTTTCTAAACTTTGCTTTCAGTTGTGTTCCAAGGTCAGCAGCTTTTTCACCAAAAGATTTTTCTTTTGCGGGCTCTCTAATAGCCAGATCTTCCTTTGCAGTGGGTCTAGTTTTGGGACTCCACTTTGCAGTTTCAGTTTTAGTAGGTCCATGTTTGGGGACCCACTTAGCATTTTCGATTGTGGTGGGTCTGTTTTTGGGGACCCACCTTGTATTTTCAATTGTGGTAGTTCTGTTTTTGGGGACCCACCTTTGATTAAGTTTGGCAGAAGAGTAGACATGGGCTTTGTGATTGAATGGTTGTTTCTTGAGGTGAGTTTTAAAAATTTCCTCCTTAGAAAGCCTATTAAGATGTTTCCCCGAATGAACTCTGAGGGGATATTTCATATGAGGTATACAAAATATTCCCTTAGAAGTTTTATTCTTGGTTTCCTTTCTTGGTATGGACTTTCTTTGAGGTTTGACTTTAACAACATTCACATCACATTCATAATTATGAGAATCTGGAACAGAATAGCCATAAGCAATACTAGAATTATGAATAGAGCATTGTTCAAAAGATGTCACATAATTTTTCAGCTTGGGACTCAAGGCTGAACTGTTAGAAGTTGGTTTGACAGTGACAGAGTTACAATTAACTTTAGAATACAAAATAGAGCTGGATCTAGAGCCAGTCTTTTTCTCAAAAACTTTCTTCTTCCCTTCAGCGATTTCTTTCCTTTTCTTCCTCCACTCTTCCTTCCCTTCTCCCTTCTTTTTCACTTCTTGTCCTATGAACAAAGGAGAAGAGCGATGAGTGGATGATTCTGTGAAAAACTTAGTTTTGTCAGGAGAGGTGTGAGTATTCTTTAACTCAATATTGGAAATGGGTTGAGAAGTTGTTTTTGAATGATATTGTTTGCTGAGTTCATCGAACTTATTAAGAAGTTCCTCCTAGTTACTCTCAAAACCTTTCTTTTCAGTTTCAAATCTCTCTTTCTCGTTGTCTAGAGTTTTCTGAAGGTCTTTGAGTTTTTTAGCCATTGGAAAGATACAGGGTTCCTCTCCAATTTTTGAAATACCTACCCTTGGAAGTGGATCTAATGGATGTCCCAGGTGTGGTACATCCTTCGCAACAACATAAGGATCCTGACACTCATTAGTACAAAAACTTTGGCCTTCGTCTGTGAGGTACTTTTCATTTATAGTAGGATAATCGCAAGAAATTGCAGCCTTTGGGTTCTTTCTCTTTTCTTCTTCTTCTTCGGCATTTGCTTCATCACTTCTAAAATACATTTTCTGACCAAACTCTAGTCCCATGTAATCTTTGTTATAGATCTGAAGACAGTCAACTTTCTTTAGATTACACGGGTTGGTTATGCCAAGTCCGGTCCTAGGATTGTAGAACCGGTCATCACTTATTTGATTCAGAAAAATTGTTTGTTCTATTTGTCCTCTCCTAACTATTATGTCCTCAAGTTCCTTTATCTTGTTTAAAAGGGCCTTTCTTTTGTTTTGAAGAAAATCGCAATCAGCCTTTGCTGTGTTTTTCTCTCTTTCACTATCTTGCAATTTCTTAGTTGTCTCAGCTATTTTAAGTTCAAGACTTTCAAATTCTGTGGAAACTTTTATGACCTGCTTTTTTTCATTTTCTAATTGAATGCTTAGAGACGTCTTTTGGTCCAGATTTTGTTTCAGCACCCTGTAATTATTGTCTAATATCTCCTTTAGTTCTTTAATGATGTTGTCCTTTTCAAGTAAGGATTGATAATGATTAGGATCTGAGACATGGAGATTAGAAGTACTTACAGTGCTAGTGGAGCATTCATTCCCGGGGATCGCAGCATCACCCTTTCTATCGTCTTCTTCTTCCAACCGTGCCATCAGTGCATAGTTTTCTTCCTCATCCTCCTCATTAGAAGTGTCTTCAGCCCAATGATCCTCTTCAGCAAGCATTGCAGAATTTTCTTCTTCCTTTTGCACCATGAGCATCTTCTGCTTATTCCACAACATCTTCTGTTTGTAGAAGTTTGCATCCTTCTTCTTTGGCAGGCGACAGTCTTTGATGACATGTTATAGCGTTTTGGAGCATCTTCAGCTGTAGGTGTCCTCCCAGAAGAGCTTTGATCATGATGCTTCTTTTTGTAGTTTGTGGAGGAGGTTCTTAGTTTGTTTGAGGATCCATTCTTCTTTGCAAATTTCCTGGTCAATAATGCCATCTTCTTCTGAAGGTCATCAAGTTCAGCCTCGAGGTCAGGCTCTTCTTCATCACTTTCTTCATCTTCTAACTCAACCCCCACTTCCTTCTTCTTTTTCAGTGGTTTGGTTGTTCGTCGAGGCTGTGCTTCCATCATTAGAGCCAATGGGTTTGTGCTGGATTGATCCTAAGAGCAAGCAACGTCATTGGCAAGATGCTTCAAGTGTTCATGAAGGGTGCAGAGATCAATTTCATCAAGGTCAATATGTTGCCTCACATCCTTTACAGTCTTTCTCCATTCGGGGTGCAGACTGGACATAAATCTTATGTTCAATTCCATATTGGACTTGAACACCTTGCTCTTCCTCAGTTCATTGATCAGTTGGACAAATCTGTTACATATCTCATTTAGTGGTTCTCCAGGAGCAGCTTTGAAAGAGTCATAAACAATCAACGTGGTTGCTTTCTTGGTCTTCAAACTAATGATGGTGCCTTGGAGCAACTTTTCAATTTCGTCCCACATCTCCTTTGCTGTTTGCATGCTGTTAATTAACACATAGACTTCATTTGGGATGGCTTGGAGCAGATATGTTTTTGCCATGAGGTCACCTCTCAGCCTTAACTTGTCTGCCTCAGTATATTCTGATGGTACTTTCCGTCTCTGTTCAGGAATGATAGGTGGGTTATTTTCTGCATCTCCTCCAACTGAAATCGTCAGCTGAGCGGGTCCATCAAGGAGTGATTCAAGCATTGCAGCGGAATTGTCCTTGTCTTCAAGAAAGTTTAAGAAACGATTTCTCCACATTTGATATTCTCCTCTCCTTAGAACTGGAGGAGTGCTGCTGTTTCCTTGTGCATTAGAGTCTGTAGCCATTGCTGTAGAAAACTTACCGTTCCAGATTTGATCAAAAAATCAAAGATCCACCTTGAGATTTAGGATTTCGATATACTAGCTTCGAGATAAAGATCTCGAGATTTGTGTTTCGAGATTTCAAAAGTCGAGTTTAGATCTCGAGATTTCAAATGTCGAGATTTGAAATGTCGAGATATACACTTCGAGATTTTGAATTTCGAGAAATCAAAAGTCGAGATCTAGATGTCGAGAACTTGAAAATTCGAAACCCAAATGTCGAGTTCCGAAAGTCGATATCCTCAATGTCGAGATCCTGCAAGAAGAAAAATTTGAGATTCCAAAATCTGAAAGTTGTTCCCTGTACTTTTTGATGTCGAGATTCTCATGTGAAAAATTCAGCCCAAAAAGTCGAGCAGAGCCTGGAAAAACACTAATCTCAAGATCTACCTGTCGAGATCTCAAAAACAAAAAGTTTGCAAAAAACGAAAACGAAGGTATACTGCTTGATCGTCTAAAGAGTGTGATCTTAACAATATAACTTTTACAGCTTTTTGATCAAGAACAGGAGTAAAAATGATAAAAACGAAAAATACAGATGACCGATGAAAAATGGTAGAGTCTTCATCGTTGATCTTCTGATCAGTTCTCGATCCTCTCTGATACCATTTGTTAGTCCCTGTTTTCTATAACATCAATATGAAACGATCTATCAAGGAGCAAAATAGCAGAAAGATGAACATGATGAAACCCTTCTTTGATAAACCGTGAACTTGTACAGAGAATGATATGCACTAAGGCTATTTTGATCGAGTACGAAAGTTAATGCAAACTTAAACCTAAAGCGCCTTTTTATATGCGCAGGTAAAAGGTTTGCGTAAAGGCTTTCAGCCTGATATGGGCCTGACACATTGGCCCCATATCTTTTATACCCTAATAAATACAAACATTAATAACAAAGGATATAATAAAAGCTAAACTATTACAAGACATATGACAAGCTTGATTCACAATAAAATGATCTTCAACAATCTCGCATTTTCAAATTTTGAAGATCTCTACATTAGGATCTCGAGATTCTCGTTTATCAATGTCAGGAAAGATTTCGATGTTTTGTATATTTCAAGATCTTAGGAATTCCTTGATGTTTTGATTTTTTCAAAGTTTGGAATTTCTTGAATCTCAGATTTTTTCAAAGCTTGACATTCTTCACAGTTCATCGAAGCTTTAAATTATAGGATTTTTAGATGATTCTCTAGTTTTCAAAGTTTTAAAAAAGTTTTCAATGTTCTGATGTTTTTCAAACGTAAAGTTTTCGATATTCTGAGGTTTTCGAATTTTCAAAGTTTTCCGATGTTCCAAACAACTTGAAATTCTGAAGATTTTGAAGTCTCGAGGTTTTATTTGCAGGTGGATTTCTTAAGTATTCTTCGAGGCAACCTCGAGATTAAGATTTCGAAATTTCAATCTCGAGAGAAGGATCTCGAAGTTTAAACCTCGAGATTGGGATCTCGAGTTTTTGCCTTAGAATTTTGTTTGGAATTCCACCTGTTCTCGATATTCAACATCGAGAACCTCAACTTCGGAAAAATTCCTTGAAAGCTCAAAATTCAAAACTTTCAGCGACATTGCACTGTTTTGGCCATAACGTTTGACTCGATGATCCGATTTAAGCGAATCATACCTTGTTGGAAAGCTAACGAAAAGATCTACATGAATTCAGGGGGTTCACCAAGAACCTCAAAACCACGCGCCCTCACTCTCCGTTCTTGATGGAGATATCGTAACTTGGTAAAAACTATGTAAATCACTGATGTCAAGGTCAAAATTTAGACAAATCTGATCAAATTCTTCCAAATTCAAACCAAAGATCAAACTTGGTCTATGCTAATCTGCATAGGTCCCAAAATCGTAGATAATTCAATCAAGCTCGCGTCAACGGTCATTTTACAACAATCAACGATCAACTACTGAAGTCTCCCCTAACTCATCAACATTATGTGGTCATCAATGTGCTGAAATTCTAGATGATGAGTTCAGGGAAAACCGTCATGTGTGGTACCTGTTCAGATTGCTCCACAGACATGGCGAGTATCTCAAGCTGTGAGCAATCAATCCTTGCACATTCTGAGGGGGAGTTTCAGTTTTCTCCTCCTGGCGTCTTACACCGACAAAGCAAGGAATCTCTAAAAGGATGCACCATTTTAGGGAGAGTTTTCAACGTTCTCCTCCCCGGTGCCTAACAATGACAAATCATACCGAGTGCTCCAGTTGAGGGGGAGTATAGAGAGAAAATCAGGAAACAAAAACTAATCAGAGAACATGTCCCTATGGCTTAGTAAACCCAACTAAGCCTACCTAAGGGACAAAGTCGAGAGTAAGTGAGTGAGCGAGTGAGTGAGTGAACATTATGAGCGTTAGGAAGTAGAAGGCTCAAGTGAGCAAGAAAACAATAATCAATTGAACATTTACTCCTAGCCACTCAAATACTCTGGACAATCCCAATAGGTTAAAGACTGATTTAATCAGATCCCGGGTAGAAGTCACTGCATCTTGTCCAACAGTGCATGCTTAACCCTATCCAAGACCACTCACTTGTCTCCCAACAGACAGGTGTTTAATCATATTTTACGGGGAACCTCGCCTCTCGTTACTGTCTCCTTCTGAGGCAAGTGATACCGACTACAGTGGCCTCAGCCCCATGCCACTGAACTTTCATTGATCACGTCATGTCTAGTTACCTCACTCCCAAATGTTTTGAATTTTCTAGGACACGTACGCACTTTTAGAGTCAGTTGCAGGTCTTCATGACCCGCGAGAACTTCCATAGGGCTCATCTATTACAGATGTAGACCAATGATTGGAAGAAAGTCCTGCTGTTGCAACATAAGAATCACCAACATTCTCAGGCCATTGCTTTAGAGTTTATCTCTATGGTGATGATAACGAGTGTCTACATGACCTCGGGGGGCTACAAGTTTCTCAATGCTGATCTTTATGATCATGCAATAAAAACCAGAGTGACATCTATTCAGATGCTTCACAATGACTGGTTGGAAGTCATGTTAAAACTTTAATGTTTCTATCGTTTTATACAAGCCACACATCAGTGTTTACATTGATGTTGTGATAACGGAACACCTCAGTGTTTCTGGTTTTATCCCTTTATCTTTCTCTTTGTTTTTTCTGTTTTATTTCCCACTTCGAATAAAAGAATAAAGGCATGACGCCCTGATTCATTGGATCGTCATGAGGGGGAGAGTGGTCCACATGTTGTTAACTCTCAACAAATGGACAACTCTTTCCAACACTTCTCTCCTCCAACACTTTCTCTACCATCTCTATCAAAAGCTTCGAATCAAATGGACAACTACGCTCACAAGTCAACCATCATTTTCCGATGTGCCACCGACAAGGTCTCCTGAAACGCAATCACTTCAAAGTTCAAATAGTCAAAAAGACTACATTGTGGAGGAGACAGAGTCAGATACTCGTGTACTGAAGATGAATCCCGTGCGCGCCTGAAAATTATCAGAACATCCATTCTAATGGCGCCTTCGGACTTCATTCAAGCTGATCAAGAGCTACTACTGGAAGGCAAGGATTACAAGCAAAAGATTCATCAACTCCCGGCATCAAAGAACAAATTGATAAGAAGACATCAAAGGGGAGATTGCAAGGAATTCTTTATAAAGCCTTCTCAAGAAGTCGAGTTCAAAGACAAAGGAAGCTGAATAACAACAAAGACAAAGATATATGCGCTGCAATGCTGATTCAACAGGATTGAACACCAAGGGTGAGATTGTTGGGAATATTTTATGGTGTCCAATCTATTTAAATATATTTGTATTTGTGTAGTTATTTATTAAATGTGTAATATGGGCCACAAGTGTATATCAACCCATTAGCTTCTTTGTAACCCATAAGTTAGCCAACTTCCCATTATAAAAGGAAGCTAACTTATGGAAAACCTAAGGCTTGAGAGTATAGAGGCGAGATAGAGAGATTAGGTTTTACGCTCTCTCTCTCTCTCTCTCTCTCTCTCTCTCTCTCTCTCGAGGGAGAGCAGCGGCAGTTCACGGTATACCAGATTTGTTTATCATCTCGATGTCTTTCTATCTACCTCTTCTTCACTGTTATGATTGTTTGATTGTTAGAAAATGGGTCTAACAAAAAAGATTGTGGGTCAAAGAAGACATTGATTTGATTCACACAGATGTGTGTGGATCATTCCCAACTCAAGTTAGAGGAGGTTTTTCCTATTTCGTCGCATTTACTAATGATTTTCCTAGGTGCAGGTTTTGTGTATCTTATGAAACACAAATTAGAAGACTTTGAAAAATTTATGGAGTATAAAGCTGAGGTAGGGAAACAACTTGACAAAAGTACTAAAACTCTATATTATGATCATGGAGGAGAATACTTGAGTAAGGAGTTTCTGGATTACTTAAAGAGTTAAGGAATTCAGTCACAATGGACTCCTCCAAGAACACCACAGTTAAATAGTGTTTCTGAAAGGAGAAATAGAACCTTGTTAGACATGGATAGATTCATGATGAATTCTACTTCTCTTCCAACATATCTTTGGAGGTATGCATTGCAAACCTCAATATACATTCTAAATAGAGTTCCATCAAAGTCAGTATAGAGGACACCGTATGAGTTAATGTATGGTAAGAAGCATATTCTTTCACATATTAAGGTGTGGGTTGCCTTGCATATGGGAAGAAAATGCATACTCATAAGTTGGAATCTAGAAGTGAAAATGCTATTTTGTGGGGTATCCTAAAGAAATTAAAGGATACTATTTCTATCATCTTAAGGAACATAAAATCCTTATTTCCACACATGCACGATTCCTGGAAGAAGACTTAGTCTTTAAGGAATTCAATCGTGAGAAGATAGACATAAAGAAATTCAAGAACCACAAAATAACATAGAGGATGAAGACTTGTTAGATGGTCAAAACAAGGATTCAGTGGGAGAATTAAGTGGAAGTATGTCTCTAGGAGGATATCCTACAGCTAGTGAGAATAACATGAGAAGCACCTTGTACCAGCAAGTGATTCCTATTGGGTAAGAAATGACATGGTTTTCATTCCTTGTGCACTTACTTCTCCTTCTCTGGAAACACTTGAGAGTGTAGCACCAGAAAATTCTCCGAGCATTGGACAGTTGATATGCACTAGTTTATAGTGCATAAATGTATGTTTTTGTATTGACTTTGTGTAGATTTTCTATCAGCTTTAGTTAGTTTGTAAACATTTGTTTCATGTTGTTTGTAATTGTTTTTAGCTTTCATGTGTAGTTGTAGAATAGTGGTAGTGCTTTTAGTAAGGAAAAGGAGAAAAACTGAAGACAAAAAGGGCCAGGAACACAAAACCCGGCCGGGTCAGACCTTGAACCCGGTCGGGTCTGATTCAACAACCGTAAGTGCTTGGAAAGTGCACTCACCCGGTCGGGTCCCCTACCTCACCCGGTCGGGTCTGACTTGACCCGGGACATTTTAAAGTGCTGAAACACAATAACGTGGAAGATAATCTGATTTTGACCGGTACCCGGTCGGGTAAGTACTATACTCGGTCGGGTACCCGACCAAAGGTGTTGAAAAAACACCTATAAATAGCACATGTTTTCTTCACAAATCATCATCCCTTCTTCTATACTCCTAAGCTCAGTTTAGAATAGCATTTCTTATATTTTTTATAGCATGTTTAGTCTCCAAACGAGGAGCTAAACTTCCATTTCTTGGTTTTGCTCTTGAAGTTTGTTGATTATTAAAGTTGTGAGTTATTTTCTTAACTTCTTCTCTTGATTATTATTTCTTCTCTTAATCTCATTCTATATTAATGTTGGAGGGTTGCTAAGTGACGATTAGTTAACGTTCCGACATTAATTACTACTAGAAACGATCAAAGAATCGATGGTTAATCATTGGTGGTTTCACAAGTAAGTAACTTTGGTTTATTAATGCACGGTAGTGGTTAATAGACTTAAGAGGGATCAATTTTGTTGGTTAAACCAAAACCGTTGTGTTGAGGTTATCAATCTCAATTGATTTCATCAAGGAGTTAAAAAGATTGAATGCTACTATTATATCGGTTTACGGCGTTGTTCTATATTTGATTAATAGTAAGGGTTATTAATAAACGGTCATTGTTAATGACTACCCTCGATGAATTGGAGATACTCCTCGATTGAGTATTCGAGAGGGGATAAGTTATAGATATAACCAGGATCGACTAAAATATATCAACAAGTGGAAAGTAGCAAAGCCAAGTCCCTTTTATTCTTGAATTAAATCTCATATAAGTCGTTCATCTTAGTTTTTAATTTAATTAAATCATTCATCACCAAAACCCCCCCTTTATTTACTAAGTTTTATAAAAAGAGAATTGTTCCTTTCCCTGTGGATACGAACTCTACTTCACCTATGCTATGTATAAGTGTTAGTATCGAATTATTTTGACGCACCGTGACAAAGTGTTCGTCAAATTTAGCGCCGTTGCCGGGGAGAGGCAATTAATTTTTCTTTTTATTCTATTTCAAGAAAAATAAAAAAAAATTATATATAAAGATTTCTATTTTTCTGAGCTTTGTTTGAGTATATGGTAAAAACCCGATCCATAAACCAACTCACCTACCAAACAAACCCTGAAATAGAGCTAGCTCTCGAGCGGTTGAAAAATAAATTCTCAAACACCGACTCGGGAGAATCCTCAAGTGTTAGTTCTCATTCTAGCGAATCCGAAGAGTCAATATCGATGGCTCTTGAAACAAGAACGCTGAGGGAGCTCACAGCTCCCAATCTAAATCAACAACCCTTATGTATCACCTTCCCAACTCTTGATGCGGGTGCTACATTTGAGTTGAAATCCGGACTCATACATCTACTCTCATCTTTCCACGGGCTATAGGAGAGGATCTGAATAAACATCTTTCGGAGTTCCACATCGTTTGCAGAAGCATGTGCCCGAACGGCGTTACCGAGGAGCAAATAAAGTTGAGGGCCTTTCCATTCTCCCTCAAAGACAACCCCAAATATTGGCTATTCTATCTTCCCTCGGGAAGCATAGACATTTGGGCGGCCATGAAGAAGAGCTTCCTCGAAAGGTATTATCCTGCCTCAATCTCCTCATCTCTAAAGAAACAAATCAGCAATGTGGAGCAAAAAGATGATGAATCGTTCTACGAATTCTGCGAACGATTCAAGAAACTTTGTGCAAGCTGCCCGTATCACGACTATTCGGAGCAAGAACTCATCCTTTACTTTTACGATGGTCTTTGCGATGATGATAGACAGATGATAACTGCCGCATGTGGAGGAGGAATAGTCAACAAAACTCATTCTCAAGCTAGGAATCTTATCTCGGAGTTGGCCAAAAATTGTAGACACTATGACCGGCGGTCAACAAAGAGAGTCATGGCGGCGGAATCCAACAACTCGTTGGAAAGTCAAGTGGCCGGCTTGACTTCTGTGGTTAAAGATTTCCTATTAAATCCAAAAACCCAAGAAGTCAAGGTCTGCGGCATATATTCAACACAAGGGCATCCCACCGATTCTTGTCCAACTCTACAAGAGGAGAACTCCGAACAAGTCAATGATTTGGGGTTTCAAGGCCAAAGGAGGTACGATCCTCACGGCAACACCTACAATTCGGGATGGAGGGATCATCCAAATCTAAGGTACGGAAACTCTCAACCCCCTCAATAATCAAACCCTCCTCCTCAACAATATAAACAACAAGGCCAAACATCGAAATCGAACATGTCCACTGAAGACATGATCCGAGCACTAGCCATGAACATGACTACGATGCAACAAAGTGTGGCCCAATTTCAAGAAACAACAAAATCTAGCATCCACAACTTGGAAAGCCAAATGAGCCAAATCTCAAATGCCGTGAGTAGTCTTGAAGCTAGGGATTCGGCAAAACTCACATCTCAAACGGAGCCGAATCCAAGGCAACAAGCTCATGCGGTCACTTTGAGAAGTGGCAAAGAATTGGTTATGGCTAAGGAAAAAGCAAAGAGCCATGTTGGAGAAGAAAAGGAGGAGATCTTGGTGCCAAGCACAAATCCTCAAAATGAAGAGGAAAAAGAGGAGGAGATTACACCTCAAAGAAAGTTCCCACCGCTCGATTCATATGAGCCGGTGCCACCTTTTTCGGAGGCTCTCAAGGATAACCGGAAATACAACAATGACAGAGACATCTATGAGAACTTCAGCAAATGTGAGGTAAATATCCCTCTTCTCAATTTAATAAAAGGTATTCCTAGGTTTGCAAAGTTTTTTAAAAAACTTTGCACAATTAAAAGGAAACACAAGTTGAATGGCAAGCATAAAATCCAAGTAAGCGAAAGAGTGTCGGTCATTTTTCAAAAGAAACTGCCTAAAAAGTATAGTGACCCGGGAATGTTCACTATACCATGTAAACTTGGAAATTCTAGTTCTTCTAGGGCTATGTTAGATTTGGGTGCATCAATCTAAAACTTTGTCACGGTGCGTCAAAATAATTCGATACTAACACTTATACGTAGTATAGGTGAAGTAGAGTTCCTATCCACAGGAAAGGAACAATTCTATTTTTATAAAACTTAGTAAATAAGGGGGGGGGGGGGGGGGGGGGTTGGTGATGAATGATTTAATTAAATTAAAAATTAAGATGAACGACTTATATGAGATTTAATTCAAGAATAAAAGGGACTTGACTTTGCTACTTTCCACTTGTTGATATATTTTAGTCGATCCTTGTTATATCTGTAACTTATCCCCTCTCGAATACTCCATCGAGGAGTATCTCCAATTCATCGAGGGTAGTCATTAACAACGACCGTTTATTAATAACTCTTACTATTAATCAAATATAGAACAACGCCGTATACCGATATAATAGTAGCATTCGATCTTTTTAACTCCTTGATGAAATCAATTGAGATTGATAACCTCAACACAACGGTTTCGGTTTAACCAACAAAATTGATCCCTCGTAAGTCTATTAACCACTACCGTGCATTAATAAACCCAAGTTACTTACTTGTGAAACCACCAACGATTAACCATCGGTTCGTTGATCGTTTCTAGTAGTAATTAATGTCGGAACGTTAACTAATCGTCACTTAGCAACCCTCCAACATTAATATAGAGTGAGATTAAGGGAAGAAATAATAATCAAGAGAAGAAGTTAAGAAAATAACTCACAACTTTAAGAGCAAAACCAAGAAATGGAAGTTTAGCTCCTCATTTGGAGACTAAACATGCTATAAAAAAATATAAGAAATGCTATTCTAAACTGAGCTTAGGAGTATAGAAGAATGGATGATGATTTGTGAAGAAAAAGTGTGCTATTTATAGGTGTTTTTTCAACACCTTTGGTCGGGTACCCGACCGGGTATACTACTTATCCGACCGGGGTAATGGTCAAAATCAGATTATCTTCCACGTTATTGTGTTTCAGCACATTAAAATGTCTTGGGTCAAGTCAGACCCGACCGGGTGAGGTAGGGGACCCGACCAGGTGAGTGCACTCTCCAGGCACTTACGATTGTTGAATCAGACCTGACCGGGTTCAAGGTCTGACCCGGCCGGGTTTTGTGTTCCTGGCCCTTTTTGTCTTCAGTTTTTCTCCTTTCCCTTGCTAAAAACACTACCACTATTCTACAACTACACATGAAAGCAAAAAACAATTACAAACAACATGAAACAAATGTTTACAAACTAACTAAAGCTGATAGAAAATCTACTCAAAGTCAATACAAAAACATACATTTATGCACTATAAACTAGTGCATATCAAATATCCCCACACTTGAATCTTTACTCATCTCGAGTAAATGTAATCCAAGAAATCCTAAAATGATAAGTTCATCAACATAACCATCACAAAGTTTTTTTTTTGAAAAATAATCACAAGGTATCCCCAACATAAAGAGGTCACATCAAGGGGTCTTCCATTCTAATTTCTTCATGCAATGAACCTTCTTTAGTCATCACCCTTAAGATCCTGAAGAATAAAAAGAACTACATTCTCTCATTCTCTCATTTTGCCTTGGTGCCCTTTCGGGTTTTCAACCCAGCTTCCCACATTTTCTTTCAATAAATCTCACAAACTCACTCTTATTTTTGCTTTATTTTTGCTTAAGTTCAAAATTAAGTTCCACTTTCAAACATTTCCTTATTATCTACATTAAAACAGTGTCAAACAGTGTCAAACAGTGCCAAACAATGTTCAAACAGTGCCAAACAGTGCACTCCACAGTAAAGTCAAATTTATTTTCTTAATATGTGTGAAGTCAAATGTGGAACTTGTTTTGGAATCAGAGGGAGTATTAAAGTTGTGAGTTATTTTCTTAACTTCTTCTCTTGATTATTATTTCTTCCCTTAATCTCATTCTATATTAATGTTGGAGGGTTGCTAAGTGACGATTAGTTAACATTCCGACATTAATTACTACTAGAAACGATCAACGAACCGATGGTTAATCGTTGGTGGTTTCACAAATAAGTAACTTCGGTTTATTAATGCACGGTAGTGGTTAATAGACTTAACAGGGATCAATTTTGTTGGTTAAACCGAAACCGTTGTGTTGAGGTTATCAATCTCAATTGATTTCATCAAGGAGTTAAAAAGATTGAATGTTACTATTATATCGGTATACGGCGTTGTTTTATATTTGATTAATAGTAAGAGTTATTAATAAACGGCCGTTGTTAATGACTATCCTCGATGAATTGGAAATACTCCTCGATTGAATATTCAAGAGGGGATAAGTTATAGATATAACAAGGATCGACTAAAATATATCAACAAGTGGAAAGTAGCAAAGCCAAGTCCCTTTTATTCTTGAATTAATCTCATATAAGCCGTTCATCTTAATTTTTAATTTAATTAAATCATTCATCAACAACCCCCCCCCCCCATTTACTAAGTTTTATAAAAAGAGAATTGTTCCTTTCCATGTGGATACGAACTCTACTTCACCTATAGTACGTATAAGTGTTAGTATCGAATTATTTTGACGCACCGTGACAAAGTGTTCGTCAACAGTCCAATGAAGGAAACCTCATCACAATCAGAATGAGCAGTCTAAATGAACACAAAATATTCATGTCACGCCCTGGACCTACCCAGACACGTCAACAACCCACCGTACAGTTCGAATAGTCAACCGCAGTCCAACACATTCATACTATACAAGGCGTCTGGAATATCATTCACACATAGTACATCCATAAACAAACATAATGTAAAACATTCATTAAAGCAGCGGAAACATTATTACAAGTGTTCAAGCCACACTTGGCAACCTAGGCATACAAGCCCCCAAATTATTATTTAGAAAATAGTACCTATGAGCATTACTGTAATTTTTTTAAAACAGAAACGGAGGAAGCACGAACCACGTCTTGACTCCTTGATCTTCCCGAAGCAACGGGCGATAGTAGCAACCTTCAAGTTCTACCTGAAACTGTGAGGTGGTCTCCCTCGTGAAGGGGAGGTCAGTACTTTGAAGCATTTGAAAAGTACAATGAACACTACACTGTATATAATCAATGTTTCAATTTCTAAGACCCTCAATATAGGGTATTATTTTATAGGCCATAACCCCATGTTGCCCTCTTTTAAAATATACTTACTTTATAATTAAAGTCAAATAGTCGTCCCGTGGCCCATATTCATTTTGAAACGTCCTCCCCCGTTTCCTCGTGACTATTAGTCACGATTGTCATAACCTTCGGTAAGTTATTTTACCGTCATGGGTCATTTCTCAATTATATTAATTAGCCATCATGGAGTCTCACTCAATCTTACTATTATACTGTGCTAGAGCCTCCCTCTTAGTGATCCTATGTCGTGCTAGAGCCTCGCTCTTAGTTGCTCTACGTTGTACTAGAGCCTCGCTCTTAGTCATTCAACGTTGTGCTAGAGCCTCGCTCTTAGTCAATCTACATTAGGCTAGAGCCTCGCTCTTAGTCAATCTACAATTTGTACTAGAGCCTCGCTCTTAGTCGAACTACGTTATGCTAGAGCCTCGCTCTTAGTCACCATTACGCCATGATAGAGCCTCACTCTTAGTCAAGTTATTCGATTCCTAAGCCAATTCTATGCCTAGAATCAATTTACCTTGAGTAACCTTTAAGGCCTACTCCTAATATACTTAGAGCTTATACAATTCAACCTTAAGGTATCTCTTGAGACTACCTATGGTATGACTTCTCACAATCCGAAACAAATGGATTAATTCTATCATTTTTCATACTAACATTCCGACTAGTATTTCAATACTAGTCAATTAATCTGGGAACAACCAAGTTCCTAATTCATAGTCATATTGTTCATCTCAATTGGTTTTCCAATCCAAATATAATTTAATCTCAATATCAAAAACATCACTTTTATCCGTTCATGAATTCTATACATGAAGTAAAAGTATATTTTATCACAATATTTTCATAGTTAATTCCATTATCATGCCATCACTTTCATATCACATAATCATACACAATTTCTTCCAAATTTGTATATCATGCTTGATTTACTCATAAACAATAGTATTTTCATTTAGGCATTATAAATCATTAATAATCCATGAAAATCACATTTAACTACCTTAGGTAATCTTATGAAATTAACTCACTAATTATAAGCAATATAGTCAGTCATCCTCACCTTATGAAGTGCTTAACTAGTTGCCTTTGTGAAGCTCTTCGATCAATCCTCGTTCTAGGCCGATTGAATCACAAAAGCTGGACTGCTGGGCAAAAGCCGGATGGCTTTCACCAAAAGCCGGATGGCTTTCACCAAAAGCCGGGCGGCTTTCGTGGTCTGCAACTACCAACAGCTCCTTTGGAGTGGCGGTTTCCGACGATTTCGACTCCTATCGATTCACCCACTCTTCTAAGTTAATTGTCACTACTTTATAACAATATTCTACAATTTTAAACGTGTAGAACCTCATATTTAATACACCATATGATTTCTTAAAAATCATACAAAAATAATACTAGCTAGAGGTCCTTACCTCAATCCTAGCTCTTTCCCCTTTGGATTTTCTTTGTTGTTGCTTCCTCCAAGCTTTGACCTTGTGAGAGTGTTCCTCCCTATAGCTTCTCTAACTTGGTTGGTTTGTATGACTCAAAATGAAGGAGGGAGAATATCATTTCAATCAATTGAGAATTAATGTATGAGTGGGGACAATGAGAGGTGTGGTTTGTCCTCAACCATCCTCACATTCACTTGTCTGCACAACCACGTTGGTTTGTTCTCTTTTCCACATTATTTGAGGGCCTGAGGCTTAGTTGACTTGTAGAATATCCCAAGTGCGTGTAGGAAGTCCCTACCAATTATTATTGTTATTTTTGGCAGGTTGAGTCAAAATAGCATTCGGGTTGCCCAAACATTTTTACCAACTCGGTTGGCATTTTATTTGGGCTTCTATAATTATTATGGTTGAGTAAATGGCCCAAATAGGAATGGCCCATTAACCCCTGAGGATCACCGGACGGTCGTCCCCAAAAGCCTAACAGTCGGGGACAAATACCCTCAGAGTGGTCCGAGGCAGTGATGACGTTCATCTCCTGCACCAAGATGGCAGTAAACGGTGACGACGTACGGCCTCCTCTCATGGGATAACTTAAGCAGGCAAACAACGCATCAGGATAAGTACATCAGGAGACACTGCCTCAACAGTTCGTATACCATGGGATCATCCCACGGTGAGCGCCATGCTCCCACTCCCAAAACGACATAGTTTTGCACAATCTTTTTTAAAAAAATCGCGTGAACAGTACACGTGTGTACAGTAACTGTTTTTCCTTCTTTTTGTCCGAGTAGCACGAATGATGTAACTCACATGTAAATATATGTAACTCACGTTATTGATCAATGTAACTCAAGTCCAGTTGAAATGTAACTTTGTCAAATACATAGTATAAGAAGTAAACTTTGATTTAAATGTAAATAATGATAAAAAAGAAGTCAAATTATTTTACATAAATAGTGTTATTGTTTTGTTTTTAATATCAGGGCTACAAAAATGATTTTTTTTATATAACAAAAATTCTTTGAATATCAAAGGTTGATTGTGTTATGTAACTAATAGACATGTAACTTTAGGCAAATCCTAATGTAACTGCATGTATTTTCAAATGTAATTTGAGCCAAATCAAAATGACATAGTTGGAGTTTATTCTGTGGTGTAACTCGCATACATTAAGATGTAACTCGTGTATATTAAAATGTAACTCGTGCATGAGAAGATGTAACTCACGTATATTAAGATGTAACTCTAATATAATATATAAATACTAATCCAAACAAATAAATCCTCAATGTGGAGCTTAATTGCAGCATATCATGTATGCCAGAAATGCTTATTTTCTAATTTAAGTGTGATAATTTGAGAGTCTTCATAAGTAAGCTCCAAATATTCATGGAAATAGAATAGCCACTACGGAATTTACAGAAGCTATCGACTGCAGGGATTCTCTCCATGGTTCAAGGCAGTCAAGGCGAACTCCGCCGATTTGATTAGAGTTAATGACAAATCAAATTTGCCAATGGATTTTGACTTTAAGAACTCGACGGAAATTACAATTAGAATGATACGAGTATGAAATTGGCCGAATTTTATTTCGTGCTCGCCGGCTGCGTGCAGAGCTCCGTCTCTGTAGGGAAAGGCAGCCCTGTTCCTTTTTTAAACTAAACGACACCGTTTTTGGGCTTGGAGCACGATGCTCACCGTGGGATGATCCCACGGTATAATTTGCGCTGCCTCAGCAACTTGGAAGGCACCACGGGACACCAGGCAGCCAATGCCTGGGGACGACCGTCGCCACCCATTGGTCTGAAACCATGCCAAGAAATCCACCGTCACGTTAGGAGCGTCGGCTAAGGGCAACAAGAACGTCTCCAAGGGCTTGGGGGACTGGAGACGCTTTCCCCCGACTTCAGGGGACGTTTGTCCCCAACAGGCCAGCAAGACCCAATTGCAAGACGAACGTCTTCAAGGACTAGAGATGCTTTCCCCCCTACATCAAGGGACGTACGTCTCCAACAGGCAGCAAGGCCCAATTTCAACACGGGCGTCTTCAAGGACTGGAGATGCTTTCCCCCTACATCTGAGGACGTACGTCTCCAACAGGCCAGCAAGGCCCAATTGCAAGACGAACGTCTTCAAGGACTGTAGATGTTTTCCTCTATATTAGGGGACGTACGTCTCCAACAGGGCAGCAAGGCCCAATTGCAAGACGAACGTCTTCAAGGACGAGATATTTCTCCCTACTTCAGGAGACGTACATCTCCAACAGGCCAGCAGAGCCAAATTACAAGGTGTACGTATGGAACCCTGACCTTGGGAGCAGGCAGGACACAAGAGACAAGATTGGGGGGACGCTCGTCCCCACCACTTAGCGGAAAATTCAAACACATATTGAATTTTAAATTCAAGTACATCCGGGTGCGATGTCACAATTCAACTCCATAGGTCTTCTAGGATTCGTCATGAACCAACTAGTTTTGGCTTCCTCATGGAGGGTCATGATGGTGTTACGATTCCACACAAGGATGAAACTAAGGCCTACACTAAATCAATATTAGATGTTGATTCAGAGAGGTAACGAGAAGCCATGAAATATGAAATGGACTCGATGTCTATCAATCAAGTATGGAACTTGGTTGACTTGCCTATTGGGGTTAGACCCATCGGATGCAAATGAATTTTCAAGAAGAAAATTGATGCTAAAGACAAGGTGCAAACATACAAAGCTAGACTAGTGGCTAAAGGTTATAGTCAGGGAGAAGGAATTGACTATAGTGATACATATTCGCCAGTTGCAAAACTCAAATCCATTCGGATTTTTCTTGTGATAAGTTGCATACTATGATTATGAGATTTGGAAAATGGATGTCAAAACCTCTTTCCTTAACGGAAACCTCAAGGAGGAGGTATACATGGTACAACCTGAAGGTTTTGTATCCAAGTCAAATTCTAAATCAGTATGTTAATTGGAGAAATCCATTTATGGGCTAAAGCAAACCTCTAGGAGTTGAAATATCAATTTTGATGAAATAGTCACATTGTTTGTCTTCGTCAGAAGAAATGAGGGTGCTTGCGTGTTTAGAGAGCGCAGCAGGGATAGCGTGATTTTTATAATCATATATGTTGATCATAGAGAATGATATCCTCTCATTAAAGTACGTGAAAGAATGGTTATCCAAAGTCTTCATGAATATCTTTTAGTCTATGGTAGACAGAAAGAACTAGTAAAATTTAATTATTCTAACAATAGCTTCAGGGAACAGTCAGTTTTCAATCTCAATGGAACAATAGTGCTGAAAGAGTTACAAGTAAGAGACTACTATAAATTTGACAAATAGAGTCTAGTGAATTGTTTCATTTGATGCAATTTAGGTAAGCGTTTAGATACGTGAGTTCTGACGAGCACGTTGTCACGGTGCATCAAAATAAATTCAATACTAGCACTAATACGTAGTATAGGTGAAGTAGAGTTCGTATCCACATGGAAAAAAATAATTCTCTTTTTATGAAACTAGTAAATAAAAGGGGTTTTTTGGGATTGAATGATTTAATTTAAAAACTAAGATGAACAACCTATATGTGTTTTAATTCAAAGATAAAAGAACTTGGCATTGCTACTTTCCACTTGTTGATATATTTTAGTCGATCATTGTTATATCTATAACTTATTCCCTCTCGAATACTCAATCGAGGAGTATATCCAATTCATCGAGGGTAGTTATTAACAACGACCGTTCATTAATAACCCTTACTATTAGTCAAGTATAGAACACCGTCATATACCGACTTGATAGTAGCATTTAATCTCTTAACTCCTTGATGAAATCAATTGAGATTGATAACCTCAACACAACGGTTTCGGTTTAACCAACAAAATTAATCCCTCTTAAGTTTATCAACCACGACCGTGCATTAATAAACTGAAGTTACTTACTTGTGAAACCATCAACGATTAACCATCGGTTCGTCGACAGTTTCTAGTAATAATCAATATATGAAACAAAACTAATTGATCCTTTAAGTAATGTTCAAAATATTAATATGAAATATGAATAGGAATTAATTAATAATCAAGGAAGAATATTATTAAAGTAGATGAATCCTACTATAATTAATATCAAGATGTTAACTAATTGTCATCTTAGCAACACTCCCCAACATTAATATAGAGGAAGAAAATACTACTCTAACTAATGTCAAGATGTTAACTAATTGTCATCTTAGCAACCCTCCCTAACATTAATACAGAGATAGTATTAAGGAAAGAACTAATAATTAATATTCAAGGGAAAAAGTTAAGAAAATAACTCACAACTTTAATAATCAACAAGCTTCAAGAGCAACACCAAGAGATGGAAGTTTAGCTCCTCATTTGGAGACTAAACATAGCTAGAAAAATATAAAGAAGTGCTATTCTAAACTGATCTTAAGAGTATGGAATAAGGAATGATTAAAAGTGAAGGAAAAGTGTGCTATTTATAGGTGTTTTTCAACACCTTGGGCCAGGTACCCGACTGGGTCCGGTCAAAATCAGATATTCTCCACGTTCTGGTGATCTTCGCACGCCGGATTGTCCCCGGTCACTTCTCACCCGACCGGGTGAGGTATTGGGCCCGACCGGGCCATGCAATTTCTTTGCATTTTCGTTTTTCACTTCTTACCCGACTAGGTCAAGTAGTATACCCGGTCGGGTATTTGCTCCTGGGCAGCCAAATATTCTTTTTCTTCACTTCAAAGTCTTCCTTTCCAACACCACAAATCCTAACTAAACTTTACAACTACAAATAAAGACTAAAACACAATTACAACTAAAATAACACAAATGTTTACAAACTAAGTAAAATGGTAAATAATCCACATAAATCAAATATAAAAACATACAATTATGCACTACTAATTTGTGTGCATCAAACACCCCCACACTTAAACCGTTACTCGTCTCGAGTAAACCAAATTCCGTCCAAGAAGTCCTTAAATGATAAGATCATCAACACAACCATCACAAAGTGTTTTTAGAACCAAAATAATCACAAAGTATCCCCAACATAAAAAGAATACATCAAAGGATCTTCAATTCCAATTTCCTCATCCAATGAACTCTCTCTAGTAATCACCCTTAGGATCCTACAAAATCAAAAGAAATACTTTCTCTCATTCTCTCATTTTGCCTAGGTGCCCTTTCGAGTTTTCAACCCAGCTTCCCACATTTTTGACGAATGAATCTCAGAAACTCACTCTTATTTTTGCCCTTTGTGGGTTTTCAACTTAACAAGCTATTTTTATTTATTTATTTTTTTATATTTTTTTATTTATTTTTTAGGAAATACAAATGAAAAGAGTAGGATTGTGAGCATACCAGAACAATCTCAACACCCCCACACTCAGTACCTGGCACTGTCCCTAGTGTCCGCCTGCATCACCTCCATCAAAGTGCCCTCCATGTCCATAGTAGCTATCATGAAAGCCCCATGTGTATGAATGCTCATCCTCGTCCATGTATGTACTATCGCCATAGCCGCCTCCGCCACCGGAACTCGATCCTCCAAAGTAACCTCACTGAGTGGGATCGTACCATGAGGGTGCGGGAGGGGGGTGGTCATAGAGGCAAAGGAAACCTGATGTGCCACATAAGAGTATATCGGACCAAAGGTTCACCGTTGGTCCTCTTCATGTCTGCGCTGGTCTCTTCATATCTCCGCCAGTCTTCTCGCCGTTGCTCCTCCATCCTCTCGAAGCTCTGCCTCTGCTCAGTTGTCACGCCCCGGACCTACCCGGACACGTCAACAACCCGCCGTACAATATGAATAGTCAACCGCAGTTCAACTCATCCATACTATACAAGGCGTCTTAAATACCATTCACACATAGTACATCCATAAACAAACATAATGTAAAACATTCATTTAAAACAACGGAAGCATTTAATACAAGTGTATATGCCACACTTTGGCAAACATGGACATACAAGCCCCCAAATAGTTATTCAAAAATAATATCCATGAGCATTATTTAAATTATTTTCAAAATAGAAACGGAAGAAGCACAAACCAAGTCTTCTTCCCTTGATCTCCCCGAAGCAACGGGCAGTGGTAGCAACCTTCAAGTTCTACCTGAAACTGTGAGGTGACCTCCCCCGTGAAGGGGAGGTCAGTACTTGGAAGCATTTGACAAGTACAATGACAACTATACTGAGTATAATCAACACTTTAATTTCTAAGACACCCAAAATAGGGTGATATCATAATATAAATATTTATTTATATTTCACACTTATTATCTCTATAATAAGTAAATTCATTTACTCGTCGGCACACGGCCCTTCTCATATCTTCTTTGCATTTATCATTTGTACAACCCAACCCGTGGGTCTTATTATTTCTATGGGATTTGCTACCGCTGTCGGAGACCTCATGAGGTTCTCGGTTCAGATTTCAACATCCCGCCCCTGGACACATACCCATCATCCCGTAGGAAGGTAAGGCCCATCGGGGTCCTATCTTATGTGTTACCGCTACCGGAGCCTAGTTAGGTCTCCGATTCGGATTCCACCCTAACCCGTGATCACGATGTAAGTCCATGCTATCCAACCCCGCTCTCTAGAGTCGGGAAGGGCCATGGTCCTTATTTATTTCCATAATTCAACCGGTTATCCTCAAGGACTACCGAACACACCCGTAGGCCAATCCTATATCTAGGATCAATTTATTATTTACTTTATCTTGGGTATCCCTTAAGGCCTACCCCTAGTATAACTTAAAGTTCATACTTTCCTACCTTAAAGCATCTCTTAAGACTACTTAAGGCATAACATTTCACAATCCAACCTTATGATCAATCTTAACAACATTTCATTTTAATGTCCAACTAGTATCTTAATACTAGTCAAATTAATTCCAACAAACCAAGTTCTCAACTCATAGTCATATAGACAATTCCAACTGATTTTTCCATTGAAAATATCATTTATCTCAATATTCAAAATCTCACTTTTAATCACTCATATATTCTAATATGAAGTAAAAAGTATATTTCAACATATGTTTCATAATTAATTCCACCTTCAAGTCAGCATACTCATAACACATGATCATACACCATTTACTCTTAAATTTGTATATCATGCTCCTTTCCTTTATAGACATTAGTTTTCTCATTCTTAGGCATTATTAATCATTAATAATCCATAAAAACGCATTTAATTACCTTAGGTAATCTCATGAAATTAACTCACTAATTATAAGCAATATAGTCAACCATCCTCACCTTATAGAGTGCTTGACTAGTTGCCTTTGCAAAGCCCTTCGACCCGTCCTCGTTCTACGCCGTTCGAAAGTGAAAATCCGGACTGCTGGGTAAAAGCCGGGCGGCTTTCACGAAAGCCGGGCGTCTTTCGTAGTCTGCAACTACGAACAACTTCCTATATGTGGCGGTTTCAGGCGATTTCGACTCCTATCGATTCACCAACTCTTCTAAGTTAATTAACACCACTTTATAACAATATTCTACACTTCTAAACGTGTAGAACATCATGTTTAAGCCACCATATGATTTCTTAAAAAATCATATACAAAAACTAGTTAAAGAACAATAGATGTGTTCTTACCTCTTCTTCTACCTAT
The DNA here is from genome assembly GCA_945859875.1 of Cuscuta europaea. Classification (NCBI taxonomy): domain Eukaryota; kingdom Viridiplantae; phylum Streptophyta; class Magnoliopsida; order Solanales; family Convolvulaceae; genus Cuscuta; species Cuscuta europaea. Next base: position 6,449,289 of record CAMAPE010000052.1, read on the forward strand.
TTTCTCTTGGGTTTTTCTTTCTCTTGACCTCCTTCAAAGCTCCTGAGAGTGAGAGCTATCCTCAACCTCTTCCCTCTCTCTCCAATTGATACGTATGGATGCTAGATCAAGGATGATATCAATAGCATCTCCTATCAATCAAGCCTCCAAATAATGTGTATATGGGTCATAGTGTGTAGACTTTGTCCCTAGGAGGTTTCCTCATTGACTTGTCCGCACAACCCATCCCCAAGTATCCCATTTTTGTCTCATTCCACTATTTGGAGACCATAAGTTGTGTAGGAAAAATCCCCATGTGGGTGTAGGAAGTTCGTCCCAATTATCCCTGCTATTTCTGGCAGGTTGGGTCAAAATAGCACTCGGGTTGTCCAATCATTTTCCTCAACTTTAGTTGACCCTTTATTGGGCTTCTATAATTATTATGATGACCCAACTAATTATTTGGTAGCTCATTCTCAATATTATGGACCCGATAAATAATTTAATTAATCATTCATTAATTAAATATATCATTCTTTCACACGAAATCATTCGCTAGAAAAATTCAAATACATACTGAATTTCGAATTCAAGTACATCCGGGTGCGGTGTCACATCAGTTCTATAAAGATCAACTTGCTCCTGAAGTACGATGTAGTTGTTGTTGATCATGTTCATGTTATCGAGCACCTGTTGCTCGAAAGGGTTGTATTGGTATGCAGGATCATCAGGTTGTTGTTGTGGTGGATCGGGTATGAAGGGCGGGTTGTCTTCGGCATGTCCTTGATCGGGTTCATCTTGTGCATAGTTGACGAGCACTTTGTCACGGCAACTGGGGTGACTAGGGTATTGGCTCCTACTATAATTAATATCAAGATGTTAACTAATTGGGGTGACTAGGGTTAGATCTCTGGCAGTGCACTTTGCCCTGAAGTCGGCGAGGGTCTGCCCTTTGATGGTCGGCCTCGGGTTAATCTCGGTCTGATATTGGCTCAGGAAGACGGCCCATTTGACCATCCTGGCTGAGCTTGTTGGGCTCCGCATTAATTGGCCCAGTGGTTGGTGGGTGAGAACATGTACAACGTGGGCCTGAAAGCAGTGGGCTATGCGCTTCACCGTCCTTACCACCACGAGTACGATCTTCTCTACCGGGGAGTACCGTAGCTCGGCGTCGTGCAAAGTTTTGCGTATGTAGTAGATGGGCTTTTGAGCTCCATCCTCCTCGCGAATCAGGACCGAGCTCACGGCCCCATGGCTGACGCCGAGGTAGAGGAATAGGGTTTCTCCGTGCTCAGGCTTTGATAATACTGGTGGAGAGACTAGGTATCTCTTGAGGTCGTCGAATGCTGCCTTGTACTCGGGAGTCCACTAAAATTTTGCAGACTTCCTCATAATTGGGAAGAAAGGCAGTGCACGCTCAGACAATTTTGAAAGAAACTGTTTGAGGGCTGCCAATTTCCCGCTTAACCTCTGGACTTCCTTAACATTTCGGGCCGGCTCCATATTAAGTATGGCCTGCACCTTCTCCAAGTTTGGTTCAATTCCCAGCTGGCTGATCATATAGCCCAGGAATTTGCCCCCTTGAACTGCAAAAGTACACTTCTTAGGGTTCAGCCGGAGGTTGATCTTGTTTATGATTTTGAAAATCTCCTCAAGATCGTCGGCGTGCGTGCTGGCTTTGCGGCTTTTGACTATCATGTCATCCACATATGCTTCCATAGTCCTGTCGAGCACAGCCTTGAAGACCCTGGCCACCATGCGTGTGTAGGTGGCGCCTGAGTTCTTGAGCCCAAACGCCATGACCAGATAGCAGAAGATGCCCTCTGGAGTCATGAATGCCGTCTTCGGGGCGTCGAGTTCATTCATGAAAATCTGGTGGTAGCCCCGGAAAGCATCCAGGAAGCTCATGAGCTCGCAGCCGGCTGTTTCATCGACGAGCTGATCGATGTTCGGCAGTGGGAATGGATCCATCGGGCAAGCCTTGTTGAGGTCGGTATAATCGACACACATACGAAATGTTGGCGGTTTGGGTGCCAGGACAACATTCGCCAGCCAATCCGGGTATTCGACTTCGGCGATGTGATTTATGTTAAGGAGAAGAGTCACCTCAGCCTTGACGAATTCCCTTCTGTCCGTAGACAGGTACCGCTTGGCTGTTTGACAGGCGTCGCGTTCGGGTCCACGGATAGCCTGTGCGTGATTAAGTCACGACTGATCCCCGGTATTTCATCGGGACCCAAGGCGAAAATAATCTTGTATTTAATAAGAACAGAGATTATTGTTTGCCTTAGTCCTGGATTCAGGTTCGTTCCGATCTGAACAGCTCTTTCTGGGTTAGACCGATCCAGGATGACAGTCTCCAAAGTATCTACAGGCTCGGCTATGGGAGTTTCTTCCTCGAGGGCGGCTTGTGAGATGGTGTTGATGCGCATGTCTCTGGCTGCCATCCGCTTTGTCATCTTTATGTAGCAGGATCTGGCTATCTTCTGGCTACCTCTGCAGTAGCCGACCCCGGTCTCAGTCGGGAATTTCATGCAGAGGTGCCACATGGAGATCACTGCTTCCAGGTCCTCCAGTGTTGGCCTTCCAAGTATGACATTGTGAGCACACTCGAGCCGCACCACCACGAACTCCACGGGGATCTGGGAGTGGTGAGATCCATCCCCGAACTTAAGGGTGAGCTCGATAGTGCCCTCGGCGTCTATAGAGTCACCGGTAAATCCAGAGAGGGGAGTTCGGATGGGCCTCAAAGAGTTGAGATGGAGGTCTAGCTCGTGGAACGTCTGTATGTACATAATGTTGACGGAAGAGTCGGTGTCAATGTAGGCGCGGTGGATGATGGCTGCATCCACCTCGCATTTCACCACCAGATCATCCCTGTGGGGAGAAGGGAAGTCTGGCAGGTCCCGGTCGGTGAACGAGATCACGTCTGACCTTGCTCTTTTGGCAGCAGGTGGGGGTTTGTAATCTCCCCCACGTAAAGCTTATTGCTCCACTTTTTCCTTTGTGCGGCAGTGTCTCCGCCTATGTTTCCTCTGATGATCATCTGAAGCTCATGTCGGCGCCGCTGATTACGCCTGTTATCCTCGGCCGAATCATCATCGGAGATCAATCCAATATTCTTCTTCCTCGGGGAGCGGTCCGGTTCCCGCTCGTCGTCTCGAGATCTACGCTCATGGCCCCGCTTCTAACCAGATTCTGGCTTCCGGACAAACCGTGTCAGGTAGCCCCGGCTGATCAGTTTCTCGACCTCCAGTTTTAGCGTGTGGCATTCCTCCGTTGTGTGGCCATGAAACCTGTGAAACTTACAGTAGGGGCCCGACTTGTCCTCCTGCTGGATTTCATTGATTCGCGGGTCCCGAACCACCAAGCCTCCCTGATCAGCTGCTTCTAGAATATGGCTGACAGAATGGGTCAGCAGGGTCAGGACCTCGGGCGCCATCAACTTGGGGCCGTACCAGGGGCGTTTGACTCTGAAGTTGCCCCTGGAACGGTACCTGTCACTGTCATCGCGGGGTTTTTCTTCCCGCGATAGCCTTGGTTTATCATGCAGCTTCTATTCCTGCTTTTGTGGCTTGACAGCATTTTCCTGTGCCTTTTTGCGGCTGTGCACTTCCTCCGCTAAGGCATAATTTTGCCCGCGGTGAAGCGCCCGCTGATAGTCCCGTGGGGGATCAATGATAAGGCTCCTTGAGAAGTCACCAGTCCACAGGACCTCTTGGAGCATAGCTAGACAAGTGTTGTCGTCAGCCCCATAGACCTTGGAGGTCTCTTCATTCCACCGTTCCAGAAATTTCCCCAGAGGCTCATCTCTGCCCTGCTTAACAGATAGCAGGTAGGAGAAGTGTTTCTTCGTCCTTGCCCTTACAGCGAAGTGAGTGAGCAAGCAGGTGGCTAACTCCCTCCATGAATCAATGGACTCATCGGGGAGATCATTGAACCAATCGTATGCTTCCCCCTCTAAGGTGGAAGGAAACATACGGCAGATGTACTCATCGTTAGCGCCCAACATATACATGCCGGACTGGTGGTGGGTATAGTGCTCTTGGGGGTCAGTTTTACCCCCATAGAGCTGAATGTAGGGCCCCTTATACTTTGGGGGTATAGGGGCCTGCATAATCCGTGTGGTAAAGGGGGTAACAGTCCTTACCCTTACCGGAGTAGGCTCCTGGTTGACCTGAGCCTAGAGTTGTTGGACCTGGAGCACGAGCGCTTCCAACTGAGCATCACGCGCCGTGTGCTGGGGAGGCGGTGGCGGTGGCGGTACCGCTGTAACAGCTGCAGCCCGCAGCTCATTAACCTGTTGGGTCAGGAGGCAGATCTGCTCTTCCCGCGAATCCACCTAGCGTTGGCGCCGTGGTGAAGATTCAACCTGTCGCCTTGGCGGTGATAGCTTTGGCTGGCGCAGGGGCTGCTGATGTTGTTGTTGGCGCAATGGTGAAGCGTGTTGTTGCCTTGGAGTAGAAGGCATCTGCTGGTGGTGTGGGGGGGGGGGGGGGGGGGCGAATCTGGGGGAATGATTGCCCCCTAGCCTCTCAAAAGCGGGTACACGCTCTGGAGTCCTTCTCCCAGGCTGTTGTTGTTGCTGTTGCCGGGGGATGTCGAGGATTGAGGAATTTGCCCTGTTGATCCCCCATATGTTGACAGACAGGCGCTGATTCGCCATGGATCTGTCCCCCAATCTGGAGAAGATGGGACGCCTTCCCACTTCAATCCAGGGATTGGGGTTGTCATCCTGTTGCAGGGAGGGGGACTGCGAGGAGTCCTCGGTGGTGACAGCATAAACACCCTCATCATTGGCACAGTCGTAATCAACACGGCGTGCAGTGTACCTGGACGGTAGCATGGGACGTGGCGGTGGCGCCGTCCTCTGTGGTGCCACAGTGGGGCAAGAGGTCCCCGCTTGTTGTGCGAGACACACAACGTTCACAGGTGCTGCGGAAACCACCTGACGGATAGGGGGAGTTGATCCCTGGAGTCTCCCTCAGGCGAGGGGGAGATTGGTAGACCATCTGTGCTGGTCTTTCCACCACGAGAGGGGCGTCAATAGAGCCCACTCTTAGAGACCGGGATCTGGAGTTCGCCCGTGAGACATGCCTGGTGGCATTGGGAGCCACAGTAGCTGTAGGCTGAGATTGCAGTGTGGGGAGTACCTGCTGCAATCCGGTGATGAGGGCGCCAACCGCCGCAGAGGGATCCACCATCAGAAGATTCTGGAATTGCGGGATAACCTGTGCGGACGGCATTGCCGCTGCATCACGGTTGAGCGAGATCTACTGACGCAGATCTGGAGAAGCATGCTGAATCTGACTGCGTAGATCCGCAGAAGTTCTAGCAACTTGTTTCCCTGGCGGCCCTCGTATCTCCAGAAGTGGCAGTAGCTTCCAGTGAGGGCTCCGTCTGTGCGACGGCGGCAACAACACGTCGACTTCTCAGGGTTTTCCTTCCAGCCATTGTTGCTGAAAAGTTTGTTATAGGTCTGGAGAAAATGGGGAGGATCTGACTTGTTCACAGTTCAGCTCTCAATGAAAGCACCAAAATTGATGGATCGTCAGACCAGGGGTGGCCGGAATCCACCAAGAAAAAGAGACAAGGGAGAGGGTGAAGTGATCGTAAAGTGCAGATCATAATTTCGGCAGTATAACAGTATAGAATTCAGAATGCCATCCCTTCCACAGGTTGGGAGGTGATATTTATACTAAGGGGTAAACGCAATACTTGGTGCCCAAGTAAAAGATGCTAGTCTAATAGGAGAGGGGCACGTGTAAAGCTACTCTAACAAACTAACAGCCTAATTCGATGAGGAGCAGCCACGTGTAAAGCTGATTAGAGAGAGAGTCTTCAATAGCTGGATGATTGGAGTTTGCTCCTAACAGAATTGCTGCCAGAAATCCCATGTGGTTAAGCGTGGGTAACTGAGAATATTCCCTGGTGACGTGGCGACATCTCCTTGTGAAACAGATCCTTGCGGATTTCATCTAAGTCCATAATGCCTTATTCAGACCTTGGGGGATTACTGAGGTCGATGTCTGGGAGCTCAGGCCCGTGATGAGAGGACTCGCCCCTCTGTGTCATGTTTTCTCCTTTTGAGGTAGTTGACTACCTGGTGCTTGATTACTGTTGACCAAGTGTTTGACGTCCGGGATCAGACCTGGTACCGACCTCGAGTGCATCAAGGTCGGGCTCATAACTTGCCGAGTTTGGTTGATTCCTGAGCCTGTTGTTTTCCCGACCTCAGGGTCGGGGTCGACCGACTTCATCATCCGTTGAGTCTGGCTGATTTCTGAGCTTGGTGTTTTCCCGACCTTGGCGGTCGGGGTCAGTCTTGGAGTGTGGACTTAGTATTTTGCGTCCTTGATGGACCTCACTGCTTCCCACCGCCGATTATGATACCCCTAGAGTATGTGAGATTATACTCCATCAGTTTTACTAAGGCATTTAGACTTACCTCTAAAACAGTGAGGTAAAAATATATTTTTGAGATGGACCGATACAAAGAACTTTATACAAAGAACTTTTTACCCCTCAATACTGAGGTGGACTTACCTCAAGTTCTTTGTTACCCCTCAATACTGAGGTGGACCGATACAAAGAACTTTTTCATGTATATTTTTGCAATGAATTTATACATATAAACTACAATCATCATTGTTAAAATATGGGTGAGGTGAAGCCCGATAAGGCCCCCTCAACTCCGGCTATGAGTTTGGAACAATATCTTTGAAATCGAATAAACCAAAATTGAATCGAAATGATGTAGGCCTGGGCTTGGAATCGTAAAATCGGAAAAACCAATCCGAATCGAACTGAATTTTACGGTTTGGTTTGGTTCCTATAATTTTAGACATCTGTTTTTTTATTCGGTTCCTAGAGTATTTCATTGATTCGGTTCCGGTTCGGTTCTGGTTCCTAGGCATTAACCAAAATTCTTATACGCATGGTTAATCTTCATTTGAGGTGCTTCTGGGTGGAATTTTTTGAAGAAGTTTTGTCAGCTTGTTATTCATAAAGTATAGATTTACACCAAATTTCAGATTAAAATTCAATTCGAAAGTCAGTTAAATAAATTATTGAAAAAACATTACGCCAACATATATACAAAAAAAAATATTCAAAAAACACAAGGTTTTTCTATATTTTATTTAACTCACTTTCTCATTGAATTTTAAGCTAAAATTTGGTGGATACAATCTCTATAGAACATACATTCACAAAATTTTATCAAAAAATTCTACATGAAATCACCTCAAATGAAGGTGGCCAGACAGCATTCCACTCCGGAAATTCTTGTCAGGAATATTTGTCTTGCACAATATACCTTATATATTTTCGAACAGGTCAATCCGAGTAGTTATTATTTTACTACTTTAGTCCACTTTTATATTTATTGTTTGTTTGTAATTGTATTTGTTATTTGAGTTCACCTAAAAAGGGAATTAATATTATGCTTATAACATTGTTATTTGTTCATATAGTAATTAAATTACTAATATTACCGGTCAGTTTATTACTACGTACTTTTTACTTATGATGCATTAATAGTATAAGAATATTAGTTATGTGTTGAAGTACCTGCTATTGGATGTGTACCTTGGAGCTATTAACCCTTTTTGCTTGGCAGTTGATGCGTATTTTAAACCTTATACGATAGTATATTTGAACATTGGGATATCATGTATGTATAATGTAATGGTCATAATTTCGACAATTATTTTCATGATTTGAAATTTGATTTTTTTATGTAACAGAAGGTAAAATGTGTTCATTTTAGGAAGATAGTAAATTTTTATAAGGAAGCAAAAAAAAAGTAAGAACTGAACCGAACATAACTAGAACTAAAACAAATTTAACAACTACTCCCTTCATATCATTTTACTTGTTTTACTTTCCTTTTTGAATTATCTCAAAATAAATGTCACAATTCTTGTTTTGGATAGAAATATGTAGTCTACAACATTTCACTTTATTATACTCAAATAACAATTACTACTTTTACCTTTTCGACCACTTTATTAATAATTGTGTTAAATTCAAATGTGACACATAAAATGGGACGGAGGTAGTAATTTTTTTACTAGAACCGAACCGAATTTAATGCCTACAATTTTTTACTAGAATCAAACCGAACCGAATTTAATGCCTACGGTTCCATCGAATTTTTATCATAACCGAACCGATCACAGACCTAAAATGATGAAGAATGAATTCTAAGCGGAATATCCACCTTCATTGTGTATTTGTGTGTAAGATCTTGCTTCAAATAATTGCGTACGAGTATAAGATTATCAAACTCAATTAACTCAAATATTTAAGGACTAAATAGTTGATATACGAAATATATACGACCTCTATCGTACTACTATGTCCCGTTGGAAGGTTCTCATAGCAAAACGACAACGGTTATTTAGGCAATAATTAAATAAACTACTTTGAGTATATTTTGCGAAATAATTTTAATATGTATATATTATAATTTAGTTAGTGTTGATAACTGTGATGTTATAAATGTATTATTTTTAATATTTAATGATTAATTTGTCACTTAAGATTGTTAATTGTTTCCTAAAATGGAAATATGAACCTTCTAACGGGACATCCAAAAACGGAAAATGAGAACCTTCTGATGGAACAAAGGGAGTATATACGAAATATACGAAATATTTAAGCACTAAATAGTCAAAGAAAACGAAATATATACTACCTCCATTCCACACTTATCTTCATTATTCCCTAGTCAACATAAATTGTTATTAAAATTTTATTTTATAGATATAATTTTTTTGGTAATATTAAATTTATTTATTTTGTAACTTTATAAAACTGTTAATATAGTTTCTGAATATATAATGTTTTTTAAAAAATAATTTTATTGTTAACATGGATTAATTAACTTTATGATCTATCAAACATCGTAAACACCGTAAAAACCTTTAAATTGGACGGAGAGAGAAGTTTTTTGCAAGGGTGGACACGATCCGGGTTGGTCAGGGTAATTGATAAACTTTTAAGAATCGTCGGTTCTGTTTAATGGGTAAGTTCGGTCTGGGTAATTACGCGTCCCGTTTGAAACAGACTGATTCGGGCCGAGTTCACGGTTCTTAATTTTTGTAAATATACCGCTATGTAACAAAATATTTAGTGGGTAATAACATTTTCAAACTAATTAAGTATCAATTTCGCCATATAATATAGTAAAAATTTAAAATAAAAATATAAAAAATAAAGTTTTAAAGTAGTTAACAAAATATCACCCAAATTAAATATCACAAAATCACCGAAATTAAACATCACCAAAACTCAAATGTAGAAAATTAGACATCATCATCAATAAACTAAAAAGATAGTTCCATAAACTAAAAAGATAGCACCACAAAGTCAAATTAGACTAGCTGATCACTATACATCTATGTTTAAAAGAACAACTAAAGCTTAATAAATCTCAAAATGTAAGTACAAGTACAGTAATTTAGTGAATACTACCTCCTTAAACACAAAGATCTTCTCATTTTGACTTTTCATGGTCTTCTAAGTTGAACTTTGACTCTAAATATCTACATATCTATATTTATAAAATTCATAATAAATTAACATTCAAATAGTAAGTTTTACAATGAGGTATATGAAATAAATTTTTAATCATAACATAATGTGAGTTTTGAATAATTAATGGTCAAAATTTAATCAAATTTGACCCAAAAGAGTCAAACTGGGAAGATTTTAGGGTTACGGAGTTAGTATGTTACAAGCAAGGGTCTTTTCTTTACAAATAAAATAAAATAAAATTATGAGAATTTGATGCATTTGAAACAAAGAATTGAGGATAATAATTTAAAAGTTTATATGGACTTTGAAACTCTCTTTAATAGACTCATTAACATGAAAAAAATTTCAAATGTTGTTAGTTTATTATACGGAGTATTATATATAATAAACTTTTATATGAAAATAATATTTTAAAATGGTATTAACATTTCACATTTTAATACTTGTACGGTTCGTAACTTTTTTAGGACCCGCCCGCCCCACCCCACCCCGTTTTGTATTATCCGGTCGAATTTGTGGTTCCTGTACCTGTTTTTTGAACTCAATAATTGTGCGATAATAATGTCATCTTTGTTGGCAATGATGGTCGGATGTGTATCTGCGACAAGTCACATGCGACGGAAGTCCAGAACTTGATAAGTGAGAATCACAACAAAACACCGTACATTATGTGGGCACCAACTCACGAAGCCTATTTGCTTTATAAACCCGGGAGTACATGATGTCATTTAGTTCGTAGCACCAATAATTTTGTGTGTATTATTGGAGAGCTAATACAATTTCTTTTTTGTTTTTTGAATATAAAAGAAGCAGCTTTTATAAAAATTTCTAAAAAGTTGTTACACATTCAATCGGCTACCTCTTACAAAGCAAATTGACTCACTAGCACGAAACAAGCAAATTTAATTTTAAGCCTAAAAAGATCGGAACCAAAATACTTTCTATCAAAAGTATTCCAAATATGCAGATATCTAAACCAAACCAAGTCTAATAAAAACAAAAACAAGTACTACTACAGTAAAAATAACACTGGAATAGAGCATTTCTACAAAACTCTTCCTGACGCGGAGGGTTTTGGAGGAGGACAATCTACTTCAATATGGGTGAATACAAAATTCTTCTATTTATTTCGCAGACAAAAACCCCTAATCAGACAAAGCTGGATCAGACACCAAAGCAACTCCCCACATCGAGAGAGACAAAACACACCGGAGCGCTAGAGTCCGGGAAAGAACCACTATAAAACAGGAGAAACACGACAACAAAAGAAGAATAGTCAAGTTGGGTCATACCCGTACCAAGAATTTCCGAAAGCGGATGTCATGTTACCCTCCACAAGAGATGTTAATGATGACTGTCAATTATCATCACTTTGTGACTGAGATCGGAAAAAAATTCTTGCCTGCTGAGACTTATTGTGACGGTCGACTCTCAAAACGGCTACTTTGGGAGAACTGTAATTACAATCTACAGCATTTAAATTGATCTGGTTGAAACTAATTCCCAATTTGAAAGAAAATGATCAATAAAATTCTTACATGTTGGAGACCACGACGTGCCTAGGGTTTGAGTTTGTGGCCCTGCGTATGATACAACTTTTTTGTTATGATTAGATCGATTTAACGATATAAAAGGATGAGTTTTAACACCAATATTATTAAATCAATTGAACGGTACAAAAGGATGAGTTTAAACACCAATATTATATTATTACTAAATGTATTTTTTTTTTTAAAGTAAATCGCTTATATTAAAATAAACCGCAACCAAGAGCGTATATCAGATTCAAACCGAAAACTCAAACTCTCACTCAAATCAAAATTTGAAGGTTCTCTCGCTCTATAATCAAACATAGAATTATTCACTTTCGAATGAGAATACCAATTCGCTAATAATGTAAGAGCTTTGAAGACAAAGACAGCTTTTAGAGCCACAAAGCTTCTGACCGGGGTGGTATTGTTAGAAAATTGATGTAACGTACCTCAAAAGTATAGCAGCGGAAGTTTAAAATTTTCCCAAACAGATCTTCCCTGATTATGACAAAATAACGAATATAACAAAATTAGTAGATCTGAATTAGAACTTACAGATCTTCCAGCCTAGCGGTGATAATCCTTAACCTTATGTAACCACGTGATTTTTTTCCTTTCTGAAAGAACGGTTAGATCTCCCTAAAAGAAAGGCTAGGAAATCTCTTCGCAGGAAAATAAACTAGTAATACTGAATCTCAAAATTGGTATATAAATTATGAAGGCGGATGATGTATTTATACTAGTTCTAAATCAATTTCCCAATCACAATGAAAGTCTCCCTAATAAATGAGTTCTAGTCCAACTATAACCAATATCATTTATTAATTAAATAAAGATATAATAATAAATAATGATAATAAAAAGCTATGTATATGTTAAAGAGAATAGGGGGCTGCTGCCACTCTTATTCTTTTAACATATATTATTATTATTTATTATTATTATTATATTATTATTTTTAATTTCTTGAAAATATTTTAATTCCAAATTAAACTCAAGAAATTACCAACTTTATAAAATTATAAATACATTTTAATTAACCATAATAAATCTAATTTATTCTACTTAATTAATTCTATCAAATAGAACTCTCCTTCAACTTCCTGAACTAAATATGTTTAATCTAATTAATACTTAATTCATTTCCAGGATTATGAATTAAATATTATTTGATCCATTAATAATATCTAATTCCTTCTAACAATTCATTCGGGAGGTCTAATCACTTGTTGTGTGACTCACAGGGCCTTATATATTAAGCGCTGATCAAATTAAGGTTTTAGCAGAATCCCTAGACGATTTACCAGACAATCTTAATATATAAGGACGTTTGTGAGGACTATTCAAACTTCCTTTAATATAGAACTCATAGTGATACGGTCGTTTCATTCAACGAACATTCAATTAAGTCTAGAACTTGATATTGTGTCTATTCCAATAACTTAGTCTCTATCTCTCAATCTTTCTAGATGATCCATAACGATCATATTCGATATCCAAAACGAATATATCTTTGCATTGGCCAATGACTTTATGATCCATCTAGATATGAGAAGTAGAATGTTGTCTCTTAATCTATTACGAGGAATGAATCCTTTCTTGGCTCAACTATTACTCGATGTGCTTCGTGATGCACCCAACACATGCCGTATCTGCTCCGATTGGAGTGCAAGCATCGGTCATGGGCAAAGTACATCACTCCGCACATGAAGCACGTATTGACCTCAAGTCGGAGGACTATTACACTACTTTATACGCCGATAATCCCATAGACACATGAATAGAACTGATCAAATGGTTTCTCAGTGGGTATGCCAATATTCTCTAAAATATCTATGTGACCATCATGAATTACAGGAACTCGTAGTTGTGAGATCAACTATACTTTCTAAAAGTATGATGCAGTCAACATACCAATCTTATCGCATATCATCAATATCCCTTTCTTGATGATCATTGATCGGGGCTATTTTAGGACTTTAAGGTAAATCATATAAGCTCCCACTTACTTATTGACAACATAAGTCTAAGGGAACACAATTATGAATAAGACATTTACAATCAAAATGCTTAATCATTAATGAGCAATACCGTATATATCAAATATATAAAACCGGATGTGATCAAGTGCATATACCTCTAAAAAGTGATTGTCGCTGGGACATATATACTAACAATCTCCCACTTGACTTAGTGCCAATCAATGATGCGTCTTACACCTAGACTCTCAAAAGTCTAGTATGTTTCTTGCATCTCAAAGGTTGGTGAATGAGCCAACCAAATTGTCCTCTACGGGAAGACGTTCTATTGCAACTTCTCCTCTTGCTATTTGTTATTAAAAACATGATAGCATACAAGTATTTTCTAGTTCTTTACTTTGCATCTTGGTTCCTTAGCTTGTGAAAAAGCATCAGTATAATCACAATAACAATTATTGGATAACTGTCGCTAGGAACTACCCTTATTTCTTTGAGCAACTCATGTATCTAAACGCTTACCTATTTTGCATCAAATGCAATAATTTACTAGGCTCTAGTTGTCGAATTTATAGTAGTCTCTTACTTGTAACTCTTTCAGCACTACAATGATATTGAGACTAAAAACGTATACTGACTGTGACTTGTAGTCATCCTTATCATACATGAAGCTAGTGTTAGAATAATTAAATTCTACTAGTTCTTTCTGTCTACCATAAACAAAAAGATATTCATGAAGATTTTGGGTAACCATTCTTTCACGGACTTCAATGAGGGGATATCATTCTCTATGATCTACATATATGATTATAAAGACCATGATATCCCTGTTGCGCACTCTAAACACGCAAGCACCCTCCTGAACTGTCGTCTTGGAGCGATCGAGGTGCTAGGGTTTGGAAAATTTATTAGTTATTTAATTTTCTATGGTTTTATTTTCGTGTTATGTTTTATGTTGCTTTGTTTTTTTTAACGTCTTTAGTTTTAGGTCTACAATTATGATTGACAATTCTGCTAGATATTATAGAGTATGTCGTTAGAAGGATTTTTATGGCCACTGATTATTGTGTCACACCCGCTTGATAATTAGCAATTCATATTGTTCTTTCAGGGGTGATCGCCTCTGAATCTAGTCGTATGGTTGATAGTGAAAATTAGTTAATGATAGTTGTGTTCAAGATTGATATTTTTGAATTTATTGTAACAATTTGCTTTGAGGATAAAAAAGAATGTTGTTTGTTGATAGCTAATTTGAGAGTAGCGGTAAATTTGTACGGAGTATAAAATGAGGAAACCATAAACAGGGCGCGCAAGATGTGAGACCCACCACCCATTATCAGACTTAAGATATGTGATCCAAACTTGTTCTATTATTATCCGGCGGACCCTGGACTGCACTAGTAGTAATACTACTCCCTCCGTCCCGAATTGAATTGCAAACTTTGAGCAGCACAACAATTAAGAAATGACAATAAATGATGTTTGTTTTTTACACTTTTGTCCATCTTTCTAAAAGTAGATGCCTTTATGTTAATGGAAAAATAAAATAAAAATAAAGGTAAATTTGTTACTTTATTCTTATTTACATATCTAAAATATAAAGTGGAAAACCATTTTGGGATAACCAAAATAGCAAATTTTGCAAAATAAATTGAGACAAAGGGAGTATATGGAGTATTATCTCACAATTCAATTGATCCAAAAATTCAATAATTTCGCGAAAGCTACCAATAATTTAGTACTATATGTAGTACTATTATCTCACAATTAAATAATAATTTAGCGAAAGCTACCACACACCCACGGATCGTTATTACGATGATTGTACATTTTTATCTTTTTCCCATCGCATTGAGTTCGACGTCATTTTCATCATCAAAGCATAAACACACAACAAACATAGCATCAATCGCGAACATTATTACGTATAAATAAAGTTCTCACATAATAATGCCGGCCCCATATTTAGTATTTGCAGATTAAGTGCAAGTTTGGCAGCAATATTTTTTTTGATTTTTAATGTTTATAAGTCAACTTTTTCACTAAATAATTTTTCTTTTTACGGACGTAATTGTGTAATAATAACAAAAATAAGGTTGAAATTACTTTTCTGCCTGTATCGGCTGAAGTTAGTGAAGAAGACCATTTTAACTATTTTTTCATATAATTTTGTCTTTATTTTATTAATAAAATGTATTTTAAATTATTATTTTTCAAAAATCAACAAAATCAACCAATACAGTCACATCACCAGAACTTCATTTCAGTAGAATCAGGCAATACAACCGATTTGGCTATTACCAAACGGGCTCTAAGGAAAACTTAATCTCAGAGATTAAAGCTTACATTATTCACAAACGGAATGAATCATTAATTTTCTATCCTGAATACCCCTAGAAGTATTAATTTATAATAAAATGTTTTCATCCATTTTAAAAGTTGGTATCAGCCCTAAATGGGACTAAAAGTAGTCCAAAATTCTATATTATGACTATACTTCTTTTATTCCCAAAATAAGAGTAACATATGTCTCTTTTTCCTATTTTACCTCCAACGTATAATTTCTAACAGATTTATTTATTAGTAAAAAAATTATAATTTTATTTATAATAAAAACATAGAAAATGTAAATATTATAAATTACTAAAAAATCGGAATAAAATAGAAATAAACTAAATTTAAGAAAATTAAAAATATTTACAAAACTTTAAAAAATATAAAAATATAAAATAAAATACCTAAAATTGTTAAAAAATATGTAGGCCACTTCCTCGGCATCCTCCACCTCCCAACACCACCATCTAAGATCACCGGAAAAAATGTCATCTTATATATAAAAAATGTCACATTTCTCTGAAAAATGCCATGAAGATGACATTTTTACTCTTTGAAAATATTAAGCTTTCTTTTCAAAATTGTCACCACGATGACATCCCCCCAACTTGGCAATCTTTTCCGGCGACCGGAGGTGGCTATGCTGGAAGATGGCTGAGATGATGGTTGAGGTCTGATATTTTTTTATTTATTTTTTACGATTTATATTTTGTTATTTTTATTTTTTATGGTTTGTAATGATTATTTAAAAAATCCTATTCGGAAGGACAAGGGTAGAATAGGAAGAGTTAATCCTATTTTGAGAATTTAAACTTTAAACTCCTATTTTTGTAATTATCCTTTTATTTAATCTTATTTAGGGAAATCTCCCTTGTAAAATCAGAAAACAATAATAGAAATTGTAAAAAATAATAAAAAATCAATAAAATATTTATAAAAAAAATAAAAAAATTAAAATTATTAAAAAATAGTAAAAAATCAAAAAAATAAAATTAAAATGGATGCCTTTCCCACCGCCTCCCAGCACCACTACCTCCGATCAGTGAAAAATGTCATTATTTGTAAAAAAATGTCAATTTATCTGAAAATGCCATGGAAATGGTATTATTACACTTTAATAATGCCAAAATTTTCATTAAAACTACCATCAATATGGCATTACTAATGCATGTTGGCATTACTAACGGTAATTTTTTTAACGTTATCTTTAAGTTTTTAATTTTTTTTAATTTATAAATTTTTTCTAACTTTTATTTTTTTAATTTATAATTTTTATTTTTCTAATTTTTTATTTTGATTAGTTTATTAAATATTTATTTTAGTCCAAAAAGTTACAAGGGTTTATTTTTGAGAACACACATAATTAGTCATACTAGGAACTTTTTTAAAAGTATGTAGGCGAGATGCAGATAATTCTTTGTGAACACAACTTTTTTAGTTTTGTGCGTATAACAATTGACCCTAGTATGTCGTATTGTAAATCATACATTTCTTTTGGTTCAAAATAGAACGCTCGTAGGCTTTTCGGGAAAGCTACAACGAAACACTCGGTAGAAAAATAGAAAGTATGAATATGGAAAGTGCTCAAGAGGTTTTACTTAGGGGTGGACTCGGGCTGGACCAACCGGCCCGGAACCGGACCGGCCCGCTACTGTGCAGGCCCGGACCGGCCCGGTGAACCGGTTCGTTGGCCGGTTCGGGTCACCCGGCCCGGTGGGATGGCGGTTCGGGCTCGGGCCCTTCAAAAGGTGAACCGGCCCGGCCGGTTCGTGCCCGGGCCGGGCCAATTTTTTTTTTTTGAATTTTTTTAATGTTTTTGGGTTGAGCTGGGTATTTTGGGCCATTTGAGGTGGTTAGGGTTGGTTTGGGGTTGAGGGGGGGGGGGTTAGGGGTTAACTAGGAAAACCCAAAAAAAAAATAGAACCGAGGCCCGGCCCAGACCCGGGGGTTGCCCGGCCCGGCCCGGACCCGGGGGTTGCCCGGCCCGGCCCGGACCCGGGGGTTGCCCGGCCCGGCCCGGACCCGGGGGTTGCCCGGGCCGGTTCCAGGCCTCCCCTTCATGAACCGAGGCCCGGCCGGGCCCAAACCGGAACCGGTCCATCCCTAGTTTTACTTGCCAAAACTAGCATATAGAAATCGCTTCCCTAATTTGAATCACAACCCGCCTTTTATACGCACATACAAATCGTAACCACTACCGATAATAATGACTAAATAATTACAACATTAATACGGAATTAAATACATAATTAAACAGTGCATTAATTGCTTGACCGTTACTCTTTCGGGTTGGGAGGTCGGCCAGACTGCCAGACACCCCGCTGGGCTGGTAGGGAGGCTCCAGGGTGTGGGCATGGATCCATGCGTCCAAGTTTGGGGCTTGGGCCAATTAGACTTTGGGCCTAGTCCCATAACTCCATCACGAGTCCCCCACTCCCTTAGTCGAGTAGTAGACTCGGCTAAGGCGGAGTAGTCCAAGTTAGTTCTTCTCTGAGACTAGAAGATCCCCGTCCTTGTCCATGTTGGGGAGATGCCTCATTAAATACCTTCATTAGGAAATACCCAATGGAAAAAAATCCTAATGAAGGGAAAAAGAGTACACCTGACGCCCCCGAGATGAAGTAAGAGGTGAAATCCTCAGCCTTTATTGCAATGATCGCCATTTGTGAATAGGATGGCTAGAACCGTTCTTCTCGTCGGGCTCAGACTCATCATGTTCGTCCTTTGCTTCCTTGAAAACGGTAAGTCCCTCAATCCCCCACTCCTTGAGGCAAGTGGAGTAGGATCGTCTTCATTCAGTTGTACCTACACATAAAAGCAACTAGTGTGCCGTTTGGTCTTGGTATCGAACCACGACTCAGCGAGTGAGTCGGACTCACCACTCAAAAAGAGTGGCATCAAATTTCCAAGTTAGGCTTCAACTCGGCCTCCAAAAGAAAGATTGAATCCGCGAGCGATGCTTCGAACATATAATCCGGCCCCCAAAGAACTAAAGTATATTAGCCATTTTGGTAAATGTGAATGCCAATTAAGTGACAAAATTGCTTGAAATAGCGTGGCTCTAGGCCCCTAACAAGAGTTTAACTTGCCGTCTGAGGTTAGTAGTTCAAATCCGCAAGTGAAAACTTTTGAACAGGTGACTCGTCCACCGAGGTGGAGTGTGATGCACTAGGAAGAGGTAAGAGCACGTAAAAACCCATATAAAATCAAGCGTGTGTGGTATTGACATTTATATTGCAGCTTATTAATTGTCACACCCGTATGACGTGACCCATGGAGCGAGTGTGTGTGCTCGGCCAGTGTACGAGTATGCGTGCTCACCCGATGCACATGAGTGATCGAATGCCATAAGTCCGTATAAACGTTAAAATTACACACACCTAACAAGAGTAAAAACAATTACACCACTTAATTGTTTTCTTTTTGAATGTTTCAACTCGTGATTTTTTAATCAAATATTTTTTTTGGAATTGATACGAGAATGAAGGAGTACTTAACTTCTAGTTGTCGTGTCTCCCATTCCAATCAAATACGGAATTTGACCTAGTCAATTGTAAAAGGGAAAAGGAGCCAATAAGTCATCGAACTAACGAAAAAAGTGCAAATCACATCTTTTATAGGAGGTTTTGTCTGGCCGTCATCATTTGAGGTGGTTCTCGGTGGAATTTTTTGATGAAATATTTTGAGCATCTTCTTCATTAAGTCTACTTTATCCATACCAAATTTCAGCTAAAAATTCAATCGTTGAATATTTTGACGGGGAATTTGATTTATTGACTGAGCTGGACGTTGTATTCCAAAATTATCTTTTAAGTCATTGAATATAGGAAGGAGATAAAATATATGAATATCAGATGTCTTGAAGATGACAGGTGTCAATAATTTTCTAAATTGTATCTTTGAAATTGATTGAGTTATGAGACTAGGCCCAAAGCCTAATTGGTCCAAGCCTCGAACTTGGACTCGTCGATTCAAGTCCACGAGATGTTCATACAACGTCCAGAGCAGGGTGAATATCCTTCACAAGATTTTAATTTTAGATAGGCCCACTGTGAACATTTAAAATTTAATGGGCCGCTTCAAATGGTATCAGACTATTATTAATCCTCTTGAGCCTCTTTGAGACGCTATGGATCAACATTGGATTCTATTGGGCTGTTCGTGATGGTTGTTAGGCCCTATAAAATTATTAATATGGACTCATTCGAATAAAATTTAATAATTGTATTAATTTGGGTCATTTAAAATATCCAATTAATTTAATTTTAATCTTTAAGAGGATGGACCGGTTCTATTAATTTCTTTATTTTGAGCCCATTATTAAATGGTAGCCCAATGAATAAGAGTCATGATCCAATTGATAAAGGGAGCAATGAATATGGTTAAGGAATCCGTCCGTATACATGGAAAATAGCTATGAACCTTGTTAAAGAAACTGTCCAGATACATTGCATAAGTGCTGATTTTTCTAGCTATTAAATACAAGCAAATGGAGTCCAAGGCCCATTTTAATCAGGGCCCAAGGGGTATGGACGAATTTCCCAAACCCTAAAGCATATTTTCACCCCCTCCACACCTATAAATAGGGGTCTCAATTGAGAGAAAAAGGGGAGAAGGGATTTTCAGACGAAGAAACGTTGCAGAAAAGCTTTCAAGAACCCCCGAAAGGCTCTGAACGATTCCGAAGAAGAGGAATAGATCAAGCCACGATTTTTGTTAAGAATATACGAATAATCCTTCGTGATTTCGTCGATTCTTAATAAAAATAAATCCAAAAGTTGAAGAACGTTCGAAGATCTGAAGAACGAAGTTTGAAGATTCAAAGATCTGAAGAACAAGACTTTGAAGATTTGAAGATATGAAGAACGAAACATTGAAGATTTGAAGATATTCATATTAAGATTGAATCAAGATTCAACTGAAGATCAAGCCGCATATCCCGGGAGGCCCTTAAACAGAAGATCAAGCCATAAAACGGCCCTGTTGGGATATTGACCTAGAGGCCCAATACCCAGATCGGGAAGGCCCAAGATATCCGGCCCAAGTAACAGGTCCATCACTCTATGATGAAAAGATCCAGTAAGGAGACATACCGAACGGAGTTCGGCCCAAATAAAGATTGGCCCAGTAAGAAGACATACCGAACGAGGTTTGGGCTATATATCATACTTGGGTCAATTTGACAGCATCTTCAGTGCAGCCCAACATCCCGTTCGAGCAACGGCCAACCAGCAAGTGGCCAGGTGCAATTAATGCCAGACTATGACATCAGCAAGTGGAAGCATGGATGACCAAGTCGGTGGAACAACGGCCAATCAGCAAGAGGCAACCCATGCTCTTCATTATTATAAATAGAAGGTTTCAAGTCATTGTAAGGGTTAGCATTTCAAGACTCAAGCTCTAGAATAGCATCATTTGCTCTTATTTCTTGTATTAAAACATAGTTTCCGACTTACCGATCGGGAAATCCCTTGTAATCAGATTGGTTAATTAATACAAGTGAGCTTTCGAGTTTTAGTTAGTTCAGATCTTATATTTTCTTTTACGCTTTGATTCTGGGCCATTCCTGATATATCCAAAGTTCGTGTTGGGCTTTCGGATCTACGGGACTTACCCTCAACATTGGCGCCGTCTGTGGGAAACTTGCAAAAAGTTTCACTTTCTAAACATCCAAAAAACTTCTATTCTTAAAAAATGGTCAGAATCAATTCCTATCATACAAACGACGGTTCACACCGTCACGGGAGGAGTCACACCCCGGGGAGTCAAAACGCCCAGGGACAATCCAGTCGAGGATCGTATCCTCGTTTTAATGGGGATTTTGTGATTCCCGAATCTCTGAGAAGAAATCCCCAGGCCATGCGTGACATGGCCCAATTCATGCAGCACATGGCGAACGAAGAGGAAGGAGGTTCCAGCTTTACAGGAGAAACTCCACGCGCGGAAACGACCACAGCGTCATCCCGCTCACATACCCATCGGGATAATCGACGTAGCGCCCCACCAGCAGCGCATCCCAGTCCCAGTGACCGAACCCCGGTCGGGTCGCAAGCTAGAGGACCCACTCCCGCCGGTCATCATTTCCAGTATGCCGAGCGGGAAAATACTAGGGCCCCTCAGCGGCATTGGGACCGGGACTGTACGGATATGAGGGTTCCACCGCCGCCCCCTTTGACGGCCCAGGAGGAAGAGATGGCCGAGATGAGGAGGCAAATGAATGAAATGCGGGACCAGATGAACAGAGTACCTGTACAACCTGCGCCAGTTCAGTTGGGAATTACTTCCCTGTTTACTAGGGAGCTCATGTACGCGGATATCCAAGGGGGTGCCAAGCCCCCGACCGGCCAAATTTACGATGGGGTGGGAGATCCCCACGTACATCTGAGGAGTTACCAAGGGGGACTTATGCTGCTAGGAGCACCTGAGGCCGCCATTTGTCGTTTGTTTTTTAGCACGCTCAGGGGGCCTGCCCAGGAATGGTTCGGGACACTACAACCCGGGTCAATCAATAGCTTTGCCGAGTTATCAGCGTTATTCTTGGCTCAATTTGCTTCCAGTGCCAATCCCAAACGGCACTTCAGCTATTTGACCAGCGTAAAGCAAAACGCCAAGGAGACCCTCAACCAATTCCTGAAAAGGTGGAGGGATGAAACTTTAACAGTGGGGAGCATGACGGATGATACCACCATTACCCTGTTCACGAATGCTCTCCGAACGGGGGAGTTGTACAAAGAATTGAAGAAGAATCCGGGTACGACGTACGCCGAGGTGTTAGATAGGGCTCGCAAGCATGCCGCCCTAGAAGAAGAGATAATGATCAGGGATAAGGTCATTACGCCTGCTGCCCCGATCAGACTGGCCGATCGGCTGGGTCCTAGCCCAGCGGCCACTTTACCTCCCAAACAAGGGAGATTTACACCCCTGGTCCTATCAATAGCGACCATCTATCAGAACGAGAGGGACAATATTCCCATCCCGACTGATTCTGGACAGTTCATGGGAACGGATGACAATGCTTTCTGTAAATATCACAACAGAAAGGGTCATGCCACCAATGCCTGCAGGGCCCTGCAAACAGCAATTGAGGATCTGATCCGAAGGGGCCATCTGGGCAAATATGTGAACAAAGATCCGAATGCAATGGGCACGTTAAAACCGGCCAGGAAACCTAATAGCTGGCGCCGGGATGCTCAACGTGACGCCCAGCCTCAAAATGATGTGTATGTTCCTCCCAGGGATGAGCCAGAGGGCTCGGGAGTGTAATACCCGAGATTAATTTAAGAGGATTAATAGTACTACTCATACAAACAGAGGTGCATCTCCTTTTAAGGGAGCTCATCACCCAAGAACTCCAAAGTTAAGCGTGCTTGCACGGGAGTAGTCTTGGGATGGGTGACCCCCCTGGGAAGTTTCTCAGGGTGCGCATGAGTGAGGACAAAGTGCGCGGTAAAGGCTAGTGGTGGTTTGTGGGGACAATACTAGAGGTCAGAAGTAACTACCTCGGGTCCTGCAGGGCCGGGGTGTTACAGGTGGTATCAGAGCAACCCTGCGACAGTGTGCTGACCCGTTAGATATCGGGCGGGCACTTAGCGGGGCAAGATTCTGGGGTTTTATTGAGATTGGTTTAAGGGCGCAACGAGGACGTTGCGATCCTAAGTGGGGGTGATTGTAATACCCGAGATTAATTTAAGAGGATTAATAGTACTACTCATACCAACAGAGGTGGATCTTCTTTTAAGGGAGCTCATCACCCAAGAACTCCAAAGTTAAGCGTGCTTGCACGGGAGTAGTCTTGGGATGGGTGACCCCTGGGAAGTTTCTCAGGGTGCGCATGAGTGAGGACAAAGTGCGCGGTAAAGGCTAATGGTGGTTTATGGGGACAGTACTAGAGGTCAGAAGTAACTATCTCGGGTCCTGCAGGGCTGGGGTGTTACAGGGAGGCCCCGGAAAGAAGCCTCGAATGGAGGTCAAGGTCATATTTGGGGGCGGGGAGACCGGAGATTCGAACGCCGAACGGAAAAGGTTCGAGCGAAGTCTTTATGTGGGATCCGTCTCCGCTCCCCCCAGAAGAAAGGAAGGACAGACCCGATCACGTTCGGGCCAGCTGATCTACCCAACTCTCCAAGCCCCCACAGGGATGAACTGGTGGTAAGCATGTGTATTGACAATGCTTTAATCCGCCGAGTGCTGGTCGATACTGGGAGCAGTGTGAATGTATTGTATCTACAATCATTCGAGAAAATGGGTCTACAAAGGAGCCAACTGACCCACCTACGGATTCCACTGGCAAGTTTTACCGGTAACTGCATCGAGGCGGAAGGGACCATCCAATTAATGGTTGAAATTGGGGATGAAACCCACATAGCGTCACTCCGAATGACGTTCGTGGTGGTAGATATAAAGTGCGCCCATAATGCCATATTGGGCCGACCGGGATTGGAAGATCTAGAGGCAATAGCCTCTGTCCGCCACTCATGCATCAAATTCCCTACAGACACTGGGGTAGGGGTGGCCAGAACTGACCCAACGACAGCCCGGACGTGTTATCGGGAGGCCCTGAAACAGATGAACACTCGTGGGATGCGGGTGAATACAATTTAGGTGGAAACCCACCGAACGGAGTTCGAGGCACACCCGGAGCCCGCCACCCTTCTTGAACAAATCGACCTCGACTTCCCCCCGAACCGTAAGGTTGCTATCGGGGTAGATCTGGAGGCTGATATCCGGGATGGCGTGATTGTCGTCCTCAAAAAGTTTCAGGTGCTGTTTGCCCGGGACCCAGAAGATATGCCCGGCATTGATCCAGAAATAATATGTCACAAACTTGTCGTTCGGTCTGATGCGAAACCGGTCCAACAGAAGAAACGGTATCAAGCAACCGAACGGCGGGAATTCACAAAGAAGGAAGTGGCCACTTTGCTAAGGATAAAGCACATCCGTCCGGTAATCCACGTAGAATGGCTATCCAATGTGGTTCTAGCCCCAAAACAATCTACCTGGAGAATGTGCGTGGATTACTCTGATCTGAATAAAGCATGCCCCATGGATCCCTACCCAGTGCCGAGGATCGATCTGCTAGTGGATGAGACTGCCGGGTGTGAGTTACTGAGCTTCATGGATGCTTTCCGGGGTTATCATCAGATATTCATGCACCCGGCCGATGCAGAGAAAACGGCGTTCGTTACTTCGGATGGCGTGTTTTGCTACATCGTCATGTCATTCGGATTAAAGAACGCGATGGCAACCTTCCAGAGGATGATCGGGATGCTGTTCAAAGATGTGCTGGGTGTCACAATGGAAGCCTACGTTGATGACATCCTGATCAAGAGCAAAAAGAAGGAAAACCATGTCCTGGACATAGAAAAGGTGTTCGGGATAATGCAAAGGGCGAATATGAGGCTGAATCCCAAGAAATGTGCGTTTGGTGTAAGAGGGGGCAAATTTTTGGGGTACATGATGAGCGAGAAGGGGATTGAGCCCAATCCAGAAAAAGTAAAGGCAATTGTGGACATGGAGGCTCCGAGAAATCTCAAGGAAGTGCAGAGGTTGACCGGTCGGCTAGCAGCCCTGAGCAGATTCCTATCCAAACTGGCCGATCGAGCTATCCCGTTCTTCCAAATCATGAAGAAAGCCAACCCTTTCGAGTGGACGGCCGAATGCCAAACGGCCTTTGAGGATTTCAAGACATATCTGTCTTCCCCCTGGTCTGGACAAAACCCGAACCAGGGGAACATCTGTATATGTACCTTGCTGTGGCTGACTTGGCCGTAAGCACAGTATTGTTGAAAGAAGAAGATGGCGTTCAACGGCCAATCTATTTTGTGAGCAAGGCGTTGAACGGCCCGGAAACCAGGTACACCTTGCTAGAGAAGAATGTACTGGCCCTGATAGCTGCCATTAAACGTCTGGCCCCGTATTTCCAGACCCACCCGGTAACTGTGTACACTACCCAGCCATTAGCCACCATCTTGAGAAATCCTATGGCAAGTGGGCGCATTACGAAGTGGAGCCTCCTGATCGGGCAATACGAGGTAGATTTCAAACCCCGGCCTACTATCAAAGGGCAGGCCCTGGCAGATTTCATTGCAGAATGTACCGCCCGGCCCTCAGAAAAAGATTCAGAGAACAACGGGCTGGATAACTGGTGGGAAATGTATGTGGATGGAGCATCTAGTGCCAAAGGTTGTGGAGCCGGAGCTGTGATCACATCGCCCGAGGGGTTCAAAGCATATTATTCCATTCATTTTGATTTCAAGGTGACCAACAATGAGGCTGAATATGAGGCTCTCATTGCTGGTTTAAAGTATGCAAGGGCCCTGGGCGCCGATCGGTTAAAAGTCCGATCAAACAGTCAATTTGTAACACCGACCCCGAGCATAATTACTTTTAGTAAATGATGTAATAAACCTTGAAAGATGATTTATGAATTTGCGTAATTGTTAATTTTTACTATTTATTTTACGTGAATAGTAAATTGCATGTGGGGCCCACAGCGGGACGGGGACCGCCTGATAATTCCCGAACCACATATTATATTCATCTTGGCCTAGATAATATGTATATGGTGGTGGATATTTTATTTGGGCCATAAGAAAGGCATGGAGTTGACCGGTTGGTCAAACGGGGCCCAATTACCGGTATTGGTAATTTAACGGATAACAACCCGAAATGAGTTTCGGAGACTCCTAAATTAATGTTGGGAAATGTACATCTATTCTAAAGGCCCATAATTATTAGGAACACGTGATATATTTTATTTGGCCCGATAAAATAAAATATAATTAAAACGGACCGAGAAATACAACTTTCGGGGCCGATTGTACACACCGGGACATAACGGGATGACCTCCCACCTAAGTGGGGGCCACCCCACGTTTTTAGGTGTGTTAGCTGACTAAAAAACAGCTGGGGGGGACAAGCCAAAGTGGCTTGTGCGGACAAGAAGAGGGGAGGAAGTCTCATTGAGACAAAACCTCATGCCAATGCCTATTCTAGGCATTATTGGCATTCTTGATTGAGGAGGAACCATTCCCCTTATCCTCTTTCATTCCACACGACCAACCACTAAGAGAGAGAGCTCTAGGAAAGCTCCTCACAGAGCTGAAGCTAGGAGAGAGCAAGAAAGGAAGAATCCCCACACCAAAGGGCTAGAAATCAAGGTAAGAACTCAAATAGTTCTTTTAACTAGTTTATTGTGTATGATTTATAATAAATCATATGGTGGGTTAAACATGATGTTCTACACGTTTAAAAGTGTAGAATATTGATGTAGAATGGTGGTATTTAACTTAGGAAAGTTGTGGAATCGATAAGAGTCGAAACCGCCGGGAAACCGCCATTGTTGGGGACTGTTTTCGAGCTGCAGGCCCGAAAGCCGCCCGGCTTTCGCTTGATTTCCAGATTTTCCACTCTTGAATGGCCTAGAACGAGGACGGATCAAGGGGGTTTCGCTAAGGCAGCTAGTTGAGCACATCATAAGGTGAGGATGGCTGACTATATTACTTATAATTAGTGAGTTAATTTCATGAGATTACCGAAGGTAATTAAATGTGTTTTTATGGATTATTAACGATTAATAATGCCTAAAAACGAAAAGATTAAATGTCTAGAGAAAAAGAGCATGATATACAAATTTAGGAATAAATTGTGTATGTTCATGTGTTATGAGTATGTCGACTTGAAAGTGGAACTTGTTATGAAACATGTGTTGAAATATACTTTTTCTTCATATTAGAATATATGAGTGATTAAAAGTGATATTTTGGATATTGACATAAATGATATTTTCAAAGGAAAATCAGTTGGAATTGTCTATATGACTATGAGTTGAGAACTTGGTTTGTTGATATTAGTTTGACTAGTATTAAGATGCTAGTTGGACATTAAAATGAGATGTTGTTAAGATTGATCCTAAGGTGGGATTGTGAAGTATTATGCCTTAAGTAGTCTTAAGAGATGCTTTAAGGTAGGAAAGTATGAACTTTAAGTTATACTAGGGGTAGGCCTTAAAGGATACCCAAGATAGTGTGAATATTAAATTGATCCTAAGTATAGGATTGGCCTACGGGTGTGATCGGTGATTCTTGTGGATAGCCGGTTGAATTATGGAAATAGTAAGGACCATGGCCCTTCCCGACTCTAGAGAGCGGGGTTGGATAGCATGGACTTACATCGTGATCACGGGTTAGGGTGGAATCCGAATCGGAGACCTAACTAGGTTCCGGTAGCGGTAACACATAAGATAGGACCCCGAAGGGCCTTACCTTCCTACGGGATGATGGGTACGAGTCCAGGGGCGGGATGTTGGAGTCCGAACCGGGAGCCTCATGAGGTCTCGGACAACGGTAGCAAGTCTCGTAGAAATAATAGGACCCAAGGGTTGGGTTGTGCAAACGATAAATGAAAAAGGATATATAAGAAGGGCCGTGTGCCGACAAATAAATAAATTTACTTATTATGAAGATAATAAGTGGGGAATATAAATTATTATTTATATTATGATATCACCCTATTTTGAGGGTCTTGGAAATTAAAACGTTGATTATACTTAGTATAGTTGCTATTGTACTTGTCAAATATTTCCAAGTACTGACCTCCCCTTCACGGGGGAGGCCACCTCACAGTTTCAGGTAGAACTTGAAGGTTGCTACCGGCGCCCGTTGCTTCGGGGATATTCAAAGGAGAAGACGTGGTTCGTGCTTCTTCTGTTTCCTGTTTTCAAAATAAAGATAACAATGCTCATGGACATTATTTTTGAACAATTACTTTGGGGGCTTGTATGCCTAGTTATGCCAAGTGTGGCTTGAACAATTGTATTAATGCTTCCGCTGTTTTAAATGAATGTTTTACATTATGTTTGTTTATGGATGTACTATGTGTGAATGATATTCATGACGCCTTGTATAGTATGGATGAGTTGGACTACGGTTGACTATTCGTACTGTACGGCGGGTTGTTGACGTGTCCAGCTAGGTCCGGGGCGTGACAATTTAATTGGTATCAGAGCCTTAGTCCGTAAACATCATAATGAAGCTTCAAAATTTCTTTTGAAAACGAATTTAAAAACCATGAGCATAAGGTTTTGTACTTTTAGAACTTTTGGTACTTGAGTTGCAATGTCTCTAATTGTTAAGATGGTACCCTTAGCAATTGGTATGGCGGTGATTTGAGCCAAAAGATGTCTTTAAGTGCCTATCCGTCAATTGAAATTTGATACGAGTCTAATGACTCATTCTAAATTTCTTTCAGAAATGGAACGTACCGGGAAGGTTACTCGACGGAACCCGACTGGCCAAGCACCGGGAGGATCCCAACGTGGCAGTCGGGGAGGATCGAGGGTGTCTAGGAGACAAGGCCGTGCAGGCCACTCACTGACCGTTAGTGACGGTCATGTGGAAACTATCGACGAGCACTATGAGTCCGAGGAGGATTCAACCTACCGACCGGGAACTGAGCCGATTGAGACCCCATATGATGGGGAATACGATGATGCAAGTGACGAGAGCGATGATAATGAAGCTCTCGAACGGATTGAGGAATTGCTCCGGCAATACCACCAAGATCGCCAAAGGCGCCGGGCAAGGCGTGCTTTGGAAGGGGCTTCAAGAAGAGGAAGCCGTGTAACTCCCCGGGAGATCATAGAATCCCGAGGAGGGGGAGGTGCTGAGGTCCCTATAATAAGGATCTCAAAGTACCTCAAGGAGGCAAGAGACTTGGGATGTAAACCGTTTGATGGAACGGGGGACATCTCCGTGGCGGCCGAGTGGATCAAAAGATTCAACGAGGCGGCCCTCGACATGCAACTACCACCCCACATGAAGCTGAGGGTAGCCACGAGGCTACTAGAAGGCATGGCGTCCACATGGTGGGATGGAACAAAAGGGAAGTATGGTGAGGCCGTCACTTGGGAGAATTTCAGACAGGAGTTCTTCAGCCAATACTACTCCGACTTCGAGGTGAACTTGAAGAGGAGGGAGTATACGAATTTGACCCAAAGAGGTGAATGTACGGTGAAGGAACTTGAGCACAAGTTCAGAAAACTTGCTGAGTTCATACCGGAGTACATTTGTGATGAAAACCGGATGGTGAACCATTTCTGGGATGCCTTGGACCTTGACATACGCGAGAGGGCAACACAATTGCCTAATATGACGTTCAGTCAAGTGGTTGAACAAGGCCTGAAAGGAGAGAAGGAGTGGGAGGAAAGAAAACGAAGGAATGCCGAGGAGGCAAGGAAAAGAAAATGGGAGAGTCATGACCCTCAAGGTTCCAACAAGAAGGGGAACCACGGGGGAGGCGGATCCTTCAAAACCCCTGCACCACCGGTAAGGGGAAATCAAGGCCCGAGCGGGCAAAGCTCTATGTCACAAGGCTCAGGTGCGAAGAAATGCAGCAACTGCAAGAAGAACCACTTTGGCAAGTGTCGCGATCCCCCGAGGTGCTATCAATGCGGGGAGGTCGGGCATTTGAAGGTGAGTTGCCCACAACTTGGGCGAGCCATGGGGGCCGGACCGAGTAGTGCAACGACGGTGAGCAGGAACCGAACCGGAGCACCGAATGCTAGCGGTGGGCACGGTGGGGCGAGTGCAAGCAACGCGCCATCCGTAAACCAAGGAAGGACCCAAGCTCGGGTCTATGCTATGACGGAGGCAGATGCTCGTGCCAACCCAGACTCCGTTGCGGGTAATTCCTTAAACTCACGTATTAATTTTCATAAACAATAGGAACATGGAACTTGTAAAATGCTAACCTCGACGAGTTTGGTCGGGTTTGAGGAGGAAAAGGGGAGGAGAATCCTCGCCCTGGGCGAATGCCGCCTGGCTTTGACGAAAGCCGCCCGGCTTTCGTCTTGATCATTTGGAAAAAAAATACTACGGCAACGAATGCCGGCTGGCTTCCACCGAGAACCGCCCGGCTTTCGTATATAAAAATCAACAATTTTTCTCGCAAACGAAAAACCGGCCGGCTTTCACAGAAACCGGCCGGCGTTTGGAAAATTGGTCCGGATTTAATCTGTGGCGCTCAAAGTCGCCCGGCTTTGGGGGAAAGCCGCCCGGCTTTCGTTAAGCCTGGGGATTCCTGCGCTGTTGAAACCCGGCCGGGTTTCGTAGAAACCGGCCGACCTTCGAAATCTTTGCACGAATAAAACTGCTGCGACGAAAACCGGCCGGCTTTCGTGATTTTCTTAGATGGATTTTTCTCGCAGACGAAAACTGGCCGGCTTTCGTGAAAAGCGGCCGGCTTTCACCTGGATTGGTCCTAAAACGGTCCTAAAGGTCAGAAACCGGGAAATTTCGGAAGGGTATCGAACGGACCCCACCCGAACACGACCAACATACTCTACGAATTTAGAAACGAGCCTATTAATTAGATAGTGTGTCTTACATTACTTATGAATGTAGGAACACTAAAGATAAACGGGAGAGACGCAAGGATCCTTATTGATACCGGGGCGCAACGATCATTTGTGAGTGAGGCGTTCGCCAGCGGATTCAACGGACCACTTGTACCAATGACTCAAACCCTATTGGTGTCCACGCCTCTAGGGGATGATATCGAAAGAAATAGCCACTATCCATCGTGTGAGGTGGAAGTGGAGGGCCAAACCTTGACATGTGATTTCGTACCGCTGAGTATGATCGAGTTCGATGCAATCCTAGGAATGGATTGGCTTGAGAAACATCATGCTAGGGTCGATTGCTACACGAAGGTTCTTGAACTCGAAAGCAGTGAAGGATTGACCTTACGCTTTGAGGGTGATAGAGGCAAATCAAACAGTTGTATCATATCCGCCGTGAGAGCGAGGAACATGATGAGGAAAGGATGTCACGCATATCTAGCTTATGTGGTGGACAAAACCAAAGAAGAGGTAGACATCAACGATGTGAGAATTGTGTGCAAGTATCCGGATGTCTTCCCAAAAGACTTGCCGAGACTTCCACCCGATAGGGAGATTGAGTTCGTGATCGAGGTTGAACCCGGCACCAAACCAATCTCTATACCGCCATACAGAATGGCACCCGCTGAACTTAACGAGTTGAAAACCCAATTGCAAGAGCTATTGGATAACGGTTTCATAAGGCCGAGTCACTCTCCGTGGGGAGCACCGGTCCTTTTCGTGAAAAAGAAAGATGGAACACTTCGAATGTGCATTGACTATCGTCAACTGAACAAGGTCACAATCAAGAATAGGTATCCCTTGCCTAGGATTGATGACTTGTTTGATCAGCTCCGAGGAGCGACGGTGTTTTCGAAGATTGATTTAAGGTCGGGGTACCACCAACTGAAAATAAAGGAGGATGACATACCGAAGAGTGCATTCCGCACAAGGTATGGTCATTTCGAGTTCCTAGTTATGTCGTTCGGGCTAACCAACGCCCCGGCGGCATTTATGGACTTGATGAACCGAGTATTTCATAAATACTTGGACCGATTTGTGATTGTGTTCATAGATGATATCTTGATTTACTCAAAGAGTAAAGAAGAGCATGAGGAGCACTTGATACTTGTTCTTGAGACACTACGGGAGAAGCAACTCTATGCCAAGTTTTCCAAATGTGAATTTTGGCTAAGGGAGATTGGCCTACGGGTGTGATCGGTGATTCTTGTGGATAGCCGGTTGAATTATGGAAATAGTAAGGACCATGGCCCTTCCCGACTCTAGAGAGCGGGGTTGGATAGCATGGACTTACATCGTGATCACGGGTTAGGGTGGAATCCGAATCGGAGACCTAACTAGGTTCCGGTAGCGGTAACACATAAGATAGGACCCCGAAGGGCCTTACCTTCCCACGGGATGATGGGTACGAGTCCAGGGGGCGGGATGTTGGAGTCCGAACCGGGAGCCTCATGAGGTCTCGGACAGCGGTAGCAAGTCCCGTAGAAATAATAGGACCCAAGGGTTGGGTTGTGCAAACGATAAATGAAAAAGGATATATAAGAAGGGCCGTGTGCCGACAAATAAATAAATTTACTTATTATGAAGATAATAAGTGGGGAATATAAATTATTATTTATATT
Organism: Cuscuta europaea; assembly: GCA_945859875.1. Classification (NCBI taxonomy): domain Eukaryota; kingdom Viridiplantae; phylum Streptophyta; class Magnoliopsida; order Solanales; family Convolvulaceae; genus Cuscuta; species Cuscuta europaea. The sequence continues at coordinate 6,481,672 of CAMAPE010000052.1, forward strand.
ATGATATCACCCTATTTTGAGGGTCTTGGAAATTAAAACGTTGATTATACTTAGTATAGTTGCTATTGTACTTGTCAAATATTTCCAAGTACTGACCTCCCCTTCACGGGGGAGGCCACCTCACAATTTCAGGTAGAACTTGAAGGTTGCTACCGGCGCCCGTTGCTTCGGGGATATTCAAAGGAGAAGACGTGGTTCGTGCTTCTTCTGTTTCCTGTTTTCAAAATAAAGATAACAATGCTCATGGACATTATTTTTGAACAATTACTTTGGGGGCTTGTATGCCTAGTTATGCCATGTGTGGCTTGAACAATTGTATTAATGCTTCCGCTGTTTTAAATGAATGTTTTACATTATGTTTGTTTATGGATGTACTATGTGTGAATGATATTCATGACGCCTTGTATAGTATGGATGAGTTGGACTACGGTTGACTATTCGTACTGTACGGCGGGTTGTTGACGTGTCCGGCTAGGTCCGGGGCGTGACACAATTGGTGGTACATCAAGTGAACGGCACTGCTGAGGCCAAAGAAGAAAGGATGAAGGCCTACAAGGAAATGGTCGAGGAGCAGATATGTAAATTTGAACAGGTGGTGCTCGACCAGATATCCAGAATCAAAAATACTGAAGCAGATATCCTGTCCAAATTAGAGAATGCAGCGTTCGACGATCGGGCACAGGAGATCCCGGCTCATATCCAACGTTTTGCCCATCGGGAAACATTGGCAACCCCAGCAATCATGGTGCTCCAGATCGAGGCCATATCTTATGCCATCCCGAGCTGGGTCGTAGATATGACCAACTACCTGAAAGACGGAACCCTCCCACAAGATAAAAATCCTGCCTATCAAATAAAATGCATCCAGAGGAGGGCTTCCATGTTCGAATTGGTGGACGGGCAGCTGTACAAAAAGACATTTGGTGGGCCGTATCTGAAATGTCTCCCACCCGATCTAGCGGCAGCTGTAATGGAAGAAATCCATGAAGGTATCTGTTCCAGCCACCAAGGGCCCAAGACACTGACCAGAAAAATTATTTTGCAAGGGTATTATTGGCCAACTATCCAACATGACTGCTTCGCGCATACTAGGAAATGTAAGGTATGCCAATTATACGCACCGGTTCCCGGACGGCCTGCCACTTTCTACACTCCAATGACGGTGGCCCTTCCATTCGCAAGATGGGGAATAGACCTGTTAGGTCCTCTACCTACTGCACCTGGAAACAACAAGTACATCATTATGGGGATAGATTACTTCACCAAATGGGTAGAGGCCGAGCCACTGGCCAGCATCACAGATGTTAAATGCCAGAAGTTTGTCTGGAAAAATATCATTTGCCGGTTCGGCATCCCTGAACATATTATAACTGACAATGGAAGGCAGTTCGTGAGCCGGAATTTTGAGAACTACCTGGTCAAATGGGGGATCAAGCATTCCAGAGCGTCCATCGCATACCCTCAGGCAAATGGCCAGGTAGAAAATATGAACCGAACTATCATGGATGGCATGAAGAAGAAGCTGGAAGAATACTCCTCATCGTGGCCCGATCAGTTGAATTACATTCTGTGGACTTACAGGACCACACCCCGAACGGCCACGGGAGAGACTCCATTTGCCCTTGCCTATGGTTTTCAAGCCAAAATTCCAACGGAGATCCTAGTTCCCACACACCGAACGATGCATTACAGCCCAGAACAGAATGAAGATAACTTACGGGCCGAATTGCATTTCATAGAAGAAAGAAGGGATCTGGCAGCGGCACGAATGGAAGAGTATCACAGAGCCACAAGAAGATACTTTGATAAGCAGGTTAAAGTTCGTTCAATCGAGGTAGGGGACCTGGTGCTAAGAAAGAGAGAGAAAAGCAAACCGCTCGAAGGGGGTAAAATGGCACAAAATTGGGAAGGCCCCTACCAAGTATGTAAGAAGTATGCTTCAGGAACGTTTGGCCTACAAAATACCGAAGGCCGACCGACAGGAACTTGGAATGTGGAGCATTTGAGGAGATTTTATCAGTAAAAATGGCTGTTGCCACCTCTAAAAAAAAATAGAGAGGGAGACATAACTTCCACAAACTCAGCCCATGGTTAACTCGATCATTCCGGATAACCGAATGACGAACGGGTTAACAACATGGAAGGAAAATCAATTCCCAGTTTAGAGAGTTTTTGACCCTAGAATTATGAAAGAATAAAGGGATCAAAAACGGCTTGAAGAATTGAGGCTCAGAAAATCGGTGCCCGTGGTTAACTCAATCATTCCGGATGACCGAATGACGAACGGGTTAGCAGCATGGAAGGAAAATCAATTCTCAGTTTAGAGAGTTTTTGACCCTAGATTTATGTAAGAATAAAATAAAGGGATAAAAAACGGCTTGAAGAATTGAGGCTCAGAAAATCGGTGCCCGTGGTTAACTCAATCATCCCGGATGACCGAATGACGAACGAGTTAACAGCATGGAAGGAAAGTCATTCTCAGCCAACGGCTGGGAGTTTGACGCTCAGATAGTCTCACCTCAGCGGTTAATATGAGAATCGATTCTGGAAAACCGAATGACGAACATATTAGCAGTTTGGAGGGAGCCATTATTTCAGCAAGAGTTTTGACCCTGTAATTACGCATTGATGAAGGGATCAAAATGGCCTGGAGTTCGAAGGACAGTGATTCTCACCTCAGCTTGTTAACACGTAGAATCATTCTGGATGACCGAATGACGAACGGGTTAACAGCTTGGAGGGAGCTGAGTCGTCAACTTAGCCAAAGTCGACCCTGTAATTACGTACGGGCAAAGGGATCAAAACGGCTTGGAGATGGTGTCAAGACTGTAAGATATGGATTAACCGAGCGACATTCGGATAAGGTACGGATTATCGCCCGAGGAATCGGAACTATGGTTTTGAAAAATCTCGCCTCAGTCATAAAACTTGACTTGGAAGCTAGTCGCCCTTTTAGCTATAAGTAAGGAATGACCCAAATTCGGTGATCTTGCTTACAGTTCGAAAAGGGTTACCTCAGACCCCTAATATGGATGATACGAGCCAGAGAGAACGGTTCGGAATGCATCGGAATTATGGGTTTGGAAGGGAGAGAGCCTCACCTCAGCTTGTTAACACATGAAATCATTCCGGATGACCGAACGTCAAACGGGTTAACAGTTTGGAGGGAGCCCCTATCCCAGCCGAGAGTTTGACCCTGTGGTCACGATCAAAACGGCTTGGAGGAATTCACCTCAGCTAAGAGTTTTGAACCCGTGCGTCACGAACAGGAAAGGGGATCAAAACGGGTTCGGGAAAGGTGTCAGAACAATTGTGAAGAGAGTCTCACCTCAGCTTGTTAACACGTGAAATCATTCCGGATGACCGAACGTCAAACGGGTTAACAGTTTGGAGGGAGCCCCTATCCCAGCTGAGAGTTTGACCCTGTGGTCACGATCAAAACAGCTTGGAGGAATTCACCTCAGCTAAGAGTTTTGAACCCGTGCGTCACGAACAGGAAAAGGGATCAAAACGGGTTCGGGAAAGGTGTCAGATATAAAGATACATGAGCCGAGTGAGGTTCGGCCATGTAGAAAAGATTGTGAACAAAAAATCAAAGGAATAGAAAAAATACAACAGACAAAGGAAAAAAGTCCAGTTTATTCTTCGGCATTACTAGCCGGAATATACAAGAAGAACGAATATACAAGAAAAGAGACAACAGATAAGGAAAGAAGGCTACACTACTGGAGGATCGCCGTTCGGGGAGGATGTAGGCTGAGAGCTCCCTGCCTGCACTGCATCGTCAGGCGCTCCTTTGGATCTTTTCTCCATGACGCGATCGTACGTATTCCCGAACAGATCATCGAAGCCTAATTCATCAGGATCGAACGGCTTGGGGAAACGCTCTAAGATCAGTTCAAGATTCCTATCCAGAAGCAGGTCCTGACTTTGCTTTACGGTTTTCTCGGTCAGGACATCCAAGAAAGATTTCCCTTCCGGCGTGCTGTCCAGGAGGTCGATCCCTGCCTTGATAGGATCTGAGCTCTCACGCAAAAATTGGCCAAGGTGAGGACCTAGGAATTGCCGGGCCGTGTTCTCCAGAGCGACGTTCAGCGCCTTGCCCCGTTGGAAATCCACTACCGATTGCTGAGCAATCTGAGAAGTATTGACCGTGTAGGGTTCGGGCAGATGATCTCCGACAGCCTTATCAAATTTAATGCCAGCAGATTCAGCAGCCCGCACCTTGGCCCGGAGTTCTTTGAGCTCCCGGTCGCGACGACGGGACGTCTCCTGCATCTCGGCCAGATCAGCTTTTGCCTTCTCACCCTCTTTGGCCTGCTCCTGGAGGTCGGTCGCTAACTTCCGAGCGGCGGAAAGGAGGACCTGGCTGTCATCCCGATCGCTGGCCAGGGCTTTCATCTCCTTCTCAGCAGCAAGAAAGACCTTGTGATAATACACGTCAGCCTGAAAACAAGGTTACAATGAAAGTCAGAAAAGGTAAAACATGAATAATAGAAAGGTATGGGTCGGATTGAAATGTACCTTGAGTGCTTCCTGGTGACCTGCTTCGAAAAGGTCTGACCAGTGAGTCAAGTTGGTGAAGCTAGGGGGAACCTTGATCGCAGTATGACACCACAAAGAAGATGGCATCAGCCCGAACAGATACCTCCCCTCTGATCTAGGCCCCATATTTGAAAATTCAACAAACATCCGATCATCGATCGGTGTGGCAGTAAGAACCGGAGTTGGTTTGTTGGCAGGCGCCGATCTTTGGGGCTCGACCTCCGGCCCGGTCAAGTCAACCACATGGTCGATCGGGATCAGGTGATCGCCATCATTTCCTTTGCGCTTTTTGCGGGTTTGCTCCGCCGAATCACGATCGGCTATCATCTTCTCCTTCCCTTTAGCAGAAGAGATAGAACGCCGGACGGGTATGGGAGATATCACACATACAAGAAAGAGAAATAAAAAATAAGAAGTTGAATTGTGAGAGCGAAGGATGATCGGGTTAAAACCCTACTATGCTTACCGATTCCAGCAGATAACATGCTCGAGGCAGTGACAAAGCTGCGAAGACTTCTGGTCCCTCCCATTCGCAAAGACTCAGCCTGGGAGCGTAGAACGGCATCCACCCTGAGCAAGGAATCCCGAACGGGGTATGCGTTCCACCCTGGGCAAAGAATCACCTACCCGAACGAACAAAAACCGCTCTTCCCAGTCAGCCTGCGGGGTAACGTTCTCTGTGAACAGCTGACGGTCAGAACGAGCTACCAGTTTCAGGTACCCGGTCGTCCAGTAGGGCTGATAGCAGTAATGATAAAGGAACAGATCGACGCTCGGGGTGATCCTCAACTCGTGGCACCGGATAATGAAGCCTGTCAGAATACGGTAGGTGCTGGGCACGAACTGAGCGGGCAGTACAGCAACCCGGCGTAAGAACTCCACTATGTCCTAAAAGTTGACCTGAAGCCCGACCGGCTATCAACGTCATAAAAAGATAGCCTAAGGATTGAACTAAAGCCCGACCGGCTATCAAGTTGTAAGAGATTATCTGAAGCAAGAATGTGCCAAGACCTAAAATTTGGTATGAAGCCCGAACGGCTGAGTACCAGGGGGAAGGGGTTTTTTCCTTAAATAAATTATCAGAACTTTCTAATGCCCGGACGGCGATCAAACGGCGTTAAGATTACTTGAGCAAGAAATAAGTTAGGAAATTGGTTAAGTCCTACGAAACAGGCCGAATCCCGAATGACGAGTAAATCATGCATTAAAGACAGAAAAGACAGTACGTAAAGTTTAAGGCAAAAAAGGGATATATATTCATCGGTGCTACTGACCGGGAAATACAGGCTACTTGGAAAAAAGAAAATTACAACAAGAATTACAAGAGTACATATGAATTATTGATCGGGGGCCATTTCATCTCCCTCTTCATCCTCATCCTCATCCTCATCATCATCAGACAGGGGTTCAGGCTCTTTCCCCGCAGCCCGATCGGCTTCCCTCTGCTGAGCTCGCAGGAATTTCTCAAACTGAGTCTGGATAATGTCATCTGCGGGGAGATCAGAAGCCTGAACCAGCCTCCCCAGATGATTTTGAAGCTAATTGATGAAGGGACGCAGCAAGACCTGGCCAATTTTGCCATAAAGGTCTGAGACAATGGAGTCGTTCCATTTTTTGGCCTCGGGGTCCTTATCTAAGAGGGCCACCCCTGCCGATAGCCGACCAGCGCCTTTGGGGAAACCCTTCAAATACGCCCCAAAGGCGAACGGGATTTGGGCCCTTGCATGATCATCCTTGATGGCGGAGAATTCATGAGAGGATTTAAACGCGTCCCGGACGGCGGACAGATCCACATTCACTTCATACGGACCGTCCGGGATGCTGGATGGCATTTCCTCAAATCTAACCTGTGCGGACTCAGCGGCAAGGACCTTCGCCTGGGAAGCTGCGAGTTGGACCCGAAGGGTACCGAGTTCAGCATCCAGCATCTGCTTTTCCTCCGCAAAGGCTTTCCGTTTGGCCTCCAGAGAGGCGATGGCAGCAGCAGCATGTTGCTCAGCAGAAGACTGGGCAACAATCAGTTCCCGCTCCTTGGCCAGGCGGGCTTCCCGCATCTGAAGGGTGTACAAGCCCATCTACAGAATACCGTTCGAGAATTAGTACTGGTTACAGAGAATAAAATAAAGACAAAGCGCAAAAGACAATATACCTTCAGAGCAGTCAGAGCCAGACATTCTTCAGATTGCTCGACCGACAACTGAGGAAGGGAAAAGTTGTTGAACCAAGAGGAGGTTGACCAGATCTGGCTCGCGGTAGAGCCGGCCCTCTCTAATACCTCATGCACAGGGTCGGATAGGGAGATCTGCTCGACCTGACCCGTAATATGGTCGGTGTGAGTCTCGCCAGCATTCGAGGGTTCTCCCCGAACGGAGTCGAAATGCTGGGAAAATTGGTGCAGTTGATCAGAGCTGAACCGCTCGTCGATCAGCATGGCCTCTAATTGGTCCCGGTGGACCTGCTGTATTGGCTGAGGCTCTGGAAGCGGTTCAGAAGAGGCAGCCTCCTGAGCGGGAATAATGGAGGGAGTAGGTTGTGGATTCTTCCTGGATTTCTTCCGTTTTCCGGCCCCACCGGCTGCGATGACTCTGCTATCATCCATAGGAAGATCTGGGTTGGGTGCTGAAAAAAGACAAAGAACAATGTTAGTATCGAGCGGCCCTAGCGTGTGAGAAACTAGAAAAAGAATAAAAGAACGTTTCTCGCACGGGAAGGACCGCCCGGACCAAGGCACTTGGTTTATCAAAACAAGTAAACCCAAGAGAACGGGCAGTACCTATCCCGGCTGTTATAAGTCGTTCGGGGGTCAGATAATTCATGATGTCCATGCATTTATCCTTCTCCACAGCAAGCACGTCCTTGTAGATTTCTTCAGTGAGGACAGGATCAGGGGTTTTGCGGGGAAAGGCATTCCATTTGCGGGGAATCAGACCGTCCGGGATGGACACGAAGAAAAACCGGTCTTTCCACCCTTTGATCGAAGTTGGGTTTCCTTTGAACATGATGTGTCCCGTTCGGGCACTAGTGGCCAGATAGCCATGAGTTTGTTGGGGGCCTACTTTGAAAAATTGGTGGAAGAGTTCTAGGGTTGGTCGGGCGCCGACATCTTTGCAACGACAAATGAAACCCGCCATTGCTCGATAAGAGTTCGGCATAATCTGGGCCGGTACAACTTCGTAGAAATTGAAGAAAGAAATGAAAAAGGGGTGTAGCGGAAATCTAAGGCCGGCCCTAGTCGAGTCAAAGTGGACTGTGGTCATTCCGGGCCTATGACGCATTGGGTGAAGCCCGACTTGCAAACGGAAATCCACCGGGTCAGGGATAAGGGCCGGAATTTCGGCCCTATTGTGAGAGGTCAATTTTTGCCTCCTCTCCCTAATCAATTTTAGGTCAAGAGTATGGCGAGGAACATCGTTGGGACGTCCGGCCGCCATGGAGGCTATTTCGTCCTCGGATTTGGTGTCATCAGAATCCTCACTGGAAGAATAAGAAGTGCTAGGGAGGTCCTCCGCCTCAGCCCTGGTATTCGTCGCCGTCTCAGTAGAAACACCGGCAAACGGAACTGGGATGGCATCTACAATGGCGGTGTCACGGTCATCCCCATGAGAGGCCATCTCCGAATCAGAGGAATGCTCTTTGGGGCTCATCTCGATCGAAGTCAGAAATGAAGATGGGGAATCCAAAGTTGGGAAATTACCTGAGCAAGGGAAGCAGGGGGAAATTTGCAGAGGAAACAACGAAGGCCAAGGAATTGCAGAGTCGAAACCCGGAATTGAGAAGTTAAGGGCTAATTTATAGCCTTGAAACCGCCGTATCGAGAACCAATCAGAGAGCGACACATCACTAGGAGCATTTAAGCTAAACACGCGTCTAATGAAAAGACTAAACGACGATTATCGTGATGAGTATGGGGAAATGAAGCAGCAGCCGTCAAATCGCAGCATGGGGAACTGATTACTTCTGTACCCCGATCGCCATTCGGGGTATTATGACATTGGTATACTTCCTGATGCACTCACTTCGTTCGAGACATCGGAAGTGGGGGACTTGTGTTGGGATATTGACCTAGAGGCCCAATACCCAGATCGGGAAGGCCCAAGATATCCGGCCCAAGTAACAGGCCCATCACTCTATGATGAAAAGATCCAGTAAGGAGACATACCGAACGGAGTTCGGCCCAAATAAAGATTGGCCCAGTAAGAAGACATACCGAACGAGGTTCGGGCTATATATCATACTTGGGCCAATTTGACAGCATCTTCAGTGCAGCCCAACATCCCGTTCGAGCAACGGCCAACCAGCAAGTGGCCAGGTGCAATTAATGCCAGACTATGACATCAGCAGGTGGAAGCATGGATGACCAAGTCGGTGGAACAACGGCCAATCAGCAAGAGGCAGCCCATGCTCTTCATTATTATAAATAGAAGGTTTCAAGTCATTGTAAGGGTTAGCATTTCAAGACTCAAGCTCTAGAATAGCATCATTTGCTCTTATTTCTTGTATTAAAGCATAGTTTCCGACTTACCGATCGGGAAATCCCTTGTAATCAGATTGGTTAATTAATACAAGTGAGCTTTCGAGTTTTAGTTAGTTCAGATCTTATATTTTCTTTTACGCTTTGATTCTGGGCCATTCCTGATATATCCAAAGTTCGTGTTGGGCTTTCGGATCTACGGGACTTACCCTCAACAGGCCCTTTTGTTGAAGATCAAGCCATTTGAAAACCGGAGGCCCTTCAAGCTGAATTCTTAATTCAAGAATATTTGAAGATTCAAAGAACGAAGATTCGAAGATTCAAAGAACAAAACTTTGAAGATTTGAAGATCTGAAGAACGTTCGAACGTTTGAAGGATTAAAGATTAATTTTGAATTAATTTCCTTAATTATATTTATTTCAAATTGCAAGTGAAGAATCAGAGGATTCATATTTAGAGATTGTACCCAATATTCTCAAATATTATTATTTGCGATCAATTTTAAGTAAATACTTAAAATTTGTTTCACACTCACTACTTATCCTTGCTACAGCCAACCACAAGATGTTCGTACAACGTCCAGAGCAGGGTGAATGTGCCTGCCAAATTCCCACGCCACCTAGTGTCATATTACCACTTTGGCACTCCAAAATGAGTTTTGCTAGAGATACCTCAAAATGTATCTCAGTTTTACCACATCCCCTAATGAATGATCATAAATGGGTCAATTCATTTAAGTGGTGTCCCACTTAAATGAATTGACTCATTTATGGTAACACAATAGGAGGTGGGGTAAAATAAGGTATATTTTGGAGTACCTTTAGCATTTGTACTCCAAAATACACGGGTTGAGGTGATTTTAGGAGTGAATAGTTTAAAATTGCTTTATTGAACCCTAGGTTGCAGGTAGCCTAAGAAGAAAATCAATGACAGAACCAAAACAAAATCTCATTTTTATTTTAAAGTGCTATATTTTTTTTGTATTCTGATTGCTACAAAAGTTAGCAAAACTCATAACTTTTTTGTATCTTTCATATGACACCAATATTGAATATCTAGAAATAAAAAAATACTTTAACATTTTAAAATAATATTAAATGACTTTTTATTAGTTTTCATATGACACCTATACCTTTTTTATTGTATCCTAATTGCTAAAAGGAATTTTATCAATCCGGGACCTGAAAGATAGACGAACTATCAATTCAAGACCTGAAAGATGAAATGTATCGGTATAGGACCCGAATGATGGAAAACTATCAATCTAGGACCCGAATGATTGAAAAGTATCAATTTAGGACCTAAGTTTTCATAAATTTTATTATTATTTTTATTTTAAAAAATTTAAATAATATTTAGTTTTATTAAACTAATAAACTTTTGTGAAGAAAATTTCACCAAATATTAGCAATGGAATTAATAAAAAATTAAATAAATCAAAACCTATGAATGTTAGGTCCTCGATTGATAGTTTTTCATCTTTTGAGTCCTATACGGATACATTTCATCTTTCAGTTCCCGAATTGATAATTCGTCTATCTTTCAGGTCCCAAATTGTTAAAATTCCTTGCTAAAAAATATCAAAATTGATAAATTTTTATTATCTTTTATATGACACCAATATTGCATATATATGTGATGGAGTATATGGCCCGGGAACCCCCGGTCCACAGACTCCTACTACTCCAATAAAGGCCTAATAGGCCCAGGAAGCACAACATGCCCGAATCACGGCGCCCAGAGTACCAAGCAGCCCACAATGCGCACCAGGGGTGCCTTCGGCCCCCTGGCCGAAGGCTCCAATTCTCACAGGAGGGTCAAAACAGGAAAACAAAGTTACTGGGAGAAAACGGCAAAAATTAGTAGCCCTCGGCACCTAGAGCCCTCGGCACTAAGGAGGTCCCCGATACTCAGAGCCCTCGGCTAGTCCTCTACAGCCGAGGGCACCTTTTCCGACATAATATCCGCTCCAAATGCGTATGGATCACCGTACCCAGTACAACGTCCCATCCAACAGCCGCATTAAATGCGGCCACTTGCGATTGCCAGCGCCAACCAATTGAGATGACCTCTCGGCCAATGGACGCTTGACACATGTCCCTGTCTGGCATTTATTACTACTATAAATAGCACCCCATTTCCCCATTTGTAACCAAGACACAAGAAGCAAATACGCTGAATACATTTCCTAATATACTCTCTCTCTACTTACTTGCTCTAACTTCTCTCTAGTTATTCCCCGTAATAACCCCTCGGGTAAGCTACCCCCCGGGTACACTATCCATCATTTGGTGTTCTCATTAAGAGGTCGAACAATCAAGTAAGAAACCCCCCCCCCCCCCTCGACCAAACACAAAACACCTAGCTAAAATGGTGAGAATAACTCGTGCCAACTCCAAGAATGTAGAGGACAGAAACCTGGCCCTCGGCGAGGTCGACGTCCCCAAAGCCTCTAACAGGGCTCCCGGGGGCGGCGTCATCGCCGGGTTGGACCAGACGTCTGTCGACCTACGCCAACAGATTCAACAAAATGCCCCCGAGGCTCGCCTCGTCATCGAGGCCAAGAAGAAGGACCGGAGCGAAAATCAAATTAGCCCTCTGGTCATCACAATCGACGTGCAATCGGCGCTCTCCGCCTTCATCCAGACGCTCACCCAGAACCCGGGTGCCTTCGGCACTTTGGTTCCCCTCCAACCTCAAGTCGGGGAGAATATTATGCCTCCCCCCATCCACGACCCCTCGGTAACCCGGTCCTCCGGATGGGAAACTCCGAGGGGGTCGTGGCCCAAGATACGGCCTCCCAGGAAGTCCAGTCCCAGGACCGCCACAACATAACCAAAGAACAACTCTGGACCTCCGCCCTCGAGAGACTCGGAGGGGCGCAAGACCGCCGAGGGGTCCAAGACCGCCTCGGGGGGAAGGCGTTCCAGAGGCCTCAGAAAGTGGCGGGTCCGTCTCCAGGGCCAATGAAAGGCGTCCCCCTCAGGACAAAGGCAAGGCACCTCTCCATGCCAACGACGCCCGCCACCAAATCAACTAGGGCCACTCGGCTCGGGTCCTTTCACAGGGGGCGGAGGCCCTCCCGAAGGACCCCCGGGACGAAATCATTGCGGCCCTGCAGCGCCGGCTTGACGAGATGGAGGCCACCAAAGCCCACGCCACCACTTCTGCCCCTCATACAGACCTCAAGTATGAGGCGATGATGGCCAAGATGGAAGAAATGCAGAAGAAGATAGCCGAAGGCTCCGGGGAACCCACCATACAGCTCCGGACCCGGACGCCGTTTACCCCAAGGGTATTGGTGGCCCGGATTCCGGAAAAATACCGAGGGCAGCTCATCAAGCCATACGACGGAAGGACTGACCCCCAAGAGCACTACAGCAGGTATCAAAACAGTATGATGATGGTGGGGGCATCAGATGAATATTTGTGCCGCTGGTTCCTCTCCACCTTAGAGGGGCCGGCTTACGAATGGTTCAATCGATTTCCCGAGGGCTGCATTGACTCATGGCAAGAACTTGCCCAGCGATTCTTGACGCAATTTGCAGGAAGGCGCCGCACAAGAAAACACTTATTCCACTTGCTAACAGTGAGGCAGAGGAAGGAGGAGACCCTTCGGGACTTCCTGGAGCACTGGAGAAGGGAGGCTGATAAAGTTGATGGCGCTGACGACAGGACCCTCCTAGTCGTCTTCCAAACGGTACTCCGCCCCGGGAACTTCTCGAGGAGCCTCATCGTCGAACACCCCCGCGATTATATAAGGGCCCTACAGCGGGGGGACCGGTATGCCGAAGCCGAGGAGGTGGAGAAATGCCACCTCGTCCCAGATAGGCAACGCCCTCGGCCAGACGATAAAGGTAACCGGGGGCCGGGGGCTCCCCGCAATCATCCCAAGGATTCCGCTCCCTCCGGTGACCGCCCCCGGCATGGCAAAGCCAAGCCCAGGGGAGGCTACAAGGGAAACCCGAGGGCTTGGGCACAGCCTGTCCTCCTGGAGCACCCTCGGACACCTTTAACGCACCGCGTCAGCGTCATTCTTGATTTTGCTGAGGAGAGGGGCCTAGTGGAGCGAGATTCACGTGCACCCCCGGAAGTATTTGCCATCAATCCAAACTACCCCTACTGTCGCTTCCACCGGCATCAAGGGCACATAACTGATGACTGCCATCAGCTGAAGACGGCCATCGAAAGATTGATACAAGCGGGCCATCTGTCCCAGTTTATCCAGGGCCCTCAGCAACAGTGCCCCCCTCACCAAGGGCCAACCCGAGGGCAAACTGCGAGAACAAATGCATGGGTCAACCCCAACACCATTCCCCTCGGCAAGAAGAGGGAGATTGGAAATATGGAGGAAGAGGAGGAGGAGTACCCCCGGTACCAAGAGAAGAAGCGCCACATCCTCATGATCACCGGGGGCAATACTGGGGGTGACTCTACAAGTTAACAAAAGAAGTGGGCTCAGTCACTTTACGTGGGGGAAGTTACTCATATGCCCCCAGTAAAGCGGCTGAGGGAGGAACCCATTATCTTCACCAACGCTGATCTCCCCCCAGTATCCTCCCCACACAGGGATGCCCTCGTCATCCGGGCAGAACTAAACGACACTATTATTCACAGAACTTACATTGACACGGGTAGCTCCGTCAATGTAATGTACCTCAGCACCTTCAGAGAGCTGCATCTGGAGAGGGGGTCCCTTCGGCCCACCAAGACCCCTCTTGTCGGCTTCACCGGCGACACCATTGATTCTGAGGGGGTTATAACCCTCCCGGTACTCTTCGGCGACGGGCTCAATAGAGCCAAGCTCGAAGTGGAGTTCGTCGTCGTCAACATCGACTGCGCCCACAACATCATCCTTGGCCGACCAGCCCTCGAGGATCTCGAAGCCGTCATCTCCATGAGGCACCTCTGCCTCAAGTTCCCAGCCGAGGGGGGAATCGGTTACTCAAGGGGGAACCAAAAGCTTGCCCACGCCTGCTACCTTCAAGTGACAAAGAAGGTTAGCAAGACGGAGTTCCGCGTTGACACCATCACCGGAACGGTGGAAGCGGAGGAAAGGAGGCCGAGGACTGAACCGGTCGAGGAGGTAGAAGACTTCGCACTCGATTCGGCCAAGTCGGAGAGAGTCGTGAAGATTGGAGCCAAGCTCCCCGAAGACCTGAAGACCGGCATCATCAGCGCCCTTCGCGCCTACTCCATTGTTTTTGCATGGGGGCCGTAGGACATGCCGGGGATCAACCGAAGGGTCATCACCCACCGCCTCTCGGTGGACCCTTCGGCCAAACCAGTACAGCAGCGGAGGAGACCCCTCTCGACTGAGAGGAGGGAATTTGTGAAGAAGGAGGTCGCCATGCTCCTCTCTATCGAGCACATCAAGGAGGTAAAATACCCTTCATGGCTGGCTAACGTAGTCCTCGCACAGAAACCGCCCTCATTCCGCATGTGCGTGGACTACACGGATCTCAACAAGGTGTGTCCCATGGACCCCTTTCCCTTGCCGAATATTGATCAACTTGTGGATGAAGCCGCAAAGTGTGAAATCATGTCATTCCTCGACGCATTCCGCGGATATAATCAAATATACATGCATGAGGAAGACGCTGAAAAAACAGCCTTCATGACTCCCGAGGGCATCTTCTGCTACCTTGTCATGGCCTTCGACCTAAAGAACTCAGGTGCCACCTACACTCGGATGGTGGCCAGGGTATTTCAAGCTGTCCTAGAGCGCACCATGGAGGCATATGTTGACGACATGATCGTCAAAAGCAAGCAATCGGTAAGCCATGCTGATGACCTGAGGGAGATCTTCGCCATCATGCAGAAATTCAGCCTTCGGCTGAACCCAAAGAAGTGTACCTTCGGTGTTCAAGGGGGCAAATTTTTGGGCTACATGGTAAGCCGAAGGGGGATCGAGGCCAACCCCGAGAAGATCCAAGCCATCATCAACATGGAGCCCCCACGCAACGTGAAGGAGGTCCAGCGATTGACGGGCCGCCTGGCAACCCTCAATCTCTTCTTATCAAAATCGGCGGAGAAGTCCTTACCCTTCTTCCAGATCATGAGGAAAACCGCCGGTTTCCAATGGACTTCAGAATGTCAGGGGGCATTCGAGGAACTGAAACGGTACTTATCTTCACCCCCTGTGCTCTCTAAACCCAAGGTAGGGGAGATCATGTACCTCTACTTGGGTGTTAGCCCGGCTGCCATCAGCTCAGTACTCATCCGGGAAGAGGATGGCATCCAGCATGCCATCTTCTATGTTAGCAAGACCCTCGGGGAGGCGGAACTCCGGTACTCCCCTGTGGCAAAAACGGTACTGGCTATCGTGTGGACCGTCAAGAAGTTGGGCCACTACTTCCAGGCTCACCCTGTCTAGGTCCTCACTCATCAACCCCTCGGCGCTTTGATGAGGAGCCCCACCAGCTCCTCTCGAATGGTGAAATGGGCTGTCTTCTTGAGCCAATACAACATCGACATCCGTCCTAGGCCCGCCATCAAGGGCCAAGCCCTAGCGGACTTCGTGACGGAATGTACGGCAAGATCAGCCGCGGACGAGGAGCCCTCGGCTCCTTCGGATGATTGGTGGACCCTCTATACCGACGGCTCCTCCGCCGTCAAAGCATGTGGAGGAGGGGTGGTTCTCATCTCACCCGAAGGCTTCCGGGCCTATTATGCTGTCCGCTTCTCCTTCAAAGTCTCTAACAATGAAGCCGAATACGAGGCCCTCCTCTGTGGCCTTCGGCTGGCAGCCAACATGAAGGCCCGACAAATTCACGTCAAGTGCGACTCCAAGTTAGTCGTCGGCCAAATCTCCGGGGAGTACGAAGCCAAGGAAGGGAGAATGAAGCAATACAAGGAGGCGGCCAAGGAGTTGCTTAAGGTATTTGAGGCACACTCTCTTACTCAAATACCGAGGGGTCAAAACTCTGAGGTCGACATTTTATCGAAACTCTCGACAGAATCCCCTGAGCACATCTCGAAGATTGCCAAAGTGGAAGAACTCAGCCTCTCTAGCATACATGCTAGCCCTGTCATGAACATACAACAAAGGCAGGGTGACTGGATCTCCGACATTGTCGGCTTCGTCACCACAGGGCAACTGCCCGAGGATGAAGCCCGCGCCAAGCTAGCAAAGCTGAGGGCTTCCAGTTACACTATCGAGGACGGAAGGCTTTACAAAAGGTCCTACAATGGGACATTACTTCGGTGCCTTCACCAAGATGAAGCCGAAGTGGCGATGGAGGAAGTACACAGTGGCACTTGCTCAGCTCACCAGGGACCCTTCTCCATGTCCCGAAGGCTGATAATCCAGGGCTACTTCTGGCCTACGATGGCCCGAGATTGTGCAGATATTGCCCGGAGGTGTTCCGCATGCCAACGCTTCCAGAAAGCCCTCGACAGGCCAGCGGTCAACTATGCCCCCATCAGCACATCAATACCCTTCGCTCGATGGGGCATAGACCTTGTGGGCCCTCTGCCGAGGGGTACCTCCAACAACAGGTACATCATCGTCGCCATCGATTACTTCACCAAATGGGTGGAAGCTGAGCCCCTCGCCAGCATTACTGAGGCCAGGTGCCGTCACTTTGTTCTTAAAAACATCCTCACAAGGTTCGGCGTCCCTCAGCAAATCATCTCCGACAACGGGACTCAGTTCGAGGCCGCCCCCTTCTGTGCCCTCCTAGAGGCATGGGGCATCAAACACATCTTCTCATCCGTTGCCTACCCTCAAGGCAACGGTCAAGTGGAGAACGCCAACAGGACCTTGCTCGAAGGCCTAAAAAAGAAACTGGAGGCCAAGGGGGTGGCTAGGTATAAGAGCTCCACAACATCTTATGGGCCTACTGTACCACCCCTCAGCGGGCAACTGGCGAGACACCATTCTCCCTTTGCTACGGATTCGAAGCTAAGGCCCCCACTGAGGTAACTCTTCCAACCCGAAGGGTCACACAGTATGCTCCAGAGGCCAACGACGCCGATATGGCCCTCGATCTCCACCTTATTTCAGAACGCCGAGAGTAAGCCTTCATATGCGCAGAGAACTACCGAAGGCAAGTGAAGGGTTACATTGACGCCAAGGTTCGCTCCCGGGAATTCCAAGTGGGGGACTATGTCCATCGAAGAAGGGAAGCTAGCCAACCAACCGAGGGCGCAAAGATGGCACCAAAGTTCGAGGGCCCCTACATCGTGGCAGCCATCATCAAACCAGGAACTTACAAGCTAAAACGCCCTAATGGGACTGAAGTCCCTAGGCACTGGAATGTACATCACTTAGTTAAATTTTATCAATAACATCAGAGCGGTCAAGCCCTCATAACTAGTGAATGTATTATTTTACGGCCCAAGGCCTAAAAATTCTGAAGAATGAAGGCATTTTGAAGACATCAAGAACATGGAATAGGATCCTTACGAAGGGCCAAGCCCTCATATCACCCCCTGGCCCAAGACCTTACCACAAGAAAGAACCCTCGGCACCAAGTGCCGAGGGTAGACAATACTATCATCTACAACAGCAAGAAATACCCACTGTCCTCAAATGAAGACCCCTCGGCACCCGGTGCCGGGGGGATACACCGCTGACAACTTTACACAAAATGGAAGAAAACACCAAGTGTTTTCACAGAAGACCCCTCAGTACCAAGTACCGAGGGTAGACAGTACAATCACCTGCGACAAATGAAGAAAAAACACCAAGTGTTTTCACAGAAGACCCCTCGGTACCAAGTACCGAGGGTAGACAGTACAATCACCTGCGACAAACAAGTACCGGGGGCTGTACACCGAAACAAACACCAAGTGTTGTTTCCGAAGCCGTACCCCTCGAGGACGCCTATACCGAAGGCGCCACCTCTCGGTGCCGGCAGCACGTAGTGCCCCCGGCCATTTGCAACCAGTGTGCAATGAAAACCCTTCCCTGAAACGCTTTCCGCGTCATTACCCCAAGGGTATGACAGGCACGAGAAATGCCCAGGATTCGACTTTCAAAAACGGAACGCTTTCCGCGCCATTTCCCCAAGGGATTGGCAGGCATCTAAAAATGCCCAGGATTCGACTTCCAAATCGAAACGCTCCCCGCGCCACCACCCCAAGGGTGTGGCAGGCCACGGATTATGTCTAGCACCGAGGGGACGACTTTCAAAACTGAGGTGCTTTCCGCGCCATCTCCCAAGGGGAGGCAGGCTACAGACCACCATATCTTGTACCCAGGAAACGACCCTCGATCCCCTCGGAACTCGGAAGGTTAACCTGAGGGGGGAGCTAATGGTGTATTCTGTTACCTCCCGATAGGCCAAGCCTTACCAAGAAACCAAGTTTCTTGAAGCCTTCCCTTCACTACTAAAAAAAAAAGATGGTGAAAGGGAGTAGACTCAGCGAGAAATCAATGAGTACATCACTCCAACAATTCATGAAACCATACTGAGGGCTCCCCACGGGAACACCTTCGGTACCTGGAAGCTCACAAGTACCAAGGATACCATTCACAACAGACATCATCAACAAATGGCTAAGTCCACTCAATGATTGACTCCGGCTATACCTAAAACCGAGGGCTCTGACGGGCTCAGCCAACAACAACTCAAAACGTCCCCGAAGGCTACTACATAACAAAACTATCAGATGGTGGCCAAACAAAATCAAGAATCACCTCTGGCACCTCACTACATGCCGAGGGGATACATCCAGACAGTTCCCGAGGGAGTCTGCCTTTTCATGCTAGACTTGGATTACAAACTCTCCTCTATCAACATCGGGGGGACATAACAAACAACCGAAGGCTTTTTGTTGCCACAAACCAACATTACAAAGCAAAGGAAACTATCCTAAACCTACAACGTATACAGCCGAAGGGTCCCCTCCCGAAGGCCAGCAGCAGGAGATACTTAGAGAAAATAATCTAAGTCCTAAATACATTGCCCCTGTGGAGCCACCAGTCAACCGAAGGCATATCTGGAACAAGGTCCTCACATTCACCCGAGGGCTCCTACCTCGCACAACTACACTTGGAAATATTTTCTAAGTCCTACATATTTTGACCCTCGGTCAAATCTCCATGCAGCCCGAGGGGCCATACGGTTGAAGACTTGGTAAAAGTATACATAGAAAAATCTTCTAAGTCCTAACTATTTCTGGGCCCTCGGTCATATATCCAGCCAGCGAAGGGTACCCAACTACCGAAGGCTAGACTGTATTCAAACACTTAGAAATATTTCTAAGTCCTGAACATTGTGCCCTCGGTGAAATGTTCAGATGACTAAACAGGCCTAGTGGCTGAGGGCTACAAAAGACACTGTACTTAGAGAGAAAATTTATAAGTCCTAACATACACACATACAGAAAAGGCGAAGGCATACACACAGGAAAGACGAGGGCATACATTCAAAGGAAAACATTTAAAGGGAACCAATTATATACAAAAAGCCCGAAGGCAAGCATTGATTCATTGAGGGGAGAAAACAATTGAAGTATACATTACAAAAGGGGCCGAAGGCCAAGGGCATACAATCATTCATTACTGCCAGATTGTTCAGAATTCGTTAAATACAAATTAGATATTAAAATCCCCGATGGCAGCCTCTTACAAAGGCTTTGAAGTGACCTCTGTGCCGACCTCAGTATCGCCCCCCTCGGCTTCCTTCATCAGCTCCGTATCTTCCAGGTCGGGCCTCTCGACATCTGAGGGAAGAGGAAAACGGACATCTGGCTGCAGGGGGGAAGTCTGTATGCCACCGGGTCAAAGTCTTTCTGGTCTATCTTCAAGTGGCGGGCCATCCTCCGGCAGATGAGGGCTTGAGTAAAAAACTCACCCCCATCGTAGTATTGTTTGCCCTTCCGGGAAACCCACTCCGCACCAGGCCCGTCGCACCATTCATCGATCGAGGACTCCACGACCGGGGACAGCCACTGTTTGTGCTCCTCTGCCCTCCACCCCCCGGCCAAAAATCCGGAGACGGTGTCCTATCGGGCCTTCGCGACGGCATCCGCCTTGGCGGCCTCGGCCTCCTTATCGGCTCTCTCGAGGGCTTCAGCTGCGGACCTCTCAGCCTCGGCCTTGCCCCGGTCTGCGGCCTCCGCCCGCAGCGTCATATGCCGAAGGCTCTCCTCCAGCATAGCCATCTGCCGGATGGCATCAGAGTTCTGGCAGATGAGCTCCCGCATCTTCGCATCCTGCTCAACCTTGCGCAGACGCCACTCCTCCAGCCTCCGGGCCTGTTCACCGAGGGCGATGCAAGTCTGCAAGTAATAAAGAAGTTAGGAAAGCCATACATTATTTCCTAGCACAAAGTAAAACAGTAATCAGTCAAAAACTTACTGTGAGGGAAGACCGGAGGATCTTGTCTTCGAGGGCCAGGTCATCATCAGCCCCGAGGGCGGCTCTGTCAATCTCAGGGGCCATGCCCCTCAGAAGTACCCTCGGGTCCGCCGTGCAGTTCATCACGGCTGTTCCTACCGGGAGAGAAACCATCAGGACCTCGGAGGATGGCTCTCGGACACCCCTCGGCACTTCCGCCACTGGCATCTCCGCAGGCATCCCGGAGGCGGGGCAATCATCTACAATGACCACGGGGGATCCTTCTTCCCGGCATCTCCCGTTTTGGCCTTTTGCCCTCGGGAGCCTTGCCCGTAGCTTTTCTCTTCGCAGCGGCGGCAGCGTCAGCATTTGGGACCGCCGACGACCCCTCCGACTTCTTAAAGAAGTCACTGGCGGGTTTAGGGACGCCAGCATCCGTCCCCTTCGGGACCTTGGAAGATTTCTTCTTCTTAAGGTCAGCAAGCCCTCTGACGTTCATCATATTGACCGGGATACCTGCAACACAATATGGGGTTAGGCCGACGGGTCATTAACAGATGGCATGAAAGTACTTAAAAAAAACAAGCTATGTGCTAAAATACGAAAACAAGGGTGCTCTCAGCTGCTACCTCCGGAGGCTCCCTCAAATACTGGGAACTTTTCATCCGTTTCCCCCAGGAAGCGATACCGCCGGAACCCGGGGGTGTAGAGGTCCTCCTCTTGAGTGCACTCCTTGATGGCTATGTTCTTGTCTCGACCCTCTGGGATCTTTGCTAGGATCCTGCCATCTTTCTCGAGGGCGGCACTCATCCTTTTCTCGTGCCTCCTGAACCGGTCACGCAGTTCCCTCGGGAAGGGGCTCTCGGCTAACTTTACGTAGCACCATCGGTCTTTCCACCCTTTGTTTGAGGAGGGCGCCTCAGTAAACAGCTTGAACAAAGCCACCTGCTGCAAATTCGCGAAGCCCTCAACATTCGCATGCCCCCCCCCCCCCCCCCCCCGTACAATTTGAAGCTTTGAAAGAACAGGTCCAGGCTAGGCGTCACCCCCCGGGATTTGCAGAGATGGAGGAAGCCCGCGATGTAGGAGTGGCTGTTCGGCGTCAGTTGGCAGGGGACCAAACCCACGAACCGGAGGTATTCCCGAAGGAATGGGTGTAGGGGGAACCGGAGCCCCATCGATACGGACAAGATGTGCACCGCAATACAGCCCTCGGGAGCCTAGGAGAGGACGTCATCGGGACCCGGTGCCACCACAACGGCTGAGGGGCCCACATGTAACTGGGTGACATAGAGATCCGCCTCATCAGCTTTCGACCTTATCTCTAAGGCGGCGGTATTCAAGTAGGAATACCCCTCAGGCATATCGAGGGGCTTCCCTTGGTCTGCGACGCTGCCTTTCTTCTTGGAAGCAACAACCTTCGCCTTCTTTTTCCCGGGGGCCACCCGGATGGGAACCGCGTTCAACGGCCGAGAGGTGCTGGCCTCACCAGTGCCCCGAGGGGGGAGAACGGCGATGGTGATCCTCGCACCCTCTTTCTGCGCCTCTTCCTCAGCTACTTGCCAGGCGAGGGCCAGCTCTTCGTATTTGCATTCTTGTTCGAAGCCCTCGGCTTCCGCCTCGGCGACGAGGGCTTTCTGCAGCTCCATCGCTACAACGACATCTTGTCCCACTGGGGGCTGTTCGCTCGTGGACTCCATGTCCGAGATGATTTCCTCCTCCATCGAGGGTGCCCCTGAGATATCTTGGGAGTCGCTCTGTGAAGACATCGTCTGTGCTAGCTCGAGGGCTCAGATATACTAAGTGCTCTAAGCTAAAATTCCTAAGTATAAGTCCTAAGTCCGCTAAGCACAGCTAGGTAAAAAGGTGGAGGACAAGTGAGGAACTGACCTTGAAACAGGAGTTAGATCGAAGGCAGCTGTTTCTCTCTCTAGGAATTTGGGCAGAGCTTCGCTACAATAATATCGCAAAGAGTAAAGCGGCCTGGCCATGGAGTATTTATAGGCGCCTGGATCCGGGCTTGGGCCTGAAAACCAGGCCTCCGGTCACCAAGCCATCATTGCAAACAGTGGTTTCGCCCAATCGGTGACACCCGCCCCACGGGCAGCCAACGAGCGCACACCACGTGGAGGCCCCCCCCCCCCCCAACGACTATATTTTGACGCTAGGTATTCCAACGGATATATTTCCAACGGCTATATTCTGGGAGCTCCCGGCTACACTTAAGCAGACCACTCCTTCATCAACCAAGAAACTAGCCCCCGGGCTTTTTACTTCACTCCACTCCATCAAGAAGAGCCCCCGGGTACACTTACCCAGAGACGTTCCCGGATTGTGCCCCTCACACCAAATAACAGATGCCTTCGGGCTCACCCCTTCAGAAGCCCACGGCTTCATAACAAACACACCCCTTGGGGATCCCCCCTCAGCACTTTAAGGGCCGGGTAGCCCCCGGGGTGTACGCCTCATTGACAGATAGCCTACGGCACACAGGTAACGGGAGCCCTCGGATACACTCCTCACCAACTAATCAACAAACAGGGGACACCCCGGTAACACTTCAACTACTACTCACATTCATCACGCCCTCGATCCCCAGATTGAGGGACTCCCCTTCGGCCCCTCCCAGGATATCAACAGCATGCCTCCGGCTAATCAACACATGCGCCCTCAGGACAAGGATAGCCTTCGGCATCAGCATTGTACTCCATTTAAAACCAGGGCTTCACGTTTTCGATTCATCATTGGAGGAATTCGGTACACTCTTTTTCCCTCACTAGGATTTTTTCCCACAGGGTTTTTCCTAATGAGGTTTTTAACGAGGCATCCCCCCAAAATGAAACGAAAAGCGTCAGCCTTCGGCCCAAAACAGCAACATGGTTACTCTACTCCTTTTCACCACTTTGCAAGTGCCTCAAGGAGTGGGGGACTGGAGAACCCCCACGGAAAAAATCACAAAAATCACAAACATGACCCCTCAAGACCCGACATGTGGTAACTGAGGGACTGCCCTCGGCAGAATAAACAAACAACAAACTACCCACAACTCTACAAACTACAACGGAACAACAGGAGAGGACAAACACAATTACTCCTTTTCCCTCAAGTACCTTTCGGTAAAAGGAGTGAGGGACTCCTGATGGAGTATATGGCCCGGGAACCCCTGGTCCACAGACTCCTACTACTCCAATAAAGGCCCAATAGGCCCAGGAAGCACAACAGGCCTGAATCACGGCGCCCAGAGTACCAAGCAGCCCACAATGCGCACCAGGGGTGCCTTCGGCCCCCTGGCCGAAGGCTCCAATTCTCACAGGAGGGTCAAAACAGGAAAACAAAGTTACTGGGAGAAAACGGCAAAAATCAGTAGCCCTCGGCACCTAGAGCCCTCGGCACTAAGGATATCCCCGATACTCAGAGCCCTCGGCTAGTCCTCTACAGCCGAGGGCACCTTTTCCGACATAATATCCGCTCCACATGCGTATGGATCACCGTACCTAGTACAACGTCCCATCCAACAATCGCATTAAATGCGGCCACATGCGATTGCCAGCGCCAACTAGTTGAAATGACCTCTCGGCCAATGGACGCTTGACACGTGTCCCTGTCTGACATTTATTACTACCATAAATAGCACCCGTTTCCCCATTTGTAACCAAGACACAAGAAGCAAATACGCTGAATACATTTCCTAATATACTCTCTCTCTCTCTCTACTTACTTGCTCTCACTTCTATCTAGTTATTCCCCGTAATAACCCCTCGGATAAGCTACCCTCGGGTACACTATCCATCAATATGAATAATAAAAAATAATTCTATTTATTTTTGAAATTCGGGATCATTTTTTATAGTGCACACAATTAATCAGGCGTGATAATTTCTAATACAACTCCACAAACTTCATTACTTTTATTTATTGTTCTATTCTTTGCGCTAGAATTTATGCAGTTTTATTCGAAGCCATCTCTCCGATAAATAGTGTGCATGGTAAAAGCGATCATAAACTGCACAAATTAATACGGAGTAGATTTTTTATATATGCAACATTTGTGTCATATGAAAAATAATATAAAGTTAAGAATTTTGATATATTTTCTGTAACAATGGGAGTAAAAATAAAAAAGTTATAGCAATTTAGAAAAACATGTTATTTGAATCTGTGTTCAATTATTTTAATATTTTTATGTATTAAATGTTGGTGTCTTTAAAAGTTAATAAAAAGTTAAGAATTCTATATGTTTTATGTGACATTTGGAGTACAAATAAAAATGTTACAACACGTTAAAAATAGACGTTTTAAAGTGTTAAATTATTGTTTTATTTTTATATGTTTAATATTGATGTCATATGAAAGGTAATGAAAAGTTTTGAATTTTGATGTGTTTTTTGTAACAATTAGAGTACAAATAAAACAGATATAACACTTGAAAAAACATAAATTTTCAAAGTGCTAAATTATTTTTTATTTGTATATATTCAATATTGGTGTGATATGAAAGATAATAAAAAGCTATAAATTTTGATATATTTTTTTCTTTAAAAAATATTACAACACTTCAAAAAACACGTGCTTTAAACTGTTAAATTATTTTTTTATTTTTATATACTTAGTATTGGTGTCATATGAAAGATAATAAAAAATTAAGAACTTTTGATATATTTTTTGTGTCAATTGGCCTAGAGATAAAAAAAAAAAGTTATATCACATTAAAATAATCATGAGAATCTATTTTTGTGGGGCCATGGAGATTTCTAATTGATGGTGTGATATATAATGAGTAATAATTAGTGTAGTGATATAAAGGATCGGCTTTTATAGTAAAATCGAGAAAAGATACAAGATAACATCCAGACAATTATGATAGATCTGATTGTCAGCTCTTGAAATAGACATAGAATTAGCTACCTCATACAAAGCAACCTGATTTGTTAGACACGAAACGAGCAATTTAAAGCCTAAAAACAATCGGGACTGAAATAATGCCTATCAAACAAATGCTAGAAGTCCAACTTTCCAAACCAAATCTAGTGAAACTAAAATAAAAATAAATACTACTAATGGAAAAATAAAACTGAAATAAAATCTTTCCACAAAACTCTTCATGGCACGGAGGTGGTTGTTGAGGAGGACTAGCTCTACCAATGTCTACGCACTCTAGAAGAAAGCAGACAGAAACCCCAAATCAGACGAAGCTAGCCGGAACACCAACATAACTCCCCACATCAAGAGAGACAAACCACCTTGGAGCACCAGTGCTTGGGAGTGAACCATGATAGAACAAAATCAACACAACCAGAAGAGATGAACAATTCAATTGGATCATACCTCTACCAAGAATTACTGAGCGTCGATCTCACCATCAGATAGTTTGGATCATCATCAGATCGAGAAGATGAAAGCTAATGGGATAAAGCTAACGAAGAAGTCAGCCCTTAAAACTATACTTCAGAGTTCAATTAACTTCGGTACATGTATTCCAAATGTAAAACACCTATAGCAGTTTTTAGAATCTTATTTTTAATACTTTTTTCCAATATTAAAAAAATACTTTTTTCCAATAATTTAAAAAATACAATTAAGAGTTATGGAAATTTTGTGGTGTTCTATTAGAATTCAACAAAGTTCTATACAATATTCATGTAAAATTTACTCAATATCCAAACGGGTTCACAAATTAGGGTTATGTTTGGCACTTTAAAATGTAGGTGGAGGCTAATGTCTGAATTAAAGGCTATTGTGTGAACTATAGACTACAGTCTAGAGCTTAATTTTTAAATCCTGCATCTAAACTGCTAGTTGGGTGAGGTAAATCTGTTCGGTAAAAAAAATGCTCTGATAATATGTCCTGACCAAATCAGATCATACAAATCAGACCAGATTCGATCAGAATAGACAAATCAGAGGAAAAAATTAGGCCAATTAAAAACGTTTTTAATAGAGCCCATCCTAAAATTTAGAACTCCATAATCCATATACATATATTAGAATTCAATAAATATACTGAAAGTATGCATGAGTAACATTTGTAGTTAATTAGTTTATTATGGAGTTATATAATCACTATACAAGCAGAAGTGAGATAGATATACAAAATTAAATTATCTTATTCTAGAGTGAATCATTCATATTTTAAAAGTATTCATGAGTAATTTTTTTTTGTCACTAAAGAACACTGGCCATAAAAATTCAAAGAAATAGAAAACACGTAGAGCCTGTTTGGGAACACAACAATTGGTTTAATTTGCTTCGAAAGGTTATATATAAAGCAATAGTTTGTTTGGACCGTTCAAAATAAGATTCACTCGATAAACATGGATAATCATCTATTGTTATAATCAATTAAATTCACACTTAATTGTCGATAATTATAGATCACATGAACATATGTATAGCATTACCTCTCTTCCAAAAAGGTTTGCCATATTAACTTTGGATAATAGTTTTAACGACTATATTTGTATATATTTTATAAATTTTATGCTTTTATAATAAGGAACATTTTTATATAATTTTCTTATTGAAAATAATTCCGTATTAAAATATCATTAGTCAAAGGTTACTATAATTGATCACGAAAAGTTAATTTGACAAATCCTTTAGGGTTAGAGGGAGTAGAACAAAATAAAAAATTAAACGTCCTTTTATTTCGTGCACGACACGGGTCGAAATATAATACTAGATAGTCATTTTATATTTTTTGACTCTAAATTGAACTGAACAACTCCAGATAAATTATATATACCCGGTAAAATAGTCTAACTTTTGTTTTTAAAATATTTAAAGAATAAACTTACCAAAAGGATATAATGAATACACACATAAGAGTAATAAATGGAAATTTGTTAAATACTTTGTTTGTCCTTTATAACTTTGTCATCTTTCTTTTTGTGACTGTTTTATAAAATTGTGATTTTCTCTTCTGATCAATTACTTTGTGGTTCATGTTATTTCTTTCTTCTCTACACAAATCTCAATTACACAATTTTTACTTTATTATTTTTCGTGCAGATCAAACTTGACAAAATTATAAAGGATAGAGAGAGTACAATTGTTATGTTTGAGTAACTTGAGGTCTCAATGAATCTTATGATTGTAACTATATGGATTGAGTTTCAGCCTTGATTACTCCAACCCCCCCAGACCCCCCTGGAGTAAAAAAAACTTTATTATCAAAATATAATTGTAAAGTAATTCAGTAGTGAAAAGTTATTTCAAAGGGTACATTTTCTTTCATTTTTACTCATATTGATTATAGATTTGTAGGTGATAAAAATTAAAATGTCGAGGACTTGAGATGTGGATATATTTTAGGAAAAAATGATACTAATAATCCTAACTATTGGCGGTCCGCTTATAATAATCACAACTATCGATTATTTCAGAATAATCCCAACTTTAGGGACCTTCCGCCAATAATGGTCCGACATGATGGGCTACCTGTTCAATAAATTAAAAAAGAAATATAAGATTATAATAATCCAAACTATCATCTGTCGACTTCTATTGGACCCAAAAAAATAAAATAAAATTTTCATAGATAAATAGAAAGGGTAAAAAAGATTAATAACTTTATTTTTAATTAATTAACCTTTTTAGGTACTTTGTGGGACTAAAAATATAAAATATATAATTATAGAATATGAGAGAAATTATATAAATTTCACGATTAAAATTTCATAACATGTAAGATATTATAAATATATAAAAATATAAATATATAAAGAAAGAGAATAAAAAGGTCAATATATAAAAACCTTTAAGGAAAAACAAATTTGAAAATAAGTAGAAATTCAAATGAAAAAATGAAAACCGTGACTTTCAAAATTAAGCAGTGAAAAAGATAAATATACTAATACATTTTTTAAAAATATCAAAAAATTTAAAAGCTAATCATCTTAAATTATTAAATCATTTTAAATTAGTTAAAAAGATAAAAAAATCATGAATTTGTAACAGAATCCAAAAACGATTATATATCGAAAATTCAAAACATTTTGTTTCGGATAATAAAAATAAAAGTAAAATGTAACACATTTTATTTTAAAAATGTAATATGTTTTTAGATTAATTAGAATTTCATTTATAATATTCAAAATTTGAAATTTAAATTAGTTTTTCTACATTTTGACAAAAAAGTTGAGTTGATAGTTGGGATTTTTAAAAGAAGAACGGGCATAGTTTAGATTATTTATAGAATACATTTGGTTTCTATTTAAACTTGACCTCTTATAGCAGGTAATAACCGGTCATGGACTATTATTGGGGTACGGTCCATATAGTTGGGATTATAGAAAAATAAACAATAATTGGGATTATTGTTAGCGGACCGACAATAGTTGGGATTATTATTTTCAAATTTTCCTATATTTTACGTATTATATATACATGAATAATCGATATATAGTTTGAGCCTATTAGAAGCATGTTACTTATCATTGAGATTATTATTCTCATTCTTTCCTTTGAAATATAGTAAAATGCGGAGCATGATAGCATGAAAAATATGGAACATGATATTTGATAATCCGGTAAAAGTTTATATTTTATCAAATAAATGTTAGCTCTATTGCCTTATCATTATTTTACTTTATCCCCCGGTGAATTACATACCAAATTAAAATTAGTGTCTTGATTAAATTGCGAAACATGTAAGTGTCACTCGACTTTAACCTGCATTATACCAGTTATTGCTTAAATCGATGGTAATCATTTCTTATTTAAGTATAGAGGGTGGAAAAAAGTGATTTCATTTGAATGAAACTTGATGGAGTATATGGTCCGGGTACCCCCGGCCCATAAACTCATGTTGCTCTAATGCATGCCCAACTGGCCCAGGAAGCACATCGGCCCAAACTGTAGCGGCCCAAGTATCAAGGAGTCCGCGGTGTACATACCAAAGCCTTCGACTACATGGCCGAAGGCTCAAAATCTCATAGGACAACCAGATTTGTGCATACGAAGCTACTCGGAGAAAATGCCGGATTTCAGGAGCTTTCTGCTACGACATCCCTCGGCAACGGGGCCCCGGGTTAGAGGAGCCTTCGGCCTAACATGAATGGCCGAAGGCATCCTCCTCGACAGAATCCCCTCTCCACATGCGCCTGAATCGCCGTACCCAGTACAACGTCACATCCAACCACCGCATTCAATGTGGCCACATGCAAATGTCGATGCCACCCCAGTGGAAGTGACCCTCGGCCGCTAGATTGTTGACATGTGTACCCTCCTCGCATTTATGGCTGCTATAAATAGTAGCCCTTATTCCCATTGTAAACCACACTGAGTTCATTTAATACATTTGACTCTCTCTTACTTGTCTGCTCTGACTTCTCTCTAGTTATTCTCCGCAATAACCCTCGGATAAGCTACCCCCCGGGTACTCTATGCATCATTTGGTGCTCTCGTTGAGAGCCAAACTATCAAGTAAGAAACCCTCCCCTTCACCAAACACAAAACACATACCAGGATGGGAAGGACTCGTGGTCAATCCAAAACCCTCGAGGACAATCATGTAGCCCTCGGCGAAACCAACGAGGCTGAGGCTTCCAACCGGATTCCCGAGGGCGACACTATTGCCGAAATGGAGCAGGCTACTGCTGACTTCCGTCAGCACATCCAGAAGGCTGCCCCCGATACCCGCATCAGCCTGGAAAACCGAAGGAAGGATCGGAGTGAGAACCAAGTTCCCCTCCGGCTCCGACCATCGACCTTCAGGCCGCTTTCGTGGCTTTCGTCCAAAACATGGCCCTAAACTCGGGAGCCTTCGTTACACGAGCACCCCTCTAGCCCCAGTACGGAGGGAACGCCGCTTATCTGCCGCCCCCTCCTCTGTTCAACAACCCCATCATGCGGGTTGGTAACGCCGAGGGGGTCATGGCACAGGACACTGCCTCCCAAGGAGAAGCCCGGACCTCGGACCTCGGCCCTCGAAAGGCTTGGGGGAGCTCTGGAGCGCCGAGGGGTCCAAGACCGCCTCGGTGGGAAAGCAGCCAGTAGACCACAAGAGAGTGGAGGCTCCGTCTCAGGGGCCAAGGAGAGACCTCCCCCTCGGGACAAAGGCAAGGGCCTCCTCCATGAAAATGACGTCAGGCATCAGATCAACCACGCCCAATCCATTCGCCAAAATTCCCAAGGGGCTCCCCCGAGGGACCATAAGGACGAAATCATCGAGGCCCTTCGGCACCAGCTCGAGGAGGCACGTTGGGTGCCCCCGACGACATCAATCCTAGTGCCTGATCCAAATTACACCGCCATACTAGCACAAATGGAGGAAATGAAGCGGACGTTCACCTAAGGTTCAGGCGAACCCCTCATCCAGCTCCGCACAAAGACGCCTTTCACCCCAAGGGTGTTGGCGGCCTAGATCCCCGGTAAGTATCGGGGACAACCCATCAAACCATATGAGGGGTAGACGGATCCCCAAGAACACTACAGCAGGTAACAAAATAGTATGATGATGATGGGGGCATTGGACGAATACTTATGTCGTTGGTTCCTTTCCACCTTGGACGGACCAACATATGAGTGGTTCAACCGGTTGCCCGAGGGCAACATCGATTCGTGGCAAGAACTTGCCCACCGGTTCCTCACGCAGTTCGCTGGGAGGCACCGATCAAAGAAGCATTTCTCCCACCTTCTGATTGTCAGGCAATAGAAGGAAGAGACCCTTCTGAGTTTTTTGGAACGCTGTAGGCAAGCCTCCATCGAGGTTGACAGTGCCGACGATAGGAATCTAATGGCCCTATTCCACACAGTTCTCCGCAACGGTAATTTCTCCAGAAGTCTTATCACTGACCCCCCCCCCCCCCCCCCGCAATTACACCAAAGGTTTCCAGCGGGGGACCGATATGCCGAAGCCGAGGATATCGAGAAAGATCACCGCAACCCAGAGCCTTCGCAAAAGCACGAAGGTAAAAATCGCCCCGGGGGGCCACCCCCTCCAGCGAACCGCGAGGTACTGCACAACGACCGACCCCGGAATGGCCAAGCCAGACCCGGGGGCGGCTACAAGAACAACCTGAGGGCGTGGGCCCAGCCTACCCTCCTGGAGCACCCACACACCCCTCTGACACATCCCATCAACATTATCTTGGATTACGCGGAGGAAAGAGGCCTCGTGGAGTGAGATTCACGCGCGCCCCTAGAGGTATATACCATCGATCCCAACGAACCTTATTGTCGCTTCCATTGCCATCAGGGGCACAAGACTGATGACTGTCATCATCTAAAGGCAGCCATCGAGAGATTTATACAAGCGGGCCATCTATCTCAGTTCGTTAGGGGCCCTCATCCACTGGGGGGGCCTCATTACCAAGGGCCCCCGCCAAAGTCAAACAAGTGGGTCAACCCAAATACCATCCCCTTGGGAAATCCATAGGGGAAGAAACGCGAGATTGGGAACCTCAGTGAGGAGGAGGATTCACAACATCAGTACAAATGCCATGTCGACATGATCATCGGAGGCAATACCGGTGGGGACTCCACGAGCCAAAGAAAAAAGTGGGCTCAATCCCTTTACGTCAGGGAAGTCAATCATATGCCCCCGACTAAAAGGCCGAGGGCGGATCCTATCTTCTTTACAGATGCGTATCTGCCCCCTGGCGACCTTCCTCATAGGGATGCCCTCGTCATCCGAATGGAGATCAACGACATCGTCATCCTTCGCACTTATGTTGACACCGGTAGCTCCGTCAACGTTATGTATCTCAGCACTTTCCGAGAGCTGGAGCTTGATACGAGATCCCTTCGGCGGATCAAAACCCCCTCTTCGGGTTCACGGGGGACAACATTGACGCCGAAGGCGTCATCTCTCTGATGGTAGAATTTGGCGATGGGTTCCACAGGGCCAAGCTCGAAGAGGAATTCGTCATCGTCAACCTTGATTGCGCGCACAATATCATCCTCGGCCGCCTTGCCCTCGAGGACTTAGAGGCCATCATCTCCATGCCCTCTGCCTCAAATTCCCCACACCTAGCGGCATCGGCTATTCGAGAGGGAATTAGAAGCTCTCTTGGGCTTGCTACCTTCAACTCACCAAGAAGGTTAGTAAAACTGAACTCTGTGTTGACACCATCACAGCAGCCCTGAAAGAGGAAGAGGGCAGGCCGAGGGCTGAGCCAGCCGAAGAGACTGAAGACTTTGTGCTCGATCCGGCCAAGCCGGAAAGAGTCTTGAAGATTGGAGCCAAGCTCCCCGAAGACCTGAAGACCGGCATCGTTGAATCCCTCCACGCCTACTCCATTGTTTTTGCATGGGGGCTGGAGGATATGCCGGGGATCCACCGAAGGGTCATCACTCACCGCCTGGCGGTGGACGCTTCGGCCAAACCCGTACAGC
This sequence comes from Cuscuta europaea, assembly GCA_945859875.1. Lineage (NCBI taxonomy): Eukaryota > Viridiplantae > Streptophyta > Magnoliopsida > Solanales > Convolvulaceae > Cuscuta > Cuscuta europaea. The sequence goes on from CAMAPE010000052.1 coordinate 6,514,315, forward strand.
AAAGAAGGAGGCCCATCTCGGGCGAGAGGAGGGACTTCGTGAAGAAAGAGGTTGCCATGCTCCTCTCCATCAAACATATTCATGAGGTGAAATACCCTTCATGGTTGGCTAATGTGGTCCTTGCACAAAAGCCACCCACCTTCCGTATGTGTGTAGACTACATAGACCTGAATAAGGCATGCCCTATGGATCCTTTCCCTCTACCAAACATTGATCAGCTGGTAGATGAGACTGTGGGATGTGAGATCATGTCTTTCCTCGATGCCTTTCGAGGGTATCACCAGATCTTCATGCATGAGGAGGACGCGAAAAAAAAAAGCCTTCATGACACCCGAAGGCATCTTCTGTTATTTAGTGATGGCCTTCGGCCTAAAGAACTCTGGCGCTACTTACACCCGCATGGTGGCCAGAGTCTTCCAAGCCGTCCTAGGCCGCACCATGGAAGCGTATGTTGATGATATGATCGTCAAAAGCAAACGATCAACCACGCATGCCGAGGACCTCCGGGAGATATTCGCGATCGTGCAAAAGTTCAATCTTCGATTGAACCCTAAAAAATGCACCTTCGACGTACAAGGAGGAAAGTTTCTTGGCTACATGGTTAGCCGAAGAGGTATTGAGGCCAACCCCGAGAAGATCCAAGCTATCATCAACATGGAGCCCCCACGCAACGTGAAGGAGGTTCAAAAGTTGACGGGGCGCTTGGCGGCCCTCAACCGCTTCCTTTCAAAGTCAGCAGAAAAGGCCCTCCCCTTCTTCCAAATCATGAGGAAGACAGCGGGCTTCCAATGGACATCAGAATGCCAGAAGGCCTTCGATGAATTGAAACGGTACTTGTCTTCTCCCCCTGTGCTCTCCAAGCCCAAGGTGGGAGAAACCTTATTTCTCTACCTTGGCGTTAGCCCTGCTGCCATCAGCTCAATGCTAATCCGGGAGGAAGACGGCATCCAACACGCCATCTTCTACGTTAGCAAGACCCTACGGGAAGCGGAACTCGGATATTTCCCCGTGGAAAAAACGGTGGTAGCCATCGTATGGACCATCAAGAAACTGGGCCATTACTTCCAAGCTCATCCAGTCCAAGTGCTCACACACCAACCCCTAGGTGCCCTCATGAGAAGTCCCACCAGCTCTTCTAGAATGGTAAAATGGGCAATCTTCCTAAGCCAATACAACATTGACATCCGCCCGAGGCCTGCCATCAAGGGCCAAGCCCTGGCAGACTTCATGACGGAATGCACGACAAGGTCAGCAACGAACGAGGAGCCTTCAGCACCCTTGGACGAATGGTGGACTCTCTACACCGACGGTTCCTCCGCTGCCAAGGCATGCGGAGGAGGGGTGGTTCTCATCACACCTGAAGCTTTCAGGCCTATTATGCCATCCGTTTTTCCTTTAAGGTATCCAACAACGAGGCCGGGTATGAAGTCCTCCTCTGTGGCCTTCGGCTGATGGCCAACCTCAAGGCGAGGATGATCCACGTAAAGTGTGATTCCAAGCTGGTGGTTGGCCAAATCTCTGGCGAATATGAGGCCAAGGAAGGAAGGATGAAGCAATACAAAGAAGCGGCCAAGGAGTTGCTTAAGGTATTTGAGGCACACTCTGTCACTCAAATACCGAGGGCTCAAAACTCTGAGACCGACATTTTGTCAAAGCTCTCGGATGAATCTCCAGAGCACCTCTCCAAAATCGCAAGGATTGAAGAACTTAGCCTCTCAAGCATACACGCGAGCCCCTTCATGGACATACACCTGAGGGTGGAGGATTGGATCTCCGACATCATCACCTTCATCACCACGGGGCTACTGCCCGAGGATGACGCCCGCGCCAAACTAGTGAAACCGAGGGCTCCCAGCTACACCCTTGAAAATGGGAGGCTCTATAAAAGGTCCTACAATGGCACCTTACTTCGGTGCCTTCACTAGGATGAGGCCGATGTTGAAATGGAGGAAGTGCACAGTGGCACTTGCTCAGCTCACCAGGGACCCTTCTCCATGTCCCGAAGGCTCATAGCCCAAGGCTACTTCTGGCCTACGATGGCCCGGGATTGTGCAAACCTTGCCCGAAGGTGCACCACATGCCAACACTTTCAGAAGGCCCTCGGAAGACCAGCGGTCAATTATGCCCCCATCAGCACGGCTATACCCTTCTCCCGATGAGGCATCGATCTAGTAGGACCTCTTCCGAGGGGTGCATCTAACAACAGGTACATCATTGTGGCCATAGACTACTTCACCAAGTGGGTGGAAGCCGAGCCCCTCGCCAGCATCACCGAGGCCAGGTGCCGCCATTTTGTCCTCAAGAACATCCCCACGAGGTTTGGCGTCCCCCAACAGATCATCTCCGACAACGGGACTCAGTTTGAGGCCGCCCCCTTCTGTGCCCTCCTAGAGGCATGGAGCATCAAACACACATTCTCATCAGTTACCTACCCTCAGGGCAACGGTCAAGTAGAGAACGCCAACCGGACTCTGCTTGAAGGCCTAAAGAAGAAACTTGAAGCCGAAAGGGGAGGCTGGGTAGAACAACTCCACAACATCCTATGGGCCTACCGCACCACCCCTCGGCGGGCAACAGGTGAAACAACCTTCTCCCTATGCTATGGGTTCGAAGCCAAGGCTCCCACTGAAGTGACTCTCCCCACCCGAAGGGTAGACCAATACGAACCTGATGTCAACGACGCCAACATGGCCGTCGACCTTCACTTCATCACGGAACGCCAAGAACAAGCCTTCGTGAGGGTGGAGAACTACCGACGACAAGTCAAGGGCTACATCGATGCCAAGGTCCGCTCCCGAGAGTTTTAGGTGGGGGTAGGTCCTCCGAAGGAGGGGGGCCAGTCTGCCCACCGAAGGCGGCAAAATGGCACCAAAATTTGAAGGGCCATATATCATCGCGGCTATCATCAAACCGGGAACATACAAGTTGAAGCGGCCCAACGGGACCGAAGTTCCCAGACATTGGAACATACATCACTTAGTCAAATTCTATCAATAGTACACGAGCGACCAAGCCCTCATCACCTATGTATTTCACCAAGTGGCTCCAAGCCCCTTCAAGAGAATGAATGTGTTCAAACATAAAGTGCCAATTACGAATAAGCGGCAAAGCCCTCATCCCTCACCAATATAGGTGATCAACGGCCCAAGGCCCCTTCCTCTCACAAGGATTAAAAATACAACAGGCTACAAAAGTATCAAGCGCAAAATACGAGGGATACACCCCAAGCTCTTAAAAACACCAAGTGTTTTTAAGCCATTCCCCTCGAGGACGCTTTCATACATGCATTATGCATACTCATGTACATATAAAAAAACGGGGGGTGCAAACCCCTCGGCTCCGACAGGTACCAAGTACCCCGGCCATTTGTGTTTCACACACAAATAAAACCCTTCCCTGAAACGCTTTCCGCGCCATCCCCCAAGGGGAGGCAGGCAACGGACCATGTCCCGGGCCCAGGATTTGACTTTCAAAAATGAAACGCTCCCCACGCTATCCCCCAAGGGAAGCAGGCAACAGACCATGTCTCGGGTTGAGTGGATGACTTTCAAAACCAAGGCGCTTTCCGCGCCATCCCCCAAGGGGAGGCAGGCAACAGACGATGTCTCGGGCCGAGGAAACGAACCTCAAACCCCTCGGGATCTCGGAAGGTCAATTCCTGAGGGGGGAGCCAACGGTTTATTCCGTTTCCTCCCAAATAGGCCAACCCTTTCCAATAAAAAACCCACCCGAAGGCTATTTCTCCTAAATGGTTATCTTTCCCGAAGGCTTCTGGTGGTTATCTTTCCCGAAAGCTTCTCGTTCACAAGATTAAGAGCTCAAATGGGTTATCTACCCGAAGGCTATTCGTCAAAAAATTGAAGCCTTAGTCTATACGGAAGGCATCCAGATGGGAAGGATGTGAACCGACTAAATCGCGGAAGGGTGTGAACCCATGAAGTCTACTCCAACAACGTGGAAATTTGACTAAGTCCACAACCTGATACCCTTCGAAGGACATTCATCAGGCTCGATATCTCAAGCTGACATCTTGTCGAGGGCCATCACCCTACACACCCAAAGGGCAAAACCGCCCTCCTACTGAAGGCCAATCATCATACAGACTACTAGATACTAAGGGTGAGTTCGTGGCACTCTCCTCAATTTACCATGGGACACCCTTCGGCGTTATCTTCTTATTTAGTGAGAAGAAAGTTCTCTAAGCCTGTAGATCCCGAAGGCATAGCCAGTACTTTGCCTAAGAAAAATTATCACTAAGTCCCCTACAACAGGAGGCTCTTCTAGATCACTTGCCGGGGGCTACCCACAAAATCTATTGGAAACAATCATCAAATTTTACTAAGTCCACAAAGTTGGACCCCTCGTCTATGCTAGTCATTACATCATTCAGCACCCTCCGGTAATTCTACTCTACGACCAGGGGGTCGTGGTCAAGTATTCCTTTAAAAAATTTCTAAGTCCATAAATTTTTGACCTTTGAACACACATGCAAAAAGAAAAAAATACGTTCATGCATAAGGGTGGAAACAAAACAAAGGCATGCAAGGGGATGAAAAGGAAGAATAAGCCTGAAGGCGCACCATTCATTCAAAACAAACATTTCAAGTACAAAAGATGTTTAGTTTACAAATATGGCCGAAGCCGGAGGCCTACAAACTATTACAAAATCATACTTAGGAAAAATCTTAAGTTTAAACATCTTCAACCACATCATCCTTGGGCTTAGAAGCTGCGTCGTCCCCAGCCTCTTCTTCATCGTCGTTAGCCTCCCGCATCAATTCAGAGTCCTCCAAGTTAGGCCTCTCCACATCAGGAGGGAGGGGGATTCGAGTGTCTGGCTGCAGAGGGGGAAGGCCGTAGGCATCGGGCTGGAAGTCTTTAGGCTCACTACCAAAGTGTCGGGAGAGCCTTCGGTATATCATGGCCTGGGTGAAGAATTGACCACCATAATAAAAAGCCTTGCCCCTCCGGACCAACCACATTGCATCAGGCCCCGCCACCCATTCATCCACCGAGGCCTCCACCACTAAGGCCACCCACTGCCTCTGCACCTCAGATCTCCAGCCCTCGGTAAGGAAAGCAACGACAACGTCCTTCCTGGCTTGTGTGACCCCCTCCTTCATGGTCTCCTCGCCTCTTTCAGCGGCTTCCTTGGCGGCCTCGGCTGCAACCTTCTCACCCTCGGCTTTTCCCTCGGCCTTGGCCACCACTGTGATACTTTGAAAATTTGAAATAAAAATAAATAAATAAATAAATAGATAAGTTATATCTGATAAATCAAATGAAAGTAATATAAAAATATTTTGTATTATACTTGGTGTATAAAAATATACGCATGCTACATGCAATAAAAATTAAACACTTATGTGGCATCGAAAATCTGAAATAAAAATAAAATTGAAATAAATCAGATAAAATATAGATGACGGAATAAATAAATAAATAAATAAAAATAGTAAGAATATTAAAAAATTACTAATAATAGCATCAAGTTAATAAATGAAAATATCAGATCATAAAACAATGACACATGCTAGGATCACCTACCAAATAATGTATATACATTATATACATATTTTTACATATATAATTATATATATTTATATGTAAAAATTAAAATAAAATAAAATAAAATAAAATAAAACTAAACATCAGCATAAATGGGAATCAAATCATGAATCAATACACATGCCATGTTCATCAACTACCAACCTATCATATACATTATTATTATTATTATTATTATTATTCATACAATTATCAAATAAATAAAATAAACCATAAGGACCATCTAGACCTATAAATACACCCTTTTAGCCATCCCAAACACTGCAAATCGGAGAGATAGAAGCTATATATATATATATATATATATATATATATATATATATATATATATATATATATATATATATATATATATATATATATATATATATATATATGTATATGTATATATATATGTATATGTATATATATATGTATATGTATATATATATGTATATGTATATATATATGTATATGTATATATATATATGTATATATATATATGTATATATATGTATATATATATATGTATATATATATATATATATGTAAAATATATATATATATATATATGTATATATATATATATATGTATATATATGTGTATATATATATATGTGTGTATATATATATACATATATGTACATAATCTCGCCGGAAAATTTATATCTATATTATTTTACGTATCAAACTTCGTAAAAACGATAGAGGAGGGTCGTGAGAGGTCTAGGAATACTCCCCAATAAATTCCAGACCGATTCGTAGTCACCGGAGCATCCTAGAGCTCGTCGGAGTTACAAGTCGTGGAAGCGGGTCTTCAGCAAAAGCGGATATTTTGCCGTAGATAGGGGTGACGGAGCTTCGTCTTGCCGTCAGGATCATTTTGTAACTTGAATCATTGAAATCCGTTACCTGTAAGTCAAGTTATAGCTCGCCGAAGTTTCCTTAATTTTCCGGTCGCCGGAATAACGACCTGGAGAAGAATGGGGAGGAAGACAACCCAGTCTTCTTGGGCCGGGTCAGTTTAATGGGCCAGTTCGGACCATTTTCAATAAAAATTAAAAATAAAATTGTAAATGATATAAATAAAATCTGGAAAAATATAAATTAAATACCTAGTATAAATATACATATTCGGACCAACCAGAATTGAAAACAAATATTTTTAACTATTTTGAATTGATTTAATTGTAATTGGGCCAGTTTGTACATATTTAGTAAATAATTAACTAAACGACGAAATAAATTATGAAATAAATATTGGAGTAAACTAGATTAAATATATGACTAACTAGGACATGTGGGACCATTTTTATTTAATAAAAGTTATGATTAGTATATTTAATTGTGATTAAACCGGTTAATAGATATATGAAATTAAATGAATAAATAAGGGAAATAATTCTAAAATAAATATCTGGACAACCTAGGTCAAATATAGACCCAAAATATAGTTATGGACGGTTATAAATTTATAAAGTCATTTCTTAAGCTATTTAATTTAATTAGGCCATATAAAACTAGTTAAGTAATTAAATAAGAAAATTTGAATAATAATGGTGAAATAAATAAAATCACTAAGATTGAAAATAATATTCTGGACTAAAATGATTTTTGGAATAAAATAAGGAAAAGAAAATAAAGTTGGGATAGCTAGCGTAAATGAATGACTATATTTGGACTTAATAAATAAATTAATGAATTAGTGGGCTAATTAAATTAGTTTGATTAAATTAATAATTATTATCCTTGATTATTATTGATTTGGACTCCATATAAATTATTAAACTATTTGAACTCATAAAACTTAGTTGATTAATATAAACAAATTAATTAAGTAATGTGTACTTAATAATTAAGATAATTGACTTCATTGGACTAGTTTAACTAAATCAATTAGTTTAATGGATAAATTAGTTAAATTATGGACGTAGTAATGTTTTTGGACTATATTAAAAATAGAAAATTAAAACGGAATTAGAATTTGATTATTGGCCTTAATTGAGTTAGATTAATGTATTTAGCTATATTGATACAATTAAACTTATTTATTTGATTTAGTTAGTTCAATTAAATTAGTGAATCAAATAAATAAAACTGGAGGATTGAATTAATTAATTTAATTGGGTTAGTTAGTATAAAAAACTATTGAACTAATTAAAGTTGTTATTGAGATTAGATTATAATTAATGATTATTATTTCGAATTATTGCTTATGTCAAATTATTATTAAAAGGTTTATTAAATAAATTATATAAATTATGTAAACTGAATTTTGAACTAAATTGATAACTTAAATTTGAAATAACTAAATTATTATGTAGTTAATATAATTAGACTAGTTAACTAATTAATCAAATAAATTAAAGTAAATTATGGAGGGATTAGTATGATTAAAGAAAATAATAAGGTTGGACTGAAAATTAACATTTAAATAAGATTTATGGATCTAACTTAAAAGTTGTATTTAAAGAAGGAATAATGAAGTTAAAATAACTAAAGGTTGAATAGATAGGAAATAACAAAAATAAAAGAATAGTTATGGATTTAGAATTTTGATATATATTAGAAGGAGAATTCAAGTGAAGACCAAGCTAGAGATTTTATTAAGAGGATTATCGCAATTTAAGGTAAGCTCTATGTCAACCAAAAATGTTTTATCTCGTATTTATATGTATGCAATATTTGAACTATGTGGACTATTTATGAATTGGAAACTATTTCTTTGACATGGAATGAATATTTTGAATGTATGGATATTGGTGGATTATTATCTATTATGGATTATTAAATGTATATTCTTTTTATTAAAGAATATTGGTGGATTGATATTTATTACAAAGTTTATTTTTGGAAAGTGTGACAAGAATGACTTTGGGAAAAACTTAAAGTTTTTCATAATATATTTTTACGTCTCGAGAGAAACACGAGGCGTGGATGATTAGGACTACTACTACTTTTGGTGATATTTATTTGGGTCGGTAACCAGTCCGGCAATGACATGCTCTGGTAGACATCCCGGGCTTTTATTTGAGGACCAAAGGTCCTTTGGTGGTTGTAGTAGTAGTTACCTAATTTACCCCTGAACAATGTCTCTTGTGAGTAGGTGGTAGAAAACATCCTGTCTACTTGGGTTTCTTACTACTCGGAGGGCTTGGAATCCCTTTTAGAGGGTGTGCACACTTAAGGTAGAAATTCAGCTTCCAAATTGGTGGTCGGTGGGAGCCGGAATTCTGGGATGAGTCGTAAATAACAACGACTCGTTGGGCTCGAGGAATCTTGAGTTTCGCCCACTCTTAAAAGAAATCTAAAGTATTACTTTTGGAAGAATTGAGGAATGACATTATCTATTGAAGAAATTATTTTGAGACATGAAGTTATTTTGGAGATATGATAGGGTATTTTGTATATATATACCTATACCAAACCTGTTTTCCAAATTATATTATTTTACGGGTTCGGGTGGAATCTTACTTATCTCTAAAGCTAATTTTTGTCTCTTTTGTCTTCTTCTCTTTGCTCTATTGTACATATGATTATGATTATGAAGATTGATGTACGGGTTCCGCTAGTTGCACACGTTTGATTAATTATCGTTGTTTAAATTTGTAATTCATAAACTTTGTCCTAAGACCCATTTCATTGTTATTTGAACTTATGGTGGATAGCCTGTGCACTCAATCATGTATAGGTTGAGTGTGGCGGTGATGCACCTGTTTTTCCCTTAAAGACTTCCGCTGTATTCTAAATATGTTTAATAATAAAGATGGTTTCATTTTAAAATGTGATTTTATTTGGGTGGGAAAAATGGGGGTGTTACAACCACCTTGGAATTTTCAAGGATTTTGTCGAAAGCCTCCCTCTCCGACCGGAAAGCTTCCTGGGCCTCCTGAAGCTGCTTCCGGTTCTCGACCAGGGCCTCGTCAGCTTTCGACTTCTGGAGCTGTGATTGCTCCATCCTCTGGATGAGCTCAGCGAGCCCAAGACATGTCTGCAAGAGGAACCAACAAACAACAAACTTGAGATGCTTTGCACGATAGGTGGAATTGATTAAAAGGGAAGAAGAAAAGGGGAATCTTACAGTGCTGAGGCTTGGAGGACCTTAGAGCCGAGGGAATCGTTAGTTTGCCGGGAAAGCACCGACTTGTCCGTCGAAGGAGTGGCACCCCTCAGGAACTCCCTCAGGTTTAGAGTGCCGTGCATATTGGCAGTCCCCTTAGTAATGCAGAACTGCACATTTTCTCGAGGCCATGGCATCTCAAGTGCTCGAGCTGGGGGCTCGGATGAAGAGTGTTCCTCGATGATGACGATGGGGGTTTCCTTCTTCTCGGAGGCCCCTTTCTTCTGTTTCTTCTCAGTAGACACAACACTTTTGCCTGCCGCCTTCCGCTTGGCGGCAGCAGTTTCAGAACCTCCGACCTCAACACCGGCACCAGCATCGGCGGCAGTTTCCTCCGGGGGCTCTGCTGGTCGGGGGCTTCAATCTGGTCCTGAAAAAAAACATGAGGCATGCAAGTGTTAAAAAACTACGACAACTGAGAAATTGAAAAAATCCTAAGTGTGAAAAAGAAAACCCCTCGGCAACAACCCCCGACACTTTGGTAGAACCGATCGATTGGGGGATATCTCTCATCTTCCCCCCCCCCCCCCCCCCCCATCAACTGGTACCGACGGAAGCCCAGATCATACAGCTCATCCGGGAGGGTGGCAACCTTAATCAGGACATGCTTTTCAGATCCCTCCGGCTTCTTGGATAGTTTTCTCCCCTTCTTCTCCAGGGCAGCGCCCTCTGCCTTTAGATGTCTCCGGAAGCTATCACGAAGTAAGGCAGGGAAGGGGTTCTCCGCCACACGAATGTAACAAAATCTATCCTTCCACCCCTTGTGAGACGAAGGGACATCGTCAAATAGCCTGAACTCGGGGAGTTGCTGCAGGTTGGCGAAGCCTCTAGCATTTGAGTGACCCCCCGGCAGAGGTTGAAGGAAAGGAAGAATTGATCTAATGTGGCCTCCACGCCCCTGCTCCGGCAAAGAGAGAGGAAACCAGCCAAATAAGAGTGGCTATTTGGGGTCAACTAGCAGGGAGCAAGCTTGACGAAACGAATATATTGGACCACGAAGGGGTGGAGGGGAAACCGGAGGCCCAACTCCACCGAGAGTATATGTACAACAAAGCAGCTGGCGGGGGCATGCAATAACATGTCATCCGGTCCCGGTTCCACTACCTATGCCGAAGGACCCACGAGGAATTGCGTGGCTTGATACTCGGCGGTCGTCGCCCTCGTCTTCACATCCAGGGCCTCAGTATTGAAAAATGAATAGCCCTCGGGGATATCCACCAGCTGCCCAGCATCGGTGGCGGCCTGCTTCTTCTTTGGAGTTGCCCTCGTTTTCTTCTTTTTCTTGCCTGGAACCGCACTGAGGGGTGTCGGGTCAAGAGGCCGAGAGTTTCCAGGTTCGTCGTTATTGCGGGGGGGGGGGGGGGGGGGGCAGGATAGCGACAGTGACTTGTTGCCTTTCCTTCTCATCCTCCTCCTCGGCTACTTGGAAAGCGATAGCCATCTCTTCATCTTCGATGACTTGCTCAAAGTCCTCAGCTTCTAATTCGATCTGAAGGTTATCTTGGACCTCCGCGGCCATAGCAAAATCATTGTTCAACGAGGCTTGCTCGCTGGAGGACTCCACGTCGGAAATATCCTCGGAATGCACCAGCGCCTCCTTCAAGATATTCTGGGAATCACTTTCGGAAGACATATTGTAGCGAAGAGTTTTTCGAGGAGGAATTTCTAAAATCTAAAGGCCCCCTAAACACTAGATCTAAAAGCAGGGAAGCTAAATATGCTAAGGATGCAAAGAATGGAGGAAGAACTGACCTCGGAAGTTTGGTTTGATCGAAAGGGAGTTTCTCTCTCTAGAAAATTTTTGCGAGAGCTTCGCTACAACAAAGAACGCGTAAGGAAGAATGGATCTGGCCAAGGGGTATTTATAGATTCCCAACTTCGGGCCTGGGTCGAGAATTGGGCCCCCGGTTGCAAAGATCATCATTACAAACCGCCGCCTCAGCCAACTGGTGCCACCCGCCTAGAGACAGCCAACAGGAGCATGCCACGTGGACCCCACCTCCAACGGTAACTTCCGAACGGCTATATTCCAGGGTAAGCACAACTATCACCCTTCGAGCAAAATCAACTGAGACCCTTCGATTTGTCTCACATTGATAACCCCTCATTTTAATATGCCCTCGGGTCTAAACATCACTCTTAACTCCTTCAACCTGGACTTGCCTTCGGCATGAAGGAGTGGGGGATTGGGAGTGCCCCTCAGAAACACTACAAGGCAAAAATCAAAACCCCTCGGGTACATGATATCATTATACCCTTTAGAAAAGGCAAATCGCCAAAATTTCACAAATGCACCGAGGGAGACAAAAACAGCCTTCACATCAACAAAAGGACACTTGTGAACACTTTCCCCTAGGAAGCCCTCAGCCCTCGACATGTGGGGGACTGAGGGAGTGCCCTCGGCAGACAACGGAGAAGGATCAATTGAGCTTTGAGTACTCCTTTTCCCTCAAGTACCTTTCGGCAAAAGGAGTGGGGGACTCCTTGGAGTATATGGTCCGGGTACTCCCTGCCCATAGACTCATGTTGCTCTAACGCAGGCCCAACGGGCCCAGGAAGCACATCGGCCCAAACCGCAGCGGCCCAAGTATCAAGGAGTCCGCGGTGTACATACCAAAGCCTTCGGCTACATGGCCGAAGGCTCAAAATCTCACAGGACAGCCAGATTTGTGCATACGAAGCTACTGGGAGAAAATGCCGGATTTCAGGAGCTTTCTGCTATGACATCCCTCGGCAACGGGGGCCCCGATTAGAGGAGCCTTTGGCCAAAACATGAATGGCCGAAGGCATCCTCCTCGACAGAATCCCCTTTCCACATGCGCCTGAATCGCCGTACCCAGTACAACGTCATATCCAACCACCACATTCAATGCGGCCACATGCAAATGCCGGTGCCACCCCGGTGGAAGTGACCCTCGGCTGCTAGATTGTTGACACGTGTACCCTCCTATAAATAGGCTGCTATAAATAGCAACCCTTATTCCCCTTGTAAACCACGCTGAGTTCATTGAATACATTTGACTCTCTCTCTTACTTGTCTGTTCTGACTTCTCTCTAGTTATTCTCCGCAGTAACCCTCGGATAAGCTACCCCCGGGTACACTATCCATCAAAACTGAATTGAGTTTTATGTAACAGTAAACTAAATGAGATCAAATTTCAATATCAATATATTTATTTGGTTGTCCATTCTCTTTAAATACTATGAAGTGAGACTTGCATCTTCCAACATTTTTTTCTACGTTCTATAATAACTAAAAATAATACTTCGTACTACGTAATATAGAGTATCTTTTACCCAGTGCACGGCATTTGTACTGTACCAAATTATGTATTGAACCTCGAGAAATGTATAAAAGCATTTTTACGTGATTGTAAATCTTTATCATTTCTATTACGTGAATAGTAAAATTCACGTGGGGCCCACACCGGATGTGGGGCCGCCCGATATTATCGGGACCACATATTATATTAATCTTGGACTAGATAATATGGATATGGTGATGGATATCCTAATTGGGCCATGGCAATGGCATAGAGTTGACCGGTTGGTCAAACGGGGCCAAATTATCGGTATCGGCAATTTATCTGATAACAGCCCAAAAAGGGAGTCCGGAGATTTCTAAATTAAAGTTGGGGAATCATATTGATTCTAAGGCCCAATAAGGATTGGAAACAAATGTTATATTTTAAAGGGTCAAATAAAATATAACATTTGTTCCCAATCCTTATTGGGCCTTAGAATCAATATGATTCCCCAACTTTAATTTAGAAATTTCCGGACTCCCTAAACTTATTTGTAAAAATACTAGTATATTTATATATGAAAGTATATATTTTATGAAAATGATATAAAAATGTTTTTTGTCGGATATAATATCAAAAGTATAAAATTTACATAATTCACAAAACTATGATTGATCAAAAATCATCATCCTTGATTGGAAAAATCAATGGTGACTCACTAAAATGGGATGGAGGTAGTACAAAATTATAAAAATTAGAGAGAATTCCCTAAATAGGACTAAAAGAAGGTAGAATTACAAAAATAGGATTGGTATGTTATATTGGACAAAAATAGGACTAAAAGAGTTAATCTGACAAAACTACCCTTAATGATCTTCAGTAGTATGTTCGCACCGCTCATCCATCGATCAAACCACTGCATTCATCCTCCTACATTGGCGCAACACCTATGCATCCGGCCTTCAACAAACCACTTCACTTGATGCCCTTCGCTCATATTGCCACCCTTCGACCAAACCACTACCACTACCCACCCACGAGCCAACATAGTCACTCTCTAGCTAATTCATTTACTCTCTTTGGCGATTGCCATCTTGTATCAGAAGTGACACAGTAATAACATTTTCTTGTAAAAGTCATGACATTTTAAAAAAAGTAAAGATTTTTTAAAATTAAATTTGTGGCATTTCTTAAGAATTATGACAGTATTAAAATAAAAAATGGCAATTGAAATAAAAAATTCAAAATATGGGTAGAAATAGAAAAATGAAAAGTCAGAAAATGTCATCTTTATAAAGTTAGTGACATAAATGTGACATTGTTTTATCTAAAAGTGACATTGTTTTATTTAAAACTAACATCTTAATAAGTTCAAAATTTGAAAAATAATGCCATAAAACGACATTTTTCTAATTACCTGACATTCTCAGATATGAAAAGTGTCATTTTTCTGAAAAGGTAGTTATGACATTCTTATATTTTAAATTGATCAAAATTAATAAATAAATAAAATTTCAAACTCAACAATTTCCTATCAGTTGTTTTTCAAAGAAAAAATGTTTTTCATCAATCTGAAATTTTCAAATCTACAAAATTACTTATAATTTGAAAAGGCAGTAAATGAATAGAAAACACAGAAAACAGAGTGCAGGAGGAGGAAGAAGAAGATGAAGAGGAGGAAGACCTGATCTTTCCGGATGAATCGTTGAAGAGGCGGTAGCCTTCGTTGAGCAGACGGTTGAGATGTTCATGGTCGTCGAGATGCGATCGATTTCGCTCAAGCTACCTCCATGGCAGCTGAGTCGGAAGGGAAGGCTGTAATGTAATCGCAAGTGTAGTGACCGATGGGAGAGGATTGAGGAAATATGATTATGAGATAAAAGTTAAAAATGTAATTTGTAGTCCTATTTAGGGAATTTAAAACTTCAAGTCCTATTTTGAAATTTTTGATGCAATTTCTTGTAAATTTTTTTTAGAAAATATCCTAAGCATATACTCCATCCGTCCCAATTTACTTAGCCATCTTTGACTTTTTCTGTCAAAGATGGTAAATTTTGACCAATTATTTAAACTAATACGTTTATGCAAAATTTAATAATTTTATACTTTTATGATATTATTTTTAAAGAAGAACATTTTCATATGATTTTTCATTTTATTAATATTTTCTTTATATAAATATATAATCGGTCAAAGTTAGACTTCCATTAACATGAAAAGTTAAAATTGGCTAAGTAAAATGGGAGGGAGTAAGATCAACATATATATTCAGCTCATACGTAGTATACGTGTATATATATTCCGCAGCTCTAAGCTAGCAGATAAGAACAGAAATATACACATATCAATTGGATCATAGCAATGGCAGCTGTGGACATCGTATACCTAAAAGAGGGGAACCTCCGGCGGCTCGCCGATCTGATTCGCGAGCAAGAAGTTCAGAACATGTACTACATGAATTTCAGCAGCGTAGCCGAACAAGTGCAGTACCTGACGATGTGCAACAACAATGCCGCATCGGTGAGGACACTCCTGGACGAGTGCTTAGCACTGGCGGCCAAGTACAAGAGCTCAAACGACGCCGTCCGGGGAAGGATCTCGGATCAGA
Organism: Cuscuta europaea; assembly: GCA_945859875.1. Lineage (NCBI taxonomy): Eukaryota > Viridiplantae > Streptophyta > Magnoliopsida > Solanales > Convolvulaceae > Cuscuta > Cuscuta europaea. The sequence continues at coordinate 6,529,835 of CAMAPE010000052.1, forward strand.
CTCTCGTCTACGCCGAGCACTGTCTCAACAACGCGCTGCAGCTGTTCCGGAATTTCACGCTCCGCCGGGACTACCTTGACAAAATGCAGGACCACTTCACCCAGATCTTCCAGGCCGTCGAGGACCTCGACTCCGGGAGCTCGCCGGAGGTTTCGGATCTCTCCGACACCATCCAGGAGTACGACCAAATGATTGTGAGCTACATCAGGCTCAATGTCAACACCTACGCTTCCCAGGAGTACTCCAAATTTCTCGCCAACAGCGGCGTCGAGTTCAGCGATCTGGTACGGACTCACAAAGCGAAGCTCGGATTCACCGGCCGGTTCGAGGACTTGGAGGAGGAGGAGAAGCTGGCGGTATACACTTCCGTCCTTGAGGAATCGGGTCGGCTGAAGGCATTGGATGGCCCAAAGGCAGCCGCCGACCCATCCTCGATTTCGTATTGGCACGGTGGGAGGAAGAAGAAATTCAAATTCGGGTCGGCCGCGATGTTCCTGATGGACATGGGTCAGATCGTATGGGACGTGTACTCCTCGGGTGAGCCACTCACGACGGCCTTAAGAGAGGCGTTGATTTTCGCGGCGGAAGCCGGTGGGGCTGCGTTGGGGAAGCTCGTCGCCACTGCAGCAGCAACTCACTTGCTCGGCGCCAAGGCTTCTGCCACGTTCGTCGCCGCCGCTGGAATCGTCGGGGGAATTGTTGGAGCCTTCATCGCCGGAGCTGTTGCTGGACTTTTGTTTGGCCTGATTTTCAACTCCGGCGGGGAAGCCCCCCTTCCTACCGACGGCTTCATCCTCTACGTCGTTCCTATGCCCAATGGCCGGGACCTGGCCCCACTCCTTAACTAATCCATTCATCTAGGCGCGCCCGTCCCCACCCCCTCCCCTGCGGAGTCATAATAAACGAGTGCGGGAGTATCGAGTAAATAAGTTAATCTTTTGTGTAAAATGTAATAATGTTCTATCTCAAGGAGAACAATAATGATGATGGTTGTTTCAAAATCCAATTTGATGTTTTTTAAAAAATATTAAAAGTTAATTTAGAAGTTCTTTTAAAAATATTACAAGCGTAAAACTTATTCATAAAAATATAATTAAAAGTTAGTAGAATATAATATCGTGGTATTTTAATCATTAAAATTGAACATAAGTTATTATTATTAAAATAACTAATCTAGCTAGTCACTATAGTTAAGAGATTGTACTTTTATGAGCATCTCCAATGCTATAACGTGCACGGTGCACATGCGGCATGAGAGAGATAGACACAAAAGTTTGATTTTATGATATTTTTCTCCGTCTTTCCACGGTCTTATGTGTTTTTGGTAAATTTTTCTCTGCAATGTCAAGCATAATGTCTACATCTAGACATTGTGCTTGACATTGTGAAGAAAAACTTACCAAAATGATATAAGATCCTTCAAATAAGGAGAGAGATATTCTATTTATTGTTTTTTCATTGGCTATCTCTCATGCCACGTATGCACCGTTAACGTTTTAGCATTGAAGATGCTTTATAAACAACTTTTATTTTAGTCATAAATGTGTAATTATTTCTAATGGATATATTTCTTCATGCTTATTTTGCTTTTCCTATTACTACGTATATTTCTTCTAAAGCATTTGTTTAACATATTTATATGACTCACAACATTTATATTGTCTCTAAACCAATCACCCCCATTAAATTTAAATTTATGTATCATATCCTTTATCCATGTCCCACAATTAATAAGAGGAGGAACAAGTATTTAAAAAAATAAGGAAAGTGGTACGGGCGGGCAAAAATCCCGGTCATGGTGTCCCAAACCGAAAAATTCTGATAACATTCTGAAACTATCTCAATCCATTTAGGATGCAATCTTTTCATCCTGAACCGGTCCCGTACCGATATTAACTGCGACGGGACGGGGATAGCTATAAAACATCATGTCCTGTCCCGGTGTCCCGGTTGAAACTAGTAGGTTATTTTAAATTTACAATGCTATTAATAGCCAAGTCCAATTAAAACTTTCGAGCCCTTAGTCTCCCTAATGTAATTTTGTCTTATTTCAAGTCTCTCCTTGTCTCTTTTCTTTTGTTTCTTTTGATTAAAATTTGTTTAGTTCTCATTCCAATACTACTCCATAATATATTATGATGTGCGAACAATTATTTATGATGGAATAACTGCTACTCCAAAATATAATGTTGTTATAGATTTAATATTTTCCAAAATAACTGCTACAATATATATATATATATATAGTGTCTTTATAGATATGATATTTAATTTAATGTGGTATTGAAAAATTACAAGTGTACTACAAAGTATAAAAATATTTTGCGCTACTGCTAGAGGAAACACAAGATTCGGGGCGGGGCGGGGGGGGGGGGGGGGGCAAAAATTTTCAAGACAATAGTTAAAAATAGTTAATTACAGGTTTTACTTAACTTTTTATGAAAGCTAAATTTGCAAAAATAGTCACATCTTTGTTTTGATGTTATGCTCATTTTTATATCACATTTCACAAATGCATATTTTAAGGGACGTTCGGAACCATCCCGGTTTTCCTCGGGTTGTCCCGGCCCCATTTTAAATGGGACAACATTGAGATAAATACTTATCCTGAACGGTACCGAACCGATATTATAAAACCGGATCGGGACCGGGATAAGACAAATCCCGGACCATCCCTGACCGTCCCGGACTGTGGCCACCCCTAGAAAGTGGTATACCTATTTGGCAAAAGAGCGAAGATGTTTGGGATCACACAAACCAAATCGCTTATCTCTCTCTTCATAAAAATTTTCGTCCGTTCTAAAATTCCACTTAGGCTATGTTTGGTAGACATAAGTCCTTGCCCTTAAGTTTTTGTACTATTTAAAAAAAATTTAAAAGCTTCTGGTTGTATGTTTGGTATGCCAACTTTTAAGGGGTTTTATAAAAATAAAAGATTATTGAGTATGTTGTTTTGTTGATGACTAACCATGCAGGTGGAACGGTGGACATAACCACTCACAATTCCTTACGGAACAAAGGACAAAACTATCCTCAGGACCAAATGGATATTATTAGTGTGTTGTTGACTAACCATGCAGGTGGAACTAATGCAGAACCATTTCTAGTTCCGTGATATGATTTGAATTAATATTAATTGCGCCTACTTGATTCTCGATTAATATACTTTTCTTATATGAGTGCTTAAACTTTATCAAGAATATTATTTTAAGCAAAAGTATCTTTATATCCATGTCCACTCTATATATACGTACTTTGCTTATATGAGTACTTATTTGGGTGGTTATTATCTTTCCATACTTGTCAAGACATCCACTCATTAAATATTGTTTAAATACTTTATGGAAAATATCTTTACTTAATGTGAGTGCATATCATGATCCATATTTTATTGGTTATATACGTAGCATGCTTGTAATTGATTAACAAATATTCTATTGCCTTACAATTTGAAAAGTCATTCTTGATTTGAATATCAAATCAATATTTGTGGAAAGAATCATGATTTATGTGGCAATATATTTAAATTAAGCTTGCTTTTATATATTGATAAGTTAACCTTTATGGAAAGGAATCCTTGCTTTTAATTACTTTGTGACTGTAGCATGATCTGTACTCCTTTGGTTTGAAAAAGGTGATCATTAGCTATATGTGTAAAAGGAAAGTTACCTTTGAAATATTACATGTTGCCCATGCATATCTATATTTGCTAAGTAATCATTGCTATTTTCCACTAAAACTGTTTTAATAAAAGTTGGCTGCTCGATTATAATATATGTGATCCGTGCTAGTATATCTTTTTATATGGACTGATATTAATGATGGCAATATCCGAGAGTTATGGTGCTCAAAATAGAAGGAAAGTGATTCAAAAATATCAAGGCAAGTCTACCAACCACCCAAAGAAAGGAAGCACAACGGATACCCTCCAGCAGCCTATATATTCGAAGGATCAAGAAGAAGAAAGGAGTGCTTGAGAGAGAAATCAAAAGGAGAAAGATTTCCAAAGAGCTATCAAGTTCAAGGCACCTAAACCTACACACAGAGTTCTAGATAAAGTTTCTTTTCCCTTCTTTATCTTGTAACTGGGTTTCGAGGAAAAGCTAAGAGTAGCTTCCTCTGTTTCGGATCGTGTGTGTGAGAGCTTTGATGTAAAGCTGAGAGGCTCTCTACCCGTAAGGTAGAGAAGCATAACTCTTCCTAGAGAGGATAGAGTTGGGGTGGCTCAAGGGTAGATTAGGAGAATTTACCTTGTAACCACTTAAAGGCTTTTTAGTGAAGTTGTTCAAAATTCCTCCAAGGGAGGTCGAGGTTTTCTGAATCCCTTTGAGCCAAGAGATTTTTCCTCATTAAATTCGTGTGTTCCTTTTATTTCGCATTTCCCTATTCCCACACTAGAACTGTGCGAGAAACTGCCACAGTTCCACACAAACACAATTCACCCCCCTCTTGTGTTGCTAACCGTTTCATCAAAGATCTTTTTTGAGATGCTACAATGAGTAGCATCTCAGATAAGTCCATAGCTTCTAGCATTGATTACTCCTAACAGTCTGTATACCTATACCAATCAAAGCTAAATCAAAAAGTCAGTTTTTTACCAAACAACTAGTGCTTTTTCTTTTTAAGATCTTTTAAGCCACTAAAAGCTAACAGTTACTTAAAAGCTAAGTATCTTTCCAGCTAGTTGTGCCAAACATACTCTTATTCTCTCTCTTGCACTACTTTTTTTTATTAAATGGCCGTCACACTTTATCTCTTAATTATCGATCAATTTCACGCTCCATCACATCTTCTTCACTTATGGTTACCTGCTTACTCTACCCATCACATATTTGTTGACAATTGTGAATGAACCAATACTCTCTCCGTCCCGAAAAAGTTGGCCAAAGTTGAATTTCACGTGGATTAATAAAGTAAAAACTGTGTGGTTGAAATTTGTGCAGAGGAGAGAGAATTAATTTTAGCCACATATTCCCTACTTTGAATGGAAATGACAAATCTTTTTGGGACATCCAAAAAAAGAAATTTGGCCAACCTTTTCGGGACGGAGGAAGTATTATTTTCCCCACTATAATAGTATAAGTTCCTTCTTTCAATCTTTCAATTTTCAATTGCAAGATTCTCTTACTAGTATTTTCACTAGCTTTCATCTCTTTCACATGTTAAGATGTGATTTACATATCATTTGTTTCCTTGTATTAAAGATCTTATATTTATTCCTTTGTTGTGTATATCATATGTTTTCCTTGTATAAAGGATCTGATATCCTTTCCTTTCTTTAATATTCTCTCTTAGTTGTGTTGACTCTAGCATCCTATAAATACCATTGTAATATATGTACAAAGATACATCAAGGAATAATACACAATTTCAGCCTTGAGTTATGCTAGAGGTACAAAAACTTTTACAAAAAGTTTTACAAAAGGGGTATGTGGCATCATCACATTATTTAACACATCGCATCACATTTACAACACTTTTACATCAATGGTAATTAGAATAGCCACACCACTTGTTTGTAAGTTTTTTTGTAACTGTGGTGGTACTTCTAGCATTTTTCTTCGGCCTTTACATGGTATCAAGAGCACAGATCGAATTTTTTTAGCCGCTGCCTAGGTTTTCTACCCATCCATTTGTTTATAACGATCTGTTCTTCTCTGCGATGGCCCCCATCACTTCCGAAACCACAGTTGTGCAGCTCAATGCGCCAACCCACTTCCCCATCTTGTTGGATACATTGACGGTACCTTGACCGCCCCATATGAATTTCTTGACGCTGCCAACACCAAATGCAACCCGCTGCTCTCCATTTGGTACCGCCAGGACCAAGTGTTGGTCTCTGCGTTTTTGGGCAGTTGCTCGGACTCAAATCAGCCCGTCATCTCCACTGTGGCGTCTGCTTCTGATGTGTGGACTCGACTCAATTCAACCTATGCGAGTACAACGCCCGATCAGGTGTTTTTTCTCAAAGCCCAACTCGCCAAAAATCCAAAAGGTAACCGCGCTATCTAAAAACACAGATAACAGGCTTAGTATTTGTGACACTCATATCTTACTGTATGTTTTACCGTTTCAAGTGTTTTCTATCTCGTTAGAAAGATCTTATCATGTTCTTAAACTCGTTTTCAGGTGTCGAATTCAAAATATTAAGGGATGATTACTTAATTTTTAAAACAATATAGCATTTACGCTAAAAGTGATCTACTTGAAAGACATGGGTGACATTGTGGATTCTCTCGCTCTTGTTGGTCACCCTGTTTCCGACTTCGATCTTGTGGCCTCTATTATCACTCAATTTGAGGAACAACTTGCTCCTCGTCTGTTTTCTCCCTGCTCCTCTCATATTCTCGTTATGGTGTCTTCATATGATTTGTAGCCGTTGAAGTTAGCTTTCATACGGAACTTGAATCGTGTACTTTGGATGTTTATAAAAAGATATGCTTGAAAGATTGACAGAACATCATCCTGATCGTCGTTTTCAAGCTATATTCGTTTCCGTTTGATCCCGTACTCGATCCTACAGCTCTTTTGTTTTCAAAACTTCACTCCTATAATGAATCATGGACCTTCAATGTTTCTCAATAACTCTCAAATTGTCTCGAGTCCTACGGAGTAATTCTCCAATTCCGGTGCGGGGCTCAATTTCTTGATTTTAATTCTAAAAACACCAAAAACACACCAAAACCCAGTATACTATGACTTGAGCTAATTATGAGCCTTGTGACACATTTAAGTTTGAAAAACTATCAAAACCTGATCTCAACACGAATCGAATGCGTATCGAAATACGGACTTATCATTGTCGCATCAAATGCATTTCTCCCCTTCGCAATCTGCCAACTCCGTCATTGAATTACTCATGTAATACACAAGAAGTATTTGAAAGCTTTCTTAAAGGAAAAGTGAACTATTCAAATATGGAACGAGTATTCTTTTGGGTGGATAATAGTGGGAAATAATTACATAAATATAACCAAAATAAAGATGATTTACAAAAATATGACTAATGACTAGAGTAGTAATGAAATCATAGTAATTCATGTTCAAGTTTTGAGCTTACGTTACCACAACACCACATTGTAGTAATGAATAGTCATCTTTATGTAAATATGTTTTATTTTAGTAATATTCTTGTAAAAAACCCTAATAGTGGGTAGTCATTTTTACTTGTGAAGATTAGATCGAGTAGCAAATTATACCGTGAGATCGGCCCACTATGCTCATGGTGTACCGATCCCAAAATGACACCATTTCATTTAAAACGGCATCTGTTTTTGGCACAGAAGCCCTACAAAAAGTAACTCCTCTAGCACGAACGACCATAATTATTTTAATTATTGCTTTGCACTTCACCTGGAAAATTTTAATACGGGAATTAGAGATTATTGCCCCACTTTGAGTTGATCTTCACTATTTTAAATGAATCATCTAGCACTCTCCCTTGAAGCAAACATGTGTACTCCATCTCATCATGCTATGTATATATAAACACACACACACACATATACACACACACACAAATATTCACCTCCCTCGAGTTCGGAGGAAGGCCCTGTTCAGACACCTCAATTTGACAGGGTTCCGGGGGGTATTTTTGGCCGAATTTCTTTTTGTATGTTCCTCATCAAGTCTAGTTCATCCATACCAAATTTGAGCAAAAAATTCAACCGGGAAGGTCGTCAAATGATTTGTGCATGAAAACTGCGTTTTATATGTATATTCCGGACCAGTTTTCATGCAAAAATCATTTGACAACCTTCACGATTGAAGTTTTTTATGAAATTTGGTATGGATGAACTAGACTTGATGAGGAGCATACACAAAACATTTCAGCCAAAAATACCCCCGGAACCACCTCAAATTGAGGTGGCCGGAGGAGCCTCCTGTCCGGCCGGTTCGGACAGGATGATGTTTCAAAAACTATACTTTTAATTATACATAAACTATACTTTGCTGCACTGAAATTGGAATCCGTGCCATCATATTAATTAGGGGAAATTATTATTAGCCCCCTAAGGTCATATCATAATTATTAATGCAACCTTGCATTTTCAAAATTCAATTAATTCCCCCCTAAGTTTTGATCATTCTCACTACATACCCCCTCACGTTAATATTAATTAAATTAAATTTAATATACCTCTTATGTTCAATGAAAGTTGTATTTTAAATTAATTTTTAAAATATACAACAATTTATCATCATAATTATAAGTCATTGTTGACGATCATTTGTTTTCTACTTAACTACTCGATCGTGGAGTAACAATTAATGAGAGTAGTTAAGGGGAAGATTCACGCGTCATATTCATGGGATACATAAAAAGAAGGGAAAATGGAAACTAATAATCCAACATTTTAACGGTCTTCTTACAATAGTCCCACCTTTTGATTATTCATGAATAATCCAATCTTTGCACCCCATCTTCATTCACTGGTCCCTGACCGATTTATGACCTATTATTCCAAGTTATTTTCTTATCTTTGTAAAATATTATACCATAATTTCCACTTTATGATCACATAATGTTTTACAAAGATAAGAAAATAACTTGGAATAATAGGTCATAAATCGGTCAGGGACCAGTGAATGAAGATGAGGTGCAAAGATTGGATTATTCATGAATAATCAAAAGGTGGGACTATTGTAAGAAGACCGCTAAAAGGTTGGGTTATTAGTTTCCATTTTCCCTAAAAAGAATTGTTTATAAAATGTGTTATCAAAATTCTAGACATTTCTTCATTATGAATATACAAGTCTTATTTGTAATTCATTCGGTTGAATTATCGCAATGACATTCTTTCGTGTATAGCAAAGAAGAAATACTAAGATTTTGTTATCATTCCATGACCTAAAATATAGGTTTAATATTAATAAGGGACCTAAAAGACAAAATGTGTGATGATTATTCCAATTATTCCATGATCTGAATAATTGAAAGCAATCAATCTAAGACCTAATTTGTGTTTTAAATTTTTTATTAACTACGATCAACAACAGTGACTTATAATTATGATACTAATTTGTGTTTTACATTAAAAATTAATTTTATAGACATTTTAAATTGAATTTAAGAATTATATTAAATTTAAATTTAATAAATATTAATGTGAGGGGGCAAAGAACGAGAATGATCCAAACTGAGAGGATAAGTAATTGATTTTTTTAAATGCAAGATTGCATTAATAATTATGATATAAGTTCAGAAGGTTAATTAATTTCCCTATTAATTACTTAGTACCAAACTAACATACCTTACTAGGTGAAGCTTCGAATTCCCTCATCTTTCAAAACCTTCCAAAAGCCTATCAACAGAAACTGAAATCTCATTTACTCCCCTGTCCCCTCTAGAAAAAGGAAGATATGTTTAAGAAGACGGTGGAGGTGAGATCACAGCAGAGAATTTCCGGTGCGGACCGAAAGAAGCTCCGGCGGACCATCAGAGAGCGTTTCCCGAATGCCTCCGATGCTGATATCGACACTTTACTTCCTCCTAAGGTATTAAAGATCACAATCGCTGTGCATGTGATGCTTACAGTTGATTCGTCAGTTATAATTTTTTTTTTGTGCATTTGAGACTGATTTATCATTTGCATTGGAATTTGTAATTTTTGGTGTTGAAAGCTTGGAACTTTTCGGAATTTTGTAAAAATGAGAATCTGAAAGTACTGGAATTAAGGGATGCATATCACCAGCCTATGAGGCTATCACATTGTCTCTTTTATATTCCTTCTTTTAAATTTCTAGCATTGAACCAGATAACTTGTTGAGAAGGTAAGGGAAGGTACAATGGCGGGTTACTTAAGATTTACCTTAACCTATCTGTTGTCCGCGTGCTACAACCTCTATATTTGGCTTGTGCTATTCATCTCTGTGGCACATCATTATGGGTGCCATGAAAGTAGAACTCATTCAATTACAGTTTCTGCATATGTGTGGCTTCTTCAGTTCTTCCTTTATGTCATCTCCATTTATGGCAAGTTGAAATGATTGAAAATTCCAAATTGTAATAGAAATAGAAATGATTGAAGGTCACCCGCAATAGTTAGAGCCTAAGTGATGACAGAAGGCTCCTGCTTCCACTTTTGTTCTATAGAAAACATGCCATTTATTGATGATTTTTAATAACCCAATACGATTGTGACTTAGCTGATTTGGTTTTTTATATTACATGTTTATCTGATGAAATGCCAGTACTATCTTGTGAAATATTAGGAGTTACTAATTAGAGTTGCTCAAGAACATATAAGCTATTTATACTTTGCTGATTGATATCTGGTAGTTGTTGGATGGTTGTACATTTTTTTTTAATTTTGATTACCTTAGGTCTTATTTATTTTTATATTTTATTGGAATCATTGTAGGCTGAGTTCACAGTTTCAAAATATCCAAATCGTATTCTCATATATGGTTTGGAGGGTGGTTGTCCTTTGTTTTTCGATACAGATGGGCGCGGCAACGAAATATTCCCCACAGGTTCCACCTTTTGCTTCCTTAAATTAACAAACATGCATTTCTTTTCATTAACCAATTTGTTTGTTTTGCAGTCTTCACTAATGCTTGTTGTGTTCTCTTATGATTGCAGTGTATGCCCTGTGGAAGGTCCCAGAACTTTTGCCTGCTTTTGTGCTCAAGGCTGGTGAGGTTTCTCATTTTGTGATTGGGGGTGCAGACTTAATGTTCCCTGGCATTCGTATTCCTGCTGACGGGTTGCCTTCATTCTCATCTGGGGAGGCATGGACAGTGTTAGTTCCTGGAAATCCTGCCCCTATAGCTGTATGCTTCTGAAATCCTTCATATAAATTTTGATTTTCTTTTGTGATGGTGAACTTGTCATCTTAGTTCATTTTTATAATTCCATTTCTTTTTTAGGTTGGGACTACTACCATGAGTAGTACTGAAGCTCTGAGAGCTGGTTTGCGTGGAAAAGCTTTAAGAATATACCATTATTACCGAGACACGCTTTGGTAAGCTCTTTTGAGTCTTAAAAAGTTATCAAATAAAAGTGTCCTGTGAAATGTTAAGTTATAAGTATGGTCCATGTGTAATATCCTTTCAGGGAAGCAACAGAAAATCCTTATGTGCCAAATGCTGGCTTTTTAGAAGATGTTGTTTTTGAGGATCCTGTCTTTGTGTCTACCTATGAGGCCTCTGAATCACATGAATGTGACGATGCCATAAAAAATGCCAGCACCAATGATAATGAAGGAGCAACAGAAGATTCTGTGGATATTGTCACTTCCTCTATTTGTGGTCCTAAAATTCAACCTGATGTTGCAAATGATGATGCTCAGCTAAGTGAGGCTATGATTGAATTGAATGTGATGGAGAACGTTTCTGCAGACGAAATAAAAGAAGATGGCCAGCACCCCCTATCAGCTGAAGAGGTTGATACACTTCTGGACAAATGCCTGTTGCATGCCTTGCATGCCACTGTTAAAGAGAAGGACCTTCCCATGCCTGGAAGCACGTTATGGTATGGCTAACTGCAGTTATCAACATTTCCCACGATAAGTACAGAATATTTGTTGGCAATTGTGTTGCTGTTGAACTTTGTCTTTCACTCCCTTTCATAACTCATAAGTTGTCCTGAAGAAGGTACTACATTGTCAGTTCAGACCTATGTCGGTCTTATTTAGAAGTAATACTGAAAAAGTAGGAATAATACATGACCTCTTACCAAAGTGTCGTCTTATCTTTATCTGTTGGTTAAACAGTTGAACTAAAAGCTCTGTCCCCAGCCATAGGTGAGAACCAAATTGAGGTGTAGATTGTGGCTTATGGCATGGCATGGTCCTGTGTGTCTTTTATTTACATTAATTTCTAATAATGTCTGATTATGCAAGAGCTATATATTTTGCAACAAGCTGGTCCAAAGTGTTCACTGTGCTTTTCATTTTACTTAGTAGGTCCTTATCTATCTAGCGCAAAAGACTTTCACTTCAAGCTTACTTATGATATATTTGATGGCTTCTCTAATATCTTCTCTGGTACAGGTCAAGTCACGTTCTTCCATGCAGGCCTAATGGCATATTATTAGACATAAAAAAGTCTTCTTACAAGAAACTATCTAAGTGGCTACAAGCTAAAGCTTCTGTAGGATTGGTAAGATTATCCAGGCCTTCGATAACTATGTATCCTCTTAATTGTTCTGTATTGCTGTCTGGATAGAGTTGGAAGTTTTTAGAAAAAATGACATTTATGATGGAACAATTCCATTCTTCTTGATTTTTTATGACTCCTGGTTACTCGTGTTCTTTTGCTATTAATTGCCATTATCTTTAACAGTATCGTTTATGTGTGAAAAATTTTGGAGACGTGTAATGTAATCTCAATTGATGAAAGCAAAACACACTTCTGCTTCTCATGACCTTATGTATAATTGATAAGAACTTCTTTTTGCACTGCCAGATCTCAGTAAAAGAAGATAAACACAAGAAAGAGGTAAATCTGCTTTCAGTTAATCGGAATCATCCAGAGTATCTGTCCTTCACGCCAGAGAAGAAGAAGGCCGAAAAGGCTGGGAAATCTGGGGATGAGTCTTCTAATGAAGATCAGTCTCCAAAACTACTAGAAGTAACTGAAATTTATAAACCAAGTGCTCATGTGAATCAAATTTTTGCCGCTGTAGGAGTAAATCTTGATAAACTGTTCACTGCCTCAGAAGCTACTGAAATAGTTTTCCAGTATGTTGAGAAAGAGAAACTCGTTAAAGCAACAAACAAGTCTTTTGTCATCCTGGACGCAATTCTATGTGATGCACTATTTAAGGGAGCAATAAAAAAGGGATCAACTTATCCAACTGAAATTCATAAGAAGGATTTAGGGTCAACTTTTGTTAACCGGATGCAAGCCCATCATAGAGTTACAAGAGGAAATGACATAGCTATTCGCAAAGGTGCTTTGAAGCCTATTCAGATATTAACAGAAAGGAGACAAGGCAACAAGAAAGTGACTAAGCTTTCTGGGTTGGAAACTTTTTTAGTTGACGGTGAGGTATTGGCTTCAGAGTTACAAAAGAAATTTGCTTGTAGCACCTCAGTGACAGAACTTCCAGGTATTATACTTCCCAAGACAATGTTCCATGTGTCCATACACGAATATCGTTCTGATTGACATTTAAGGTTTATGTTTTTTATGGGTTTATGTCCTCTTTACAAGAGTTCTCTGCTTCCATTTTATTGTTTCTTAAATCATGTGTATATCTGCAAGGGAACATGTCAATATGGCTCAAGTGTTCCTTCCCATGCAAATTGCCCGTTAAAGATTTTTTAAAGTGCAAACATGTGATGAACATGTGCTTCATTGTTGCCCTCATAAAGTAATCCTTAAGGGCTTGTTTGGTTTGGGATTTTGGAGGGGAGGGAAGTAGTCTTTGATAAAAAAATTCAGAATCTTTTTGTAAATTATTTCCACATTTAGATGGTTGACAGTAAAGTGAAATTAAAAACAATATAGAAATATTTGATCTAACTAATCAAATTAACTTTTCTAGTCTAAATGTAACATATAAAGATAATTTAGTAAAACAGTAAGCACTCCTTTCCTCCCTTTCCTTCTGAAGTCCCCAAACAAAACAAGACCTAGAGGTATTTTAAAGACAAATAATCTTTGAAAACAATATTTGTGAGCATCTGACTCTCTAATAGAGACTAGAGACTATAGAGTCAGATGCTCATAAATGTTTTCAAAGATTATTTGTCTAGAGTCTAGAGTCAGATGCTCAATAGGAGTCTATTTGTGAGCATCTGACTCTCTAGTCTCTAGACTATAGTCTCTAGAGTCTAGAGACTATAGAGTCAGATGCTCATAAATGTTGTTTTCAAAGATTATTTGTCTAGAGTCTAGACCGTAAAGGAAGGCTAGGCATACAATGTCATTAGGAGCTGCCACATGATAGCTCCTACTTGTGTTTAGAAAGTGCTTTAAAAAGTGATAACATTTTCTTTTCGGTTAGTCTTGTGCACATACTATGACTTTAACTAAAGACAACAACACCCAAGCTGTATTCGTGAAAGATTTTGGGATCGGCTTATATGAATCGGTCCATGATATCAAAACCAAAAAGAGAAGATAAGAAAAGTAAAAAGATAAGGTAAGATAAAATGGATAAGATAAAGATAAATAAAAGATATAAGTAACTTAAGAATATAAGAAGGATAAAAGATGAAAAGATAAAAGAACAAAAGAAAGGTGAAAGATAGAAATAACATAAGAACATAGAAAGATCAAGAAGATAAAAGATAAACAAAAGAGAGAGAAAAGAGAGATCATCCACATGAATATACACCAATCACTTTGCTCTCTCCAAACCCTACTCTCATCCAACACAAAAAGAATCACATCAGTTCTGATTCCTTTGATTCAATTATGTTTGGGTCTTCTTCTCCCTCTCCTCCCCACATCTTCTCACCACCGCTCAACTCGCCTAACAAATGCATCACTCGATCTTCTATACACCTGACCCAACCACCGCAATCAAGACTCCTGCACCTTATCTTCTATAGGTGTCACTCCCACCTTTTGTCTGATTATCCCATTCCTCAAGTAGTCTTATCTGGTAAGTCCACACATCCAATGCAACATACGCATCTATGCCACCCATCATTTGAATGTGACATTGTTTCATTGCTCAACACTCTAAGCCATACATTAATGCAGGCCTAATTGTTTTGCGATAAAATTTACCCTTCAGTCTAGTCGACATACCTCGTTCACATAGAAATCCTGATGCACTCTTTCATTTCGTCCACCCTACTCTAATTCTATGGGATACATCACCATCTAATTCACCATCCTTCTGAATTATGGTGCCCAAGTAACGAAACATATCATACACGTGTATCTTCTTGCCATCAAGGGTAATCCCATTGTTACTGCTACTTCTACCTCCACCAAACTTGCACTTCATATACTCTGTTTTGATTTGACTCGGTCTGAAACCCTTGGTTTCCATGTTTGTCATCATACTTCCAACTTTGCTTTAACAATCAAATGTGTCTCATCAATAAATAAAATATCGTCAGCAAACATCATGCACTCAGATAGTAATAGGGAACTTTGAAGTCCTCCCTGCACTAGTACGGACACTTGTAGTACAAACCTCATACATATCTATGATGATACTGATATACTTACGTGATATGCATTTTCTAGATAAGGCCCACCAACAGACTTCTCAAGCTACTCTATCACATGCGTTTTCTAAGTCAATGAACAACAAATGCAAATCATTTTTAATGTCTCTATACTTATTTACAACTTGTCTAAGAAGGTGAATGTCCCTAATCACTCGCTTCCAATGTTTCTTGGTGTGACTCATATGCTTAATCTCTTGATAGTTGGCACATTCTTGTACATCACCCTTATTTTTAAATAGGGGAGTAAGAGTACTCTTCCGCCAACTCACTGACATTTTGTTGTTTCTCCAAATCATGTTGAAGAAACGTGTTAGCCAAGGTCGTTAAACTCGAGATCCTAGCTCGGTTCGGGAGGGGGTGAGGAGATCGTAACTCGTGGGTCGTAACTCGGATCGTAAGATCCTAAAAGCAAATATATATATATATATATATATATATATATATATATAGAGAGAGAGAGAGAGAGAGAGAGAGGGCTGTTCTGGTGCGTCCGTCCGCAGGAGAAGCGCCGTCCGTCCGACGGCGTTTGGCTGCCTTCCCGTTGGAATTTTTTGATGAAATTTTTATGGCATGTTCTTCATCAAGTCTAGTTTATCCACAAAACAATTCAGCTAAAAACTCAATCCAGAAGGTCTTCAAATGATTTCTTGAAGTTAACTGTGCAAAATTACACACAAAAACGCAGTCAACTTCAAAAAATCATTTGACGATCTTCTGGATTGAGTTTTTAGCTGACTTTTTTTGTGCATAAACTAGACTTGATGAAGAACATGCCATAAAAATTTCATCAAAACATTTCACCGGGAAGGCGGCCAAAAGCCGTCGGCCGGACGGCCCCTGTGGTGCGGCCGGATGCACATGAATACTCCTCTCTCTCTATATATATATATATATATGGGGTCCGGTTCCAGCGCGAACGATGCTTATGTGAGAATACTCACATTTAAATCAATGTGGTGCACAATGAAGCTGTTATGTTGCACATTTTCAATTTGCTCGATTTAAGCCTATATTAAATAAACACGGTGGCATTTTGGTAAATATTGTAAAAACTTGAAAAAGTGCAATACTCGAGCTTCATTGTGCATCATGTTAGGGTAATTGTGGCGTTCTAAGTGTTGCATATTATTGAGTTTATAGATTAGTATTTTAAGCATGGTTTATATTTGATCTCTTTTATATATATATAAACCATGCTTAAAATACTAATCTATAAACTCAATAATATGCAACACTTAGAACTTCAATATGCAAAACAAATAATATGCAACACCTAGAACTTCAATATGCAAAACAAATAATATGCAACACTTTGAACTTCAATATGCAATACAAATAATGTAAAGATGCACAGTTTGTGACAGTTTGTAGGTTAGCATGGGAGAGCTAGTTTGTATGTGATCTCACCTCTATATAATATATATATATATATATATGTATGTATGTATTTAAACTTAAAAATTTTGAAATATGAATAACAAAATAACATAATGTCATTTTCTAATTAGAAGTTTAAAACACTTAGCATAACAAACTTAGGATAAATTAAAAAAGACATCTTCAAACAAAATCATGCGGGTTAAGAAGATCATCCATCATGGCATCTTTATCTTCAACAGGAGGAATCTCTAAATCATCACTTGTTGAATTACCAAGACCACCAATGTTTTGAACATTTTCTTGAACGTCAAGTATGAACTCCTCCTCATCATTAGCATCCATCTCAATCTTATCATCATCTTTATCCACAATCCACTCATCATCCGAAGCTAGATCGTCAACATTATAAACTTTTCCCTTCGCCTGGTGGTACCCAACCTTGAATTAGCCATCACAAACACAACATCATTCATCGTCTTTTGCTTCAAACGGTTTCTCCTTTTCGTGTGCACCATCTGGAATGCACTCCGGTTACGTTCACACCCGGATGAACTACATGTCAAGCTCAAAACTCGAATGGCAAACTTTTGCGGTTCATAATGCTCATCCCCGTATGATTCCCATGGGATTCCCACCACTGGGTTGGAGTTTTTGTTTTAAGTTCTTGTGTAGCAATAACACTTCTAAAACCCCTCTTTTAGCTTTAAAATCTTCAAGTTGCGCATCAATCTTACTAATTTCGCAAGATCCCCTACCAACCTTTGTAAGCAATCATATAGTTCATTCTTAACCTCAAAATCAGCTTAAAATTAGGGCCATAATGTAATATGGGATCAAGATAATATCCGACTGCATGCAATGGTCTATGCAACTGCTTGTCCCACCTTTCGTCGATGATGTCCCAATGTAGCTAAAAAAGTAATCATTAGTTTTTTTAAGGTTATTTATAGTATGTATTTAATAGAATAATAGATCATAAACTAACCATAAATAATTAATCATTGTTTATTTACCTCCTCGAGGTATTTTTGAAAGCCTTCTGAATATTCTCTTTCGCTTTATCCATTTCCTCATAAATAAATCCCATAGTCGGCTTTTCATCTGAATCCACTAATCATAGCACCTTAATTAATGGATATGCGCCTCTCAAACAATTGATAATATTCTTCCAAAACTCTTTATCCATTATCAAATCTTTCACCGTTTTGTCATCTCTAGTCTTAAAAAATGGACTAGACTTCCAATGGAAAATCAAATTTGAGATGTGAGTGCTAGCTAGGCAGAGTTGTTTCTTGTGGCATCCATGGTAGTAGAAACAGGTCACACATAGCTGGCTGTGGTACCTGTGACTCGTGTAGATGGTTTTCTGTTAAGCATGAAGGATGCAAACATTTCATGCAGTTCCTCCCGGCTCACTCGATTTTTTCTCAACACTATTTGTTTGGATTGCAGTCTTGAATCACGCTTGATGCCCTGCAAGTCTGCAAGACTGCAACGGAACCAAAAATGTTATGTTTGTGGGCGTAGCGAGTCACGAAACAGGCCTTTCCTTATGAATTTTTGTGGCGCTACGGACACGAGGTGTTTACCTACATTGGGATTGTGTATGTAACATGTGTGAGAAGTAAAAGTAACTGCTACAAAATGTAAGAACTGAGAATGAGATATTTTCATTTGAGTGCTCCCCAACTCTCTTTGTTAAAAAAATTCCTGGCTTGTCTATTTTCCGTCGCAATGCAGTGTTTAAATAGATTACAACCGAAGTAAACCATAAAAGGTAATAAAGAAATTCCTGAAGTTTAGTGAAGCAAAAGGAACTAAAACAGTAATTGATTTGGTGATTGATTGGCAGATTGATATCAACTCATTTCTGCTCCCAATTGTAGCTCGTCCCAGATTTCGCAGTATGTCCTCGGTGTGATTCTCTGGTACAACTAGTACAAAAAGGAAAATTAGGTTTAAGATAATAGATCATCAAGTATTCCTCCTCCTCCTCATCATCATTACCCCAGTGTCACAAAGGCTCCCACCAATGGTGGGGTAAGGGGGGGTCGGATGTACACACTCTTACCCTTGTACTACACCACAGAGAGACTATTTCTGGATGACCCAAAATGAAAATCGTGTCGAAAATTACATGGACTGACTGCTGCTTCATAACAAAGAAGGAAGCGCAGATAGTTTAGTGAGTCATTTTGCTTTATTCCATCATATTTCCAAGCCAAAAAATAGCAAGTCTTTGACTCCATTGCAAATGATGGAAAGATCATCAAGTATTCCTAATTTCACAATAATCGTGATTTATTTATATAAGGGAGAACTATCAAATAAGCCCTCGAACTTTCATAGAAAGTGCAAACAAGCCCTTTTATAGGAGGCTCTGCCCCGCCGTCGCCATTTGGGGCGGTTTACGGTGGAATTTTTTGATGAAATTTTTTGAGCATCTTCTTCATTAAGTCTAGTTTACTCATACCAAATTTCAGCTAAAAATTCAATCGGGAAGACAGTCAAATGAATTTTTGAAGATAACTGCGCAAATCTGATGTATTCCCTTTCTTTTATTCTTTGGGTTTCTTCATTGATTTCCTGATACCTCTCCTTAAAAGGAGGTAGGAACTATTCTGATACATCAAATGATTTCTTTCATTAAAATCAATGTTGGATCACTGCGTCTATTAAAATAAAAAATAAATAATTAAATAAAAATACTAAATAAAAATACAGTTATGTGTATTTAAAGAATTGAAATACTATAGTTTTTGCAATTTTTTTGATGCATAGAATATTATATAATCATCTTTTTATGATCTTTATATGAAGTTAAAACTTATAAACCAATTTATATGTATGGCAAACATTTAAGTCATGCGCACAGACAAACAAATGTTTGGGGCATATTTGCATGCAATTACGCAAATAAACTTTCGGGACCAATCTCTACCTGGGACAACTGGACAAGCATCAAGGGTCAAATGCACATACTGACTAATGATAAGGGCATATTTGCGTGTAAATAATCTTAAAAGGGAAAATTGCAATTAAGCAGAAATTTCAGCGATCCATTTGCGCCTTTTTCCAAATTTCTACACTTATGCTGAATCATATGCCCAGGTTACTATCTAAGTTCTGCCTTCTGAGCAGCATATTCCATGATACGTAAAAAGGATTTTTTGTAAGATTAGTTGGTTAAAATGGCTCTTGGTTCTTTTATTGGGCTGAATAATCTCATTTGCTAAATTTTGATAATATCTCTCCTTCACTGATCTTAGGTAAAAAGGGACTGGAGGTTTTGATTCAAGGTGGTGTCATTGATGATGTTGCAAGACATTTAGTAGAACATTATGGCATCCCAAAGAGGTTTATTGAGGTTTATGATAAAACGAGGAAATAAATGTCGAGGTCAGTGTTCTTCCTTGAACTTTCTCACCCAATGACTTTAAGAAATACTGTCAGATATAATTTTTACATTACTACTATTATTAGTAGTATCATTATTATTATTATTAGGCAAAACTGACATCAACAATCCCTACTTTTATGCATTTTACAAAAATCAACCGTATTAGAGAAGTTTACAATAATAATTCCAGCCCGTTTAGAGCTTCAAAAAAAGGTCAGCGGCTCAACACTGTTAACATTTCGTTATGTAGATGTGTTTTTTGTGTAACTGTCGTTAACTTGATATTTTTGTAAAGCTCTTCAAACCTGGGATTACCAGTATCCCAGTTTCAAATATTTTATCAATGTACAAGGGATTTAAAAAGTTTTTAGCCATACTTGGAATAATCTTTATAACAAATTAGCACTGTGTTTGTCCCAAAATATAATTGCTATACAAGTTTGACTGAAGTAAAAAGTAATTCTCACACATTATAATATTTGATCAGTATTATTTCAAACTGTATATATTACAATCTCTGTCATAAAGAAAACAAAAAATTGAATGACATAAATTGATAAGAAAGTAGAAAAATAAAAGGGAGACCAGTTGACTGTAATCCCTGCATTGATTAATAGTAGAACATATAAATGGAATATGTGAAGTATATGAACAAAAAAAATATGAAGTTATGGTTGAAGTGACCGTATTGGTTGATTCTGTTGATTTATGGAAAAAAATTACAACAACATCCAAGCCTTAATCCCAAAAAAATTTGGGGTTGACTAACATGAATCGATCTATGATATCGATGCCAAACAGAGAAGACGGACATGAAAAAAATAAGATAAAACGAATAAAATAAAGATAAATAAATATAAGATAACAATAACACAAAAATATAGGAATGATAAAAGATAAAAAATAAGAGTATAAAAAGCTAGAAGATAAAAATAAAATAAGAATATAAAAAGATAAAGAACATAGACGATAAAAGAAAAAAAAGAGGAAAGGTAGGAAAGACATCAATCGTCCACATAGATGTGCGCCCTCCACTTTGCTCTCTCCAAAGCCATACTCTCATCCAACCCAAGAAGACGCATATCAATTATGACTCCTCTAATCCAAGTCGTCTAACAGGTGCATCACTCGGTCTTCTACGCACATGTCCAAACCACCACAAACGAGACTCCTGCATCTTATCTTCTATAGGTGCTCCTCCCACCTTTTGTCTGATTATCACATTGCTCAAGTGGTCTTTTCTGGTATGTCCACACATCCAACACTAACATATGCATCTCTGCCACACTCATCTTTTGAACGTGGCATTGCTTCACCGCCCAACACTCTACGTCATACATTAATGAATGTCTAATTGATGTTCGGTAAAATTTACCTTAGTCTAGTCGGCATACCTCGATCACATAGAAATCCTGAACCACTCTTGCATTTCATCCACCCAGCTCTGATTCTATGACATACATCTCCATCTAATTCACTATCCTTCTGAATTATGGAGCCCAAGTAAGGGAGCAGATCACACACCAATATCTCCTTACCATCAAGAGTAATCCCACTGTTGCTACTACTTCTATCTTCACCAAACTTGCACTCCATATACTCAGTCTTGCTTCGGCTCAGTGTGTCTCCAATGTTTGTCGCCATACTTCCAACTTTGCTTTAGCACCGGATTGTGTCTCATCAATCAATATAATATCGTCGGCAAACATCATGCACCACAATATATCTTCTTGAATTGACTTCGTAAGTTTAAAATATATTTTATTAATAAAATAAAGAAAAAATTATATGAAAAATAGCTAAAATGGTCATATACAATAACTTTAGCCAATAAGTTAAGATTGTCCCATAGTAAATTTGGTAAAATTTTTGTGCCTCTCAATCATTTTTACTTATTCCTAATTTTATGAATTAAATATTAGGTTTATTAACCACATAAACTCACTTTTCTAAATAACCGCGTCACCCTAAGGATGACAATGGGGGCAGGGGCCCGTGGAGAATCGCCCCATGGGGGGAGTTGGGGCGGGTGGTGGGGTGGGGCGGTTACGGGGATGGGGGAATTATTTCCTCTGCGCTTAAATATGGGGCGGGTGATGGGTTATGCACCCCCTGTACCATCCCCGCCCCATCCCCGCCCTGCCCCCCGTATATATACAAATTATTAATTAATAATAATAATCAAAATAATACTTATAATAATAATAATAAGTATTTTACAAAAATACAAAAATATTACTAAAATAAAAATTATTTTACATAAATATGACTATTAGTTACTACAATGTAGTGCCATAGTAACCTAAGTTTAAAAATTGAACATAAGTTACTATAATTTCATTACCACTTTAGTCACTAGTCACATTTTTGTAACAATTCTTCACTTTAGTCATAAATATGTAATTACTGATATGAAGTAATTAAAATAGCATGGTGGCTCGATGGGTTTAGTTGTTTCCTATCTAATGGGCTGTGCCTAATGAGTCTATCTAATATAAAGTAAATGAATTTAGGAAAGTTATAAAGTGATATTAGCTTAAACGTCTCAGAAACAGTGTGAATATTTTCTGTTTTTTACTATTATAGTGCATTAATTCTTTACTTATGAATGCCTTCTTTATGATTGTAGTTAAAACTCTTAAAAATCTGGTGAGCATAGGTCGTTCTAGATGCTGTCAAATGACCATGGCTGATTGAATGAAGGGTTTAAGAAAATTTATAGAGCTAATTGATGCTAATAGAGTGTTTGATAAAATGACTAAATCAAAACGTGTATAATACTCCCTCCGTCCCATAAAACTTGGCCAATGTTGACTTGCACGTAGATTAATAAAGTAAAAACTGTGTGGTTGATATTTGTGAAGATGAGAGAGAAATAACTTTAGCCACACATTTGCTACTTTAAATGGAAATAACAAAGTTTTTTGGGACGTCCAAAAAAGAAAAGTTGGCCAAAATTTATGGGACGGAGGTAGTATGTTCTAGATTTGAAATGGGATGTAAGATTACATTGACACTTAAAAACTAAAAGGCTTTTTAGCAACATACTAGAAGTGCTGTTTGATTTTTGAAAAATTGTCTGAGTTTAAAATAGTGTTAACTTTTTATGATGATTCCCCCCGTTGGGTACCCGTGGGTCTAGCGGGTCAGGGCGGGGGATGGGGCGGGTCAAATAGTAGTGGGGGATGGGTAGGGGTGGGGGCGATTTTTTAGACACGGGATGGGGGAGTGAACCCCCGCCCCAACCCCGCCCCATTGTCATCCCTACGTCACTCCTCTTGTCCCAATGTTAGTGGGATGGAGACAGTATTACACAATTCAGCGGAAATCAAAAGTTAAGTGTTTGGATAAAAAGTTGACTGGTAAGCCTGATAAGGTGAAAAACATAGTCACCGAACGGGCTCTTATTATTCGTCTCAATTGTGCCTTATTAATAGTATTGTTATTATTGTCATCGTCTTCATTTTTATCACGAAATTGTCAATGTCTTTTTGTGGCTATTGTTTTGACCAACTTTTCTTGGTTTTCAGGTGATAAATTGTCGATGCTCCATCAGAAAGTGAGAGGATATCAGACATGCCTGCGTGATATAGTGAGATCTTCTAATAATACTTGTTAGGGTCTAATCTTCACACACACATATATAATCAGTTAACGCTTCTAGGGCCTAATCATCGCAATGATTTGCAAGAGGGACGTGAGATTTGTACTCCTTTTCAGTGCATATGTGTAGCTCGTTGTGTTCTGTGTTCTGTGTATCCAAGTATATGCTTTTATTCAATGTTTGTTGATCTATTGAGGAAAGTTTCAAATGATTAGTATGCAGTGGGGTAAAGAATATACCCCAAATGCAAAGTAGGTGAGAAATAAGAACCATAAAAACCGTGTGGTTGAGATTTGTGCAGAGGAGAAAGAAATGTGCATAACCACAAATTAGTTACGTTAATAGGAAAGTGACAATTTTTTTTGAGACAACAAAAAAAGGGGACAGTTGGCAAAATCCAATGGGACGGAAGGAGTATTATATTGCAATTAAGATTCACAAGTACAAAAACTCGGGAAAATAGTGTTAATCAAGTACAAGTTCAATTTAACTAAAAATGTTAATAACTTAATATGGTAATTAGTACTCCCTACTAATTACCGAGGGTTCTAGGGGGTTCTGGCCTTCTGGGTAAAAAAATCTATAAATACAGTTATTTTCTAAACATTTTGTACACGTACTCTCTAATCATCTTATCTTCTCCAATTCTCTCTACACCTATTAATATATATTATATCTATTTAAATTAGTTATACAATTATTATATCCACTTATATACTTATTATCTAGGGAGAATGACCAAATAAGCCCTTGAACTTTCATAAAAAGTGCAAATAAGCCTTTTTATGGGAGGCTCTGTTCGGCGGTCGCCATTTGGGGCGGTTTCCGGTGGAATTTTTAGATGAACATTTTTGAGCATCTTTGTCATTAAGTCTAGTTTACTCATACCAAATTTAAGCTAAAACTTCAATCGAGAAAGCAGACAAATGAATTTTTGAAGATAACTGTGCAGTAGGCAACGCAATATACTTCAGAAAATTATTTGTCTGCCTTCTAGATTGAATGTTTATCTGAAATTTGGTATGGGTAAACTAG
This sequence comes from Cuscuta europaea, assembly GCA_945859875.1. Taxonomy (NCBI): domain Eukaryota; kingdom Viridiplantae; phylum Streptophyta; class Magnoliopsida; order Solanales; family Convolvulaceae; genus Cuscuta; species Cuscuta europaea. The sequence continues at coordinate 6,554,394 of CAMAPE010000052.1, forward strand.
ACTTAATATAAAAGACACATTTTTGTTAAATTATCATATTACTTACATTTTTACTTACACATTTTTGTTAATATTTTTGTTAAATTATAGAAGTCACATTTTTATTTTAAAGTTACATTTTAATTGTGCTCACAAATAAGTATTTGTTACATATTACTTACATTTTAGGTACATTAAAATCACATTTTCTTACATAAAGTGAAATTTTAGTTACATTTTTATATTAGTTGCATTGTATTTGTACTCGCATTAACATATTTGTTAGAATTTAATATTTGTCACATTTTAAGATGGATCAACTGAAAGAAGGAGATTGCGAAGAATCATCCTAATTCGTGAGACAAAGGTAAATGACATGTCGAGTCTTCCTCTAAAAGGAGAGATGATTTTGAGATGACTTACAACCGCAGAGATGCGATGTCTGATGATCAACTATCTCAACTATTGGCCCAACGGGATGAGCGGTTTTACCAACAACAAGACATTCCCGAGATTACCGAAGAGTTGGAGGATGACAACGAGGAGGAGGAGGAGCCGGCGACAGCCGAGGAGGAACAAGACAGTGAGCAAACCCCTGATGAGGACGAGCCTGCCTGATGAGGACGAGCCTGGTTGATCCCAATCCGGTAAGAAAAATGAATCTCTCCTTATGAAAATAATTTCAAAAAGGGGAAGGAAACGAATGTTGGGAAAATATGTTAAAATTGCATTAAATGGTCAATGTGGGACAGTATTTTGAGTGGGGTTCACTTCCGATTTAGGTCGGGTCAAAGTGGTTCTAGATTTCCCTTATTAAGAACTTTAGTTCGATATGTGGTACATTCAAAACGGATAACATGTGAATGAGAAATTGATTCTCGAAGTTCACTCGTTGAAATGAAAAACCTGAGAAAAGTGATTTTCACACACCGGAAAACCCAAGGGATTTTTACCCCCTTATAAAGGTGACCCTCTTTGAAGGAGTTAAGATTTATATGTGGGAAGGTTATTTTCATGTGCAGGGGAGTGCCGATCCAATCCCGAAACGGAGAAGAAAATTTGTGACTTGCGTGCGCGATGACCTGCGGACTGTGTTCAGTTTCATGTTTGCAGGTGTTTTTCAACAAAACACGTCCGTCCCTATATATAGTGTCGATTAAAGGTTAGTTAGTTAACACACAACACGTCCGTCCCTATATATAGTTGGCAGGTGGTTTTCAATAAAACATGAAACTGAACACAGTTTGCACGTACTTCCAAAAATCTCATTCAAAGATATGATTTAATTTTTGTTTCTTTCCATAACGTTCCTATTTTTTTCCAGAATTAGCAGACTGACAGAAGAGCGCCTCTTTTCTGGTCGCGCACCAGAACGATTCTGAACTGTTACAGTCTTTATTGTTCAACGTTCTTCTCCTTTAATGCATCTTTAAATAGACAATTTTTTGACATGTTAATGCCCAATGTCCTGGTCATTTATGCTCAACGTTCAGGTCCATTAAAGTTGAGTTAACACACAACACTTCTGCCCTATATATAGTTGGCAGGTGGTTTACAACAAAACATGAAACAGAACACAATTTGCACGTACTTTCTCAGCTAAAAACATCTTCAACTCTCTGAAAATTTCCTTTGTGTTCATACTCTGTTTCTGTTCACCGGAACAACTGATTGTGTGCTCAAACGGTTGTTCGGAGCCACCGTATCCTGGGAAAGTGTCGGCAACGCTCCTAGCACCGTGGGAGGTAGCGAATAGTCGAATATATTTTAAGGAAATTGTGTGTTGCACAAGGTTTGACTACCTGTCCCTTCTTGTTTCTGTTTTCTTGGCTATTTTAGTTAATTAAATTAATTAATTTCTTATTTTTCCAAAATTCACCCAACAACGAATATCGAGAAGTGGTGGGCAACTTGCAACCATTGTAACACAAACATAAGGTTGGGGATTTCGTAAGAATACGGCGGTGCTCATAGGTATGTGAAGACCCGTCACCTCGTGGAGTATGCGAAACAAAAAGGCTAGGGGGTGAAACACAAATATCGAGGGGACTATTATACTTGTTTTTTCGGTCCATTACCTATGTACGAACATAAGCACATAGATCCTAAAGAGCAATACAACGAGGTTAGTGACTTACTTCGTCAATTATTTAATAAGTTTCATGCACATTATGCTAAAGCACCCCCTCCCCCGAAATGAACTGCTTCTTCATCTAAAGGAAAATCGATTTTCAAATCTACATTTGCTAATCTTATGAAAAAAGTAAATCAACTCCTGTTGTTGCACAAACCTCAATTAACTAGCTTTCTTTATATCTAGGGGTGCAAATGAGCCAAGTCGTTCGCGAGCCGCTCATGGATCGCTCGAGAAAAGGTAGACTCAAGTTTGGTCATATCCAAGTTCAGCTCAAGATCGGTTCAACTCGTATACTAAACAAGCTCGAGTCAAGCCTCTTTATTTTAGGTTCGTGGCTCGCGAGCCAGTTATCGTGGCTCTTGTGTATGTTGTATAGATATATTTTGTATAATAATTATATATACACTTGGTAATTAAGCCTCTTTATATAATATTTTTGGAATAGTTATTCTAATTTTGGATTACTATATTGAGTAATTATTTTAAACATTAAATACATTTGGTAAAAATCACTAATTTAGGCTCGTACAATTGATAATTCAAAATAATTTCAGTCACCGATACTTAAAATCTTGGGAAATAAAACATACTAGTCCTGTTTTGGAATTCCAAATAGTTGCAGTATAGTGCATTTAAAATGATACTACCTCCGTCCCACTAAGATTGGGACAAGAAAAGGTGGCACGATTATTAAGAAAAGTGGTTTTGTGTGGTTGATATAAAATTGATAAAGTAAAAATAAAGTAAGAATGAATTAGAGCCACACAAACTTTACCAAATTTGGTATGAGACAATCTTAGTGGGACTTCCCGAAAAGGTAAAATGGGACAATCATAGCGGGACAGAGGGAGTAATATTTATTATAATTAATGAAAGTATTTTTAAATCATGCCAATATTTTTCATACATGACAGTAATAACTCCTATTTCGGGAATAAAACATACTAGTCCTGTTTTGGAATTCCAAATCTCATTTGCTCCTATTTTGGGAAATTTCTCTAAGATAATTGAATTCTATATTTTTTGTTAAACTAATTTAACAATTTATATTTTTCAAAGTTTTTTTTTACCCCGGAAGGCAAACCACCAAAATCAGTGGGGTAAATGTCGGGGGACATTTACCAAATTATTATTGAAAATATATGAAATACAAATTTCGGGGGGACCAAACCAAACCTGAATAAAAAGTGAAACAATTAAGCTCTAAATGAAGGGATACCAAAAAAATCCATCCAAAAACATCTTTTAACAAAAATAGGAAGAGTATCAACTCTGGAATACGTCATCACGAGTAGGGGTGGACTCGGGCCGGGCCAACCGGCCCAGAACCGGCCCGGCCCGTTACTGTGCGGCCCCGGCCCCGGCCCCGGCCCGGACCGGTAAACCGGTTCCGGGTCCGGTAAACCGGTTCCGGGCCCGGTTCGGGCCAACCGGCCCGGTTCAGGCCAACCGACCCGGTTCGGGCCAACCGGCCCGGTGGGATGGCGGTTCGGGCTCGGGCCCTTCAAAAGGTGAACCGGCCCGGCCGGTTCGGGTCTGGGCCGGGCCAATTTTTTTTTTGATTTTTTTTTAAGTTTTTGGGTTGAACTGGGCATTTTGGGCCATTTGAGGTGGTTAGGGTTGGTTTGGGGGTGTGGGGGAGGGTTGGGGGTTAACTAGGAAAAGCCTATAAAAAAAAATAGAACCGAGGCCCGGCCCGGCCCGGACCCGGGGGTTACCCGGGCTGGTTCCGGGCCTCCCCTTCTTGAACCGAGGCCCGGCCGGGCCCAGGCCCGAACCGGAACCGATCCACCCCTAATCACGCGATCCACCTTCTCTTGGGCCAAAACATGCGCAGCCCAGTTTCCTTCTCGCCTTACATGCCCAAAAATCAGACGTTTCCTAATCCGCATCTGCTTGATTTCCTGAAGCTGTACGAACCATCTCCTTCCTTCCTTACCTGAAATATACTCCAAAGCTAACATAGAATCCGATTCAACCTGGAAGTCCTCGTATCCACCGTCCACAGCCCACCTCGTAGCCAAGAAAATGGCCTGAATCTCCGCGTCCAAAGAAGAAAAAGTCTAAAATATATTTTTCAAAGTTCCATAAATATCGTATGAACAAAAAGTCTAAAATATATTTTTTACTTCTTAAATTTAAGTTCTTAATTAAAATCAAGTTACATATTCTAAAACCCCGATTTAAGTATTCTAAAACTTATACATCAATTAAGTTAGTTTATTGACATCAAAAAAGGAAAGGAGAAATAAGACTAACAATTTTAATAATAAAACTTTAATGACCAATATGAGATTTAGATGTAATCAGTGTCCAATTTGATCAACTTGAAACCTTAACGTCCAATACGAAATTTACATGTAAATATAGTGTCCAATTTGATTTTCTCCCCTAAGACTACAAGAGTACAAGTTGGCTTAGGACAAAAGTGCATATGTTTTTACTATAAAACCCTTAATTTAAAATCAGATAGTGCCCTTCACAGAAATTTTTTGATCTAAGTTTTGTAAAATTTGGCAAACTAAGGGCATGTTTACGAATTGAGATATTTTCCTGTTTTCTACTTCTGTTTTTCGTTCTTCAATTTTCTGTTTTTATTTTTCAATTTTTCTATCTCCAGTTGTCTGTTTCTATTTTCTAGTTTTTCATTTTCAAATCTGAAAACATGTTCAATTGTTCATCAATTTTTTCACCCAATTCTGAGATCATCCAGAAGAATGACACGTTTATTTCACGAGTTACTAAATGGTGCTTATTAAGACTCGCGTTAATAAGCTACACATAAAATAAGCAATGTTATAAGATCATGTTTACTTCAAAACGTTTAAAACACCGTTTAACATTAAAATGTCCAAAATAACCCTATACATATATTGACACACAAACATTCATGAACACAAATATATAATATAATATGTGGGGTCGATCACCTCGTACGTGTACCCATACTCATAACCCCTACCCTGCCCCTATACCTCGTACCCCCACCCTACACCTTACACCCAATTCCACACCCTTGACCCTACCCCTACCTTTACCACGATCTTACACTCTACCCATACTCCTCTAAAACCCTTCATACCCACCCATACCTACTCGTAGGGGTCGGGCTAGGGAAGGCAGGTATGGGTGGGGGTGGGTGGGGTTGGGGGTTGGGTAAGGGGTATGGTCAGGGGTGGGATGGTAAGGTCTAGGGGTACAGGGTTGGTGGGGTAGTGGGTGGGTTAGGGTGGTGCTTAGGGTTAAGGGTGGGGTAGTGAGTAGGGTTGGGGTTGGGGTAAGGTAGGGGTAGGGTAGGGAGTTGGAATAGGATGGCGGTAGGGTGGGGCCGAGGTAGGGGAAGGGGTAGGGTGGGGGTAGGATGGCGGTAGGATGGGGCTGAGGTAGGGGCATGCGGGATGGGGTAAGGTAGGGGTAAGGGGTAATATACGAGGTGGTGGTAGGGTTAGGGTGGGTCGGGGTGGGGTTGAGGTGGTAGGGGTGGCGGTAGGGTAGGGTGGATCGGGGTGGGACCGAGGTAGGGGCATGTGGTAAGGGGTGGGGATAGGGTCATTATAGGGAAAAGGGGTATGCGCGGTGGGGTTGGGTGGGTAGGGTAGGGGTAAGGGGTAAGGGGTAAGGTATGAGGATGGATGTACTAGAAAGGAATCGAAATCGGAGCGGGACCGGACCCACCACTAGGTGTAAGTATGCAAATTCATTGCAACGGATTGTAGCATCTGCGTTTTCCATATCTGGAAAACTACTAAAAGTCACTTTCTCCAAATCATTAAGGAAAAGAGAGACATGTCTCATTTTTTTTCGTTTTGGAAAACGGTTTGGTAAACGCGTTTTTCTTTTTTCCTTTCTCCAGTTTTCCAGCCATTTTCTTTGGTAAACATGTTTCCTGTTTTATGTTTTCTAGTTTTCCATTTTTCTGAAAAACTGGAAAATATCTCTGTTAGTAAACATGCCATAAGTTTTCGTCCGAACTAAATCATAGTATAATTAAAGAGGTTTTGTAAAGTAACGGGGCTATGAATCTTTAACTTATCTTTAACTTTTGTTCATGCATTCATCTCTCAAAATATTCAGCTTTTAGGTGACCATTTTGATATTTAATGTTAATGCTTGTAATGTGTAATTGTAATAGTTTTATTATAAATCAAATGACTGAGTATGTGAGCATTTAGAGCACACAAGGGTTTGAAATTCAATGGAGTGAGTTTCAGCCCAGATTATTCTAGGTCCCTCCAGCCCCTCCCCCAGACCCCCGAAAAAAAATGTGAGCATTTAGAGCTCAATATAGACGTGTTCACTTCTGAAGTAACTGCCTAACTAATGTGATGGAGACATTTTATATTGCTATGTACTTGATAGTGAGAGTTTTTATATTTCAACATTAAAACCATTACACAGTTTAACAATGGATATTTTATTAAAAGAACCACCAAAGGTTTAATTATTGTTGCACCTCATTCTTTTCCATTGACTAATTTGATGATTATTGTTATAATGAGTTTATTGCAGATCAAATAGATGCAAATTCTGCCAAATGAGCACCCAAAGGTAAAGTTAAAACAGAGGGAAAAAGAGATCTTGTGTAGACTAAGACATAGAAAGTAAGCCTTAATTTGATGAGAGAATGAAAATGAAGTGGAGGTACAAATTGGCCATAACTCAAATATCTACTTATAAGTATTGCTCTACTCAAATTGCTTTCGACTTAATAAAAAATAGGACTAGCACACTACAAAAGCATTTAGAACAACACATAAACTAGCATACAAGCATATTCACATAAAACGAAACATAGCATTGTGACATAGTCAATTATCATCATCTTACTACCACTCTTTCATTTATTGTCAATTTAATATATATTTTTCAAATTTGAGTTACTTGAAGTTGGATAACAATTGTGGTTACATTGGGCATCTAAAACCATCCTTATTGATTCATTAGAATCCTATTAGATATTGTAATTATGTTTTGAACAAACTGATTATTTTGTTAAGTTTTCAGCTGCGCTGAACGCTGACGTTTTGAACATTGACATTTCATGTAATTGTAACGCTGAACGAAGATGTATGATATTGAAGGATTGTCATATTTTTAGGAACTAATAAAAAAGTAGGAACCAAACCGTTTGAATCAGATTCGGCTTCTTAATGTTTCTACAATTTTTTTTTTACTAGAATCAAACTGATTTTAAGTCACATATTTTTAAACGGTTCCACCAGTTTTGGATAAGAACCGAACCTATCCTATCCTAGACCTACTTTGTTCACATATTTATAACTTTTGGCTGATCAGCATACTACCTCCGTCCCATAAAATAAGTCTCATTTCAATTTGGATCGAAGTTTAAGAAAGTGGAAATAAAGTGGAAATGTATGGTTGTGGTTGAATAAGAAAAAGGTAAATGAATTATAGTCACACAAAACTTTCCAAAAAAGAAAATGGGAAAAATTTTCTGGGACGGCCTAAAAAAGAAAGTGAGACTTATTTTATGGGACGGAGGGAGTATAATTGAAGCATCAAAAACTGCAATTTTGGCCGACTACACTAACTCAGCTAGATGGATCGAATATATTGGGGGCCGGGGAATATGTGATGATGCTGGCCGCATGAACCACACAAAATAGAACATAAAACAACCGTTGAAACCGTACGGAATATATTGCGGAACATTCCGCGCGTTATTATAATACATTCCACTCTTATAAAAGGCGCCAAGCTTCTCCACTCCAACTAGGTTTCGAACTACAACTTGTGTAAACTTGAACATTCTCACTTGCGGAGTATTTTTACTTCCCTTCATTTTTCTTGCCAATACACAGAAAAGGGAAATGGCAGAAAACGAGTGGCTAAATGGGTACTTGGAGGCCATTCTGGACGTGGGGAGGAACAAAAGTGGCAGAGAGGGGAGGAACCGGATGATGGAAAGCCTCAAGCAAACAACATTCAGCAAGTTTGATGAAGACATATTTTTCACATCTGAAAAGCTTCTCCAAGTTCATCGCGATGGGAAAGAACTAGGGAAGACGTTTAGCCCGACCCAGTATTTTGTTGAAGAGGTTGTTAATAGATGCGATGAGACCGACCTCTATAGGACATGGATTAAGGTGCGTGGAACTACTGCTTTCTTACAACCCAAGATCGAGTATGTACTTCATCAAGACATCTAACCACCATGCAAGAGAGCTGATAAATATTCAGTGAACTGATGCATGTGGATATATATACATCTGAATATATGATGGGCTTGCAGGTTGTAGCAACAAGGAATTCTCGTGAGCGCAATAACAGGCTAGAGAATATGTGCTGGCGGATTTGGCATCTCGCCCGCAAGAAGAAGCAGGTATGGTCTCTCTGTTATATTAACTTGTGAATTACACTCATCTTTTTTGGTAAGGGTTGTTTAGCTACACATAGTTGAATCTGCTCAATGTCTTGACATGTTTTAAAATTTTAATATGTTTTCACTTGTTCAATATTATATTGTAATGTTTACAATATTAATATGTGACACTAGGCTACTAATGAACACCCCTGCATAGTCAGAAATTAAAGCTACACACTTCACCGACTTCAACATAGTTGTTGGGGCTGGTTTGTGGTGGAGGATGATGTACGGAGTATGGACTAAGCAACTTGTAACTATTTTCACTAAAAATTGAAAGAAGCGCACACACTTATCTAACTAGGACATACCCAATTATTGAAATTGAATGTTCAGTTAGTCTCAGGAAATGATTCAATGACTGATGGATGCAGAGAGATTGGGAGGATGCACAAAGGTTGTTGGTGAAAAGGACGTGTGAGCTGGATAAAAAGGTTCATATAGATTCGGCAGAGGATCTTTCTGATCTCTCAGAAGGCGAGAAGGGGAAAGGGGAAGTCATCAGTAAAACAGATTCTCTCTCTCTTATGCCAAGAATTAACTCAGATGCACAAATATGGTGTGATGAAGATAAACCGAGACAGCTCTACATTGTTCTGATCAGGTAACTAAAGTTCCTGTTAGCTATAAGGTCATCTTCAAGGAAAAACATTGAAGTGGGAAACATAAAGGGGAGAGGGGTGGCCGGGTGGGGTATAAAATTAGCATAAGAGGCAGGTATTCCATGGAAGTGCTAGTTACATGGGATGTTTACGCTTTATTTGTGCAGTATTCATGGGTTGATTCGTGGAGAAAACATGGAACATGGACGAGATTCTGATACTGGTGGTCAGGTAGAGAAATGTTAAACTGATTCAAATATGCGAGTCGGAAAAGATAACCAGAAATACGCTCATCAGAAAGGTTGACTGTGATTTCACTAACCATAGAGTTCATTTATGCTCTCAGGTGAAATACGTCGTAGAACTTGCCAAGGCACTCTCCATCATGAATGGGGTGAATCGCGTTGATCTTCTAACTCGGCAAATAACTTGTCCAGAGGTTGACTCTAGCTATGGTGAGCCAACTGAGATGTTGTCCTTCCCATCTCATGATGGTTTTGGAAATTGTGGTGCCTATATAATCCGAATCCCCTGTGGGCCACGTGAAAAGTAATACATCAAAACATCATAAATGTTATTGATTCCTCATCAAGCTTGAATAAATTTGTACAGAGTATAACATTTTCAAACTAGCACAGTTATACCCGGATGGAATACACTAGGAAAAAAACATATAAACAACTCTTTCATATAAATCTTGATGTTAAATTTATAAAAATTCAAATTTTCATATTAGAGATCCATTTATATCTTTTTTTGTTATAACCAAATGTGCGTGAGTACAATCAGAAGGGGACCATATTTGGGTGAGAAGGTTCTCGTTTCAACTAGTGTTACACACAAAACTTTGCATTGTAAGTTCTCTAAATTATACATGCATATGCACAATTGAACTGATTTGGGGTGGGTTGGAGCTAGCTACATCCCCACCCCAATCTACACGCATGGAAGCTGCTGATAAAAACATTTATGTAACCAGCTTTTTAACATTTTCTTATGCAGATACATACCAAAAGAATCGCTCTGGCCGTATATACCAGAGTTCACAGATGGGGCTTTGGGTCACATAGTCAATATGTCAAGAGCTTTAGCAGCAGAACAAGGAAATGAAGGGAAACCTGTGTGGCCTTATGTTATCCATGGACATTACGCTGATGCAGGAGAGGTAGCAGCACGCATATCAGGAACCTTAAATGTACCTATGGTATTTACAGGTCACTCACTAGGCAGAAACAAGTTTGAGCAATTGCTTAAACAGGGGATGCTCACAGAGGATATAAATGCCACATATAAAATTATAAGAAGGATTGAAGCTGAGGAGTTGGCACTGGATTCTGCAGAAATGGTGGTCACCAGCACAAGGCAGGAGATTGAAGAGCAATGGGGTTTGTATGATGGTTTTGACGTACAATTGGAGAGGAAACTTAGGATTAGGAGACAGAGGGGAGTTAGTTGCCTTGGGCGATACATGCCTAGGATGGTGGTAAAAGCGTAATCATCATTTTCACTAGTAAAAGTCCAGATTTAGTTTTTGATGGATTATAAATGAATGTTAAACTTTGAAAATAAACTAGACTCGTTATATGATGCAAATCAGGTTATACACCCGGGGATGAATTTCAGCAGTGTTAAAGCACAAGATCTCGTAGACGGTGAAGCAGACCTCAAGAGTTTTAGTGGAACTGGCAAGATCCAAAAGAATCCTATCCCTCACATATGGGCAGAGGTTTGTCATTATGTTGTTCAATCCGTTCAGGTAGATGAGAAAAAACTGAAAAATGATATTCCATACTAGTAAGAGAAGCAATAGAAAGATGCAAATTATACTGTGCTCAAACTTAAGATTAATGCAGATTTTGAAATTCTTCACAAACCCATACAAGCCAATGATACTTGCATTGTCCCGTCCTGATCCTAAGAAGAACGTTATGACTCTGCTCAAGGCTTATGGAGAATGCCGAGCCCTTCAAGAACTAGCCAATATGGTAATACATAAATGCAAAATCTTATACTACTACCTCCGTCTCGTGGGATATTGACAACTTTATGTTGGGTGTGAAATAAGAAAAGTAAAAATTGTGTGATTGAGGTTTAAAAAGAAGAGAGGAATAAGTTGAACTACAAACTCATTACTTCAAAAGGAAAGCGACAAAGTTTTTTAGACAAACAAAAAAGGAAAGTAGGCAAAGTCTAGTGAGACGGGGGAGCATATGTTTTGTCGAGCACACCATTGAGCATGAAACACTTGAATATTTAATGCAGACACTTATACTGGGCAACAGAGATGATATAGAAGAGATGTCAAGTAACACCTCCACTGTTCTCACTACGGTACTTAAGCTCATTGACAGATACAATCTATACGGCCAGGTGGCATATCCAAAGCATCACAAGCAACTCGAGGTTCCTGATATATATCGCCTAGCTGCAAAAACCAAGGTAACTCAACCTACAATGAAGGGATAATTGAAGTTTGCCCCTCAACATTTCAGCTGAAATTGAATTTAGACCCCATATTCAAAATAATTGGTATTTGCACTCTAAACATAAAATTCGCACCCCATTTTATAGATTTTTTGGACTTTGGGGTGCAAACACTAATAATTTTGAAAATAGAGTGCAAACTCAAATTTGACTGAAAATAAGGTCCAATTTCAAACGTGAGTGCAATGTGACAAGAATAAAAGACTTTTTACTTATTTCTTTTATCAAGTCTTGTCTGGATTAAGATGTCCTTTTGTATTAAGATTTAAGATGACTATCTGAACTATGTAACATTTTTATATGAAACTGTTTAGTTTGTGTGCTGAATTGAGTTGAATAAAATAATCATCAATTTAAGGTTGTCTGGGTTATATTTTCAATGAGCAATGTCTCTTATTAACAAACATATTTTCCATAACGAGTTGAAAAAAGCTAGTTGAACAATGATTAATACTTTATTTGATAACTGTGTAACTGTATAAAACCTACGACTCCCTGCGGAGAAAAATTCCTGCTATCGTGCTTTTCTTTAATCAAGATTCAAGACCCCTAACAAATAACAGCTCTTTGGAAAAACTATCTGTTCTTGAAGGGAGTTTTCATCAATCCAGCTCTTGTTGAGCCATTTGGTCTCACTCTTATTGAGGTAATAACCTTTGATGAACCATATGGGAGATTCTGGTTTGTCTTTATCTACCCTGTAAATTCATAGAACTCTCTCTCCTGCAGGCTGCAGCTTATGGATTACCAGTAGTTGCAACAAAAAATGGAGGGCCTGTTGATATAGTCAAGGTAAAATATATGCCAAAATTTAGATCATATCTGAATGACTAGAAAAACACTTTATTTAATGGGTGAAATTGTAAATTAGGAGCTTAACAATGGGTTGCTTGTTGATCCACATGACCAACAAGGAATATCAGATGCTCTTCTAAAGCTTGTTGTTGATAAAGCCCTCTGGCTTGAGTGCCGTAAGAATGGTCTAAAAAACATCAGTCGCTTCTCCTGGCTAGATCATTGCCTTAACTATTTATCCCACGTCGAGCATTGCAGAAAACGCCACCCTGCAAATTTTCTTGAAGTTATAGTGCCAGCTACTGAAGAACCAATGACTGAATCAATATGTGGCATTGAAGACTTTTCTCTTGAGTTCTCCATTGATGCAGACCTTAAACTTAACAGAGATGTTGATGTGGATAACAGAAAGCAAGAACTTATCAATGTACTAACACGGAAGCCATCTTTGAATCCCAAATTATCCATTAACTATTTCCCGGGAAGAAGGCAAGCACTATATGTAGTGGCAGCAGATTGTTATGACAACATGGGAAATGCTACAGAGATATTATCTCTAATCATCAACAATGTGAACCAAATTAGAGGTTCAAAATCCAGCCAAACAGGTTTAGTACTAATGACAGGAATGAGTCTCCATGAGATGAAAGAAGCAATAAAGAATAGCCAAGCAAATCTGGAAGATTTTGATGCAATTGCTTGCAACAGTGGGAGTGAAATGTACTATCCATGGAGGGATATGGTACTCGATGAAGACTACGAAATGCATATTGAGTATCGGTGGCCATGTGAGAATGCAAAATCAGTCATGACAAGGCTGGCCAAAGTAGATGCCAGCGGTACTGATAGTGATGACATGACTTGCATTAGCCCAAGCAGCTCCCGATGCTACACTTATAGCATTAAAGCGGGAACCAAGGTGATATATTAAGCCCATCAAGTTTAACAAATTAACAACTTTATACTTACTCATTTTGGATGATATATTTCCATCTAGACTCGGAGAGTGAATGACCTTAAACAAAGGCTACGCATGAGAGGATTTCGTTGCAACACTGTATATACACATGCTGGGTTAAGGTTGAATGTGATTCCATTATATGCATCAAGATCTCAAGCAATCAGGTATCCATCTCTTTACTAATATATATACTCCTAATAAAAGAGGTAGAGGAACTATATGGAACTAATAAGCAGTATTTATATTTGGTCCTTTTATAGGTACCTTTCTATTAGATGGGGGATAGATCTTTCCAGAATAACAGTCTTTGTGGGGGAAAGCGGGGACACTGACTATGCAGACCTGCTCATGGGCCTTCACAAGATTATTATTCTACAAGATTGTGTGGAATGTGGCAGTCATAAGCTTCTTCACGATGAAGATAGCATCAAATGGAAAGATGTAACATCCCAAAACAACACAAGCACAACCATAGCTGAGAGTTATGAAGCACATGTTATCTGCACAGCATTGGAGAAGCTAGGAAGCATGTGAAGTATTTATTTTATTACCTTTTACAAAAAGGGTAATAAAATATTGAAGGGGATTAGAATTTGCACCTAAATTGATACTGTTTTCATATACATATATAATGGTATACAAGTGTGTCTAAAAAATAAAGGTATACAAGCTCATCAAGCGTATGACTACAACACATAGTAATCACATATTGCAATAACTATTTTTTTGCATTTCCAGTGCATATATTGAAGCAATACTTGGGATACATCAAAGTAAGAAACAAAATATGGCTTTGGGTTTGGGCTCTTTCTTTTCAGAAACAAATATTCAGACACAACACAACTCACACAAGCACACATGATACTCACAAACGTATACACAACAGAGGCAAACATATCCTTTTATTTCAAATCGTCACGATGAGTTACTTGTATTGAGAGAAAGCATGGTCAGTCTGACATAACCCAGCAGGAAAGTGCATATGATTTACAGTAATGTTTTCTTCAGTACTTTTCTCATCCAGCACAAGAGTTCAACTCTATCTCGTACTTCTCTCCACATGAACAGTTGATAGTATGTGAAATTCCCTGAGATGTTTGAAATTCAGATTTTCTTGTTTCACGCATTACGATCATATGTTCTATTTGGATATCAAAAAGTAATTCTAGTTAGAAGTCCACCTATGCTGATCATTTGACATTAATGCATTAAAAGTGCAAACGAAATGCTGGACAAAATGTCTACCTTCAATTTCACTATCTGAAGTTGTAAAGACTGCATAAACTCGGCTAGTTCAGCCTTATCTGCTAAAAGTGCTAGAAGCTCCTTTTCCAAAAACTTTATATCCATTTCCCTCAGTTCTGGCTGTAATCACCAACCCATCATTATAGCAACATAGTTTCAGGTGATTCAAGAAGAGGGGTTTTACTTTTTTTCATTTACAACATACTACGTAATAAAGAATTTAATCCCAAATGCTTCTTCAAATGTCCCACTAGGGGATGTGCACTTATTATGTGCTAATAAGATTCATATAGATAATTGTAACTGTCCTAATTCCAGATGGAAATGAAAAGGAAGTAGCATTCAAAATACGACTCTGGGAGTGGCAATCTAATTTATATTGAAAAGGTTGCCACACCATCCAATTTATATCCTTCACACTGTGCCATAAGAATACACATTATGTAAATAAATCAAAGAGAAAGTGGTCTTGGAAGATTCAGCTAAACATCCCTACTTGGTCATGAGTTCAAAACGGACCTTAAAATCATTTATCTTCTTCTTCATGATCTCTACAGATTGTGTCAACTGCAATAAGCAAACAGATTTAGAGAAAATGCAATTAATACTAAGTTACTAACTTCAAACTGTTCATACCTATGAAATGAGCTATATGTATATGCATATATATATATATATACGGTCCTAGTGAGAACACTTCGTCCCATGAGAAATGAGAATGATCCAAAATGATGCACATTATGGTTCACAGAAGTGAACATTTATAGTTAAAGTAATGCAAAGTTCAAATGTGCATATTTGGGGTTAAAATGATGCACACTTGAAATGCACATTTTTTAATTTATGATAGTGCACATTTCTATTTTACATAATACACAAATACACAATATCCAAATCCAACGTTCCATAATCATTCTCATCTCTCTCCTTAGATCATGTTCTCATTTGAACCAAATTATATATATATATATATATATATATATATATATATCCAAGATTCATTATTTTTTGGCTTGATATTATGATGGAATAAAGCAAAATGGCTCACTAAACTGTCTGCGCTTCTTTGTAATGAAGCAGCAGTCAGTCCATGCAATTTTGGACGCGATTTTCACTATGGGTCATCCGGAAACAGTCTCTCTGTGCTTTAGTATAGGGGTAAGACTGCGTACATCCGACCCCCCCTTACCCCACCGTAGGTGGGAGCCTTTGCGGCACTGGGGTAAATGAAAATGAAAATGATATCCAAATGTCACCTCAAAGAACCAAAGGATCACATAAGATGCTTTAATTATATCATCTTGTCAAGTTCCTTGACGCGCATTTGACTGAAGTTTTTTAGAGCTCATTTGGTAACATTAAATGGGCTGAATATATAGAATGTGGTGAGATTGTTAAAGTTATGTCTAGATTGGTTGAATATGATAAATTATGAAATAGAGATATTTAACTTATATTTTTTTAATAAAATGTAATGAAATTATATGAAAAAACTAAGTGTCTTCTATAGCATATTCAGCTAATTCAGACAAAAAGGCACATGTAGCGTGACTTATTTTAATTAGTATATTATTTGGTGTCATTATCATTATCATTTACCCCAGTGCCGCAAAGGCTCCCACCTACGATGGGGGTAAGGGGGGTCAGATGTACGCAGTCTTACCCCTATCCTAAAGCACAAAGAGACTGTTTCCGGATGATCCATACTGAAAATCGCGTCCAAAATTGCATGGACTGACTGCTGTTTCATACTCCCTCCGTCCCTTATAACTTTGTCAACTTTTCTTTTTTGGATGTCTCATTAACTTTGCCACTTTCCCCTTTAAGTAAAGCATTTGTGGTTTCAGTTACTTCTCTCTCCTTTGCACAAACCTCAACCACACAGTTTTTACTTTATTAATCCCCGTGCCGGTCAAACTTGGCAAAGTTATTAGGGACAGAGGGAGTAACAAAGAAGCGCAGACAGTTTAGTGAGCCATTTTGCTTTATTCCATCATATTCTCAAGCCAAAAGATAGTGAATCTTTGGCTCCATTGCAAAGGATGGAAAAAGTATATTATTTGGTATGTGAAACCATAATTGTAGTGTTACCACTTACCAAACACAATCATAGGTTAGAAGTTAGTAAACTACTATTTTTTTGCCTAAATTGATACTAAGGGCATTTTAGCACATCCAATTATTAAATGGTCACTTTTCGTTCATATTTAGATGTAATACTATACTCCGTATTTGTTTAATGAAAATGTGTAGGTAACATTCTATCTATCTTTGGATTATACATTGTGTTATTCAATGGGAAACTTCCATAGTTCCATGTGCCCTATGACCCAAGGGCTAAGGACAAGCACTCAGCATGAACCCAGAAAACTAATGAACGCACAACTACTTCGTGGAAATGTGTGTACTGTAGAATGCGAATTTATCACCCCATTATTCAATCATTTTCATTTACCCCAGTGCCGCAAAGGCTCCCACCTACGGTGGGGTAAGGGGGGTGGATGTACGCAGTCTTAACCCTATACTAAAGCACAGAGAGACTGTTTCCGGATGACCCATAGTGAAAATCGCGTCCAAAATTGCATGGACTGACTGCTGCTTCATTACAAAGAAGCGCAGACAGTTTAGTGAGCCATTTTGCTTTATTCCATCATAATATCAAGCCAAAAAATAATGAATCTTTGGCTCCATTGCAAATGATGGAAATACACCCCATTATTCAATAATGTTTAAAAATTCTCTGTTTTCAATGTGAAACAGCACGAACAACTTTAAGCTTAAGAGCTGGTGAAGGTGATATAAAAGAAATTCGAGCTTAAGAGCAAAAAAAAATTGATTCTCGCAATGGCTTTATTAAGCAGTTCGAGTAATATCTATTGGATAGTTCTTCATCTCATAAATTCAAATTTTAAAATTACCTAATATGAAATGAAAATTAAGGACTGCATAAACAAACCTTGCTGTTTTCCAAATCAAGTTCTAAATTCCGTTGTTTCACGAGGTTTAGTTCATTACTAGCAGCTTCATAATTGTTTGAAAGGCTTTTGACTGCATCATCCTGACAGACTGAAGATTAACCGGACTTTATTATTCTCCCCAGAACAGTAAAGTAACATTCTCTCAAGCACAGTAAAGTATTATTCTCCTTAGGTTTATCACTACTAGCCATCAAACCACTATGTACATATACCTCTTGGTCTATCCTGAGAGTGCAAAAAGTTGATTTTATCCTAGGTTGGTCATATGTTCTAGGTGTAGGACTATATCTATGTCTAATCATGGCATTAATAAATGAATCTTAAAAAATCAGCATTGCATTAGAACCTATATAAACCTTAAAGCTCATTTTGGCCAAGTTCATGTACGTCAAAGTTCTACCATGTTAGTGAAAAAGTAATGAGGTGTGATTATAGAAAAAGAAGTTTTCTATTTGTTCCCATTTCAAAATCAACTCTGTGTAATACTAATCGGTAGGGCCTCATTGGTAAGAATTACAATATCTCATGCATTAGGCCCCATGGTTATTATGGACCCAAATCCATTAGTATGGAACATATTTTTTCCCCATGTGAAGCCCCCTTGTATATGAAAAAGCAAGACGCTGTGTTTTACTGTTTTACTTGTTAACCATATTGGAGGGGAAACGATATTACCTCTTCAGTATTCAAGTCGTTTGGTTATAAAAGCATGGTTTGAAGTCAGAAAATCATGTAGTGGTTTATTACAAATTACAATTTACAATAACAAACTATCATATAGCTATGCATAATTCTCGTACGTAGTAGTAGATGCTAAGCAACAGTTTCTTAAAGTCTATTTGTTAATGCACTATGGATTTTCCCAAGTCATACCTTCAAGTTCACCAGGTTTCTTGAAAGCTGTTTCAGTTAGCTGCAGCATTAAATCATTGCTCATAGGTATAACAAATATCATATCATATATAGTCAAGAACTCAACGAACTAAACATTTTAAAATATGACTCGAGGTTCCTTTAAAAAACTTCAATTCAATGATGAGCTTGGTTATGGAATATGGACTGAAAACAATTACACTAAAACAGTAAGGATAAGGGTGATAAGACGCAAAGTTCAGTAAGGAATTACCTGAGAAGTTTCTCCAATTAATGAGGAATGCTTGTGATCATCCATCCAGCGCTATTCAGCATAGCAGCATTTACAATCTAAATATGTACATGACAATGGAAAAACATGGTGGATAATGAAGATGGCAAACCTGTTGCTCTTTCAATTGATTGATGATATCATCAGTAACCATGGAATAATATGATCTGCAAGGAGATATTATGTATAAATACAACATCCCTTTCCAATACGAAAATCTTTGATGAGAGGTCTTTAAACTACTTCTTCTCTGAAAGTTTCACTGGCAAGTTCCCTCTTTCCTGTTGAATAAGCTCTAATGACTGGAAAACAGAGATAACAAGGATTAGAGAAAAACTATTTATATATTTTGCAAGAAAAGAAGATAGGAAAATTGAAATTAAGTGTTTTCCTTGTTTGTAGGTACAACTAAAGACATGGAATAAAAGCCCAACTATTTTTAAGTATGTACTTCTCAGATGAAAGAGAATATGTAATAAGTATAGCATTCATTTTCTAAAACAGTTTAGCATGTAGAGCAACAGAATATTGACAAAAGATGTATACGCGAAGATGGTAGTTCATGAACAATTTTATTTTGCTTAAGCAACTTCTAGAATGAGATCTTGCTTACAGCTAATTGATGATATTGAAAGATGCTAAACAACTTTAATCATAACCAGCTATTTCCAATCTAAGATTGGTAGCGGACAGATGATTACATGTCAAAGAATATTTCCATTTAAATCTTACGGCAGACCTAGATATGGATGCTTTACGATGCCAGCTAAGGCAGAATAGTATTAAATTAAGTCAAGGTGATAAGTTATAGAGTAACAAGGTCCTACCAGAAAACTCACAACTCATACATTAAAGAAGACATGAATGAAACACACATAATAAATACATATATGTACATGTTATTCATTTTTCACTGTATATCCTCCTCAGAGAGGTAACTAGATCACATAAATACATGGATCAAGAAATATCAGAAATAGAACTTGACATGAGGTTGCAATTATGTAGAAATTGATCTTTTCCACAAGAAAAACTAAAAAGCATATTCACAAATTCCCTGCTTGCATTTCAAATTTAAGAAAGTAATAAAAATGGATACCTGATAGATGGTGGCTAGGTTAGCTTCCAAAGAAGGAAACTTTCTCTGTTTTGCCAAGATCAAAGAGCAGATTTCTCCCTTTGCCTTTTCCATTTTGTCAGTTTCCTCCTTAGTTTGAAGAGTATGCCTCTTCACTGCACTTATGATTTATGTAAGAACTTCATAACTCTTCAGTCATCACCATCTCAATCCCGACTATGTTTTTTCAGTGAAATATAATATGTGATAGATTTGATTTTCTAAATTTAGTTAGCATCATAAATTCGTGTAAAAACACCGGATGTCCTTGCTGCAGTCTTCTTATGAAGTATAATGAGATGAGACTACGAAAAAGTCATCATCATAGGGTTTCCCCCACTTGCACAGGAATTGTGTGCTTCACAAGCACTACAAATGAAAAACTGTCCACAAGTGAAGGTGAGCTTTAGTGTCCCATAAATAGAAAAACAAAATCAAACATATGGACGAAACGAACCCCACTGGTTCATAAAATAATCCTACAAGTTTCCCTGATATGTCCTGCACATTTAAGGTTCATCACATCAACTCGAAGCACGAGTCTTCATGCAATTCTATTCTTAATAGCAATTTCAAACATTCTTTTTCGATGTATATTTGAATTAGTCCAAACTTTCATACTAGCAGTACCAGAAAGAGCATCTGTATTTCAATTGGATTGACATGCATTTAAAGTTCCATAGATCATCTCAAAAAGAATAAAATCAACGCAAAATATTAATTTATCTATAAATAATACTATAGGCAACAGGTACACAGCTCAGTGAATGGCTTCTATTATATAGGTAGAGCTTCAAATTGGCAAAAACCTGAACTGAGGTCTCCTTCGAGCGTTTGAACTGTAGCAAAGAGCATCTGCTCTTCTGCTGAAACTTTTGCCGCTTGATCCTCCACATCTGGAATTATACACACACACAATGATACGAAAAGGTTCATCCATTCAGCAGTATGCAGTACATACAACATATAGGCTCATTATTCTTATTTTGTAGTCATGAACACAAAATTTGTGTATACACACAGGAGCGTCTGTATGATTCATTGTCCCAACTGATCGAGTACTAAACCTACTCAATTATTGACAGAGAGATGGAAAAAAACCGTTCATCTGAGAACGCAGAGTCTTCATGCATTGCAAGTATTCTTCCATTTTCACCTGCTCAATTGTTGTAGTACAGCATCTATATTAAGTTCGAGTATAAACCAGATAAGATCAGTTCGAGTTTTGGGAGCATTTAGTAAAGAGAGAAATGGTAGAAGAATCGAGATGTCATTTTATAATGAATCAGAAACAAAGCTTTTCTGTCATTTATTATACTAGTAAGTACAACAATTTCTCTAACAACTTGTTGATTCAGCATAACTAACTTCTAATTTCTAACTGCTTATTCTGATTTCGGTATATCCTTCTAAATCTGCTCAATATAATGAAAACATGCTTGCTAGGACTCGAAACTGTGAGCTGGAGAAGTGATGCCATCACCTGAAGTTTACGAAATTCTTAAGAAAAAGGTTTGCGCTTCTGACAGAGAAATCAAAGACAAAGAGAGAACTATCGTTTCAATACCTATGAGTAGAAGGGAGAGAGGTTGATTGATATCGGATAAATTTTTAAGCTCCTTCACTAAATTCGACCCTTTGTTTTTATTAATGGCCCAAAATTCGAACTTAATTACAAATAAATTTAATAATCAATAGAAATTTTGATAAATTTAGTTGAATATTCAATCATAATATTATGAAAAGTGATTTTAAAATTGTTAATTTTTTTCACAAAAGGAATTATGCGCTTGAATCATTAGGTAAAATATATCGTACAGTCGGCCTTCTTTTTACTTTTGTGCTTCTTCCCTTCGCAGCAGGCTTCTCTGATCTCACTTCTTTCTTCGATATGGCTTCACATCTGTTTGACTGTCGTCAACCCTCACCACTCATCCCCTTCTCCTCCTGCTCGTTGCTCATTGCCGCCGCTCACCTCTCGTCCCCTTCTCCTCTGGCACGGATGCAGCGGCTCTGTCGGCGCAGTTACCTCTCCTCCCTCTGTCTTTCTTTCCACTCTTTTCCTTTTTCTCTTTTTCTTACACAATTTTGTTGTTTGAGATTGTGATTTTTGGAGACAAGGGAAGTCTGCTCGTTGCAAAGGAATCATAACTGCTATTGATCTCAAATGAGTTTTATATTAAACTCAAATGAGTACAAACATGAAAGAAATGAACATACACAAGTGAATATTGAGCACATTAAAAATGAGTTTTATGTTAAACTCAAATGAGTGTAACACCCAAAATCAATGAGCATACACAAATGAGTTTTTGAATTTTTTATACTCATTTTGTGGGTTGTGTATGCTCATTTGGTACTATTTTATGCTCATTTTAAAATGTGCACATTTCAAACCTATCATACTACTTTAGATTCACATATTGAATTAATTGGAATTGATTATAGAAATAATTCAAGATTTTTTTTATAAAAACAAAAAAAAACAATAAAAAGAAAGTAAATTATAAGATATTAAGCAGGGATCATTGATTCTCATGGTTAGAATCCTAATAGTCAAAAAACGGACTCGATGCTCACCAAAATTGCATCGATGCTCATTTAAGAGAATTCGTGATTTTCACCGGAATTACAAAATGCCACCGGTTGTAAGGTGTCGGTCATACAGCCGTTTTTATGGTATACGCTTCTGAATCATTATAACACAGGTGAATTTGGTGCATTTTTTTAATTACAAAAGATTAATCACATGAACCTATAGTTGGCAGAGGTAGTGTAATTAGTAAGAGCATCTCCGATGTGATAGTGATCTCTTGCGCGCACTTACATCACATGAGTTCCATAAAGTATACCATTTTGTATATTGATTTTAATTCATTTTCAAATATTTTTCCTCCTCAAATCTCGTATAAGGTCCATTTATGACATTTACTACAGGCTCAAGTGTATAACTTATCTCTATCTCTCTATTCTTTCTTATTTTTTCCTACACATCACATTGGTGATGTTTGTTTTTTGACGCTTAATGCTCAAAACGTTGAAATTTCCAACGTTTTCGATTCTTTGTTAGAAGGAAGGCATTTTGATCCAATACGCCACTAACCAAATACAGTCATTATCTCTATTAAATTAAAGTATTCATTATGTCTCTATTTCTATTTCCTATGTCACCTCACTACAATCCACACTCCCATTGCAGATGTTCTAATAGCATCTTCCATGCAAAAATCTGAGCGATGCATACGTGACATGAGAGAGATAGACACATAAAAGTTAATAGGTGAGTTATTTCTCTCCTTATTTGAATGATCTTATATGTTTTAGTAAGTTTTTCTTGTCAATATCAAGTACAATGTCTAGATATGGTTGACATTGTTAAGAAAAATTTATCAAAAACATATAAGGCCGGAGAAATAAGAAGAAAATTTATCATGATTTTATTCTTTTGAGTCTATCTCTAATGTGACATATGCACCGTGTTGTAGCACTGGAGATGCTCTAACAGCATCAAGTGCATCGCAATTCCACATCATCAAATGCATTATTTAAGCATCTCCAATACTATAGTGTGTACGGAGTATATGTTGCATGTGAGAGATAAAAGAATAAATCAGAGGCATCTTGAAGACTTTGGAGGCCCCAGACAAAAAAATCATCATATTCAAATCATAAAAAAATGATATGAAAAAAGCATATTCAAATCGAAGATATAACGTGAATGTCCAAAGGAAAAACTCATTAAAGAGAATTTCACTTGTTATCTTAACTTATTCTTTCTTTTTGTACTGATATATAATACAAAAATCATAAAAATTAAATTAACAAAAACCAAGAATTTATAAATAAAAATGACAAATCAAAGAAAATAAATAATTTAGTAATACCAATACCATCACATTAATTATTTCATGCCTATATCATATGACATATAATCTGATCTATACAATACCAATTTGTTTTACCAGTATAGCAATATTAACCCAATAATTCTTAAATTATACTACGTAACTATATGTCATACATTCAGCATATTAAATATTTAACTTTATACTGATGGAGTATATGGCCCGGGAACCCCCGCCTCATAGACTCCTACTACTCTAACACACGCCCAACAGGCCCGGGAAGCGCAGTGGCCCAAAGCACAGCGGCCTGACTGTCAAGAAGTACACGATGTACATACTGAGGCCTTCGGCTCTATGGCCGAAGGCTCAAAATCTAACAGAACAGTCAGATTTTAGCATACGAAGCCACCGGGAGGAAATGGCGGAATTCAAGAGCCTTCGGCACCTACAACCCTTGGCGCATAGAGGCCCCCCGGCCCATGGAGCCTTCGGCACAGCATGTACAGCCGAAGGCTGTCTTCCTCGACAAGATCTCCTCTCCACATGCACTGGATCACCGTACCAAGTACAACGTCGCGTCCAACCACCGCATTTAATGCGGCCACATGCAAATGTCGGTGCCACCCCGATTGAGGTGATCCTCGGCCGTCAGATTGTTGACATGTGTACTCTGGACGCATTTATGACTGCTATAAATAGCAGTCATTATTCCCTTTGTAAACCACGCTGAGTTCATTTAATACATTTGACTCTCTCTCTCTTACTTGTTTGCTCTGACTTCTCTCTAGTTATTCTCCGCAATAACCCTCGGATAAGTTAGCCCGGGTACACTATCCATCATATAACTTTACTCCTTTAGTAGACATTATTTCACTGTAATCACACTAAAACACTTAAAGTATTAAAAAGTTTAAGAGAGAATTCCCCAAATAGGAGCAAAACATAGGCAAAATGCAAAAATAGGAGTACCATGTTTTGAATAGGAGTAACTTTAGTGTTTGGACAAGTATACCCATACCCAAGCCTCAACAACTTTTAATTAAATGTTTAATTCATAATAAATTCGAAAAAATTCAAAAATCGTACAAAAATAATTAAAAAATTTATAAAATATTAATAAAATAAAAAATTTAAAAAACAATATTTTTTAAATTTTTTATTTTTTCTAAAAAATTAATAAAAATATTAAAACTCCATAAAAAAATCAAAAAAATCTGGATGCATTTCCCACCGCTTGTACTACCTCCCTGCACCACCACCTACGGGCGGTGAAAAAAATTCCTTTTTTCCTAAAAACTATTTTTTTCTGAAAATGCCAAAAACATGGCATATTTCTCTTTGCGAATGTCAACATTTTCATTGTTTTCTGCCATAAATATGGCATTCATAATGAACTTGGCATTTTTTTCTCCTGGTGACTGGAGGTGGTGGTGCTGAGGCGGCAGAAGCGGCGGTGAATTTTATTTTATTTTTTTGAGTTTTTTATTTTTTTAAAAAAAATTATATTTTTTTATTTTTTGAAAAATAAATAAATAATTATTATTATTATCGAATAAGTCATAAATTAACTAGGTTAGGATAAAATAAGTCATATTTTAGAATTAACTAGGTTAGGGATATTAAGGGTACAAAATTAATGTTTACTCCTATTGAAGGAAGTTTTAAGTTTTACTCCTATTTGTGCAATTATGTTTATATTTACTCCTATATTGGACAATTTCTACAAAGTTAAAATCCTTATTATCTTGTTTAGACATCTACACGTGACACGTCGCTGCCTGCTGGATGCGCATAAGATAATTTTCCTATTCTAGTTTCCAATTATTAAGTAATTATACATAATACCAATAGTAATAGCTTTGATTATGGAGACCCCTTTGGCATGTGAGACCCAAGGCTATTGGGTGGGCTAACTCCCCTCCCCCCCCCCCCCCCCCCCCCCAGCCTCCTCTGGAATAAATTCGTGATATTTTTCTCATTTTTTAATGGTCTTATGTATTTTTAATAATTTTTCGTAACAATGTCAACCACAATATCTACATTCAGACGTTGTATTTGATATTGTGAAGAAAAACTTACCAAAAACATATAAGATCATTCAAATTAGGTAAGAAATATTCACTTTTTTCTAATATCTGTATGTGTGTCTATCTTTCTCGTGTCACGTATGCACCATTTACTTTTTTACACCGAAGATATTATTAATGGAAGTCTAATTTCTAATGCAAAATAAAATGGATGCCTCGCAAATGAATCGACATTTGTCAATCTAGAACATTTCCACGATGAGGTCCATGGACCTTGGTGCGACCTTTTGACAAAATCTTTGGCCACCCACTTGCTTTTTTCTTTTTAATTTGGTTTTCTTTTCTTTGTTTATTTTATTATTTTCTTGACACATTTGAAATAAACCCTCTTAATTATTTTGTCATCTCACCATCAATGCACTACAGTAGTGGAGAGCGTTGGGATTTAGGAATGGAGGAAATTTAAAGCTTTACTTTTAAATAAAGCTTAAAATTGTGAGTAAATATATTATTTTCTAAACAAGACTGATTCAATCTTATTAAAAAAAAACTTCTCGATTGTATGTAGTTCTTTTTTTTAATATTCAGAAGGCAAACTGTTTTTAGTTGAACTGAAATTTTATGGTTTGGTCTAGTCCGATAGATGTATGATTATGTGTGTTTTATAATTATCTGAGTTAGATCTGATCTAATCTGATCTGATCGGATTTTGGACTGAAAATAGTCAAACTAAAAACATCTTAAGTGAGTGGAGTAATGACGGAAAATGCTTGCCAAGTTTTATTAATAATGACATAAAGTACAAAATGAGAAGGGGCCAAATCAAAACCTCTAAGAGGCATAGCTCTTCGAAATATAAGAAAAAATAAATGAGATATATTGGGGGTTATACCTGACCTAAAATAAAAATTTAACAAAACAATCAATAGAAAAAGGGAACTATCAAATAAGCCCTCGACCTTTCATAAAAACTTCAAATAAGTCCTTTTATAGGAGGCTCTGTCCGGCCGTCGCCATTTGGAGCAGTTTCGGGTGGAATTTTTTTATTAAATTTTTCGATCATCTTATTCTTTAAGTCTAGTTTACTCATACCAAATTTCAACTAAAAATTAAATCGGGAAGGTAGTCAAATGAATTTTTGAAGATAACTGCGCAGTTAGACATCGCGGTATATTTTAGAAAATCATTTGACTGCCTTCTCGATTGAAGTTTTAGCTCAAATTTGGTATGGATAAACTAGACTTAAGGAAGAAGATGCTCAAAAAAATTCATCAAAAAATTTACATCGGAAACCTCCCCAAATTACGACAGCCGGACAGAGCCTCCTGTAAAAAAGCTTATTTGCACTTTTTGTGAAAGTTCGAAGGCTTATTTGATAGTTCTCAGAAAAAATTAGAATTTCATATAAGAAATGTGGTTCGTAAGAAACACACCCTTAATATAAGGAGGAAACGAGGAAGCTTGTAAGAAAACATTCGTATCTGAGCAATTCTGTTCGAGTCGAGCCAGCCAGCAGATGAGCTGCTTTGTTCAATTCTCAAAAGCAATGCCTAATCTGTAGCTTGAAGTCCACATGAGTTGTTGAGTCGACTGTATTTAGTCCTATTAAAGTAAGTAACAAAACACAAAAGCTTCTCAAAATAAGAGTGACACTTCTATTTTTGGGGAAATGACATTCATGTTTGAAATGGCACACATAATGGGCTATGAGAAGATAAATTATAATTTTTAGGACATTTTCTAGCATGACTTGATTTGACTCTATTTGTTTAAATTTTGTTTGTTATGTTTAAATTTGATCTAAATTAACCTGATGTGATTTTATAAGGCTTAGTAATATCATGTGTATGTTATTGCTCCCTCTGGTTCGAAATCAAAGTCACACTTTGATTTTACTATAGAGTACATTGTTTTGACACTGTTTGACATTGTTTGACACTGTTTTGCGCTGTTTTGTACTGTATTGATATATATTTGTTTACCAACTAAGGAAGTGTGAATTTATTTTGAAACATCCAAAAAGAGAAAGTGTGACTTTCATTGTGAAACGGATGGAGTATTATCTAAGTTTATTTGGTCTGATATGATTTAAAAAATTCCACTTTTAGTCTCATGACTATTATGTCACTTCCACATTTTGTACGTGACTTCCAACTTCGCCACATCTTGTCCTTTCGTTTTCGTCCATTACCATTCCTCTTTTTTCTGGCGACAACTCCGACGGATTTAAAAATTTTAGAATTAAGTGAAGGTTAATTTAGTAATTTCAATTCCACTTTAACTTCTCCCTGCCTACCTCCATCTCCTTCGTAACTACCCTTCATAAATTACTCCATACATTGAACTCATTTCATCGTCTTCTAAAGTTCGTTTGATTCCTTAATCGTTGGCCCTCACCTCTCAACTCCTTCGTAACACTCTGCCATCATTCTCACCACTGAACCGCTAAGAACCCTACATGTCTACCAGTCAATTGGCTTCTGATGGTCCCGGATAGGGTAAAAGTCTAGAGGGGGGGGGGTGAATAGACTTTTAAATCTTTTCGACCTTTACAAATATTTCATTCTAGAAGAGTTGATCTATAATCTTTTGAGAGATTAATAGATGCACAGCGGAAGTCTTTACCCTTTATGTAATGTGTAACAGCTTTCTGTGATGGATGAAGTCTTTGTTTATTGGCGAGCAGTTGGCTAGGCAGTTGGCTAGGAAGCAGGGAACTGCTTAGTC
This sequence comes from Cuscuta europaea, assembly GCA_945859875.1. NCBI lineage: Eukaryota > Viridiplantae > Streptophyta > Magnoliopsida > Solanales > Convolvulaceae > Cuscuta > Cuscuta europaea. The sequence goes on from CAMAPE010000052.1 coordinate 6,582,820, forward strand.
GTCTGCTTACCAAATACTTGAAGTATGATGAGGGTTCATTCAGAATCTTTCTGGGAGTGGGAAGAGCTTCCTGATGATGTATTGAGGTGGATTGATAATCAACCTTAAATGAGAGCAGTTGTCTCAGCAGTTGGGTGGAAACCAGGAAACTGCTGAGGCACCTGCTGAAGTAAAGGTGAAGGTATGGAAGGTTTGATTATATGGTTTTGCTCAGGATGATGAGGGCTTTCTGAAGATGTGCTTTGGGCCAAGTAAGTAGAGGGTTTTACTTAGGCAGAGGTCTTAGGCAGTTAGGTGATAGTGAGGGAACTGTAGAAGTACCTGCTTGGTTATCACCCTGAATCACAGAGATTATTTTGAACAGACTTCTTAGAGATAAAGATGTAAAGGTCTAGTAATGTCAAGATGTTCATAGGAAATACTTTTGTGTGAGCAGTGGGCTCAGCAGTTGTGTAGTCCTTAGGAGACTGTTGAGGCAACTGCCATGCCGTAAGTGGTATTTCCTGATATCTTAATGAAACAGACCTTTTTGTTGTGATATTGTGAAGCTCTTGTATCTCAAAGAGAGTGAGTAATTAAGCAGTAGGATAAGCAGTTGGGTCAATTAAGACAACTGCTTAGGATGCTGCTGGCAAACTCCAATCTTTATGTGAGAAGTGTTCAGTGTGTGCTTTGTTGACTGAAAGTAAATCAACACACAGTATATCCTGGTTCAGAGGTGGTGTAATCCTCCTACATCCAGTCCCATCCTATTTCAAATGGATTTCACTAATGTATTAAGCCCAATACACTTAGTGCCAATCTAGCCTTGACAACTCTGGCCTAGATTGAAGGTGTTTCACGAGGAGTACAACACCACTCCAAGCTACTCAATCCTTTAGGTTTTTCTCAATTGATCCCGTGGGGATCAAAAGGTACTCCTGACCTATCTAACCACACTCAGGCCGGGAACAACTGTCCTCCTGAAGTGTTTTACAACACCTTGTGAATTACAAGGAATTTCTAGTCTCCAACTATGAACTAAGCTCTAAAAGTATTACAATGATGATCTATTCTAAGAGCTTAGTGAAGCATGAGTCAAAGCAGAGTTGCTAGATATTCTTAGAATGCTTATGGAATCTCTCTGCTTTGAACTCAAAAACTTAGTCGCTTTAACTCATGCTTCGGTCTACCTTTATAGGCATCTCCGGTAGATTAATCTCATCCGTTGGTTGAGATGATTTAATCTTGTTCGTTGAATCTTGATCGCAGAGGATAAACAACTTGTTGTTTATCTTTCTCTTCGGAGCTTATGGGATCTTTTTGTTTTGCCCGCCTAGCCACTGTAGATTTCTCCTTAGGCTTCAGACTGTGTGCCCATGTTGTACGTCGATTCTCCATGCTGGATAATTATTGGCTCTGTTTTACCCGTCTTGGTAAATTTGTTTCGAACATAACAATTTCTGAGTCTAATAAAATTATACTGGTAGGATTTAAATATCCTATTAAAGGTAAATAAATTTACCTTATTGCATTTTTACTGTCCAGTAATAATATTATTAGTCTTAGAAATTTTACATTTATTTGTTCTCTCTTTGACACATTTTTCACACCAATATGCCTTTTGATAAAAATGTTCGTAATCAAATAAATATATACCGGTAGGATTTAAATATCCTTTTAAAGGTAGTATTTACCTTATTGCATTTTTTCTTTTCCGGTATAATTTATTTGATACATACATTTTTCTTTTGACTTCTGGTCATACTTGATTGTGATTGGCCCAACTAGTATTTTGAACTTAGACCATTAATTAAACTGGTAGGATAGAAAATCCTATTAAGGTAAAGATTAATACCTTATTGCATTTTTGTGTTCCAGTTTAATTAATTTTTCCAGTCAAAATCTTTTAGTGCTTCTTATGTAACAAAATAAATTTAACTGGTTGGATTTGTAAGGCATCCGTTTAAGGTAAAAGAATATTACCTTATTGCATCTTTTTTCTTTTCCAGTCATTTCTATTTTGTTCATTAGTATTTCGGACAAGACACTTTTGAACAAGACTTTACAAAAGATGAATCTGCTAGAGAGTAAAATACAAACATTTGAATGCTCACAAAAGATGGGGATGACATCATCAAAATCGTTATATCAAAATCTAGGGTCTAATAGCTTCTTCAAAATCAATAGGGCAGTATGAATATGGAGAGTGGATTCCGGTGAAGCACTGTCAATGTGGCCAAGAATTGAAGCTTTTGACAACATAGAAACATGATAACTGTGGGAGAAGGTTTTACAAATGCATCGGAAGTGAGGTAATGGACTATTTTGAACATTGAATGTTTTTGGTTATTTGAATTGAGCACATGATTCTTTTTTTTTACTCCAGGGGGGTCTGGGGGAGTGGGGTTGGGGAGCCTGGAGTAATCAAGGCTGAAACTCACTCCATTGAGTTTCAAACCCTTGTGTGCCTAGCGGGTTTCGAACATGAGACCCTCCACTAGGCACGGTAACCTCGCAACCAACTAGGCTGGAATGCTTGATTATTGAGCACATGATTCATCAGCATAATGTATTACAAATGTCATGGGTGTGGTTTCATGGACTGGTTTGATTCTCCAATGTGCAAGAGATCACAAAAAAATTATTCTTGGGTTGCTAAAAAATTTGAATGGCTATGAATACCAAATGATGACATTGCACATGAAAGTTAAAAACTTGCAGACGCATGAAAAGGAGAAGAACAAAATGAATGTGAATAGATGCTCATTGTCTTCTGTGATATCAACATCTCTTCTTATTAGATTCAAAAAACAAGACCAAGACTCCTTTGTTTCCCCCTCAACAATAACATATGTCAATGGAAAATGTTATTGTTTGCATCTACCCCTACTGCAATTAATAACTGACCCCCTGTTATGGTTTTTAGATGAGTTCCATCAACCCCTAGTACTGGTCTGTAGCTTTTAAACCCTTTTTGAGATGCTTCCCAACACATGTGCATCCTCAAGAATCTTTGTTGGTCATCTCGCTCTATACTTTCACTTAACTTAACAACGCATGTGCTTAGTGGATTGATCCTTCTAATTTCGGCCACATAACACCAGATTTTCTTAAAGTAGTCGTCATTTTCACCTCTAAGCTTCCTTTTTGCCTTGCTCATTGCTCTATAAGCCTGCCTTCGACTCACATGAAACCTTTCATCAATACATACCTTTTCTCTGAACTATATGTTCTTCCAGTTGGAGTGATTTTTTATCTCATTTAATCACCTATTAGCAACCTTGGTTGAGTTTACCATCTTGTTGTGATACACCTAAGAGCACCCTCCATATGTGTTGTGGTATTGTAGTAACCTCCAAGAGTGGCTATTTATTACCTTTCTGAGATTTATTTTCCATGGACAACCAAAGTGCTTGCAGTGTGGATAATAACCTTTTCCTTATCACTTTTTACAAACTTCAAGTCCTTACCGATCTTAAAAGCATGGTTCTCAACTGCTTCGTTGAATTCTTTCTTGGTAGAAAATGCAATCCCAGCTTGAAGGTAGGATTTTGCATATTAGTCCGGTCACATAATTCACTCCACTTATCACCATCGGAATCTGAATCATGTATGGAAGCATCATCTTCAAAATTTGGTTCAGGATCTACCAATGATGGATGAGTTTATGTGTTTTGTTCTTCGGTGTTGGTGTGCAGCCCTCCATACTCAGCTGTGGGATCTATGTTATTTGAAAAATCAGCATCATCTTTAGAGATAAAGTCCCCTAGATTAGAATCTTCATCATCCCCGGAAAATTCTTCTAGATCCTCACTGTAAGCAAAATCACTACCAGACAAGTCATCATCTACATCTTCACCTTCATCCACTCCATCTAATTCAACCAAAAACTCCACAACCCTACCCACATTTCCATCATTCACAAACCCCCAAATCTCTGAGTCACCTTTCAACTCTTGTAATGAACATTGTGAATAGGAATATACTCTTCTTACCTTACAGGGGAAGCTCGGCCCGCTCAATCCTCCCCAACCGGGTAAAAGCCCGGGCCCGGTTAGCACCAACCGGGCCGGTCCGGACCCACACAGTAGCGGGCCGGGCCGGTTTTGGGCCGGGCCGAACCGGTTGGATCCATCCCTACTCGTCCTCCGTACACCAACTTGAGAGTAAATGTGGTTTCACATGGCGCTGTTTCATAAAAAGCATTCCATGTGGAAGGTCAATTATTCAAAGTGGTTCCCACAACCAAATAATAAATACATACACATACATAATAGAAAGACTAAGAATACGAAATTTTCAAAGTACAATACACACAAACCATTACATAAAGTTAACTACTTTATGGATGGAGGATAATTACAAATCTCAAGATTATGAATCACATACATACTATTTTTTTTCATCACAATAATAATGATCAGGACCATCAGAGTCAAAATTGCTATATGGACATGGGTTTTTCATAATTTCAAGTAGTTTCTGAATCTAAAATATCTTTCGGGAACAAAACCCTGAAAACGGCATAGTGGTGATTCAAGCTTCTTTCTCCTTGTAACCTGTGAACACTTCCCAGTGCACCAGCATTGTGATTTGGGAAAGCATAAAATATACGCCTAACTCTTTGATGGACAAGGGCCATTGCACACCTATACGAAAGCAAATCTAAGATTCAAGGTGGCCATGTATTTCTTAACCAGCATGTCTAAAAATGAACGAAAATGTACGGTATATATATGACAAATCTGAAAATTTCTTCATTTTCTCGATTAGTATTATATCTTGGCAACTTATGATGCAAAAGATAAAATCTCTAACCAAAATAAAAGAGGGGGTTAGGGGAGAGGGGAGAGATAGAGAGAAAAGAAGAACTCACATTATACATGGTTCCCAAACAAGGTAGATGTCATAGCCTGTACATAAATAGGGTCTGCTTGATTCAGAAGGGTTTACAGTTTGCAGGTCATCCAAACCGTTCACCTGAAAGAAAACTTTCATGAAAGAGTGGTGGAAATTACAATTGTTTGACATTTTTAGTCTATCAATTTAAAGTTCGTGAACATAAATGAGACTGCAAATGCTACAAAATAAAGACAAAATTCATAAGAATAATCCCAGCTTTCAAAGATTCTATAATAATTACCCCTAGTGAGAGTGTTCATAACTTTCCATCATTTGCAATGGAGCCAAAGATTCATTATTTTTTGGCTTGAGATTATGATGGAATAAAGCAAAATGGCTCACTAAACTGTCTGCGCTTCTTTGTTATGAAGCAGCAGTCAGTCCATGCAATTTTGGACGGGATTTTCACTATGGGTCATCCGGAAACAGTCTCTCTGTGCTTTAGTACATGGGTATGAGTGCGTACATCCGACCCCCCTTACCCCACCGTAGGTGGGAGCCTTTGTGGCACTGGGGTAAATGAAAAAAAATGAAAATGAGAGTGTTCATAAAAAAGTCGAACTAGCAATGGTGTTCACGGGAATAAATTGGGGTGAATTCAAACAAATGCCCATTTAATACTCGCAATTCCCTACTCCCACTTTCCCCTTCCCCGCCCTTCTTCTCGAGGCAAATTCAAACTAATGTTCGCTTAATCTCAACATCATTTCCATCATATGTGGTTCCCTTTAGGTTGGAAGATAGAAGTGCTAACCAATGTGAAGAGTGGGGAAGGGGGAAGTGAGGTAGGGGTTGGGAGTATTAAACAGGGATTTGTTTAAATTCACCTCAATTTATTCTTGTGGATACCATTGCTAGTTTGGATTATTTTTGTGAACACTCTTCCCTTAGGCTAGAATCCTTTAAAGTAGGGACTATTGTTATGAACTTCGCCAAAAAATAAGGGTAACTGAAATTTAATGTGTACAAGTTTTCACACACTTCCTGCTATTAGATATAGATGTTTGTGAACAAAGAGAAACAGGTAGCGTACATCTGTTGGATTGATTCTTTGTTTTTTTAATGGACAACCAACAAGAGGAGAAAGCAAGCAATCCTCCTGAAGAAAATTGTTTACTGTGGTAGGAAAAAGCCGCCTATCCCTTGCAGAAGACTGGTCAATAGCAACAATAGCCGCATGCCGTAAAGGATGCCAAGAACTGAGGCTGGGACGAAATTGGTGATCCACCCACTTCCAGGGATGCAAACATGAAACATTATTATCATTTAATGATGACAAAGCCTTTTCTGAGGAATCATCTGCAGGAAACTTTGGTTGGTCAGCCATATCAGTTGCTTTATAGTGAGGGGAGGCTTCTGGTTGTCTAGAGCAGCTTATACCCTCCTTGACCTCATTTCTGGACCCATTCAAAGATATCACTTCATCACAGGCACTTGCAATCACCTTGTTGGTTGAAGGGTCCACAATTATGGCAGCATTTGTCATCTGTGTAGAAAATTAACATAGAAAGTGTGAACAGTGTATGACTCAACCATCATAAGAATGTAAAATCAGAGGTTGCAGAACTCTTTCATTTCTGTCAAATACACGGGTAAACATCATAACATGCCGCAAAAATTCTTAAGAGCCTCGCACTAAAAGCAAAGAAAACACATGTACTGATGAACATATGAAAACCATATCCTATGCTCATTCATCACACATATAATTCGAGCTTGTTTACAAACTCATGTACTTAAGACTCTCGCATTTAGGACAATTGTTTTCATAAAATTTTAGCTGCTTTGAAAAGTTGGGAATTTGTAACTTATCATTGTTTTTCAGCAGCATGATTTCTTCTTTCAACTGTTTTTGTAACATTTTGCATTGTAAAAGCTAAATTTTTGTTGCACCCAGACGAGATTATTTTTTCCCAACACACTTATCACTTTATCAGCAAACTTTACACAAACTAAATTGATTTGGATTATTACCCAATTATGACTATAATAGACGATATGATAATATCTATGATCAATTACAGTATTATTTTACATGCTTCCTAGAAAAGGATTTTTGCGTTATCTGTTATTCCAGTAAATCATTTTTTAACTCTTGTCAATATGGGAGAAACCGACTGAAGAGTGAACAATTGAAAAAAAAAAGAGTAAGACCAAAATATCTGACCTGAAAGGAATATTCATGTTTCCTAAATGCGAAAAGGGGCTTAGAGAGAAGCACTTACCAGGCCATAGTCGGATTTTGCATTATTACAAGCCAATTGCATGAAACTGAAAACTAACTGTGATTCCGCTTCATTGAACCCTGTTATTCCACTTATGTTGCTGTAACCGAAAGAATGTACATTAAAGTCACAAAGTCAAACATAATAAAGTTATAAAGTTATTGCAGAGGAAGATCCTTTAAACTTTAACTCACTATGTTGGTGGATGGAAGGAAGTCGGCCACAGCTTACATTGTTCTTCCCATTCTTCTTTCGTTGATGCGGCATACTTGCAGACCTGAACCATTTGGATGAAACTCATAATACTATATATCTAAGGTGACTTTAGAAAATATAGTATATACCAATAGAAAGTAAAAAGCATAGGAGTATTAGCAAAATAAACTATGGCAATATTTAAGATATAAAACATGGGACTTAATATTGAGCACTATAATTGATATTCACCGATATAAAACAGGTAAGAGACTTAATAGAATAAGAATATCAACCATATGCTATTTTATTTTTTCTTGATCTGCGAGATCATATGGAGGTCATATGCCAGAGAAAACATAAGTTCATCATGGACATAATAAAAAATGCACAAAATTGCACATTGCTATGAAATCTAATAGATAAAAGGGTGACCCACTTTTGCTATGAAAGTACTCAACTGGTATGCTTTGACAAGCTCCAGCACATCACTCGGCATGTCACTATCACCTTCCATTAACACTGACAAAATCAATGATAACTGAGGTTTTCCTGTCAAATGCACATTTTATTGTAAACTCATCAAGAAAATAGACACTGAATTTGCACATCACCTTGGTGTAAACTCTAAGTATCTCATTACCTCCATCAAGGCACTTCTTGCGTATGCGCTTTACATGCCGCATATTTTCCATTGGACAGATGTTATTCAACTTCCTAAAGATTGGGGGGAGTAAAAACGAAACCATAACTAAGCACAGTCTGCTTTCTTTAATTTAAAGCTTAATAGTTCTGAAAAAAAGGATAGGAGCTTGATCTGGTTTAGCCAATCCAGAACTCCATATAGATCATAATGAAACAATACAACCAGGAGAGAGCTGACCTTACTAAAGCATTAGCATCTTTAGGTTCAACTTCAGCAGCGTAGACTTTAACTGAAATATCAAATATGAATAAAGCAAGCTTTGAAATTCAATGATAATAAGAGTTGTGAGAGCAATACGGTTTGACTAGCATACCGGTGGGTTGTAGGTGAGGCAGAACAGGAAGTTTATTGGGAATGTGAACAATTGCCCAGCCGCAGTCAGATGTTGCATCAGCTTCATCGCTTCCATTCATGTTCATTTAGACGTTCCCGGGTGACCAAAGGAATTAAGGAGAAATTTTCTTCGATTGATCAGATGAGCGTGGGGGAGAATTTCTCTCCGGCGAGGGCGAAGTGAACAATTGCCCAGCCGCAGTCAAAGCATTATAGATATATAGATATATTTTAAGAGATAGATATATAGATAAAAAGCTCTAAATTACTTCTTCTTAATATCTGAATAATTTCTGAATTTCTGAGTTTCTAAGTTAATTTACAAAGAATTGAATTAGCCCTATTTATACTAGCCAGATTTAGGGGATGAATCATCTATGAATGATTCTACACAATTTGCTGGCAGTATTAGATCTACCCATCTGTCTAACTATGATTACAAGGATATAAATTAGATGAGTAAGCTTATTACAAGGATCAGAAGTAGCTTGGTGTCCTAATGACAAGGATGGACATTCACACTTGTCAATTTGGTGATTTTACAACACTCCCCCTTGAATGTTCATCCTTGAATACATATTTGTTATTTTAAAAATTTATTGTGAAAATTGTAAAAATTACGACTTATAATGTCATTGTATTTGGATGTACTGTCTCGTTAAAAACCTTATCAGGAAAAACCCAGTGGGATAAAAACCTGATGAAGGGAAAAAGAGTGCAGTGCATTCAAATACTCCCCCTGAATTTAGTATAAATTATGAAGACGTCGCATGCCGATTTTCTGTACAAGTTCCATGAACTTCTTAGGGGGTAAAGATTTGGTGAAGAGATCGGCTGGATTTTCACTGGATCTGATTTGTTGAATGTTGATCGTCCCTTCTTTCTCGAGATCATGAGTAGAGAAGAACTTTGGTGATATGTGTTTTGTTCTGTCTCCTTTGATGTAGCCTTCTTTAATCTGAGCTATGCACGCAGTGTTGTCTTCGTAGATCACAGTAGGATGACAAGTAATAGACTTCATACCACATTCATTTTGGATGTGTTGAATCATAGATCGTAGCCACACACATTCTCTTCCGGTTTCATATAGTGCAATTAACTCAGAATGATTTGACGATGTAGCTGTCAATGTCTGCTTCATAGATCTCCATGAGATTGCGGTGTTACCATAAGTAAATACGTACCCGGTTTGTGATTTCGCCTTTTGAGGATCTGATAAGTATCCAGCGTCTGCATATCCGATTAAATCGGCTTTTTCATCTTTGTGGTAGAATAGGCCGAGATCAGTTGTACCGCGAAGATAACGGAATATGTGTTTGACCCCGTTCCAATGACGCCTTGTTGGACATGAGCTGTACCTAGCTAATAAATTTACAGAAAATGCAATATCTGGTCTAGTATTATTAGCTAAATACATTAAAGCTCCTATAGCACTCAGATATGGTACTTCTGGACCGAGTATTTCTTCGTCGTCTTCTTGGGGACGGAATGGATCATCATGTATGTTGAGAGATCGAATGACCATTGGTGAAGTCAAAGGATGAGCTTTGTCCATATAGAATCTCTTCAAAACTTTCTCGGTGTAATTGGATTGATAGATGAAAATTCCATTCTTCAAATGCTCAATTTGAAGTCCGAGACAAAATTTGGTTCTCCCGAGATCTTTCATTTCAAATTCTTTCATAAGATATTTTGCAGTATTTTCAATTTCATCGGGAGTTCCAATAATGTTTAAGTCATCAACATATACTGCAATTATGACGAATCCCGAATTTGATCGCCGAATGAAAACACATGGACTAATCGGATCATTCTTGTATCCTTCTTTGAGAAGATATTCACTGAGACGATTATACCACATTCGTCCAGATTGTTTTAGTCCATACAATGACTTTTGTAGTTTAATGGAAAACATTTCTCGTGGTTTCGAGTTGTAAGTTTCAGGCATTTTAAACCCTCCAGGAACTTTCATATAAATGTCTGTATCGAGTGAACCGTATAAATATGCAGTCACTACATCCATTAGGCGCATTTGCAGCCTTTCAAAAACAGACATGCCAATGAGAAACCTTAATGTAGTTGCATCAACTACTGGAGAATAGGTTTCTTCATAATCAATTCCCGGCATTTGAGAAAACCCTTGGGCAACAAGTCAGGCTTTATATCTTACAATTTCATTTTTCTCATTGCGTTTACGCACAAATACCCATTTAAAGCCCACCGGTTTTACGTCTTTTGGCGTAGGGACTATCGGTCCAAAAACATCACGTTTTTCAAGTGATTTTAATTCAGCCTGAATAGCTTCATTCCATTTTGGCCAATCGTGTCGTTTCCGACATTCTTCTATTGATGTTGGCTCATTGTCATTGTTTTCATTCATAACATTTGTGGCAACGGCATAGACAAATATCTCATTAATATCAATATCTTTACGATTCGATTGCATTCCAGTAGAAACGTAGTTTATTGAAATTTCATAATTATCAATGTTTCTATCATTATCTGGAATATCTTCCTCATATAAGGAAGTTGGATCATCATTTGAGATATTCGTTTTGTCAATATCATTTTCTATGCCAATATTTTCAAATTGTTCATTTTCTTGTTCAGAAGGATGAACATCTTTGGCATCACAGATCGATTCCTGCCTTTTAGTTTTTCTTGGTTTTATATCTTTCGATCCAAGTGGCCTGCCACGCTTTTTGCGTATAGAAGAATCATTTGCAAAAGATTTTTCAGAATTCTCTGTTGGGATTTCGATTCTGGCAGGGGCATTCATGGCAGGAATATGTGACTTTGTCACTTTCTTTGTGTCTGTGAATGCATCAGGCAACTGATTTGCAACATTTTGTAAATGGATTATCTTTTGCACATCTTGCTCACATATATTTGATTTTGAGTCAAGATGTGATAATCCTGTTGCATTCCATGTTATTTCTTTCGTACTTGGGTCCGATTTATTAGTTTCTCCCCCTAAGGTTGGGAATACTGTCTCATTGAAATGACAGTCAGTGAACCGTGCGGTGAATAAGTCACCAGTCATCGGTTCAAGATATTTGATTATTGAGTGAGATTCAAATCCAACATAAATTCCCAACCTTCTTTGAGGACCCATTTTTGTACGATAAGGTGGAGCAATCGGAACATAAACAGCACAACCAAATATTTTAATGTGTGCTAAGTTTGGCTCTTGTCCAGTAACTAATTGCATTGGAGAATATTCATGATACGCAGTCGGTCTAAGCCGAATTAAATTTGCTGCATGTAAAATAGCATGTCCCCAAGCTGATGAAGGTAAATAACACTTCATTAATAATGGTCTAGCGATTAATTGTAATCGTTTAATCAAAGATTCAGCAAGACCATTTTGTGTATGGACATGAGCAACAGGATGCTCCACATCAATCCCAATCGACATACAATAGTCGTTAAATGATTGGGATGTAAATTCTCCTGCATTGTCAAGTCGGATTCTCTTTATAGAATGGTCCGGAAAATGAGCTCTTAATCGTATGATTTGAGCAAGGAGTTTAGCAAATGCTAAATTTCTAGTCGATAAAAGACTAACATGTGACCAACGTGTTGAAGCATCAATCAACACCATAAAATATCGAAATGGTCCACATGGTGGGGCTATCGGCCCACAAATATCTCCTTGAATCCTCTCTAAAAATGCAGGTGGTTCAGTTGCAATTTTGTTCATTGAAGGCCTGATGATCATTTTGCCAAGAGAACAGGCTTTACAAGGAAAATCGCTTGATAATGGAACCCTGATATTCTTTAATGGGTGTCCAAGTGAGGTCTTAATGATTTTATGCATCATTACTTGGCCTGGGTGACCTAAACGGTCATGCCACAACATGAATGTTTTCTGATCATCCAACTTTGTGTTGGAAACCAAATTTATTTCAAATGGACTAATATATGTGGAATATAGTCCTGAGGAATATGCTGACATTTTTTCACAAATATATTTAGTGCCAGATTTAGTTGTTGTAAGACAAATATATTCCTTTTGGTTTTCATTCACGGTTTCTATGTGATAACCATTTTGACGTATATCTTTAAAACTTAATAAATTCCTCCGTGATTTTCTGGAGTATAAAGCGTCATTTATAATTATTTTGGTCCCGTTAGGGAGCATCACATATGCTTTCCCAGAGCCTTCAATGAGCTTTGCAACACCTGATATTGTATTGACTTTAGCTTCAACTAAAGTCATTTGAGAAAAATATATTTTGTTTCTCAGAATGGTGTGCGTTGTGGCGCTGTCTATTAGACATAGCTCTTTATCATTTGAGTGATCCATATCTTCAATATGTGTAAATAAACATAAGCTTGATCACAAATTGTGCATATAATTTAACATAAAGTACATATATTACACACATTTATTTAAAAAACAAAAGAAAAAGGGGAAGAAAGAAAAAGTACATAAAACTAATATGTTACAACATAAGGATCGGAGTCTTTTATTTTGTGACATTTTGGTTTATTGTAAAAGCATCGTCCATAATGGCATTATCCGCGAAAAAGTCGGACACGTCAAATTTTGGCATTGGCGGAGTTGTATCATTCACATAATTAGCTTCCATATTATTGCCTTTGTTCAAATTCATGGAAGATTGAAATAACTCCACCAGATGTTTAGCCGTGCGACATTTATTAGCCCAATGCCCCGTCATGCCACATTTATAACAAGTCGTCTTTACCGAGGTTTTTGTAGGGCGATTTATTTGATGAGCCTTTTGTTTGCCCTTGCCCTTGTAATTCGATCTTTCGACCCGTTTATATCCTCTGTAAGACTTGTTATTATGACCACTAAAATGCCCACGTTTAAAATGCCTTCTACTGCCACTGTGTGTTGCATTTGATTCAGTGGCTAAATTATGGCCAGATGGACCATAAATCGAAGGACTAGAACCGGTGGGTCTCAAATTGTGGTTTTTCATCAAAAGGTCATTGTTTTGCTCAGCTACCAATAATACTGATATTAAGTCAGAGTATTTTTTAAAACCCTTTTCTCTATATTGCTGTTGTAGCAGCATATTAGAGATATGCATAGTAGAAAAGGTTTTCTCCAACATATCAGCGTCAGTGACTTTTTGTCCACATAACTTTAATTTGGATGTTATTTGGAACATAGCAGAATTATAGTCACTGATAGATTTAAAGTCCTGGAATCTTAAATTGATCCAGTCATACTGAGCTTTTGGTAAAAGTACCTTTTGTTGGTGGTCATACCTTTCTTGTAAATTGTCCCATAATTCTTTTGGGTCATCAACCAAAAGATATTCAGATTTGAGACTTTCATGGAGATGGTGACGGAGAAAAATTATGGCTTTCGCTTTATCTTGGGAAGATGATTGATTAATAGCCTCAATAGTGTCTTCGAGACCATTAGCCTTCAAATGTGCTAAAGCATCAACTTTCCATTCCAGGTATTTTTGCCCGGATAGATCAAGAACATCAAATTCTCTTTTGTTAATATTTGCCATGATACTACAAGAATCATTAATACAAATTTATTACTAAACATTTTACAAAAAAAAAAAATATTATGAACTTTAGAATATAGTTTAAATATAGGCAATAATGTACGTACTGTTTTTAATTAATTCTACGCATTCATTTGATTCAATATTATTAAAATTAAATGGGCATCGGTGTAGTGTTTAGATAAACTATGCTTCGTAGTATCAAGGATTTCTGAACTTCATTAAGTGCAACACTTATTAGAATTCAAAATAAGTTACCCAACGATAGAGTTTGGTTTTATACTACCCGTGACACAGATAAACTCATGCAGGCTGAGTACATCCTAACCAGTACCCACTGCGTTAAGCTTTTATCTGTTTTTGTTTTGGCAGATAATAGAAACAAAAGTAACCGATCGCGAATAGCAATAGCAATTCTTAAATTTTGCATGTGGCCTGATTGCATGTTAATTGTCTGACCATATGTCACATGTAACAATCTGTAATAGTTTAAGTAGTACTATCGTATTTGAATAGTCTAGAACCCTAAAAGCAACACTCAAATTTTGTTATTATAATATTAATTTATACTATCGAAACATATCCGTGAGTTGCATTCATTTTAGTTCTGAACAACGGCAATATTAACTTCATCTTTATATTCAAACTGTTTCTCCTTTATCTCTTTACTTCGTTTACCCCTTTCACTTGTATACTACTGTATTATTACGATACACAATCTTCTAATTTGTTTTAACAAGTATGAAGTATGTTTTCTCAAGTCATATAATTCTTCGGATACATCACTTGAACTATATATCAAGATAAAAGAAGAAGAGAAATATCCTGAAATCTTGAAGCTAAGGTATGTATATTATTCATATTTTCTTTCATTCTTTTGGTCTAATTATGATGTGTACATTTTATTTAACAAGAATAGAACTGAGCTTTCTTTCAAAGTTTGAATACTAAATTGTTTATCATGCATGCATGATTACTTAAAAGTAAAGGAGATAATATAATATTATTGTTAATACCTGCAGGAGTGATGATTTCTTGAAGGTTTTGAGCAGATTCGTGCTGATAACGTGTTGTGAAATGAAGAGGATGAAGATCAATTTTAAGAGATAGATATATAGATAAAAAGCTCTAAATTACTTCTTCTTAATATCTGAATAATTTCTGAGTTTCTAAGTTTCTAAGTTAATTTACAAAGAATTGAATTAGCCCTATTTATACTAGCCAGATTTAGGGGATGAATCATCTAGGAATGATTCTACACAATTTGCTGGCAGTATTAGATCTACCCATCTGTCTAACTATGATTACAAGGATATAAATTAGATGAGTAAGCTTATTACAAGGATCAGAAGTAGCTTGGTGTCCTAATGACAAGGATGGACATTCACACTTGTCAATTTGGTGATTTTACAACATTGGGCAATTTTTTTTGGGAAAAATTAAGGAAAATGTGCTCGTTGTCCGGCCCGTTTTCAGATAGGGTCATGTATTTCATTCTTTATCAAAGTGGTTAACGTGTTTGAATTCCGTTATCACAAGAGGGTCACGCCGTTAAAAACGTCTGAAAAAGACCATTAAAAGTAAATCTGATTTTCAAAAGTGTCCGAAAAATTAAAAGAAAAATACCGGAAGATGCGCCTCAATAAGACGACCGCTAGGCCATCTTTTTTTTCAGCCACCCTTGTCACCGGAAAGTTCATCGGAATAGTGATATTAGCGAAATCATTTTTAAAAATTAATTCAAACATATCAGAAAAATCCAAAGGCGGAGGTGATTCGGAGGTTATCTTGACGAGGCGCACCTTTCAGTATTTTTCTTTTAATTTTTTGGGCACTTTGGAAAATCGGAGTTACTTTTAACGGTCTTTTTCAGACGTTTTTAACAACGTGACCCTATCTGAAAATGTGCCCAACCACAAGTATCTTTTCCGTACTTTTGCCAATTTTTTTAAATAAGGCCCACGTATATTTTTGTCTTTTGAACTTAATTTGAGTTTGCACCTCACTTTATTGTCGAAATTAGAGTTTGCACCCCGTTTTTGAAATCCTTAGTATTTGCACCCTAACCCCGTATGAAAAGACAAGAATGCCCCTCGATCAGAAATATGTTGAAGGCCAACAATATTGTTAACTGAGGGGCATTTTAGTCTTTTCATACGGGGTTGGGGTGCAAATACTAAAGATTTGAGAGTCTTTTATAATGACTTATTCAGTTTAATCTGATAAGTTCGGGTTGAAATGACTAAATTAACCGAACTTATTGAATTATAGAAAAATTTAATTTAAAATATATTTTATTAATAAAATGAAGAGAAAATATATATGAAGAATAGCCAAAATGTTCCTCTATAGTAATTTCAGTAAATTAAATCAGAAAAGTAACTTCATTTCTACTTATTTTGATTATTATACAATTTAGCGCTTGAAATAAAAAATTACATGTTAAACCGAAGATGAGGTTATCAAATGGGGTCTCAATATGGTAGGGCTAAAAGCACTACCTAAATAGATTGAATTGGTGGAGTGGACAATTTTAACTTTTTAAGTATTTTATATAAATTTATTAGTGTTTAATGAAATAGTATCTATCTTTATCTAAAAACAAAATGTTTTTGGGAATAGTATTCCCGCTCAAAAACATCAACATCAAGTGAGTGAGGTTTTTTAGTTGGAGGAAAATAAAAGAAATAATGGCATAAATAATAGTACACCATTTTAAAAAGACAAAAGTAAGACTAAAGTTGAGATTAGACACAAAAGTGAGTAAAATAGAATTGGAAGACAAAGCACCCCTGCACTTAGCTTAACCCTTCCCTTTCTCACCCGTCGAATTGCCCATCTCTGCTATATACTTTCTATGCACTAGGTTTTTTTATGAAAGTGGAGGTGGACTGGCTAAATGAAAATGGTGGCCTACCTAAAGACGATCGACGACGGTTTGGCTGAGGGAGACGGTGACCTGGTTGAGGACGCTGGATTTGCAGCAGACAATGACCACGACCTTGCACTGGACGTCATCGATGGCGGCGTATCACCAGACCATGATGACATTGCTGAGGATGGCGACGTCAACGATTTAAGCTCCATCATTGATTACGGCGACGGAGTACGGATCTGCCTAGGGTTTGTTTCACAGCGACGTCGGCGGCCTTACTGAGTGCCACATCGGGCGATACTGTTCAGAGACGAGCAATGTTTTTGCTCTGAAAGTGGCTGTAATACCCGAGATTAATTTAAGAGGATTAATAGTACTACTCATACCAACAAGGTGCATCTCCTTTTAAGGGAGCTCATTAGCCAAGAACTCCAAAGTTAAGCGTGCTTGCACGGGAGTAGTCTTGGGATGGGTGACCCCCCTGGGAAGTTTCTCAGGGCGCGCACGAGTGAGGACAAAGTGCGCGGAAAAGGCTAGTGGCGGTTTGTGAGGATAGTACTAGAGGTCAGAAGTAACTACCTCGGGGCCTACGGGACCGGGGTGTTACAGTGGCGTTGATGGTCGACGTCAGTGATGCGGCGCTAGACAGGGTCGAGGTCGTTAAGCGGCAACGGGGTCGCTACGCTGTTCGTAGGATAGGTGTGTGATGTGGGGGTAACTAGGGGGTGCTGGCCTGGGACAGTGACGGTGTACGTTGGTGGGGCAGGAAATGTTGAGCTGGTCGGAAATGGTCGTGGAGGAGGCGGTGTTGCAGGAGCAGGGGAAATGGGGATGGGCAGGGTAGGGTCTCTGGGAAGGGCATGTCACTGTAACGGTCAGCGAAGGTGGTCACTGCAATTGCCTCCGCCGTAGGTCACTGTAGCCGGGGACGGAGATCACTGTTCCGAAGACAGGTCACTGAATCGACGGCCAGGTCAGGAGCAGTGTGCTAGCGGTGGTGGATAGACGTGTGAGGTCTGGTGGTTGATGGTGACCTGTGGTGGCAGGTAACTATGGAAGTGTCACTATGACCAGAGTCGGCATGTCACTGTTATCGGAGGGGGCAACGGCGGTCACTGGTCGGTGTGGTTCACGGTGGAGTCACTACGGCGGCTATCAGTACGACGAAGTCACTATGGCGATGTCACTTCGTCGTTGTCACTATGGCCGGCGACTGTCTCCGGCCGGCGGCGGTCACCGATCAGGGGTGGTGGGTGGTGGTGGTGGATGTCACTGCATCTCATGTCACTGTAGCGTTTCACAATTATTTTCATGTAATAATTTAAATATTGAAATCCAAATATCTACTATTGCAAATAAAAATATATAAATAGAAAGAAGAATTAACTAATAAAGGATCCAATGACACGTAATACTTTGGTACGGCTATGTTGCGGCCTACATTACTGCAGTCATGTGGATGCAGTGTTGAAAGTCAGGAGTAATTTAGAGAGTTAAGTGTTTATTAGTCACATATTTGGAAAATTTAAGAAAATGTCTCTTTTTTGTCCATTGTCTATTTTTAACCAATATACTCCGTACATGCCAAAACTCCAAAATAAAATGGTTAAGAAAAAAAGTTATTTGGATATTTTATTGCTTGAGAAAACTTAGGCAAGTGGGTTAGGTGAATATAGCTACAATTTAAAACGGCTCATGCTAAAAGTCTCCTATACAACTGTTGAAGCTGATTTTGTATAGATTTTTGGGTGATGGTTGGAAAGATTGGATTCTCATTGGATGATGAAGAGGTGAGAACAGTGATCCATATTTGGGATATCTTTTATCAACGCAGGGATCGAAGGGAAATGGATGGGTGTAATGAATAATCGTAGAAAAGTTTAATGGATGGGTGTAATGAATAATCGTAGAAAAGTTTAAAAGTAGAAAAAATAAGGATAATTGAGAAGGTAAAAAAGTTGGAATGCGAAGATAAAAAATAGAAAAAATAAAGATAATTCAGTGTTTTTGAAAGAAAACACTTACTAAAAATAAGAGTAAGAGCAAACTTTTAAATAGGGAGGGGTATAAACAAACAAATACGGAGTATCTATGAGATTAAGAATATGGTAAGATGAGTCATTTATTCTTTTCTCGAAAAAAACTAAACAAGAAATTCATATTCCAAAGTTTTATTTTTTTGGAAGATTTGGAATGTCGTAAAACTGTTTTGTTTTTAATAAGTCCATGCTCGTAGTGTACACTCAAAGTTTGAATCAAATTTTGGAACTGTTTGTATAAAGAAACTCAACCAACTCTTATCGGTGGGTACTGTTTGGAAGAAAAAATATCTACGGGAGAATGCATGTAATATACTTCAATGAAACATGATGACTATATATCTAGAGCAGATTTTGTTCCTTGCTCTATTTTAAAAGACGACTTTATAACACGCATAGGGTCAAGTGCGAGATTAAAGGTGCAGAGTAAGAAACATACTTTGGTGGCTGGAACCTATTGAAAGCAGTGTTTGAAAAAACTACACATTATTTTCTCTTTTAAGAGATTAACGAGAAATTTCAAAAAAAAAAAAAACTGATTTCCAAACATTCTTACGTATTTTAAAATTTTGTAATTTCATTATGGTGTGCCATATGGCAAAATTTGTGTATGTTCTTTACTGCAATATTAAAAACTCTGAGTACTTGATATCATATAAAGGTTCTCTGCCTGATCAGTAACACATTAATGGTTAGTGCTTATGTGTTGCAACAAAGCATGGCTTATTCTAAATCAATTCGGTGTTTCTGCCGTTTTGGACTTCCAACTTCCATAATACTTCCTCCTCCGTCTCTTTTTAGTTGAAACATTCAACATTTCACGTTTGCCAACGCACAACTTTGACCATCATTATATTTAATTCTGTATTAGTAAAAATAAAATAAAAATCAGATAATGAGACGAATTTAACAACATTTTTCAAAAAAAAAAATCACATACATTAATAAATAAAATGTAGTCAAAGTAAAGTACATGAATAGTGTATATATTCCAATGTTACAATTAATGAGATACGGAGTATAGTACTACGTAAGATACAATCGAAGCATCAACGTGTATTTTAGAAAAACTTATTTAAATGTTAGTATTTCAATAAACTATTAAACTCATAATGAAAAACAGTCCATTTTGGTTGTGATTTTGCTGTTCATTTTACACACAAAGTGAAGTTTATTTTAAATATAATGTTCGAATATATGACAAGGTTCACTTTCTAAAATTGCGAAATTTACCTCTTCATGGCCGGAAGATTTGCCCGGCTGCCCAAAGTATCCAAAGCGGCTATTATCAAGAACTGCTCTGCTAATTAGAGGGGAGAAAGTCGGGAAACGGGTGCCATCTGATGGGGTGCTACGACGCCAATCTTTCTGACCGGAGAAAGAAATGTGGTTTGTGGAGTTGGAACGTTTGTAAGGGAGGGAGGAGGCCAAAGGTGAATGAGCACGAAAAGAGAGTAAGAAAGGGGGATGGGAAATGGGACGGGAGGAGAGAGTAGGTAAAGTTTTTTTAACACAATTGAAAGTTACTTTTAGTGTGATATGGCTTGGTTTTTCATCGTTGAGATACTTTGAGTTCAACACTCAAGAATTGACTTAGATTCTTAGATACTTCGATAACACTAAAATTTGTTGAATTGGCTGATTTTGCTGAAATTTATGAGGTTATGAATGAAATGACTGTATTGGTTGATTTTGTTGATTCATGTAAATATTATATTTAAAATATTTGTTATTAATAAATCAAATAAAAAATTGTATGAAAAAGCAACTAAAATGATTCTCTACAGTAACTTCAGCCAATACAGTCAGAAAAGTAACTTCAGCCTTACTTTTTCTTATTATTTCACAATTCAGCGTGCGAAACCAAAAATTTCATGTTTGGTGAGAAAACTGGGTGATAAGGCGAAAAAATGTCACCAAACGGGCTCTTATTCTACTGATATTTATAAAGCTATGATTAAAATTGTTGTATGAGTTGAGTCTGTTGAATAATAGAAAACTGTATTACTACCTCTGTCCCCCTAAATTTGGGACAAAGGAGTGGTGTGGTTTTTAAGAAAAAGTAGAATTGTGTGGTGGATATTGAATTGATAAAGTGTGAATAAAGTAAGAATCAATTCTAACCACTCAAATATTACAAAATATAGTACTCGTATGTGACAAATTTAATGGGGGGACGAAAAAGTTAAAAGGGGACAAAGTTAGGCGACAGAGGAAGTAGCTAAAATGGTCATTTTAAATAACTTCAGAGCTTGATTATTACACAACTAGCGTGCAAATTCCAAAGTTGCATGTTTGATGGAAATGTTGACT
Source organism: Cuscuta europaea (assembly GCA_945859875.1). Lineage (NCBI taxonomy): Eukaryota > Viridiplantae > Streptophyta > Magnoliopsida > Solanales > Convolvulaceae > Cuscuta > Cuscuta europaea. The sequence goes on from CAMAPE010000052.1 coordinate 6,603,888, forward strand.
TATAAGATTAATAAGTCGATAATATGAGTCACCAAACGGGCTTTAAATTTCTCACATAAAAAAGTACAATGTACCATTTTTTGAAAAAATGGAAAAAACATACCGTATAACTTTTAAGAAAATATTCATAACTTTTAATAAAATATTCACTACTTTTAACATAGATGCACTCCCAATCGTAAATGTTAAACCTTACCAATAATTATCAATATAGAGATGTCTAAAACAACAAATGAATCAACTCACACTTTCTCCCGTTGTTCCAAAAAAGTAATAAAGTAAATAATTATGTTATTGTAAGTGTTTAATTACCGTCTACATACAGTTCTATTTAGAGAGGTTTAAGATAATATTACTTTTAATCAAATTACGACAACTTATAAACCAAAAAAAATAACTTTTAAACCCAAAACTTCTAAAACCATGAATACAACTTGTGACCAAAAATCAAAACTTTTAAACCGGACACGAGGGTTAAGTTTTACTAAAAATGTTAGGACCTCTAAAATTTATGATCTTCATATACGTACTAAGATTTACAACAATTGTAAGTATTTTTTAATCAAAATGTTTCAAAACACATAGGGATATACTAATATGCCCTTGAACGTAACTTCTATGAAATGCATCATAACTAATAGGAGTTATAGCTTAACCACTCTAAACAAAAAATAGAGCTTCATGATGGTAAAATAAAACACGTGAGATTACCAAGAAATTAAAACAATCATTAGCAACAACATATTTACCACATAAGTTCTAAGGGAAATTAACGAGAAAAGAGAAACTAAAAATTGGATAAGCAGCAAGAATAGTTTATATTTTCATTTGGAAAGTTTCAAAACACGTTAGGCATACACTAATTGAAGCAGAAAAATAAATTCTAAATAAAAACACATAATTTATAACCTTACCACTAGATCAAAATAGTAATAAAATAAGGAAGTGTGAGATTACATATATAGCAATTAGTAGCAACAGCAACTACATTTTAGCTCATAAGCTTAGAACAAAAATAATGAAAATAAAAAATAAAAAATTAGATTAACAAAACAAGTAAAGTAGTTTTTCAATTAGAAAGTATCAAAATAAATTAGGCATATACTAATAGAACCGAGAAAAGAACTTTTGGACGGAGAAAAGAACTTTTAACCAATAAATAATAGGAAAAACTGAAAATAATAATCCCAATTATTACCGGTCCGCTAACAATAATCTCAACTATTGATTATTTTGTATAATCCCAACTATATGGACTGTCCGCCAATAATGGTCCATGACCGCATATTACCTGCTCTAACAAGTGAATTTTTGATAGAAATTAAGCGTAAAAATTAAAAGTTGAGATTATTTATAGGGATCACCTGCTATATCTCTTTAGAAACTATAGAAATTTATTTATAGTTGGTCACGTCGGACCATTATTGGCGGAAGGCCCATAAAGCTGGGATTATTCTAAAATAATCAATAGTTGGGATTACTATGAGCGGACCGCCAATAGTTGAGATTATTACAATCAATTTTTCCTAAATAATAACTTATAGCTTAAAATTGAGGCACATTAGCACCATCACCATTACAACATTTCATCGAATAGCTTGTGGGCATGACTTATGTTCAGAAACAACAATCAATTAGAGACACGACATGAACTCAATATCTATACCAACAAACAATTGGCATATTTAGAATAAGTTTCCGTTACAAAATCATCAGGATACAAACAATCAGCATATCTTTATCAAGGTTTAGCTAGCTGGATACAAACAATCGGCATATCTTTATCAAGGTTTAGCTAGCAGGATACAAATGGATATGATTTAAGTTAAAATACCTTAACTTACAATTATGCAATGATGTTATGAAAGGGGATCCAGAGAATCACATCTATAAACTTGTCTGTATGAACATAATTTGGCACATCCCCATGAATCGTTGAAGACCTAACAAGTTAGCTAACATTAGATTAGGTATAGAATTTCAATTTCAATCATAAATAAATCACAAGTATTGAGAGAGAGATTACAGCAAATGAATCGCACCACTCATAAAACTTTTTGTTTTATTTAAAGATTAGATCGATGAAAATCATATGTTTTTTTCAAATTTTATTATAATCGTCTTCAACAAATCTGGATGAAAATATATAAGTTCCTAAATCGACAACTTGAAATGCATTTTTAAATTGAATGAAACAAGTTTATGAATTGAGTGGAAGTTCATTGAATTTCATAAAAATACCTTTGGACATGCAAGCCGAAGTTTGTCACAATCATAGAAATTCGTGGAAGTTTGAAAAAGTATGATTGAAATTCGTCAAAGTCCGGTTCTAGTTCGTCGAAGCCCGATTCAAGCCAATCCATTGAAGTGATTGTGAGAGTTTGAAGAAATTCTAGACGAAATAGACTTCTGGAGCTACGCTATGATGGTTATGGAGTAGTTGTGCTGAATAGAAATTCGGGGCTCCAAAACTTACGTGGCTATTACATGTTTTTGTTTGCTTTCAAAGTTCACCCATTGATTTCTTCTAATCGGAGTATCGGACGATCAGAATCACTTCTCACTTTTCCCCCTTAGAAGGCTTCTCACCAGATTGGTTCCCAATATACATATAAGTAGATATAATAATTGCATAACTAATTTAAATAGATATGATTTATATTAATAGGTGTAGAGAGAATGGGAGAAAATGAAGATGATTAGAGAGTAGGAAGAATTGGAGAATAGGTGTAGGAAAATGTTTATAAAATAAGAGTATTTATAGATTTATTGTACCCCTACCCCCTACCCCCCGATCCCCCTCCAACAGCTCCAGAGCCGTTTGGCAACGGTCACAAGCCAACAACCTTTTCAAACATTTTTTTTTTAATATATTCGTTAAGGCCCAAGCCGGTCACCCCATTTGAAGCCCCAGTCCCGATACCGCCCGGCGGGCCAGGTCGGGCCTGCACAATACCCGATCGGGCCGGGTCCCGAATCAGGCTGACCCGTCCCAATCCATCCTTAAACAAAAACAAAACAGAAAAGTTTAGCTCCTCATTTGGAGACTAAAAATGAAATAAATATAAAACACACTTTTTTAAACTGAGCTTAATATTATATTATTATATGAGAATGTGTGATCAAATGGGAAGAAAATGATGTATTTATAAGTGTTTGAAGGTGAGAAGATCTCATAGCCGACGAGTATGTAGGATATCAGATCGGGTATCCTCAGCAATAGCATGGAAACTTCATAAATCACATCATACATAGGGATGAACTCGGGCTGGGTCAACCGGCCCAACCCGGTACTGTTTCGGCTCGGCTCGGCCCGGTACCCGGTCCAGTAATGTTTCGAGGCAGGCTTCGAGCCTTCGAGTCTCCAAAATAGTGAACCGTTCTGGCCGATTCAGCCCGGTTCGGGCCAATTTCTTTTTTTGGTTTTTCAAAATATTTGGAAGGTAAATGGGGGTTGGATTGGGTGTTTTGGAGGACTTTGGGGTGTGGGGTGGGGGTGTGGGGGTAGGAAGTAATTATAAAATCAAAAACAATACGGGTACCCGGGCCCGGTAGCTACCCGGGCCGATTCAGAGCCTTAAGATTCCAAAAAAGCTCGGCCCAAGACCCGGCCCGGACCGGCCCGAGTCAATCCCACAAATAGAACTGGGACCAGGTACCTGAAAATCTAGACAAGGTCAGTCCTGTGCCTGGAACCGTAAAAACACAATCCGGTCTAGAATAATGTCAAACCCGGTTCAAGACCGGTTGGCACCGCAGTATTTTGCCTCATTTAGTTTGTTATTCTTAAACAAAAACTCAATGTAGGAAAACTTAAAACTGAGCATTTGAAAGTTTTGAATAGTTACAAGAATCCTCTGAAATCGTCCCTTCCAATTTTTACTCCCAAGGAAAAGGTGATAAAGAAAATAAGATCAATCTGCCAATTAAGTCTGGGTCCATGTTTTTGTACTACTGAAAGTCACCCTCCATATGAAAGCCGAATTTCTAATCATACGTTGATTTGCCTGTTTCAGACAAGAGCCATTGAGTGAAACTAAAATAATTAATGTGCGCAGCAGCAAAATACAAGATCGGACAAGTATTCACTCTAGATTCATCTGTCCCATTCAGACTCGGCAAAATGTGCAACATTTCCTGAAGACCTCTGATTAATCGTAGTTTGTTGAGGATCAAGATACCGATTCCATCCCAAAATATGAGGCAAAGCAAACTGCATTTTAAACCCTCATATCACTACACAATTTACTAGCGAAAATAAAAAACAAATATGTGTGTGTGTAGATATTTGGTAACATATAGGGTATTCAAGGGCAGACAGGCTTCAGAAAATCGAATTTGGGTGGGCAGGGGGGATCAAATTAATTATTATCTCATAAAAAACTGTGATTTGCATGAACACATCTTTTAGGGGATGGGGATTTTTTCAAGAACTAAGGTGGGCCAAGGCCCAGTAAGCATCTCCCCAACACCTCAGAGAATGAATGATGTGTCCTCTGTAGAAAGGTATGGGAACAGCTAAAGGTTCATACAATGATACAAGTGACAACATTTAATTGATAACTTGTATCTGAGCAAAAGAATACATCATGGTTCATCATCCAAACAAGCTATTGGGAGTGTACTAGTCATTCTCACTCAATGTTATGCTTTGGAAAGGATTTCTAGCATGCTCTCACCAACAAGAGGACATTCAATGTCAATCCAGAAAACTGTATGTTGTTATGTTGAAAGCAATTATTTTTCCAATGTTGATGAATGAAAAGGGTTTCCATCATTTGCAATGGAGTCAAAGATTCATTATTTTTTGGCTTGAGATTATGATGGAATAAAGCAAAATGGCTCACTAAACTGTCTGCGCTTCTTTGTTATGGAGCAGCAGTCAATCCATGCAATCTTGGACGCGATTTTCACTATGGGTCATCCGGAAACAGTCTCTTTGTGCTTTAGTACAGGGGTAAGACTGCGTACATCTGACCCCCTCTTACCCCACCGTAGGTGGGAGCCTTTGCGGCACTGGGGTAAATGAAAATGATGATGAAAATGAATGATGAATGAAAAGGCAGAGGGAAACTTCAGATCAACGTTTAAGGTGTAACAGCATAATACATATGGTCTTCCATAAATAAATAAAAAACGGTTGTCATGTAGCAAGACGACAATTGATTCAATTTCTTAGTGTTTGGTTTAACATGGTATGGCAGGGGAAGGGAAGAAAAATAAAAATATGTTTGCTTGGTTTAGCACTTTAGCAAGAAGGGAGAAGGGGAAGGGTGGAATAAGCTTTCCCTTGTGAAGAAAAAAGGAGAATAAAAGAAAAGGATGACAATAGTCCTTCGGATTGCATGTGATTGATTAGGTTTTACAAAATTATGGGGGGCATTTTTCTGTGTTCGTGTGGCTTAAACTAATTTGCCTATAATTTAGCCTATTTTGGAGGAGAAGCAAGGGGGAGAGGGGGCTTTTTTAATCTACTTTCCCTCCTCTTTCCAACCTCTAATAATTATACTGTGCAATTAGGTGGTATACACCCAGTTGCAACGTTACAATGCTACATAATATCCTACTTTAAAATGGGTGTCTAAATTTTAAAAACTGTGTTGATGATGATAGAATAAACTTTCATAATAATATTATGACTCTAATATTAAATAATGATACAACAACATCCACGCCTTAATCCCAAAAGAATTTGGGGTCGTCTAACATGAATCGATCTATGATATCGATGCCAAACAGAGAAGACAAACAACAACAACAACAACAACCAAGCCTTAATCCCAAAAGAATTTGGGGTCGGCTAACATGAATCGATCTATGATATTCATATTTCAATTCATGTCATGTGATGTGACTAAGTGATACTGTTGGCCGTCACACGCCTACCACAGCACCCTCCTCCTCTCTCCTGGCTTGGGACAGGCATGATACCAAAAAAAATGATTTCATGGCGAAGTTAAACAGAGAAGACAGACAAGAAGAGGAAAAAAAAGAAAAAGAAAGGAAAAAGAAAAGAAAAGGAAAAAAAAAAGCAAAAGAAAAAAAAGAGGAAGATAAAACGGATAAAATAAAGATAAATAAATATAAGATAACAAATAACAATAACATAAGAATATAAGAAAGATAAAATATAAAAAGACAAAAGAACATAAAAAAGCTAGAAAATAAAAATAACATAAGAAAATAAAATGATAAAGAAGATGAACGATAAAAGAAAAGAGAGGAAAGGTAAAACAGACATCAATCGTCCACACGGATGTGCGCCCTTCACTTTGCTCTCTCCAAAGGCATACTCTCATCCAACCCAAGAAGACGCATATTAATTCTAATATTAAATAATGATACAACAACACTCAGGCATTAACCCCAAAAGAATTTGGGGTCGGGTAACATGAACCGATCTATGATATCGATGACAAAAGGAGAAGACGGACAAGAAATGAAAGAAATAAAGATAAATAAATATAAGATAACAATAACACAAGAATATTGAAAGATAAAAGATACAAAATAAAAAAGCATAAAAAAACTAGAAGATAAAAATAACATAAGAATAAAAAAAGATAAAGAAGAAAAGACATCAATCGTCCACACGGATGTGCGCCCTCTACTTTGCTCTCTCCAAAGCCATACTCTCATCCAACCCAAGAAGACGCATATCAGTTCTGATTCCTCATAATCCAAGTCTGTTTGGGTGTTCCCCTCCCTCTCTTCTCCCCACCCCTCAAGTCGTCTAACAGGTGCATCACTCGGTCTTCTACGCACATGCCTAAACCACCGCAAACGAGACTCCTGCATCTTATCTTCTATAGGTGTTACTCCCACCTTTTATCTAATTACCTAATTCCTCAAGCGGACTTTTTTGGTATGTCCACACATCCAACACAACATACGCATCTCTGCCACACTCATCTTTTGAATGTGGCATTGCTTCACCGCCCAACACTCTACGCCATACATTAATGCCGGCCTAATTGCTGTACGATAAAATTTACCTTTCAGTCTAGTCGACAGACCTCGATCGCATAGAAATCCTGAAGCACTCTTCCATTTCATCTACCCAGCTCTGATTCTATGGCATACATCTCCATCTAATTCACCATCCTTCTGAATTATGGAACCACAGTAACGGAACATATCACACACCGGTATCTCCTTACCATCAAGAGTAATCCCACTGTTACTACTACTTCTACCTCCACCAAACTTGCACTCCATATACTCAGTCTTGCCGATATTAAATAATGATCATAAAAAAAAATTGCACCTGTCTTTAACTAGTGGAAATAAACAATAAAAAAATAAAAAATTCTCCTCTCCACTCCCTAACACTCTCCTCCTAGCAGTTCCCCTCGACACTAACTAAACCCACCCTTTCAAGCAATCCGTGGTTTTGAACAAGCTATGCATGCATTTGCTGTCAGATCCTATCATGAAGCCTCGTTTACTACCTTTTTGCCTAACCTCGATCAGTAATTTGCTATTAGCAAAGGGCTTTGTCCCCATCTGCTAATTTGTTTTCGTTTTGTTCCCCTCGACACTAGCTAAACGCACCCTTTCAAGAAATCAGTGGTTTTGAACAAGCTATGCATGCATTTGATGTCAGATCCTATCTTGAAGCCCTCGTTTACTACCTTTTTGCCTAACCTCGATCAGTAATTTGCTTTTAGCAAAGGGTTTTGTCCCCATCTGCTAATTTGTTTTACTTTTGCCACCATATAGAGCTAGGAAAAAAGAAAAAGTAACAACATTTTCTAAACCGAACAAATATGTGGTATCTATTTACTAAACCTACACAAATGAAATAATACATAACTCATTTTCATCTGACAAACTGCAAATTTCATTAAACATAATAGTGAAACAGCATACACTGAAAACTGCAAAACTTCAATAAACATAATACTACCAAAATAGATATCCAATAAATGAGACATGCACATAATAGTGAAAGAGCATACACTGAAAGCTGTTCGCATGACAGCAAACTCAGCACAAGTAACTGGAACAGTTAGCCGATCATTTGTCTTTTGGACATTATTCACAACATCTGCAGAAAAAGATAGAAATAAAATCAGAAGGTAATTTGTAAATAATAAAACAGTATTTCATTGAATTGCTTGAGAGAAGTTGAGGGTGAGGAAAATGGCCACATGTTTAAGACAGTAATGGTAAAAAAAGTAAGTGCATTGGAAAGAGATGAAAGACATGAAACTGTAACTAAACATCTTTAGTTGAATATCTTGCAGAAAGTGGAAATAAGTGGCTAGCCGCACTTGGAAAACTTACTAAGAGACATAAAATAACCACTGCTGTCACTATGTGCTTTAACTGACAAGCTTTTTCTAACCTCACCAGCATTGCTGAAAATATTAATGCGATTTGGACAAGTGTTATACACTTATATGCATATATGCAGTAACAAATGTACCAAAGGTCATTGAGAAAAACTATAACAAACTTTAACCTTTGTCGCATTGAAGGATCATGGAAGAATTCACAGGAATCATCAGGACCTAAATTCAGCAAAGCTCCAACCTCAGTGGCTGACAGAGCAAATATCTATATGTAGATCATCAGATCCGTAAGTCCAGCAAATTATCAAAAGAAAAAAAATTGAAAGGCGTCCATGCTAGAAATTTAGACATTGTATAGCGTTAATGAAAAACAAGGAAGGTGGTCAATAAAAAAGAGGCATTGAAAAAAGATGATTTTGTAGTACTTTAAGCAGCAAAAAACTCTCTGAGGTTCAGAAGTTTATTACACACCACTCATAGTGTTCGTACCAGATAGAAAGGGAAAGTATTGCTGTAATTAAGAAAATGAAAATATTACTTGCTTCTTTCCCCAATCATATTTGCGCTCACCAATAGCTGGAAAGAATGTCAACATAATAACACCTTTGCGAGCAACCATTAGACTTCCCAACTATGGAATGAAATTTACAAAAAGACAATTACTAAACTATGGTATGAAAATAACTTCAGAATATAAGTTGAAAGGGTTAAAGAAACATATACATCTGATTTACTGAATGTTGGAAGTGTTGGTGAAGCAGAGAGGGCAGCTTTGCCCTTGTATATTGTATATGGAGCAAATACCTTTTGCTGCAATGTTCCTAATGGAAAACTATACTCCATAAGACATAATATGTAAGAAAAAATTCATCATTGAATGTACATACTGAATTAGGGAGGTTAATTTTTTCAAATAATTTTGGTACCGTCAGCCACAATTTTTTTTGTCGCAGCTATTCCAGCCAGGGATGAGAACCCACGAAAGCTATAGTGTATAAGTAAAAGAAATTAGCTACAGAAACCATTTGACCAGTAAAAAACCCAATGCATGTTTTGACTTCAGCAAAGCAACACAGTGTAAATGTAGCAAGAAATTCAGAACAAATTAAAGAGTAAGCACACCATGCTATATAACATCTGTTAGTGAACCAAATCCTCAAATTATAATTGTCTTAGGCACGTACAAGAAGAATGTAACATCAAGTCTGCAATGACCTCCCACACGAAATGACTCATCATTTTCATTTCATCATTTTCATTTACCTTAGTGCCGCAAAGGCTCCCACCTACGGTGGGGTAAGGGGGTCGGATGTACGCAGTCTTACCCCTGTACTAAAGCACAAAGAGACTGTTTCCGGATGACCCATAGTGAAAATACCGTCCAAAATTGCATGGACCGGGTGTTGCTTCATAACAAAGAAGCGCGGACAGTTTAGTGAGACATTTTGCTTTATCCCATTCGAAATGACTATGAAATTTAATATGTAGCCTGAAATGACCAAGTGAAATATGGAATTCTGGAACGAAACAAATAGAATCCCCACCTCATGTGACAGACAGAGATGTTCATTTTATGCCCCAATTCTATGTTCCTTATGAACAGTTTGGCCGGACTAAATTCTTGAGACCAGCAAAGACAATAATAAAAAGGTGTTAGAAATGCTAAACCGTGACTACCAAGCATTGTGTTAGAAATGGAAGTCTATGGTAAAGGGAAACATCAGACATATGCATGAAGGTCTAGGTTTAAGAAAAGATAAACCCGTGATTGACAGAAGAAGAAGATAACAAATTTCACACAGATGAGAATCGGAATAAATACTCCGTAATAATTAGGAGAAGATAGGGGTTTTGGTTTACCTGGAGCCCAGTCTCTTTGAAATATTCAACATCCTGAGCTGAGATTTTGAGTGAAAGGAGGGAGGGAATGCTCGAGGCTGAGGACCCGTGTGTCCTCTTGAAATATTTGGCCTTTTCGTAAAACTGTGCTTCTTGGAGCGCTAGGTTGGAAAAACGGCTCAAGTTGGCTCACTCAACTTGAAATTAGAATAGTAAAATTTGCGCGTTTTTGAAGTTTGTGCAGATGACATAGAAATGAACAAAGCCACAAAAACATTGTTTTAAAAGAAAAGTAGAAGTTTTTTGGGATAAATAAAAAAGGAAAGTTGACAAAGTCCAGTGGAACGGTGTGAGTAACATCTTTTTTAAATTAGTCCTCGTTTTACCAAGGGAGAACCGTCAAATGGGTCAGTGTCTGTGTTATTTCAAAAATCTAAGTTTTTTAAATATAAAATCACCCAATCCAATCCTATATACTATGGAGTATCATATAAACCAAGTCCAATCAAAGAATATTTATTACGTGATTTGCTATTGGGAAAACTGTAAAATAGGTTCTCGAACTTTCATAAAAAAGTCAATTAAGCCCTTATATAGGAGATTCTGTCCGGTCGTCGCGATTTGGAGCGGTTCCCGGTGGAATTTTTTGATGAAATTTTTTGAGCATCTTATTCATCAAGTCTAGTTTACTGATACCAAATTTCAGCTAAAAATTTAATCCGGAGCGCATTCAAATTAATTCAAGAACGCAAAAATGCGCAGTTATCTTCAAGAATTAATTTGAATGTGTTCCCAATTGAAGTTTTAGTTGATATTTGGTATGAGTAAACTAGACTTGGTGAATAAGATGCTCACAAAATTTCATCAAAAAATTTCACCGGGAACTGCCCCAAATCGCAACGGCCGGACAGAACCTCATATAGAAGGACTTGATTGACCTTTTTATGAAAGTTTGAGGACCTATTTGACAGTTTTCCCTTTGCTATTTGTGAAATGTGTGACTAAATTATAGTGTAAGTTCACCCTAACTCACCAAATTTTCTGGATACTATGAAAATAATAAGATGAAGTAATGGCTCACCCAATTAGGGTGTCCTGGTGGTCTATATATATTAAACATAGAAATAGGAAAATTACAAATATGTCCCGATACTATAGATTATTACACACCCCTCAATCTGTACAAGGGAAACAACACGCAGATTGGAACGTAAAAATTCAAAACGCTGACTGGATAAGTTCTTAGTGAAAATATCAGCTAATTGTAACTGCGTTGGAACATATTTGACCACCAGATCTCCATGAGCAACTCTTTCTCTGACACAGTGGTAATCAATCTTGATATGCTTACTGCGGTCATGTTGAATGGGATTCACAACTAAATAAGAGGCAGACACATTATCACAGTGAAGTTGAACCGGTGTGGAAAGCTGAATGCCCATCTCAGACAGGAGTGAGCGGATAAAAATAGTGTCCTGAACAATGTAGACTATGGCACGGTACTCAACTTCATTAGATGATTTAGAAACATTTGGTTGCTTCTTGGAACGCCATGAAATAAGATTGGGATCCAGAAAAATAGCATAACCAGTGGTGGAGCGACTGTTGTCCGGACAACCTGCCCAATCAGCATCAGAACAGGCCACAAGAAGAGAGATGTCACGTTTGGCCTGAAACCACAAGCCATGATCTGTAGTACCATGCAAATATCTGTAAATTTGCTTGACAGGCAAAAGATGAGTAATATGTGGTGCATGCATAAATTGAGAAACCAAATGTAGAGCATAAGTAATATCAGGTCTAGTTAAAATCAAATATTGTAAAGCATCTACCATACTTCGGTACTCAGTAGCATCAGTAAGAAGTTCACCATCTGTGAGAGAAAGAGTAGTACGGGACGGTAAGGGTGTACGAACTGGTTTGACAGTATGAAGATGAAACCGGCGTAATAAATCAAGGATATATTTTTGTTGAGATATAAAGAGACCCTAGGATGTACGCCGGGTTTGAAGGCCCAGAAAAAATGAATGTCACCCAAGTCCTTCATGGCAAACTGGGTAGACAAAGAATTAATGATGGAGCGGACAAGTGGTAGCGAGGAGCCATTAATTAAAATGTCATCCACATAAAGAAGAATGTAAATAACCTAAGAATGCTGACGGTAAACAAACATAGAGGAATCAGATTTACTTTGAGTGAAACCATGAGATAAGAGAAACCCACTGAATCTGTGAAACCAGGCTCGGGAGCCTGTTTAAGACCATATAATGCCTTTTTGAGACGACACACATGATGAGGGAAAGAAGGGTGAACAAAACCTGGAGTTTGTCGCATATAAACCTCTTCTGTGAGATGCCCATGAAGAAATGCATTTTTAACATCTAATTGACGAATACACCACCCAAGAGAAACAACAATAGATAACACAAGACGTACAGTGGTGGGTTTGACTACAGGACTAAAAGTGTCAGTAACATCTACACCAGCCTGCTGCTTAAACCCTTGAGCAACTAAACGCACTTTGTGGGGCTCAACAGTCCCATCAGAATTATATTTCGTCTTATAAACCCATTTACAACGAACCACATTTTGCAAGCCATCCCAAGGTACTAATTCCCAAGTTTGATTAGAAAGTAGCGCATTAAATTCATCGGCCATGGCAGCCCACCAAATAAAATGTTTTTGAGCTTCTGAAAAACACGTAGGATCATCCAGGGGTGAAACTACACTTAAATTAAAAATCATTTTGGGCTTATAAATACCAACCTTAGCGCGAGTTTGCATTGGGTGGTGATTAACTAGAGGAAGGGTTTTTGAGGAGGTGAAGGGCTGGATGATGGGCTGGATGAAGGGCTGGACAGTGGGCTGGACTCAGGAGTGGAAGGGGGACTGGACAGTGGGATGGGTGGACTGGGTTGTGTGCTGGACAGTGTGCTATGCCGTGTATGGGCTGTGGAGCTGGGAATAGGCAGCGGCTGGGTTTCGGATGGGTGAACTGCCTGGACCGAGGAGGGAGTGGCTGGGCTAGGAGATGGTGAAGGAGCTGGACGGGCTGCTGGACGTTCCAGCGGGGGCAATGCCAAGGGAGTAGGTGAAGGCAGAAAACTGGATAGAGGCACACGGGATAATTGGCTAGGAGACGGGGTTGTTGAAATAAGCTTAGAGTAAGGAAAATTATCCTCAAAAATTTGTACATCACGACTAATATAAACTCTACCAGAAATGGGATCTAGACAACGATACCCTTATAACCCGGGGCATAGCCAATAAAGACACGTTGTATAGAGCGAGGTGAGAGCTTATTGGAAGACTTGGCAATGAAATTAGGAAAACAAGCACACCCGAAAACACGAAGAAAAGAAATTTCAGGAGATTTATTAAAAAGTTTTTCAAAAGGAGTTAAATTATTGAGGATGAGGGTAGGTAAACGATTTACAATATAGGTAGCCGTATACAGAGCATCAACCCAAAAAGTAGAAGGAATTGAAGATTCAATTAACATGGTCCTAGTTAATTCAAGAAGATGCATGTGTTTACGTTCTGCCACACCATTTTGAGCAGGAGTGTCCGGGCAAGATTTTCTAAATAAAATACCGGATTTTAAGAAATGATTATTAAAAATGGTATTATCAAACTCCCCACCCCCATCACTCTGAAAAGCCTTGATTTTGCTATTAAAAATATTTTCTACAAGCATTTGAAAATTACAAAAATGAGTGAATACCTCAGACTTGTGCCGCATAGGATAAATCCAAGTACAACGAGAAAAATCATCAATGAAACATACATAGTACTTAAAACCCAAATTAGATAAACAGGCGATTGCCAAACATCAGAATGAATAAGTTTCAGTGGCGCAATACAAGTATGAATAGAATCCTTAAACGGGAGTCAGTGGGATTTACCCAACTTACAAGAAACATAATTACGAGAAACCGAAATTAATTTATTTTGCCGAGGTTTTTGTAAAACTCGATCACCACAATGCCCTAAACGTTCATGTCAAGTAGGTCCAGACACTAAGGTCGCTTGTAGAGCATGGAAGGGATAAAGATGGTCTTTATTGGAGCCCTGAAGAAGATGCACCCTCGTCTGATTGTCCTTAACAGAAAAAGAATTTTTATTAAAAAACACCGTACAATCATTATTCGCACACAATTTATGAATAGACAGTAGATTATATTTTAAGTGTGGGACATGATAAACGGAGTTTAAAGAAAGCGGACGACTAGGCGTAAAAATTTTAAGACTACCAACATGAGCAATGGGTAATTTAGTACCATTAGCAACTTGCACTGAATTTGGGCCGGTGTAAAGGTGTTTACAAGAAAGAATACCTTCGTGAGGGGTCATATGAGCTGAGGCTCCTGAGTCAGGATACCACATAGATGCATTATGCTCACCCGTAGGAAGAGCAGCGAGAGCAGGAGTAGAATTACCCACAAATCTTGGACACGTGAGAGCAGGGTGACCTGGAGAGAAACAGATTTAGCAAACAATTGGCGCAGGAGTATGAGAATAAGTATTGTCCATAGATGGGAAACCTGCACTGACATGATTAGTACCACAAAGTAGACATATGATTAAAGTTTGAATAACTAGTCAAGTGATCACTTAAAACTGTACCTGGGATCCCATTCTGTTGCGGACCACGAACCTGCTGACCGCCATAAACCTGTTGCCCTGGGAACTGCTGACCGTGAGGCAGGGGAACGAGAGGTGGCTGATGTCCGCCATAAGCCTGCTGCTGGCCGCCAGGAGCTGGATGCGGCTGTCCCCCATAGCCACGGCCACGACCTCGCTGCCCACGACCGCGCTGACCACTGCGATAACCACGACCCCCGGGATGACGTCCAGTCTGACCACGAGCTGCACCCCCTCGTTGAGGAGCCGCGGCAAAAGCCTGATGAGACGTCCCCGGATCTTGAGCACGCAAAAAAATATTCCTTTGCTCTTGAGTAACTAAAATTGGATGCAAGTTTTCAAGAGTAAGATCCCCCGAATATAGTTAAGGATGGTAAGCAAGGATGCGTATTCCGGACCCAAACCAATAATAGTGTACTCAAGTAAATCACGACGGCTAACAGGAGAATTTATGGCATTCAAGGCATCAACCAACAATTTAATTTCCAAGAGATATTGATCCATGGTTTGTGTTTCCTTCTTTTTAATGTGGGAAATTTGCCCCTTAAGTTCAATAGCACGAGCACGACATGCACTCATAAACCGTGTTTCAAGGGATTCCCATATACGCGCAGAAAATTTTAGATGATAAACATGCATTAAAATATCCCTTGACAAAGTAGCAAAAAGCTAGGATCTGACAGTCTGACCAATCTTAAGCCAGTGATGATATTCAGAATTCGGAATCTCGCGCCCAGAAAAAGCATGCGTGAATTGCGGCGGTGCCAAAATTGATCCGTCTAGAATCCCAAGAAGATCGTGGGAGACTAGAAAAGACTCAGCCCGCCACGGAAGATAATCTTCAACCACATTTATCGAGTAGTCACAATATTAGTGACATTGGGAGTGGAAAATCCCAATTGAACTGCGAGAGAAGCCAAAAAGAAGGATTGGGAGGAAAACCTGGGAGTTGCGTGTTGGGCTGTTGCTGCAGAGGATAGGTGCCCGCTTCACCGCTTGACCAGAGAAGGTGGAGCCGGAGAAAAGAGGCAGCGGTGAGAGCCGCTGATCCAAGACCGAAGCTCTGCCAGGCGGAGGAGGAAGAGAAGCCGCAGGTGGAGAAGATGCTACTGCTGCCGTTTGCGGTGTCCAAGAAAAAGGCTCAGGCATGTTGAATAGATGATACAACGTCAAAGGCGGTGGCAAAGGAGAGTGCCCGGTCGAGAAACGTTGTTGTATGACCTGCAGCGAGGACATGGTAGAAGAGAGGGGTTGTGTCGAAGCTACAACCGTCGGTGCCGTGGAGGAAGAAAGCGGTTGTGTTGAAAACGGCGCTGGGTGGATGGAGGTGATGTCCGTCATGGTGGGTGCGGACGAAGACGAAGGCACAGGAACTTTCGTCGAAGAAGAATCCATCGTTGAAAAGAACGGCTGTGTACTAGGTTTAACCTAGGCAGCTGATACCATATGAAAATAATAAGATGGAGTAATGGCTCACCCAATTAGGATGTCGTGGTGGTCTATATATATTAAACATAGAAATAGGAAAATTACAAATATGTCCCGATACTATAGATTATTAGATACGTCATTGTTGGCGAGGTGGCTAGATAATTTACGTATAAATTGGTTAGCTATAAATTTGATTTATAAACTGAGGGAAGAGAATTATGTGATTGATTGTTTTCCCTTAAACGCATACTCGAGGTTCATATAGATTGTACTCACATGTCTTGGTTTAAGTTTCTCATTTGCATTATTTGGACGCCTCAGTTAAGGTTTCTTACTTTTGTTTTGGTAAATAATTAACACTTTTTAAATGATCATTAATAATTATATGTTAAAAAGGTGAATATATAACATCACATTCGTCACAAAAAACCTCTTTATATTATATTTCCATCAAAATTGTTTATCAAAATGTACTCGTATTATCTTATTTAATTATATTTAATTATTGGTATTATTTAAATATACATAACATTTTTAAATGAGAAATTTAACTCTCCGTTGGGCAGTTTTGAAGTTTTTCAGAAGTGGGGATTGCCGCAAAGGAGCTTCTCTGTCACGCGTTATGGATAGACATAGCAGTAAAGTGAGTTTGGTGGCTTCGCTGCAGGCCGTTAAGCAGGGTTGCGGCAAGACATACAATCAGATTGCAGCGGAGACTGACTTGACCAATGTTTATGTAGCTCAGCTCTTGAAATGTCAGGCCCAGCTCAAGCCCGAGACTGCCTCCAAGCTCCAGGCGGCGCTGCCTTTGCTGACCGTTGACCACCTTCAACAAATGATGCTCCCTCCCATGAGATCCTATGACCCCACTCTAATTCAAGATCCCTGTGTTTACAGGTGACCCTTTCCTCTCAATTCTATAGGTTTATTGC
Organism: Cuscuta europaea; assembly: GCA_945859875.1. NCBI lineage: Eukaryota > Viridiplantae > Streptophyta > Magnoliopsida > Solanales > Convolvulaceae > Cuscuta > Cuscuta europaea. The sequence continues at coordinate 6,621,031 of CAMAPE010000052.1, forward strand.
GCTTTAATTTGTGCTAACTTTGCGTTTTTGGAATTGTTCAGTTTGACAATTTGTATGGGCATTTAAAAGCTAAAAAGCAATGGTCTTAACTCTTAAGTCAATCCACACCTGAGACACAAGCTCACATATTACATTTGGATCACCCCTCCTCCTCAGGCTTAGTTTATAGTGTGTTGAAAAGTCAATGACAAAGGAGTGCTCTATGATGGGTAGAATTCTCTAGAAATAAGTACTACGTGTTAAATAAGAGTTAGCTAGAAATACTCTAGATTGTAATTAATGTGAGAATACTCTAGAATGTAATTAATGTGGGAGGTTTTAGAAACACTTTCACCTTCCTTAGAATAGTATAAAACTATAAATAGAGGTGGATGGACACAACTCCATCATCATCAAGAGAGTGAAGGATCCTCAAGAGTGAGTTAGAGACTTTCCATCTTTGTACTCCATATTTCATACTATCGTATTAATAAAATTGTCTTTACTCCTCAGGTCTCAACATAGTGTAAGTGTAAACTAATCTTACTTCATAAGAAGAAAACTGCTAAGGTAGCCATTTGCCCATTTTATTGCAGTCCTAATTTTCTAAAGAGCCCGTATGAGTAAATTTTAATAAACTCAAAGTATTAACTAAAAGGCGAAATAAAATTAGGTAAGTCCTATAAAATCAACATTAAAGGGATGTATTGAATATGGATTGTGGTGAATTTTTTTTAATCCGTGGAGTTTTAAAAAAGTCAATGGATTTTTAAATCCATAGACTTTTTTATGAATGAATTCTATGGACTTTTAAATCCATGGATAAGTTTATTGACTTTCAAAAAGTCCATAGACTTTTAAATGCGGACCACCACTCCTGGTCGTCGAAATTTTCACCTAGACCGCCGCTCACGATCTGCCCGCCCGCCTCCGTCACTTGAGTTCCCCGCTGTCGTCATCGGACTGATCCGCCATCAACAAAGTCGATTTGGTTATGCAAGGGAATTAGGGACAATTACTTATATTAATTAATTAATTAAATTAGGGGTGAATATGTAATATTTAGTCCTATTTAATGAAAATCAAACATGTGATCATACTTTAAGAAGAATGCTACTCTGTATGTTTTAGTCCTACCCTGAGTAATTTCCTCTTTATAATACAGAGTATGATAAGAAACAAACAAACAAATAAACAAACAAACAAATAAATAAATAAATAAAACAAATGTAATTCATATAGCAACACAAAGTTCTACAAGAATAAATGAAGCATAAGAATCCAAATTTATTTTTATTAAAAAAACTCAAAGTTTCAAGAATGCTCAAGAATTTTGATCATTTTATTAATGAGTAAAAACATTAATCGTTACACAACCGTTACACTCATTACTACATGTGGTACAAGCATAGTTGTAATCAAGTTTTTCTTCTTAATAATTGTTTTCTTTTCATTTCTATCTTGTAAAATTTTGTGTACTTATTTACGGTTATATATTTATTAATTTAAAATTATATTTTTATGTGTTAGCGATTTAACGATGAAAGAAAATAATAGTTAAAATATTTATTTTCTTAATGGTTAAGTGACGACGTACCAGAATTGCACTGATGTAATATTATCGATTCTTATACCAGTTCTTCTTGAAACTTCTAGAATCGAACCAGTATGGGATTAACGAATCGAGGGGGTGGGGCAAGCTGAAGAAGAACAAGAACGGAAGGAGAGGGGTGGGGCGAGCTGGGCTGAAGAAGAAGAAGAAGAAAGATTGAAGGGGAAGGGGTGACTTGGATAAAGAAGAGGAGAGTTGGGGGGTGGGGAGTTGGGGACGGGATGAATAACCGATATAAGAAAAGTCCACAGAAATCTTTAGTGAGGAGAAGATATAATCGAAGAGAATTAATGTATTAAAAATGAGTTAAAAGTCCGCGAGAATCCATGATTTTAGAAATCCATAAGAATGAACGGAACTTTGAATATGCCTAGACTTTTATAGACTTTTAAAAGTCTACATTGAATACACCTAGACTTTTGTAGACTTTTAAAAGTTCACATTGAATACATGCCTTGCTGGACATAGCAGTTCTTTCCCCACATTTTTGGTTGGAGAAATTCAAAATCTTATTATGACTACACGTCTAAGGCCAACCGCAATCCATTCTGTCGATAAATAAAAATTTTCACCAATTTATACGTATTCACTCAATGAATATAGTTTTTCCTGCAATTCAGAACCGTCAAATTATATATCCTTACTTTTATTATTTTACATCGATTTTTGTCAAACTTATTTTTGCGAATAATTATGATTTTAAAAAGTAAACATTTCGATGTAAAAGTACGTAAATTTGGAGTTTAATATTTCTATTGTTATTTCAGATCTATTTTTGAAAAAATAACTAATAGATGTAAAAAGAATATTTTAACTATGATATTGGTGTCAAATGAAAGATAATAAAAAATTATAAATTTTGATATATTTTTTATAAAAATAGGAGACCAAATAAAAATGTTATAACACATTTAAAAAAAGAAGATTTTTTAACTTGGCTCCTACTAGCTGTCTGTGTCATCACTAGAGCATATCCTCTCTTTTCTCCGGATGTGCTTCTTCCAGCTAAGTCAATCGGGTGAATGAGGGGTGCCAAATCCCCGCACTTGACGTGCCAATGAACCACTTTAGCACCCTGTTATACATGGGTTGCACCTCTTTTTAAGGTGAAAAGCTTAAAATTAGCCTTTTCACCGTTGCAGGCAGCCTAAGAAGCATAGAAACTCGCATAACTCATGTTTTGATGTTTTCGAAAAGTTAGGCCTGTAAGAGATATTTCCAGTTTTTCAGAAAACGTGTTACCAAAAAAATTGCTGGAAAACTGGAGAAAGGAAAACAGAAAATTGCGTTTAACAAATCATTTTTAAAAACCAAAAAATGAGATATGTCTATGTTTTCCTTAATTAATTGGAGAAGTGACTTTTACTAGTTTTCTAAAATTGGAAAACACGTGTGCCGTTGTGCCGCTGCTATGAATTTGCATACTTACGCCTAGTGTTGGATCTGGTCCGGTCAACGACCCTACCATCCCTATATGGTCCGCTCAATGACCTGGCGGTCCAGTTCGGTCATTGACCTGACGATCTATGTCCGGTCCGGTCGATGGCCGAGCAATGCCGGTCCAGTCCGATCAACGACCCGACGGTCCCGGTTTGGTTGACGACCCGGTTGTCTCGATCCGGTCCGTTCCATGACCCGACATCCCCTGTCAGGTCCAATCAATGACCCCACGGCTCTGTCTGGTCCGATCCACGACAAGGCACAACTTGTTTAGTCCGATCGACGACCGGGCAATCCAGGTCCTATCCGGTCTAATCAATGACTCAACGGTCCCCGTCCGGTCCGGTTAATGTCCTGGCGGTCCCAGTCTTGTCCGGTCAACCACTCGGCTATCCCCATCCTGTATAATCAATGACTCAACGGTCCCCGTCCGGTCCGGTTAATGACCCGACGGTCTGTGCTCGCTCCGATCGACATTTGGGCAGTCTCGGGCTAGTCCCGTAAATGACCCGACGGTCCCTGTCTGGGCCGGTCAATGACCCGGCGGTTCAGTCTCGGTTTTTTGAAATCATTTTTTAAATTGAAGAGTTTTAAAAGAGCCGTTGAGTTGTCAACCAATAGGGAAATGAGAAAAGAATTCATCAAATTAACTGTTGAGAATAGAAAACTATATGTGGGACATAGTACCCCTACTTGGGTTGTGCTAGGTTTGGTTCTAGACTGGGACCGTACTTTTGGTCTTTTGGTCGGTCACAGAATCGGATGAAAATTGTATGAACATGTTTTCAGATTTGAAAACGGAAAACTAAAAAATGAAAACAAAAAAATTGGAGATCGAAACACCGGAAAATGAAAACAGAAAATTGGAGAACGGAAAACAGAAATAGAAAATTGGAAAATATCTCTTTTAGTAAACAGACCCTTACATTTCCATTTCTGTGTTGTTTCCCTAATCTTTTTGCATTTCACAAACATTGTTTTTTCCCCTTTTGATGGGATTTCTTGTTAGCAACTTGTGGTTTTTGTGCTACTTGTTGTTTTTTGTGGGTTGTCTTCCTTGCAATATATTGCATTTTAAGTTTGACTATGTACGATAATTTTATTATTTGAAGATAAACACTATTTTTCTTTGGCTATGCAGCAAAGTCTATATGAATAAATATGTGCATATACGAAAACAATATAAACATTTCCTTATGTTTTAAGACCTGTCATAGAGAGCAGGGAGAGCAGGGCCGGCTAGAGCAATTATGAGACCCTAGACGGTCATGCAGAAATTTTGTTTTAAATATGTTTTATTTAACCCAATGATATAAAAAATAGCAATTAAATATAAGTAAATTACATATAAAATACATCATATACTATTAACACAGTGAGAATATTCTTCGAAATCAGAAGATCAAAGTTGATGAAAAAATACAAAGAGCCCTAGAGGGAGAAGGTTTTGTGCTTACATACAACATACCGATCGATAGAGCCGGAAAGTGATTTCATGACCCAATCATTTCTTAATTTTTTTCTTTTTCTTTGTACATCTTGATTCATATTTTGTTTTCCAATCATCACAAAACATAAAATTTCATTCAAAATAATACTATCACTAAATATAAGTTAATGGTTCATAGATATAAATTTAATTCACTAAATTTAATCAAATATAAAAAATTATAAGTATGTTCAATATTTCGATGAATCAAAATAACAAATTACAATTTCAATTATTCAATGAGCATTCAAATATATTTAGAATACTCATTATCCTAAATCCCTAGCCCTACTGCCCTAGCCAACAAAGAAAAAAAAGGAAAAAAGAGCAAATAAGCCCACATACTAACCAAACAAGTCAAATAAGCCCTTGTATAAGAGACTTTGTCCCACCATCACCATTTGGGGCAGTTCGCGGTGGAATTTTTTGATCAATTTTTTTTGAGAATCTTATTCATCAAGTCTTGTATACTTATACCAAATTTCAGCTAACAATTAAACATGGAAGGCATTCAAATAAATTCTTGAAGATAACTGCACTTTTAACTGCGCAGTTATCTTCAAGAATTCATTTGAATGTCTTCCCGATTGAATTTTTAGGTGAAACTTGGTATGAGTAAACTAGACATAATGAATAAGATTCTAAAAAAAAAATCATCAAAAAATTACAAAGGAAACTATCCCAAATGTTGACGGCCGGACAAAGTCTCCTAAATAAAATTTAATAAGCTTATTTTATAAATTGGAGGCCCTTAAAATTTGGAGGCCCTAGACACTTGTCTAGGGTAACTCCCCCTATGACCGGCCCTGAGGGAGAGCAGGGGGCTGTGTGGAAAAGGAGGGTCCGAGACCCAAGGGGCTGTCGGTTTACTGCAGGCGGGAACGGGCTTGAGCCCACCTTCGTGGGCTGGTTGCGGGCTGCTTAATCAATATTTATTATTTTTAATTGGCTAAAGGGTTAAATAGGTACACGAACTAACTTAAAGTGTTCAATTAGCCCCTTATTTAGGAGGTTCTGTCCGGCCGTCGCCAATTGGGGAATTTCCCGATGGAATTTTTTGATGAATTTTTTTGAGCGTCTTCTTCATTAAGTTTAGTTTATCCATATCAAATTTCAGCTAAAAAATAAATCGGGAAGACAGTCAAATGATTTTCCGAAATGTACTGCGCTGTTTAACTGCGCAGTTATCTTCAAAAAATCATTTGACTGCCTTCCCGGTTGAATTTTTAGCTGAACTTTAGTATCGGTAAACTAGACTTAATGAAGAAGATGCTCAAAAAATTTCATCAAAAACTTCCACCGGGAACAGCCCCAATTGGCGACGGACGAGCAGAACCTTCTATATAAGGGGCTAATTGAACACTTTAAGTTAGTTCATGTACCTATTTGACCCTTTAGCCTTTTTAATTTTGCTGTTTTGTTTCCTATTTGGAGTTAATTAGAATTTCTATTATTTGTTTCCTATTAGGAGTTAATTAGGATTTCTGTTATTGGTTTCCTATTTGAAGTTGATTAGGATCTCTATTATTTTCTTTCCTAGTTGGAGTTGATTAGGATTTCTAGGATTTTGATTCCTAGTTTCATAACTAGTAGATGAGTATTTTTTATGGGTATTTAAACCCTTGTTAGGATTCATTCGAGCTCATCTTGGAATAAAATTGGTTTTAGCCTTTTGGCTCTGGGCAACGATATTTTTATCATTGATTATCTGGGCAACGGTTTACCCCGTTGATTTTATTTTTCTGTTACACAACAATTGGTCCGGTCTATTTCCATCATTTGCAATGGAGCCAAAGATTCATTATTTTTTGGCTTGAGATTATGATGGAATAAATCAAAATGGCTCACTAAACTGTCTGCGCTTCTTTGTAATGAAGCAGTCAGTCCATGCAATTTTGGACGCGATTTTCACTATGGGTCATCCGGAAACAGTCTCTCTGTGCTTTAGTATAGGGGTAAGACTGCGTACATCCGACCCCCCTTACCCCACCGTAGGTGGGAGCCTTTGCGGCACTGGGGTAAATGAAAATGATGATGAACAATTGGTCCGGTCTGCCGGATCCCGTCCCGCCAAGATGACGAGAACACAAAACGATCATTTGAGCGAACTGGAGGCCGAACAAACCCTAATTAAAGAGAAGTTTGATGCGCAAGGACTAAAGCAAGATGTGCAGGGACTGCTGCTGGAACAACATGGAGCCCTGCTTGCGGAAATCGCACCTCCCTGGCAGCGATCGCTAAGGCCATGGTGCCGCCAGAAAAGACGCCGACATCAGCCAGCGGCAACAGCTCTTCTGCGCATTTCGCTTTTGTGCACGTGATCGATGAAGGCTTGCGCAACACGACAACAACCTTGCTTCCCTCGTTCGACGGCGCAGATCCGATCGGGTGGATTGTTAGGGTTGAACAACAGTTCGAAATTAATCAAACCCTACATGAGAGGAAAGTGGCAGCAGCTACGGTAGCCATGGAAGGGGCTACCCTGTACTGGTTGACCTAGTTGAAGGCACGGAAACCAAGCCTGACTTGGGAGGAATTCAGAGATGCACTGGTGGCCCGTTTTGATTCACGGTTCAAGGGCAACCGATTTGAACGGCTGTTCGGGGCCAAATAGTTGGGGACCATAGAAGAATACAATAACCTTTTTGTGCACTTGGCCAGTCAGGTTCCTGGGCTGTCCGAGGATCATTATTTGGGGTATGTCATGAACGGGCTGAAGGGACCGATTCGGGGATCCTTACGATTGTTGCGGCCAAACAGCTTGAAGATTGCAATGCAATTGGCCAGAGACATTGATGTCCTTTCAAGATGGAGACTGGGAAAGTGAACCCTTCGACACGAACTTGCATTCGAGCAGTTTTTCGCGCCCAAGTGGCAGTAACACCAAGACCATAGGTGGTGGCAGCTTAAGAGGATCAAATGGCAGCTTTCCTAAAGACATTGGGCAGCCTTTGGGGACAAAGTCAGGGCTGTCCGGGCAGCCCACGACACGCTCTCAGTTCACTCGACTTCTGCCGAAAGAGTTTGCAGAATTGCGGGCGAAAGGATTATGCTTTAGGTGTAAGAAACCATTTACACCGGGGCATGATTGTCCCTTTAAGCAGCTGCGGGTAATGATAACCGAGGAGGATGAAGAGTTGGACCTCCAACAGCATGAGTACTGTGAAATAACCGGTCAGGAAAGGGTTCAGGAAAGAGAGGAAGGATATTTTCCAGTCTATTCTATGTCTGGAAATTTCAGTTCGCCGTCTGTGTGATTTCAACCTTGAGGACAAGGTTATTTTGAAGGAGGATGGATTGATAGAGAGCAGGGGGCTGTGTGGAAGAGGAGGGTCCGAGACCCAAGGGGCTGTCGGTTTACTGCAGGCGGGAACGGGCTTGAGCCCACCTTTGTGGGCTGGTTGCGGGCTGCTTAATTAATATTTATTATTTTTAATTTCCCTGATTTGTTTCCTATTTGGAGTTAATTAGAATTTCTATTATTTGTTTCCTATTAGGAGTTAATTAGGATTTCTATTATTTGTTTCCTATTTGAAGTTGATTAGGATCTCTATTATTTTCTTTCCTAGTTGGAGTTGATTAGGATTTCTAGGATTTTGTTTCCTGGTTTGAGAACTAGTAGATGTGTATTTAAACCCCTTGTTAGGATTCATTCGAGCTCATCTTGGAATAAAACGGTTAGGATATTTTTATTTTTCTGTTACACAACAACCTGTTTTCTTATCACATCTTCTCGTTTCAGGCTTTGTGGCACTGAGTTATATTTAATACTCCGTATATTGCACAATAAACAAAGGAGTAAAGTGTTACGAAATTCGAATCAGCTTTGATGAACGAAATAAAAATAAAATGAGATAGGACAGTGCAATAGTCTCTTTACCTAGTTTGTTTACTCTGAAGGGGAGCTACCTAGTCCAAGTCTTTGGAGCGGCTACTTGTCAAAATGATAAGGGACAGATTGCCCCCTATTCAACAGTACAACACCCTTGTGGCTGTGGGGGTAACTTCCCTGGACCCTCGCCTTGTGAGGGATACCAATGTGCCCTTTTTATCTATGTGTTACATATGAAATAAGTTAAATAGGGATGCAATCCTATGAACCAAAGGAAACGTGACATCTTTCCACAAAGTTGGGTTGCCATGAATGAGCTTTATTATCAAGTACTGCTTCATATCCAGTACGCACAACCCAACCCAACATGAGATAATGATTGCCACTGCCAGCCCCCATTGGTTCCATCCTATGAGTTATTGCACATTAGCGTTGTTATTGAAGCGGTAAAAGTTTTGTGTTCGGATTGCATCTCAGTTTTGATTTCCCTCTATTTAATTTGAAGAAAAAAAGGAAGAATAGCATCATTGAACTTTCTAGCTGCAATCCTTCATTTTTCTCAGTAAGCACTCTATAAATTTGTATTTCTGTTTTAACAGACTGAATGAAGCTGTCATGCATTTTGGAGAGAGCATTAAAGAAATCATTAATGAGGAGTTTGGTGATGGCATGTAAGTTTCTAGTTCTGGTGTTTTGGATTTTAGAATAATATATAGTTTTCATTTTTGGTTGTTTATCATATTTTATTTTAATTCTCAGCATGTCAGCTATAGACTTCTACTGCTCAGTTGATAAATTAAAAGGTGTAGATGGCAATGATCGTGTTGTTGTGACTTTTGATGGGAAATACTTACCATACAGTGAGCAGGTTAGTTTCATGTTGGTTGCCAAAATGGACTCACAGACATGCAAAACGATTATTCATTTATTCCCTGTTACAACCAAAACTCCCCCTCACTCTTTTTGGCGCGCTTTATTTGACAATTCACTATTTTAAGTTAAGTTAGCTGTTTGTATTAATTGCGGAGTAGCTGTTTTGACCAACTTTTTAGTTGCTTCTTCATACATGCATGTTTGATAATAGAAACAATAAATAAAAATATAAAAAACCAAGTTAAAATGTACGGAGTAATGGGAGCATATATACTTTTCTACTCATATCCTTCATGAACATTTTACATCTGAAAAACTAATCGTAAACAACTAAGTTACCAAACATTTGACTTCAATCCGCTAATGATAGCGACCGGTCAAAAGAACTAAAGTATCAGCTCGTGTCAATCCGTTGATATAATCACCTATAAACAACGACCAACTGCTGATTGACAACACCCCCATAGTAAACCGAAATGAATTTGAGTTCTTGGTTATATGTTAAACCACAATTGATGGCAATGATGTCCAAACTAGCTGTTTTACATTACGAGATTTTTCTTGTACAAATTTTAACACATGTTACTTTTGGATTGAGGCTGATCATTAGTTACTTCTTAGTTTCTTTGTTTTTGCTATGTGCTAATAGATTAGAAGAAATATTACTTTAAAATCTAGTTCGGCTCGATTTTATGATAGTGGTGTTCGTGTATGGGCTAAAAGCTCGACGAGCTGAGACTCGGGTTCAACTGGTAAAAAAAGAGTGCTCTTTGTGATATTGTGAGCTCGAACATTGGTCATTTTTGTCCATTTTCATGGGTTGACCACAAGGTTGCACATCAGATAGAACGAAACAATTTAAAAGCAGCATAGTTCTTTGCGAGAAACATTTTCATACAATGCAAGTTTTAGTAAATGCGTTTAACACATATGTACATATGTGTTTAATATATTCTTCTTCATACTGATTGTAGTTTAAGTACATTTGCATTTAATTATAAGCATATCATTCAGTTTGTCTTATTATTGTGTACTTATATCCGTCTTCTGACAGTGAGAGCACCTTGAATGCAGTTTTAGAAAACAATTCTTCTTAAACAATTTCATTCGACTATATTGATGCCATATATATTAGTTTTATCTCCTGACTCACTTTTTTCTTTGCGTTTTTTAGAAATCTGAGAACATGATGTCAAAACCGCAACCAAAAGAAGAGTAGGCCAGTAAACTAGTTTCTGTTGTACTTCTTTTCGTTGCTAATAAAATTGCCTGCGTGCTTTCCTGAAAAAAAGAAAAGTGAGCCTATTTTCATTGTATACAGTTATTATTACTTGCCTATATTTTATGTGTACGAATTGCTGACTGCTTTATCAGCATATTGTAGTTGGAATAAGCAACTAGTGTAATTTGTCTCAATATCTCTTGGGCAATGCCTAATGCTTTAAGATCATTACGAAAAAGGTGATATACTGAATATATATACTCCGTAGTAAATAGTAATACATACGGACTGGAGACCTAAACTAGAGGTGTTCTTATAAGTTTAATAAGTTACTAGGGATGACATGGATAAAAGTAATATAGAGTGGATTGTACGCATAGAGTTCGAGACTTGGCCGGAAATTGGAATGGTATTGTCGGTTGAAACATTTATATATATAGTTATTGTAAAGTTCTGAATCTTCCAGCTCAGTTCTCCAATTTCATCCACAAAGGATGAATAACACCACTATGATCACAAGGGGGGAGAGGGGCGTCAGCCAGCAGGCTATTTCCGGCCAAATATCTCCGGTGAACCCAAAAGAAAAGCTCGGACTGATTTTGGGGGATTAGGTTTCGGCGCTCCACACAAAACGGAGAAAGGAGAATTATTTATAAGCCAAGGTCAAAAACTCAGGTAAGGTAACTTCAACAAGGAAAGAAGGCGGAAGGGAGGATATGCGCAGGGCTAACGAGGATTGAATAGAATCGGTAAGTCCAACCCTGGGCCGGGTACAACCAAAGAATAAATGGGCTTACGGAAATAGTTGGGCCAATACCTAACACATTCTCCACCTTATTGGACCATAGTGGCTTAGAGTAAAAACTCAAACACAAACATGAGACTCATCATCGCTGGATTGCCCGAATGATCACAAAGACACATTCAGGCAAAAGGGGTAAGATCATCAGGCAACTTATCCACAATCAATGTTTAATGTGCGTTTGCACGACAACAACTTTTCGGCAGAGAGACATTTAGTCCCCATGTCAGCAGGATGCCAGGATTAAATTCAGACGGAATTTTAATCAACTTGATATCACCTGCACTAACAATATCACGTATAAAATGAAATCTAACATCAATATGCTTAGTTCTATCATGAAAAACAGGGTTTTTGCACAGTTGAATAGCAGATTGACTATCAGAAAACACACAAATGTCTTGCTTAAGACTACCAATCTCCCTTAGGAGACGTTTAAGCCAAATGGCTTCCTTAAACGCTTCGGTAGCGGCCACATACTCGGACTCAGTAGTGGATAGGGCAACAATGGGTTGAAGTTGAGACTTCCAACTAATGCATGACCCGCAAAGAGTAAACACATAAGAGGTAGTGGATTTCCTATTGTCTCTATCGTTAGCAAAATTCGAATCCACATACCCACTCAACTTAACACCCTCAGAGCACCTAGTGAAAACCAACCCATGATTAACAGTAGATTTCAAGTACCTAAGCAACCACTTAAGAGCATTCCAATGAGGCAAACCAGGATTAGACATATACCTACTCAAACAACTAACATCATAGACAATGTCGGGTCTAGTACTCACCATGAGGTACATCACAGACCCAATAACATTGGAATAAGGCACATATTTCATTTTAACAATTTCAGGAGCAGTCTTGGGGGACTGATCCTTACTTAACACAAAGTGGGACGCCATAGGAATAGAGACGGTAGTAGCATAATGCATGTTATATTTACTCAAAATCTTTTCAATGTATGAAATCTGATTGAGTACTAACACACGCTTACTCCTATCCCTAACAATGTTAATGCCTAGGATCCTCTTGGCATCACCTAGGTCTTTCATTGCAAAGTTCTCACTGAGACGCTTTTGCACACCTTTAATGGCGTCATCCGAAGGACTAACAATCAACATGTCATCCACATAAAGCAATAAAAATACAGGCACAGAAGAAGTATTTTTAAAGTATAGGCAATGGTCACACTCGGACTTGTGAAATTTCAAAGATGACATGCACTGGTCAAATTTGATATTCCACTGCCTCGGGGACTACTTCAGGCCGTACAAGGCCTTCCTAAGCAAACACACATGATTACTCTTCATGGGATCCACAAAGCCCTCAGGCTGGGTCATAAAGATTTTCTTGTCTAAATCACCATGCAAGAAAGCAGTGGTGACGTCCATTTGCTTCATTTCCCAATCATTATGAGCAACAAGAGCAAGCATCATTCTAATCGTAGTGAATTTAACAACAGGAGCAAAGATTTCAGCATAATCAACACCTTCCTTTTGAGTAAAACCCTTAGCTACTAACCTAGCCTTATATCTAATGTCGTTAGGCTCTTCCTTAACCTTAAATAGCCACTTACACTCAACTACGGAACTATTGGGCGGTCTAGGAACTAACGTCCAAGTCTTATTCGCTCTAAGTGACTCCATCTCACTCTCCATGGCGCAAAGCCATTTAGCGGACTCATTAGACTTAAGGACCTCCCTATAGGTTTTAGGTTCGTTAAGCTCAAGGGTCTCAAACACAGAAAGGCAAACTTAGAAGTATCACACGCATGGAAAGCAAAATCAGGCATGCTATCAGCAGTTCTCCTAATTTCTCTCCTACTTCTATCTCTAACAAGTTGGTAATCATGCAAATCATTATCACTAGAATCGGCACTCTCATCATGCGATTCATTGTCATTTGAATGCACATGAGAATGCTCCACCTCACTTGACGTGGTGGTATTATCATGCTCAGAAGAATCATGCAATTCAGAAAAATCATGCAATTCAGAAGAATCATGCAAATTAGAAGAATCATGATTAGCAAACAAAGGACTAGCAGCATATGGTATGGACTCCACCTCAACAGGTGTACTACTAGGGCTCGACTCAGAATCAGGAACTGACTTAACCAGACAAGGGAACTCGGATTCATTGAAAACAACGTTTCTACTTACCACAACCTTGAAACCTACCTGGTTCCTATCCCAAACCCTGTACCCCTTCACACCCTCAGGATAACCTAAGAAGACTCCTTTCTTAGACCTAGGATCCAATTTGTCACCTTGTTGGTGCACATACGCAACACACCCAAACACTCTAAGATTAGACAAATCAAGGGGCTTGTTTGAAAAAACAGATTCAGGGCATTTCCCACCCAAGGGAACAGAAGGAGACCGGTTAATCAAGTAGACAGCAGTATTGACTGCTTCACCCCAAAACTTTTTAGACAAACCGGAGGTAGGAAGCATACTCCTAACCTTATCTAGAACAGTCCTATTCATTCCCTCGGCTATCCCATTTTGTTGGGGAGTATAGGGCACAATTTTGTGCCTTCTAATCCCACAATCAACACAGAGTTGGTCCATATCCTTATTGCAAAACTCTAATCCATTATCGGTCCTAAGGGTTTTGACCATCTTACCGGTTTGATTTTTTACAAGGGTTTTCCACTCCCTGAATTTCACAAAGACATCCGACTTATGCTCAAGAAGACGGACCCACACCTTCCTAGAAAAATCATTGATAATGGACAGAAAATATCTCTTACCCCCGTGGGTAGAGACACTAGCAGGACCCCACACATCTGCATGAACATACTCTAACACAGAGATACACTTAGTGGGATTAGGATAAGGGGAAGAGGGGAATGTAACCTTATGTTGCTTGCCTAACACACAAGATTCACATAAAGGGATGGAGGACACAGAATCCTTACCAAAACAGCCAGATTTATGCAAAATCTCTAAACCCTTATTACTCATGTGTCCTAATCTATTATGCCACAAAGCAGTTTTATCAGAACTAACAACATGATCAGAATCACAGAAAGGCTGAGCATGACACACATGCAAATTATTCACCTTTTTTGCTTTAAACAAAACAAGGGAATTTTTCAAAACTTTCATGTACCCATTTCCCCATTTACCCTCAAGCCCACTACCCTCAAAAGCAGCGACACAAAACAAGTTATGACGCAAATCAGGGACATGCCTCACATTTTTCATAGTAAACACAGTCCCATTATCAAACTTCAAGCATACATCACCCACCCCATGTATTTTGCATTTCTTATTATCAGCAAGAGACACAAAACCATCATTGCAAGAATCATAAGAAGCAAACAGAGATCTAAAAGGTGTCATATGATAAGTACAACCAGAGTCAATTAACCACTCATTTTCAGTCATGCTACTCAACACAGAATTTGCAAAATCATAGACCATAAAAACTTCTTCATGCAAGTTATTATCATCTACCACATTAGCATGTTCAGACTTCTTAGGATGGGGACAATCCTTAATGAAGTGACTAGAATTAGCACAATTATAGCACACTCTCTTCTTAGACTTACCTCTCTTCTTCCCCGGGTCATTGTTATTGGTCTGGTTCTTATGTTGCTACCCTTCTTATGGTTTCTAGATCTACTCTTAGACCTACCCCTCACAAGCAACGCTTCACCAGAGTCCCTAGATTGACTGTTACTACCCCTCGAGTGTCTAAGGTCTAACTCCTTACTCCTTAACCCATTAACGACTATATCTAGCGTGATATCGTCTCTACCATACTTTATGGCAGATTTGACGTCATTGTAAGAGTCAGGGATGGCATTAAGCAACGCTATGGGTGTGTAGTCATCTATGTGTTTATCGCCGACTTGCTTAATGTTCTGAATAAGCTTGTTAAACACATCTAGGTTCTCATCTATGTCCTCAGTCAGGTCAAGCCTAAACCTAAAGAATTTCTCAAGCAAAAACAATTTACCAGGCAAAGAAGTATCGGTATACAACTTATCTAACTTGTCCCACAACTCTTTTGCAGAATCTATGATACCCACCTTCCTGAGCACTGAATCAGAAAGGTTTAGGTAAATAGAGGAACAAGCAGTTTCATTCATTTCAACGCGCTTGGTAGCATCCTCAGAGTCTAAATAGAGACCGGTCACAACTCTATAGACTTTCTGTTGGATCAACACGCATTTGATTTTCTGTTTCCAGATATCAAAATCTGTCTTTCCGTTAAATGGAAGCATGCCATATTGATTGACAGCCATATTAACCGGAAAGCAAGCACAACACGCAAGAGAGTAAATAAAAATTTATCAGGCTATCAACCGGTACGAAGCAACTAGCACGAACAAACCTAGAAGACCAATGAACACAAAGCTCGGGTACAATCTCCTTGTTCTTTCGTACCGTACGAAGCAACTAGCACGAACAAGCCGAGAAGACCAATGAACACAAGGCTCGGGTACAATCTCCTTGTTCTTTCGTACAAGCACAGATAAAAAATTTTATTTACTCAACAGACAGAAATGATTAATTATAACCTATAGGGCTATCAATTGTACGAAGCAACTAGCACGAACAAGCCGAGAAGACCAATGAACACAAAGCTCGGGTACAATCTCCTTGTTCTTTCGTACAAGCGCAAATAGGCTAGAATTAAATCAACAAACAAAGAAACGGGATTTAAAACTAATCCGGACAGAAATATTCCCAATTTCGGACAACAGGTATCCAAACAAATATTCTTAACCGGAGAGTTTATCCACGAATCAATCAACAGAAAAAATCAAAATAAAAAATTCAACATGTGATTAAATTTAAACCGGAAGAAATATTCACAACTTTGGACAACGAGTATCCAAACAAAAATATTCTTCACCGAAAAAATTAATCACAAACCAACAAGTAATCACAATTTAAACAAACAAGTAATTGTAATTCAACTTGAAATTAAAATGAATGAACTACGAATAAAAATCACACAAAGGATTAGTAAACGTACCTGGGGCCGGACACAACCGGCATCCAAGACCACGCATGTCAGCAGCGGGGAGCGGGGGGGGGGGGGGAATAAATTTGGTGGCACTCAGGTACACCAAGGGTGGTTATCGCCAATTTACCTGAGCGGGGCCCGAGGTTGGGTTACCCGACTTACCGTAGGCAGCGTGGGCTGCTGTAGAGCACGGCGGCAGCGGACTGGACGGCGGCAGCACTCCCTGGAAGCGGCAGCAGCAGGACCGAGGCTGGCAGCAGCTTTCCTGAGGCGGAAGAAGCTCTGGACGACGCTGGAACTCTTCTGGACCGGTGGCAGGCGACTCCAGACGGCGTCGAGGCGGCGGCAGGCGACGGCGTGGCGGCGGCAGGCCTCCAATGGCTCTGATACCACTGTAATGTTCTGAATCTTCCAGCTCAGGTCTCCAATTTCATCCACAAAGGATGAATAACACCACTATGATCACAAGGGGGAGAGGGGCGTCAGCCAGCAGGCTATTTCCGGCCAAATATCTCCGGTGAACCCAAAAGAAAAGCTCAGACTGATTTTGGGGGATTAGGTTTCGGCGCTCCACACAAAACGGAGAAAGGAGAATTATTTATAAGCCAAGGTCAAAAACTCAGGTAAGGTAACTTACCTTATCAAAGATATGCAGCGGCTTCAACAAGGAAAGAAGGCGGAAGGGAGGATATGCGCATGGCTAACGAGGATTGAATAGAATCGGTAAGTCCAACCCTGGGCCGGGTACAACCAAAGAATAAATGGGCTTACGGAAATAGTTGGGCCAATACCTAAAAGTTATGATATTGATTTGTTTCATTTAAGAGTTAAGGTACCAAGGTGTAATAAAACAATAGTCGAGATATTCTTTATGCATTATACCCCATTTTTTGTACAAAGTAGAATTTGCAGTAACCGATAAAGGATGGACATGATTTTGAACCAGAACCGCACGGTATCGCAACCGACCAGTTATTTACCGAGTACTGGAACAAGTCTAGCGGTTTTAGATTGGGAACAATAATTGGGTCAGGCTTCAAACGGGTGATAGTCCCGAACTCCCGATGGGTTATTTGGGACCAGACTGGACAGCTTCGATCTCGATCCGGACTGCTAATTGTTTGATGTTTTTTCGTTTCTTGCATATGCCTGGTGCAGACAAAAAAGGACAGGACAGGGGAGCCTCTCCAAGGGCTCTTTGACTGTTTGGGCTGGGGTGAAGACAGGCTTGGAGGTTGGGTTAAAAATATACATGTCGTTCTATCTACCGTTGCTATGGAACAAAATCTTAAGAAGTGTCGGTGACATTCTTACTTGTAGAATTCAATTGAGCATAT
Organism: Cuscuta europaea; assembly: GCA_945859875.1. Taxonomy (NCBI): domain Eukaryota; kingdom Viridiplantae; phylum Streptophyta; class Magnoliopsida; order Solanales; family Convolvulaceae; genus Cuscuta; species Cuscuta europaea. Next base: position 6,638,602 of record CAMAPE010000052.1, read on the forward strand.
ATTCATTTGAAACGCTCGTTAATTTCCATTTGATTAAAAGCGATGCATGGAATTACCTAAACAAATTTGTTACGGGTACTCCAACTTTACCCCATTTTATACCCCATATAAATACCTTTCTAAAAAAATAACTCACCTCCCTTCCCTCACGTGCGCCCAAACTTCACCCCTCACCTCCGTTTCCAAATCTCCCGCCCCTCCCACCTTTTCCCTTCCCCATCAAGTTTCGAAAAACTCCCCACCTCCACCGACCTCAACATTTCCCAACCCATCCGCCACAATCGCCGTCCTCACCCCCACGAACCATCCGACCTCAAGCGTGAAGACCCACCCCCACGAACAAATTGCCATCCTCACCCCTGGACATTGAGAAGAAATCCCCACGAACGAGCGTCTGCCATCCTCACCCCTTGACCCATCCCCACGAAGAAATCCCCTGGACGTGGTTCGGACAAGCTTAACACAAATGGCTGAAAGGTATGGTTTTTGTTCTATTTGTGTTGGATTTATTTTCATCTTGGTGTGAATAGAGTTGTAATTTTAGTGTTGTTTGTGCTTTGTTTGTGGCTTTGGTTGTGTGTGGTTTGAACTTCTCTATCATGTTTGTGAATTATTTTTGTACATGTGATTTGAGTGTAATGTGTTTTGAAATGTCTGGCAAGTAGTTGAAACTAGGTTTGTAGTTGTCTGTGATGTCAAAGTAGTTGTCTGGTCAGCCATATGAAATATCTGGCTCGTAAATTTGAATTGTTTAAATTTGGTTTGTAGTTGTCTGTAAAGTGAAATAAATTATTTAGCAAGCCATTTGTAGTTGTCTGTCATGTACAAGTAGTTGTCTGGCAATCCATTTTAATTGTTTGGAACGTCATTTTGAATTCTTTAAAACTGCTGTGTAGTTGTCTGTCATGTGATATAAAATGCCTGGCCTTGTATATGAGTTGTCTGTAATCTATAATGGGTCGTTGTAATGTCACTGATTTGCCTGTTGGAAATATTAATAGTATTTCAAATGAATATACTATATATTACAATTAACTTATGTATACGTAGCTTTACTTTGGCTTCATGGTCGGAAATCATTAGCTTTATTATTTATGATTAATATACTAACGTTAACTTTTATTTTACTCAAACGTTAATTCAGAAGTATGAAACGTTTTTCTTCTTTTCAATACTTCAGCTTTAAAGCATATATAAAGCAAAACGTTACTGTGGCTTCATGGTTGCCTACTTGCTCAACGTTTAGTTTTATTCATGGAGCATTCATTATATGAACGGTTTATATTTGAAAACAACGTTCAACATTTTCATGTATATATATATACACACACACATATATATATATATATGTGTGTGTGTGTGTGTGTGTGTGTGTGTTCGGCTAGCTATGCCACATATAATTTTGAGCTAAAACATCCCCTTATAGATTACAACTCTGCTGGATTAATTTTACTCTACTCTCGTTGTTCTGTTACCGGCTTACGCCGAAGAGCTCGTTATATCTTGGGGAAAGGTTTTCGCTAGTCGGAAATACTTTCTTGAGGACAGCCTCTGACGCGTCTCGAGCTATATTATTATTTTCTAACGTTTTTTTGCAGGTTTATCCGGCCAAATTCCACCAACAATCTCAAGAAAGTAGTCGGCGTCGGATATGCCAGCACACATGATCTTACAAGCTGTCGCACTCATCGTGGCTATGTTATCTTTGCACGTGTGTTGTGATTTAGACTGGTATTTGGATATATCTCTACGTATAATGATTACTCTCTTCATTTTCCTACTTACAATAAGCCATACTTTAACACCATTTTTTAAGAGAAATGTTATTCTTTTATTTAGTGGTAAAATGACAACTATGAAAAACAAAAACCCACCAAAATCAAGTTTAAACTTGGTTTGTAGTGATGATAATTTCATTGCGGCTGTTTCTCAAAGTTGTAAAACTAATGATGTGAATGAGTGGGTGGTAGACTCCGGGGCTACCAAGCATATTTGTAAAAACAAAAATGTTTTTACCTCCTATACTATTATAGGAGATGGTGAAGAGCTCGTGTACCCAGCGGACTCTAAAACCGTTAAGGTGCATGGAAAAGGGAAAGCTCTTCTGAAGCTCACATCGGGGAAAACTTTATCACTAAATGATGTGTTGCATGTGCCCGAGAATCGGACTAATTTGGTTTCTGTTTCCCTCTTGGGAAAAGTTGGGGTTAAAGTTTCTTTTGGTTGTGACAATTTTGTTATGACAAAAAATGACGTTCTTGTGGGAAATGGCTATTGTAAAAATGGACTTTTTGTGCTTAGTATTTCTGAAATATTGTATGATAATGATTCGGTTTATTTAATTGATTCTTACGATGTGTGGCATGCTAGACTAGGACATGCAAGTAACTCTTATGTTAAAATGCTAAGTGATTGTGGTTTGATTTCTTTTAAAAATAATATGGCACTAGAAAAATGTGATGTTTGTGTTCAATCTACACTAACCAAAAAATCTTGTCCCTCCATATATAGGGAATCAGAATTGCTTAGTTTAATTCACACGGATTTAGGTGATTTAAAAAATACCATGACTAGAGGTGGTAAAAAATATTATGTCACCTTTATAGATGATTTTTCTAGATACACTAAAGTTTATTTGCTTAAAAATAAAGACGAGGCTTTTGATAAATTTTTAGTGTATAAATCTGAGGTAGAAAATCAATTAAATAAAAAGATTAAGAGAGTTAGATCGGATAGAGGGGGTGAGTATATTTTATTTAATGATTTTTGTGAAAAAGAAGGGATTATTCATGAGGTTACTCCGCCATATTCACCCCAATCTAATGGAATAGCTGAAAGAAAAAATAGGACACTAAAAGATATGATGAATGCTCTTTTAGTTAGTTCCGGTGCACCTAATAATCTTTGGGGGGAGGCTATTCTTTCTGCATCTCACTTACAAAATAGGATTCCTTATAAGCACAATAAGAAAACCCCTTATGAATTGTGGAAAGGTTTTGCACCTAATTTGAAATATTTGAAAGTGTGGGGGTGTTTAGCTAAGGTTTTATTGTCTGATCCCAAGAAGAGGAAAATTGGTTCTAAGACTTCTGATTGCATGTTTATTGGTTATGCTGAACCTAGTGCTGCTTATAGATTCCTTGTTTTACAAAGTGATGTGCTTGAATGTGATACAATTGTTGAAACAAAAAATGCTGAATTTTTTGAAAATGTGTTTCCTTTGAAACGTGAACACAAGACCATTGCACCATATAGTGAGTATGATCCATTTCAAGGAAATGAAACCTTTAATGATGAACCCTCTAGTGATAGTGAACCATTAAAAGAAAATGATTCTTTTAGTGATGAACCTTCTCTTTTGAGAAGAAGTAAGAGGCCAAGGATAGAAAAATCTTTTGGAAATGATTTTTATACATATCTTGTTGATGACGAGCCTTTAACTTATTCACAAGCTATTTCTTCAAAAGAAGCTCTATTTTGGCTTGAGGCCATACAAAATGAAATTGAGTCAATCAAACAAAATAAAACTTGGGTTTTAACCGATTTAACAAAAGGTTGTAAACCAATCAGATGTAAATGGATTTTTAAAAAGAAATTAAATCTGGATGGTTCAATTGATAAATATAAAGCGAGGCTTGTGGCGAAAGGTTTTTTTCACAAACAAGATGTTGATTATTTTGATACATTTGCACCGGTAACACGTATTTCTTCCATTCGAACTTTAATTGTCTTGGCTTCTATTCACAAACTTTTTGCCCATCAAATGGATGTTAAAACTGCGTTTTTAAATGGTGAGCTAGAGGAAGAAATTTATATGGTGCAACCAGAGGGTCATGTAGTTATTGGTCAGGAACACAAAGTGTGTAAGTTGATCAAATCCTTATATGGTTTGAAACAAGCTCCAAAACAATGGAATGAAAAATTTGATGAAGTGTTATTTGCTCATGGTTTTACCTCACTTGAAGTAGATAAGTGTGTATACACTAAATGTGAAAATGGTGCGTGCATTATTATTTGCTTATATGTGGATGATATGTTAATTTTTAGTAGCAACTCTGAGCTAATAATTGAAACAAAATCCTTCCTTGCTTCAAAATTTGTTATGAAAGACTTGGAGGAAGCAAAAGTGATTTTGGGAATGAAAGTCATAAGGAAGGATGATGGTATTATACTATCTCAAGAGCATTATGCTGAAAAACTTCTAAAGAGGTTTGGACATTTCGATGTCAGCCCCGTGAGCACCCCTTATGACTCTCATATACACTTGAAAAAACATAGAGGTGATCCCGGGGCTCAATATGAGTATTCCCAAATTATTGGAAGTCTATTACACTTGATGAATTATACGAGGCCCGACATAGCTTATGTTGTCGGAAGATTGAGTCGATATACTCATAATCCAAGTGGGGATCATTGGACCGCGTTGAGGCGGTTACTCAGATATTTGAGAGGTACCATTAATTATGGTATATTTTATAGTGGGTTACCCGCTGTACTAGAGGGATACAGCGATGCCAACTGGGTCTCTGACTCAGATGAGATAAAATCCAACACTGGATATATATTCACCCTTGGAGGTGGTGCCATTACGTGGAAATCAACCAAACAAATTATAATTTCTAGATCCACTATGGAGTCTGAGCTTATTGCTTTTGAAGTGGCTAGTAGTGAAGTGGAGTGGTTGAGAAATTTCTTAGCAGAAATTCCGGTTGGTACAAAACCAACACCATCTGTGTCTATTCATTGTGATTGCAGAAGTGCGATAGATACTACTAAGAAAATGTGTTACAATGGGAAGAATAGACACATTCGTTTAAGACATAAAGTCATTAAACAATTATTGAAGAATGGAATTGTGTCCATTAATTTTGTGAGGTCACAAGGAAATTTAGCGGGTCCTTTGACAAAAGCCCTAGGACGAAAATTGATAACTGAAACATCGAAGGATATGAGACTAGTGTCACTTTGAAACAAATGGGGATGAGAATCGAACTTGTGTGATTGGAGATCCCATGAAGCAAGTTCATATGGGTAATAACAAGTCTTCCATTTAGTTCTGCTAGCCTAACTAAAATTGCCCATTTCCATGATGTGAGATATAGGCTAGAAACCGCATTCTTTGAGAGGCTGAGCTAAAAGCTCTTAATGATTATCATAGCCCTTAACTTAAGGGTGGTGTGCAAAAGCGGTACACACTTGATGATATCACCTATATGAGTGTGAGGTGGGGTCGCCTCTATGAAGCATGACAAAACTTCTAGAGCACTCATGAACACCAAGCACGTGCATGGCCTTACGGCGCACAACGGCGTAATAACGAGAAATTGTGCAGGGTGAGACACGACCGTTAAGACCCTGATTTACCAATAATAGCTTATTGGTTCATAGAAACTATATATTTCACCAAAAGCTCGGTTTATTAAGACTTAATCGTCTCGGTTTGATTCATAGTCTACGGACACCAAACTAAAAGTCTTATTCCTTTAATCCAGCATAAATTTTAAAAACTATTTTAACATCTTAAAATATTCATTTGAAATATGTGGGGGATTGTTGGAAATATTAATAGTATTTCAAATGAATATACTATATATTACAATTAACTTATGTATACATAGCTTTACTTTGGCTTCATGGTTGGAAATCATTAGCTTTATTATTTATGATTAATATACTAACGTTAACTTTTATTTTACTCAAACGTTAATTCGGAAGTATGAAACGTTTTTCTTCTTTTCAATACTTCAGCTTTAAAGCATATATAAAGCAAAACGTTACTGTGGCTTCATGGTTGCCCACTTGCTCAACGTTTAGTTTTATTCATGGAGCATTCATTATATGAACGGTTTATATTTGAAAGCAACGTTCAACATTTTCATGTATATATATATGGAGAAAATTATCTCTCCTATGACTAAAAGAGTATGTCTTTCCTAGTATATGACTACATGAAGTTTTATTCCTAGTATATTATCCGCACATGCTCATGGCCATGCACGTGTTGTGTTTTTTATTTTAAACCCAGAAATGCCCTTATTTAATTTAAATAAAGAACTGATTTTTCCTCCTAAAATCAAGGACCGGCTAAAAACATGTGTATGACTTAATCCGTAGTACTCCGTGTATGACAACTGTTTGGAGTTTTAACCGCCATCCGTATTAATGAAAATTCCTAAAAAGAAGGAATCAACAAATAAAAGGTGACTGCTTCCATTATTTTGAATCTCAAAAAATAATTACGGCAGATGATGATAAATAAGGAAAAATAGGGCAATAAAATTATGGAAAATAATTTTTCATTTATAAGGTACAAATTTGTTGATATTTATGTGTCTCGGGAATGTCAACCTATTTCATGTGTTGTTGTTTTAATATTTTACTGCCTTAAATGAAATTTGAAAATCACATCAGGATTGCAAACAAGAGCAGTAAAGGACATGGGCAAACATATGTTCAATATAATGCAATCAGATGAGGTTAATATAAGTGTACAACAATAAAAGCATATAGGCAGTAAATGTAGGAATATAATGAATAGACACAATGTGAGATTGTGATTAGGATTTGATAAATTTTATTTATGGTCGGTAATAGACGTAATGAAGAGGGCAATAGTCGAAAGCAGTAATCAAAGTTACTGCATATGTCATTAACTGTCATCATACATATTTACTGTCTTTTGTGTGTTTGTTTCTTATTCAATGTGTTAATTTATTGCCCATTTTTTACTGTCCTACAATTACTGCCTATGCTCACTGTAAGCATTTATTACTACCTCAAATATGGCTCACCGTTCACTATTGCAGCACTGCTTTAATTGTCAATGAAGGAAACGAAGCATTATTTATGGTGTATTTATTACTATTCCTAAAAATAAGGATTTAGGTCATATATGGATAAGGGCATTAGCGGTTTTTATTCTTATAAAAAACTGTCGGATGCATGTATGTCAAATTAAATTTAGTCATACGGAAGACTAAAAACATATATGGTCATATTCTTGGAAAACTCATGTGTTTTAGTAATATTGGGGTATTTTCCCCTATATATATGTGTTCGGCTAGCTATGACACATATAATTTTGAGCTAAAACATCCCCATATAGATTACAACTCTGCTGGATTAATTTTACTCTACTCTCGTTGTTCTGTTACCGGCTTACACCGAAGAGCTCGTTATATCTTGGGGAAAGGTTTTCGCTAGTCGGAAATACTTTCTTGAGGACAGCGTCTGACGCGTCTCGAGCTATATTATTATTTTCTAACGCTTTTTTGCAGGTTTATCCGGCCAAATTCCACCAACATTGCCTGAAATGTGTGATATGTATCGTTTGAAATTATACAAGGCTTTTGAATTACAAGTTCATGTGTCGAAGCAGTTTCCAGCCCAGTATTCCGTGTGCTCAATTTTCAAAGAGGTCGGAAGCTTGGTGCAGTATGCGTTGACCAAGAAGCAATTGGAGGTGTTTAAGAAGCTGCAGTGGGGTCACCTAATATCTGTGCCAGGGATACAGTTTTCTGGTCAAATAATCCATTCTCTTCTGTTGAGGCTTGTTCGGGAGCAACTTGATGACGAGTTATGGTTTTATATTCAAGGGCAGTTGTTGAAGTTTACCTACGTGGATTTTTGCCGCATCTCCGGGATAAAACCATCGGGGGAAAAGCTTGTGTTCTGTGCTAATGAAGAAGTTCAGGGGAAAGTGTTTGAAAAGTACTTCGGTGGATCCACATACATCACGTTCAAGACGCTGAAGGAAAAGCTGAAGTCATTCAAGCCTTTTAAAAGAGGAGATCTCACTGACCCTGTCAAGCTAGTGTCCTTGTGTTACGTTGTGAGTGTTTTACTTGCAAGGGATAACAAAACAAAAACAAATTTGGACTATGTGAATTGGGAGGACGAGTTCGAGAAGTTTAAGATGCATCAAGTGTACTTGTAATAGATGGTGGTCCCCAGCAGGGTGGAGGGTATCAATTTCAACCATAATTAAAATTGAAAATTTGTTTGTGTAAGTTTGTTAAATGTCTATCTTCATTGTACTTGTCTGTCTACAGGTCGGGAGAATGTGGAGTGATAGTTGCATCGTTTGCAGAGCACCTTTTAATGGGAAACCCCTTGGTTCCAAGTTGTGAGTATCCAAACATGATGAACAATTAGAGTCCGTTTGGTAACATTAAAATCGGCTGAATTGATTGATTCTGCTGAAATTTTTGAAGTTCTCGCTGAAGTGGCTGTATTGGTTGATTCTACTGATTCATGAAAAAATTATATTTAAAATATTTGTTATTAATAAATTAGATAAAAGATTATATGAAAAATAGCTAAAATGATACTCTATAGTAACTTCAGCCAAAACAGTCAGAAAAGTAACTCCAACCTTATTTTTTCTGCTTATTACAAACTTCAACACGCGAAATCAAAAGTTACGTGTTTGGTGAAAAAACTGGTTGATAAGCCTGATAAGCCGAAAAAAGGGGTCACCAAATGGACTCTTAATGTTTAATGTTGTACAATGTTCAACAATTGGATGGAACATTAAGGGCTTGTTTACTAACAAAGATATTTTCCACTTTTTCAGAAAACTGGAAAACAGAAAACAGAAAACGTGTTTACCAAAAAAAATCTGGAAAACTGTAGAAAGGAAAATAGAAACTTGCGTTTACCAAATCGTTTCCAAAACCAAAAAAATGAGATATGTCTTTGTTTTCCTTAAAGAATTGGAGAAGTGACTTTTACTAGTTTTCCAAATTTGGAAAACGCGTAGCCATGGACCGGTTCTGGGCCGGTCCTCGGCGGGCTTTTTTTGTTGGGGGAAGGCCCGGAACTGGCCCGGGGTTCCACCGGGTCCAGGCCGGGTCGGTCCTATTTATTTATTTATTTTTTGCTTTTCTAATTAACCCCCGAACCCCCCTCACCCCCAACCAACCCCCCCAAAACACCCAGCCCATCTAGGGAAAACAAAAGAATTGAAAAAAAGGCCTGAACCGGGCCTGTCAGTCAATGACCCGACAGTCCCTTTCATGTCCGATCCACGACCAGACGGTACTTGTTCGGTCTGATCGACTGACAGGCAGTCCCGGCCGGATTCGGTCTAGTCAACGACTCGGCGGTCCCCGTCTGGTCCGGTTAATGACCCGACAGTCCTCATCCTATCTGGAAAATGACCTCACGGTCTATGTTTGGTCTGATCGATCACCAGGCGGTCCCGGGCTTGTCCCGTAAACGACCCGGCGGTCCTTTTCAAGGTCGGTCAATGACTCGACGGTTCAGTCTCGGTTTTTCGAAATCATTTTTTAAAGTGAAGAGTTTTAAAAGAACCATTGAGTTGTCAACCAATAGGAAAATGGGAAAAGAATTTATCAAACTAACTGTTGAGATCAACCGGGACCAGCCGATTTCGGTCCCGACTTTCCTATATGTGGGACCCAGTACCCTACTTGGGAGTTGGGTTGTACTAGGTTCGGTTCCGGACTGGGATCGTACTTTCGGTCTTTTTTTCGGTTAGAGAACCGGGTGAAAAAATTGTATAAATATGTTTTCATATTTGAAAATGGAAAACTAAAAAATGAAAACAAAAAAATGGATATAGAAAAATTGGAAAATGAAAACAGAAAATTGGAGAACGAAAAACAGAAATAGAAATCCGGAAAATATCTCTATTAGTAAACAAGCCCTAAGTTTGTTTTTGTATTGTTGCAAACTTTAGAAATGTTGCAATTGGATATGTAGTTGTACATTTTTGTATAGTTTTGTGTGTATTAAATTACGTATTGTCTGTCTGCATATGCAATTTATCTGTATGTGTATGACATAGTTGCTTGGATGTGTATGTGTATTGTCTTTGAAGGTATATGTTTTGTCTGTCTCGCTGACTGAAATTGTCTAGCTATGAAAGATATATACCATAACACAAATACATTATTTTTAACATAACAAGTAATTGCACATTCCAACTAATTGTTCAATCCAAACTACATACAATGGTAATTCACAATAATCGGAGGTTCAAATTCAACCTCTTATCATTCACGGAGTGCGTTAATACGGTCAAATCATAAATTTCATTTGAGACTTCACTTATTGCACTCCACAAGGCTCCTTCCTAGGTTTTTTTGGTTTTGAAACCGCCTGTAAACAATGCAAGACATTCACATTAGAAAAAATTAACAACAAACACTATAGTTAATTAAAAATGTCGTAACCTTTTGTTTCTTCTTTGATTTTTCAAGAGGATCCTTTATGCGGTTTTTCCTAGGTGCACCCTTCCTTTTTGTGATTTCCGAGTCTTGAATTGGACCCGGTTGCTCCCCATTCACACTTGGATGCATTTGGGGAAGTTGTGTTATCACACCACAAACGGAATAATTTGTAAATGCATTGTACACTCATGCAACTGGTCTTGCATCCATTGCATAACGCTCTTATACGTCTCCTCATCATCGACAATGACATTTGCAAGAGCTTCAAAAGTCTTACACAACTTGTCATACCATTGTTGTTCCACGGCTGTGATCCACCCATCATAGTTAATTTTGTCTCGTGTGTAAGGGCGTTTTAAATCTTGTCTCCATGTGTAGAACCATAAACATATGCCTACAAACTATGCCTCTAAATTCAAACAAATGACAACTACATTTGCATGCGAACAATCCCGAGTCAAATTCCACTATGAAATAAACAGTTTTGTAAAAGTCGTCTGTAATTTTTGTTGTTAACCACTTCTTCTTGAAACTCCTTGAACTTCGCTAATGTGTATATTCCTTGCATTTGTTTCTCCATTGCAAAGATGTCACACATGGTATCATTTTCGTAAATGAATTAGCGTTCGCTTGGAACTCTTTTTCAGCCTTACATTTTAAGGAACAACCATACTGCTACACAAATTGTTTAAGACTTGTTTTGGAGTGCACAAATCCATCGAAGAAAACGTTCATGCTCTCACTTCGTTGAGTTGTTGACATACCCGCCCAGAATGTAGGTTTCAAGTAACAAGGAACCCACCTATGGCGTTCATCGTACATGACACCAAGCCATTCGTCATCTTGAAGTGAATACCTATGATTAATACACAACACGTAGTCAGAGCACATGTATGTTACAAATAACATATGTGAGACAGAGCCAATTTGTCTGGCAGAGACAACTATTGTCTGTCAGTTTGGCTCAAACAACTGTGGCACATAAGGTAATTGTCTAATCCCGACATATTTTGTCTGTCTGTTTGGCATACACATGTAATGTGGCCCAGACTACTAATGTCTGACAAAAACAATATTTGTTTGGCTGTGAGACAGAAAGTATTAAATTGGCCCAGGCTACAAATGTCTGGCACAGACAAATTTTGTCTAGCTTTAAGACACAAAGTAGTTAATTGGCCCAGAATACTAATGCCTGGCATAGACAACTTTTGTCTGGCGGTAATCAACTTTGAGGACTTTGTTGGGAATATTTTATGGTGTCCAATCTAATTAAATATCTTTGTATTTGTGTAGTTATTAATTAAACGTGTAATACGGGCCACAAATGTGTATCAGCCCATTAGCTTCCTTGTAACCCGTAAGTTAGCCAACTTCTATAAAGGGAGGCTAACTTACGAGAACCCTAAGAATCGAGGCTTTAGAGAATAGAGGCGCAGAGATAGAGAGATTAGGGTTTGCCGTTGCTCTCCTTCTCCAGGGAGAGCAGCGGCCAGTTTACACGGTATACCAAAGGCGTTGATTATCTCGATATCTTTCTATCTGCTTCTTCTTCACTGCTTATAATTGTTTGATTGTTAAGTTTTGGGACTATTAGACTTGAAGAAGTACCTCCTCTCTGAGCCTTTACTCAGCAAGCCGGAGAGGGGAGAGACGCTGATCCTTTATCTCGGAGTCTCCCAAGGCGCAATCAGTTCCGTGCTGGTTCGCGAGGAGGAAGGCGTTCAACATCCCGTCTACTATGTAAGCAAGACCCTCCAGAATGCTGAGCTCCGGTACACCCCGCTCGAGAAGACGATATATGCCGCCTACATCACTGCCAAGAAGTTGACACACTACTTCCAGGCACACCCAATCCGAATCCTATCGCACCAACCTTTGGGTGCCGCCCTGAGGGTGCCTGGCATAACCCGGGTGGTGAAGTGGTCGATGCTCCTCAACCAGTATGAGGTTGACTTCCAGCCTCGGACGTCCATCAAAGGTCAAGCATTGGCTGATTTCATCGTGGAGTGCACAACCCGAGAGGTGACGGAGAAGCAACAGGAGAGCAACGAGCAGTGGTGGACTCTAGCGACTGACGGTCGGCCGGAGCAAAGGGATGCGGGGGCGAAATCGTCCTCATCTCACCTGAGGGATTCCGGGTCTACTACGCCTACCGCTATCTTTTCAAAATCTCCAACAATGAAGTGGAGTATGAGGCCCTGCTGTCCGGGCTACGGCTAGCAGCCGCCATGGGAGCAGAGTTGATAACGGTGAAATGTGACTCCCGGCTGGTCGTTTCACAGGTAAAAGGTGAGTTCGAAGCGAAGGAAGAAAGAATGATGAAGTACCGGAATGCTATTCGGGAGTTGCTCGGGCTGTTTAAACAAGCAGAGTTGATCTGCGTCCCGAGGAATCAAAACTCGGACGTTGACCTCCTCTTGAAGCTATCCCAGGGGCTGCCTGAACACATATCGAGAATCGCGCGCATTGAGGAGATGATGACCTCAAGCATAGCAGCCTCACTGTCCCTCAAGGTCCTTCCCGTGCAACCGGTCACCTGGTGCTGGGTGGATGACCTCCTGCGCTACATAGCCGACGGGACGCTCCCCGATAGAGAAGAGGAGGCAAGGCTAGTCCTGCGACGAGCTCCGAGCTACGTCGTCTTGGACGGGAAGCTGTACAAGAGGTCCTACAATGGGACCTAACTAAAGTGTTTGCGCCCACACGAGGCGGACATGATCGTCTCTGAGCTCCATGGGGGAGTGTGCTCCACACACCAGGGAGCATGCACGATAGCTAGGAAGGTCGTCCTCTAAGGGTATTTTGGCCGACAATAATGAAGGATTGTGCCGACTATGCAAGGAGATGTGAGACATGTCAAAAGTTTCAGAAGAGTCTCGGCCGGCCAGCAACTATGTACACACCGATCAGCACCGCCCTTCCATTCAGAAGATGGGGCGTCGACCTGGTCGGTCCCTTGCCAACCGGGTCGGCCAACTGAAAGTTTGTCATCGTCGCAGTGGACTACTTTACGAAGTAGGTTGAGGTCGAGCCGCTCTCCAGCATCACGCATCTCCAATGTAAGAAGTTCATATGGAAGAATATTTTTTGCCGGTTTGGGGTTCCCCTCCAAATAATCTCCGACCACGGAAGGCAGTTTGAGTGTAAAGCTTTCCGGCAGTTCTGCGCAGAGTGGGGCACAGAATCCAGCCGGGTTGCGGTCTGCTACCCTCAGGCAAATGGACAGGTGGAGAACACTAATCGGACAATCGTCGATAGATTGCAAAAGAAGTCGGAGGCCCTCGGGACTGCCTGGGTGGAGGAGTTGAACACTATACTCTGGACCTTCAGAACAACCCCAAGGAAGGCAACCGAAGAGACCCCCTTCACCTTGTGTTATGGCCTTGAGGCAAGAGCACCGTTCGAGGCCGTAGTCCCCAGCCGACGAGTGGAAGAGTTCGAACCAGCCACTAATGAGGAGAGGCCCCGAGCCGAGCTCCACCTCATCGAGGAAAGAAGAGACCGTGCCTTCATCAAAGCAGAAAACTATCGACGACAAGTCAAAGCATACCAGGACAACCAATGTAACATCCCCAAATTTCCCTCCCAAAATAATACTTAAAGAAATAATAAATGTTTATTATTTATTCGAAACTTTCAATTGTTTGCAGCGGAAATAACAATAACAAGGAAAAGGGGCGTGTTACCGCCACACCCAGCCCTCAACTGGCTGGATGCTAAGGCTAACCACCATAAATGTATCTAAAGTAAATATTAAATTTGACATTTGAAATAATGAAATTTAATAAAGTTTATTCATAATGAGACTACTCTAAAAGTCTTCTAGGGGCGCTCTCAAGGCATCAATCTTCATATATCACATCATCTGTAACATAGGAAAATAAAAAAAAAAAATAACACGAAAATTAGCTTATGCTAAGTAAGCCCCACCCAACCCCGTAAAATAATAGGTTTGGTGAAAATAATATATTTATAGTATATATATATACGAAAAAAAGAGTTTTTCTTTTAATCGTTAAATTCATGGTGTAAAACTTATGATACGCACTTTCTTTTCATAAAACAATTTTCTAATACTCGAACAATGTCTTTAAAAAGGTAATTTATATTAAACTCTTAGTAAATTTGAAGGGCGGTACTCAACATTTTATTGAGCCCGATGGTCCGTTGTTATGTACGGCCACCCCGGGACTTTCGCCGGTACCACTTCTAACCTGAGGAAACTGAACATCTACCTTAAGTGTGCACACCCCCTGAAAGGGATTCCAAGCCCTACGGGTAGTAAGAAGTCCAAGTAGTTCGGACGTCAACGTCCCCCTACTCCACCAAAAAGGGATTACCATATATAAGTGACTAGGTTACTGCTACTACTGAATAACAGGGTCTTTTGCCCGAATCTAAGATATAACCATTCTCCACAGTCATGGTCGTGGACACCGATATAACAATTCTTTATGAGTAACAAGTAATAGCAGCCCTAATCCCTCTCCACAGTCAAGGTCGTGGAGGACACCGACACCCCGGATTTCTCCCGTGATGCCCTAACATTAAAAAGGATCATTTCATCTTTATTAATTTCTAAAAAAATTACAGGGGTTTACTACTCACGTAACTTCCCCCAAAGTTATTCAACAGTGCAACATAGCAAAAGCATAACTTATTCATAAATCACTCAACAAATAGTCAAATAGCACAAATACATATTCATACATATAATACGAGATAAAATGCATTTTGGTTGACATGGAACTTACCTCTAATCCGATGCTCTTATCTCTCTTCTTCTGTTCCGGCCTCTAAATATTCACCTTTTAATTAAGATGGTATAATTAATCACTTATTATATTCCAATAATAATTTTTTTTCCTTTTTATTTTATTATTCGAACTTATTAATTAATTTTATTAATTAATTATTCGAATTAATCACATTTTGTATTTTTAATTCAGCCATTAATTTACTCTACTCATAATATTAGTGAGGACGAACGTCGGAGAGGACGAACGTCGCAAAAGCTAAACAACCATTAATTTAAGGACGAACGTCGGTAGGGACGAACGTCTTCTACCTCGTAGGGACGAACGTCTCCTTCCTCGAACGTCGTCTTTTCTCAAATTGTTATTGATTATTGTTCAATTTCCGAACGTCGTCTACCTCGAGAGATCGCCATTGGTTTTATAACTAACAATCCCTCCATTTTATTTTATTATTATTATCCATTTGTTATTCAAATTAATCTGGTTTCACCATTCCGTTTTGAACTCAGTGCATGAATGATAATTTAGTCCGTTCACTATTTGTTATAATCCAATTTCAATAGTACGTCCACGTAATACATACTAATAATTGGTCTGATTTTTAGTTTAGTTTATTATTAACCTTATTAACATTAGCAGTGCTATTCTTATTAACAAATTATTATTACTTCTGTCGCACGGTCCAATATCAGCAAGAAGGAAACGTCCGAACTTTAAATGTTTGTTATTATTATTACCAATTATAAACCCAGTTATGTTCTAACGTATTAAGACATTGATACGGCCGCCTTCTTTACGTAATCGTCGAGACAATTAATAACGTACCTCACTTGGCGTTGCAAGATTGTACTGGCGACGAGACTGGAGATCCGGTGCGGCTGCGTAGAACAGTGAGTACTGCCCAGCGGTTTCCTCCAACGACAACGTCCGACAGAGACCTGCAGTGTTCTTCCTTCTCTGGCGAACTCCGACACTCCACGTTTGGCCTTTCTTCTTCCAAACGTTCACCCTCTCTCTCTCTCACGTTTCTATATTTCTTTCTTTTCTCTTATTCTCATTTTCTTTTCTCTCGTTTTCTCCCTGCAACACAGGTTGTAGGTCGAGGGGTTTGTGCAGCGTAGCTTGATCGCAAGGCTTCTATTTATACTTATAAGTCGAAGGTTCTAGGTCTCTAATGTTTAGGGTTTCATCCATCCGATTAGCTTAATCCGCGCAGAATTTGTTCAACCGTAGGTCTTATCCGTAAGTTGCAGGTTCAAGAATAACTTTGTGTACGTGGGTTTTGCAGCAGCTTTTAATTTTCTTAATACTATAAAGTGTACTCATGTGCTAATCATTATAGTTTTAGTTAAATACGTAGTATAAGTGTGATGGTATGTTTGTGCAAATCTGTAATGTATTACTTGGAGTCTTTTATATTTTTATTACTATTACGTAAGTTTTTTTTTACGTATTAGAAGTATTTTTAGAAAAATCAAGTTTGTATTTTATGTATTTTATACACAACTTAAAATAGTTATAAAAAGTAACCTTTATTACTTATACCGTATGTATAATTGATACTTGATATAAAACGTTACTTCTATTATCGGATCATTTTTATTAGATTAAACATGTCACAAATGTTAAATTTTGTTCGACTTTCTTAACATTTTATCCGACTAATAAAAAAAAATTATTTAAATTTTTAGAGTGTCACATTCTACCCTCCTTAAAAGGTGTTTCGTCCCGAAACATTAATTAAAATCAAATAACCAAATTCTTAAGTATTACATTCTACCCCTCTTAAAGAGAGGTTACGCCCTCGTAACTAAAGTTTTACCTTAATCAAATAACTCTGGGTAGCGTTTGCGCATATCTTCCTCAGTCTCCCAGGTGGCATTTTCGGCAAAGTGGTTAGACCACAACACCTTCACCATCCTAACCGTTTTTCTTCTAGTCTCACGAGTCTTAGTGTCCAAAATTTGGATCGGCCTCTCTTCGTAAGTCAACGATTCATCCAACTCGACCACCTAAGAAAGTCGAGGTTAGATGTGATACTTTGATCCCAACTATCATAAGGTTACGATTCGTACCTCGGGGCTAAGAATATGGGATTCGTCGCGGACATACTTCTTCAATTGGGAGATATGGAAAACGTTGTGTACCTACGCATAATACACACTTTAGTATTTAAGAGATATTTACTAAGGTATTTACTAACGAGCGGTTATAGCATGTTATACCTTAGCCAATTCGGTGGGTAGAGCTAGACGATATGTCACTCTTCCCACTCGCTCGAGGATATCATATGGGCCAATGAACCTCGGGCTTAGCTTTCCCTTCTTTCCAAATCTCATTACTCCTTTGGTCGGGGAGACTCTGAGTAGGACTTTCTCTCCCGCGTCGAATTCGACTGGCTTCCTTCCCAAGTCTGCATAAGACTTCTGACGATCTTGTGCAGCTTTCATCCTTGCTTGAATCATCTTCACTTTTTCCATGGTGTCTTGGAGGTAATCTGGCCCTAACACCACTTGATCTACCAAGTCACTCCAGCATAATGGGCTTCTACACTTTTGACCATATAGAGCTTCGTACGGAGCCATTTTGATACTGGCGTGGTAGCTATTGTTGTACGAAAACTCTATTAAGTCTAAGTGTTCGTCCCATGACCCTTGCAAGTCTAGTACGCAGGCTCTCACCATATCCTCAAGCGTCTGAATCGTCCTCTCGGTCTGACCGTCCGTAGTAGGATGGAATGCAGTGCTCAGCTTCAAAGTGGTCCCCATAGCAGCTTGAAGTTCCCTCCAGAATTGAGATAGGAATCTGGAGTCTCTGTCAGATACAATATCTCGGGGTACACCGTGATACTTCACCACATGCTTAATGTACGCTTTCGCAAGCTTATTCATGCTCCAAGTTTCATTCATGGGAATGAACCTGGCCGTCTTGGTCAATCTATCAACAATCACCCAAATCTTATCTTTCCCGGACTTTGTTAAAGGTAAACCCCCGACAAAGTCCATCGAGATTGAGTCCCACTTCCATGTTGGCACCTCCAAGGGTTGCACGAGTCCCTTGGGTTTGCACCTCTCGGCTTTCACTTTTTGACAGTTTAAGCATCGTGCCACGAACTCTGCCACCTCATTTTTCATTCTCGGCCACCAGAAGTATTGCTTCAAATCTTTATACAATTTGTCTCCTCCCGGGTGTACCGAATAGGGCGTGTTGTGTCCTTCTTCCATGATTTGCTTTTTAATGTGTTCACACTTCATCGGGACACACCACCTACCCTTATAGCGGATACTCCCATCTTCATGCAACTGAAACGGTCCGTTTACCCCGTTCTTCATCCCAGCCTTGACTCGTTCAAGCTTCACGTCTCCTAGTTGACCGGCCTTTATTTCATCAAAGATAGAGGGTAAAATGGTCATAGTGTATAACCGAATCTCACCCTCTACTTCACCATGCTCCTTGACTTCTAAATTCAGCCTTTGAAACTCCCGATACAGCTCTTCTGATAGTATCCACGCTGCTTGGCTCGTGTGTTCCGTTTTTCGGCTCAGGGCATCAGCTACGACATTGGCTTTTCCCTCGTGATATAGGATCTCCAAGTCGTAGTCCTTAACAAGTTCTAGCCACCTCCTCTGTCTCATGTTGAGTTCTTTCTGCGTAAATATGTACTTTAGACTCTTGTGGTCCGTGAATATCTTGCATGGCGGTCCGTACAAGTAGTGCCTCCAAATCTTCAGGGCAAACACCACCGCAGCTAACTCTAGGTCGTGGGTTGGATAGTTAACTTCGTGCACCCTTAGTTGTCGAGATGCATAAGCTACTACCTTCCTGTTCTGCATCAGTACGCAGCCCAGTCCATTCTTGGATGCATCGCAATAGATTTCAAATCCATCAGTTCCCGATGGAAGTGTCAACACCGGTGCAGTCGTGAATCTTTTCTTCAGCTCTTGGAAGGCTTTCTCACAATCATCTGTCCACTGGAACTTTGTGGTCTTCTTCATCAAATTGGTTAATGGTCTAGCTATCTTGGAAAAATCTTTCACAAATCTCCGATAGTAGCCCGCTAACCCAAGAAAACTACGCACTTCTGTAACAGTAGTAGGTGCTCGCCACTCGGTTACTGCTTCGATCTTCGACAGGTCCACAGATACTCCATCTCGAGTAATGATGTGACCCAGAAATGCTACTCGGTCCTTCCAAAAGTCACACTTGGAAAGTTTGGCGTAAAGCTGATTTTCTCTCAAAGTCTGTAGAACGAGCCTCAGATGTTCTTCATGATCTTTTTCGTTCTTTGAGTATACCAAAATATCATCAATGAACACCACCACAAATGTATCAAGATATGGTCGAAATACACGGTTCATTAGGTCCATGAACACTGCTGGTGCGTTAGTTAAACCAAACGGCATCACGGTGAACTCATAATGCCCATATCTTGTACGAAATGCAGTCTTCGGTATATCCTTCTCTACGATCCTCACCTGATGATAGCCGGATCGAAGATCAATCTTGGAAAATATACCCGCTCCCTTTAGTTGATCGAACAGGTCATCAATGCGGGGTAGAGGGTATCGGTTCTTGATGGTAACACGGTTTAGCTCTCGGTAGTCAATGCACAACCTCAAGCTACCATCTTTCTTCTTCACGAACAACACTGGAGCGCCCCAAGGTGAAACGCTCGGCTTGATATAGCCCTTCTCAAGCAATTCCTCCAGTTGTTCTTTCAGTTCTTGCATCTCCTTTGGTGCCATCCTGTAAGGTGCCTTGGAAATAGGTGTAGTTCCCGGCATCAAGTCAATAGAGAATTCAACCTCCCTTTCCGGAGGCATCCCCGGGATTTCTTCTGGAAACACGTCGGGAAATTCATTGACCACAAGAATCGGATCAACCGTTTGTTCCTCATTGTGGGTTTCCTTCATCACACATAGGTATGCCTCACATCCCTTCCGGATGTACCTCCTCATTTGCCGCATCGTCATCAACTTGACACCTGGTTTGTTCACAATTGCCTTGAACGATGCTCGCTTCCCACTTGGGCTCTTCATGGTCACCTTCTGCTCGTTGCACAAGATTTTTGCCTTGTAACTCCCGAGCCAATCCATGCCCAGCACGACATCAATGTCTTCGAGGTCAAATTGGACCAAGTTTCCAGGTAGATTTACATTGTCTATGACTACAGGTACATTCATGTATACATTCCTACAAGCTACCACTCTATTGTTTGCTGTTTTGACATTCAATTCTATGCTAGCCGCATGTTCTATCTTTAACTTCTCAACAAATTTAGAAGAGATAAAGCTGTGAGAAGCACCAGAATCAAACAGAACATAAGCAGGAATGTTATTAACATGAATGGTACCTGAAACCACGTCATGGGCCCTGGCTTGTGCCTGGTTCATTACGTAAATGCGGCCCTGATTTCCTTGATTGCCTGCGCCTTGGTTCTGGTTCTTATTTTGGTTGGCATCACGGTCTCGGTTGTTATTGTCGTGATTTCTCGGCCTATCTCCTCCTTGATTTCCGCCTTGGTTTGCACCTCCTTGATTAGGCCTTTGGTTTTGATGACTCGCATTTCCTTTGTTTAGGCATTCGAATGCTCGGTGTCCCCTCTTCCCACAAGTGAAACAGCTCACCACTTTTCCATCACAGTCAACCCCCGGGTGATCTCTTTGACACAACTTGCAATGGTAGTGCCTGTCTCTTGGCACGTATCGTTGCTCTTGCCTTGGACCCTGTCCAGGGAATCTCTTTCCCTCTTGTGGGTGATCTTCTCTCTTCCACGTAGGTTGTTGGTCATGTTGGTGAGTTTTGAACCTCTTCTCCCTTGCTTTATTCTCCTCCTCATTCTTTCGGATTTTCTTGTGAGCTTCTCTTTGGAGTTGAATCACCCGATAGTGTTTAGCAGCCCTATAATAGGTATCATCCAGTGTTTGGCATTCTTGCACACTCAAAGCCTTCTGAGTGTCATAATTAAGTCCCCTGATGAACTTCTCAACCTTGCTCTCCTCATCGGGTACTAGTGATGATGCAAACTCCGCTAGCGAGACAAATTGAGAGTGGTAATCTTGCACCGTCATCTCCCCTTGCTTTAGATGCAGAAACTTGTCATAATTTTCCGCCTGCACATGTGGCGGGTAGAATCTTTTCCGCAGTGCACGCTTGAAGCGTTCCCAAGTGAAGTCTGGTTGTGCGCGTAATCCTGGTCCCACATTAATCCACCATTTATCTGCTTCTCCATGCAGGTAATAAACAGCAACGCCAACTCGTTGTTCTTCTGGGCAATGAATTGCGTCAAACAGCTTGTCAAAGGTGCTATATCACATAATTACCACGTAGGTGTAAATATTCACAGGTAGGATGCACATTTCATATCACAACACAGTTCAACACTTGGGGTTCCCATTTCACATATGGGCCCATAATTCTCAAATTTTCACACAATATATATTTAACATAAAAGTAATACTCACAAAGTCCTCACCACGTTCCTAGGAGGTTATTTCCTAGCTAATTTATTTTTCCAAGTCTTTTTTTTTTACAAAAATGTTTTGGAAATCCCTTTTTTTTTTGAAGGTATGCTTTCCAAAGTTTTCTTCCAGAATTTCGAACAACGAAGTTTCAGCACAAGGAGAAATTCCCAGTTAGTTGGACGAGCGCAAAGGCTCAATTATGCACCAACCAGCTTAGACTGTTATCGTCTTTGTGACAGAATTTCTCCCTACGACCTATTACCTCGTGTTCTCATCCCTTCAGGAAAACTAAGGGCTCTGATACCAACTTGTAACACCCCCAAATTTCCCTCCCAAAATAATACTTAAAGAAATAATAAATGTTTATTATTTATTCGAAACTTTCAATTGTTTGCAGCGGAAATAACAATAACAAGGAAAAGGGGCGTGTTACCGCCACACCCAGCCCTCAACTGGCTGGATGCTAAGGCTAACCACCATAAATGTATCTAAAGTAAATATTAAATTTGACATTTGAAATAATGAAATTTAATAAAGTTTATTCATAATGAGACTACTCTAAAAGTCTTCTAGGGGCGCTCTCAAGGCATCAATCTTCATATATCACATCATCTGTAACATAGGAAAATAAAAAAAAACAAATAACACGAAAATTAGCTTATGCTAAGTAAGCCCCACCCAACCCCGTAAAATAATAGGTTTGGTGAAAATAATATATTTATAGTATATATATATACGAAAAAAAGAGTTTTTCTTTTAATCGTTAAATTCATGGTGTAAAACTTATGATACGCACTTTCTTTTCATAAAACAATTTTCTAATACTCGAACAATGTCTTTAAAAAGGTAATTTATATTAAACTCTTAGTAAATTTGAAGGGCGGTACTCAACATTTTATTGAGCCCGATGGTCCGTTGTTATGTACGGCCACCCCGGGACTTTCGTCGGTACCACTTCTAACCTGAGGAAACTGAACATCTACCTTAAGTGTGCACACCCCCTGAAAGGGATTCCAAGCCCTACGGGTAGTAAGAAGTCCAAGTAGTTCGGACGTCAACGTCCCCCTACTCCACCAAAAAGGGATTACCATATATAAGTGACTAGGTTACTGCTACTACTGAATAACAGGGTCTTTTGCCCGAATCTAAGATATAACCATTCTCCACAGTCATGGTCGTGGACACCGATATAACAATTCTTTATGAGTAACAAGTAATAGCAGCCCTAATCCCTCTCCACAGTCAAGGTCGTGGAGGACACCGACACCCCGGATTTCTCCCGTGATGCCCTAACATTAAAAAGGATCATTTCATCTTTATTAATTTCTAAAAAAATTACAGGGGTTTACTACTCACGTAACTTCCCCCAAAGTTATTCAACAGTGCAACATAGCAAAAGCATAACTTATTCATAAATCACTCAACAAATAGTCAAATAGCACAAATACATATTCATACATATAATACGAGATAAAATGCATTTTGGTTGACATGGAACTTACCTCTAATCCGATGCTCTTATCTCTCTTCTTCTGTTCCGGCCTCTAAATATTCACCTTTTAATTAAGATGGTATAATTAATCACTTATTATATTCCAATAATAATTTTTTTTCCTTTTTATTTTATTATTCGAACTTATTAATTAATTTTATTAATTAATTATTCGAATTAATCACATTTTGTATTTTTAATTCAGCCATTAATTTACTCTACTCATAATATTAGTGAGGACGAACGTCGGAGAGGACGAACGTCGCAAAAGCTAAACAACCATTAATTTAAGGACGAACGTCGGTAGGGACGAACGTCTTCTACCTCGTAGGGACGAACGTCTCCTTCCTCGAACGTCGTCTTTTCTCAAATTGTTATTGATTATTGTTCAATTTCCGAACGTCGTCTACCTCGAGAGATCGCCATTGGTTTTATAACTAACAATCCCTCCATTTTATTTTATTATTATTATCCATTTGTTATTCAAATTAATCTGGTTTCACCATTCCGTTTTGAACTCAGTGCATGAATGATAATTTAGTCCGTTCACTATTTGTTATAATCCAATTTCAATAGTACGTCCACGTAATACATACTAATAATTGGTCTGATTTTTAGTTTAGTTTATTATTAACCTTATTAACATTAGCAGTGCTATTCTTATTAACAAATTATTATTACTTCTGTCGCACGGTCCAATATCAGCAAGAAGGAAACGTCCGAACTTTAAATGTTTGTTATTATTATTACCAATTATAAACCCAGTTATGTTCTAACGTATTAAGACATTGATACGGCCGCCTTCTTTACGTAATCGTCGAGACAATTAATAACGTATGTTTCCAGAGGGTTACCTCACTTGGCGTTGCAAGATTGTACTGGCGACGAGACTGGAGATCCGGTGCGGCTGCGTAGAACAGTGAGTACTGCCCAGCGGTTTCCTCCAACGACAACGTCCGACAGAGACCTGCAGTGTTCTTCCTTCTCCGGCGAACTCCGACACTCCACGTTTGGCCTTTCTTCTTCCAAACGTTCACCCTCTCTCTCTCTCACGTTTCTATATTTCTTTCTTTTCTCTTATTCTCATTTTCTTTTCTCTCGTTTTCTCCCTGCAACACAGGTTGTAGGTCGAGGGGTTTGTGCAGCGTAGCTTGATCGCAAGGCTTCTATTTATACTTATAAGTCGAAGGTTCTAGGTCTCTAATGTTTAGGGTTTCATCCATCCGATTAGCTTAATCCGCGCAGAATTTGTTCAACCGTAGGTCTTATCCGTAAGTTGCAGGTTCAAGAATAACTTTGTGTACGTGGGTTTTGCAGCAGCTTTTAATTTTCTTAATACTATAAAGTGTACTCATGTGCTAATCATTATAGTTTTAGTTAAATACGTAGTATAAGTGTGATGGTATGTTTGTGCAAATCTGTAATGTATTACTTGGAGTCTTTTATATTTTTATTACTATTACGTAAGTTTTTTTTTACGTATTAGAAGTATTTTTAGAAAAATCAAGTTTGTATTTTATGTATTTTATACACAACTTAAAATAGTTATAAAAAGTAACCTTTATTACTTATACCGTATGTATAATTGATACTTGATATAAAACGTTACTTCTATTATCGGATCATTTTTATTAGATTAAACATGTCACAAATGTTAAATTTTGTTCGACTTTCTTAACATTTTATCTGACTAATAAAAAAAAATTATTTAAATTTTTAGAGTGTCACAACCAAGCCCGGCCTCGAAATTTTGAGGCGAAAGAAGGACAACAAGCCGACAGAGGTAGGTAAGCTTTCCATCAAGTGGGAAGGCCCTTACGTGGTTGACACCGTGGTCGGCCCTGGAACATACAAGTTGAAGACAACAACAGGCCGGCTAGTAGACCGCGTCTGGAATGCAGAGCACCTGATGAAGTTTTACCAGTAGAGAATCGAAGTCTCATTTTTTTGTAAACTCCTGTGCTCCGAGCACGGGATTACAATTTGTAATTCTTCTTGTGGTCCACCCACATCATGAATTCAATATACTTTGCTAGCGATATTTTGTCTTCAAAAGAGGTCCGACCTCACTTAGCAATAAAGGGTGGCGGCAAAAAAAAGGTAATATGCCCCCCCCCCCCCCGTATTTGGCCGACCTCGGCCAGGCTCTTGAACGGAAAATAGCCAAGCAATTTTCAAGAATCCGAGCAATTTTCTAAAGTGAAGAGCTAGCCGCGACAGTCGAGGCGACAGTAGGGCCGACCTCCGGGTCGAGGGTGCTCATGATGCTGACCTCCGGGTCCTTTCGAGTGCTCACCTCCTAACATCGCTGGCCAAGCAGCTCGCACTCTCGCCATCCCCGAGTTGGCGGTGTGGGTCCGTTCTGGTGGATCATGCAAGATCCGCCCCTGTTGTTTGGATATCCCAGTGGGAGTAACCAGATTATTCCCCAAGTCCGGGCAAACTGGACGGGTTAAAGTGACACTAGGACTGACCCCCGGGTCATGAACGTTCATGATACCGACCTAAGGGTCCTCCTCGCAGGTTCAATGTCCGACCTCGCTGGCCGAACAAGTCGCATAATTGTTGATTCCATATCAATAGCGAACAGATCACTTCTATCCGACCAGGAGGGGCACGGATGGGCTCGACCACGCCAGCCTAACCGCCCCCGGGAGGTTAGAGAAGCCGGATCCCCGAACAAATTGCTAAAGTATTCGTAATGTAAAGTATAGGAAAAGAAACATATGAATTCAAAATTATTTTAGTCAGATGTCACATCATTCAACTTCATGCTACAAGCAAAAAAACAAAAATGTACCGGGTCATGGCCGGGCAAACCCATCGCCATTAAATACACTGATCTAGTCAACTCAGTCATCGCCATGGTCGGTCTACTCTTGGTCATCTCCCAGGCACTACGTCGATGTCAACTTGCGACTGGCGCCCAAGTACTATGTCGCAGTCAACTTGCATTGCTGAGCACTCCTGAGGGAAAGCCTTGACCGACGTTTCCATGATAGGGGCGCCTCCTGCCTTACATGTTTCGAAGTTCAAACTAGAAGGTAGGCTCCTGGTCGTGGGGCTCTCTCATCGTCATGGTTCTTCACACATTTGGGGACCTCTGTGGGGCATGGGATCCTAAAAATAGGACAAAAAAGGCTATCAGAGAATCAAGTAGAAAGACAAGGAGCTATGTGGCTCTAAAACAGTGATAATTCGGGGAGCACCAGCATGCTGCCCACACATGTCGATTGCACCTATGCTTTGTTGAAGGTCTCAGTCGCCTAAATCGGTCCGTTTCTTGTGGGGGCGAAGGATACATGCAGTTGCACTAGGATAGTCGATACCAACCTCAAAGGTCTCAACGACTTCAACCATGCAGTGATGAAGGTGTCCTCCATAGAGTTTGGATCGCCCACCTCCTTCTCACCACCGAGGAGCAGCACTTTGACCTTGGACCCACCACCGCCCGGGTGGCTGCCGACCTGAAAGCGACACTGCCAATCTCGGATGTCGTCTTCCCAGGCGCAGTCGCCTTGGAAACCACCTCCACCTGATGCCACTGACATCACCTGAAGCCATCACCTTCTGGCCGCCAGCCTGATAGAAGGTCAACCCAGTCGGTGGTGGTGTGAAGGTTGCGAGGGTCCGACATTGACGGGCGTTCGCCCAGAAAATGCCTGCAGCCATTGAATCCTGACCGTCGGCGTGAAGTGCGCGTGCATAGTCTCCATCACTGCCAAACAAGAAAAAAAGAGGATGGCGGAGGAAGAAAAGCACTGGGGCGACCGCCACACAATGCGGAACTCCGGGAAATAGAGACTCTAGCCTGACCGTCTGGCCGCTTAGCTGCCCAGCCGCCTCACCACCTGGCTGCTTGGCCGTCCAGCCGCCTGGTTGCCCGGCCGCTTGGCCGCCCGGCCGCCCAGCCGCCCGGCCACTAGGACGCCTAGCCGCCCGACCGACTGGTCGCCCGACCTCCTGGTCGGAGGCTTCCAAGAAGGGGACGATGCCATCCGACTCGGGGGCACGCAGCCGCCTCGCCGCCTAGCTGCCTAGGGCAAGACGCACGCACACACGCAGGAAGTCCAGGAGACGATCAATGCCCCAATGTTCTCCAACCATGTTGGATGGACCCTGCAAACAATGACAAACCATCATTACAAAATCGTTAGAATCAAATCAATGACACCTATTGATCGGTTGAATCACAGGTGCCGACTTATCTTGGGAGAGCGGCAGGCCGACTCATCACTAGTACAGGCTGCCCATGTATCGAATTCAGGACAGCCGCCTCCCTAGATGTCATCGCCCTTGGATGGCGTCGCCGCCTAGAATCTGCCGCCGCCGCCTGGAAGATGCCACGACCTTGGAGTAGTTCAACCGATCTGGAAGGCTGCGCCGCTGGGCAGGGGCACAGACCTGCGTGGAGGGTTAGCCGGAGGTTTTACATCAACCTCGCCGGGCGAAGTCTTGCTCGAGTTCGTCCACCGGCCGCCAGCTCCTTCAAGCGGCGTTGACCCGCAGACCGAAATTGCTGAACTCCAAGAAAGACGCCGAAGGCCGGCCGTTGGGAGGGAGAATTTCGTCTCTCATACAGGTGAATTTTCTCTCTCATACACAGTGCTTTTATTTAATTATAAGACAGGCCGACTAGAGTAATAATAAAAATAAAAAACTAGCTAGAGTAATAACCGCCCCAACTCTTTCTATATGCACTCCGTTTTTTCTTCTAATTCTAATACTATCGTATATGATAATTCTAAAATATAAAATCTATCATGATAATTGCTACTACGACTCTACATCTACAAGTCTGCAATTTTGTGTTTCTAATTCTTAACTAAAAAATGAGCAGCTACAATTTAATTGGTACTTCATTTAGGATTTTCTTTTTTAATACTATATACTACATATTTAAAAAATTCAAAATCATTTGCTCATCTAAAGAAATATCAATAACTCTTTATATATATTCAGTCAACAAAATTTGAGCCTTACAGATATAAAAAAATATTAATACACTAACAATATAACATTCTATTAGGCCAATATTATACAAGAAATATTCTTCTTTGGTACACATTTTGTTTCCTAAGTGATGTGTATTTTATATCATACTCTATTTTATATAACTCTCATACTACCCGCTTCCCATTAGCTATAAAATAAAAGTACTAATAAAATATACTCTATCCGTCTCATTTAAATCTTTGCACTTTCCTTTTTGGGACGTCTCATTTACTCCTTTACGTTTCCTTTTTAGGCAACTTCTTTTACATTAAATGTCCTAACTACCCTTCACTACCCCCTCACTTTTTACATTTGAGTGGATATCATGAAATCCTCCCAAAAGTCAAAGGGCATGCAAGACATTTATTCTTCTATTAATTGAGCTTCTAAGTTATCGTGCCAAAAGCAAACGTCAAGTTCTATCCGGGACAGAGGGAGTATCAAAATTCATAATTGTTTACGATCTTTCATATGACACCAATATTGTATACATATAAAAGATCATAAGGTTTATTAAACAACCTTTATATTATCTAACCACTAAACAAATTATTTCCTAATATATGACCAAAATAAGTATCATGGTCATTTTTTAAGCTATTTTTCTTTAAGATGTTATTGAATTTTCATTATTGATCCAATTTTTACCAAAAAATATATAAAAATTATATGTTTTATGATATTTCATATGACACAAATTTATAATAAAACTTTTCCACTTCCATATTTCTATCACGTGGCCACTTCGGTGATGACCCTGCTTTTGGCGATATCAACTTCATCAATCAAATTTTTGTCAAACACGTGATTTTCTAATCTAATTTATTTAATTTAGTGATTTTTAATTATATGTTATTGATGTTTCACCAAAGAAACATCAACAACATTCTACATATATACTACCTCATTTCTTCAATAAATGTAGCACTTTGAATTTAACAATATTCACATTGTTTACTTTAACTGATTAACATAATACATAATACAAATTCAATTTTTGACAACGGTGAGAATAGTAACATTGCAATTAAAAAAGAATAGAGAGAGTATATATCTTACGTCATCCGAGTTTGAGCCTTATGAGTCTTAAAATATAACTATTCGATTAATATAACATTCTATTTTGTCAACTATTTTATAGGGAACATACTTCTTTCATACACATTTAGTTTTCTATTACGGAGTATATTATAGAATATATTATATATCACTCCCTCCGTTCATTTAAAATTTGCCAACTTTTAAATTTAAGGTTCAACATATTTTGCTCTGCTCTGCCCAACTATCAATTACACTTTTTTAAACCCCTTTTCATTAAAGTGTTATCACTTTTTCCTTATTGATCCAATATTTACAAAAAATATATCCAAAATTATAATTTTTTATGATATTTCATATTACAATAATATTGTATATATAAAATTTATTTAAAAAAATATGAAGGTTTATTGAACAACCAAAGTTATTATAACAGTTATTTATATTCAATCCAATTTTTAAAGTGTCGTAAAAGTAATACTACCTTCGTTCTTAAATAAATGCAACATCCATGTGGAATTTTACACTGTTCACATATTCTACTTTGACTACGATTTATTTATATGTATTAATAATTTATTTTAAAAAATATATTGTTAAATTACTTTCATCCTAAATTTTCAATTTTTTAATTTATTACTAAAAGATAATTAAATATAGTGTCATAAAAGTAATATTGCCTCTGTTCTTAAATAAATGCAACATGCATGTGAAATTTTACACTATTCACATATTCTACTTTGACTACGTTTTATTTATATGTATTAATAGTTTATTTTAAAAACTATATTGTTAAATTAGTTTTATCCTATATTTTCAAAATCTGTTTTTTTTTACAAAAAGATAATTAAATATACTAATGGTTAAAGTTGTGCATTGGCAAACGAGAAAAATTGATCGTTGCATTTATTTAACAACAGAGGTAGTACATGATTTTAATAAATGAAAAAATTGAGATCATTAAATTCATTTTTAACCAAAATCAAAATATACCTTACACGATCACTCTCCTTCATTTGTGTGAGTGTTTCACACATCAGACAGGTAATCACTACCGTTGAAGAACATATCACATAATTATAGAGTTTGTCATATGCAATGTCCAATCATGTACATCATATATTTCAACTTAGAATGGTGACCAACCATGATGCAACTTTATCTTTACAACATTATATTTCTTTATCATCTAATTATTAGTGTGTAACATTTCAAATAGGTAGTCTTCAACTTCAATATGGTTAGTAACAACATATAATTGAGCAGAAGAATTTTCTGTCTCATATGTAGTGTTTTTTGGTTTAAAATAAGTGAAGTAATAAATGAAAAGGATAATTTTATCTCTCATACGTAATAATTTTAGGTATAAGAGGAGAAGATAAATGGACTAATATTTGAACGAGAAAAACTTCCTCTTATATGTAGTTGCTTTAGGTAAACTAGATAAGTGGACTAATAATTATGGGGGGGGGGGGTATTTTCTCTTACATATGTAGTGCTTTTAGGTATAAGAAGATAAACAAACTACTAATTGACCAGTCAAATTTTGTCTCTCATATGTAGTGTTTTTTGGTATAAGATAAGCATACTCATAATTGAGCAGAAAAATTTTGTCTCTCATATGCAGTGCTTTTAGGTATAAATATAAGTGGACTAATAATTGAGCGGGAGAATTCTCTCTCTCATATATAGGGTATGTTTGGCACAACTAGCTGAAAAGATACGTTTGTGAACTTTTTAATAACTGTTAGCTTTTAGTGACTGAAAAGATCTTAAAGAGAAAAGGTGACAGTTGTTTGGTAAAAAGCTGACTGTTTGATTTAGTTCGGTTTGGTATACAAGCTGTTATGACTAATTAATACTAAAAGTCACGGGTTTTTTCCAGATGCTACTCCCTGTAACATCTCAAAAAATATCTTCTAATAACTGGCTGAAAAGATACTTTTGTGAGCTTTTTAATAACTGTTAGCTTTTAGTGACTGAAAAGATCTTAAAGAGAAAATGTGGCAGTTGTTTGGTATAAAGCTGACAGATTGGTTTGGTATACAAGCTCTTAGGACTAATTAATACTAAAAGTCACAGGCTTTTTTTCAGATGCTAATCCCTGTAGCATCTCAAAAAAGATCTTTTAATTTTTGAAAAACTCTTAAAAATTGTCATGCCAAACATATAACTAGAAGCTTTTAGAGACTTTTTGAACAGTACAAAAGCTAGAAGGTAGAGACTTATGAATGCCAAACATAGCCATAGTGTTTTTAGGTATAAAAAGATAAACGGACTAATAATTGAGCATGAAAGTTTTTTATCTCATACGTAGTGTTTTAGGTATATAAGATAAGCGGACTAATAACTGAGTGAGGTTATTTTCTCTCTCATATGTAGTGTGTTTAGGTATAATAATAACAAGATAAATGGACTGAAAATTGAAGGGGAAAATTTCGTCTCTCATACAGGTGAATTTTCTCTCTCATACACAGTGCTTTTAATTATAAGACAGGCCGACTAAAACAATTGAGCGGGAAAAATTTCTCTCTCATTCGTAGTGCTTTTAGGTAAAAGAAGATAAGAAGCTAACGATTCAGCGAGAGAATTTTCTCTCATACATATTGCTATTAGATATAAGAAGATTAGCAAGCTAAAACTTTAGCGGAAGAATTTTCTCTCTCCTACATGGTGCTCTTAGGTATAAGATCACTGGAAGAAATTTCTTTCTCATACGTAATGCTTTTAGGTATAATAAAAAAAGATTAACGTGCAGATAATTGAGCTGGATAATTTTCTCTCTCATACGAAATGATTTTAGGTATAAGAAGATAAAGATTTGCAAAAGAATAATTGAGCGGGATAATTTCTCTCTCATATGTAATGCTTTTAGGTATAAGATTAGCAGACTAATAATTGATCGAGAGAATTTCATCTCATATTTTCTCTCTCATGACCTTTTAAACTTATGAGAAGACATTTTTCTATAATTATCACTAATGTTATGGCAATAATAAATATCAAGCTCTATCACTCCAAAAAGATAAAATATTCTTACCTAGACGAATTTTAGTCATGTAAATTTATATATTTGACGTTATAAAGAGGGTTTAGAAAACATGGATTAATGGTTTTAATACTACGTACATGATAAGAAAACAAAATCACAAGTCATTACTATTCCAAGGTCTCTTTAAGGTAGTTTTTCACAACTCTAACAATTAAATTCAATATTTAACTCTGTTACCAACAACACTGATTATTACTCCCCCCGTCCCATAAAATAAGTCTCATTTCAATTTGGATCGGAGTTTAAGAAAATGGGAATAAAATGGAAATGTATGGTTGTGGTTGAATAAGAAAAAGGTAAATAAATGTTAGGCACACAAAACTTTCCAAAAAGAGAAATGAGAACAATTTTTTGGGACGACCCAAAAAGGAAAATGAGACTTATTTTATGGGACGGAGGGAGTATTACGTAGTAAATTTTAATGGATGATGTCGATTTTTTTGATATTTTAATTTTTCTTTTACTTTTAATATTTGTTAGTATCGATTCATGTTAGACGAACCCAATATCTTTTGGGACTAAGGTTTGGATGTTGTTTACTTTTAATATTTGTTGTATGGATTTATGCTTTTTATATTCACTTATCATACTCCATTTTTGAAATGACGTAAATTGTAAGAAAAAAATCTATTTTTATATTTAATTGGATCGTGAATAAAAGTATCGTAAGAAATGACGTAATGTGCTAGTTTACTCTTAGAAGCATTTTTTATAGAAAATGGAGGAGAATAACTTCCGAAAACTATTGATTCTAATTTTGTTTATGTTTTAAAAAATAAAAAATGTGAAGCAACTAACGAGTAAAAAAATTGGAAAAGTTAAACTACAAGCCCTAATTCGTGTGAGCTAGCTCTTTACTATCGCCTTCTTCCCCCTTTCCTTGCCTTTCTTCCTGGACTTCTGAATGGCGTTGCAAATTGCGGCTCACGAAAAAGATTCAAGGATATGCATCTATTTCTTCTGGTATTCTTCATCGAGTTTATTCAATTTTTTATTTCTTGTTCATTGTTATTGGAGAGAGATTTTGGGGTACTAGGCTTGAGCAGCGTTTAAGTGGTGGCAATGAAACTATTTCATATATTTCGGAGGATTTGAAATAGTTTCGTGAAGGATAGGCGGGAGAGAAATGACCGACTAAAGTGATTGGGAAAAAATGTCTGAAAAGTAAAACGGTTCAGATTGCTGAAGATAGTACTAAATTATCTTGTTTTTAGCGATTATTTACTTTAAACGGTAAGAAAAGGTTGAAAATCGCTTAGTTTTCTGTAAGCTGAATGTTTTTTGGGACGTCTGCTTTAAGAAAACTGTAATATGCCCTGGATTTAGAATCGTTATTATCTTTTTATAGACCGATCTTCAAACTTGGTAGTCATTTGTAGATTTTCCTCGCACTTAGGCTTATCTTCTACTGCAGTGGTCCAGTGGACATTTACTCCATATCATGCATTGGTAAATAGAATGCTGGTTTGCCATGTTTATTGCTGTAAACTTTATTCATGTGAGCTAACCATTCCTTCATAATCAATGCACAATTTGATGTTACTTGTTAAGATGACAATGGCAACAATAAACTTATTTGTTTTGGATGCAGCTATTTGTTCTGGATATAAGAGCTTCATTGGAATTGTAATTTCTACCGTCATTACCTGATGGAGTTCATTTGGAAGTGTTTAATTTTATAAGCATTATCATTTTGAGATATTTGGAAACTTTTAATTCTGGTTTGTTATACTGAGAGAGTTATGGGGCGATTCAATCAGGAAAAGGAGATGAGTGCATACAATAATACATTATTCCAGAGCAATTGCAACGAGGGAACTTCAGCCCGGACAAGACCTTTCTCTTTTGATGAAATTATGCTTAGACGGAAGAACAAGAGTGGCATTGAAGAAATCAAGGATAGTATCGCTGGTGCTGCAGTTCCATTTGATAGAGAAAACTCTGTGAAAAGGACTTATGATTGTTTGGCATCTGACAGAAGCTATGATGCTTCCTTACCTAGTAATGTGAGGCATAATTTTAAGGACTCTCAGTTGTTAAATTCAAGAAAGAAGGAAGGTAATGATGAGGAAAGTAAACTCCTTAGATGCAAGAAGAAAGCAAGTAGAGAGTCAGAAACCAAACAAGATGCAGTTAGCATTGATACCAGCACTAAGAACATGAGCAGATACAAAATTGATAATGCTCCTCATGGATGGAGGAGAAAAGATGACAAGTCTCATGATGATTCTGAAAAAAGACGTGGTAACAGAAATGCAAATGATGAGGCCAAGAAGTTGGCTGGTAGAAGTGGTAAAACACATGAGAAGGAAAGAAATGAAGCCCATCATGATAAGGACAACACTCACAGCCGAAAGCTGTACAGGAAGAGAAAAAGTGATGAATTCCCAAACAATGCTTCTGAGGATGAATCTGAGAAGAGACATTCAAGAAATCATAGAAGTGGCCATAAAGATAAAAAGAAAGAAAGTTCTGAAAAGGAAAGCTCAAGAAAACACCAAAATGAAGATGCTGAGAGGGCTAAAGACAGAAGTGCACAAAAAAAGCATGAATCAACAAAAGTAGGAGCTTCTTTTTTTCCCGAAAGGAAGGATTCAAAGCGAGCTCATTATGAAGAATTAAGGAATAAAAGAAGAAGGTCAAGGAGCACAGATCATGGCAAAGACAATCACAGAAAGTCCCACTCACTATCTCCAAAGGCCCACAAGCATTCATCACATGACATGAGAGATATGGGGGAATCCTACTCACACTCTTCAAAAGATAAATTTGGACGATCAAACATTGAATCTGATAGGAATAAGATATCCAACAATGGTGAAACTAGTCATTTGAAGAGGCATGCAGGGATGACAAGTGGGCTTGGTGGCTATTCACCAAGAAAGAGGAAATCTGAAGCTGCTGCAAAAACTCCATCTCCAACTAAACGCTCACCAGAGAAGAGAATTGCTGGCTGGGACCGCCCACCTGCAACAACAGAGAGAAATTTTCCTGCACCAGTAGTGTGTAGTGTTCTTTCATCTGCACAGTCTGTATCATTGAACAAACTTGGTTCATTTGGTGTGAGTACTGCTAGTCTGTTTGCAACAAAACCTGCCATGTTTTTCCAAAATAGTTACTCTCCATCGGTGCATGCTGTTGAGTCAGTCCAGTTAACACAAGCAACACGACCTTTGAGAACACTCTATGTTGAAAACTTGCCAAATTCAGTGTCTGATAAAGATGTTATGGAATGCATCAATAAGTTTCTGCTGTCTTCAGGCGCCAACCGTATTCAAGGGACAAAGCCCTGTATTAGCTGTATGGTATGTTGTTTTCTTTTTCATACTCCCATTCCCTACGTCCCATTGGACTTTGCCAACTTTCTTTTTTGTTTGTCCCAAAAACTTTGCCACATTCCCTTTACAACAACAACATCCAATCCTTAGTCCCAAAAGAGTCTGGAGGCCACATTCCGTGTAAAGTAAATAATTTGTGGTTCTGTTTATTTTTCTCTCCTGTGCACAACTCTCAACCACACATTTTTTACTTTTCTTATTTCATACCTAATACAAACTTAGCAATGGGACGGGGGTAATATATTTAATGTTCATATGTTCTAGTATCATCAACACATTTGATTTATCCTATTATTTGCTACAGATACACAAGGAGAAGGCCCAAGGTCTTCTAGAATTTTTGACACCTGAGGATGCTTCTGCCGCACTTTCCTTTGATGGGAGATCAATCAGTGGTTCCATTCTTAGAATTAGACGTCCTAAAGATTTCATTGAAGTGGGAGTAAGATTTATGGCAATTAATGGACTTATAATTGCAGTTTGCTTCATTAGTCATCTCAGCTGCTTCTACATTTGTTCACAGCAGTAATTTTTAGGTCCTTTTTCTGGAGGGTAAAAAATATCTAGACTATTCATAAAACGTAATGACCAAAAGGAGATGGCTAAGTTAATTTAACATTTTCTTCTTGTGTCCTTCTCAAGAGCCTGTACACATTGATTTAACTGTTCGTTGAAGTATCTGATTTATTTTTCTAATTCAAAAAAACATTCAAAATATACATTAGGACATGCTAAATATAGTGTGATCACTTTTTGACGTCAGCATGTCTTATCTGTGCTTATGGCCTTTGAGCCTCTTACATGTGGAGTTATTCACTTTGTTTTACTAATATGCAAGTTCTGAGGTTTGTTGTGGTCACTATTCATGTAGCAGGTTTTCAGACTGTTGCTATTTTCATGCAGACTGGTGTTGGCGTGATTTCACAGGCTGCAGTTGATAGGATGAGTGGTACTGTAATGAATTCACCTTATAAGGTATGCTTCCTTTGTACCACAGAACATCTGTTTATTAAATCACATGTAATTTGCGGATATCCAAATATTTATTTGACTGTAAGCAATAGCAAATTCCAATGATTTATTTTACCTGAAATTGGAGCATCATAACAAAGATATGAATCACCTCTTATGTACTCTATTTGTAAAGAGGAAAGTGTTAAAAAAACTGTTAACCTGTTTGGGCCGACTTAGTGCTCTTAAGAGATTAGCTCCAATCAACTGTAAGCGGAACGGGCACGTCTTTCTTTGACATTAAGTCATAATTCATGTGCATGATACTCTTAAAGTTTTTGATGATTCTACGTATTATCTCAAATGTATTCTGTTTTTCAATTTGGTAGACCTCTTTATGTTTTAACAATGTTCCAGTCAAATTGTAGATTTTTATTGGTGGAATCTCGGAAGTTATTTCATCTGATATGGTAAGAAAACATTAATCTTAATGTTGGTAAAAGGTTTATTTCGAATAGTATTTGTAATTTCATTTTTCATTTTCATTATGCTGGGAGAGCATAAATTTTATTCTGCTATTCCAGCTTATGGAGATCGCTAAGTCCTTTGGACATTTGAAAGCCTACCACTTTGAGCTGAATGCTGGTCTTAATGAACCCTGTGCTTTTCTTGAGGTATTATGATTATTAATTTATATCCATAATATATCTGTTTTTAAATTGTTTAAATGATTTGTTTACATTTTCTCAATCCTAACATAATTATTGTTTGGTGCGGATTTGTACGCGGTATTTGTTTTATCGCATGAGTTGGATATAATTTCTCATTCCCTTATGGTCCCCTTTGTTTTGGTGGTGAGGTGACCCTGGTGGAATTTTTACACTAAAACACAATCCACCACACTGCAGGTAAAGTAAAGTGTTATCAGCAGTGCAATGAATTTGGATCCGATTGCAATTTAATGTATACTTCATTGCAATTTTTTGGGATTATTTCAACTAAATGAGGTGTCTTGGGCAGTTTTGTTTTGTTTTGTTTTGTTTGTTTTGTTTTTCTTTTCATTGCTATGCTTCATTTTGTTTTGTTATGTGCTTGCTTCCTATTACCCTAACATATTATAATAAATTGTTTTATTTTTATTCATTAAAGTGATAACATACAACAAAAACAACAACAACATCCAAGCCTGAGTCCCAAAAGATATTGGGGTCGACTAACATGAATCGATACGTGATATCACCACCAAAACGAAAAGAAAGAAAATAAAGATAAAAAAGATAAGCTATTATAAACAAGATAATATAAAAAGAGATTAATATACATAAAAATGATAAAATAAAAATGATACAAATAATGTTTATATATATAAGGATAAAAGGATAAAAAACAAGGAAAAGAAAGATGAGGGCAAAAGATGATACGGGATCACTCCTCCACACGAATACCCGCCCTCCACTTTGCTCTTTCCAAAGCCATACCCTCATCCAACCCAAGAAGAAGCATATCACTTCGGACTCCCCTAACCCACATTTGTTTGGGCCTTCCTCTCCCTCTCTTCCCTGCCTCTTCTCCACACATCTCAATTCATCTGACAGCTGCATTACTCGGTCTTCTACGCACATGACCAAACCACCGTAAGCGTGACTCCCGCATCTTGTCTTGAATAGGTGCTACTCCCACTCTGTCTGATTGTCTCATTCCTCATGCAGTCCTTTCTAGTATGCCCACACATCCAATGCAACATAACATGCACATCTCTGCCACACTCATCTTTTGACATTGTTTCACCGCCCAACACTCTACGTCATACAGTAATGCAGGCCTAATTGTTGTCCTATAAAATTTACCCTTCAGTCTAGTCGGCATACCTCGATCGCATAGAAATCCTTACGCACTCTTCCACTTCATCCACCTTGTTCTGATTCTATGGGATACATCTCCATCTAACTCACCGTCCTTCTGAATTATAGAGCCCAAGTAATGGAACATTTTGCTGACCGATATCTCCTCACCATCTAGAGTAATTCCGCTATTACCACTGCTTTTACCTCCACCAAACTTGCACTCCATGTAGATTCATTACTTATTGGACTGTTTTTGTAATGTCTTTGCTCATTTTCATCTCACTGTTTCGAACTCACAGCCAAGCAAAAGGGCGCTTACAACTCACAATATGCATTAGATACTCTTTATTTGCTTAAAGGACAGCACAAGGTTCAAGGACAAAATCACTATTCAGAAAAATTCATGCATCATAGTGCGATAATGACATGATGTTTAGTGTAATGCATAACCCCTAAATCTTTACTTGGGCATGGGATACGATTTCAATGAAAGAAAACGGCATAAAATGCTTATTGTGATTTGGATGAGATTCATGTCAGGTTAACGGATCAAGAACCGGGATAGAAGTACAGACAATTAGGAAGAATTGGGGCATATTTTCTGTAGGGAAGAAGCAAAACTTTGTGTTGTTTGATAAGTATGAGCTTAAAGGGGAGTGCATGTGAGTGTTCAAAAAAATGATGGGTATTTGGTGTAAAGTGTAGGGGAATAAATAAACCAGGAAATAGTTACAGTTTGCAAATTGAAGTGTAGAATGTATCAATGTCTTCATTATCTTCACCTGGGGGCGGGTAGCTAAAAGCAGCACTTTCTTAATGTGAAGCTGGAAGAATTTTTTATGGTTTTGTGTTGTCAAACAATTTTTTACTCTCATCACAAAACATATATTTCTACTTGTTCCAGTATATTGACCATTCAGTTACTGCTAAAGCTTGTGCTGGTCTTAATGGAATGAAATTAGGCGGCAAAGTGCTAACGGTAGTTCAAGCTATTCCAGATGCTTCGCTCGTGGTACTGTGTTTAACCAATTCTCATTTAAAAAAGAAATTGCGGTCCTTCCTTTTCTCTTAATGTACACCTGCCCCATGGTGTCGGTGTGTTATTAACCAACAAGATCCATACACTTCAGGAAAATGTTAAGAATCTTCCTTACTATGGGATTCCTGACCATGCTAAGCCTCTTTTAGAAAGCCCCACAGAAGTGCTGAAACTGAAAAATATGGTATGTCTCTATGACTGACCGTATTTCTATTTATTTTCCGTATGAACATTAGCCTGCTTTTTGATGACTCGGTTAGTATTGGTTTCTACGTACTTTCTTGTCCACAGTTCGATCACAAGGGATTGTCAGATCAGGAACTTGAAGAAATGATGGATGATATAAGGCTGGAGTGTGCAAGGTCCATAATTCAAAATCATCTTTGTTCTTCTTCCATCACCTCCCTTCCTGTAAATTGGTTCACTATTTCTGAAAAAATAATTTATCTGATTCCACAGGTTCGGTACGGTGAAATCTATTAATGTCATAAAGGATAATGAACGCACCCCCATAATAGAACCTGTTGAGGTAATGCACAATGATGCCCTTACTGAAAGTAAGGTTGTACTTGTTGACAGTCCTACTGAGGATAAACATGCAGATTATCCGGTTGAAATGGGAATCTCTGTTTCTGAATGTCCCATGGTAGTTTCTGGGAATGACTGTGTCAGTTCCCTGAAGTCCCAAGAAGAAATTATTAATGGATCTGGTGATACTGTGAGTTCAGCAGAAAAGCTTGAAGTGGACAGTAAGTTAGTTGTTGAGGAAGAGTTAGAGTTCAACGAATGTCATGTAAAGTTAGAGGCTCCTGAAAATGAAGCAAAGGGAAATGAAACTAATCCCGAAAATATATTTGAGCCTGGTTGTGTTCTGATAGAGTATAGAAGAGCAGAAGCTTCTTGCATGGCTGCACATTGTTTACATGGCCGAATCTTTGATGACCGGATTGTGACTGTCGAGTATGTTGCTCATGATCTATACCGGAAGAAGTTTTACATGTAGATTATTAGCAGTAAATGTAACATGCACCGGGAGAGCTACTGAAAATAGTTTTTTAAGTTGTTACTACTGTAATTTTAGTCGCTAAGCAGATATAATTGTTTGGGTTTAGTTTTGGTTTGAATCAACATCTGTAGAAAGTCTAGGCTAAACCAAAAACTCAAACTGGTGTTTGAATTTGTTATTTTTGCAGATGCATAGAGTGATAGAGGGCTTTGGTACTTCAGAAATGCGACTTTAATTAAGTAGTCCCCACTTGTCAAAAGTATTTTGAGAGATAGTGGAAAACACAGTGAAAAGGAAATGGAGAGGAGTATGATTGTTTGTACTGTCAAAATGGGCTGAAATCGTGGGTTGGCCTATTTAAACCCATTTATTGGTGGGTTAGGGTTGTGATTTTCTGGCCCATTTAACTCGTGGGTCGCGGGTTTAAGTGAGTTGGCTCACACGAGTTGTGGGTTGGCCCGTGGACCAATATACAAACGTATAGGTGTGCCGTGTGGGGTGTTTGGAACTGATTTTGCTTCTGTTTCTTTTTTAAAGTAGAATCAGAATCAATTTTTAGAAACTAGTCTTCCCCGGCTTCTAAAAAATAGCTTCTAGAAGTAAATTAGAGCATCAGAAGTACTTCTGCAGTTCTGCACTATAACTTGAGCATTTCAATTTCTACTTTTGCTCTTTAAAAGAGCAAAAACAGTTTTAAGAATCAGATTCAAATACCCCCATAGTTTTGACTTTTACTATTTTCAATATTGTTCTTTTACTAACAACGTTATTATAATTATAATTAAAAATTACAACCATGGCAGAATAATTATTATTTCTATAATAAAAACTCCTTCCGTATTTAAAAATTTCCTACATTTTCCTTTTTGGAATTTATTTAAAAGTTCCCTACACTTCCATTTTTGGTAAGTTTATCCTTTATAAAATACTTAATTACTTTTACTTTATCTACTTTTTATCTTCTCTTTCATACTCTTACATATTCTCTCCCACTTTTTCTACACTATTCACTACCCTACTATTGTATCCTAAAATATCGTGTCCAAAGCTAGTGTAGAGAACATTTCAATACGGAGGGAGTATTCAA
Source organism: Cuscuta europaea (assembly GCA_945859875.1). Taxonomy (NCBI): domain Eukaryota; kingdom Viridiplantae; phylum Streptophyta; class Magnoliopsida; order Solanales; family Convolvulaceae; genus Cuscuta; species Cuscuta europaea. The sequence goes on from CAMAPE010000052.1 coordinate 6,679,861, forward strand.
TAAATTGTTTTTTTGAACGGTATTCAATAAATTGTTGAAACATATATTTTATATAAAGTTTGATATAATATTTAACATGTCACAGTCATGATTTACAAATAATTACTCGAAAGATTTAAGTAGATCTCTATTTTTATACAATGATTATTTTTGTTACTTGTACAAATGTACTCTTATAGCTTTCAAATTTCGATGTAACTAGTACTCCATACTTAGTACTCCGTATGTCCCAATTTACTTAGTCATCTTTGACTTTTCCAGTCAAAGGTGGTTAATTTTGACCAATTATTTAAACTAATATATTCATGTAAAATTTAATAATTTCATACTTTTATAATAGTATTTTTAACAAAGAACATTTTTATATCATTTTCATACTATTAATATTTTCTCTGTATAAACATATAATCGGTCAAAGTTAGACTCCATTGACTTGAAAAGTTAAGATTGGCTAAATAAAATGGGACGGAGGGAGTATTTATTATTGTTTAATTAAAGTCAATAAGTATTGGGTGATTAGTATTTTGATTTCTTATATTTCCATTATTACTACTTATCAATGTATATTTTTTCCCACTCACCCGCAGACTGACTCGTTTAACCTGCGACTTAGGTGAGTTGGGTTAGGGTTGTAGAAATTTTGATCCGTCATTACTCATTATACATGTTGGCCCGATCAAACTCACATAGTCAGATAAAGCAAACCCCATTACGGGTCGGTTTGGGTTGGATCGAGTTGGCGTGTTTGACAACTCAAGAGCTTATGACAAATACTTAGAATCAAGAAAATTGAATCATCATCCAATTTTTGCATGGTAACGATTTAATGTCAGATACTCATATTCTCAATTAATTAATGAATTTTCCCAAATATTTGTATTCGAGATCTCCAAATTAGCCTAAAATGCTCTGTTTGGTGCTTGGTGATGATTCAATCATTTCTTATAGAAGTATTTTCTAAAATATTACTCATATAATATTTATTTACAAAAATATTATTAAAAGTTGCAATATTGTGGTGTCATGATCACTTAGGTACAAAAATAAAACATACTACGTAAATTATTATGACTAAATTTACTACTATGTCATTACATTTAAAAAACCACAATTTTTAAATAATGTTTATTTTAGTTTTAAATATGTAAATATTTATTTGTTATATTCACAATTAACTGATTAGTTAATGAATTCTCTGTATTTCCTAAACAACCGAAGGCAAATGTCTATTAGAAATCATGCACTAAACTAGTTTGGCGTATTAGTCTTGTAATATTAGTCTCGTAAGATTTAAAATGTGTCAACTAATTTTGTAAATGCATGCCATCCTGATTGTCTGAGTTTTTGTAAATTTGGCCATTACTATTACAATTCAACTAATAACTCCATTACTTTTGCAACTTTGACGTATTTATCATAAAAGAGTGGCCATTATATTAAAATCGAGAACACATACAAGACAACCTTTAGACAAAATTTACATATTCAATCGTGAACTCTAGGACTAGACTTAGAGTTAGCCACCTCATACGAAACAACAGTGGCGGAGCCAGAAAAATGACTCAGGGGGGTCGAAACTTAACCTATATACAGAATGAAAATGGTGGATCATTTTTTAAACAATGTCCGAGTTGAATGTTTTATACGCATTTTAGATAAATAGGCACTCGTAGCAATAAGATACATAATATTTGCTCTATTTCTGAGTCGTGTCACGTAAGTATTGAATGAATTATACGCTATTTGTAAAATTTGGGAAAATAATCTATGATATGCATCAAATTTTGCTGATTTTACGTTTAGATAGCGCTGATTTTCCAGAAGTCATAATTTTTTACTCATAATGAGTTACGGGAGCCGTAATATATCAAATCGAAGATATTTCAGAGCTCTATACTCTCAAACTTTCAGCGGGGTTGGCTGACCACCTTGATCCCTGGCTCCGCCCCTACGAAACAACATGACTCGCTAAACCTGAAACGGGCAAATTTAGGTCTAAAATGATCGAGTCTGAAACCCTGTCAATCAAAAGAATTCCAAAAATCTAAACATTCAAACCAAAACTACTCGGACTAAAACAAAAAAATTGCCACTAAATATAATACTGAAATAAAATTTTTGCACAAAGTTTTTCCTGGTATGGAGGTGGTTCCGGAGGAGGATGAGCTCTTGCAATATGGGTGAACACCAACTCCACCACTGTCAGAATGGCTGACCAAGGCTTCACGATCCATCCTCAATACAACCTTCCAGCCGCAATTCGTTCATCCGCCAACACTATCTCCTACGACGTAGTTGCAATCTCAAGCGTTAGGACACTTAAAATCAGTATAATTTGCCACTCCAACCCCATATTGATAGGGGCGACGGACAATCTCAACGCCTACGAAGAGGCCGCTATGTTTCCTCTCTCTAGAGAGAAGAAAGAGTCACAATTGGGCTTTCATTAGTTAGAGAAGAATAATGTAACTTTGACATTATTAGGAATTAGGATTGTAACTTTCAGGCGAGGTAATTTTTTTCTTTTAAGTTCTCTCCATCAATAGTTTTTCTCTCTAAAATTAGGCACAAATATAAAGTATCGGTCAGAAAAATCTAATTTTATACCCCTCCTTCGCGTTAATATATTCCCATCTTTGTTTTGGTCCGTCCCACTAAGATCAATTATTACCGAATTCGGTAAAGTTTTGTATGGTTCCAAATCATTCTTACTTTAGCTCTCTTACTTTTTTTTTTAATTTAATATCAACCACATATATTCACTTTTGTTAATAATCACGTCATCTTTTCATGTCTCAATGTTAGTGTGACGGAGGTAGAAATGAACAAATGTCCGGCGTAGACAAAAATGTTTCATACCAGGCCAAGATATAGGAACAAAAAATCTTTACCAGGCATAGATTGTCCAATCCTTCGCAAGAGAAAAAAAGACAATTTTCAAAAAAAAGAGCATAAAGATTGTTGAATGAGAAATCTAAGGAACTACTAATTTAATCGCTGCTCTTGTGTGTTCACACTCACTCTTCTCAACTTTTAAAAGCATCTTCAATACTATGCATATATAACAAGATATACCCAAAAAAGAGCAAAGTTTATGATATTTCTCTTTCCTCTTATCATGGTTTCATACCTTTTTTTTGCGCAAAAAATAGACCAGAACTCAATTTCACATAATTCAACAAAACAGAAACCTCTGCAACATGTTTAGAGGCGAAACTTTAGTGCATACTTAATATTCGATTCAGGTTACAATAGGATACTCTTCATAGAAGACCCATCCATTACTTGAGCGGGATGAACCTTGAGGAGTGAGTAGCACGAATACCAGGTCTACCATGCTTCACAGGCTTGTATGAGATTGAGAACTCGGCCAAGTAGTGCCCAATCATCTCTGGCTTCACCTCAATCTGGTTGAATGTTTTTCCATTGTAAACACCAATCACCCTCCCAATCATCTCAGGAACAATTATCATGTTCCTTAAGTGGGTCTTGACTGGCTCTGGCTTCTCACCAGTTGGAGCCTCAAGTTTCACCTTCCGGAGCTTCTTAGTCAAAGCGAGTGGCTTCCTTGTCAATCCGGGAAGAGATTGACGAGAACATCAGTGGGCATGTCGAGGAGAGAATCGAGATCAACGCCTCTGTAACTGAACTTCTTGAACGTTCTCTTCTTTGGCAGTCCCGTCACAACATCGTTGTCAGCGTCCGCCATTTTTGTTAAAATGAAAGCTTAAATCGTGGCGGTACTATGCACTGGATATGCTCCGTAGAATGGCGTCGATCCATGGTTTCATACCTTTTTAGTACGTTTTTCTCACCAACTTCAATCACATTATCTACCTCTAGATACTATATTTGGCATTGTCAAGAAAAACTTACCAAAAACATATACTCCCTTCGTTCCTATTATATCTTCCAACTTTCCTTTTTCTAACTGCTTAGATTGTTTGATTGTTAACTATCTGGGTCTATCAATTGGTATTAGAGCCGAGGCGTGAAACATGTTGAATCTATCTGCGATTTTCTGGATCTAACGAAGAACTGCTCTGCATTTATTCTGTTTTTCTAATATGTAGAGATTTGCTCCTGTAATCTTGTTGTGAATGAAATTTTGTAAAAATCATACTGTTGGACTCGCCTTTCAAAACCGATCCAGCAGCACACCTTTTTTTTCGTTTTCTGCAATTTTTATATTTCGAAGATCTCTACATTGAGATCTCGAAATCCTTATTTTTCCACTGCTGCAGAAATCTTTTTGGCTTGAAACTGATACAGGAGATTCTCGACCTTAAGGGCTTTTCAGAACAGGTTTCATATTTTCAAAAATCGATGTTTTCATTTTGCAGGATCTCAACATTTAGGGACTCGATTTCCTCTTCTCGACTTTTGAAATCTCGAGATTTGACATCTCGACTTTTGACATCTCGAGTTTTGACATCTCGAGTTTTGACACCTCGAGTTTTGTCATCTCGACATTTGACATCTCGAGTTTTGTCATCTCGACTTTTGACATCTCGAGTTTTGTCATCTCGACATTTGACATCTCGAGTTTTGTCATCTCGACTTTTGACATCTCGACTTTTGTCATCTCGAGTTTTGAAATCTCGAGTTTTGAAACCCCGAGTTTTGGGATTTCGACATTTGGGATCTCGATATTTTGGATCTCGACATTCTCAAGATTTCGAGATTTTCAAAATTTCTCGATGTTTTGAATCTTTCAAAGTTTGCAGTTTTTTGGAACTCATAATTCGAATCTTGACATTCTTTGCAGTTCATCGAAGCTTTACATTATAGGATTTCTGAATAATTCCCTGCTTATAAATGTTTCAGGAGTTTTCGATGTTCTGATGTTTTTCAAACAACAAGTTTTCGAGATTATGAGGTTTTCGAAACTCCAAAGTTTTCGATGTTCCAAACATTTTGAAATTCTGCAGATTTCGATATTCTGAGGTTTGTTTTGCAGGTGGATTTCGCCATTATTCTTCGAGGCAACCTCTAGATTGTAATCTCGAGATTTAAAACTCGAGATTGTAATCTCGAGATTTAAAACTCGAGATTGTAATCTCGAGATTTAAAACTCGAGATTGTAATCTCGAGATTTAAACCTCGAGATTGTAATCTCGAGATTTAAACCTCGAGATTAGGATTTCGAGGTATTGCCTTAAAATTTTGTTTAAAATCCACCTGCTCTCGATATTCAACATCGAGAACCTCATCTTCGAAGAAATTCCTCAAAAACTCAAAATTAGAGATTTTTTGCGACACCACACTGTTTTGGCCATAACTTTTGACTCGGTGATCCGATTTGAGCAAACGTTTTTTTGTTGGAAAGCTAACAAAACGATCTACATTAATTCTCTGGCTATGCCCCAGAACCCATTCTCACGCGCCCTCACTCGCAGTCCTTGAGGGTCAAAACGTTAGTTTTCCGACAAACATTGTAAATCACCGATATCCAGGTCAAAACTTAGGCAAATATGTTCAAATTCTTTCAAAGTCAACCCTGAGGTCAAACATTTTCTAAACCTAACTGTAAAGGTCCGAAAGTCGTAGATAATTCAATCAACCTCGTGTCAACGGTCATCTTACAACAATCAACAATCAACTGCTGAAGCCTCCCTTGACTCGTCAACATTATGTGATTATCAATATGCTGCAATTCTACATGATGAGCTCAGGGAAACCGTCATGTGTGGTACTTGTTCAGATTGCTCCACACACATGGCGGGTATGACAAGCTGTGAGCAATCAAACCTTGCACATTCTGAGGGGGAGTTTCGGTTTTCTCCTCCTGGCGCCTTACACCGACAAAGCAAGGAATCTCTCAAAGGATGCAACATTTTAGGGGGAGTGTTCAATGTTATCCTTCCCGGTGCCTAACAATGACAAAGCATACCGAGTGCTCCAGTTGAGGGGGAGTACAGAGAGTAAATGAAGAAAGTAATGAGAGAACATGTCCCTATGGCTTAGTAAACCCAACTAAGCCTACCCAAGGGACAAAGCCGAGCGTAAGTGAGTGAGTGAGCGAGTGAGTGAACATTATGAGCGTTAGGAAGCAGAAGGCTCAAGTGAGAAGAAAACCAATAATCAATGATGAGTCTGCTACCTCAACTGCCTATTATCCATTGAACATTTACTCCTAGCCACTCAAATACTCTGGACAATTCCCAAATAGGTTCAGGACTGATTTAATCAGATCCCGGGTAGAAGTCACTGCATCTTGTCCAACAGTGCACGTTGAACCCTACCCAAGACCACTCACTTGTCTCCCAACAGACAGGTGTTTAATCATACTTCACGGGGAACCGCATCTCTCATTATTGTCTTCCGTATCAGAACTCCTACCAGAGATGCTCTCAGAGTTACTCTCCAAGAGAAGCCATCAGAGTTGGATACCAAAGTTGGCATCAGAGGCTGCCATCAGAGTTCTGATTAGAAAACCTCATCAGACAAGCTCGCACCTTGCAGAACTCGAAGACTCTTACCAACGGTCGTTAAACTAACGGGAAATCCCCTAACGGCTACGAACCTTTCAACGAAAACATGGTACTGTACACGCATTAAATGCTCAATTAATGATATACGTACGAAGATATATTTAAAGCTGATGATTGACCATGCGAGTATCTTCGCGCCCCCAAAATAGCAAGTCGAAGGACCAACCGGTCAAGTCAACAGTACAAGCATTTAATGAAGCTGTCTTCTACACTCCAACGGGAAGACTGCTCCCAGTATATAAGATACACTCTGAAGAACTACGAGGATAACTTTGCTACAACAGTTGCCTGACTAACTTGCTCAAGATCATTCTACTCTAAATCAATTACCTCCAAGCTTTCTTGAGATTAAAAGACTTACTCACCTCAACAAGAAAAGCTTAAGTTGGAAGATATACTCTCTTATCCCTCATCCAACTAGCAAGTTGCAAAGTTCCTCAGTTCTTCAACACTTCGAAAACTTCATCTACACATCTTTTGTGAAGAAGCAACGTTGGAGAAAACTGATCTTGATTCAAACACTTCTTGAAAAAGAAGGGACGTCTCAAACTAACTGGAGTAAAGTGAAGTGGTGATACTTCCTAGAGACTCAGTGAAACGAGACCAGCCATCAGGAAGCAGGACTGCATCCCGGGTGGCAACTAGGCTTGAAGAAGACGTGGAGAGCTTCTTAAGTTCTAGGGACTAAGGCGTTGTAAACTGTCGTTTTTACAAGCTTAGTGGAACAATGGACTAGAGGAACGAGTTGTTCCTTGAACCACTATAAAAATCCCCGGTGTCACTTACTTTACTTATTTCATTTCTGCACTTAAGAACTTGACTACATAACTCAAAAGGTTGGACTCTGTGTTCAGCAGATCTTCCTCAAGAGTTATCAGAAAGGCATTTGCCTTAGTGTTGTCTGAGGCTACCCGGACAGAACCTAATCCGCTGCCAGGTCCAGTTCTGCCATCAGAACCTGACCTTCTCTGTCACCTGATTTCAACCATCTCTGATAAGTCAGTTTTGACTTGGAGAAAAGTTTAAATTCCTGAACAGTCTATTCACCCCCCCTCTAGACTGTTCCCATTACAAACGGGACCAACAAGTGGTATCAGAGCCTCCTTGTTCTTGTAATCTTTTAGGTTACTTACTAAACAAGAGATCCACTTGTTTTAGCCTCTTTAATCTCATATTATGGATAACACTCTTTCAAAGAATCTTATGTTCTCAGTGACAAAGTTTGATGACTGGAGGATTCGCATGAAAGCTCACCTCTGCGCACTCCATGATGAAATGTGGGAAGTCCTTGATGCTGGTCCTTTCACAGAGTTTACTAAGATCAATCCTGAATACATTGTTGGTGGTGGTATACCTCAGATGATCACCAAACTGCGACATGAGTGGTCCAATGAAGAAAGGAGGAAGTACAACCTTGATAACATTGCCAAGGACATCCTCTACAAGTCCATAGATGACAAATACTTCACAAGAATCAAGAAGTGCAACTCTGCCAAGGAAATCTGGGATACACTCACCCTGATAGGAGCTGGTGATGAGCAAGAAAAAGACAACAAACTGACCATTGCCATGAAGAAGTTTGAAGACTTCAAACTTCTACCCAAAGAGTGCATAGCTGAGATGTATGCGCGCCTACTCACACTCACTGCTGAGATATCAGAACTTGGGAAGGAGCTCACTCCCAAGGAGATCAATCTGAAGGTTCTCAGAGGCTTACCTTCACCCTGGAAGATGAAGGTCACTGCCATGAGAGATAGCAAAGATCTCAGAACCTACAGCACAGAGAAGCTCATCTCTGATCTCAAATCTTATGAGTTCGAGATGAATGAAGAAGAGAAAGAAGAAGTTGAGGACAGAACAACTGCTGCCCTCACAGCCAACACATCTCAGGTAAATAACTTTGACCCTTCTATCCTTTTAACTGACGAATATATGGCTGCGTTTGCCAGGAAGTTCAGGAAATTCCTGAAGCCTAAGGACAGCAGAAGTCCATCCTCAAGCAGAAAGCCGCACCAGAAACCCAAAGCATCAGAAAGTAGTGGAGAGCTTCTCTGCTACAACTGTCGACAACCAGGTCAATTCAAAGTCAACTATCCACATCCTATAGTCTCCAAAAGGCAAGGCCAGGAAGGAGAGAAGAAGTATGAGCACAGAAGAAGGAAGGCACTCATCACTGAACAACCAGAGAAGGACCCCCTCTCTGAGACAGAGTCCAGCTCAGAATCAGAATCCGATGAGGCATTCTGTTGCCTGGATACAGAGACTGAAGACCTATGCCTTATGGGTCAATCTGATGATGAGGTATCCTCTACTTCTAACTCTAGTTTTTCCTCGGTAGGCAAAGCCTTTGATTCTAATTCAATGTCAGAATTTTGGGAAGAGTTTCAAGCCATCCAAGCCACTTATTCCTCTGTTAAAGAAGAAAACAGTAAGCTTAAGGTTGAAATCCTTGACTTAAGAAAGGAGGTTGAGATCAAAATCAATCTTCTGATTAAGGAGAGAGATCAACTGGAAGTTGAAAATGTTTCTCTTCTAAAGAGAATAAGGGAGATAGAGCCTCTTGAGATTAAGTATAAAACCTATCAGAAGGCCCAAGCCTCAATGGAAAGGTTTGTACTTGATCAACAAATTGGCGCTGGTTTTGGTCTTGGTTATGGCTCAACAGAATCAGGTGTGCCTTCTGTAATGACTAGCACCAATGTTGCTAAGGCAGATAAGGTCATAGTGCCACTGATTTCTAGCCCCATTTGTCAAGCTGGTGTATCTGGCACCAAGGTTGTTCATGAGGAAGTTAGACCAGAAAAAGGGAAGATAAAGGTTCAACAGAAACCTTTTTTGAAAAATAATGAACCTGGCAGAAAACCTAACAACAGAAAGGGTTTTCAGGATAACAAAAATAAAAGACCATTTATTGACAGACAACCTCATGACAACCGTGCCAGAAATGACCACCAGAGAGGCAAATATCAAGAGAAGGTTAACTTCAGGCAGAAAAGGCTGGCTGGTCAACCTAAGAAGCCCAAAGCTAATCATTCCTCTACTCTTGATAGTATATGGGACTTCTACCCAACCAAAAAGGCTATGCAGAAGTATGTAAACCGGAAGCATGATCCTCACAAGCATCTGCCCAAAGTGAATCACACTTCCGTTTACTATGACTACCAGGTGGACAATGGGTACCACCCACCAAGGTTTCACCTGATGAGACCAAAGTGGTACCGGCTGCCAAGACTGCATGACCCCCTAGGACCCAACATTGCTTAGGTACCTAAATCTTCCTTTTAATTGTTGTAGGAACTGTGTGCTGGAGCTATCCCTGAACAAGATTGGTACATTGATAGTGGATGCTCCAGGCACATGACAGGTGACAAGAGTTGCCTTACAGAGTTCCAGAAAATCAAAGGGCCCCGAGTTACCTTTGGTGGTAATGACAAAGATGGCCAAACTAAAGGAAAAGGGAAGCCGATCAGAAACCAGATAATCATTGAAGATGTCTCTTATGTCAAAGGCCTGAAATTCAACCTGCTTAGTGCTAGCCAATTCTGTGATAAAGGCTACACAGTTGAATTCTCCAAAGAAGTCTGTTCTGTCAAGCATGAGACAACTATGGAAGTGGTACTGACTGCTACCAGGAAAAGAAACATCTATGTTGTTGATTGGTCTACTGCAAAGGGTGGAATCTGTCTTTTAGCTAAAGGAGATTCAAAACTCAGCTGGGAATGGCACAAGAAGCTGAGTCACCTGAATTTCAAAACAATCAACAAACTAGCAAGGGATCACATTGTTGATGGCATCCCCAACATTGTGTACAAGAAGGAGAGTCTGTGCAGTGCATGCCAGAAAGGAAAGCAAGTGAAGAACTCCTTCAAACCCATTGCTAGAAACCTCTCTACTAGTCCTTTAAATGTGATTCACATGGATTTATTTGGACCAGTAGAAACTCCAAGTATAGGTGGAAAAAGATATACCTTAGTCATGGTGGATGACTACTCAAGATACACCTGGACAATCTTTCTGAAGAAGAAAAATGAAACTCTGCAGAAACTACCATCTCTGTTGAAACTACTTCAGAATGAGCAGAACCAGAAAGTCAAATCTATCAGATCAGATAGAGGAACAGAGTTCGTCAACAAAGTAATACAAGAGTTCTGTGATCAAAATGGAACAATGCATCAACTCTCTGCAGCCAGAACTCCTCAACAGAATGGAGTTGCAGAAAGAAGAAATAGAACACTCAAGGAAGCTGCAAGAACCATGATTGCTGAATCAGGTCTGCCTTACAGATACTGGGCTGAAGCTATCAACACTGCATGCTACACCCAGAACCGGAGCATGATTCACAAAACTCATCAGAAGACCCCCTATGAGCTCTGGAAGGGAAGGAAACCTAACATCAGCTACTTTCATGCATTTGGAGGCAAAATGTTCCAAGAAAAGGCTGATGAAGGAACATTCTTAGGCTACTCCAGCACCAGCAAAGCCTACAGAATACTCAACAAAAGAACCCTACTTGTTGAAGAATCGATTCATGTCAAGTTTGATGATCTCAACGTTGTTGAGGACATAACAGAGAACTTGGAGAAATTGAATCTAGAAGAAACGCCAGAAGTAACCACATCAGAAGTGGTCAACAATTCTGCCATACCAATCCACCTCCAGAATCCCATCCTACAAGACGAGGATAGTGATGAAGAACCTGAAGAAGAGCAAGAGAGACCAAGACAACACTTATCAGAACCTGACCTAACTTGGTTAAGGGATCATCCCCCAAACCAGGTGATAGGACAGATTAGAAGTGGAGTACAAACCAGATCTGCTACAACAAGGAGAGAAGCAATGCTTGCCTGCTACATATCTCAAATGGAACCCATGACTGTGGAAGAAGCTCTTGCAGACTCAGATTGGATCAATGCAATGCAAGAAGAGCTGACTCAATTTGAAAGGAACAAAGTATGGGAACTTGTTCCTAGGCCAAAGCACCAGAATGTCATTGGAACCAAGTAGGTATTCAAGAACAAAGCAGATGAAGATGGCAACATTGTAAGGAATAAAGCAAGGCTGGTAGCTAAAGGTTATTGCCAAGAAGAAGGAATAGATTTTGATGAGACTTTTTCACCAGTTGCCAGTCTGGAAGCCATCAGAATATTTCTAGCCTATGCTGCCTACAATAACATCAAGGTCTACCAGATGGATGTCAAAAGTGCATTTCTGAATTGAGATCTTGAAGAAGAAGTTTATGTGGAACAACCACCAGGTTTTGTCATTCCTACTCACTCCTCTTGTGTCTACAAGCTTAAAAAGGCCCTATATGGTCTTAAGCAAGCTCCCAGAGCATGGTATGACACGTTGTCCCTTTTCCTAGTGAACCATGGGTTTACTAAAGGAAAGGTTGACAAAACTCTATTTCAAATCTCTGTTGCTAATCATATTCTGTTAGTACAAATATATGTTGATGATATTATATTTGGTAGTACTAATCCAGAACTGTGCTAGAAATTCTCTCAAGTAATGCAGAGTCAATTTGAAATGAGTATGATGGGAGAACTCAGCTACTTCCTAGGACTACAAGTCAAACAAGTTCCAGAAGGAATCTTTATCAATCAAGGGAAGTAAACCAGAGACCTGATCAAGAAGTTTGGAGTGGAAGGCAAATCCTCAGTGAAGATTCCCATGAACACCTCACAAGGAATTGGTCCAGATGATGAAGGAAAGGATGTCGATGCAACAACCTACAGAGGAATCATAGGATCTCTGCTGTATCTGACTGCAAGCAGACCAGACATCTCATTCTCTGTTGGAATCTGTGCCAGATACCAGTCAAAGCCCAAGGAGAGACATCTTAGTGCTGCAAAGAGAATCATCAGATATATAAAAGGAAATCCAAATGCAGGCCTATGGTATCCAAAGGGAGGTAACTTTGAACTAATTGGTTACTCTGACTCAAATTTTGCAGGTTGCAGATTAGACAGGAAAAGCACCTCTGGTCACTGCCAAATGCTAGGAGGAAGGCTTGTTTCCTGGTTTAGCAAGAAGTAGAATTCAATCTCAACAAGTACAGCAGAAGCTGAGTACATTGCAGCTGGGAGTTGCTGTGCTCAGCTACTCTGGATGAAGCAACAACTGAAGGATTATGGCATTCAAGCAAAGGAGATCAAACTGCTTCGTGACAACACCAGTGCCATTGCAATCACTCAGAATCCTGTACTTCATTCCAGGACAAAGCACATTGAGATCAGACATCATTTCATCAGAGATCGTGTGGAAAAGAAGCATATTTGTATGGAGCATGTACCTACAGAAGATCAGCTAGCGGATATCTTATCCAAGCCTTTACCAGAGGCAATGTTCAACAAATTGAGAGAAGAACTGGGAATGATGGATGATCTTCCCAGAGATGCTTGAACCAGAATTGCTGTGGACCAGAACTGTTGTCTGGATCAGAAAACCTTACACCAGAATACCCCTTATCTGGTCACCAGAGCACCCTTCATCAGAGAACTTCCTTCTCTGATACAAGGATCCTTTTCTGTAGTCCTTCAGAGATCCTTGTGGACTTTATTATTTTTTCGAGGAACGAGCAAGACCTTTTAACTTGAACAGGTCTTTTACCAGAATACCCCTAATTAATTATGTCGTTAACCGAAACGTTTTCCGCCCGCATTTCTTTAAATGATACCTCGAAACCATAAATTATCCCAAACGTCCACTAATCCAAAACCATTTATATCCATCTCCTTCAACCTAAACCGCTACTGTCATTTCTCTCTCTAAACGTACTAGCTTCAAAAATCCCCCAATATCCTGAATCTCTCAGAAATCTTTCTGAAAATGAACTTCATCAACATCAACGATCTCACCAAAGAAGAAGCCAAGGCCATTGTGGCCAATGTGGTTACCGGGATGAAGGTTGATTTATCTGCTCTACCTCTTCTAGCAGAGAATCAGAAGAGGATGGCGAAAATCATTCAAGGGATGAATGAATCCCAGCTGAGCAAGATTGTTGCTCATCCTTATGAAGAGTTCAGCACCAGGGATGTGGCTGAATTCTATCTGAACGCCACCATCACCAAAAACGGAGTTCACTCCAAGGTGCAGGGAAAGAGCATCTCCCTCAATGCCGATGCTCTGAATGAATTCTTTGGAGTCCAACTGGACTCTCAAGACCCTGAGACTCCCACTCTCATTGACCTAGAGTCAGTGGAGGTCTCAGTAGAAGCATTTGCCCAGACCTACTGCCGCCCTGAGGCCGCCAATTTGGACAGACTTTACATGAAGAAGTTCCTACTGAAGAAGGACTTCGAAAAGCTGGTTGTTATTCTGCACAGGAGCTTGTGGTGCAAAACTGGCTCAACTGATGAAATCAACAAGGCCAACTGCAAAGCTATCTTTGCTGTTCATCATGGGATGAACATCAACTGGGGTGAGGTAATCTTCGGTTCTCTGACTGAATTTATCAAGAAGGATCAGAAAACTGGCCTCTTCTCAACAAAGATGGGCCATGGCCTCCTTCTGTCTGCCATCCTCACTGCCCATGGAGTTCAACTCAGGGACCCTTCCCCAGTTGATCACTCCAAAACCCTGTTCCTAACTGCATCTCCCAAACTGAACATAGCCATCTCTGCTGAACTGAAGAGAGAAGAAAGGCTGGAGAAGAAAAGGGAACAATAGGCTGTCAAACTGAAACCTGCTGCCAAGAAGAACATCAAGAAGCCCTCTGTGACTTCTGAACAACCTGAGCAATCCCAGATTGCAAAGGATGTAAGAAGGAAAAAGAAAAATGATAGATGCACTCCATCAGAAGTGGATGCACCAGAAATGGGCGCATCAGAGTTGGCTCCTTCAAAATCTGTCAGAAACTCTCCTACAAAGAAGCAGAAGTTGAAAAGGAGAAGGAAGCAAGTCGTTCAGAGTGAGGACTCTGAAAACTCTGGTCTGAAACCGTTGAAGAAAAAGAAGAAGAAAACAACTTCACCTGCAAGGGAATCAGAAACTCAGGGGGAACCTGAACCTGTTGCCCAACCCTCCTCTGCACCGGACCTGAAACTCACTGCAAATTTATCAGAACCCCAACACATCTCTGACGGAGTACCAGAGACTGATTACAACACCATTCTGCAAAAGCAGTTTGAAAGGGTTCTGACTTGGAGAAGATGGAGAATGGGACCTCTTCAGAAGATCATACAATATTTTGACTGTTATGAAGCAGAGGAAGCTGCTGTCTTACACTGGGTAGGCACAGAAGATGTGTCTCAGTGCTTCAACCTTGCCTTTCTCATCTCTGTACTACAGAAGAAGAAAGAAAAACACCAAGGTAAAGCTCGTATGACTGCCCTATCTCCTGAAAGGCATGTCAAAGCTCTGGAGGAGCATGAGATGGAAGATTTTGATGCATGGCTAATGGAGAAGAAGAGAAAGGAATCTCTCATCAAGTTTCGCCACAGTGCCCATGAGGAAGGAGAACCCTCCACAGCCAATGATGTTCCTCTGACCATGGAAAAGCTGGTCAAGGAATGGAGAGAATCCATGTTCTCAGAGATTGTCCTTGAGGTAATTCCTACACCCCCTCCTTCCCCTCCCAAATATCCCTTTACTCAATCATCACCTCCTAAATCACCTTCAAAACCTTCAACCCCACTCAAACAGAAAACCCCATCTCCTCAGAAGACCTCCTCTCCCCCACCATCCCCCATCAGAATCCATTCACTTCAGAAGACCAAATCTAAGTCTTCATCACCCTGCAAGCAACCCTCCCCTCCTAGAAACCGGTCACCCTCACCACCACCCTCTCCCAAACCTCTAAAATCTGTCACTCCTCAGAATTCTCACCATCAGCAAACCCCCTCTCATCAGAGTTCACCTCCACAGCAGCAACACCTCTCAATCACCAGAGCTGCTACACCCCCACTGTCTCCTCAGCTCTCTGTAGCCTCAACACCCAAGAGAGAGGTTCCCATTCGCATTCTGTCCTCAGATGCTGACAATGATGGGTTCCTCACATCCTCTCTTGCGGTAGATTTCACATCTAAGAGGAGGAAGACCCCTCCCAGGGACCAACCTGCTGAACCCATTGGCAATACTGCTCCATTCCCCAAGGGAAGAGGTTTGGAGATGCCTGGATTTGCTCCAGAAGCCCCACAGATGGACTTCAACCAATTTGTGCAGTCTGCAGAAGAATTTGGTGGTCAGATGCTAGACAATATGAACAAGCTCATCGTCATCAATGACAAACACTATGAGCATCTGACACACACCAACATCCATCTTAATCAGGGCCTTCAGCAACTGTCAGAAAAGCTTGACACTCTGACAGAGTCCCTGCACACCTTCATGAGCTCATCCAACTAGAAGATTGACACCATCTCCAGAGAAGTAGATGAAATTAACTCTGTCCTCTACTTTCACTCTCAATCTATGAATGGTCAGAATCAGAAACTACAGGAGATAGCTGAAGCCATTGACATTCTGCAATGGAATGCTGACCAAGCCTCAGAGCGCTTCCTGGAGATAGGAAATTTGTGTACAGAACACAAAGCGCAGGCCTTAGATATTCTTCACAAAGACAAGGAGCGTTACCAGAAGTTGGTACTCCTTGAAGCAAGTACACAGAGTATCCAGTCTACCATGGAAAGGCAATAGAGCCTGATTGAAGGTCTGGCTTCTGTTACCCAAACTCTGCCAGAAGCTCTGGATGAGATCAGAGATGCCCAAGCATCAGAATTCTCGAAGATTGAGCTCCTCCTTGGCGATCTTGTTGATGCCAAAAAGGGGGAATACACCAGAGAAGAAGAAGATCCAAGCTCCAGAACCTCATCCATCAGAGGACCCTCATCTTTGGTTGATCCTGCTCCTTATTTCGAAGCTGCAAAGAAGAAAAAGCAAGCTAATGCAGGCATCGGACCTCCTCCTCCACCTCCCAGAAGTTCCAAGAAGAAGTCCTCCAACTTTACCTTCAATGAATGGATGAAGAGTGGGATGTCTAAGCCTGACAGAGCCCAATTTACACAGATGAAGAAGCTGATGACTCCACTACAACAAGAGAATTTGTTTATGGACAGTGATGGACTCGTCCAAATCAATCAACAACAAACAACAACATCCAAGCCTTAGTCCCAAAAGATATTGGGGTCGGCTAACATGAATCGATACATGATATCACAACCAAAAGGAAAAGAAGGAAAAAAGATAAAAAGATAAGCTATTATGAAAAGATAATATAAAAAATATGAATATATATAAAAATGACAAAATAAAAAGGCTGCAAATAATGCATATATATATATATATAAGGATAAAAAAAACTAGGAAAAAAAGAAGAGAGGGAAAAATATTATCAAGATCACTCCTTCACGTGAATACCCGCCCTCCACTTAGTTCTATCAAAAGTCATGCCCTCATCCAACCCCAGAAGAAGCATATCACTTCGAACTCCCCTAACCCACGTCTGTTTGGGTCTTCCTCTTCCTCTCTTCCCTGCCTCTTCTCCACACATCTCAACTCACCTAACAGGTGCATCACTCGGTCTTCTACGCACATGACCAAACCACCGTAGGCGCGACTCCCGCATCTTGTCTTCAATAGGTGCTACTCCTACCCTTTGTCTGATTGTCTCATTCCTCACGCGGTCCTTCCTAGTATGCCCACACATCCAACGCAGCATGCGCATCTCTGCCACACTCATCTTTTGAATGTGACATTGTTTCAACGCCCAACACTCTACGCCATACAGTAATGCAGGCCTAATTGCTGTCCTATAAAATTTACCCTTTAGTCTAGTCGGCATACCTCGGTCGCATAGAAATCCTGACGCACTCTTCCACTTCATCCACCCTGTTCTGATTCTATGGGATACATCTCCCTCTAACTCACCGTCCTTCTGAATTATGGAGCCCAAGTAACGGAACATATCGCTGACTGGTATCTCCTTACCATCCAGAGTAATTCCGCTATTACCACTACTTCTACCTCCACCAAACTTGCACTCCATGTACTCTGTCTTGCTCCGACTTAGTTTGAAACCCTTATTCTCCAATGTTTGTCGCCATACTTCCAACTTTGCTTTAAGACCTGATTGCGTCTCATCAATCAATACAATATCGTCGGCAAACATCATGCACCACGGTATATCATCTTGAATTGACTTCGTAAGTTCGTCCATGACTATGGCAAATAAGAAAGGACTCAAGGCCGATCCTTGGTGCACTCCGATAGTAATAGGGAACTCTTCAGTCCTCCCTACACTAGTACGAACACTTGTAGTACAATCCTCATACATATCCATGATGATGCTGATATACTTGCGTGATATGCCTTTCCTAGTACAATCCTCATACATAGTTCTTTTTGCCCTTTTATTGCTATCTGATTGTACTGTACTCTTACTATTTTCCTATGCTAAGTTGCCCACCAAGATTTTAATAGAAGTTGTTTAACTTTATTCTTGTATGGTGAAAGGCACTTCTCTGGAAATAGTTAAAGGGTTTTGGCATCATCAAAAAGGGGGAAATTGTAAGGAATATATGTAATTAGATTTTGATGATGCTAGGTTGATTAGCATTTGAAAGCACCCCAATAGAAATTTTGTATTAGTATTCGTCTTTGTAAGTACTAGAATAGTCGACTGCCAGAAACCCTCTTGTGGTCTTCCGTATCAGAACTCCTACCAGAGATGCTCTCAGAGTTACTCTCCAAGAGAAGCCATCAGAGTTGGATACCAGAGTTGGCATCAGAGGCTGCCATCAGAGTTCTGATCAGAAAACCTCATCAGACAAGCTCGCACCTTGCAGAACTCGAAGACTCTTACCAACGGTCGTTAAACTAACGGGAAATCCCCTAACGGCTACGAACCTTTCAACGGAAACATGGTACTGTACACGCATTAAATGCTCAATTAATGATGTACGTACGAAGATATATTTAAAGCTGATGATTGACCATGCGAGTATCTTCGCGCCCCCAAAATAGCAAGTCGAAGGACCAACCGGTCAAGTCAACAGTACAAGCATTTAATGAAGCTGTCTTCTACACTCCAACGGGAAGACTGCTCCCAGTATATAAGATACACTCTGAAGAACTACGAGGATAACTTTGCTACAACAGTTGCCTGACTAACTTGCTCAAGATCATTCTACTCTAAATCAATTACCTCCAAGCTTTCTTGAGATTAAAAGACTTACTCACCTCAACAAGAAAAGCTCAAGTTGGAAGATATACTCTCTTATCCCTCATCCAACTAGCAAGTTGCAAAGTTCCTCAGTTCTTCAACACTTCGAAAACTTCATCTACACATCCTTTGTGAAGAAGCAACGTTGGAGAAAACTGATCTTGATTCAAACACTTCTTGAAAAAGAAGGGACGTCTCAAACTAACTGGAGTAAAGTGAAGTGGTGATACTTCCTAGAGACTCAGTGAAACGAGACCAGCCATCAGGAAGCAGGACTGCATCCCGGGTGGCAACTAGGCTTGAAGAAGACGTGGAGAGCTTCTTAAGTTCTAGGGACTAAGGCGTTGTAAACTGTCGTTTTTACAAGCTTAGTGGAACAGTGGAATAGAGGAACGAGTTGTTCCTTGAACCACTATAAAAATCCCCGGTGTCACTTACTTTACTTATTTCATTTCTGCACTTAAGAACTTGACTGCATAACTCAAAAGGTTGGACTCTGTGTTCAGCAGATCTTCCTCAAGAGTTATCAGAAAGGCATTTGCCTTAGTGTTGTCTGAGGCTACCCGGACAGAACCTAATCCGCTGCTAGGTCCAGTTCTGCCATCAAAACCTGACCTTCTCTGTCACCTGATTTCAACCATCTCTGATAAGTCAGTTTTGACTTGGAGAAAAGTTTAAGTTCCTGAACAGTCTATTCACCCCCCTCTAGACTGTTCCCATTACAAACGGGACCAACAGGGCTTTTATCATTTACTCTTTCTGTTTGTTTCCTGTTTTATTTCCGCAAAATAAGAGAATAAAAGCATGACGTCCCGATTCATCAGATCGTCATGAGGGGGAAGTGGTCCACATGCTGTTAACACTAAACAAATCATTCTGGGACACTTCCCTCCTCCATCACAAAAAACCTTCTCTGCTATCTCTACAACTCAAATCAAATGGTCAGCTACACTCACAAATCAACAATCATTATGTTCCGCTGTGCCACCGACAAGTTCTCCTCAAAAGCATTCATTCCAAATAGTCAAAAAGACTACATTGTGGAGGAGACAGAGGTCAAATACTCGTGTCCTGAAGATGAATTCCATGGGCGTCTCCTATTCTCCAAAGAATATTCATTCTAGAGGCGTCACCGAACTTCATCCAAGCTGATCAAGAGCAACTTCTGGAAGGCAAGGACTACATGCAAGATACAGAAGGTCCCTCAACCCCCGGCATCAAAGATCAAATTGTCAAGAAGACATCAAAGGGGAGATTGCAAGGATTTCTTCAGATAGCCTTCCTCAGAAGTCAAGTTCAAAGTAAAAGGAAGCTGAATAACAACAAAGACAAAGATATCCGCGCTGCAATGCTGATTGAACACGATTGAACACCAAGGGGGAGATTGTTAGGAATATTTTATGGTGTCCAATCTAATTAAATATCTTTGTATTTGTGTAGTTATTAATTAAACGTGTAATACAGGCCACAAATGTGTATCAGCCCGGGGGCTTCCTTGTAACCCGTAAGTTAGCCAACTTCTCCTATAAAATGAGGCTAACTTACAGGAACCCTAATAATCCAAAAACAGGTTGAGAGTGCGTAGAGGCGTAGAGAGAGAGAGAGAGATTAGGGTTGCCGTTGCTCTCCTTCTCCAGGGAGAGCAGCGGACAGTTCATACGGTATACCAAATTTGGTTTTAATCTTTTCGATATCTTTCTATCTGCTTCTTTTCTAACTGCTTAGATTGTTTGATTGTTAACTATCTGGGTCTATCAATATATACTAATTAAAACTATAAACGGATGAGGCCTAATAGATAGTAAGGCCCAAAACTTAATAAAATAGATCCAGGTGAAGCAGCTTTAGTCTTGATACGCCCCCTCAAGAGGAGCATGTATATCATGCATGTTCATCTTGACTATAAACTGGTTGAACAATGGATTCCCAAGTGGCTTTGTATATATCTGCAAGTTGAAAATTGTTTTTAATATGAATCTAATGAATTAAACCAGAAGTTTTTTATCTCTAATCAAGTGACAATCTAACTCAATGTGTTTAGTTCTTTGGTGTTGAATAAGATTGTGAGCAAGGTGATAAGTTGATTTATTATCAGTAAAGTAAACTGAATATGCAATTCATTAAGAATGTAGTAAAGCCATTGAGCCTCACAAACTGCATTTGCACATGCCTTGTATTCAGCCTCAGTGGAAGATCTACTAACTACATGTTGTTTCTTAGATTTCCAGGAAATTAAAGAACTACCAATGTAAAAGGCATATCCAGAAACACTCTTTCTAGTATCAATACAAGCAGCCCAATCAGAATCAGTATAACCTTGTATAGAGAAATAAGAAACAGAAGGGTAGAATCATCCTTTAACTGGAGAGTTTTTAAGATATCTAAGAATCCTGTGAGCTTCATTCATGTGAATATCAGTTGGAAAAGCAAGAAATTGACTTAGAAATTGAACGCTATAAGCAATATCAGGTCTGGTAATAGTCAGGTAAAGAAGTTTTCCCATTAAAGCCCTATATGTTTTAGGATTATCTAGGGCAGTACCATTATTTTTAGAAAGTTTGATTTTAGAATCCATGGGAGTAGTATAAGGTTTACAATTTTGATAACCATAATCATTTAAAATATCAAGAGTATATTTTCTTTGACATAGATTTATGCCTTTATTAGATCTAGCTATTTCTATGCCTAATATATATTTCAATTCTCCAAAATCCTTTATAGTAAACATATTATTTTAAAATTTTTTTACTACAATAATTTCTTCCATATTGTTTCCAGCAACAATAAGATCTTCAACATAGATTAAAAGAACCGTGAAAGAAGATTTACCAGTTTTTGTGAATAAAGAAGAATTTGCTTGTGATTGAGTGTATCCAAACAATTTAAGAGAATCAGAAAGCTTGCAAAACCATTGTCTAGATGTTTGTTTAAGACCATATAGACTTTTGACAAGCTCGCAAACTCTAGTATCATTAGCAGGCAAGTAACCTGGAGGTGGCTGCATGTAAATAACCTCATTTAAACCACCATGTAGGAAAATAATATTTACATCAAGTTGATGCAAAACCAATTTTTAGCACTAGCAATAGCTAAAATAATCCTAACAGTTGTTAATTTTACAACAGGTGAAAAAGTGTCAAAATAATTAAAACCTTCTTCTTGAGTATAACCTTTAGCAACTAATATTGCCTTATATCTATCTAATGAGCCAGCAGGTTTTAGTTTAGTTTTAAAACCCCATTTACAGCCTATTATATTTTGATTAGGAGGAAGATTAACTAAAATCCAAGTATTTTTTTTCTCAAGAGCTTGAATTTCAGAAGACATAGCCTTTTGCCATTCACGAAGTTTAGCAGCTTGTTTAAAAGTTTTAGGTTCACTAATATTAGAAAGAACAGCAGTAAAACAAGAATGAGAAATATTTAATCTATTATCAGCAATATAGTTTTGAATGGGGTATCTGACAAAATTATAGGAGGATGAAGGTTCAGAGATACCTATAGTGATGGATTCAGGTAACTCATAACTGTAGTCCTGTAAATGAATAGGTAAAGATCTTACCCTTGTTGATTTTCTTTGTGAATGGTCTTCTGAAACTGTAGGGATATTAGAAGTCTGTAATACACTATGATGGATAGTGTACCCGGGGGGTTGCTTATCCGAGGGGTTATTGCGGGAATAACTTAGAGAAAAGTCAGAGCAAATAAGTAAGAGAGAGAGTGTATATTCGATATGAATTCAGCGTGCTTTACAATGGAGAAATGGGCTGCTATTTATAGCAGCAATAAATGCTAGATAAGGACACGTGTCAATAATCTGGTGGTGGAGGGGTCACCTCAACCGGGGTGGCACTAGCACACGCATGTGCGCCGCATTAAATGCGGTGAGTGGATGTGACGCCGCATTAAACGCGGCAGTTGCTTGTCTCTAAATAGAATCTTCGATGTCTGTGCTGTAGCCGAAGGCTCCTCTATGGCGGGGAGCTGTATGTAGCCGAAGGCTACCCCATTGCCGAAAGCGTACGTGAGCCGAGGGCTCCTAACTTCCGCCGTTTCCCCCCAGTAGGTTTGTATGTGTAAGATTAGTTGTCTTGTGAGTTTTTTGGGCCTTCGGCCATGGGGCCGAAGGCACCCCCTTGCGTACTGTGGGCTGTTTAGAGTTTCATTTTGCTGGGCTTGGCCCGTTTTGGGCCTGTTGGGCCTGATTGCAGTTGTGGAAGTATGTGGGCCGGGGGTCCTTGGACCATATACTCCATCAGGAGTCCCTCACTCCTTTTGCCGAAAGGTACTTGAGGGAAAAGGAGTAATTTGCGTTTGTCCTCTGGTGTTGGCATTTGTAATTTGTGGTTTGCAAAGTAGTGGGGGGTTTGTATAACGTGTTTTGCCAGGGGCAGTTCGTCCCTCCTTAAGGATCATGCTGATAAGATTTTAACATTTCGTGACTTTCCCGAGGGGGTTCTCCAGTCCCCCACTCTTTGAGGCACATGTAATGTGGTGAAAAAAGGAGTGGAACAGTGCCTGCCTTCAGTATAGGACTGAGGGCTGACGCTTTTCGTTTTGTTGGTCCCAGTTATATTGGGTACAGTCTAGAGGGGGGGGGGGTGAATAGACTGTACTGGTTTTAAAACTTTTTCAGGCTAAATACTAGATTTAACAGAATAGCCTGTTCTGATGGCAGAACAGACTGGCAGCGGATGGGGTTCTGGTAGAAGTTCTGTCATATTAGCCTCAGAGAAGCAAAGGCAGTAGGCCTTCTGTTAACTCACAAGACACGTTATGCTGAACACAGAGACCAAGTCTTTGGAGTTAATCAGTTCAAACCAAAAGCGATAAATAAGTGCAGTAAATAAGTGACACCAGGGATTTTTATACTGGTTCAAGGAACAACTCGTTCCTCTAATCCACTGTTCCACTAAGCTTGTAAAAACGTCCATTTACAACGCCTTAGCCCTAGCACTTAAGAAGCTCTCCACGTCTTCTTCAAGTCTAGATGTCTCCTGGGATGCACTTCCTGGCTTCCTTTAAGACTGGTCCTTTTGCTGAGCTTCCTAGAAGTATCACCACTTCACTGCTCCAGTTACTTGGACGTCCTTCTTGTTAAAGAAGAGTTCTTGAGAGAACAGGGGTTCCTCCAACTTGCTTCGTTACAAAAGATGTTTTTGTTGAAGTGCTTGAAGTGTTGAAGAACGAATGGAACTTTGCTTGAGTTGGAAGTAAGAATCTTTCCAACGTCTGCCTTCTCTTGTAGAGGATGATAATGATTTGATCTCAAGGAGGCTTGTGCGTTTTAGTTGTTTGAATGTCGTTGTATTCGCACTGTTGTAGCAAAGCTATCTGGTTGTTCTTCGTAATGTATCTTTTATACTGAGGTTGTCTTCCCGTTGGAGGAGGAGGAGGACAACTGCATTAAAATTGTGAGTAGTTGACTTGACCAGTAGGCCCCAGCAAAGTTGGCGGGTTACTATTTTGGGATAGAGTTATCCTGACATTGCGGCCAATCATCTGCATTTACTCTACAAGGTACGGGAGGCATTAAATGTGCATTTAATGCGCGTACTGTAGCTTTTCCGTTCAAGATTCCTAGCCGTTGAAGGAATCATTAGTTGGTTTATCGGCTTGGTAAAATTCTCCAAGTGCCAGACCTTCTGGTGTCTTCAGCAGAGAGTCGATCAGAGAAGGTCTTGAGCACTTCTGTTGGAGAAAGCTATCAGAGACTCTTGAAGGTTTCTGTTGAAGATAAGTCCAACAGAGAACCAGGAGGGTTTCTGTTCGTGTAAGAACTAACAGAGACCCAGAGGTCTTCTGTTCTGAAGCAGAGAGCCAAAGGACCTCTGTTAGGACAAAGCCTATCAGGGGTCTTCTGTCAGGAGGTCTTCTGTCAGTCGACTAATCTAAGAAACTTTACAAGGAAAATTTCTAATGCATTAAATCTAAAGAAGGGGTACTCTAAAGTCCTAATTAATATAGCATCATCAAAATCTAATTACAATTATTCCTTACAATTTCCCCCTTTTTGATGATGCCAAAACCCTTTAACTATTTCCAGAGAAGTGCCTTCACCATAAAGAGTTAAAGTATAAAACTTTCATTAATATCTTGGTGGGCAACTTGGCATAGGAAAATAGTAAGAGTACAATACATTCAGATAGCAGATAATAAATCAAAGCACATAATAAGACAAAGAACAGTAAGATATAGATAGGAAGAAATAGCCTTACAAAGTGAAAGGCAGAGATGTGATTTTATTAGAGATAATTTACAGAATAGTTCCCTTACACATTCTCCCTAGTAGCTGCGGCCAAGGCTTCATCTTCCAGTCTTTGAAGCCTTTGCAGTTCTTCATTGATTTCTGCTCTAATTTGTGATAGGTTACCAGAACTTTGATAGGAGGCCCAGATAGGAGATAGCTTGCAGTCCAGGTAGCTAAGAACTCCTTCATGTATTGTCTTGCCAGGAACAATGTTCTTCTGGTACCAATCCTCTGCTTCTTCTAAGGATCCACCATGTCTGACTCTTACATAGCCATCTTTATCCAAGAAGAGGTTTTGTTGCTGTGTTAGAGTCATTTTCTGTTTCATCTCTTCAAATTGAACTCTGTCAATTTTCTGGGATCCACCCAGTCTCCAACCAGTGAAACTGAGGACCTTCTTTTTCTTGGAGGCCTTCTTAACTGGAGATGGGGGTCTGGGTATACCGGCTGCTCTTTTCTTCTGTATTGCAGCTTCAAAGTAGGGAGTGGGATCAACAGAAGATGATGCCCTCGCAGGGGTTCTGGTAGATTTAGGCTTGGGAGGCTGAGAGTCCTCTTCCCCCTTTTTGGCATCATGAAGATCCTCTAGCATAAGGCTGAGCTTCTGGAACTCTGAGGCCTGTGATGTGGCGATCTGCTCAATGGCCTCTGGTAGAGTCTGAGTGACAGAAGTGAGTCCTTCTATCAACCCTTGCTGTTTCTGGATTGCAGAAAAGATATCTTTGTTGCTTGCCTCAAGTAATACCATCTTCTGATATCTGTCTCTGTAAGCAGCGAGGAGAGTTTTGGCTTGATCTTGGTGGACTTTGCAAAGTTCTTCAATGTTTAGCAATTGTTCCTTAGTCTTGCGATCAGACTATTGAAGAGTCTCAAGGTTCTCAGATATGGTGCCAATAGCCTTACCTTGAGCCAACAGAGTCTGGTGAAAAGTGAAGAGGGTCTTATGAATACCTTCCACTTCTGTTGAAAGGACATCTGTTTTGGCAGTAGATGAAGCCATGAAGTTGTTGAGAGATTCTGTCAGTGAAGCAAAGTTGCCTGAAATGAACTGCATCCCAGAATTGAGGTTTTCATTCACATGGGAAAGGTGCTCGAAATGCTTGTCATTAATCTGAATGAGTTTGTCCATTCCTTCCAGTACCTGACCACCAAACTCTTCTATAGTCTGGACAAATCTATTGCATGGTATTTGTGGTTCTGATTCTTCAAAACCAGGCATTTCCAGTCCTCTTGACTTGGGCATGGGAGCCCTTCTAGGAATGTTGTCTTGGGCTGATGAAAGATGTTGTTGTTGTGCTTCATACTCAAGCTGTGTCAAGGGAGGGGTTTTTTGTCTTTTGGATGAGGCTTCATTGGGTTTACTGACAATGAACCCACCCATGCTGGAAGAGTCCTCATAGGATGAGTAGATGGGTATGGTGTCCCTGACCACACGCATCTTTTTGTTAAAAGATGGATTGGAAGCTGTAGAATTTCTAGAGTAACCTTGAGGCGCTGGAACAGGAGACACAGTAGGAGGATTTTGATTCTGAAGTGTGGCAGCCTGTATCTGGTTTAGGGTCTTTTGGGGAGAGGGTGATTTGGATTTCTGTTGGGAAGAAGTTTTCTGATGAGGGGAGGTATTATGATGTAAAGGTGATTTCTGATGGGGAGGTGAGGGTGGTGGTGAAGGGGAGCGGTTTCTGGTAGGAATTTTCTCTTTGCTAGGTGATGGGGATTTGGATCTCTTAGGTGGTGAGTGAAGAGAGGTTGAGGTTTTCTTTTCTGGGGTTTTCTGTTGGAAGGGTTTCTGGTGGATTAGGAGAGGAAGGGATTTGAGGTTCTGTTGAGATATGAGCAGAGTGAATAGGTGAGATTACCTCAAGCACATTTTCTTCAATCAGAGATGTTCTCCATTCTTGAATTAGCTCCATCATAGCATGCCCTTCTGGTTTTGATACAGAGGGTTCCCCAGGTGTAGAGTAGGGCACCACAGATTCTTTTGCCTTCTTGGCAAATAACCATGCTATAAAGGTTTCAATTTCATCATCTGCAAGGGGCTTCACTTTCTCCTCTGAAGAAGTAGAGATGAGAACGGCTTTTCCTTTATAATTTGCCTTCTTTTTCTCGAGGACAGATTGCAGGAAGTTGAGAGCAAAGCATTTAGAGACATCATCAGTGTCCACCCACTTTAGTACTGCCTCTTCTTCGGACTCATAGTGATCAAAATATTGGATGATCTTCTGGAGAGGTCCCATCCTCCATCTTCTCCATGCTAGCACACGTTCAAACTGTCTATCCAGTAGAGATGTGTATCTTTCTCTGTTTGTAAGAAGGTGTTCTGGTGATGTTGACACCCGGTTCTGTTCTGGAGTGGCAACAGAAGTGGGGTTCTCTGGTTCCCCCTGAGTCATAGCATCTCTGACTCCTTCTGAACAAGAGCTGGACACCACTTGGTGATTCAGCTTGGTTTTCTTGTTGAGGTGTTCTGTTGTCACAGAATCATTCAGTTCCCCCTGAGTGTCTGCTACCTTCTCAGACACTGAGATCACAGGTGTGATGATCTTCTTCTTCTTAGTTCCAGAGGTTCTCTTCCTCTTATGTGCAGCCTTCTTGGGTTGAGGAGGTGCAACTTGTTTGGTTTTCTTCTCCCTTTTCTTTTCCTTTTTCTCAGCAGGTGCACCAGGGAAGGGTTTTTGAACCTTGTCTACTTGCTGTCTCTTGTTATCAAGTTGATGCTGTCGTTTTAGCTCTGCCTTGATAGCAATTTCTCTATTAGGAGATGCAGAGAGGAAGATTACCTTAGTGTGGTCCAGAGGGGTTGCCTTCCTTAGAGTGACACCTTGAGTAAGAAGAAACTCAGAGATGAGCAGTCCATGGCCTAACTTTCCAGAGTAAAGGCCTTTCTTGGGGTTCTTCTTCTTGATGAATTCAATGAGGGAGCGCACCATAACTTGTCCCCAGTTGACATTTACTCCATGATGAACTGCATAGAGGGCCTTTGCATTTGCAGTAGTGACATCATCAGTGGAGGAATATTTGCACCATAAACATTTGTGAAAAATGTTAATGAGAAGTTCAAAATCTTTCTTGAGCAGATTTTTCTTGATGTTCAGTTTTTCAACTTCTTCTCCTTTCCTGCAGTAGTTCCTTTTGAATTCAGGAACAGTGACGTCAGCTTCTTCTAGATTAAATAGAGAATTCTTGCCTTCTTCTAGTTGAATATCAAAGATTTTGTTGATGGCATCAACATCAACCAATATGTCTTCTCCTTGGACATTAGAAGTAATGGTTTCATCTTTGTAAGAGGCGTTGAGGTAGAACTCAATGGTGTCAATGTTACTGTAGACTTCATAGGTGAAGGTGATGACCTTGCTCGGTTGACATTCAGCTAGACCTTCAATGATATTTGCCATCCTCTTTTCATTTTCTGCGAATCTAGGTAGTACGTCCAGTTCGCACTTCATCCCTGTCAACACATTTTTGAGCAGGGTAGCTTTCTGCTCCTTAGAGAGGTCGGTGAAGTTCAAGAACGCCATAGTAGAGGGTTGAAATCTTGGAGAGTTTTTAGAGAGATAAAGATTTGAATGCTTGAGAATAATGGAAGCAGTAGCGGTTTAAGTTGAAACGAAGGGAATATATGGGTTCGGGTTAGTGGACGTTTGAGATTATTGGCAGTTTCAAGGTACCAATAAATGAAAATAGGGGCGCAGTAAATATTCTGCGGCTGTAATACCGTTTAAGGGTAAAAGGGTAAAAGACCTTCATTAAGTTACTAGGTCACCCGGTTTTCTCAAAATATTTCTAAGTCCACAACCTTCTGTTATGTAAGAGGAGGATTTCTGTTGCTGAGGTGTTCTATTAGGAACGGAGGTTCTCTGTTCAAGGTAGAGAACAGAAGGGGTTCTGCAACAGGTATTCTGTTAGCAGAGAATCTATAACAGAAGATCTTTCTTTTCAACTTTCTCTTGGAATTTCATCCATCATTCCCAATTCTTCTCTCAGTTTGTTGAATCTAGCCTCAGGCAAAGGCTGTCAGAATATCTGCAAGCTGGTCTTCTGTTGACACATGCTCCATGCATATGTGCTTCTTTTCAACATGATCTCTGATGAAGTGATGTCTGATCTCAATATGCTTTGTCCTGGAGTGAAGAACTGGATTCTGGGAGATGGAAATGGCACTGGTGTTGTCACAGAGAAGCTTGATCTCCTTTGCTTGAATGCCATAATCCTTCAGTTGTTGCTTCATCCTGAGTAGCTGAGCACAGCAACTCCCAGCTGCAATGTATTCAGCTTCTGTTGTACTAGTTGAGATAGAGTTATGTTTCTTGCTAAACCAGGAGACAAGTCTCCCACCTAGCAGTTGGCAGTGACCAGAGGTGCTCTTCCTGTCTAACCTGCAACCTGCAAAGTCTGAGTCAGAGTAACCAATTAGTTCAAAGTTACCTCCCTTGGGATACCATAGGCCTGCATTTGTGTTTCCTTTGATGTATCTGATAATTCTTTTTGAAGCACTTAGATGGCTCTCCTTGGGATTTGATTGCTATCTGGCACAGATTCCAACAGAGAATGAGATGTCTGGTCTGCTTGCAGTGAGATAGAGAAGAGATCCAATGATTCCTCTGTAGGTTGTTGTATCAACATCTTTGCCTTCATCATCCGGACCAATTCCTTGAGAAGTGTTCATGGGAATCTTCACTGAGGATTTGCCTTCTACTCCAAATTTCTTGATCAAGTCTCTGGTGTACTTCCCTTGATTGATAAAGATTCCTTCTGGAACTTGTTTGAATTGCAGTCCTAGGAAGTAGCTCAGTTCTCCCATCATACTCATTTCAAATTGACTCTGCATCACTTGAGAAAATTTCCTACATAACTCTGCATTAGTACTTCCAAATATAATATCATCAACATATATTTGTACTAACAGAATGTGATTAGCAACAGAGATTTGAAAAAGAGTTTTGTCAACCTTTCCCTTAGTAAACCCATGGTTCACTAGGAATAGGGACAATGTGTCATACCATGCTCTGGGAGCTTTCTTAAGACCATAAAGGGTCTTTCTAAGCTTGTAGACACAGGAGGAGTGAGTAGGAATGACAAAACCTGGTGGTTGTTGCACATAAACTTCTTCTTCAAGATCTCCATTCAGAAATGCGCTCTTGACATCCATCTGATAGACCTTGGTGTTGTTGTAGGCAGCATAAGCTAGGAATATTCTGATGGCTTCCAGTCTGGCCACTGGTGCAAAAGTCTCATCAAAATCTATTCCTTCTTCTTGGCAGTAACCCTTAGCTACCAGCCTTGCTTTATTCCTTACAATGTTGCCATCTTCATCCGCTTTGTTCTTGAATACCCATTCGGTTCCAATGACATTCTGGTGCTTTGGCCTAGGAACAAGTTCCCATACTTTGTTCCTTTCGAATTGAGTAAGCTCTTCTTGCATTGCATTGATCCAGTCTGAGTCTGCTAGAGCTTCTTCTACAGTCATAGGTTCCATCTGAGATATGTAGCAGGCAAGCATTGCTTCTCTTCTTGTAGTAGCAGATCTGGTTTGTACTCCACTTCTGACTTGTCCAATCACTTGGTTAGGAGGATGATCCCTTAACCATGTCAAATCAGGTTCTATCAGTTGTTGTCTTGGTCTCTCTGGTTCTTCTTCTTCTGAATCTTCATCTTCATTTAACAGAAGGGGTTTAGTGCAGGTGTAGGGAACATAGGATTATCTGCTACCTCTTATGTTGGTTCAGGTGTTATGTCTTCTATGTTGACTTCTTTGAGGGTCTTTGTTACTTCTTTAATAGAGATGCCATCATCAAACTTTACATGTATAGATTCTTTAATATGTAGAGTTCTTCTGTTGAGTACTCTATAGGTTTTACTGGTGCTTGAATAGCCTATGAATACACCTTCATCATCTTTTTCTTGAAAGACTTTCAGATGCTCCTTTCCATTGTTGAGAATGTAGCATTTGCATCCAAATACATGAAGGTAATTGATGTTAGGTTTTCTTCCTTTCCAAAGTTCATAAGTGGTCTTCTGGTGATTCTTGTTGATCATACTTCTGTTCTGGGTGTAGCATGCAGTGTTGATTGCTTCAGCCCAGTATCTCATAGGTAGTCCAGATTCTGCAATCATTGTCCTTGCAGCTTCTTTCAACGTTCTGTTTCTCCTTTCTGCCACGCCATTCTGTTGAGGTGTTCTGGCGGCAGAGAGTTGATGAAAGGTTCCATTCTGATCACAGAAGTCCTTTATGACTTAGTTGAAAAATTCAGTTCCTCTGTCAGACCTGATTGTCCTTACTTTCAAATTCTTCTCAGTCTGAAGTTGCTTTAACAGAGATGGTAACTTCTGAAGAGTTTCATTTTTCTTTGACAAGAAGATAGTCTATGTATATCTGGAGTAGTCATCAACAATGACTAGGGTGTACTTCTTGCCACCAACACTTGGAGTCTCAACAGGTCCAAATAAATCCATGTGGATCAGATTTAAAGGACTTGTAGAAAGATCTCCAACAATGGGTTTGAAAGAGTTCTTCTGTTGCTTTCCCTTCTGGCATGCACTGCAGAGAGTCTCTTTCTTGTAAACTATATCTGGCAGTCCTTCTACAATGTGTTCTCTTACCAGTTTGTTGATTGTTTTGAAGTTCAAATGGCTAAGCTTCTTGTGCCAGTCCCAGCTTAGTTTTGAATCTCCATTGGCTATCAGACATACTCCATCTTTTACAGTTTTCCAATGTACCACATAGATGTTCTTCTTCCTTATTGCTGTAAGAACCACTTCCTTTGTTGTCTCATGCTTCACATAGCAGAAGTCCTTTGTGAATTCAACAGTGTAGTCTTTGTCACATAATTGGCTAGCACTCAGCAAGTTGAACTTCAGGCCTTTGACATATGAGACATCATCAATGATTATCTGTTTCTTGATCAGCTTCTCTCTTCCTTTTGTTTGACCTTCTTTGTCATTACCTCCAAAGGTAACTCTAAGTCCTTTGCATTTCTGGAACTCTATTAGGCAACTTCTGTCACCTGTCATGTGCCTGGAGCATCCACTATCAATAAACCATTCTTGCTCTGAGATAGCTCCAGCACACAGTTCCTGCATGATCAAAAGAAAGATTTAGGTACTCAAGCAATGTTGGGTCCTGGGGGGTCATGGAGTCTGGGTAGTTGGTACCATTTTGGTCTCATCAGGTGAAACCTTGGTGGATGGTACCCATTGTCCACCTGATAGTTATAGTAAACCGAAGTGTGATTCACTTTGGGCAGATGCTTGTGAGGGTCATGCTTCCTATTTACGTACTTTTGCATTGCTTTCTTTGTTGGACAGAAGTCCCATATGCTATCAAGAGCAGAGGGGCGGTTAGCTTTGGGCTTCTGAAGTTGACCAGTCAACCTCTTCTGCCTAAAGTTAACTCTCTCTTGATATCTGCCCTTCTGGTGATCATTTTTGGCATGGTTATCATGAGGTTGTCTGTTAATGATTTGTCTTTTATTTTTATTATTCTGAAAACCCTTTCTGTTGTTAGGTTTTCTGCCAGGTTCATTGATTTTCAAAAGGGGTTTCTGTTGAACCTTTATCTTTCCCTTTTCTAGTTTGATTTCCTCATGAATAACCTTGGTGCCATATACACCAGCTTGGCAGATGGGGCCAGAAATCAGTGGCACTATGACCTTATCTGCTTTAGCAACATTGGTGCTAGGCATTACAGAAGGCTCACCTGATTCTATTGAGCCATATCCAAGACCAAAACCAATGCCAATCTGTTGATCAAGCACAATCTTTTCCATGGAAGACTGGGCCTTCTGGTAAGCTTTGTACTTAATCTCAAGAGGCTCAATTTCTCTTGTTCTCTTGAGAAGAGAAACATTTTCAGCTTCCAGCTGATTTCTCTCCTTAATTAGAAGATTGATTTTGATCTCAACCTCCTTTCTTAAGTCAAGAATCTCAATCTTCAGCTTACTGTTTTCTTCTTTAACAGAAGAATAAGTGGCTTGGATGGCCTTAAACTCTTCCCAAAATTCTGACATTGAATCAGAATCAAAAGCTAAGCCTTCCGAAGAAAAACTAGATGTAGAAGTAGAGGTTACCTCATCACTAGAATGAGCCATGAGGCATAGGTCTTCTATCTCAGTATCAAGGCAACATAAGGCCTCATCAGAGTCAGAGTAAGAACTGGATTCTGTCTCGGACAGAGGGTCTTTTTCGAGCTGTTCTGTGACGAGTGCTTTCCTCCATCTGGTATTGTCTTCAAATTTCTTCTTTTCTCCATCATGCCCTTGTCTCTTGGACACTCTTGGATGTGGACAATCTGCCTTGAAGTGTCCAGGTTGTCTGCAGTTATAACAGAGAAGCTCACCACTGCTCTCTGTTGCTTTGGGTTTCTGGAATGGATTTCTGCTGGAAGATGGACTTCTTCCATCTTTGGGATTCTTCATAAATTTTTTGAATCTCCTAGCAAAAGCAGCCATATATTCGTCAGATAAAAGGATTGAAGGGTCAAAATCATTTACCTTGGATGTACTAGGTGTGAGGGCTGTAGTTGTCCTTTCTTCTGGTACATCCTCCTTTTCTTCAGTCATCTCGAACTCATGAGCTTTGAGGTCTGAGATGAGCTTGTCTGTGGGGTAAGTCTTTACATCCTTGCTGGCTTGGACAGCAACCACCTTCATCTTCCATACTGAGGGCAATCCCCTCAACTCTTTGAGATTGATCTCTTTGGTGGTAAGTTCCTTGCCAAGTTCAGAGATCTCTCCAGTGAGAGTGAGGAGCCTGTCGTACATCTTGGGGATGCTTTCACCAGGGAGAAGCTTGAAGTCATCAAACTTCTTGTTGGCTATTGTCAGCTTGTTATCCTTCTCTTGCTCATCACCAGCTCCAATGAGCTCAAGAGTATCCCATATTTCTTTGGCAGTCTTGCACTTCTTTATCCTGTTGAAGTATCTATCATCGATGGACTTGTAGAGTATGTCCTTTGCAATGTTGTCCAGATTATACTTTCTTCTTTCTTCAGTGGTCCATTCAGATTTGGCTTTATTGATCATCTGAGGTCTGGTGTTGTCAATAGCATGCTCAGGGTTGACCTTCTAGAAGCTTGTGAATGGCCCAATGTCCAGTACTTCCCACATCTCATCATGAAGAGCACATAGATGTGCCTTCATCCGGATCCTCCAGTCATCAAACTTAAGATCTGAGAACATAAGATTCTTGGAAAGAGAGTGATCCATAATATGAGATTTAAAACAGAGGCAAAAAGAAAACAAGTGGATCTTTGTTCAACAAATAACCTAAGAGATTATTAGAATAAGGAGGCTCTGATACCACTTGTTGGTCCCGGTTATATTGGGTACAGTCTAGAGGGGGGGTGAATAGACTGTACTGGTTTTAAAACTTTTTCAGGCTAAATACCAGATTTAACAGAATAGCCTGTTCTGATGGCAGAACAGACTGGCAGCGGATGGGGTTCTGGTAGGAGTTCTGTCAGATTAGCCTCAGAGAAGCAAAGGCAGTAGGCCTTCTGTTAACTCACAAGACACGTTCTGCTGAACACAGAGACCAAGTCTTTGGAGTTAATCAGTTCAAACCAAAAGCGATAAATAAGTGCAGTAAGTAAGTAACACCAGGGATTTTTATAGTGGTTCAAGGAACAACTCGTTCCTCTAATCCACTGTTCCACTAAGCTTGTAAAAACATCCGTTTACAACGCCTTAGTCCTAGCACTTAAGAAGCTCTCCACGTCTTCTTCAAGAATCTTTCCAACGTCTGCCTTCTCTTGTAGAGGATGATAAGGATTTGATCTCAAGGAGGCTTGTGCGTTTTAGTTGTTTGAATGTCGTTGTATTCGCACTGTTGTAGCAAAGCTATCTGGTTGTTCTTCGTAATGTATCTTTTATACTGAGGTTGTCTTCCCGTTGGAGGAGGAGGAGGACAACTGCATTAAATGTGTGAGCAGTTGACTTGACCAGTAGGCCCCAGCAAAGTTGGCGGGTTACTATTTTGGGATAGAGTTATCCTGACATTGCGGCCAATCATTTGCATTTACTCTACAGAGTACGGGAGGCATTAAATGTGCATTTAATGCGCGTACTGTAGCTTTTCCGTTCAAGATTCCTAGCCGTTGAAGGAATCATTAGTTGGTTTATCGGCTTGGTAAAATTCTCCAAGTGCCAGGCCTTCTGGTGTCTTCAGCAGAGAGTCGATCAGAGAAGGTCTTGAGCACTTCTGTTGGAGAAAGCTATCAGAGACTCTTGAGGGTTTCTGTTGAAAATAAGTCCAACAGAGAACCAGGAGGGTTTCTGTTTGTGTAAGAACTAACAGAGACCCAGAGGTCTTCTATTTTGAAGCAGAGAGCCAAAGGTCCTCAATTAGGACAAAGCCTATCAGGGGTCTTCTGTCAGGAGGTCTTCTGTCAGTCGACTAATCTAAGAAACTTTACAAGGAAAATTTCTAATACATTAAATCTAAAGAAGGGGTACTCTAAAGTCCTAATTAATATAGCATCATCAAAATCTAATTACAATTATTCCTTACACGTTTCATTTTGGGGGGATGCCTCGTTAAAAACCTCATTAGGAAAAACCCTGTGGGAAAAAATCCTAATGAGGGAAAAAGAGTACACTAAATTCCCCCAATGATGAATCAAAAAGGCGAGCCCTTGGTTTGAGATGAAGAGTAATGTTAACGCCGAGAGCTATCCATGACCCGAGGGCTTTCTTGTTGATTGGCCGGAGGCACCTTGAGGATATTCCGAGAATGCTGAGGGGAGTCCCCCAGCCATTGAGGGCTGAGGGCGTGAGGAATGAAAATGTTTGTTCCTGTGTTGCTGAGGGGTTCCCTGGTTCTCAATATTTTGAGGGTTAGAAGTACCCGAGGGGTTCCCTGGTGAGGAGGGTTTACTTCTTGATGAGGGAGTTTGAGTGTGTGATCTGAGGGATGAACATGTTCGTTGTTTTCCCAAAGGGTTCCAGCTGAAGGCATAGTTGTGAGGTGGCCGTTTGAAATATAGTTGTTGGGATATGACCGTTAGAGAAGGCGTCCACGTGGCGCGTACCTGCTGGTTGTGTCTAGACGGGTGTCACCGGTTGGCTGAGGCGACGGTCGTAATGTTGATCTTTCTAACCGGGGGCCCAATTCTCAGCCCAGGCCCGAAATGGGGCGCCTATAAATACCCCAAGGCCTGAGTGCCATCCCTTGCGTGATTCATTTGTTAGCGAAGCTCTGACCAATTTTTTCTAGAGAGAGAAAGCATAGTTCGATCGAAACCAAACTTCTAAGGTTAGTTTCTCCTCCGTTCTTGGGTATTCTAGCATACTTTGCTTTTCAGCCTTTAGATCTAGTGTTAGTGACCCTTAGGAAAATTTCCTTCCTTTCTCGATTCTTTCCCCCACGAACTTCCGAAGGATGTCGTCCGCTTCTGACTCTCAAGATATTTCCGGAGAGCCATCGGTCCAGGCCGAGACCTGGTCAGAAGAAAGGTCAGCGAGTGTGGACCCCTCGTTGGACAATGACTCAGCGGTTGCGGTGGAGATGCAAAAGAATCTAATAGTCGAAGCCGAAGCCGAGGACTTCGAGCAGGTGATAGAGGATGAGGAGCTTGCCCTCGATGTGCAGACTGCTGAGGAGGAGGAGGAAAAGGAGTGGCAGAAGGTCAGCATTGTCGTCCTTCCCCCATGCAACGCGGGTGAAGCCAGCAGCTCCTGACCACTTAACCCGGAGCCTCTCAGGGTGGCCCCGAGAAAGAAGATCAAGAAGAAGATGGGGGCCCCGAAGAGGAAGGGGAGCATTGCTGATCTTGGGAAACCCGCCGGGATTCCTGAGGGATACTCGTTTTTGAACACCGCCGCCCTCGAGCTGAAGTCAAGGGCCGACATGACAGAATGTTACGTCACCCAGCTGCACGTTGGGCTTTCAGCAACTGTGGTAGAATCGGGACCCGATGATGTACTTTCCCGGGCTCCCGAGGGGTGCATTGCTGTTCACGTGCTCCCGGTCACCACGGGCCTCCGGTTCCCTCTACATCCCTTCCTCCTTGAATACCTCCGGTATGTAGGCTTGGCCCCCTGATAGTTGACTCCTAACATCCATTCTTACATTACCGAATTCTTGCACCTCTGCCGGTCCCGTGGGGGTGGCTCCCAGCCTCGACTTATTCTTTCAGAGCTTCAACCTCTGTCGGGGAGGGCACGCGAATGCCGAGGGGTTCACGAATTTACAACAGATCGCCAAGTGGAGGCTGTTTACTGAGGCGCCCTCATCGCACAAGGGCTGGATGGACCGCTTTTGCTATGTTAGGCTGGCCGAGAACCCGTTTCTGGGGGAGTTGCGTGATCGTTTCAGACGGCACCCGAAGGTGGGGAATGCCGCCCTCGAGAAGGAAGGTAAAAAGCTTGCCAAAATCCCAGAGGGGTGTGAGAAGCACGTGACAATCAAGGAGTCCACTCTGGAGGATGTCTTGTATCTCATTGACTTTCGGTGTTACCGTTTTTTGTGGGAATCAGACGAGAGGTTTCCCGTCCTCGACCGAGCCTTCGAGAGCACAGGAGGTAGTTCCCGGGGGCTCCAATTTTGTGCACTTAGAATTTTTGTAGTTTAATTTTTGTCCTTGTCTTGACCCCTCGGCCTCACTTATTTATGTTGTTTTGCAGGTGCTAAAATGAACGTGAAAGGCTTCGCCAGTTTGAAGAAGAAATCGGCCAAGGAGCCGAAGAAGAAGGAGGCGGGCGCGCAAAATCCCGTCGATGAGTTCTTCCCGAAGGGTGGCGAGCCCTTGGCCGTCCCTGCCGATGTTACGGCTGCCGCTGCAAAGAGGAAGGCAGCCGGCAAAGATGTTGCTCCCACCGGCAAAAAGCCAAAGAAGGCGGAGGCCGGGAAGAAGACTCCCCCGGTCCTTGTTGTGGATGAGCATTCGTCCTCCTCGCCCCTGATTGTGGCAGCGACGGCTCCATCCAACCCCCCTTGGGAGACTTCTCTCGGGAGACCGTACAATTCTCCCTCGTCAGAGGAACCGCCGTGATGCACGACACAGTTGATCCGAAGGCATTCCTAGGGGGGCATCACTTCAGAGATGGATAGGGCAGCCCTCGGCACCTATGATGATGATGCCCTCGAGAACAAGATCCTCCGGTCTTCTCTGACTGTAAGCCCCTTTCCCTTTTTTTTCTCCTTTTGTTTTAGAACATTTTTGCATAGTGTCCTTACCCATTTTGTCGTTTACAGGCTTGCATCGCCCTCGGTGAACAAGCCCGGAGGGGGAAAGTGTTGCGTCTTGAGAAAGTGCAACAAGATGAGCAATTGAAGAAGCTTGTCCATGACAACGCCGAAGCCGTGAGGCAGATGGCAAAGTTGGAGGAAGCCCTTCAACAGATGGAGCTGCAACTGGAGGCCGCTAATAAGGGCAAGGCTGAAGCCGAGAAGACTGCTGTTGAGGCCGCCAAGAAAGCCGTCGAGGAGGCTGAGGAGGCCAAGAACAAGGCGATTTCCGTTGCTCGGGAGGAAGCCGTAGGCGCCTTCGTGGCCGAGGGCTGGAGAGCTGAGGGGCGCAAACAGTGGCTGGCCTTGGTCATGAAGGCATCTGTTGATGAGTGGTGCGGCGGCCCTGGGGTAGAGTGGCTGGCCCGGAAGGGCAAGGAATACTATGATGGGGGCGAGTACTTTACTCAGGCCCTCATCTACAGGAGGCTGGCTCGGCACTATGGGGTGGAGCCGAAGGATTTTGATCCTGCCGCATATGGCCTCCCCCACTTCAACCAGATGTTCGCGTTCCCCTCCCCCCGGATGCAGAGAGGCCAGACTTAGAAGATTCTGAACTGATGAAGGAGGTTGAGGATGAAGAAGAGGCCGAAGGGGATGCCACTTCCAAGCCTGCCGAAGAGGCTGCTGCTGAAAGAGTCGACCCCTGATCGTGCTTGTAATAATTCTTTTGAACAATGTTGAGTATAATAACATTTTGTATTTTTCGGCTTCAGCCTTAATGTAATAAACAATTTAGTTTACTTTTGTGAATGGATGAATGCATGCCTCCGGGCCTTTCGATGTATGAATTTGTCCTCGCTGTTTTTTTTTAAGTTTTCTTCACAACTTTATGAACGTATGTTTGTTGTTGGTGCCTTTGTTTTTCTTCTATGCTTTCTTTCTCGAATGTATGTTTGCACCAGGAGTTGACCGGGGGCCAAACATTTAGGACTTAGAAAAAAAATTCTAAGTGATGTGTACCACTTGGCCCCCCGTTAACACCTTCCTTTTGCAGTAAGAAATAGAGTGCCCTTCGGCCAACAATTCCGGGGGCCCCGGTATTGTGGACCTAGCCAAATTTTTGGGTAATGTCATCAACATGCCCTCGGTTCCAGTAGTGGTTTTAGACAAAATCTCCTTAGGCAGAGTATGGTAGTGCCGGGGGCCCTTAACTCATGGACTTAGAAAAAATTCCATTTGAGTTTGCCACTAGTAGCCCTCGGTAGCAATGTGGAGTTTGTTGATTTTTGACCCATTTGTAGGAAGGGAGCTGATGGAGTATTAACTCCTAGAGAGAAGTGAGAGCTAGAGAGAGAAGTGAAATAACTATTTGCAATAAATGATTTGTGAACCCTCTACAACTACCCCCAAAGGGAGTATTTATAGAGGAAATTAGGGTTGGGCTCCCAAGTCTCGGGCTTGGGAGGCCCATTTACAATTGGGCCACTATTGGGCTGAGTACATAATATGTAAAAGTAATTAAGCGCGAGATCTGGTTCTGGGAGCCCTTTGTGGCCGACGGAGACCCGACCGACGGGGACACCTGGTTCTCCTGGCTTCTGGACCGTGTTCTGAGTTGATACCTTTCTATCCGATGGAGGCCCCACTGGGTGACAGTTGTGCCTCTTATTCTTCTGAGTATATGGGTCCTGGGGTCCAGGCCCATATACTCCATCAGGAGTCCCCCACTCTCTAAGCTAAGATGTAGACGAAGTGAGGGAGAGTCGATTCCAGCCTTGATGGCTTCTTGCCGTTGTGGCCACTTCTTGTCCTGGTTCTTTGTGTTTAGCCATTGTACGCCTTTCGCTATGGATGAAGAAGGCTGATGTTTCTCTGATGGGTGAGTTTGCTTGTTTGAGGACGATGAGTGTCCTGCTTCTTCAGTGGCCGGTATGTGCTCTTGATCTGAATAGCCGATGCGGGCGTAGTTCTTT
This sequence comes from Cuscuta europaea, assembly GCA_945859875.1. NCBI lineage: Eukaryota > Viridiplantae > Streptophyta > Magnoliopsida > Solanales > Convolvulaceae > Cuscuta > Cuscuta europaea. Next base: position 6,719,904 of record CAMAPE010000052.1, read on the forward strand.
CTGGTCATTGGCAGTTGCTTTTAGTGATTTGGCCGAGGAGGCCTGGTGACTGCTTTCGTGCTTAAGGCCAAAGCTGTGGTATCCGTAGCTTGGTGTCCATCCTTGAGGATGATAACGGCATTGTTCCAGAAGAAGTTGTGCGCACTCTGATCTTATGGACGATGGTGACTCAAGGACGTTGGGTTCCTGTTTTTGTTTCTTAGCCGAGAGTGGAGTATGTGATCTATAAGCCGTTGAGTGGCGCGCGTTCAGGGACGATACGCGTCACGTCTTGGTAGGAGTTCTTTGTTATCTTTGTTGCGGCCGGAGGTGTTCCACGAGTCATGGACGTTATGGTGTATATATGAAACATTGTTGCTGTAGTTGTGGACTTAGTATATTTTTGGATTCTTTGATTCTATCCTTTCTTGTATTCCAAAGGCCGGTGTAGTCCCCCAGTCCCCCACTGCTTCAGGCCGAAGAGTGAGTGAGAGGTGAAGGAGTAAGGTGTAACCCTAGGCCGAAGCGGGATCCTTGTATTCCCCTGAATCCAACCCCTTGGCGATTCCTGACCAAGGTAACCCTGTGGGAGAACCCTTGGATGCAGGTCGCTTTCATGAAGTTATCATCAAGGTTTTATACAAGGCTGATGGATGTTGGTTTGTTGTTTGCTCTGCTGTTGTGGCCGTTGAAGGGGCCATGTTGCTTGCAGTATGTTAAGCCGATATGAGCACACCTTGCGGTGTGACCAGCTATTGGAAAGATTATTGGCGGCTAGGGCCGTTGTAGCCGTGTTAGTGTAGGCAGATATTTCTGCTTGGGATGGCCGTTGAATGGTTGGCCGTTATGGACGTTGATTACTGGTACGTTAGCGATGGACTGGTACTGATGGAAGTGGGCCTGACCCATCTTCTGAACCGGTGGCAGCCCAATGGGCCTTGAGAGTGGTGATCATTCATGTGACCAATGGGGGAGTGCCACGTGTAGTGACCGTTGGGGGGGGAGGTCTATAAATACCCCCCTCCATCCGAAGGAACTCCCTATTGCTTTCCGAGATAACGAAGTGCTGCCCAATTCTAGAGAGAGAGAGCTTGTTCGAGTGTTCTTCAAAACTTCAAATATTCAAAGGTCAGTTCATCACACTTTTCTCCTCCTTTTATATACTTTGCTTCTGTAGTTGTCGATCTAGTGTTAGTGAGAAACCAACCTTAGATCTAGAGTAACCCCTTCTAGGCCTTAGTTAGCCGTTAAGATGAAGACCTTGGACGAAGAGTACTACCCGTATGACGACGAGGCCTCTGCCAAGTCCTTGGATTATGGGGTAGTTGAGGAGTTATGTGAGGAGCTTGAAGAGTTGAGTCCTTTTCCCGGGGAGCAGAGGGACGAGGAGAATGAAGACGAGGAAGCTGCATCGTCGTCTTAGGGTGAGGACGTTGGGGCATCACGTGCAGTGGACGGGGCGTCTACGTCGGCTACTCTTCCTTGCCCCAAACCGGTGTCTGCAATCAAGGGGAACGCTCCAAAGAGCAGGCGTTGGACGAAGAAGGGTCCCGCTTTCTCCTTCTTGGACCTTGCTAACGTCATCATAATCAAGCCGCAGAGCTGCGCGACCGAGTACCTGGTTGCCCAGATGTACGTGCGTCCGTTTGGTAGGGTTAGGGTGCCCAAGCTGACGGACCACGTACTTAATCCACCTCCGGGGTACTTTGGAGTATACCCCATGAGTTTTGCTAAGGGGCTTAGGTTTCCCCTCCATCCGTTCATAACGGAGTACCTGGACATGGTGGAACTCCCTCCGGCCCTACTGACCCCAAATAGCTATTCGTTGCTCATTGGCTTCCTCATCCGTTGCGTTTCAAGCCGACAACGGCCCTTTTTATGAACCTGTACCAGATAGGCCGGGGGAGCCATCAGAACTGTGCCGGCTATGCCAATCTGCAGCAGGTGAAGAACAGGAGATCCTTCTCTGATCTGCCGACGTCCATCCATGGATGGAAAAGCAAGTTCGTCTTCATGTCCTTGGGCGAGGGTGGAACCGAATTTCCCTCTGTCAGCCACAGCGGCAAGTTTAACCTCCATGACGTGCCGAAGAGTTCCATTTTGGACGCTCAGGTTACGGCATTCTTGGAAGGAGGCCGAGGAGCGTAAAACATTACGTCACAGAGTACAAGATGGCTGCCATCGGCTTTGTGAGGTACTTTGTGTACGGGGATGCGGAGGAAGATGTCGTTATATGGCCGAAGATGACTACCACCTTCGAGGAGGCCGATGGCCCGGACTTGGGAGTGCAGCCAAAGCCGATGGTAATGCCTTCCCAAAGCACTTGATCCCATTTTGTTTTGTGCACTTTGTTAATGTGTTTTTTCTTGTTATGCAGATTTTGTGATGGACCACAGATCCGTCATGGCCCTAGCTAAGGCGAAAGCGCGCGAGGAGATGGCTGCCAAGGAGGCCGCAAGGTTGGCCGCTGCGAGTGGCGCACAGCCTAGCTCGGACGTGCCGAAGAAACCGCCCACCCAGCCGAAAAAGAAGCGACCGGTGGATGACGGTCATAAAAAACTAGTGGATGTCGGTATGAAGCCGTCCAAGAAGTCGAAGAGGGCTTCTCCTTCTACCGAAGCTGATGCCGGGGCTGCGACCGTACCGTCCAAAGATGCTGGAGGCTCCAATGCCGTCACTGTGGTCGACTTGGTTTCTGCCCCTTCGTCCACCGCTATCTCCCAACCTCCCCGTATCGTCCAGGACTCCCGGAAGAAGAGGGTCGAGAAGGAGCTGGCCGTTGGGACCTATAAGCTTGAGGTGGAGTACCCTGTAAAGGGTGGCGTTTTCAATGTGCTTGCACAAGCCGTCCCATTCGAGGACCAGGCTTACCTCAAGAAGCTTGGCCCCGTCAGGATCTATGATGGTGGTATGGACCTCGTCGTCCAGGTAAGATCCTTGCATTATTTTTTCCATCTCTTTTTGTCGTCATAAGTGTCTTGATCGTCCTAACGCTTCCATTTTTGCAGGGGGCCCTTATGCTGATGGAGAGCCATAAGAGGCAGCAACAAGAGATTGCTCAGCTGAAAGAGGTCGAGCAGAAAGCTGCCGCCATGAGCTGCTTGGACCGGCTGCGGGCTGAGGTTGAGGTCCTGAAGAAGAGGGCTGATGAGGCCAATGTGGCCTACCATCAAGTGGCTTCTGACAGGGATGACGCCCTGAAGGGAAAAGATGAAGCACTGAAGGCCTGTGAGGAAGCCACGCGTCGGGCCGAGGAGGCTGAGGGGGCTAAAGCGGAGGCCGAGAAGGTTGCTGAGAAGGCCGCCGATGCTGCCGTTGATAAATTCATGGCCGAAGGCTGGAAAGCGGAAGAACGTCGGTCCTGGTATTATGAGGTTGTGGCGGCCAGGCTAGAAGATTGGGGCCAGAACTGCCCTGTCGGCCAGGAGTATTTCCAGAGGGAGATGTCGGTATACTACGACATGGGCCAACAGCGGATGCATCGGCTGATCTACCGGAGGCTCCACAGGCGGTTTACTGAGCTCAAGCTGACGAAAAGCTTCACCGCCAAGCTGAAACTGCCCCCGAAGATGAGGGACCCGGAGGACGACGTCAAGCTCCCTGTGGAGGAGAGGCAGGATCCTATCCTCAGTTCCAACATCGGTGATGAGGATTGGGGCGATGATGACATCTTTGTAGATGTTGCCACCTCCAAGTCTGATGAGGCCGTCACGCCAGCTCAGGATACCGCCGAAGAAGACGCCTGATTTCTTCTCTACTTTATCATTTTTTGTTGATATGTAACGGCCGTCGTGCCTGTAAATGTAATGGCCGATGTGCCCTCCTATGATGAAGTTTTTAATGAATGGGAATATTCAGCCGCTTCCGGCTTTTGTGCATTCTTCGTCTTGTGTCATTTCCCCTCCCCTTTTTTGTTTTCACTCACAAATTTTTCTAAGTGTTAAACAAAAGTTCGAGTAGGTGCTTCGTGCGATTGTGGCCAATGATAGGTCTCACCCTTTGCTCGGCTAAGGGGGAGATGACTTCCTCGTCCTCGTACTGCCTGTTGGCTATCTCATTCTTTTGGAAATTCTTCTGTGTTTAGCCTAGAGTATGCAATTACCTTACTCTGGTGTAGACGATGAGGGTTGTTGACCCTTTATTCGGCCGTTGGGAGTTTTTCCCACCTTCGGCTAAAGGAAAGTAGGTGGTATGTTTCACCTTCGACCTTGGGAAAGTAGGTCGTTTTACTCTCGATGCCACTTGGGAATTTTCCCAAGTACTTTGAAATTTTTCCAAGTGTTGGACAGACTTAGGTAGTTACTTCCTTTGGGAATGCCCGATGAAAGGTTTCGCCCCCTGGTCGGCTGAGTAAGTTTCCCACGAACCCTTTGGTTACCTGCCGGCTATCTCGTGCCCTCGTCGGCCAGAAGAGTTTGTCTTGGGAATTTCGTCCAAGTTTTTTTAGCTTGTGTATGAATGCTTCGTCCATACTGTAAATGTCTAACTGATATGTACTTAGTCAAATTTTTGGGGATTTTATTTTTATTGCACGAGGCCGGCGAGTGCTCGGTCCATCGGCTTCCCTCTTTTATTTTTGGGGATTTTATTTTTATTGCGCGAGGCCGGCGAGTGCTCGGTCCATCGACTTCCCTCTTTTATTTTTGGGGATTTCGCTTTAGGCCGGCAAGTGCACGGTCCTTCGGCTGTCCCTCTTTTATTTGTGGGGATATCGCTTTAGGCCAGCAAGTGCATGGACCTTCGGCTGTCCCTCTTTTATTTTTGGGGATATCGCTTTAGGCCGGCAAGTGCACGGACCTTCGGTTGTCCCTTTTTTATATTCTTCCTTTTTACTTCTTTGAGCGAGGAGTGGGTATCCTTCTTTCAGACTTCGGTCGAGGGGCTCGATATTCCTTCGGCCGGTAAGGAGTCCTACTGGATCGTCCTGTGATCTCATGGAGGTCCCGTCGCCTATTTATGACACGGGCTAAGGCTTTTGGTCGGTTATCGACGACTGCCGTTCCTCATCCCTGAGTTGGGGGATTTTTGTCACCTCGGCCATGATTTCAGACTTGTCGTCCTGCGATTTCGCGAGTGGATGACGCGGTGAGCTTCCCATTTCAAGACGTGGGCTCTTTGCGGGCCCCTCGTCCTGGGGACAACGTCGGCCTTACCTGAGCGTCTCGCTCTGAGAGGCCTGTATGGTGTGCTTTTCCGGCCTTTCCTGAGCGTTTCGCTCTAAGGGGTCGATGTAATATAATATTTTTTCCTTAAACTTTTCAGAAAAAAGCAAGTAGAATACAACTTTTATTGATAAGTGGCTCGAGGCCGAGGGTGGTATTCGATCAACAACCCGTGGGAAGGTGAGGGCTTTGCCGGCTGCGCCGTCCCCGGATTATTGATAGAATTTCACCAAGTGATGTACATTCCACGTTTGTGGTACATTAGACCCATTCGGGTGTTTTAGTTTGTATGTGTCGGGTTTGACTACGGCACTGACAATGTAGGGGCCTTCATACTTGAGTGCCAGCTTGCCACCTTCTGTCGGCTTGCTCGCCTCCCTTCGGTGAAGGACATAGTCCCCCACTTGGAATTCCCGGGAACGTACCTTGGCGTCATAGTATGATTTTACTTGACGCCGGTAATTTTCTGCCCGGATGAAGGCCTGCTCTTGTCTTTCTTCGATCAGGTGGAGATCAATCTTCATGCTTTCTTCGTTGGCCTCAGGCTCATATTGCTCCACCCGTCGGCTGGGTATGGTGACCTCTGTGGGCGCCTTTGCTTCAAAACCATAACAAAGGGCAAAGGGTGTTTCGCCCGTTGCCCTCCTCGGCATGGTACGATAGCACCACAGAATGTTGGGGAGCTCATCGGCCCAACTGCCCCCTGCGTCCTGGAGCTTCTTCTTCAGGCCCTCCAGAATGGTTCTGTTGGCATTCTCAACCTGCCCGTTACCCTAAGGGTAGGCAACGGAGGAGAAACGATGTTTGATTCCCCATTCCTGGAGGAGCTATTGGAAAGGTGCAGCCTCGAACTGGGTGCCGTTGTCGGATATGATCTCCTGGGGAACGCCGAAGCGGGTAAGGATATTCTTGTGGACGAACTTCTGGCACCTGGCCCCTATAATGCTTGCCAGGGGCTCCGCTTCAGCCCATTTGGTGAAGTAGTCGACTGCGACGATGATATAGCGGTTGTTGCCGGCGGCTCTGGGCAGGGGGGCGACCAGGTCAATTCCCCATCTTGAGAATGGGATTGCAGTGCTGACCGGGGCGTAGTTGACGGCTGGCCGACCAGGGGCCTTCTGAAGGACCTGGCATGCAGTACACTTCCTTGCAAGATTGGCACAATCCCGCACCATCGTCGGCCAAAAATAGCCCTGGACGACGAGACGTCGGGACATGCTGAAAGGGCCCTAATGTGAGGAGCAGACGCCGCAGTGGACTTCCTCCATGGCCACTTTGGCCTCATCCGGGTGTAGGCATCGGAGGAGAGTGCCGTTGTAAGATCTCTTGTAGAGCTTTCCATCCTCGATGGTGTAGCTTGGGGCCCTGAGTTTGGCCAGCTTGGCCCTCTCCTCATCCTGGGGCAGCTCTCCCGAAGTGATGAAGGTTGTGATGTCGGTGATCCAGTGCTCCGGCCGATGCTGGATGCACATGATCGGGCTGGCATGGATGCTGGACATGTGATAACCGCTTTCGCGGCGTTGTAGTAAAATGGAGTCTAACCTTTCGGTTTTGCCCCGAGTATCGTGTCTCTTGAGGAATGGCGGAGGAGTTTCTTGATTTTAAGCCTAGTCACAGGTTATCGCAAATTATTAGAAGCTTTCCAAATTAAAACTTTTGATTGGTTTTCTAAACTAGTTTTTATTGAAAAAGAAAGTAATTTAAATTATGCAAATACTAATGATGGCTCAAAAATAAACTAAATGAAAAAATATTAAACTCTAAATGGATTGATCAAAGAAGGGCAATGAATTGAATAATTAGAAATGGTTAAATTCTTGGACCTAGTAATTAGGAGAATTAAAACAAAAATTGGACTAATAATTTCTTTTCTCATAGACAAGAATAGAAATTACTTTCATTAATTTATCCTATTTCTAGGGTTCATCAATGTATTCAAAAATGGTTGGCTTGAATTAAATTCTAATCTCATAGACAAGACAGAAATAATTCTCCAATATTTTGTTCAATAAAAATAGCTAAATTCATCAACTAATTAAACTCATTAATTAAGCAATTTGAATTTAATTCTCATTAATCTAAGCATTCGTTTCTTTCACAAATAAACTTTATTCATACTAGGTATTGAGGTTATCAAAGTAGAGATTAATATAACAACAAGATCTAATTTTCTTGAATTAAAATGGAAAATACGAAACTATTAAAATTAATTCAGAGAATTTTTCACAAATATGTGGGAAATAAAAACCATATATTCAGAATCTACTTGACGAGAGGATGAATTTTCATATAAAGAACTTACAAATTGGAGCTAAAATGAAAAAGATATGAAAGATTGAAGTTGGAGGTGCAACAATGGTGGAAATCCGAGCTTTGAAGAGGAAGAAGAAGACCTTTTTGAACTAGTTTCGGGCTAAGAATGGTGTGTTTGAGTTCAGCAAAAATCGGGCTATTTATAGGACAAAAAATCCCGTAGGCGCCCAACCAGGCGGCCGCCTCTGGCCTTGTCCCGACCGCCTTCCGTCCCATCACCGGCAGTCGAACGTGCGCCGGTCAATTCATCCGCCGTAGGCGGTCCAGTAGGCGGCCGCCTGTCGTTCCTGTCTGGCCGCCTGCCGTCAAATCCCACCGGCCGGTGGTTGGTTTGTCGCCTTGTGCCGAAGGCGGCCGCCTTCCGTCCAGTGTCGGCAGCCTTCGGTCTTCTTCCCGTTTTGAGTCAAAGCCAATGTTGACTTTTGATTTTTTCCGTAGGCAGCCGCGAAGGCCTCTATTTTGGCCGCCTATCTGGCCGCCTGTGAGATTCTTTGTCTGACTTTTTCCCTATTTTGTGCTCTTCAATTTTGTCTTCTGAACCACTTTGATATAATGCTTGCTTCTTCCGGTATGATATTATTTGTTACTCAAATTGACTCATTGTGTGCTTAATTGACCCAAAATTTTGTCAAACATATCATGGACGTGATGTTTACCTGATTTCACGAAACTTGAACCAAAATATATAAAACATGCCTTTTCTTTCTGTTTTCGTTCAAAAATCGCTTAAATTTGATAAGAAAAATAAGTACAAAAATGGACTTATCAATCTCCTCACACTTAAGCGTTGCTTGTCCTCAAGCGACAAATTAGTTGCAAACACACTCAAATAGGTAAAACCTGACTGAATCACAATCGAATTGCTATTAAAGAAATAGAAACAAAAATCTCCCTTTTTTATTCTCAATTTTTAAACATTTTAGAAAAATCACCCAAAATACAAGAATTTAAAATTATTATTACTTTATAAAAACTATTGATTATGTTAAACCACCAATCAATACCTTATCCCAAGGTTTTCATTATTCTAATTTGGACATTTATCTTATTCACAAATTATGTTTTTTTTTTGCCTCTTTTCCACTCTTGTTGGCGGTGTTATCCCATGGTAGATGCATATTTCATTCTCACATACTATGATTAACAAATGAAAGAGAGCCCCTTTTCGGAGATGGAATTGTCCTATAACAATGAGTTTTGAAGAGATTTATTAATACTAGTATTTTTTGTTTTTTTTTGTTTTTATGAATAAAATGAATGTCCTATTAAAACAAAATCAGCCCTTTACATTCGCAACCAAGAACCCATAACAATTTCAAGTTTTCTAAAAATAATAATAAAAGTAAATTCTTATAATAAGGGTGATCCTCTAAGCTATTATGTGATTGATAACAATTGAGAGGTGAATGTTTCATATAAAAAATAGTAAAAAGATTGATCTAAAACAAGGTTTTAACTTGTTGAGTGTAAAACACAACCTCCTCACACTTGAGCTGGACCTCGCCCTCGAGGTCTCATTTTAATGCACAAAGTTTAGAAATAAAGGCACATTTTTTTTGTTCTTTCCTCACACTTGAGTTTTGAAAAGATTTTGTGAAGAGGAATAATGAAAACAAGAATAAAACTGTTTTAAAAATATCATCCATGATCAGTTTTTTTTGAAATCGGGTCAAAGCGTTCAACTCACAATTTATTTATTGAAGCACCACCTGCAATCACACAAAACAAACAAACAAAGTTATGAAAAACATGGGTTGCCTCCCAAGAAGCGCTTCTTTAACGTCACTAGCTTGACGTTTGAGAGAGAACTTTCTGTAATGCAAGTCAGTCGTGGAGCACTCATCATTAGTGCCTCCACCTTATCCTCCAGGTATGCCGTCAGATGGCGTAGACCTTTGAACTCTCATGACCACCAAAATGTGACATAATCTTCAAAGAACACGTCGTTCGAACAAGGAATTAGCACATATCCTACATCACTCTCATTAGTAGAATCAACAAATATTTCAGGATCAGGTGCCGTTGGTTACTCCAACTGCTCAAATGGAGCCATCAAGGTAAAAGTAGCATGACTAGAGATTTCGTACTCCTCTTGATGGGTTTTCTCTTCTTCATCTATGCCCTCAACATGAAAATCACAAAGTTTAGACTCCGTGACACTCTCTAAGAATGCATCCCAACTTCCTAACTCACTAACCACACAAATATCATCTAGGAAAACAGATCCTTGCCTAGCACAACTATGTTTGTCATCATTGAGTAGAGAGTCAAAGAAGGCGTCATCGGACAATGTTTTCTCAACATCACATGTTTCATCAACTACTTGATCAGGCACTTGGGCTCGTGTAGGATCAACATATTCATCAAGGCTATCTTTCAAGGACTCTTTAAGTGATAGGTCGTCCATAGATGGTAGGGTAGGGTCGGTGTCACAAAGTATTTCCTCGTCTATGGTCTCTTCATCAACTTCAGTGCGCACTTTCAGATTGGGCTCTTCACGACTAATTTCTACAAGGACAGGCTCTAGCTCAGTAGCAATGAAAGGCTCAAAAGAAATAGGGGTGAAAAGAGTTTCAACCATCTCGCCCATAGTTACCACAACCTCCTCCTCAGATTTAGCACCTTCCTCGTATGTCTCCTCTTGAACTTTGTGTTCATTGTCATATATGATTCATTCAAACAATTTATTGAGGCTCTCATCACGAGATGCTACTTCAATCCTTGTCTGTTTTAAGTCTTCCACAAGATCGAGTAAGGATGATTTTAAGTTTTCGAGCTCGTGTTGAGGATAAGGTGAAATTTCAGATTCATTCCCGTAGGAATACTCGTTTGTGCTAATGTAATGGTTTTCTAGCCTTTCGTGGTAATTTTCATTATGATTAAAATCATCATGATAATTACCTTGATAGGAAAAATCATTATAGCCTTCAAAGTTTTGCCCTTGGTGGAAATAATTATCTTGAAATTGGTAATCTTCATACCCTAAAGGTGGATTTTCGCACCATTGATTGTTATCCCCATAACCTTGCTCATAGTATCCTTCATTTTGATTATTTTGAAAAGTTTGTTGTTCATGGTATGGATAGTGATATGGTGGTTGAGAATAAAAGTGTTCATTTGAGTAATCCATGAGGAAACAACAAGCAAACACGTGAGAACAAAACAAAAAAAGAAAAAGAAAGTCTCCCTAACTTGAATTCGCCCATGCTAAAATCAAAATCAAGATTTCACCGTGCCATTCCCCGGCAACGGCACCATTTGATAACCGCTTTCACGGTGTTGTAGTAAAACGGAGTCTAACCTTTCGGTTTTTCCCCGGGTATCGTCTCTTGAGGAATGGCGGAGGAGTTTCTTGATTTTAAGCCCAGTCACAGGTTATCGCAAATTATTAGAAGCTTTCCAAATTAAAACTTTTGATTGGTTTTCTAAACTAGTTTTTATTGAAAAAGAAAGTAATTTAAATTATGCAAATACTAATGATGGCTCAAAAATAAACTAAATGAAAAAATATTAAACTCTAAATGGATTGATCAAAGAAGGGTAATGAATTGAATAATTAGAAATGAATATATTCTTGGACCTAGTAATTAGGGGAATTAAAACAAAAAATGGACTAATAATTTCTTTTCTCATAGACAAGAATAGAAATTACTTTCATTAATTTATCCTATTTCTAGGGTTCATCAATGTATTCAAAAATGGTTGCTTGAATTAAATTATAATCTCATAGACAAGACAGAAATAATTCTCCAATATTTTGTTCAATAAAAATAGTCAAATTCATTAACTAAGTAAACTCATTAATTAAGTAATTTGAATTTAATTCTCATAGACAAGATGTAAATCCATTTCATTAAAATTTCCTATTTCTAGGCCTTATTAACGTGCTTAAATATGGTTGGCTCAAATTATTTTCTAATCCCATAGACAAGTTAGAAATAATTTTCCAAAATTTAATTAACGAGAATGGCTAACAATTATTAATTACTCTTTCATCAATTTTGAATAACTAGTCCAATTAATTAATTTTAACCCCTAATTTTCGGCTAACAAGTCAATTCATATTCCTTTAATTCAATTCATGTCCAAGAGTAAATTAACTACAACAACTCATTACTAATTTTAACATTTTACATATAAAATAAGACATGATCATAAATAATAACAACACAAGAAAATATTAAAGTGAATACTCCCAACATCTAAACATTCGTTTCTTTCACAAATAAACTTTATTTATACTAGGTATTGAGGTTGTCTAAGTAGGAGATTAATATAACAACAAGATCTAATTTTCTTGAACTAAAATGGAAAAGAAGAAACTATTAAAATTAATTCAGAGAATTTTTCACAAATATTTGGGAAATATAAACAATATATTCAGAATCTACACGACGAGAGGATGAATTTTCATATAAAGAACTTACAAATTGGAGCTAAAATGAAAAATATATGAAAGATTGAAGTTGGAGGTGCAACAATGGTGGAAATCCGAGCTTTGAAGAGGAAGAAGAAGACCTTTTTGAACTAATTTCGGGCTAAGAATGGTGTGTTTGAGTTCAGAAAAAATCGAGCTATTTATAGGACAAAAATCCCGTAGGCGCCCAACCAGGCGGCCGCCTCTGGCCTTGTCCCGGCCACCTTCCGTCCCATCACCGGCAGTCGAACGTGCGCCGGTCAATTCATCTGCCGCAGGCGGTCCAACAGGCGGCCGCCTGCCGTTCCTGTCTGGCCGCCTGCCGTCAAATCCCACCGGCCGGTGGTTGGTTTGTCGCCTTGTGCCGCAGGCGGCCACCGAAGGCGGCCGCCTTCCGTCCAGTGTCGGCAGCCTTCGGTCTTCTTCTCGTTTTGAGTCAAAGCCAATGTTGACTTTTGATTTTTTCCGTAGGCGGCCGCGAAGGCCTCTATTTTGGCCGCCTATCTGGCCGTCTGTGAGATTCTTTGTCTGACTTTTTCCCTATTTTGTGCTCTTCAATTTTGTCTTCTGGACCACTTTGATATAATGCTTGCTTCTTCCGGTATGATATTATTTGTTACTCAAATTGACTCATTGTGTGCTTAATTGACCCAAAATTTTGTCAAACATATCATGTATGTGATTTTTACCTGATTTCACGAAACTTGAACCAAAATATATAAAACATGCCTTTTCTTTCTGTTTTCGTTCAAAAATCGCTTAAATTTGATAAGAATAATAAGTACAAAAATGGACTTATCAACATGCTCAGCTCCTCGACCTTGGCTATCTTGGAGAGGATGTCGGCCTCAGCATTCTCCGCCTTTGGGATCTGTCTGATCTCATGGATTTCAAATGCCTTGAGCAACTCCTCGGCCGCCTGTTTGTATTGCCTCATCATCCCTTCTTTGGCCTCATCTGAGCCTTCAATTTGGCCCACTACCAGTTTGGAGTCGAATTTGATTCTGATGTGCCGCGTTTTGAGGCCGGCGGCGAGTCTGAGGTCGCTGAGGAGGGCCTCATACTCGGCCTCGTTGTTGGATACCCTGAAGTTAAAGCGGATGGAATAAAAGGCTCTGAATCCTTCAGGGGAGATGAGGACGACGTTGCCCCCATATGCTTTGGCGGCCGATGAACCGTCCGTGAAGAGAGTCCATGCTTCGTCTAGCTCTGACCCGGGTGTGGTAGCGTTCGTCTCCCTTGTTGTGCACTCGGTGACAAAATCAGCCAAGGTCTGCCCCTTTATGGATGGCCTCGGCTTGATTTCAGTTTGGAACTGGCTGAGGAAGATCGCCCACTTCACCATCCTTGATGAACTGGTGGGGCTTCGCATGAGTGCGCCGAGGGGCTACTGAGTCAAGACATGGACTGCATGGGCTTGGAAGTAGTACCCTAGCTTTTTTACTGTCTGGACGACGACCAGTACCGTCTTCTCGATGGGGGAGTACCTGAGCTCAGCCTCCCGTAGCGTCTTGCTGACGTAGAAAATTGCCTTCTGCACCCCTTCGTCCTCGCGGATGAGCACGGAACTGATGGCCGACGTGCTCACCCCCAAGTATAAGAAGAGGGTTTCGCCGGCTTTAGGTTTGGAAAGCACGGGAGGGGACGACAGGTAGTGCTTCAGCTCCACAAATGCTTGTTGGCATTCCATCGTCCACTTGAAGCTGTTTGCTTTGCGCATGATTTGGAAGAAAGGGAGATACCTTTCAGCCAATTTTGAGAGAAAACGGTTCAGGGCCGTCAGCCGTTGTACCTCCTTCACATTCCGTGGCGGCTCCATGATAACAATGGCCTGGATTTTCTCCGGATGTATTTCAATGCCCCTTCGGCTGACCATGTAGCCGAGGAATTTGCCTCCCTGGACGCCGAAGGTGCATTTATTGGGGTTCAGGCAGAGCTGGAACTTCTTCATGATTTCAAAAATTTCCCGGAGGTCGCCGGCGTGGCTGGTAGATTGCTTGCTCTTGAAGATCATATCGTCGACGTATGCCTCCATCGTCCGGCCGAAGCTGCTCTGAAGATTTTGGCTACCATCCTGGTGTATGTGGCGCCTGAGTTTTTGAACCCAAAGGCCATAACGAGGAAGCAGAAAATTCCCTCCGGGGTCATGAAGGACATCTTCTCGGCATCATCTTCGTGCATGAAGATCTGGTGGTACCCCCTGAAGGCGTCAAGGAACGACACCAGCTCGCACCCCGCCGTCTCGTCCACCAATTGACCAATGTTGGGGAGAGGGAACGGGGACATAGGGCACGCCTTGTTCGGGTCAGTGTAATCAACGCACATTCTAAACATCGGCGACTTCTGGGAAAGGATGACGTTGGCCAGCCAGGTTGGGTACTTCACCTCCTTGATGTGGTTGATTGAGGGGAGCATGGTGACCTCCCCCTTGACGAAGTCCCTTCTGTTGGCCGAAAGGTAGCGCCGCTTCTGCTTGACTGACGTGGAGGCGCGATCGACTGACAGCCGGTGAGTGATCACCTTTCGGATGATGTCTGGCATGTCGTCTGGCCCCCACGCAAAAATGATTGCATATGATCACATAACTTTAAGGATGCCATCGTGGTGGTCCTGTGGGAGTTGCTTCCCGGTTTCAGGACCTGCTCCGGTCAGGAGGTATCCAGGGGGACCTCCTCGATCTCTTCGGCTGTTTCGGCATGCGGCCTCTCCTCGTCCTTGGCGACAGTGGCGGTGATGGTGTCCACCCGTTGCTCGGCGTCCTGGGGCAACGGGTCATGGGGCATCACCCCTTCGTCATTGCCTAGGTTGATGGCCAACGGCTGGGGTTGAGGTGGCGGCGTCGTGTTCTCCCCCGTCCTCGGCATGAGTGCACTAAGGACGGTGGGGTTCTGGGCCAAGCTGGAAATGATGGCCGAGAGTGCGGTCTGGAGCTGAGGGTCAACGGCAGGAGAAGTCGGTTGCCCCAAGGCATTGTCGCCCTTGTCCAGGCGCTTCTTCTCCAGGGCGATGCGGGCATCAGGGGCGCCGCCGTTGAGCTGGTGGCGAAGGTCATTTGTGAGGTCGATGGCCTCCTGGAAAACATCCTCGCCAACTGCCTTGTCGGTCGTAGCATCCTCCTCATGTTCCCGGTTCTCTTGGGCCTCAGGGATGGCCTTGCCGAGGAGGTTGCGGTTGGACTTAGTTCTTCCCATGATCAGTTAGTTGTGCTTGGTAGCGACGAAGGAGGCTAACTTGATTGTTCTAGCTCTCAACGAGAGCACCAAATGATGGAGTATTAACTCCTAGAGAGAAGTGAGAGCTAGAGAGAAGTGCAATAACTCTTTGCAATAAATGATTTGTGAACCCTCTACAACTACCCCCAAGGGGAGTATTTATAGAGGAAATTAGGGCTGGGCTCCCAAGTCTTGGGTTTGGGAGGCCCATTTACAATTGGGCCACTATTGGGCTGAGTACAGAATATGTAAAAGTAATTAAGTGCGAGATCCGGTTCTGGGAGCCCTTTGTGGCTGACGGAGACCCAGTCGACGGGGACACCCGGTTCTCCTGGATTCTGGACCATGTTCTGAGTTGATACCTTTCTGGCCGATGGAGGGCCATCTGGCTGATGGAGGCCCCACTGGGTGACAGTTGTGCCTCTTATTGTTCTGAGTATGTGGGTCCTGGGGTCCAGGCTCATATACTCCATCAGGAGCCTCCAGTGTTGATTGTAGTGTCGGAGGCTATTGGAGTTGGACTTAGGAAATTTGATATCATGTCTGTGAACACTTGCCTCCGGTAATGTACAGTAGGTGTCCTCGATCTTTGTTGGGCATATGAGCCTTCGGCTTTGGTGGATTTCCAAAGTGTGGACTCGGGAAATTATGTAGCCCAACCATCATAGTAAGGGCAGATGCCTTCGGTGTTTGTTGAAAGGCCGGAGGCTGTTGTAGCTTGGACTTAACCAATTCAAACCATTTGTAGGATTAGAGCCCATTGTACATGGAAACCCTCGGTATTCGCTGGTGCCGGAGGCAACCAAATTGTGGATTTAGCCACATTTTGGCAACACTTGTTGAATAGTAGCCTTCGGAATAAGGGCCACTGTCAAAAGGTGACTTTCTGAGTAAGAGCCTTCATGTACCAGAGGTGTTCCCTAGTGGAGCCTTCGGTATGATATGGACTGCCTTGCGAGAAGTATTCTTGCTAGCTGCCGACGGGTGTTTTGTTCTAAATTCATACTCATTGATTGCTCGTTGAGTCTACTCCCCTTTACTCCATTATTATGATTTTTTTATAATGAAGGGAAGGCTTCAAGAAACTTGGTTTCTTGGTAAGGCTTGGCCTATGCGGGAGGCAACGGTATAAGTGGTTGGCTCCCCTCTCGGGATTAACCTTCCAGGTTTCGAGGGGATCGAGGGTCATTTCCTCAGCCCGAGACATAGTCTGTTGCCTGCCTCCCCTTGGGGGATGGCACGGAAAGCGCCTCAGTTTTGAAAGTCGTTCCCTCAACCCGATACATAGTCTGTTGCCTGCCATTCCCTTGGGTTAATGGCGCGAGAAGCGGTTCATTTTTGAAAGTCGAATCCTCGGCCCGGGACATGGTTCGTTGCCTGCCAATCCATTGGGGTAATGGCGCGGAAAGCGTTTCAGGGAAGGGTTTTATTTGCATATCAATTGCAAATGGTCGGGGGCACTTGGTGCCTTCAGTGCAGTTGCGTCCTCTTAGTTTGTTGGAGTGCCCACCCTCAGCACTTGGTGTCGAGGGGTCTTGTTTGTGTATTTATTCCCGTGAAATAAGGCCTTGGGCCAAGGGTTTGTGCGAGGGCTTGGCCGCTCATATGTGTCTTGTACTTGGTACTCGGTGTCTTCAACATGTATTTATTTTGGAAAAATAGGGGGCCTTGGGCCTTTGGATGATACATTCATGTGTTATGAGGGACCGACCGCTCTAATGTCACTGATAAAATTTTACCAGGTGGTGTACATTCCAATGTCTAGGGACCTCGGTCCCATTGGGGCGTTTTAGTTTGTAAGTCCCTGGTTTGATGATGGATGTAACGATGTAGGGGCCTTCAAACTTTGGCGCCATTTTGTCGCCCTCGGTTGGTTGACTGGCTTCCCTTCTTCGGAGAACGTAGTCCCCACCTGAAATTCTCGGGAACAGACCTTGGCGTCGATGTAGCCTTTTACTTGTCTTCAGTAGTTCTCTGCCCGCATGAAAGCTTGCTCTCGACGTTCTGAGATGAGATGAAGGTCGAGGGCCATGTTGGCGTCGTTGACATCGGGCTAGTATTGGTTTACCCTTCGGGTTGGTAAAGTTACTTCTGTGGGTGCTTTAGCTTCGAACCCGTAACACAAGGAGAATGGTGTTTCGCACGTTGCCCGCCTAGGGGTGGTGTGGTAAGCCCACAAGATGTTGTGGAGTTCTCCTACCTACCCTCCCCCTTCGGCCTCCAGCTTCTTTTTTAACCCCTCCAGCAGGGTTCGGTTGGCGTTCTCCACTTGCCCGTTGCCTTGGGGGTAGACAACTGATGAGAAGGTGTGTTTGATGCCCCACGCCTCAAGGAGAGCGCAGAAGGGGGCTGCCTCAAACTGAGTTCCATTGTCGGAGATGATTTGTTGAGGGACGCCAAATCTTGTGAGGATGTTCTTGAAGAAAAAGTGACGGCATCTGGCCTCGGTGACGCTGGCGAGGGGTTCTGCTTCCACCCACTTGGTGAAGTAGTCTATGGCCACAATGATGTACCTGTTGTTGGAGGTACCCCTTGGCAGTGGGCCTACAAGGTCAATGCCCCACCTGGAGAAGGGAATCGCTGTGCTGACGGGGGCGTAGTTAACTGCTGGCCTTCCAGGGCCTTTCTGAAAATGTTGGCATGCGGCGCACCTTCGGGCGAGGTCCGCATAATTCCGGGCCATTGTAGGCCAGAAGTAACCTTGCACTATGAGCCTTCGGGACATGGAGAAAGGTCCCTGGTGGGTTGAGAAAGTTCCACTCTGCACTTCCTCAATCGCAACCTCGGCTTCATCGTGATGAAGGCACCGGAGTAACGTGTCGTTGTAGGATCGTTTATAGAGCCTTCCGCCTTCGAGGGTATAGCTGGGAGCCCTCAGCTTTGCCAATTTTGCGTGAGCTTCATCCTCGGGCAATTGCCCTGTGGAGATGAAGTTGACGATATCTGAGATCCAGTCCTCGGCCCTTTGTTGTATGTTCATGACGGGGCTGGCGTGTATGCTTGAGAGGCTGAGTTCCTCAATTCTCGCAATCTTCAAGAGATGCTCTGGGGACCCGAGAGCTTTGATAAAATTTCGGGTTCAGAGTTTTGAGCCCTCGGTATTTGAGTGAGAGAATGGGCCTCAAATACCTTAAGCAACTCCTTGGCCGCTTCCTTGTACTGTTTCATTCTCCCTTCCTTGGCATCATATTCCCCTGAAATTTGGCCGACGACTAACTTGGAGTCGCACTTCACATGGATCTGTCTGGCCTTCATGTTAGCTGTCAGCCGAAGGCCACAGAGGAGGGCCTCATACTCTGCTTCGTTGTTGGAGACTTTGAAGGAGAAGCGGATGGCATAGTAGGCGCGGAAGCCTTCGGGCGTAATGAGGACTACCCCTCCTCTGCATGCTTTGGTGGCAGAGGAGCCATCAGTATAGAGGGTTCACCATTCATCCGAGGGTGCCGAGGGCTCCTCACCCACCGCTGATCTTGCCGTGCATTCCGTCACGAAGTCCGCCAGGGCTTGGCCCTTTATGGCAGGCCTCAGACAGATGTCAATGTTGTACTGGCTAAGGAAGATAGCCCATTTTACCATTCGGGAGGAGCTGGTGGGGTTCCTCATCAAATTGTCGAGGGGTTGGTGTGTGAGGATCTGGACCGGATGGGCTTGGAAGTAATGGCCCAGTTTCTTGACGGTCCAAACGATGGCTAGCACCGTCTTTTCTACGGGAGAATACCTGAGTTCCGCCTCCCTGAGAGTCTTGCTAACATAGAAGATGGCATGTTGGATGTCGTCTTCCTCCTGGATTAGCACTAACTGATGGCAGCAGGGCTAACGCTGAGGTAGATGTATAAAGTTTCCCCCGCCTTGGGTTTGGAGAGCACAAGGGGTGAGGACAGGTACCTTTTTAATTCCTCAAAGGCTTCCTGACATCTTGACGTCCACTGGAAACCGGTGGTCTTCCTCATGATCTAGAAGAAGGGAAGGGATTTCTCCACTGATTTGGATAGGAAGCGGTTGAGGGCTGCCAGGAGGCCTGTCAGCCTTTGGACTTCCTTCACATTGCATGGGGCTCCATGTTGATAATGGCCTGGATTTTCTCGGGGTTGGCCTCAATGCCCCTTCGGCTCACCATGTAGCCCAAGAACTTGCCTCCTTGCACGCCGAAGGTGCATTTATTCGGGTTTAGCCGAAGGTTGAATTTTTGCATGATGGCAAAGATCTCCCGGAGGTCGTCAGCATGGCTTGTCGATTGTTTGCTCTTGACGATCATGTCGTCCACATAGGCCTCCATAGTGCGCCCTAGGATGGATTGAAAGACCTTGGACACCATCCGGGTGTAGGTAGCACCCGAATTTTTTAGGCAAAAGGTCATCACCAGATACCAGAAGATGTCTTCGGGAGTCATGAAGGCTGTTTTTTCAGCATCTTCCTCGTGCATGAAGATCTGGTGATATCCGCGGAAGGCATCGAGGAAGTACATAATCTCACAACCCGTTGTTTCATCTACTAGTTGATCAATGTTTGGCAGCGGGAAAGGGTCCATGGGGCACGTCTTATTCAAATCGATGTAATTTACGCACATGCGGAAGGAGGGTGGCTTTTGTGCAAGGACTACGTTAGCCAGCCATGAGGGGTACTTTACCTCCTTGATGTGTCTGATGGAGAGTAGCATGGTAACCTCCTTCTTTATAAAATCCCTCCTCTCGGCCGAGAGGGGTCTCCTTCTTTGCTGCACAGGTTTGGATGAAGGGTCCACCGCCAGGCGGTGAGTGATTACCCTTCGGCTGATTCCCGGCATGTTCTCTGGTCCCCACGAAAAAACAACGGAGTAGGCGCGGTGATGGAGTATATGGCCCGGGAACACCCGGCCCACAGACTCCTACTACTCCAGTAAAGGCCCAACAGGCCCAGAAGGCTCAACAGGCCCAAATCACAGCGCCCAGAGTACCAAGCAGCCCGCAAGGCGCACCAGGGGTGCCTTCGGCCCCCTGGCCGAAGGCTCTAAACTCTCACAGAACGGGTTTCTCAAGCAAACTAAGAAACTGGGAAAAACGGCAGAAAACAGTAGCCCTCGGCACCTGGAGCCCTCGACACCAAAGGGGTCCTCGGTACTCAGAGCCCTCGGCTAGTCCTCTACAGCCGAGGGCACCTTCCCCGACAGGATATCCGCGCCACATGCGTACAGATCACCGTACCCTGTACAACGTCCCATCCAACAACCGCATTAAATGCGGCCACATGCGGTTGCCAGCGCCAACCAGATGAGGTGACCTCTCGGCCAATGGACGCTTGACACGTGTCCCTGTCCGGCATTTATTGCTACTATAAATAGCACCCCTTTTCCCCATTTGTAACCAAGTCATAAACGCTGCATACTTTCTGAATACACTTTCTCTCTCTACTTACTTGCTCTGACTTCTCTCTTACTACTCCTCGTAATAACCCCTCGGATAAGCTACCCCCGGGTACACTATCCATCATTTGGTGCTCTCGTTGAGAGGTCGAACTATCAAGTAAGAAACCCTCCAAAGGCCGCCTCGGAGGGAAAGCACTCCAAAGGCCCCAGGAAAGCAGAGGGTCTATCTCGAGGGCAGACGAGGAGCGTCCCCCTCGGGACAAAGGCAAGGCACCCCTTCATGCCGACGATGCTCGCCACCAAATCAACCAGGCCCACTCGGCCCGGGTTCGTTCGCAGGGGGCGGAGACCCTCCCGAAGGATCCCCGGGACGAAATTATTGCGGCCCTCCAACGCCGGCTTGATGAAATGGAGGCCAACAAAGCTCACGCCACCACCTCCACCCCTCATTCAGACCTCAAATACGAGGCCATGATGGCCAAAATGGAGGAATTACAGAAGAAGGTAGCTGAGGGCTCCGGGGAACCCGTCATCCAGCTCCGGACCCGGACGCCATTTACCCCAAGGGTACTGGCGGCCCGGATCCCGGAAAAATACCGAGGGCAACACATACAGCCCTACCACGGGAAGACGGACCCCCAGGAACACTACAGCAAATATCAGAACAGCATGATCATGGTAGGGGCGTCAGACGAATATTTGTGTCGTTGGTTCCTCTCCACCTTAGAGGGGCCGGCATACGAATGGTTCAACCGGTTGCCCGAGGGCTGCATTGATTCATGGAAGGAACTCGCCCAGCGATTCTTAACACAGTTTGCCGGGAGGCGTCGTACGAGGAAGCACTTCTCCCACCTCCTAACCATACGCCAGAGGAGGGATGAGACCCTTCGGGACTTCCTGGAACGCTGGAGAACGGAAGCCGACAAAGTCGACGGTGCTGACGACGGGACCCTCCTGGCCCTCCTACAAACCGTCCTCCGCACCGGTAACTTTTCAAGGAGCCTCATCATTGAACCCCCCCGCGACTACATAAAGGCCCTGCAGAGGGGGGACCGATACGCTGAGGCCGAGGAGGTGGAGAAATACAACCAGCATCCAGATCAGCAACCCCTGAGGACTGACAACAAGAATAACCGGGGGCCGAGGGCTCCTCCAAATCACCCCAAGGCTTCAGGACCCTCTGATGACCGCCCTCGGCAAGGCCAAGCCAAGCCCGGGGGAGGTTATAAGAGCAGCCCTAAGACTTGGGCACAGCCCATTCTCCTGGACCGCCCCCGGACACCATTGACGCACCCCGTCAGCATCATCCTTGATTTTGCCGAGGAGAGGGGCCTCGTTGAGCGCAATTCTCGCGCACCCCCGGAGGTACATGCTATCAACCCTCAGTTCCCCTACTGTCGTTTCCATCGGCATCAGGGGCACAGAACCGATGACTGCCATCAGCTAAAGACGGCCATCGAGAGATTGATACAAGCGGGCCATCTGTCCCAGTTTATCCAGAGCCCTCGGCAGGAGGGACCTTCTCATCAGGGACCTCCCCGAGGGCACCACACGAAGGTGAACGCTTGGGTGAACCCGAACACCATCCCCCTCGGCAAGAAGAGGGAGATCGGAAACTTGGAGGAGGAAGAGGAGGAGTACCCCCACTACCAGGAGAAAAAACGTCACATCCTCATGATCACCGGTGGCAATACAGGGGGCGATTCCACCAGCCAGCGGAAGAAGTGGGCTCAATCGCTTTACGTGGGGGAAGTCACTCATATGCCCCCGGTAAAGCGACTGAGGGAGGAACCCATCACCTTCACCAACGCAGATCTCCCGCCTACTTCTTCTCCTCACAGGGATGCCTTGGTGATTCGGACTGAAATAAATGACACCATCATTCACCGAACTTACATTGACACGGGCAGCTCCGTCAATGTAATGTACCTCAGCACCTTTAGAGAGTTGCACCTGGAAAGGGGGTCCCTTCGGCCCATTAAGACCCCTCTTGCCGGCTTCACCGGTGATACTATTGATTCCGAGGGGGTAATAACCCTCCCGGTAATCTTCGGCGACGGGCTCCATAGAGCCTAGCTCGAAGTGGAGTTCGTCGTCGTCAACCTCGACTGCGCCCACAACATCATCCTCGGCCGGCCAGCCCTCGAGGACTTCGAGGCCGTCATCTCCATGAGGCACCTCTGCCTCAAATTCCCCGCCGAGGGGGGCATTGGCTACTCCCGGGGGAATCAGAAAATTGCCCGCGCTTGCTATCTTCAAGTCACGAAGAGGGTAAGTAAGACATAATTCCGTGTTGACACCATCACCGGAACCATCGACGAAGAAGGAAAAAGGCCGAGGGCTGAGCCAGCCGAGGACGTAGAAGACTTTGCGCTCGATCCGGCCAAGCCGGAGAGAGTCGTGAAGATTGGAGCCCAGCTCCCTGAAGATCTGAAGACCGGTATCACCGACGCCCTCCGCACCTTCTCCACTATCTTTGCATGGGGGCCGGAGGACATGCCGGGAATAAGCCGAAGGGTCATCACCCACCGCCTCTCGGTAGACCCCTCGGCAAAAGCAGTACAGCAACGAAGAAGACCCCTCTCCGCCGAAAGGAGGGAATTTGTGAAGAAGGAGGTCGCCATGCTCCTCTCTATTAAGCACATCAAGGAGGTGAAATACCCCTCATGGATGGCAAACGTAGTCCTCGCACAGAAGCCTCCTACCTTCCGCATGTGCGTGGACTACACAGATCTCAACAAGGCGTGCCCTATGGACCCTTTTCCTTTGCCCAATATCGATCAACTAGTAGATGAGACCGCGGGGTGTGAAATCATGTCATTCCTCGACGCATTCCGCGGGTATCATCAGATCTTCATGCATGAGGAAGACGCCGAAAAGACAGCCTTCATGACTCCCGAGGGCATCTTCTTCTACCTTGTGATGGCCTTCGGCCTAAAGAACTCAGGGGCCACTTACACCCGGATGGTGGCCCGAGTCTTTCAGGCCGTCCTAGGGTGCACCATGGAGGCCTATGTTGACGACATGATCGTCAAGAGCAAACAATCTTCCAGCCATGCCGACGATCTCCGGGAAATCTTCGCCATCATGCAAAAGTTCAACCTTCGGCTAAACCCGAAGAAGTGCACCTTCGGCGTCCAAGGGGGCAAATTCTTAGGCTACATGGTGAGCCGAAGGGGTATTAAGGCCAATCCCGAGAAGATCCAGGCCATCATTAACATGGAGCCCCCACGCAATGTGAAGGAAGTTCAACGGTTGACGGGCCGCTTGGCAGCCCTCAACCGCTTTCTATCTAAATCAGCGGAGAAGTCTCTACCCTTCTTCCAGATCATGAGGAAGACGGCTGGCTTTCTATGGACTCCAGAATGCCAGGGGGCTTTCGACGAGCTCAAACGGTATCTATCTTCACCCCCTGTGCTCTCCAAACCAAAGGTAGGGGAGACCCTCTATCTCTACCTTGGGGTCAGCCCGACAGCCATCAGCTCCGTACTCATCCGGGAGGAAGACGGCATCCAACATGCCATCTTCTATGTAAGCAAGACCCTAAGGGAGGCCGAGCTCAGGTACTCCCCTGTGGAAAAAACGGTGTTAGCCATCGTTTGGACCGTCAAGAAGTTGGGCCACTACTTTCAGGCTCACCCGGTTCAGGTCCTCACTCATCAACCCCTCGGCGCCCTCATGAGGAGCCCCACCAGCTCCTCCCGCATGGTGAAATGGGCTATCTTCCTAAGCCAGTACAACATTGACATCCGTCTGAGGCCTGCCATCAAGGGTCAAGCCCTGGCGGACTTTGTGACGGAGTGTACCGCAAGGGCAGCCACGGACGGGGAGAACTCGGCTGCCTCGGACGACTGGTGGACCCTCTACACTGACGGCTCCTCCGCGACCAAAGCATGCGGGGGAGGGGTAGTCCTCATTACTCCCGAGGGCTTCAAAGCCTACTATGCAATCCGATTCTCCTTCAAAGTCTCCAACAACGAGGCCGAGTATGAGGCCTCCTATGTGGCCTTCGGCTGGCTACCAACATGAAGGCTCGGCAGATCCACATCAAATGCGACTCCAAGTTGGTCGTTGGCCAAATCTCCGAGGAATATGAGGCCAAGGAGGGGAGAATTAAACAGTACAAAGAGGCGGCCAAGGAGTTGCTTAAGGTATTTGAGGCACACTCTCTCACTCAAATACCGAGGGCTCAGAACTCCGAGGCCGACATACTATCTAAGCTCTCGGCCGACTCCCCCGAGCACATCTCCAAGATTGCCAAAATTGAGGAACTCAGTCTCTCAAGTATCCATGCAAGCCCCGTTATGAACATACAACAACGCCAAGAGGACTGGATCTCGGATATCATCACCTTCATCTCCACAGGGCAGCTACCCGAGAACGAGACCCGCGCTAAACTAGCAAAACTGAGGGCTCCTAGCTATACTATCGAAGACGGAAGGCTCTACAAACGGTCTTACAACGGCACGCTACTTCGGTGCCTTCATCAGGATGAAGCCGAGGTCGCAATGGAGGAGGTGCACAGTGGCACTTGCTCAGCTCACCAGGGTCCCTTCTCCATGTCCCGAAGGCTCATTCTCCAGGGCTACTTCTGGCCAACCATGGCCAGGGATTGTGCTGACCTTGCCCGAAGGTGCACCGCATGCCCACATTTCCAGAAAGCCCCCGGCAGGCCAGCGGTCAACTATGCCCCCATCAGCACATCTGTCCCCTTCGCTCGATGGGGCATAGACCTTGTGGGCCCTCTGCCGAGGGGTACCTCCAACAACAGGTACATCATTGTGTCCATCGACTACTTTACCAAGTGGGTGGAGGCTGAGCCCCTCGCCAGCATCACATAGGCGAAGTGCCGTCACTTCGTCCTCAAGAACATCCTCACAAGGTTTGGCGTCCCCCAGCAGATCATCTCCGACAACGGAACACAATTTGAGGCAGCCCCCTTCTGTGCCCTTCTGGAGGCATGGGGCATCAAACACACCTTCTCCTCCGTTGCCTACCCTCAAGGCAACGGGCAGGTAGAGAACGCCAACCGGACCTTGCTCGAGGGCCTCAAAAAGAAGCTGGAGGCCGAGGGCGGTGGCTGGGTGGAAGAACTCCACAACATCCTTTGGGCCTACCGCACCACCCCTCGGCGAGCAACAGGTGAAACACCCTTCTCCCTCTGCTACGGTTTTGAAGCCAAAGCTCCTACGGAAGTCACCCTTCCCACCCGGAGGGTGATACAATATGACCCAGAGGTCAACGACAACAACATGGCCCTCGACCTCCACCTCCTTTCAGAACGCCGGGAGCAAGCCTTCATCCGGGCAGAAAACTACCGAAGGCAAGTCAAAGGCTACATCGACGCCAAGGTTCGCACCCGAGAATTTCAAGTGGGGGACTATGTCCTCCTGAGGAGGGAAGCCAGCCAACCAACCGAGGGAGGAAAAATGGCACCAAAATTCGAAGGCCCCTACATCATAGCAGCCATCATCAAACCTGGGACTTACAAGCTCAAACGCCCCAACGGGAAAGAGGTCCCTAGGCACTGGAATGTACACCATTTAGTTAAATTTTACCAATAATGTAAGAGCGGCCAAGCCCTCATAACTAGTGAATGTACTATCCTATGGCCCAAGGCCTCCACTTTTGAGGAATGAAGACACATTCAAGACAACAAGTCCTCATACTGACTACAGGCCCCAGGCCTCACCACGAGAAGAACCCCCTCCGGCACCAAGTGCCGAGGGCGAACACCATCAACACCTACGACAACAGTGAAAACACCATGTGTTTTCAATCAAGACCCCTCGGTACCAAGTACCGAGGGTGGGAACTCCCATCACCGACGACAAGAAACACCAAGTGTTTCATTTCCCTTCGGCACCCAGTGCCGAGGGTACACCTCCACCATCAACATCAAAACGAAGAAAAACACCAAATGTTTCAAAGAAGACCCCTCGGCACCCAGTGCCAGGGATACGCCCTCCTGTCAACTTTCAAACACCTGTTGGGAAACGCCAAGCGTTTCCTTCGAAGGCCCTCCGGCACCAAACGCCAAGGGTGAACACTCCAATCAAAACACCAAGTGTTCCTACAGAAGACCCTTCGGCACCCAATGTTGGGGGTACCCATCTCCACCATCATCATCAAAAAAAAAGAACACCAAGTGTTCCTACACGACACCCTTCGGCACCCAGTGCCGGGGGGTACACATCTCCACCATCAACATCAAAGAGAAGAACACCAAGTGTCCCTACAGGAGACCCCTCGGTACCAAGTACCGGGGAGCTACATATCGAAACTAACACCAAGTGTTGTTTCTAAAGCCGTACCCCACGAGGACGCATATACCGAAGGCGCCACCATCGGTGCCGGCGGCACGTAGTGCCCCCGGCAATTTGCAACTAGTGTGCAAATGAAAACCCTTCCTTGAAACGCTTTCCGCGTCACTACCCCCAGGGTATGACAGGCATGAGAAATGCCCAGGATTCGACTTTCAAAAACGGAACGCTTTCCGCGTCATCACCCCAAGGGTATGACAGGCACGAGAAATGCCCAGGATTCGACTTCCAAACCGAAACGCTCCCCGCGCCACCACCCCAAGGGTGTGGCAGGCCACGGACTATGTCTAGCGCCGAGGGGACGACTTTCAAAAATGAGGCGCTTTCCGCGCCATCCCCCAAGGGGAGGCAGGTTACAGACCATCATATCTTGTACCCAGGAAACGACCCTCGATCCCCTCGGAACTCGGAAGGTTAACCCGAGGGAGGAGAGCCATTGGTGTATTCTGATGGTCTCCTGATAGGCCCAGCCTTACCAAGAAACCAAGTTTCTTGATGCCTTCCCTTCACCACCAACCAAAAAAAAAGAGGGGGTGAAGGGGAGTAGACTCAGCGAGAAATCAAAGAGTACACTCCAACAGATCACAACATGCCGAGGGCTCCCCACGGGAACACCTCCGGTAATTGAAGGCTCCTATTTCCCGAAGGATACTACTCAAACAAATATCATCAAGAAACGGCTAAGTCCACTGCTTGGTCACCTCCGGTCACACAAGCACCGAAGGCTTCAACAATACAAAGGGACTGGACTATCCAAAGTCCACTAAACGGTACTTCAAACAAATACCGAGGGCATCTGTTATGCACTAATACCGAGGGCCCTTACCCCATGACAAGGGACACAACTGGCTAAGTCAAACTCTACAACTTTTCAAGTGAATGCCGAGGCCACATACTCCTCATCGGCTTTCTTTACAACAACAGGATTCCACACTTTTCCTAAGTCCACACTTTTGGAAAGTGACAACAACCGGAGGCTAATATATCACCCGACAACCGAAGGCATCTATTACAAATCATCAAAGGCCAACCGAGGGGGCTTATTCCAAAATATTTGCCCCTCGGACAGACTCCTCACTGACCGAAGGTTCAACATCTACGACACACTTTGAAATTTTTCTAAGTCCCACATATTTGGCCCTCGGTCAAATACTCATACAACACAAGGGCATCACGATCACCCGAAGGGTCCTATTCATATACCCGGAGGGATCTACATCCGGAAGCTCAACATCAATTTACGCTTAGAAAATATTCTAAGTCCTAAATGAGTAGCCCCGGGCATCTCGCAAAAGTGACGCAGAGTCAGAGGGCACCTATCACCCGAAGGCGACACAAGGAAGCAGCACTTAGAAAAAAATTCTAAGTCCTAAAGATTGGGCCCCCGGCCCAACCAATATTACAGCTAAGGGAATATGATAGCCGAAGGCTATGCGATACAACAGCACTTAGAAAATTTTCGAAGTCTTACATATTTTTCCCTCGGTCAACTACTCATACATCAAGAAGGGATGCCATCGCCCGAAGGCTCCCAAGGGAAAAGCTACACTTAGAAATCTTTCTCAGTCCTACATATTTCACCCTCATCTCAACTTATGAAGGGACCTAATAGCCGAAGGCTACCTATCAATCAAAGGCTACGGTACACAAGGAATCAACACTGAGGAAAATGTTCTAAGTCCTAAAGATTGGCCCCCCGGCCTAATCAACATTTCTGTTGGGGCTCCACAGTAGCCGAAGGCTACATGACACACTACATTTACAAAAAAATTCTAAGTCCCAATAACATGGCCTTCGGCCATCACTAAACCACCATACATTCATACGTGAGGAAAGCATAAAGGAGAAGGCATACATTCAAACAGAAGGCGCATTCAAATGTGAAAAACCCGGAGGCAGCATGCATTCACCAAGAACAGAAGTAAGTGCAAAGTTACAAACAGGCCGAAGCCGAAGGGTCAATGGTGTTCATTACAAAAGTTTGTTCAGAAATTTCTAAGTACAAAATCATTCAACAACCTCAACAGCATCATTCCCCGGGGCGTCCTCTGCAGCCGGCCTCGACGATACCTCCGCTCCGGCCTCAACAACGTCGTCCTCGGCCTCCTTCTTCAGCTCTGTGTCCTCAAGATCGGGCCGTTGTACACCTTCGGGAAGGGATTCACGGACATCAGGCTGCAGGGGAGGAAGACCATATGCCGAGGGGGCGAAATCCTTTGGCTCAATGCTCAGGTGTCGGGCCATCCTCCGATAGATGAGGGCCTGGGTGAAGAATTCGCCGGCCTCATAATATTCTCTGCCCTTCCGGGCCATCCATTCCCACCCAGGGCCCTCGGCCCATTCATCAACGCGTGCCTCCACAACCGAGGACACCCACACCTTGCGTCCCTTGGCTCTCCAACCCTCAGCGACGAAAGCATCAACGGCCTCCTCCTGAACTTTGGCGACGGCTAGCGCCTTGGAATCCTCGGCCTCTTTAGCAGCTCTCCTGGCCTCCTCAGCAGCGGCCTCAGCATCAGCCTTGTTCCTTTCTGCAGCCTCCAATTTTAGCTTCATTTGCCGAAGCTCCTCTTCTAGCCTGGCCCCCAGCTTCACCGCCTCTTTGTTTTTTAGAATACACTCCTTCATTTTGGCGTCCTGCTCCGCTTTATGGAGGCGCCATTCTTGAAGCCTTCGGGCCTGTTCGCCGAGGGCTAGACAAGCCTGCAGATCAACAACAAAAACGGTTAAAGGCAATCACGCAAAATGATCAAAGGAAAAGAGGAAGAAAGCCGAGTGAACACTTACAGAGAGGGAGGAGCGGAGAATGTGGTCCTCGAGGGCCGCATCATTATAAGCCCCGAGGGCAGCCCTATCCGTCTCAGGGGTTATGCCCCTCAAGATGGCCCCCGGGTCAACAGCGCCGCTGGCCAGAGATGTACCCCTCGGAAGATAAACATGGAGGACCTCAGGCAGCAACTCCTCTGCCCCCGCCGGCGTTCCATCCGATGGCTTCTCCACATGCACCCCGGAGGCGGGGTGCTCATCAACAATCACGATCGGGGGCTCCTTATCGGTGATATCCCCCTTCTTCGGCTTTTTGGTAGCCGGGGGGACGCCTTGGCTGCCGCCTTCCTTTTGCTGGCAGCGGCATCGCCCTCGGATTTTTTGAAGAGGGTAGCGATGGGCTTCTGGTTGCCCTGTCCCGACCCCTTTGGGTCCTTGTTCTTCAGCCGCGCAAGGCCCTTCACGTTCACCATTGACACGGGGATACCTGCAAAAATACGACAAAGGATTAGGCCGACGGGTCTACAGCGAAGGGACATTGACATCCAAGCAAAACAAAAAAAGGACTAAGTACAAAAATCTAAAGCCCTCGGCTCCTACCTCCGGCTCCTCCGAAGGCCTTGTTAAAGAGAGGATACTTTTCGTCGGTCTCCCCTATGAAGCGGTACCTTCGGAACCCGAGGGTGTATAAGTCTTCCTCAAGGGTGCAATCTTTGATCGCCACATTCTTATTCTTCCCTTCCGGGAACTTGGCGAGCTTTAGGCCGTCTTTCTCGAGGGCAGCACTCCTGATCTTTTCATGCCTTCGGAATCGATCGCGCAGTT
The DNA here is from genome assembly GCA_945859875.1 of Cuscuta europaea. Taxonomy (NCBI): domain Eukaryota; kingdom Viridiplantae; phylum Streptophyta; class Magnoliopsida; order Solanales; family Convolvulaceae; genus Cuscuta; species Cuscuta europaea. The sequence goes on from CAMAPE010000052.1 coordinate 6,750,242, forward strand.
CCCTCGGGAATGGGTTCTCGTCCAGCTTCACATAACACCAACGTTCCCTCCACCCTTTGTTTGAAGAAGGGGCGTCGGAGAATAGTTTGAAACGGGTGATCTGCTGCAAATTCGCGTATCCCTCGTCGTTTTCGTGCCCCCCTCAGCACAGGTTAAAGCTCTGGAAGAATAGATCCAGGCTGGGCTTCACCCCTCGGGACTTGCAGAGCTGGAGGAACCCCGCGATGTAGGAGTGGCTGTTGGGCGTAAGCTGGCAGGGGACCAAACCAACAAACCTCAGGTACTCCCGAAGGAACGGGTGCAGAGGGAACCTAAGTCCCATAGAAACCGAAAGGATGTGGACGGCGATACACCCCTCGGGCGCCCTGGACAACACGTCGTCAGGACCCGGCTCCACCACTTCGGCCGAGGGCCCCACGTGCAGCTGAGTAACGTACAGATCTGCCTTATCGGCTTTCGACTTAATCTCGAGGGCCTCGGTGTTCAACCAACTGTACCCCTCGGGCATGTCCACTGGCTTTCCTTGATCAACAGCCCTCTCCTTCTTTTTGGTAGCGGCCTTCGCCTTCTTCTTCTTCAACCCGGAGACCGCCCTCAAAGGTGTCGGATCTAGCGGCCTCGAGCTACTTGCTTCCCCAGAACCCCGGGGGGGAGAACAGCAACTGTAACCCTCGTCCTCTCCTTTGCTTCCTCCTCCTCTGCAACCTGCATGGCGAGGGCCAGCTCTTCGTCTTCCACCTCCTGCTCGAATCCCTCGGCTTCAACTTCAGCTAGCAGCTCCTTCTGCACCTCTACTGCCATCGCAACGTCCTTCTGGGCCGAGGACTGTGCACTGGAGGACTCCACATCCGAGAGGACTTCATCCTCCATCGAGGGCGCCCCCGAGATGTCTTGAGAATCACTCTGGGACGACATTATGGCTCTAGCTCGAGGGCTCGGGAGAACTAAGGTTTTCCTAGAAAATTCAATCTCCTAACCTAAGGGCACAAGGCACGGCTAATTAGAAGGAGAAGGGCGGGGGGGAACTGACGTGCACTCGTCGTTAGGTGCACTCAAAATAAATAATCAATACGACACTAATACGTAGTATAGTGTAGTAAGGTTCGTATCCACAGGGAAAGGAATACTTTTCTTTTATATGAGTAGTAACAAAAAGGGGGGTTTAGATTTGTTTGGTTTAATAACACGAAGATAAACGACCTATATGAGTTTAATTCAATGAGATGGGGACTTGGTTTTGCTTTTATCCACTTAATGAAATGTTCGTCGATCCCGGTTATATCTTTAACTATCTTCCTCTCGAATACTCAATCGAGGAGTATATCCAGTTCATCGAGGGTAGTTATTAATAACGAGATGCGTTCATTAATAAAACTTACTATCGAGTCAATATAGAACAAGCGCCGTATATTAACTTGATAGTAGCAATAAACTTAAGATGAAAACGATTGAGATTGATAACCTCAACACAAGCGGTTTATTGGTTTAATCAATATAATTAATTCCCCTTGGTATATTAACCATGAGATGCATGCATTAATATTCCAAGTTTACTACCGTTGAAAGAACCGGATTAATAACAAGCGTATTAACCGATTGATTCTAGTAATAATTAATATGAGAAACAATACTAGTTGATACTTTAAGTAATGTTTAAGATATTAACATGAAATATGAATAGGAATTAATTAATACTCAAGGAAGAATATTAAAATATATGAATCCTACTATGATTAATATCAAGATGTTAACTAATTGTCATCTTAGTAACACTCCCCAATATTATCATAGAGGAAGAAATAGCTATTACTATAACCAATGTCAAGATGTTAACTAATTGTCATCTTAGTAACACTCCCCAACTTTGATATAGAGATAGTATTTTGAAAGAAAGAATTAATATTCAAGGAAGAAGATTAAAGAAAATAACTCACAACTTACAAATTCATTAAGCTTCAAAGTAGCAAAACCAAGATGGAAGAGTTTAGCTCCTCATTTGGAGACTAAACATGATGAAAAATATAAAGAAAGAGCTATTCTATACTGAGCTTAGATGTACAAAGGGATTGGATATCTTTTTGTGAAGGAAAGGAGGTGTATTTATAGGTTTTTGGGATGGGATTCGGGTACTCGATCGGGTATATACATGGTACCCGATCGAGTACGTGTGTAACACTCGATCCGAGGCATACTCGACCGGTTTCAGGCTATTTTCTAAGTGTATACCCGATCGAGTATATATGAATACCCGGTCGAGTATGCTTAGAAAGTGGTATTCGGGCTATACTCGACCGATCTTCGTTTGCAATTCAAAGGCATACCCGATCGGGTATGTCGGTCTACCCGATCGGGTATAGACATAAAATCGTGGCCAAAATCTTCCCTGCATGTTCCCTTGTCTTCGGATCTGATCCGATTTGAAGTTCCAACCTAATACCCGATCGAGTATAGCTAATACTCGACCGAGTATAGGCCAAAATTCAGGATCTTCTTTTGTCTTTGAACTTTTGCACCTTCTTTTCACTTTTTGGGGTTCACCAACTGTACTTCGAGTGACCAAAACCTGCTTGAGCTCAGAATAAATCTAATCTAACCTATTTACAAGAATTTAACAATCTAATCTATTTACACCAAAAGTGTGTAATTTCCAAAGTAAAAGTCAAGCAAAACTAATTAAAAACGTAAACATAAATATGGAAATTACGAACGTATCAGGAACTGACCTTGAGAACAGATGATTCAACCGAGGGCTGTTGTTTCTCTCTCTAGAAATTTGGGCAGAGCTTCGCTATAGGAATTTCGCACAGGGGGAAGGGAGCCGGCCATGGGGTATTTATAGGCGCTGGGATCCGGGCTTAGGCCCGGAAACCGGGCCTCCGGATGGACCGTCATCATTACGCGCCGTGTCTTCGCCCAACCGGTGACGCCGCCCACGGACAGCCAACCGTCACGCGCCACGTGTACCCCCCCCCCCCCCCCAACGGCTATAACCTGACGTTACATATTCCACGGCTATATTTCCAACGGCTATATTCTGGGAGCCCCCGGATTTTCTTACTTCACTCCACTTCATCAAGGAGAGCCTCCGGGTACACTTACCCAGAGACGCCCCCGGTTTGTGCCCACACAGTACATAACACACTTCCCCTCGGCACTGTAAGGACCGGGTAGCCCCGGGGAGTATGCCTCATTAACGGATAGCCTACGACACACAGGTAATGGGAGCCCCCGGATATCCCCATCACCAACTAATCAACAAGCAGGGGACCCCCCGGTGACAATTCAACTACTGCCCTCATCCATCGCGCCCTCGATCCCCAGATTGAGGGGCTCCTCTTCAGCACCCCCCAGGACATCAACAGCAAGCCTTCGGCTAATCAACACATGAGCCCTCAGAAAAGGAGAGCCTTCGGCATTACCGTTATTCTCCATTTTTGACCAAGGTTTCACATTTTCGATTCATCGTTGGGGGAATTCGGTGCACTCTTTTTCCCTCATTAGGATTTTTTTCCCACAGGGTTTTCCCTAATGAGGTTTTTAACGAGGCATCCCCCCAAAATGAAACGAAAAGCGTCAGCCTTCGGCCCACAACAGCAACGCAACTACTCTACTCCTTTTCACCACTTTACAAGTGCCTCAAGGAGTGGGGGACTGGAGGACCCCCTCGGGAAAATCATTAAATTACAAAATTGGTGAAAAATTCCAACAAACGGCAAAGCAAACCCTCAAGTCCCGACATGTGGGTAACTGAGGGACTGCCTTCGGCAGGGACATGCAAGCAACAAACCAACCTCATAAATTACAACGGAACAACGGCAGGGGACAAACACAAATTACTCCATTTCCCTCAAGTACCTTTCGGCAAAAGGAGTGAGGGACTCCTGATGGAGTATATGGCCCGGGAACACCCGGCCCACAGACTCCTACTACTCCAGTAAAGGCCCAACAGGCCCAGAAGGCCCAACAGGCCCAAATCACAGCGCCCAGAGTACCAAGCAGCCCGCAAGGCGCACTAGGGGTGCCTTCGACCCCCTGGCCGAAGGCTCTAAACTCTCACAGAACGGGTTTCTCAAGCAAACTAAGAAACTGGGAAAAACGGCAAAAAACAGTAGCCTTCGGCACCTGGAGCCCTCGGCACCAAAGGGGTCCTCGGTACTCAGAGCCCTCGGCTAGTCCTCTACAGCCGAGGGCACCTTCCCCGACAGGATATCCGCGCCACATGCGTACAAATCACCGTACCCTGTACAACGTCCCATCCAACAGCCGCATTAAATGCGGCCACATGCGGTTGCCAGCGCCAACCAGATGAGGTGACCTCTCGGCCAATGGACGCTTGACACGTGTCCCTGTCCGGCATTTATTGCTACTATAAATAGCACCCCTTTTCCCCATTTGTAACCAAGTCATAAACGCTGCATACTTTCTGAATACACTTTCTCTCTCTACTTACTTGCTCTGACTTCTCTCTTACTACTCCCTGTAATAACCCCTCGGATAAGCTACCCCCTGGGTACACTATCCATCACGTGGAGGGTATCCGTGATGCCGATCTTCAAATCTTCAGGGAGCTTGGCTCCAATCTTCACAACTCTCTCCGGCTTGGCCGGATCGAGCGCAAAGTCTTCTACTTCCTCGGCTGGTTTTGCCCTCGGCCTCTTCTCCTCCTCTTCTACAGTCCCGGTGATGTTGTCCACACGGAACTCGTTTTTACTAACCTTCTTCGTTATTTGGAGGTAGCAGATGCGTGCGAGCTTTTGGTTCCACTTGAGTACCCAATGCCCCCTTCAGCTGGGAATTTGAGGCATAGGTGCCTCATGGAGATGACGGCCTCCAAGTCTTCAAGGGCGGGACGGCCGAGGATGATGTTGTGGGCACAGTCGATGTTGACGACGACGAACTCCACTTCGAGCTTGGCCCTATGGAGCCCATCGCCGAAGAGTACTGGGAGGGTTATCACCTCCTCGGAATGTATTGTATCTCCGGTGAAGCCGGACAGGAGGGTTCGGATAGGCCGAAGGGACTCCCTCTCCAGGAGCAGCTCCTTGAATGTGCTAAGGTACATTACGTTGACGGAGTTGCCCGTGTCAACATAAGTTCTGTGGACAATGGTGTTATTGATTTCGCTCTGGATCACTAGCGCATCCCTGTGAGGGGAGGAAACCGGGGGGAGATCGGCGTTGGTAAACATGATGGGATCTTCTCTCAACCGCTTTATGGGGGGCATATGAGTGACCTCCCCTACGTAAAGGGCATGCACCCATTTCTTCCTTTGGCTAGTGGAGTCTCCCCCCGTGTTGCCGTCGGTGATCATGTGGATGTGGCGCTTCTTTTCTTGGCACTGGTTGTACCCTTCTTCTTCATCAAGGTTCCCAATCTCCCTCTTCTTGTCGTTCGGGTCACCGAGGGGGATAGTGTTCGGGTTGATCCAGGCATTTGCCTTCGCCGGTGGCCCTCACGGGGGCCCCTGATGCTGAGGGGCCCTGACAAATTGGGACAGGTGTCCCGCCTGTATCAACCTTTCGATGGTTGTCTTTAGTTGGTGGCAGACATCAGTTATGTGCCCCTGGAGGCGATGAAAACGGCAGTGAGGTTCATTGGGGTTGATGGCATATACCTCCGGGGGCGCGAGAGAGTCTCACTCCACGAGACCCCTCTCTTCGGCGAAATCGAGGATGACGCTGACAGGGTGTGTCCGGGGTGTTCGAGGGTGCTCCAAGAGAACAGGCTGCGCCCAGGCCTTCTGGTTGTTTTTGTAACCTCCCCCGGGTTTGGCTTGGCCATGCCGGGGGCGATCACTCGAGGGGGGCGGGCCTTTGGAATGATGGAATGGGGCCCCCGGCCCCCGATTGTTCCTATCATCCTGCCTTGGGCATTGTTGTTCAGGGTTCCGATGGGACCTCTCCCCCTCCTCGGCCTCCGTGTATCGGTCTCCCCGCTGGATGGCTTTTATATAGTCGCATGGAGGCTCGATAATAAGGCTCCCGTAGAAGTAGCCGGTACGGAGGACCGTTTGCAGGAGAGCCATAAGGGTCCTATCATCGGCGTCATCGACCTTTTCCGTCTCTAGCCTCCAGCGCTCAAGGAAATCCTATAGTGTCTCCTCCTTTTGTTGCCTTACTGTGAGTAGGTGGGAGAAGTGCTTCTTGGATCGGTGCCTTCCTGCAAATTGTGTCAAGAAGCACTGGGCTAGTTCTTGCCAAGAGTCAATACTGCCCTCGGGCAACCGGTTGAACCACTCGTATGTCGGGCCCTCCAAAGTGGAGAGGAACCAACGACACAAATATTCATCTGATGCCCCCATCATCATCATGCTGTTTTGGTACCTGCTATAGTGCTCCTGGGGATCAGTCTTCCCTTCATAGGGCTTGATGGGTTGCCCTCGGTATTTTCCCGGGATCTGGGCCGCCAGCACCCTTGGGGTAAATGGCGTCCTTGTCTGGAGTTGGATGACGGGTTCCCTGGAGCCCTCGGCAAATTTTCTTTGCATCTCTTCCATTTTGGCCAGCATGGTGGCGTATTTGGGGTCTGCCTGCGAGGCGGAAGCGGTCGTGTGCGCTTGGCAGGCCTCCATTTCATCAAGGCGGCGTTCGAGAGCCTCAATAATGTCGTCCCTGTGATCCTTCGGGAGGGCCTCCGCCCCCTGTGATTGTACACGGGCCGAGTGGGCCTGGTTGATTTGGTGTCTGATGTCATCGGCATGCAGTGATGCCTTTCCTTTGTCCTGAGGGGGACACCTCTCATTTGCCCTCGATACCGACCCCTCGCTTTCTTGAGATCTTTGGAGTGCCTTACCATCGAGGCGGTCTTGGACCCCTCGGCGATCATGCACCCCTCCGAGCCTCTCGCTGGCGGAGGTCCAAGTCCTCTCTTTGTTCGCACCGCACTGGTCCCGGGATTGGACTTCCTGGGTTGTGGTGTCTTGGGCCATGACCCCTTCGTTGTTCCCTAGCCGAAGGATAGGGTTCACGAAGGGGGGCGGAGGTGGGGGAGGAATAGCGTTCTCCCCGACCTGCGGCTGAAGTGGTACCAGCGTGCCGAAGGCACCTGGATTCTGGGTGAGTGTTTGGATGATGGCAGAAAATGCCGACTGTACGTCAATAGTGAGGACCGGAGGGCTCACTTGATTTTCACCCCGGTCCCTCCTTCGGGTTTCGATGCCAAGGCGGGCATCAGGAGCATTTTGCTGGAGCTGAAGGCGCAGGTCAACAGCAGCCTGTTCCAACCCAGCGATGACTCCTCCCTCGTTAGCCTTGTTGGAGGCTCCGGGGGCGTCGACTTCGCCGAGGGCCAGATTGTTGTCCTCAAGGGTCTTGGACTGGGCAAGAGTGGTTCTTCCCATCTTGGTAGGTGTTTTGAGCTGAAGGGGGGTTTCTTACTTGATTGTTCGAGCTCTCAACGAGAGCACCAAATGATGGATAGTGTAGCCGGGGGGTTGCTTATCCGAGGGGTTATTGCGGGAATAACTTAGAGAGAAGTCAGAGCAAGTAAGTAAGAGAGAGAGTGTATATTCGATATGAATTCAGTGTGCTTTACAATGGAGAAATGGGTTGCTATTTATAACAGCAATAAATGATAGATAAGGACACGTGTCAATAATCTGGTGGTGGAGGGGTCACCTCAACCGGGGTGGCACTAGCACACGCATGTGCGCCGCATTAAATGCGGTGGGTGGATGGCCGCATTAAACGCGGTTGTTACTTGTCTCTAAAGGGAATCTTCGATGTCTGTGCTGTAGCCGAAGGCTCCTCTGTGGCCGGGAGCTGTATGTAGCCGAAGGCTACCCCATTGCCGAAAGCGTACGTGAGCCGAGGGCTCCTAACTTCTGCCGTTTTTCCCTAGTAGGTTTGTATGTGTAGGATTAGGTGTCTTGTGAGTTTTTTGGGCCTTCGGCCATGAGGCCGAAGGCACCCCCTTGCGTACTGTGGGTTGTTTAGAGCTTCATTTTGCTGGGCTTGGCCCCTGTTGGGCCTGTTGCACCGCACTGGTCCCGGGATTGGACTTCCTGGGATGTGGTGTCTTGGGCCATGACCCCTTCGTTGTTCCCTAGCCGAAGGATAGGGTTAACGAAGGGGGGGCGGAGGTGGGGGAGGAATGGCGTTCTCCCCGACCTGCGGCTGAAGTGGTACCAGCGTGCCGAAGGCACCTGGATTCTGGGTGAGTGTTTGGATGATGGCAGAAAATGCCGATTGTACGTCAATAGTGAGGACCAGAGGGCTCACTTGATTTTCACCCTGGTCCCTCCTTCGGGTTTCGATGCCAAGGCGGGCATCAGGAGCATTTTGCTGGAGCTGAAGGCGCAGGTCAACAGCAGCCTGTTCCAACCCAGCGATGACTCCTCCCTCGGGAGCCTTGTTGGAGGCTCCGGGGGCGTCGACTTCGCCGAGGGCCAGGTTGTTGTCCTCAAGGGTCTTGGACTGGACAAGAGTGGTTCTTCCCATCTTGGTAGGTGTTTTGAGCTGAAGGGGAGGGTTTCTTACTTGATTGTTCGAGCTCTCAACGAGAGCACCAAATGATGGATAGTGTAGCCGGGGGTTGCTTATCCGAGGGGTTATTGCGGGAATAACTTAGAGAGAAGTGAGAGCAAGTAAGTAAGAGAGAGAGTGTATATTCGATATGAATTCAGTGTGCTTTACAATGGAGAAATGGGTTGCTATTTAAAACAGCAATAAATGCTAGATAAGGACACGTGTCAATAATCTGGTGGTGGAGGGGTCACCTCAACCGGGGTGGCACTAACACACGCATGTGCGCCGCATTAAATGCGGTGGGTGGATGGCCGCATTAAACGCGGTTGTTGCTTGTCTCTAAAGGGAATCTTCGATGTCTGTGCTGTAGCCGAAGGCTCCTCTGTGGCCGGGAGCTGTATGTAGCCGAAGGCTACCCCATTGCCGAAAGCGTACGTGAGCCGAGGGCTCCTAACTTCTGCCATTTTTCCCTAGTAGGTTTGTATGTGTAAGATTAGGTGTCTTGTGAGTTTTTTGGGCCTTCGGCCATGAGGCCGAAGGCACCCCCTTGCGTACTGTGGGCTGTTTAGAGCTTCATTTTGCTGGGCTTGGCCCGTTTTGGGCCTGTTGGGCCTGATTGCAGTTGTGGAATTATGTGGGCTGGGTGTCCCTAGACCATATACTCCATTACACTAGAATCACTATTGTGTGTAGAATTATTCATATTCATGACATTAATTTTATCATTGATCTGATTCTCTATATATTCATTAGAGGAAATGTTATTTTTATGAGAAACAATATAGTCATAAAAATGATCATGATTAGAAAGGTTTAAAGAATCATAATCAGATTGAGTATTATCAGAATTAGAAGAAACAAAATCTTTTCTATAGGGACAACCATTTCATAAAATTCAACATTTCTAGAGATAAAAAAGTTGTGTAACCAATATCATAAAGTTTGTATCATTTAGATCCTAAAGGATACCCAACAAAAACACATTTAACAGCCCTAGTGTCAAACTTTGACGTGTCAGCAGTGAGAGTGGAGGCATAAACAAGAGAACCAAAACTCTTAAATGAAAATAATGAGGAACTTTACCATATAAAAGTTCATAAGGAGATTTATTATTTAAAATAGCAATAGGAAGTATGATTAGAAGAAAAATGAACATAAATGTTTTCATGCAATCAACAAGAGTATTGAGTTTATTAAAAGGTAAATGGCCTCGTCTATAATGCCAAATATCAGATTTAGAACAAGAATATTCACAATGAGCATTATTAGCAGTATAAGATTTAGTAAGAGGTGAAGAAGATGCAGTGGAATTGTAGAGAATAAGCCATTTTGAAGATCAGCACAACCAATCATTTTGTTGGTGAGAAGATCCTACAAAGTAGCATGATTAGAAGAAAAATGAACATAAATGTTTTCATGCAATGTTAAGCTAGATATGGAAATAAGATTGAAATTAAATTGAGGAACATATAGAACATTATGTAGAGTAAGATTATTGTTAAGTTTAACATGCCCAATATTAGTAGCAGTAATAAAATATCCAGTTGGAAGTTGAACTTTAACATGAAATGGCTTTAGGTGTTGAAGTATATAAAGTATAATCATGGATCATGTGGTCAGAAGCACCGGTATCAAGAATCCAAATAGTAGATTTGATAGTAGATAGAAAGGCAGTATGTTTACCTAAGAATGTAAAGTCATTAGGAGAAGACCGATTATTGTTAGGAACAGCCATAGCAACATGTCCAAATAAGACTCATTTAAATCAACCAGAATTTTTTGGACAGATTCGATCTTTCTGAAGCAATGCTTGGTATTTTTCATTGATCTTGCAAGTGCAAAGACCACAACAACGTGAAGGAAGGATTTTGGAATCAATAAGCTGTAAATGGGGTTTTAAAATGTGCAAGAGAATTTGAAAGCAGTTCATCCGTGTGGATGTTGGTTTCACAAGGAGAAGCTCCTGAGCTCCCTCAGCCCTCTTTTGATGTCATAAGTGGGCCCAAGATTCAAAAGAGAATGGGAGGGGGGAGAAGACAACGAAGAAGATGGAGAAGTCAAGAGTTGATAAAGAACGAGATGGAAAATAAAGAAAGGAGACGGGTAAATATCACAAATGGTGGGCGGAATCACGAGGGGTGGAGGAATAACAAAGAGAAATAATGACCGATGATTTAAAATACACTAGAAATTTTAAAATTACAATTTTGCGAATGTTTTGTCCAAATGGAAATGACATTTTCAATTTGGGACACCCTTAAAGGGAAAAATTGGAAAAATAATGCCTAAATATCAATCACGGAGTACATCTTGTGTTTTTGAGAAAATAAAAATACTTGATGACATAACTTAATTTAAACAAATTCTCCAAATAGTACTCTTTTGTACCAGATAAGAGTTCCCACTTGTCTCTTTCGTATGTCTCATTTTGAGGTTTTCATTTCTGTTTTAAATACAACCTAATTAACATTTTTAAATTGATAATTTAAGCATCACATATTAAAAATAACACACTATCATTACTATTATCATTAGTTACCTCATTATATTATGAGAGAATTCCCCAAACAAGTCTAAATGAAACTTTATTTGTCAAAATAGGACCATAACTTAAACTTTTTCTACATAGGACTAGCTTTCCAATTCTACCCTTACTTTGTTTTAATACAATTCACTTTCATTAATAATTAAAAATAAATGCAATAACACAATTTTATTGATAATAAAAATGTAAAAAAAATAAAAAACCATGAAATAAATATTATATAAAATTAATAAAAATAAAAACATTTGAAAAATAAATATTTAAAATAAAAAACTTAAAAAAATAAAATAAAAAATACAAACGTAAAAAATATAAAAAAAATTGCAGACCTATGTTGCCACCTCAGCAACCTCCTAGCACCACCAGCTCTGATCACTAGAAAAAATGCCAACATGTGCCGGAAATGCCAACTTGATGTCAGTTTTTGAATTTTTTTGACATTCAGAAACAATAAAAATGGCAGTTTTTACACAAAATGATATTTTTAGCCGATCAGAGTTGGCATTGTTGGGCAGTGGCCGAGGCTATGGGAAAGGCCTCCATTTTTTTATATTTTTTAATGTGTTTTATCTATTTTTATTTATTTTTAAAGTTTTTTATTCTTTATAAAAATTATTTTTTTAATTTTTGTTATTTTCGTATTTTTTAAAAATATTTTAGAACTTTTATATTTTTTGCATTATTTTTTATTACTTTTTGTTTTTATTACAAATTAAAATATGATTATTAACATTCTTTAGATACTCATATCAAGATCTAAATATCATTTTTTTAGATAAGTGAAGTGAAGGTACCTTTCATCATAATTATATTTAATTTTATATTATAGTGATTGTATAAGTATACTTGTAATAACTTGAATCTTATTTTGAAGAAAATACCCCAATGTTTTAGTATAGAAGTATGGAAATAATTTGTTCTTATATAGTGAAAACAGTATGGAAAAACACAGTATAGTTTTTGATCATTATTTTCAGAATTTCTTTTAATTTATTTGTAAAAAAGTGGCGGGTTATTGGGTACGAACATTCGTTAAAACAAGACTCACAATGAATGTTAAACTTAAAGCACTCGAGTATTTCACAAAAACTTAGGACAAAGATCTTATTCAAACATAATTTTACTTATATACGTTACGTAGTAGTATGTAGTTTGTGCATTTCTCGTCCAAACTGTTGTATCAAACCAATCGAGTATGGGTCATCAAGTTGAATCGAGTCTCGTATAGGGGTGGACTCGGGTCCGGGCCGGGTCCGGATCGGGCCTAGGCCCAGGCGGGTCGGCGGTTCAGGAGTGGTGGACCCAGGATAGGGGTGGACTCGAGCCGGGCCAACCGGCCCGGAACCGGACCGGCCCGCTACTGTGTGGGCCCGGACCGGCCCGGTGGGATGGTTGTTCAGGCTCGGGCCCTTCAAAAGGTGAACCGGCCCGGCCGGTTCGGGCCCAGGCCGGACCAATTTTATTTTTTTATTTTTTATTTTTTGAATTTTTTTAAGTTTTTGGGTTGGGCCGGGTATTTTGGGCCATTTGAGGTGGTTAGGGTTGGTTTGGGGGTGAGGGGGAGGGTTGGGGGTTAACTAGGAAAAGCCAAAAAAAAAAAATTAGAACCGAGGCCCGAGCCGGACCCGGGGGTTACCCGGGCCAGTTCCGAGCCTCCCCTTCCTGAACCGGGCCCGAACCGGAACCGGTCCATGCCTAACCCGGGACCGGCCCGGGTAACCACCGGGTCCGGGCCGAGCCGGGCCCATTATCAATTTTTTTTTTCACTCTTCCTAATTAACTCCCCTCCCACCCCAAACCCCCCAAACCACCCCAAATGGCCCAAAATACCCAGCCCAACCCGAAAATTGAAAAAAAATTGAAAAAAAAAATAGTTTTTACCCGAACCGGGCCCGGGCCCGGGCGGGTCGGGCCTTGTTTTGGGTGACCCGAGCCCGGACAGGTCACTGACCGGGCCACCGGGTCGGGCCGGGCTGGAACAGTGCCGGTCCCGGGCCGGTTCCGGGTCGGGACACCCGGCCCGAGTCCATCCATAGTCTCGTATAAATTAAACTAACATGTTAAAGTTTGGTCAAGATTAATCTGATACCAAATTTGAAATAAATCCTTTTGAAGAGTTCCTAATTGAGATAAGAATTTTGTGGAATATTGACTATTGACGAACATGTTGGGGACTGAAATAATATTTCCATGACAAAAAATAGCAAGCTAAAACTTCAATTGATGAAAACCTGTCTTGATAACACACTATACAAGATTAAACTTCTTGTACATCACACATTCACACTAACATTGATAGCCACTTCCTGAGAGCTAAACCTTAATAACTTAAAAGAGATGAGCAGAAACACCTTGTTTATATAAAGGCAGCAAGAAATGCCAACACTAAAAACAGGTTAATCACCTGATATTGAACCCAATACAGTTCCTAAAATCTATACCTCCAAAGAGCTGGTCGATCTCTGGATATCAAGAGAACCCGAGATTCCAAGTAATCAAAAGAAGGAGAAAACATGTCATTGGGACCAATTGTTTCTAGCACAGTTGTGTCATTTGTTTGATCAAGACCTGAAGACTGGAGACTGTCGGCTTTCAATGAATCAAAAACAAAGAGTCCGAGTCCAGAAACTCCCATGACAACGTTTGAGTTCCCCCAAACTTGGGTTAATGCAGTGTGATGAGAATGAGCAGCAGATGATTCTGGCAATGCATATGTGCTAACCATGCCTGGCTTTCGCAATGAGAACTGCTGGATCCGAGAACAATGCTGCCGTTTAACTGCTGATTTCAGAGTTGTGCAGCCAAGATATATGGAATCTCCCCGAGAGAATGCTGACTGTCCATACATGCCAATTTTGGGTATCTTTTGGCCTATGCCAGAAGGATGCCGGAAATCTAGAACATTGATGGCATCAGCAGTGCAAAAAAATCCATCATTTCCTTCTACCTCCGATGAACTCACTCTGCATTAATTTGAAACTTAAAAAATGCTACAATAAAAATGGAAGAGTCTTGGACCTAACTAATTGTATTACAATTGAGGTTATAAACAAGACAGGGTTAATAATACGGAAAAACTCAAACACCTGAAAAATAAAAACTTCATAATAATCATGTAAAAAGAAGCAATTTGACTTCATATCATACTTGTCACAGCATCACCTAGTTGCCGACTCCCCTTGCCTTGCCGGAAGAAGAGAAGGTGTGGTTGGCGTCGTCCAGGCATTGTCGCCTTCTTTTGCAAGTCTACCATCAAGTCCACAGGGCGCAGGCCCAGAAAATAAAATTAGGCTGGACGGGCGAGGGACTGAGGGAGGGCGAGACAGGCGAGTTCTTCTTCCTGGAGTTCGCCTGCTTCCTGCGACTTGTCTGACTTGGCTCTAGGACTTGAGTAATTGAATTACACGATGATGGCTAGTCCGTAAGATTACTAGAATAATTTGGGCTTTGTTTTTAATTAAAAGCCAGAAAAGCCTTAATTAGTTTCTAAATCTAGTATTCTAATTAATTAAGTTGTATAGTTGTATATTATATATATATAGGGGAGGGTTAAAATACAAAGAGGGCTTCACATGCAAAGTGAGAATTAATGTTGGTGCATTCATTTTCAGATCTAATGGCTCAAAATGAGCCAAAAATGCACTAAATTTGATCAAAAATGTGGTTGCAATTTCGTAAACAAACCGAAATTTTTTGCCACCGCGAAAAAGTGCAACAGAAACATGCAATAGTGCAACGCGGTAAGCGAAAAGTGCAACTGTTCGCACAAGAACACATCTTTTTATTTGAACTCTTCCATATATATATATATATATATATATATATATATACACACACACACACACACATATACACACAAATATTCACCTCCCTCCAGTTCGGAGGAAGGCCCTGTCCGGCCACCTCAATTTGAGGTGGTTCCGGGGGTATTTTTGGCTGAAATTTTTTGTGTATGTTCCTCGTCAAGTCTAGTTCATCCATACCAAATTTGAGCAAAAAAATCAACCGGGAAGGTCGTCAAATGATTTTTGCATGAAAACTGCGTTTTATATGTATATTCCGGACCAGTTATCATGCAAAAATCATTTGACGGCCTTCCCGATTGAATTTTTTGCTCAAATTTGGTATGGGTGAACTAGACTTGATGAGGAACATACACAAAAAATTTCAGCCAAAAATACCCCGGAACCACCTCAAATCGAGGTGGCCGAAGGAGCCTCCTGTCCAGCCGGTTCGGACAGGAAGATAACTCTCTTTCTACACACACACACACACACACACACACACACATATATATATATATATATATATATATATGGGATAGGGAGTGCTTCTAATGAGAAGCATGTTTAACGTGAGAACTATGAGAACACCACTTTTAATTCAATGTGATACACTATACATATATTTATAGGGGAGGGTTCTAGAGAGAACCCCTACTAAAATGCAAATGTACCAAAAGTTTAATCTGCAAAATTCATATATACTTCTATATCATATATAAGCATGATAATATGATATATACATACCCATGTGAGCTGTGACGCATACTGACTAGCGAGTTGCTTAATTGCTGAGTCAGTACATTATTAATTTATTACGTAGTATATGTTATAAAATGATCACATCAGCGAGTTGCTTAATAGCGGGTACATTATTACTCCTATATGTATGTATGCGCGCGCACATATATACATGTGGGTGTGACCGTGTGATATACCATGTGTAGTTTATAAAGGCTTTTACACTTATTTATGTATCATGTGTAGTTGAAACAAAGTAGATTATAGTTAGTTCTAAAAGTTAACAGTTTAATATAAAAAACAAGTTATGTATGTATTATGCACTTCTTTCTATGGGATAAATAATTCACACATTTATGTATTATGTACGTTCTTAACTTTTTGTAATTAAAAAAACATGTGCAAGTGTATTATATACAATACATATCATAGTGATGAAATTGGCTGGTCGTTGGTAGGGACAATCACTTCTGAAAAATCGGTATGCTTTTTCTTCTTTCGTGATACCATGGCAAACATATGGAGACCAGTCAGGGGTGTAAGTGTGTAACTATTACTGAGTTAGGGAATAGAAGGTACATGTTTCAGTTTTATAACGAAAATGATATGCTAAGGGTCCTGGAGGAGGCCCCCTGGATTTTTGAGCAAAATCTGCTTTTGCTTGAAAGGTTGCGGCAAGGAGATTTACCTTTAGAGGTACCCTTGAACAGGGCTGATTGTTGGTTGCAGATTCACGATGTTCGAGTTAGATATTTCTCTATGAAAAATGCAATTAAAATAGGGGATTTTGTGGGAAAATTCATTAAATTGGATAAATATAATTTTTCCGTCAAGTGGAATCCTTTCATGAGGATAAGAGTTAGTATCGATCTGAACGGGGCCCTAAAACGGAAGCTATTTTTGCAAACAGACGAAGGGGAAATTTTTGTGTCAGGTTTAAATATGAGAAACTCCCTAGTTTCTGTTTTTCATGTGGTATTATTGGGCACGCAGAAAGGTACTGCCCACGCTACCCCAATGGGGTGGGGAAGGAGGGAGATTTACCATTTGGACCGGAACTGAGAGCTATTAAGGGGAGGGTGATGTCGAGCGGGAACAAGTGGTTAGTTTCAGTGGGGGTAAAGGGAAAGAGAAGGAAGGTGAAGGCAGCAACAATGCATCGGGTGGGGATAGCTATGGGACTCCACAGGTGCAAGAATATCATGTTACAGGAGAGACGATAGAGCAGAAGCGTAGGAGAGTTGACCAAGGAGTGGAAGACTCTCTGCAAGCGGGCATGGAGATAGAGCGGATTGGCAAAAAACGGGGAGGAGGCGGACGACAATGCCCGCCTGACACGCAATTGAAGTTTAGGGAGGAGGATCCAGCAAGGATGGAAACCAGAGAATTCCATCAGTTGCAGTCTTATTTCTATTGCCTTTTTTACTTCAGACTAAATTTACTTGTTATTTTTGTTTTGCACAATAAGAGGGGTGGGTTTATGTGTTTTTTATTAGTTGTTGGTAGGAATATTGTTGGAGGCAACCAGGCTGATTCAACTGCTAATAGCCTCTATGCTCTCACTGTTTCAGCGAATAGCCTCGCTCTTTACGGGATGGATTATTCTATGTCTGATCATGACGTGAGGGGGCCGAATAGCTTTTGGTATGGATTGGATAGCGGGAAATTTAGAGTTTGTGACTGGGATGTTATTGCGACTGTTTTGATCTTAATATAAGAGTTTTCATTCAAAAAATAATAACAACAAACTTATAATGTTTTTGACATATGACAATTTAGAGTTTTTTTTGTTGCAAAATAAAGGTTATTCTTATATGGTGTGTTCTTGTGTAAAGGTTTAACTGTATATATGAACTATGAAAGTTTAGCATAAAAGAGCCAATAGTAGTGTTCTAATGAGCGTTAGAGAGTGCTTTAGAGAACTTTAAAAAGTGCTTTTCAGCTTTTTGCTTAAAAAAGCTGAAGGTGTTTTCAATTAATTACCTGTTTCTACTTAAATGAAGCACTTTAAAGCTAAAAGTTGTAAGTTGGTAAAGTGGTGCTTCTATCTGCTTCTCGGTTTTTTTGTAAATAACTTAAACTGTAAGGATAAATATACTAATAAATTTTTTCTCCTCAACCCAAAATACCCTTCAGTCTCCTCGTATAACCTCTCTCCTCCTCCAGACGTATCCCCTTCATACTTGCTTCACCAGTCCTAAACATACTGGTCGCACACACATACACTAGAGATGGGTGGCAACGATTGTAGTAGGGATGGGCGGCAGCGATTGTTGGGGATGTTGGGGAGATGGCGGTGACGATTGTAGTAGGGATGGGTGGCGGCGATTGTTGGGGAGATGGCGGCGACGATTGTAGGGGAGAATGGGAGATGGGCGGCGACTTCAAAGCTAGGGTCACGAGATAGTCGCCGGCGAGTTCTCTGATCTGTTCTGTAACTTGGCTTGCACTGCTGTCCAAGACTCTTCTTTAGGAAACCCATATATAGGATTTCAATTTGAAAGAATATGGAAGAGTATTATAGATTAGGTGTAGTGGATTGGAGTTTTCAAAATGAAGAAAGAATTCAATGGAATAGAATATTGAGGATTCCAAATTGCTTTCTCTGAAATGCTTATGCTTTCCATCATGAGGCAGCAAAATTGCAGCGATCAAGGCGTCGGAGACCTATGAACTGCCGTAGGTACAGAGAGATTATTAAAGGTATATTTGTAGTTTAACAAACCTTTACATTAAAACTCACTTTTTATCAAACACTTCAACTTTAACTTTTTCACTTTAAGCACTTCTATTCCAAAACACTATCAACTTTTACTAATAAACACTTTCTTTAAAATCTCTTTAAAAAATCACTTTTTATAAGTAAAAGCAAACACAAACATTCCCTTAGGCACTTAAGCGTTAAGCAAGGGGCATAAAGATGCAATTAACAGCACAGACCACTTGTCTAAACTATAAAGAGCATATATGTAAGTGTTTACCTTTGTCGAACTCCACCGCCTAATTCAGCATCTGTGTTACTCACATAAAGTGCTGATATCTTGCGCCCAGAAGACGATACAGATGACAATGCTTGAGGACTAGGTGAATTCACGTCCCAAAAAGAAATACCTTCCATCTCTGTCGTGACTACTTTCCCTCTGCTCCTCCATTGCAAAGGACTTGAATAATCCATTGCCAACAAAGGTTTTGATAACCCCCATTCCATAACATGTTCTCCATCACGAATGTCATATATCCTGACCATCTTTTGACCACTAGCTGCTGATATGATGAGTGGACCACAGGGTTTATACCACCACTGTGGGTTTTCAGAAGCCATAACAGAGGATAAAGAATTTCTTCTGTATGTAGTGTTATTGGATATGGGAGCAAGGGCGGTTCTTGCACATGTGGTGGTGATGGAGGAAAAGCCATTCTCAATATGAAAAGCTCTCACATCTCTACTATAAAAGTCCCAAGAGCAAAAACCTGAATTCACGGAATATCCAGCAGATGCTGCTACTATATATTTTGCTGAACAACCATCTGCACCTGGGGCACGTACAACCCAACAATCATGCCACATGTTTGGCATGACTCCGATTGGAGGTTTATACTCAGCTTTCTCCTAGGAAGATCAGAAGCCATCGATTACTGTTTATTCAAATCAATTACATACTTATAGCACCGACCAGGAAGTTTAAAAATCATTTAATTATACTCTGTCTCTTATAACTTTGACAAGATTGACCAGCACGTGAAATAATAAAGGTAAAAACTGTGTGATTGATGTTTGAGCAGAAAAGAGAATAATAGGAACCACAAATAAATTACTTAAAAGGGAAAGCGGAAAATTATTCGGAACAGTAAAAAAAAGAAAGATGGCAAAGTTATAAGGGACGGAAGCAGTATTTAATAATCCCAGTGCCCCATGACCAATTTCCCTTTTTCTTTTTAGTTGGGAACTAAGAAAGTAAAATAATGTGGCTGAATTTATTTGGAAAAGGGAGAAACAATACCAACCCACACAACACTTTCCTCGAATGGCAATAAAAAGTTTATCTTTGCACGACCCAAATTAAGTAACAAGTTTATTTTGGAACAAAGGGAGTATTTTATCAGTGTTGTCAATCCCGGATAGCAGAGGGTAACGGCCAACCCCGAAAATGCTATAGCGGTATAGCGGATAGCGGGATGACCGCTATTTAAACAATATGTATGCAAAACACATAATATATGTATGCAAACAAATACATGTCATGCACATATTAACTCCAAAGAAATGATAAATCACAAATGTGTTACTCAAACGTCATGAAATTTATACTTGCTAAATTACCGATAAAGAGGCATTAGAGTCTTAAACAAAAGAAACAAATAATTTAAGTACCTTGCCTCTAAACATTAGAAATTAAGTTCCGGATAATTCTTGATAACTTTGTGCATAGTAGTCATGGCGCACGGCGACAGACATGGTGCAGGGGTAATTTCACGCGGCGATGGCGATGACTCAAAAATGGCGCACAAATGGCGCACAAGTAAAACATGAACATTAAAAAACTTTAAACATAACATATAGACAATATAGGTGTATGACTTAACCACCAAAGGCACCAATTAAAGAGTGAAATTGTTAAATAACCAAAGTAGTACAAAAAGTAATCCAAATCAAACCAACTTAATATCCATAACTAGTTCATGTCTAAAAAATTGAATTTAAAGTATGATCTTTATGATCTATTGACTAATACTCTTTGGCAACATATAGTTCATTGTTGCCATGCCTCCATATTAAGTTCATTGTTCCATAAAAAAGAAAACTTTAAGAAGAATAAGACATTAATTCCCTTTTTTAAGCACTGACCATTACATACAAAAACAAAAACAAAAGACATTAACATACATAATACATCATACGAAATATGATAAGGAACACAATCACACTTATTTAAAGAGAGGTATAAGCTCAAACTCGAATATAATGTCGGGAGGAATTTCTTGGGTGGTCGCCAGAGGCTAGGGGGTGGTTGGATGGGTGCCGGGTGGTCGCCGGAGGCTAGGTGGTCGTTGGATGAGCGCTGGGTGGTCGCTGCTATCTGGCCGCTCCGTCCACACTCCAGTGCTCCACACACAGTAGCGCAGATACAGAGATAAGAGTGATTCTTGGTATTATTAGCCGTCGTTTGTTTAGCCGTCCTAATATTTTTTTAAATTAGCGCCATTTTGGCGCATAAAAGCGAAAGCGAGGCGATAGCGCAGAGTTGGTGACGCCAACTGTATCCCCTGCGCAATAGCCATATTTCCTGGCGCCGACGTTCTGAATCGCCAAAGGTGCTAAATGGCGATCGCCTAATGCGCTATTGACTACTATGAGTCTATGACTTTGTGTCATTAATATCTCATTATAAGAAAATCATTGTTATTGGGATGCCTTGAACTACCTTAACATGGAGATGTATGATATAGGTTATGTTTGATCTTGGTTTCTGCTTTGAGTTATTTTAGTAGTGTTTACTACTGTTGTTAGAGACTCTACTAAACCGAGGAGAGAAAATAAATACTTTGGCAAAGTATATTCTAGAAGGAAGTAGAGTTAGTTATTAATTAAAGTTGTTGTTAGCTGATAACTGTTTTCGGTTAGTAAGAGTTACATACTTACTATAAATAGTAGTAAGCTGGATATTGTGAGTAGGCTGTTTCTGACTCAAGTCATTTCTGGGAAGATCAGAGTTGTATCTCTATCTTTTGGGGGCTTCGGCCATTGTTGCCTTGAGAAATAAAGTTCGAGTAGTTGTCTTGTTAGCTTCTGTGAATTGTTTGTAGAATTGCAGAGTTCTAACAACTGTTTAGTAATATACCTCCGTCCCCCTAATATTGGGACGGAAGAGAGCGGTGTGGATTTTAAGAAAAGTAGAATTATGTGATTGATAATGAGTTGATAAAGTGGGAATAAAGTAAGAATGAATTAGAGCCACACAAATGTTACCAAATATGGAATGAGACAATAATAAGGGGATGTCCAAAAATGGAAAAATAGGACAATTATAGGAAGACGGAGGGAGTAGTTTCTTTTTGTCCCCCATGTGTTTTGGAGGGTGAATTGAGGTTATTTTTTACTCCAAAAATATCTAAAGTAAAATGTACTCCCAAATTCCCTCAAAACTAGCACTAAAGTAGCCCTGTAAATTATAGCGGTGCTATAGCGTCCGCTACAGCCGCTATTTTTCCCGCTATAGGCAGTCTCATAGTGCCTATCCCCTGCTCCATTCCGCTATCCCGCCGTTATAGTCCGCCATTGACATCACTGTATTTTATTACCCCCATAGTGCCTATATAAACCCCCAATTTCACCAAACACAGAGATTAAGAAAATAAAAAGTGCACGGTTAAGATCGCTTCTGGATGATCCATAGTGAAATTCGTGTCAAAAATTGCATGGACCGATTGTTGCTTCATAACAAAGAAGCGCAGACGGTTTAATGAGCCATTTTGCTTTATTTCATCATATTCTCAAGCCAAAAAATAGCGATTCTTTAGCATGTGCATGTGGATTAAATAACTAAGTGGTACATCTGATTCTGAACTCACTGGCTAGATATTATACATAAGAAAATGTCACTGGCAGAGCACCTATTTTCAAGCATAAAGACAATTGCATCATATACATATAATGTATAAAAGACGAAAATAGATGACATACCTCACAATGCACAATATCATAGAAGGAACATGAACCATCATTATGTGCAAGAAGTACAGATTCTCCCTCAGAGACAAACCATCCACCAGTTGAGGTCTTATGGCCGATCTCATTTAACTGATACATACTATTATCCTCAGTGTCATCCTCTATATTAACCGACAGCATTTTATCATGACCGTCAATTTCATCGAATTTTTCATCGCTTGTTAACATATCATCAAGATTATCCCTCTTATTTAAAACTTTCAAGGAAGAGTCTTGCACTGATGAATTAACGATATCATCCGCATCTTGAGCATCTGTAGTCTGAAAATTGACATTCTCAGATTGAGTAGCAGCTTTGGAACTTTGATTCATATTCAGAGAAGCCAAGAACTCAATTGCTATGGGATTTTGATCAACTGGACAGGATTTCTCTTTCCTGATCGAATCATTGGTAAAGAAGCCAGCATCTTTTATTTGCTGACCCTTGGATATAGACCCCGATGCACTCACAGATGCTCTATCTCTAAGCAGCTTATGGTGAGGAAACAATCTAGCCTCTAGCTCCTTAGAGTTCAATCCGTTGCTAAATCTTTTCCTCTCGACCTCATTTTTCACATCGATCATCGCCAACTCTTCAACCTTCCTCTCATCAGTTTGACTTTTTGAAACCCCAATTGTCCCATCTTGTTCAACTTTACACATTGCCTTTTCTATTCCGCAAATCTTCTCCTGGATATCAGAGAGTATCAACTTTGAAGCATCAGGGTTATTTGTATCTAGCATCTCCTTAGTCCTCTTAATATCTGAAGCAATCCTTATAACCTTT
This sequence comes from Cuscuta europaea, assembly GCA_945859875.1. Taxonomy (NCBI): domain Eukaryota; kingdom Viridiplantae; phylum Streptophyta; class Magnoliopsida; order Solanales; family Convolvulaceae; genus Cuscuta; species Cuscuta europaea. The sequence goes on from CAMAPE010000052.1 coordinate 6,773,271, forward strand.
CCTTCCAAAAATGCAAGCTTTTCATGCAGTTTACTTGGGTAGTTGCTAACACCCATACCACCCTTCCCTTCTTCTTTGACACACTTCTCTCTCAAACTGCTTGACTTGGTCAGCAATCTTAAATCTTTGGAACCTAATTCAAGACTATTCATGCTCTTTTCCTCACAAGATTTCACCTTTCCATCATCCAAAACCGGATTCTTCAAATCAGAGTCCAAATAAGGCTGCACTTGTAGAGCCACAAAGTTCGACCTTTTCAAATCCGAGCTCAAAATAACATCTTTATCCTTGTTATCATAGTACTTGGAGCCTTTTGAAGCAAATTTTTCCTTTATTTCAGATTTCCCATCATATTTCTGAAGATGTTCGCTGCTTCGCTGGATTTCGGATTTTCCACTAGCAGTAACTATCCGTTGCTCCCCTGACACTCTAGAAACCCTAGGGAAATTTCGTGAATCCGATAAAGTCTTTCTGAATTCAGATGGACTAGAACTCCTACCTCTCGGAACTGAAGAAGTAGACCACCGCGCCCGTGGCTCTACACGAGATTCCCTACCTTCTACTGAAGTTGCAGACGACTTTTCAATTCGAGGCATTGCTCGAAGCTTTGGCTTCTGCTGCTGCGTAGAGGATGCAGTTGCGGACCGGACCCGAGAACCGGGCCTCGGATTCTCTTTCCCGGTTGATCTCCCGATCCTCTCTCCGGCCGCGTCACAACCACAGGCACCAGATTTTTCGGTAAGTGGCGTAAGAGCTCTGGAATGTCTTGTCCCCGCCGAGGAGGTGGACGGAACTGCGAACTTGCCTCCAGCGCCACCGCGCTCTTTTAGCCGGCGGAGCGAGGGCGTCGACATCTGCCTCCTACGGCTTCTCTCTCAAAAACCTCGATTTGATTAGATATTTGATGTTCAGTAGCCTTTGGAAAAGAAAAAGGGTGTTAAAGCGATTGAGGGCGCGAGATGAATGTTTTGGGTTTTCAAAATGCTTTGCTAATTGACAGTGGAATTTACAAAAGAACCCTAAATAAAATGACAGTCAGAACTTAAAAACAACTATCTAGCGATTTTGAAAAATGGCTTCTTGGTCCCACACCTTGCACGATCCAACTTCAACTTCCAGAACCCCAACTTTCCGCACCCGCACTACATCCACTATCAGTCGAAATCGAATTCTACAAAGCAACGTGTTTAGAGCACAAGCATTCTTCGATCTCTAGCGCAAACATTCTTCGATTTCTACTTTGACCACAAGCATTCTTCCATCTCCTTCAAACACCATGAAGTGCAAAAGTCCTACGATTCCTCTACTGAAAACCCAAGCAAGACGGAGACTTGTGAAAGCATCGGAAGTGATGGAAGCCGCAGATGAACCCGATATTTAGGTAAATTTTAGATAATTTATGCTTGAGAGCAATACTTGATTCTTTAGAAAGCTATAGTGCTAACTTCTCAAATGAAAGCTATACATGTTCATTCGAAAACCGATATTTTCGACAAAAAGAAAACCATATAGTCGATTAGCATGGTCGATCATTCTATAAATGTTACTCGACCATATGATGATCGAAAATATTAACGTCGATCACTAAAAAAATAAAACCATATATTGGACAAGTAGACGACCATATTAACGTCGATCACTAAAATAATAAAGGTTATCAACCACCAAAGTTGCCAATGGTCAATTATTATATGATTGTTACAGTTTTTACAACTCTTCGACTATATGATGGTCGAACATATGGTCGTCAAAATGAAAACCATATGGTCGATCACTATATGGTTACCAACAAGTAGACGACCATATTATCTTCGATCACTAAAATAATAAAAGGTTATGAACAACCAAAGTTCTCGATAGCATGGTCGGTCATTATGTAATTATTGTAATCATAGTGTCACAATCAAAATTGTACTTGTTGGGTGTGTCTCGGAAAAACGAAGAAATATTAATTAATAAAAATAATTAATTAATTAATTAGCCAAAGAAAAACAGGAAAAAGAGATGGGACAGAGTTTAGCCAGAGCTCGTGCTACGCACGATGTCCTTAAAACGTATTTGTCGCCTCCCACGGTGCTAGGAGCGTTGCAACGACCGTTTCCCAGAATATGGTGGCTAACGAACTAACGTTTGAGCACACAAACGAGAGTTCCGGCGAACGGGAACAAAGGAGAACACTCAGGAAATTTCGGAGTACCTGGAAGTATTTTTAGAGCTAAAAACTACGTGCAGATTGCTAGTGAACGTGTAAGAACGTGTGTTTGTTGCAAAGCACCTGCCAGCTATTTATAGGAGGATTTGTGGTGTGTTAATCGAGCTTTAATGGACCTGAACGTTGCACATAAATGTCCAGCACGTTGGACATTAATATGTTGAAAAACTGTCCATTTAAAGATGCATTAAAAGACAAGAACGTTGGGCATTAACTTTTGTAACGACTTAGGTATTTTGTTCCGGAAGGCAACAGAATACCTCTAAGGTCTTCTGTTCGGAAGGCACCAGAAGAGTCCACAGGTCTTCTGTCCGGAGGCCAACAGAACTCTTCCACGAGGTGTTCTGTGCTGGTATGAAGCCTTCTGTCCGGAGCAGTTCTGCCGGTCTAGAAAAAATTAAGGAACGTTACGGGAAGAAACAAAAGTTAAATCGTATCTTTGAATGATAGATTTTTCGGACGGCATTTGTGTCTGCAGGTTGCCCGCGCAAACGAGTCGCGGTTTTTCTTCTCCGTTTCGGGATTTGATTGGCACGACCCCCCCCCCCCCCCCCCCCTCGCGTAAGAGAGAGTCTATACCTTTAGGAATCTTAACACCTTGAAAGAGGCTTCCCTTTATAAGGGGGTGAAAATCCCTTGAGTTTTCCGGTGTGGCATAGAACACACTAGAAACCCATCATTTTCTCAGTTTTTCCATTTCAACGAGTGAACTTCGAGAATCGATTTCTCATTCACCCGTTACCCATTTTGAGCGTACCATATATCGAATTGTAGCCCTTAACAAGGACAATCCGAAACCACTTTGACCCGACCCAAATCGGAAGTGGACCCCACTCAAATAATTGCCCCAAAATGACCATTTAATGCAATTTTTAACACATTTTTCCAACAATCCCTCACAGGAATGAAAATTGATTTTCGAGACTTAAAAAGACACGAAGATAGGATGACATGTTGTGTTCACCGGATGATCCTTGCATACGGAGAGGTATGTTTTATCCTTTGAACCATCCGTTGTAAAGACACATTTATTTACAGGCAGTCTAGTAGACTCGATGTCCTTGAACTATAATGCCGTCGTGTAAACATTGACTTATCTTTACACAAGAACCTTCCAACTTTGTTCCGTTCTCATTGGTGTGCCCGTTTTGGCCATGGGTCACCGTCCTGGTTCTGCAAGAGTTTCTAAAGAACTGAGCCTTTACAGTTCTCCTTTGAAGCGGCCCTCTTCTCTCTCACATAGGTGATTCTTTCACGAGTATCCCGCATACTCTTCCAATGTTATCGAGTAGATCAACATTTTAGAATCATTAAAGCAAACGTTTTTGCTAACCTCGTGCGGGAGTCACTGTTTTAACGAGGAGTGGGTAGGAGTCTGGGACCCCCACAATGACCATCCTTCGCTCTATAATTTAGTTGTCCCTTTTGAACCTAGGACCAACCAGGTTGGGTATCCACTATAGAACTTTTCAATTCACGGGCTTTAGTCCCATTCCTCGTGACAACTTCTCCAACAATTCTCTATCCAATGCCTTGGTTAGCGGATCCGATATGTTATCCTTCGACTTCACGTAGTCAACCATGATAACACCCGTTGTGAGGAGTTGTTTAATGGTGTTATGTCTACGATGAACGTGTCTAGACTTACTGATAAGTCCATTTTTGTACTTATTTTTCTTATCAAATTTAAGTGATTTTGGACTGAAAACCGAAAAACAAGGCATGTTTTATATGTTTTGGTTCAAGTTTCGTGAAATCAGGTAAAAATCACATTCATGATATGTTTGATAAAATTTCGGGTCAATTTAGCACAAAATGCGTCAATTTGAGTGACAAATGATATCATCTTGAAAGAAGGAAGCAGAATTTCAAAGTGGTCCAGAAGAGAAAGTTGAAGAGCACAAAATGCAGAACAAGACGGACAAATAACCTCACAGGCGCCCAAATAGGCGCCCAGATTGGCCGCGTCACATCCTGTCGGTGACGTGACGGAAGGCGGCCGGTAGAGGGCTAGAGGCGGCCGCCTGTTTGGCCGCCTACGAGATTTCTTGTGCTATAAATACCCCGATTTTTGCTGAACTCAAGCACACCTCTTCCAACCCTAATTCAGTTCAAAAAGGCCTTGTTCTTCAGCTATTTCCGCAGCTCTAAGGTTTTTGGGAGAGAGAAACTTCAATTCTTCATATCTTCTTCATTTTAGCTTCAAATTGTAAGTTCTTTATATGTATTTTCATCTTCTCAACAAGTAGAATCTGAATCTGTGCTTTGTTTACTCGATCTGTTCTTCGAATTTTTCCAGAATATTTATCTAGTATTTCGCATTTTCTTCCATAAATTAAATAAAATAGTTATTGATGTTGAATTCATTCCAATTAATTATAAAGTTGTTCACTAGCCTCAAGGTTGTTATTTATCTGAAGAAAGTTAATTTTCACGAAGTGAAAGTAATTTTTAATTAATTTTAGTAATTAGTTATTATTATTGCATAAATTAAATTAATTACACAAAAATAGGAAAAAAATAGTCTCGGCCCTAATTCCAGTTTATTTCACTATAATATCACCCCCAGCCGTCAATAGAAAATTTAGAACGAATTTAGCCTATTTTTAATTGCCTTTTGTATTTTATAGTTAAAAGTGAGAAAATTATCAATTAATTGTTAAAATTGGATTTTAGGTTAGAAAATTCGTAAAACATTCCAGAAGGTCATATTGTAGTTCCAGAAAGTTTATTTTGACAATATCTTATTTTTGTTTAATTTTTGCTATTATACATGTTTAATTCCTTGTTAATGTTTAATTTATTTACCATATTGTTGAATGCAAAAATGATGTTTAGTAGCTAAATTTGTTTTGGGCATGAATTGAGTAAAGGAATATGGATTGACTTGTTAGCCGAAAATTAGGGGTTAAAATTAATTAATTGAGCTAGTTATTCAATTTGATGAATTAGTAATTAATAATTATTAGCCAATTTCATTAATTAAATTTTGGAAAATTATTTCTAACTTGTCTATGAGATTAGAAAATAATTTGAACAAACTTTATTCGATATTTAAAAGTGTGTGGGTGTCTTGGAAAGGTGCTTGTACCAACACCTAAGAAAATAAAAATAGGTCAAAAACGGTGGATTGTATTTTTATTGGGTATGCACAAAATAGTAGTGTTTATCGGTTTTTAGTGTACGATTCGAATAATCCGGATGTACATAAAAACACAATTATTGAATCAAGGAATGCTTCATTCTTTGAAGACGTATTTTCATGCAAGTCCAACGAAGGACCAAGCAAGTCCAAATCGAGGACCAACCGCACCATTTATCTTCTGCCACTTCCCCAATGAGCTGCCTATAACAACTCCGGACAGAAAACCGACCCCCTGCCTCCCATCTCCAGCAGATCTTATCAAGAGTTTGTCTATAGCTCACAGGAATGCTCCTTATAAGGGTAATATCCCTTTCCTCAAAAAGATCGTTCAAGATGTCCGTATCCCACCTCTTGCCCGACTCGCATAGTAGACTAGCGACACGCTCCCCCTGTAATCCCTCAACCTGATTTGAGATAACTTTTGGTTGGACCGGGTCAGGCAACCACGGGTCAATCCAAATGTTAATGGACTTTCCATCCCCCACTCTCCAATAATACCCCTTTTGGATAACATTTTGAGCTTGGAAAATACATTGCCAAATGAAAGAAGGATTATGACCAATCTTAGCCGTTAAAAATGTTCCTCCCGGATAGTACCGAGCTCTGAAAACCTTCCCCACCAAAGACTCCGGTTCAGATAAAAGTCTCCACGCCTGTTTAGCCAACATCGAAATATTAAACTCCCTGATTTTCTTGAACCCCATACCTCCAACTTTTTTCGGTGTACATAAGAAATCCCAATCCCTCCATCTAATTCCTTTCCCGGATTTACCATTCCACCAAAAACCATTCATGAGTATTTCAATTTCTCTGCACAAGTCTTTGGGAAGTAAAAACACATTCATAGCATAGGTCGGCATTGCTTGAATTACCGCTTTCAACAACACTTCTCTCCCAGCCCTGGATAGAAATCGGTTATTCCAATTTTGAATACGGTTGACCATACGCTGCCTCAAATAAGATAATATAGATTTTTTGTTACGCCCCACCAAAGCGGGCAACCCCAAATACCTCTCCTCATTCCCTGCCTTCTCCACTCCCAGGAGCTCTATCAACCCTGCTCTGTATTCAGGTGAAACATTAGTACTAAAGAAGATCTTAGACTTGTGAAGATTAATCACCTGCCCCGACGCTACCTCATAATCATGCAAAACCTCTCTCACCAAAGTAGCTTCCCCATGCGTAGCTCTGAAAAACAGCAAACTGTCATCTGCAAAAAGTAAATGGGATATTCTTGGAGCACCTCGAGCAACCGATACCCCATGAAGGCGACCGGCCCCCTCATGCCACCTTAATAAAGAACTCAAACCCTCCGCCACTATCAAGAATAAATAAGGGGATAAAGGATCCCCCTGTCGTAACCCCCGAGTGGGAATAATGGGCCCCAACTCCCCTTCATCGAAAGGAATGGAATAAGTAACAAATCTAACACATTCCATAACCAAATCAATCCACTTGTCTGCATAACCTAGATGCCTCATCATACCCTCCAAAAAGGCCACTCCAGCCTATCATAGGCCTTACTCATGTCAAGCTTGAGGCTCACAAACCCCAATTTACCTTGCGCTTTTCGTCTCAAAAAATGTTGAGACTCAAAAGCCAACATAATATTATCAACGATAGAACGACCCGGAATAAATGCACTTTGATTTTCAGAAATGCACAAACTCAACACAGCTTTCAACCTATTAGCCAGCACTTTAGAATAAATCTTGTAAATCACATTACACAAAGAAATAGGCCTCCAGTCGCTCACCAATTCAGGGCTGTCCTTCTTGGGAATTAAAACAATATTAGTATGATTAATTTTAAGCGGCAGTTTACCTGATTCAAATGCGTGCACACAGAACTTGACCACATCTGGTTCCACCACGTCCCAGTAGTGCTGGAAAAATCCCGGGCTCATACCATCTGGTCCAGGGGCTTTATCTGGAAACATAGCGAAAACAGCTGCTTTGACCTCCTCCCGTCTGATTGGTCTCATAAGCTCATGATTATGGCCCTCTCCCACCCGCCGATGAACAGCATGAAAAAGATAATCCCCACTGTTCTGCACAGATGAAAAAATATCAACAAAATAATCATTGATCAACCGGCCAATCTCTGCCCTGTCACTTTCCCAACCTCCACCTTCCACCCGAATCCCCTCAACCCTATTCTTCCTTCTGCGTTGCTTCACTGAATTATGAAAAAAACGCGTGTTGAGGTCACCACCCTTGAGCCAAAACTCCTTAGCTCTCTGCCGCCAAAAGATGTTCTCCTGCTCGAGGAGATCCAGGTACTCGCCCTTGGCTCTCTGAAAGGCTGCCAGACTCCTCTCATCGGTTCTATTGCGTAAATAACCAAGTCTTCTTCTACAAAAACTAATCCTCCCACCAAGAGACCCATTCTTCCTCCGACCCCACTCCCTGACATTTCTACCACACACCTCAATTTGTCCCACAATCCCGCTGTGAGATCCCATACTCCAACTCCTTGCCACCACAGCCCTACAATCCTCATCACGCAGCCACATATTTTCAAACTTAAATTTGCTTCGCCTATGATAACTCCGGGAAGGAAAGAGCCTCAGAAATAATGTTAAATGATCACTAGGCGCTCCTTCCACCGACTCAGCAACAGCTTCCCCAAAAATGTCCAACCAATCCTCGGAAACTAAGATTCTGTCCAATTTTTCCTCCACCCATGCCGGAGATCCCCGCCATCTTTCCCAAGTAAACTGGTATCCCTGAAACGGAAAATTCTGCAAACCACACTCCCACACCGTTTCCCGAAATCCTCTCAACATCCATGGCGGATGCGGCACCCTTCCTCTCTTATCTGACTCTACCATCAGATCATTAAAGTCTCCCATAACTACCCAAGGAATATCTGACCCCAAACTCAAGGATTTCAGTAGAGCCCATGACTCCCTCCTCCTACTCCTCTCCGGATAGCCATAAAATCCCGTAAACCTCCACCACGGGTCCTGATTCTCCAACCGCATTCGTGCATCAATAAAGTTAGAGGATGATGCCCGAATATCAACCTGAACCCCATCCCCCCACAGCAGAGCCAAGCCGCCCCTATGCCCAATACTCTCCACGACATAGCAAAACTGTAACCCCACCTTCCTTGACACCTCATAAATTCTACTTGTATTTGCAAAAGTTTCCATAAGAAAAACTACAGATGGCCTCTTCAAGTGGACTAAATCCACCAGCGCTTGAACTGTCGAGGGATTGCCGAGCCCTCGACAGTTCCAACTAAAACAACTCATGATTCTCGGCGGGTCTGGAAGCAGAACCCGCCGCTCCGTTTTTTGGATCAGAATAAATCACCACCTCATCCGCATCCGTTGCCTTCCTTTTTTTCGCAAAGCTACCCTCATAATGCTCAACCTGCACCGGCTCTACCATAATCTCACGAACTGCCAGACTACCAGAAGCTCCTCCATCAGCTCCTTGCTTACCCACTTCCATATAACCAGCTGCCACCTCATCTGACCCCATGTTATCCCCTCCTTCACCTGTCGCATAATCTGCAGTACTACCTCCCAAGATGTCGCCTTCGCCATCTGCTAACCAGCGACTCCCCCGGCCAGAACTGCCCCGCCTACCACCCGCACGCAGCCAGTTCCCATAGCGCCTTTCTTGAGCTTCCCCCTCCCCTTCAAAACGACGAGAACACATCCTCTCCACATGACCCATGAGACCACAAAGAAAACAAAAATGAGGAAGCCTTTCAAACCTCAATTCAACCACGAAAGACTCCAATCCATTCTTCATCCTCACTCGACATTTCAAGGGTTTAGATACATCAATGTTCACCCGAATTCTCATATATTCTTTCCATCCTCCCTTAAAATTATTAGGATCAGCCTTCAAAAAACTACCAACCTGGTTCCCAATGATAGTGGCCATCTTCTCCGTAAAATACTTCATCGGGATTTTGAAGCCCTGTACCCAAAAAGCTGCATAAGTCAGCGGAACAGATATAGGGTCCTCTTCAGGTTCCAGTTTGTGTAAAATCAGTAGGTTGTTTTCATAGGACCAAGGACCATCCATTAAAATCCTCTCCATATCAGTCGGGAGAAAAAACTGGAAAAGATATCTGCGGTCCCCAACTTCCTTGATATGCACGCCTCTACTCGGTCTCCACATATCTGCAATAGTGTCCCTGAAAAACGGGAACTTGATCATTCTGTCAGTCAGAATCCGCCCCACTAGAAAAAACGACCTCTGCACCTGCGATCCCTCCGCTACTGAATCATCGAACTCCACTCCATCAGAATCATCGTCCTCCAGATTCATTCTAGCACGCCTCTCTTCCAGACCGGACGCCATGCTACGATCGAAAACACTGTTTACGTAAAAGATATGAAAACTGTCGTGATATGACGGCAAATCATCTTTCAGGTCATGGATTGATAAAATTCATGTATAGTATCAATCCAAGGGCATATTCTGGTAAAAAAATTAAGGGCAAATTAGTCCATAAAAGTTATTTATTTATTTATAAATTAAATATTACGAATTTAAATAGGGAGTATCATTTTGGGAAAAGACTAATGATGTCATGTATTGCGCCAAAGTGCATGAGTTTTAGTCATACTTAGGATAATTTTCTTTTAATATAATTATTAATAATAATAATAACCATCCTCGTTTTGTTATTTAATTTTATCTGCCCATATGTATATAATTGAGTTATTTGACTCTCTCTTATATATTATTTAAGCAATACATTTGATTTTTTATTATTTATTTAATTATATAGTTAGAATTTTTATGTGTGTATGTGTATATAAGTATATTTAAAAAAACTAGATTAGCTACTTAAATTATAAGATTAATGGGATATATCCTCAGTTATTCACGAAATTAAAATCTCAGACCTGTTACAATGTGGTCCTTTTGAGGGGTGAAATATACAATGTGGGCGAGAGTACATTTCACCACTTAAAGAACCACATTTACAACAATTTGGACAATTGAGGGGTGACATTTACAATCTCAGAAATACAGATCTGAAATTTTAATTTCGTGAATAACTGAGTAACCATATATGCGATTTTCCCAAGAATAATTGTATTCTTCTAAAATGTTTAAAACTATGAGATGTTAATAAATTAGCCACCGTTAATGTTAATGGCAAATTTTAACGGAAGGACCCGTTTAATATAGATTAAATAGATTAAGGACTAAAATGATAGATTTAATAGTTCAGGGACCAAAATAATATAGTGATGATAGTTCAAGGACCATTTATGCACTTTACTCATAGAACCATTTTTCTTGGCAAAGCTTTCTAACCTATTAGAGTATCTGTTCTGTTAAGACCAACATCCTTGAACTGTGGTGAGATTCGAACATGTGACCTCCTCTTTCGAAGTGTCACAGTGATATCATCAGATCAGAAGGTACTTGGCACACGTAGAACGATATAAAAATCTCAACTTTAATGTTGATTCGATTCTTTTAAATTATTTGTAAAATCAATATGGAACCGAACCAAACCTTAACGATTCGGTTCTAGTCATTTTTTATTTCCTATTATTTTTTTAAATTTCCTACAAATCACCGCTAAATTTGTGTCACATAAATATATTCAACGTTTAAAATTATAAAAAATACAAATACATTCAAAGTTACCATAATTGCAAACCATAATATTAATAAAAATCTACTTTGTCTCTCCGATACGCAAGCTGCCCCTTAGCTTCCAACTCCACTTCTGGAGTCCTGCAAGCCGATGTATTTTTAACTCTGTTTTTTGCACTTTTTATGAAAGTTCGAGGGCTTATTTGATAGTTCTCCATGCTTTAAAAAACATGAGTTTTTACTTTTGGTGGGACCAAAGATGCTTTTCTCTTGCTACTAGTGACGTTTTATCTTTTGCCTAACCCATCATTTCAAGTGACGCTTTTCTTAAAGCCAGTTTTGCCCCATCAGTATTACTCCGTATAAGAAATACTTTTAATCCAATCTCAATTTCGTAAATATTTAACATTATTTTGGGGGAAAACTCAATATAAGTTACTCTCTGTACTTAAAAGATCACATTAATTAGACTTTGGCACAATATTTAAAGGGAAAATAATATGGGTAATGAATATGGTAGAAAAAGTAGGAGATAAAAGGGAAAAGTAGGAAAGATAAAGTAAAAAGTAGAAAAACTAAAGCTAATTGAGTATTTTTAAAGGAAAAATAAATCATAAAGGGAAAATGTAGTAAACTTATAAATACATCCTAACCAGAAAAATGTATCAAACTTTAAAATACGGAGGAACTATTTGATTTGGTGTTGGTCCTAAAAATGAATAAAGTGAATAGTTTATAGTTTTCACATCCAAAAAGTAAGAAAAATTGTGTGTGCTCATAAAAAGGAAAAGGTGAAATGGTGATTATAAAAAGATAAAGTTTTAGAAAATATATAAAGTATTCATCAACGGAAGTAAGGTATTCATAATTTTTAGAAAAATCCAAAAAGTGAAGTGCATCTTAAAAAATATGACGAGTGATCAATAAAATATGGAGAAATTTGCTCCTAGTAGGACCAAATCATAGCTATTTTACAAAAATAATACCTGCTAATGTTTTTTCCATTCATATTACTTATTTAGTTCTAGATTAGGAAACCTATTTCTAACTTTTCAAATTTGCCCTTCAAGCCAAAAAACTTCCGCCGTTGCCAGACGTGCCCTTCTTCCGCAGGAAGCCATCCTCCATGTTGCCGTTTCCAGATTTGGGGAACGATTGGGGACCGCCGCTGCAAGTGGGGTCCGATTTGGGGCCGCCGCTGCTGTTGGGTCTGATTTGGGGCTGCCGCCGCCGCCGCCGATGGTGGTGTTATGGCTGAGGTTTTGTGTGAACTGGCCGGAGAAGGACATGGGGGAAGAACAGGGGCGGGGAAGGGGAGCAGGGGAGGAGGGCTGGGGACTGGGGAGTAGGGTTGGGGGCTGGATGTTGGGGGTGAGGGCGGGGTGGCTGGATGTTGGGGGTGAGGGCGGGTGGCTGGTGGTGCTGACAGGCGGTGACCACCGGGGATGGCTTTGTCACTGTGACGCTGGCGGCATGGATGGGAGGGTAAGAGGTGGTTTATTGTCTACTTATTGTCTATTTAATGTCTGATATTTCCTAAAGGTAAGGGTATTGTGGTCAATGCAGGTGTAGTTGAGTCTTACGTGAATCTGCGGTCTTAGTTTTGGAAAATCCGTACGTTTTGCTCCTATTTGTTGAAATCTATGATGGAAAACTAATATAGACTAAAATATATGTATATATGATTTGATGATGATACTCATTAGTTAACAAATAAGAATTTATAATTGGTACATTGTGGTTATTTCATAATAGACATTTACTTTATTCAGACGTCTGATCGTATAAAATAATTCACAATCACCATTGGTATTTCTCATCTGATACTTATATAAAATCAACATTGTTTACAAAGATAAACACAAGTTATTGCAACTAAGTAAGAACAAATGAAACATTTTATGTTAAATTCAAATGACAATATTAGATCAAGATAACATTATATGTTACATATAGGTTCTCATCTTTCCCTTCTCTCTATCCATTCTCTACCCATTTTTCTTTCGTGCCTCTCTTTTTCCCTTCACCATCTTCATTTTTTCTTCATCATTCTTCTCTTTTTAAACTTCCGCTCTCTTTCTCTCTTTCAATAATTTTTTTTTTAATCTTTTGCTTTTTCAAAATACATGTAAGATGATCACACACAACTACACCATTGGTTTACGTCTAAGGACAATTACATCTTTTATTCGAACAGTCAATCATAATTGCTCACACAGACAGGGGCGGAGCCAGGATGCGATTGAGAGGGGGGCCGGGGTGAAATAAAAAATAAAAACATATAAAATAAAAATACAATAAATATTAAATAATGTATTGATATTCATTTAAAACATTCAAAAACACATGATTAAACGTGATGTGAGTTAAAACGTCGCTCTTACATGCCACAAAAATATGCAGACTCTAAAATAAATTCGTATAATATTTCATTAAATTTTAATTAGTAGATACTAGATAATATCCCAACACTGCTAATAATAGGTTGCAGTTTTGTAAAATAATATTCAAAATTTTTAATTGAATCAAGAATAATTTAGAACCCAACTATTCTAAAATAATATCCCAAACCTGTTTTTCTTGATAATACAGTCAAGAAATAATAAGGAAGTAGTGATGCACTACTCTACTTGATGCTACGTAGTAGTGATGCACAGCTGCACACTTACGGACTAAGTAATGCTCCGTAATAAAGAATAACAGGTTGGGGGCAAAAATAAAAACCTAACTATACTCCTAATTAAAAAATGAAAAGTTGGGAGGGGCCATGCCCCCCTTGGCTTTGGCTATAGCTCCGTCCCTGCACACAGACAATTAAAAATGACCACACAGTCAACTATTTCCTTTAAGCAGGATAACGAATGTGTGCGCGATAAAAAGCTATTTGAAAAATCTATAATTTAGCCACATAAATTTGTCCATGCAAAGAAATTTATTATCTATGCAAAAAAACACACACAAAGCTTGAATTGCAAGCCAACATGACTTGCACGTTTGTCATGAAAACTAATGTCTATGAGCACATATATGAATTATTTGTGTATAAATAGCCTTTGTTTAGCCCTAGCACCCTTTGTCATCATGAGCGTAGCCGCATTGGAAAACAGCGGGGACTCAACCCAAGCCTGGGTCCAACACTTCAAACAAATTCGTGTGTCACAAAGAGGTAGTCGTTTTGAGAGTCGGTCACCACAATAAACCGTAGTAGGCAACCATCTTTTTCCTCAATCGACAGTCACACAATGATGATAATCCGCAGCCGTCATTAACTTCTATTTTGAAAGGTAACGTGACATCCGTTCTCAGAGATTCTTAATTAGCATGAGTATGACTCACCTTTAATTTATTGTTCTTCTTTTGTTGTTGTGTTTGTTATGTTCTATGTTGGTTCTTACCCATGCGTTGACACTCTGGTGTGTTTTGTCTCCCTCAGTGTGGGGAGTTACTTTGGTGTCTCGATTAGCTTCGCCTAGTCAGGGGTTTCTATATGTCTTCTTTTGGATTGCGTAGAGAATGATAGAGGCATAAAGATTATTTTTGACTCCACCTATTTTTAGTTCTATCCAGAACAAAGTAAGAAGAAAAATTTAATATCTACTCATATTGCAGCAACTCATCCTCTTATGGGACCACCTCCATCAGGGGTGGAGACACGGAGGGTCTGGAGGGGGCAGGGCCTCGACCCCTACAAGAAAAAAAAATCTTAAGTATATATTATGTATAAATATTTTTAATCTATAGAAAATATGTTGATATTTTAAACTTTGGCCCCTGCAATGTAAAATTTTTAAGGACCGACCCCCTTTATCATAGATTTCTGGCTCCGCCACTGACCTCCATGTCAGGAAGAGTTTTGTCTGAATACTCCAATGTTATTTTTTCTTTAGCAGTGTATTGAGGTTTATTTCTTCAACTCCAAAGGCCCAACACCTTCCTTTGGGTTTCGTATGGAATGTCTTAGTGGGTTAAGTAGAATATATGGCACAAACAATAAATGGATGAGCAAATAAAGTGTTTAGTAAATGGGCCGTATCTTATTACTCAATAATCAGGGTCTGTTACAGGACACTCTACTACAGCCTGTTAGGCCGATCGTCTAATATGATCTAGGAAAGCATGGAATAAGAGGGGATAATTGCTATTGCTAAAGAATACAAACTGCCAACCGCTAACTATGAAATAAATGCTAATATTATTTATACTATCAAGGAGTAAGTGGAGTGATAATGTGGAGGTTCTTGAGTGGCTAGCTTCTCAATCACCAAATCTACTGCATTAAATACGTTTCCCGTCAATATCTTGCTTTCTTGCCAAGGGGCCTAGACGAGCGTAAGGACAGAGCTCCACTCGGTCTATGCTGGTTGTTCTCCTCGAGGCTCTTGGGTCATCACCTGGTTCTATTTGGCTGGCTTCCTTGCTGGGCCGCTCCAAAGTTGGGCCTTGATGGTTTCCTTGCTAAGGGGTAATGAGCCGCTCCTCTATTGGACCTATTAACCCAACATAGTGTTTGGTTTTATTTTAGTTCGAATAGATTTGGTTTAGATATTTGGATAAACATTTTTTTTGTTCTGATCGTTTTAGGTTTATCTGTCTTGCAAATGGTAGGCCCGGGACTCGGAACCGTAAAACTGTGAAAACCGATCCGAACCGAATTTTCCGGTTCGATTCGGTTCCTATAATTTTGGACTTCATCTTTTTTCAGTTCGTTTCCTATAGTATATGATCGGTTCGGTTCCGGTTCCGTTCCAGTTCGGTTCCGGTTCCTAGACAGGAACCGAACTTCTTATACATTGCATGAGTAATCTTCATTTGAGGTGCTTCTGGATGGAATTTTTTGATAAAATTTTGTGAGCTTGTTTTAATGAAATTATAAGCTGAAATTTGGTGGATATAATCTACACTTCATGAAGAACATGATCACAAAATATCACCAAACAATTCTACCCGGAAGCACCTCAAATGGAGGTCGTTAGACGACGTTTCGGGCAGAAAATTCTTGTCAGGAATGTTTCTCTTGCATAATATACCTTATATATTGTGGACCACGTCAATTCGAGTAATTGTTATTTTACTACTTTAGTCCATTTTTATATTTATTATTTGTTTGTGATTGTATTTGTTGTTTGTGTTCTCAATAAGAAAATAATATTCCGCTGATTACGTTGTTATTTGTTCATAGTAATTTACAAATATTACTGGTCAGTTTATTACTACGTAACTTTTACTTATGATGCATTACTAGTAGAAGAATATTATTTTGATGTTGAACTACCTGCTATTGGATGTGTACCTTGAAGCTATTAAACCTTTTTGCTTGATAGTTGATGCCTATTTTAAACCTTGATGTTTTTGTTGTGTTTAAACTTAATGTTTGCACTTGGATATTTTTGTGATATTTGAACATTGGAATATCATGTATGTATAATATAATGGTCATAATTTCATCATTTGAAATTTGAATTTTTGTGTGTAACCGAAGGTAAAATGTGTTCATTTTAGGAGGATAATAAATTTTTATCAGGAACCGAAAAAATGTAAGAACCAAACCGAATTTAACAACTACATTTTAAACTAGAACCGAACCGAATTTAGCTCCTATAATTTTTAATACGGTTCCATCGAATTTTAACAAGAACCAAACCGATCCCAGGCCTAGCAAATGGAGTTTTTTGGAGGTGGATGACTATGTCTATTTCTAAAACTTATGACTATGTCTATTTCTAAAACTTATTAGGAAAAATTCACATAAATAATTCGAACTATTAGTGATCTTCTCATATTAATCCCAAATATTGATAATTCTAATATAATCCCTAATTCAATGGCAGTCTTCTCAGCTTGATCCAATTTACCCGTGACCTATTCAGCCGCTAAAAACGAAAAGAAAAAGAAATTAATTAAAGCAAAAACAAACACAAAAGTGAACACAAACGAAGAACACTGTTCGTCTTCTTGCTTTTGCACCTGAAATGAAAATGGGAAAACACTCCGCAAGCTAGGCAGCACCGACGAAAACCACCACACTTACCTTCCTCTTCAGATCACTCTTCTTCTAAGAAGATGACTGAACATCCGCCACCGCCGCTACTATACATCGGTCCTCCTTCGCCTCCTCCCCAGACCCCAATAGATACCATGCTTGCACCAATGCACTTCACCGCACATACACATTATGTGTGTATGTATATACTCCGTATTTGATTATTTACATTATTTATATCAGTACATACGTAGTAAGTCCTAGGCCATAAACTAATTGAACTGTTTTTGGATGGAAAAAGATTTTTGAAGAAG
The DNA here is from genome assembly GCA_945859875.1 of Cuscuta europaea. Taxonomy (NCBI): domain Eukaryota; kingdom Viridiplantae; phylum Streptophyta; class Magnoliopsida; order Solanales; family Convolvulaceae; genus Cuscuta; species Cuscuta europaea. The sequence continues at coordinate 6,790,504 of CAMAPE010000052.1, forward strand.
ATGAAGCTTACCAGATTGGGGATGGTGGAGATGTGGTAGTGTCGTAGATGGTATGAGAAATAGAACGGATGAGAAGAACTGAAGAGATGACCTTAGGGAAAAGGAACGCCGCTCGATCGCGAAAGGGACGGTATTGCTCGGTGCTCATGCCATTCCTCTTACCGTTAGGTCATTTCTTCTCCGGTGTCTTGAATTGCTAGGTGACCATGGTTGAAAAAAAATAAAGAAAGAAAATATAAAAGAAAAAACAAAAATATATTCAAACCAATAAAAAATATTACATGTGTCAGAGTGACCTGCTTATTAGGTTGATGCAGGTCGTCGGGTTGTTTTGAGAAGATGCCCCTAATAGTTTAGATTATAATAGAATTATCAATATTTGGGATTAATATTGAAAGACTGTTAATAGTTCGGATTATTTATGTGAATTCTTCCTATTTATTAACAAACAGTTCTTGATGATCAAAAAAACAAACAGTTCTTTATATTAGTGCATCAATCAACTATGACAAGCGTGTACATAAGCCCAAGCAGCCTTTTTCTATGGACGAATCAGCTAGTGGGCTTGGCATGTGGCAACGGCTAGTAGGCATCATCCGGTAATGAGAAGTTAGAAGGCGGTGTAAATTGTCAGCCTAAGTGCTGCAACGGCTATTTTCGATTTGAATCTTTTAAATCTCTAATATCCTCTTATGCCCTTGCATCATTCCGATTACTAATTAAGTAATCGTGGAATAAAAATGCCCATTTTTCAAAAGAAAATAAATGCTGCTTGCGCTTACTTTTGTGCTTATACAAAATAAATAAATGACATGATTATATTATTTAGGGAAATTAATTAATATAAATAAGGACTATATATTTGCACTTTTCAAAATTCACTTACCAATCTCTCTCTCTTGTTTCGGAGTCTCAATTCTCTCCCTATCTTCTTCAAACTCGCAAGAAAACCTTGAATTCTTCCTGAAATCACAGGCAAGAGAAACATTGAGGAGGCTGCGTGAATGGGGCGGACTCCATCTTCGAAATCAACCCCGATCCATTTTGGGAATTCAAGAACTCCCCACTGTCCTCAGTCGAAACACCGCCTTATCTTCAACACCGCCAGGCCATCCCCGAACCCCAACCATGCTGGGAAAGAGGCCGAACCACCTGAACACCCAGTTGAAGTCGTCGGTCGGATCCGAGACTACCCAGATAGGAAAGATAGACCCTTTTCCGCCTTGCATCTCAACCCGGATCAGCAGTCTTTGAGAGTGAAGACTGACATTGGGTACAGAGATTTTCGCCTCGATGGGGTGTCTTTATCTGAGGAAGAGGACTTGGATAAGTTTTATAAGAAGTTCATTCAGTCCAGGATCAAAGGTGTAAAATGTGGTGAGAAATGCACTATTATGATGTACGGGCCTACAGGATCAGGAAAGAGCCACACAATGTTTGGTTGTTCGAGGCAGCCCGGGATTGTCTACAGGTCGTTGAAGGATATATTGGGAGATGGGGATGAAGTGAGTGAGGAGAGAGCTGGTGGGGGTACTTTTGTTCAGGTCACTGTATTGGAAATATACAATGAGGAGATTTATGATCTGCTCTCATCAACTACTACTGGTGGAGGGTTTGCTTTTGGTTGGTCTAAAGGCAGTGCATCCAAGGTAGCAAACTACCCCGTACTTTTCATATGGATTTCCGCATCTTTATATATCTTGTAAGAGGCCAAATGCTCAAAGCCATACATTTATTTGTTTATTTATCTGGTTTTATGAATTTGCTTGTAAGAAGTTTTGTTTTTCACCATATGCATGCACAACTGAAGAACATGTGTTAATACTAATTATATCATTCGAGGTATTCTGAGGTTCCTGAAAAGCTATGTTGCACACGGGAACCATGGGGAAATGGAAGCCTCATATTTTTATAGAAAAACAACTTTTTGGAGAGTTTAGAGGAAGAGTTTATGTAGAGTTTCCGAAAATGAAACGTACTCTTTACTAAAACTTTCGGTGCTACATAAGCTTAACGTATCTGTAAAAACTGGAAATCACCATAATATCTGGCTTAAAACCAGAATGAGAAAGATACAATCTTGTCTTGTGCTTCAAAGAGCTAAGTCTGCTGTAGTTAACAGGGATTAGTGAATGTTACAATCAATTTGTTTGGCATACTAATTCAAACAGTGATCAATGTTATTGCATATTTTATTAGAAGTTTGTCAAAGTTTTGTTTAGCTATATCTATTGTTTTATCACTTTTATGGAAGACTGGGAGGGGGGTTATTGAATTATTTCTTCCTGTTAAGCTTTGTATGTGTTTAAGCATACATAATGTTGGTGATTGATATAGTTGATGTAATTAGGTGACGGATAATGCTAGTTTTGTGTTCTCCGGATTAAGAAGGGTAAACATGAATGGTGGTATTGCATTGACAGGTGAGGTTGGAAGTGTTTGGAAAGAAGGTGAAAAATGCAAATTCTATTTCTGGGAATGAAGCAGAAAAGATATCAAAGGAGATACATAATGTCGAAAAACGGAGGATCGTGAAGAGCACACTTTGTAATGAGAGAAGCTCCCGAAGCCACTGTCTGGTACTTTTTTGAAGAGTCAATCTGTTAGGAACTCTGTTGAGCATTCTGGTTACATTTCAGACATAACTTTCTTGTGTTTCTTTATTATTAGATAATTCTCGATGTCCCAACCGTTGGAGGGAGGCTTATGCTTGTTGACATGGCAGGTTCTGAAAACATAGAACAGGCTGGCCAAAATGGTCTGGAAGCAAAGATGCAGGTACTCATGCTTTCTGTATTTTCATGAGCAAATAGTGTCTTGTGTCTTTTGCTATTGCCTATGCGGATGAGCTTATTATATGTTTCAGTAGTTTATGCCTTTTTAAAGATGAGGTTTCAGCTTATATCAAAGTAAGGTGAAAGAATTATAAAGTCTTAATTTGTTAGCTGAAATGAAAGCCCCATAGAAGCAGTCTTGATGAGATTATTGGACGTGCATCCTAATTTGGGATGACTTTTGAAATAGATAAAAGAACTTCAGAAAATTAAACCGCATTATTCTAAAGGGATTTTACTGCATTGGTATTCATTATTCTAAAGGGATATCCTCATAGAGGAATACAAACAAGATAAAAGATACTCCGTAATAAAAAACAAATATTCGCAATATCTAACTCATCAAGCCCAAACTCTTAGGGGAGTAAGACTTGAATGTTGTTGTATCTGACTTAATCATGATTTACTGATAGAATCTTCCATGGAAAAACTGATGTCAGTGCGTGCATGGATCCTCTTGATGATTTATCATTATAATGAGTGATTGAATGATTGAATCCCTAATTGCATTCCTTTTATAGAGGTCTTAATGTATATGTACACCATACTTACTTGAGGCCAGATATATTTGTTTTATATGAACCATATTGTTCTATCTTTGAAAATGCAGACAGCAAAAATTAATCAAGGAAACATTGCTCTCAAAAGGGTTGTTGAATCCATTGCAAATGGGGATTCTCATGTTCCATTCAGAGATAGCAAGTTGACCATGCTCCTGCAGGTATTAGAATTTGGTGTTCTCAAAAGTGTCCGTTCGGAACCCAGAAAATAGGAGGGAACATTAATAAGATATTTGGAAGGAAAGAAAAATTGAGGAAATTTTTGGTTAAAACTCCATAAAACTCATCTACGTATTACTTATATTACTTGTGTACATTTCAATTTTATTTGAAACTCTTAAAAGTGCTATTCGAGTATGATTTTCCTTACATTCCTCCCTGGCATTTCCCGGGTCCAAACCCTCTTACTTGTTGGTCCTAAAAGTGGTAAGTTCCGTTCCTGCAGGATTCTTTTGAAGACGACAAGTCCAAGATTCTAATGATACTTTGTGCCAGCCCGGATCCAAAGGAGCTACACAAGACCATCTTCACTCTAGAGTATGGTGCCAAAGCAAAATGTATAGTTCGAGGTCCACATACACCGGTCAAGGAAAAAGACACAGAAGACTCCTCGCCTGCAGTTATTCTGAAATCAAGAATTGCAGCAATGGACCAGTTCATTAGCAGGTTACAAATGGAGAACAAGCTCCGGGAGAAAGAGTGTAAAGAAGCTCAGAAACAACTAATGAAGAAAGAAGAAGAAGTCGCTGCCTTAAGGGCGAAATTAATGGCATCAAAAGACAAGGTCTTGGAGAAAAGTGAGGAGGCAATAATCAACAATAAGGTGAGAGAGAGAACACAGAGGCTAAAGATGGAGCTTGAAAAGAAAATACAAGAATGCCAGAACATGGCGAATGAGTTTGTTGAAATCGAAAGAAGGAAGATGGAAGAAAGGATATTTCGGCAGCAAGAGGAGGTTGATTTGTTGAGAAGACGTCTCGAAGAGATTGAATCTCAACTCTGTTCTTCAAAAGGTGGAAACACTGAATTAGAAGAAAATAATGGCTTTACCAGACGTCTAGCCGAGCTTTACTCTGATGATGCTGCTGGAATGGTAAAGTCCATGGACTTGGACAAGTCCATTGATATGGGAACAGTAAGAACAACAAATGCAGTTCCAGGCTATTTCACCAATAAATTTTGTTTGAAAACGGTATTTGAGGAGGTAGCGGAAGAAGATGAAAGAAGTCATCAGTCGGATGAAGAAGTACAGAAAGAGGTTGTTGAGGAAAAGACAACCTGCTCCAACAACACATTGGTGGAACCCCAAGATTTTTCTTGCAAGTATTTGAGTGATCTTTTAGGGGAGAAGTCTGAAGAATCTGCACCTAATCTATTCACTGGTGAGAGTGAAGAAGTCAGGCAAAAAAGAATTCAGAATATCTTCACTCTCTGTGGGAACTATAGACAGCAGCAACCTAAGAAACAGGAAAATGTTTCTGTTTTCCATACTCCAGCAAAAACCATTCAAGGCAATTCAAAACGGTCTGGTAATAATCCGTCTTCTGTTCCAGAAAAGGATTTGAAGGAGAATTTCGATCCATCAAATGAAGACTGTGTTGGTGGTGATGGTTTGGTGGAAGTGTATGTTAAGTGGGAGGCATCAAAGGAAAATCCAGGGAAGCTTATTACCACAATCAAGGTTGCAAAAGAATCAACTCTTGCTGATTTGCGTAAGCTGATTGAGGTCCATCTTGGCCCTGCTTACCAGCCTTTCACTTTCCTTGCTCTAGGGGTAATGTTAATCACTGAATTTAAATTATACTACGTAGTTTCTTACTCAACTGTTACCTTTAAACTGTGAAGGGCTCGAAATACAAATAAGGAACTTCTAGAAATAGGAGTACAACATGAACTATAAAAAGGACTCATTTAGTCCCCCCAAAAAGAGGTTGGCGGGGCCCCATCAGGAATTATAAAAAGTGGCAGCGTTTGGAAAAAATGGCCCAGTAAAATAAATACTCCGTAGTTAACTTTACTTCTTTTAAGTAGTGAATGAGTCACATTTTCATGAAAATACAGCGAATGTCCAGTCCTATTTGAACAAATTTGCTATGTATTTGTAGTGTTAGTGTAATTTTCCCTTACATAAATTCCAATGTTTTGTTATGAATGAATATAAATTTAGGAGATGATTGACAATGTCAAAAGTCTTTACGCCAAAAGCGCATTTCTTTTCGGGTGCAGGACCCAACAGGCGCTCCAGTGCCCAGAGAAGAGGAAGTGAGAATGGCAACGATCAGACTTCCTGCTTGTAACAGCCAAGTAAACGGCCACCTGGCTTGCCTGCGCCCACAGGAGGAGGGAATACGGCAGCAGCGCACTCACCACCTCCCTTTGTGTTCACTGGAGAATTTACTCCCAGTAACTCCTCAGTCACAAATCAAGAAGCAGCAGCAGCAGCCGCTTGATCATTTTTCACCTCTTGTCAAATCCTCCACACCTTTTGTCACTGTTAAAAGATATCATAATTGATTACTATTAGTTCCATGCATGTGATATACATGCATTATTAACGTATAAGCGCTTTATATTATATAGGTAAGCTGGTAAGGATTCTCAGTTTACCATTCATACACATTTTGTGTTTAGATGATTGCCTATTTTCTTCACTCCCGATGTCCCAAGCTTTTAAGAAGGTTATCTTTTTTTGAAACCAAATTTTTGCATATTTGATACGTAGTATCTTATTCACTTGGCTTAGAAAGTATCCAAAAAAGTACGTTTGCATTTAAGAGAACATACACCGTAATGGCAATTTCTATGGTACCTTGAAGGTATGGTACCTTGATGGTATGGACCAATAAAAAAATTTCAATTGAATAATTTAAATGCAAATAAAATGTAAAACTTTGAGTTGGACCAATGAAATGCATCCTAGCTATGATACCCTCCTATTTTTGTTGGGTACCACAACAAGCACCTACTATAATATGCCTGAAAATACATCCAAGAAGAGAACCCAAAATTTTTGATATGCTATAAAGTGCGCAAATACTATAAGTTTCTTGGGTCCGTGTGCCAAACGCAGAATGAATTAATAAAACATGTGAAAACTGAATTACCAACACATTTAAATATAAAATTATATTCAACGGTCCTTTCGGGTAGGGACAACTTAAGTCTTAAAGACTCATTATGTAATTAAAAAAGCACAATTTTTTAATTGAATACTTTGTATACATTAAACACTTAGAATATTTATTGATTACTTACACTATTGGGCAACATCTTTACCATACTACATTACTTGAGCTCTTCAATGTGTTCTTTTGTTTGAGCTTTATGCATTTTATTAAATAAATGTACTCTGAATTTATTGAAAAAAATGATCTCCTAATTTTGTAGGCACTATGCAAAAGCCAATGTTTACAACGGACATTCTATGATATAACTTTCAAAGTGATTGTAAAACTAGTTCTATCGTGTGTACTCTCTTTTACACGGTCATACATAAACAATTATTAAAGTAAAACTATGTTTTTACATTTTTAGATGAATTGTCTGTGTATACGAACAAATGAGGGGTAACGTGTATAAAAAACATGTACAAATGGGGTGTACTCTAGGAATTTTCCAAACTAGTTACCACATTGCCAAATGCTCAACCTTGCCCTACTATTGTAAGTGTATTTTGAAAAAAATGTGTATATAGGATGGTAAGGTGTATGAATCATTGATTAAAATACTTCATTAACTTTTCTTTTTTATAGGTTTGAAGTTCACTCAAGGTTAAAAATTGATGGGGATAAATATGGTCCTGACTCATTCCAAATTTAAAAAATGCTTAATTTTTAAGATAAGAAATTCCGTGTATTTTTTCCTTCTCAAAGATATTCTTTGTACCGGCTCAGTTCGATCCAGTGTCCTGGCTCCGCCCCTGTGCATAATTTGTATATTAAGAGGGGCTTCGTCAATTTTGCCCGTCACCCGTTATTACCCAAATTCATAAGTTTTTAAAATATATATAGTTATAAAATAAAACCACACATGAGTGATTGTACTAAATTAAATTCTAAATTGATAGTAAACAACAATCATAGAATTAAATTGAACGGACATTAATTATATGGCAAACATATTGTCTAATCTGCACACATACATAACTTGAAATGAAAAAATATACACATCTTTTTTTGAAAACAAATAACTTAATTATTATTAATAAGAGTATCAAGAAACATAACAATCAAAAGCTGAAACATTACATTCATAGCGTTTAAAGCTACACTAGGGTGAGACAAAGAAAAAAAACATATAAAGGCGCTCCTGTTCGCTAACCCCGCAATGATGTAGACTAGTACCGCAGTGTGAATGCTCATGCTACTCAAAATGGATAGGGTTTAACCAGCCACCGAAAAGAAACTATTGAATTTCTCGATTTTGCCACCCACCGGTAAGGAGCCAAGTGCAGAATTTGTTCCGGTTTCACTAGCCACTAGAAAGAAAACAATCCATGCAATCCCATCTTCCTAGATCAGGCTGATTAGCCGTGGTTCAGGAGGGGGGCGTCTGACCTCAATATCGATGTAGAAAAAATCCAGATCCATTATTGATGAAGAAGTCGCTAGATATCTATTACTAGCACACAATAACACTTGACCGATGATTGCGTGGATTATGCATCTAGCAGACGATAATTGGCCATCGAAAATAACATCTCTAGACAACGCTAGAAAATAAACATATATATAGAATTGAAAATAGTGATTAAACAGATCTTTTTTCATAAATGAAGCCAAAAGAATTGAAGAATAGAGGAAAAGAACAGGAGGCGACAACATGGGTTTCCCCTCCGCTCCTCTCTCTAGACCGCATAGTAAGTATATATTCCTTCTAAATTATTTGTAGTGATAGGGGTTTAGGAGTTCAAAATGATGTATTCACATCTTCTCAGGAGTGGAGACAGGGAGTGGCTGAAGGGGGACCTCGGCCCCTGCATGAAAAAATTCTTAGGTATACATTATGTATAAATACTTTTAATCTATAGAAAATATGTTGATCTTTTAAACTTTGGCTCCTATAATGTAAAATTTTTAAAGACAGACCCCTTAACTATTGATTTCTGGCTCCGCCACTGCATCTTATTGAGTAATACTATTTCAAAATTTCATTTATGGAAAACGCATCGTTTAATATCGAATCTTTATTTTCTGGATAAATTCTAAGTCCACAATTTCTACTTATTTTTATCTGTACATTCATAATTAGACAAAGCGAAATATTATAAAGTAAATACGGAATATATATTTCCGCCTCTAGGTGAGGACCTGAGATGTTTTAAGAAATTAGAAAGCACGATGAACTTTATGCTTATACACATTTTTTTTATCCATAGAATGTCAAATGGTTTTCTGTAATAGGTAAATATATGAAGTGCCCGAAAGAAAGTAACAATTTTGTATACAATAGGCATCATAATAATTATTAATTCTGAATAATAGAAAACTATATGATGATAGTACGGAGTAATTAATGATTATGATTTCATTAGGTAAAAAAGTTAAAGGACAGAAAAATGTTTATTTTTATATGATGATGGTAATCTTTCATTAATTAGGGTATACGTAATTAACAATTACCATATATGTATTCATATACAATTTTATACGGTGTTTCAAATATTATAGAGAAAGTAAAAAAACACATAGCTCTATACTACTTCCGATAATTTAAACAATAATTAAATAATGTAGTTAGAGTGTATTTTGAATGTGTTAATGACTCAAATAGGACTAATAGAAAAATTAATTGCACATTTAGGATCACTAACGAAACACAACTTTCATAGGACCAATTTCAGTACAATTGGACAAAAATACCCCTCTTTGAATTTTTTAAATTTTAAAACTGTAAAATAAAAAATTATTGAAACCCTAGAAGTAGCACTGCCGCCACCAGAGCTAAACCGCCTGCCGCTACCCCTCGCCGACGCAACCTGCCGCCACCCCTCACCGGTGCAACCTGCCGCCGTCCTCTCCGGCGGCACCGCCCCCTATTGCCGCCCTCGCCGTCTACCATCTGCCACCGCATCCTTGCCGATGCATCGTCGCCGCCCCTTGCCGCTGCACACACCAGCGTCGTCATCTATGCCATCACTATCTGACCAGCGTCACCATCCACCCAAGCCACCCATCATCTGAGCACCGCCACAACAGTGACAACTCAGGCGGAATAATCTGCCATTAACTTGGCAGATTTAGCATTGAGGATTAGATTCACTTCTGCCATGAACAAGTGCTTCAGATCTGCCAAAAAAGTTGGCAGATTCAACCTGGCATCAATCACACAAAATTGCCATAAATTTGGCAAAAAAACATGAAGTAAATAACCAAATATTCAAACAACTAAATTTTTTAATGGAACAAGCATTTTAACACAACCACAAATTAGAAAAACGAAGCTATTGACAAAAAAACAGAAAAACCAATTTATACCAAAGCATTTCTTCCATAATATGATTGTAAATGTACACATTTTTGCCATTAACTTGGCCAAATCTGAAGCAATAATTCAAAAATTTATGAAAACCGTTTTTTAACTCTAAAATTAAAAACCAGAAAATCGAAATAGAAGTCTGAAAAACTGGAAAAATTAATTCAAAATTAAGAAAAAATGGAGGAAAATCGAGAAGAAGAAGAAGAAGAAGAACAAGAAGAAGAGACAGAGGAAGAATAAGAAGAAGAAGGATGGAGGAGAACCTTAGTGGCAGCGGCGTACGGAGAAATTGGCTGAAGCGGCGGCATGAGAGAGAAATTGATCTTGTGTGAAGGGTGAAAATCGGTGGCGGCGGGGATGGCTAGGGTGAAGTCGATCGATGATGCGCAGTGAAGGAAGAGGTGAAGCAATTGTGCGCAGAGAATGGGGAAGCGGTTGTGCGTAGGGGAGAAGATAGATGAGCGTAAAAGGGATAAATGAGTAATAATGGAATAAAATACGGATGTTTTCAAATAGGACTAAAATAGTCCTATTTAGGAAAAAAATCATACATTGTCTTATTTGAGAATTTCTCTCCTCTTTTAGTCCTATATGGGGCAATTACTTATTTTGAATTTGTTATGAGTATATAACATAATAAGGCTATTGATGATAATTGTGATGTTATAGCTAGGTGTATGATTTCAATATTTGATGGTTAATTTATTATTTAAGAGTGCTAATTATTTTCTAAAAAAAATGAGAATGTTTAGTAGAGTGGTAAATAGGGAGTATAATACAGGTGAAAACAACAAATATTTTACTATAAAAGGGCACATCATTAACATATTACAGTTGGAGTGAAGGAACAATAATAGCATTTCCTTGATTAATTACACATTCACGACATCTACCCCCACCACCAACCTTCTCTCTCCATAATGACCGTTTCATGAATTTAACTCAATGGTCTCAAAATCATAATTAATTAATACGGAGTAAAACGTGATCAGGTTAAGACGATCGATATTTTTTGTTACTAATCAAGTCCTTCATATCAGACGATTAGAATGGGTTTCAAAAATATTCATCTTGCACTAGCCAAGGCCATGGTATGAATATAAACATTACGTACTTGCAATCACAAATCAACATGTATGTGTTTATGAGCTAGCTAGCTAGATGGATTCATTTATTTATTTATTTATTTGGCTTTGATTTGAAGCTAAGGCTGTGCTTTTGATGGGTACATATGTTATGTATGAATAGGCAGGCCAGATGCGGCGCTGAGTGTGTTTGTGTTTCTTTTCTTAATTTAAATAAATTTCTTGTGCAGGCTTTTGGGCTGGAAAGATTTATAAAGAGAGGTGGAAGAAATAAGCAGAAAGGTGAGAGTGGTAGTGCGAATCATAAGAGGAGGAGGCCTCCTTCATGGATGACGCGGGCGGTATCGCATGGATGCCATACGGTGGAGGAAAGATCGCCGGCTGCCACCGCCAATCCGGAGGTGGTTGTGCAGCGGGAGCAGGGGGAGGAGGGATGCGAGTGGTGGTTCTATGGAGTTTTTCACGCTCGGATTGGCGCTGGACTTACAGAGTATTTACAAGACCATTTCTTCAATGGCAAGCTTAAAGAGGTACCGTATATATGTTCCTTAGTTCATAGCACAAGTAGATATTGAAGTGTTTTAGAACTACTTTTGGATGCTCCAAATTAATCCCGAAAACAGTTTTTAGAAATTGGAGAAGATCAGTCAAAGTGTTTTCAAGTAGATATTGAAGTGGTTTACAAAGTGTTTTGCTTCTGATTCTATTTTAAAAGCAGTAGCAGGAAAAGGAGAAGTTTGCATGACACACCTTTTTCACAGCTCCATTGTCTCAAAACCAACAATCAAAAAACATTTTTCTAAAGGTGCGTTTGGGAGTAGCACCATTTGCAGTCCTTCAAAATATCAACTCATCAGTACGTATGTTTCATAAGCTTGGATACATGGACACATTCGCACATTATATATGAAGCGAACTAAGAATATATTATACGTAACACAAAGATCTTCCCATTTTGACTTTTCACGGTCTTCTAAGTTGAACTTTGACTCTAAATATCTACATATATATATATATATATATTTAGAAAATTCACAATAAATTAACATTCAAATAATATGTTTTATAATGAGATATATGAAATAAATTTTTAATCATAACATAATGTGAGTTTTGAATAATTAATGGTCAATGTTTATAAAGTTTGACCCAAAAGAGTCAAACTGGGAAGATTCTAGGGTTACGGAGGTAGTAAAATTATTCGTGACTTATTTTTTTTGGACGAAAAATCATACCATCCCGTCCCATTATTGAAACGGGAGGTGACACGATATTAAAAAAGTAGGTTTGTGTGGTTGACTTTAATTGATAAAGTAAAAATAAAGTAAAAATAATTTAGAACCATACAAACTTTATCAAATTTAATATAAAACAATTTTAGTGAGATTTTTCAAAAAATTAAAATGGGATTGAGGGAGTATGAAATTGACCACACCACATTTCCTAAAGGCGTGTCGGGGTTGAAGTGTTCAATATATAATGTACTACGTAATACGTAGTACAACTCTTGGAGTATAGATTTGCTTTATTTTTATCACTTAATTGTATTCATTCAAATTGGTCACACCGTCAGAATGCAAGATTCCATAAATGGGAACGCAGAATTCCTTAAAGTATCCCTTTGACTTTTGAGAACCTTGTCCAAAAAAAGGTGGAATCTCCCATCCCAGGAACCCCCATACCCTGACCTGACACGATTTTTGGGAGGATGTTAATCACGGTGACTCAGTCGGCCCAATGATGGTAGGCCTTTTTCCCGTGCGCACCAGAGGCCCAGCCTTATTTCAGGTTCTGTGACCTCCACACGGCCGCTGCGGGTTTCGAACCTTGGTCACTTGGTCCAAATTTCCCACCACTGAACCAACTGAGCTACCCGTGCGGGTGACTTTTGAGAACCTAGACGTGTTTTGATCTCCTCAAATTATTTAAAATTAATATAAGTTCAAATATTTAAATTCATTATATATTTTAAACGATTTTAGTTATAATTATGGTAGTCATCTCGTTCCAAATTTATAACCTCAAAACAGAAATAAGGGTTTCTTTCACTTTCCTCCTCTTTTCCTCTCACATCTAACCTTCAAACTCTCCCTTCCCCATCATCCTTCCAAACTCCCAGACATACCCTTAAGTGACTAAAGATGGATTATTTGTGTCATTTTGTCGCTAAAATATGTTATGGTCCCAATTATTCATTTTAAGACTATGTTCCTCAAACAAATTGCAATATACTGCGTTTAATAATTAAATTATAATACGAAGTATCAATTAATTAAAGATCCATTCTTGTTGTACTCACCCTTATATCCACCATATTTGCGAAGGTTTTTTTTTATGGTTGAATCCGGTTCACGGTATAAAAGTAAATATAAATGTGGGTACAAACACCTTTTTCGTTAATTAAATGCTCAAGTGGAGGAGCCCAAACATGCAACCGGAAAGGGATCATAATTTGGTCCTTTTTCTTTCTTTTTCTTCTGTGAAGTCACAAATGAGGCGGAAGAGCAAGCAAACAATGAAGAAGGCACACCTCAGTGCAACAGCGAAGATCATGATGGACACAACAGCAGAGGAGGAACCCTGCAACCTCGGTTCAGCATCTGCGATTGTGATCAACGGGGAACGGCTTGTGATCGCGAACATGGGCGATTACAAAGCTGTCATCTGCAAAGATGGTGAGGCCTTCCCAGTTGGTGGTACAAGGCCGCGCTGGCAAAAGATGAACAATTGGTCCTGTAAATTGTTTCCAGGCATGAAATGAAATCTTTCCTGTAGTTTAAATGCTTCAAAACACCCTTAACTGATTTGATTTGTTGTTGGCTGCGTCAGGATCTATAAAGCATCCTGGAAAGCAGACTAGTGCGTCTGGTGCTTTCAAGGATTCTAGAAGCTCTGATCTTGCTGTCATGTCGGAAAGAATATATGGCAACACTGAACTTGTCATCCTAGCAAGTACTGGTGTATGGGAGGTAGGTTTTCAGGATGCAAAGATTACTTTGCAGTTTGCTCAACCCAACATTTTGTAAATCCATGCTTTTTCTGCTTACACGATAAGGAAAGAAAGATTTATGGGTTTATAAGAAATAATTCAATATCCCCTTGTTTGGGGGATGTCAGAATTTGTTTGGGGGATGTCAGAATTTTCTGTCGCGTAAAACATAAAATGATGATGGTTTTGTATTGTTTAAGGTTATGAAGGAGCAAGAGGCTGTGAACCTGATTAGACACATAGAGGACCCACAAAAAGCAGCTGAGTGTTTAGCAGAGGAAGCTTCAACCAGGATGAGCAGAAGCAAGATTGCTTGTTTGATCATTCGATTTGACTGAAGCTGCAAAACATCATTCCTAAAGATCAGAAAGAGGGAGGAGAGTAAAAGTGTTTATCAAGTTACCAAGTCGTGCCATGGTACATGATGCGAGGCACCAGCTATCCCTTGCATGCAAACAGAATTTCTAGGGAATTTATTGGCCAAAATAACTAGTTTCAAGCAGAAGCTGTTCCAGACTTTGTTGCAACCAACATTATAAAAAAGTGTGTCCCCCTAGCACTTAGTCTATGATCAATTCGGGGATAAGCAGGATCTAGGTGAAAATTGAAATTATGTACGCCTAATCAATGTTGACTACGACTTTGATAAAAAAAAACAAATTCTCTCTACAAATATGAAACTCAGTCCAGTTTATGCCTCCAGTCTATTAGAAGTCAGATATATTCTTTATGTCATCAAATTCAATACAAACAAATAAAACCACAATTCTTTGTCTAAAAAACATCCTGGTGCTCCCCTGTTCCTAAATAAACCACACTTTCTTTTTTGAACCTCGTTGATTATGGGCAAGGTACTTTCCCGGTTAAATACCTTGGGATACCACTTACCCCTCTAAGAGTTTCGGTTGCTCAATATGCACCACTACTTGATACAATTTCTGTTTTTTTTAAAGGAAAAAGGGCCAAATAAGCCCACGTGACGTACTAACCAAAAAAGGTCAAATAAGCCCTTATATAGGAGGCTCTGTCCGACCGTCATCATTTGGGGCAGTTCCTGGTGGAATTATTTGATGAATTTTTTTGAGAACCTTATTCATTAAGTCTAGTTTACTCATACCAAATTTCAGCTAACAATTCAATTTAGAAGGTATTCAAATAAATTCTTGAAGTTTTAGCTGAAATTTGGTATGAGTAAACTAGACTTAACGAATAATATGCTCAAAAAATTGCATAAAAAATTTCCACTGGGAACCGCCCAAATGACGACGGCCGGACATAGCCTCCTATATAAGGGCTTATTTGACCTTTTTTTGTTAGTGCGTGGGCTTATTTGCTCCTTTTTCCTTTTTTAAATGCATGGAATACTTAGACCATATCCTATGCTGGAAAACTTGAACTAATAAGGTCAGTAATCCAAGGGGTTCAATCCTTTTGGTTACAAGTTTTTCCGGTGCCCCAAACCATTTTGGATAGGATTGTATCTATTTGTAGAATCTTTTTATGGGGATGTAAATTTTCAAAAGTAGCATGGGAGGATATATGTCTACCTAAAGAGGAGGGAGGGCTTGGAATTCATAATGCTAAAGTGTGGAATGAGACACTCCTTACCCGTACTCTCTGGGATGTTCACCAAAACAAAGACACCCTATGGGTTAGATGGGTGAATGGAGTCTATCTTAGAGCTAAGAGTGTGTGAGAATTCATCCCACATAGCCGTGACTCACAGTAAATGAAGAAATTGTGCCTCATCCGAACTAAAATGTGTAATAAATTTAATAACCTCAATGAGACCATGATGTGGTTAAATAGTAGGTGTGTTAACGGGAAACTTGTATCTTCTATGGTTTATGACTTGTTAAGGACAAATGGGTTATTGGGACCTGGATGAGCTTCATTTCGAAGTCCTATATCGCACCTAAGTTCTCATTCAACGTGTGGTTAGCTTTCAGAAATCGATTACCTACTCAGGATAACCTCAGTTACTTGCATATTGTTTGTGAAAGTATGTTAGAATATACTTTAGAATATATTAGGAATATACCATATATATTATTATTGTATAGAATCTTATATATGAGTATTCTATTTGTAATGTATATTTAAAGGGACTTCCACAACTAATGAAAAACACAGAAAATCCTTCTCTCTTCATCTTTAGTATTCTAATTCTACTAGTTTATATTTCAACATGGTATCAGAGCATTTAGACTTTTATTAGAGCATCAAAGAAATTTCAGAATCTCAGCTTGTTCTTCATAGAATCAGTTCTCAAATCGTCAGAGCTTTCAACTCTTTCTTCATCACCGCCACTCCCAGAGGGTGCTGTTGGTGCCGGCGAGCAGAACCCTGAAGTCCGAAGCAGAAAGTTGACGCGCGTGAGTCGCACGCGCCGCCAGAAGCTTATGTCGACCACCGCACGCGACGGCGCGTGAGCTCTTGTCGCTGGCCGGTTTTTTCTACGAATACCACCCATCGACTCGCCTGAGTGTCCTCTATCTAGGGGTGTAATTCGTTGCCAGGTTTTCTCGAATTTTGAATTTCAATTTCCTTTCCATTTGTCCGCCACAGTAGCTTGGAAAACTTTTGCGGAACAGTCTGAATGAAAGAAAGCCTTTCGGTTCAGTTACTTTGGCAGATTATTTTGGTGAGCAGTCTTAACCAAAGATTTCAGATTCGTCTGGCACTGTATTTCAGATTCGTCATACACATCTGCTGTGAGACCAGTAGGGCAGATTTTGAAAGCTTTATTTTGGGAACCACCCACTCCATTTAAATAATTGATGTACAATTCTGCCATTTTAAAAAAATTGAAAACAAAAATGGCTTGTACGGGTCAATTTGGCAGAGAACTAATATGCAATTACTGTAAGAAGCCCGGTCACTTGATCAAAGAATGCAGAAAATTGCTGTTCAAAAATCAAGGAAATCAGCTTGCTCATGTTGCTTCCGCTACCAGTTCATCTGATGGATCGATTGCTATTTCTACAGACGAGTATGCTAAATTTATTTGCTAACAAGTTTGTCTAAAGCATTCCTCTGTCCCTATCTCGGTAGTCGCAAATTCAGGTATTTCAAACACACGTCTTGTTTCATCATCCTCAAAATGGGTCATTGACTCAGGTGCCACAGATCATATGACAGGTAATCCTAATCTATTCTCATCATTTCACTCATATTTACCTACTTCCAGTGTCACTTTAGTTGACGGGTCTACCTCACCCGTTCTCGGATCCGGTACTGTTGTACCAACTTTTACATTACCATTATCGTCTGTTTTGAGACTTCCTAATTTTGCATTTAATCTGCTTTCCATCAGTAAAATCACACGTACTCTTAATTGTTAAGTAACATTTTTTCCTGGATATTGTGTGTTTCAGGATCTGTTGACAAAACAGACTATTGGTAAAGGACATGAGTTGGCTGGTCTTTATATTTTGGATACATCAATCACAAAAAGTATCTCTTGTCTTGGGGTTGGAAATCTATTAGAAGCTCATTACAGATTAGGACATCCATCTCTCCCACTAATGAAACAAATATATCCTCAGTTTAATAAGGTATCATCTATACAATGTGAGTCGTGTGAGTTTGCAAAACATCATCGTACTAGTTTAAGTCCTCGACTTAATAAACGAGCAAACGCTC
Source organism: Cuscuta europaea (assembly GCA_945859875.1). NCBI lineage: Eukaryota > Viridiplantae > Streptophyta > Magnoliopsida > Solanales > Convolvulaceae > Cuscuta > Cuscuta europaea. The sequence continues at coordinate 6,808,094 of CAMAPE010000052.1, forward strand.
CGTTTGATCTTGTTCATACTGATGTTTGGGGGCATGTCCTGTTGTGTCCAAATCTGGTTTCAAATATTTTGTTACATTTGTTGGCGATTATTCTCGTATGACATGGTTATATTTTATGAAACGTCGATCAAAGTTACTTACTCATTTTTCTGCATTTTGTGCTGAAATTAAAACTCAATTTAATGTTCCCGTTCGTGTGTTGAGGGGAGACAATGCCCAAGAATATCTCTCTGCTCCATTTAAATCTTTTATGCTTCAAAATGACATTATTCATCAAACTTCATGCGTAGACACATCTCCTCAAAATGGAGTCGCTGAAAGAAAGAATCGACATCTGTTAGAAACTGCAAGGGTCTTCTATTCCAAATGAATGTGCCTAAACAGTTTTGGGCGGATGCCGTGTCTACCGCATGTTTTTTGATAAATCGTATGCCATCTTCTGTTTTAAACGGTAAAGCTCATTATCACTGCTTATTTCCAAATAAAGAGCTTTTTCCTATCCCACCTATCTAAAACATTTGGTTGCACTTGCTTTGTTAGAGACGTTAATCCTCATCTTACAAAGTTAGACCCCAAATTATTAAAATGTATTTTCTAGGGTTATTCTCGAGTTCAGAAGGGGTATAGATGTTTTTGTCCAAGTACAGGTCGAAGAAATCTATAGGATGGAAGTGGGTCTTTGCTGTTAAGGTTAACCCAGACGGATCTGTTGCTCGGTTGAAAGCTCGATTAGTTGCGAAGGGTTATGCTCAAACCTAAGGTGTTGATTATTCTTACACTTTTTCTCCTGTTGCTAAATTAACATCTGTCATTTTACTTATTTCTCTCGATGCAACTCATGATTGGCACTTACATCAGTTGGACATTAAAAATGCATTCTTGCATGGTGACCTTCAGGTAGAAGTTTATATTGAGCAACCTCCGAGATTTGTTGCTCAGGGGGAGTATGGGAAAGTTTGTCGACTTCGCAAGTCTCTTTATGGTTTGAAACAAAGTCCCCGTGCATGGTTTGGAAAATTCAGTCAATCAATTGAACGATTTGGCATGATAAAAGGTCAATCAGACCACTCTCTCTTTTACAAACGAACGAAAGCAGGTATCACATTGCTTGTGGTGTATGTCGATGATATTGTGATTACAGGGAGTGATACTCCAGGTATTTTTGCTCTTAAGAATTTTCTTCATAGCCAATTCCAGACGAAAGATCTAGGCTCATTGAAATACTTCTTGGGTATTGAGGTAACACGGAGCAAGAAAGACATATTTCTATCTCAACGCAAATATGTTCTTGACTTGCTAGCTGAAACAGGGAAGTTAGGGGCAAAGCCGAGCAACACTCCTATGATTCCTAATGTACAACTCACTCACGAAGGTGTGTCGTTCGAAGATCCAGAGAGATATAGAAGATTGGTTGGAAAACTTAATTATCTCGCAGTTACCCGTCGAGATATTGCATACTAAGTGAGTGTAGTGAGTCAGTATATGACCACTATATGTCATCTCCCACAGTTGATCACTGGAATGCTGTAGAACATATATTATGTTACTTGAAGGGGACACCAGGATGAGGTATTGTTTATCAAAATCATGATCACATGAGAATAGAATGCTTTGCAGATGCTGATTGGGCTGGATTTAAAGATGATAGAAGATCTACATCTGGCTATTGCATCTTTGTTGGTGGTAATCTTATCTTCTGGAAAAGTAAGAAGCAGAATGTGGTTTCTCGATCTAGTGCCGAATCAGAATATCGTGCTATGGCACAATCGGCATGTGAGATAATCTGGATAAACCATTTGTTCAGTGAAATTGGATTGGAGACACCAATGCCTGCTAAACTGTGGTGTGATAACCAAGCTGCTATACACATTGCCAACAACCCAGTGTTTCATGAGAGAACAAAACATATTGAGGTCGATTGTCATTTTATTCAAGAGAAGATACAAAAAGGATCGATCTCTACAGGATATGTGAAGACTGGGGAACAACTTGGAGATTTGTTCACTAAAGCACTAAATGGAATTCGAGTTGGTTATTTATGTAACAAGTTGGGCATGATAAATATCTATGCTCCAACTTGAGGGGGAGTGTGAAAGTATATTAGAATATGCTTTAGAATATATTAGGAATATACCATATATATTATTATTGTATAGAATCTTATATATGAATATTCTATTTGTAATGTATATTTATAGGGGCTTCCACAACTAATGAAAAACACAGAAAATCCTTCTCTTCATCTTTAGTATTCTAATTCTACTAGTTTATATTTCAACATTGTTAATAGATGTGATCTTTGCAAGGGTGGGTTGGAATCTACCCACACCTATTTTTCCTATGTCCATTTGTAGCTAGGGTATGGACAACATCAGGACTTGGATTGGACTTGAGCATCAAATGACGGCCCACCCTAGTGCGGTCAAATAGATTCTAAAGAAACATAAAGGAGCAACCATGAGAATTGTATGAGCTTTGTGCGTGCACCTTGCAGCACCATTGATATCTTTTTATTTTTGGGCACCATTGTATGAGCCGTGACTTGGATAATATGGCAAAACCCTTTCTCCTTCTTCTCCTCCTCTTTTTCACGAGGGGGAGGGAGGATATTAGATTTTGGACACATGTATTTGTTATTTTCTTGGGTGTTAATACAATTTACATTTCATCCAAAAAAGGAAAGCATTAAGTGGTTTATTCTCTTAGCTTCTATGCCATGTCAAATTGGCGTTTATTTAGGGACAAAGGGATATTTTGAAAACCTATACTTTGAGTAAAAAAAATTTAAAATAAGAATAATGATGGTGCCATGGACTCTAACCATGGCCCAATCGCGGAATTATAGATCAAGCCCTCAACGGGATCAAGCCCATAACGGGATTATCCCTTAAACGAGATTAATGTTAATTAACCGCTAGGCCTAACCAGGAATCAGACCCACGACGGGAACCCACAACCAGGCCAGGCTGGACAGCAGACCTCGAGCTTGGGCGGAGTTCTAGTGAGGTTGGGATATTCCTAGGGCTTACGCGGCAGACTATCATTCGTGCATAGCTATTTGGCAGCAAGCAGGAATAACAGAAGAACGTGGACTTAAAGGAACAATCATTGCACAACGACCAAGACGTTACAAGAGTTCTATTCGAACTAATATGTAATTAATAACATTTATTGTAGCAGTTTCCTCCTAGAATACTAGTTCCTGTAGTCTATAAATACTTCCTTTAATTCTCCTGTGAGGGGATCGAACTCCTGATAATAAAATACTGCCTTACGTTGCCATACTTTCATCCGCTTTCGTAGATATAGCTCTCGTAGTTAGATTAAACTCCATCATTTGGTGCTCTCGTTGAGAGAACGATCTGCGAAGACGATGGTTGGATCGACTAGTCACAACTGCATGGGTAGCAATCAAGGCGGCGATCGTTTCAATCAAGTCGTGATCGAGGACGAGGGTTCTAGGTCACGGCAGAGTGATTTCAGGAGGCGTAATGACAACGCAACAGTTCATGGTGATTTGAGAAATCATCTCCATGGCATTGGGAGTTCCAGGCGCACGGCGGTGCGACCACCGCAGTTCCAAACACCGGGCACCAGGAACCTCATCCCCAACGTCGATCCGGCCCTAGCCTTGGCAAGTTTGGCAACATTCCAGAGGACCGTGGAGACCCTGACCATCACCTTTCAAAGTATTATCCCTGATGCTAATGCAAGACCTCCTCCCCCTCGCCGGGCTCCATCCATGCCTCAGCGGGAGGAAGAGAGACGTGAACCGCAGCGGAGAAACTCTTCGCTCGCCCTGTCTCAGCGTTCCCATCACTCCAGGCCGACCCCGAGAATCTCGGTAATGGATCGGATTGGCGGGCAAAAGGTCTCCGTGCATGACAGAATCTCATCCAGGGCTGAGCAGAGTGAGGAGGCATCATCCGTGGCCTTTTCATCCCACCGCCGTATCACGCGTGGGGGAGATCTCAGGGACGAGATCAACACCAACCGGCAGGCCCGCGGAGATCGCCGAACCCCACCTCGAGCTCGAGCAGGTCATGGCAACGACGACCTCAGGAAGAGCTTGGAAGAGCTCAGGAGGGTGGTGGACGGAAAGATTAACCCCAATCATGAAGTAAGGATTCCCGAACCGTTCACTCGCCAGATCATGGACGCTCCACTGCCGCAGGGATACAGACCATGCAATATTGAGGCCTATCGAGGAAAGACCGACCCATAACACCATGTTTCCAGATATGTGGCGTACATGGTGATGATGGGGTACGATGATGCTATCAAGTGTAGAGGGTTCTCAGTGACCCTAGACGGACCGGCCCGGGAGTGGTACGACTCCCTACCTGACAGGAGGATCCGAAACTTTAAGGAGTTGGCCCATGCTTTCGTGGCCCGGTTCGCCAACTCCAAAGACTCCAAGAAGAATTTCTCTCACCTCATGGGGATCAGACAGGGACCCCATGAAAGCTTAGTTGATTTCCTAGCTTGATGGAGGGACGAGTCGGTGAAAGTAGACGACTTAGATAATAAATCCATTGTCACCATACTCACCAATGCTCTGAGGTCGCGCGAACGATACAAAGATTTTTGCGCAACCCCCCGACCTCACACGAGGAAGCTTTGTTGAGTGCCAATGCATAAGCTGAGGTGGAAGAAGCTGAGAAAAGGAAGAGAGAAGGGGAGACCGGAAAGCGCAATCCGGAAGGCGAGAAGAAGTCCTCAGAGAAGGAGACTCATGACTGAGACAAGGGGAATGGGTCTAAGAAGAAAAAGAAGGGTTGGGGAAAGAGTAGATCATGCATTCCCGAGGGACCTTTATCCATCCAATCTGATTTTTCACCGTTGACACATCCGGTAGGTACTGTCCTGGACTACGCGGCAAAACAGGGCTTGATAACGATCCCGGAAGGATGCAGCGTTGTCAACAGCCAGGCTACTAAGGGTAAGTATTGCAAGCTCCACAAGAGCGATACTCATCAAACTGATGATTGTTACCTTCTGAAGAAGTATGTGGAAAGGCTCATACGTGAAGGGCAACTGGACCAATTTGTTAAGAAAAGCTAGCAGGGACAACACCCTCTGAGGAAGAACACCTGGAACAAGAGGAAAGACGAGCCGACCTCAACCTCTAAAAAGAGGAAGGTCGGAGCCCAGTTCGAGGATGATGGTGAAGGAGAGGATTCAGACCAGCAAAAGTGCCCGCATGTCAACCAAATCTATGGCGGACCTGTTGGAGGAGACACTGCAGGGGAAGGAAAGAAGTGGAATCGCCAACTATTCGTTTGGGAAATCAACCGTCTTCCTGCTGACAAAAAACAGAAGCGGGAATCCATCACTTTCACGGATGACGATCTCCCCCCATGTCCCTCGCCTCACAGAGATGCTTTGGGGATAACGATGGAGGTTATGGATGCAATTGTTCATAGAGTTCTCGTGGACAATGGAAGCTCAGTCAAAATACTATACATGGATGCTTTCTTGGAGATCGGGCTCCAGAAGGGAGCTCTCAGACCGATAAAACCCCCTCTTTCAGGTTTTACTGGAGACATGATTGAGCCGGAAGGGGTGATCACCCTCAAGATCTAGCTCGGATCAGAACCATGTGTCCAGGCGATCGAAACAGATTTTGTTGTTGTTCAGCTGCCCAGTGTTCACAAGGCCATCCTGGGCCAACCTCTATTGGAGGACCTAGGAGCCATTATCTCCCAGGCTCATCTATGCATGAAGTTCTACGCACCGGCCGGAATAGGCACGATGAAGGGAGACCAGAAAATGGCCAGAAGTTGTTATGTAAGAGCCTGCAAGGCTCACGGAGGAAATGATATAAGGGTCAACGCTATTGAGCAGGACTTATCCAGGTATGAGGAAGGGCAGTTAAGAGCTCAGCCCGTCTCAGAGCTCGAGGAGGTTGGAGTTGATCCCTCCCGGCCAGAACGCCGGGTCAAGATTGGTGCAGGGCTCCCGGCCGACCTGAGAGCAAGGATAGTCCAGGTTCTGACAGAGTTCAAGGTGGTTTTTGCTTGGGGCCTGAAGGGCTCGACCCAAGCATAGCAGTTCACCGGTTGAACGTGGATCTGAAGGCAACGTCCGTCAAACAAAAGAGAAGATACATGTCTTTGGACAGGAAGGAATTCATCAAAGGGGAAGTGAATATGGTGTTGGGCATCAAACACATCAGGGAGGTACAGTATGTGGAATTAATCGACCTAACCTACCTGGAGAATGTGTGTAGACTATACGGACCTGAACAAGGCTTGTCCCATGGATCCTTTCCCTTTGTCCAACATAGATCAGCTAGTGGATCAGACGCCGGATGCGAGCTCCTTTCTTTTATGGATGCATTTAGGGGGTATCACCCCAGATGATGCGGAGAAGACCTCATTCATCACGCCAGAGGGAGTTTTTTGCTACCTGGTAATGTCTTTCGGCTTGAGAAACTCTGGGCCACTTATACCCGGATGGTAGCAAAGGTCTTCCGAGCAGTGTTGGGAAGAAACATGGAGCCTTATGTTGATGATATGACCGTGAAGAGTCAAAAAGACGGCGACCACGCAAATGATCTCAGAGAAGTATTCGACATCATGAAAGAGGTAAATCTAAGACTCAATCCTAAGAAGTGCACTTTTGCGGTACAAAGCGGGAAGTTCCTGGGGTTTATGGTGACACACAGAGGCATTGAGCCAAACCCAGAAAAGGTTAAGGCAATTCTGGATATGGAGCCCCCAAGGAATGTCAAAGAGGTCCAGATCCTCACAGGGAGGCTGGCAGCCCTGGGGTGGTTCCTATCCAGGTCAGCCGATAAATCCTTGCTGTTTTTCCAAGTCCTGAAAAAGAGCAATGGGTTTCAGTGGACCCAAGAGTGCCAAGCTGCGTTCGAAGAACTCAAGAAATATCTATAGTCAGATCCGCTCCTCAGCAAACCTGAGGCAGGCGAGACACTTGTTCTATATTTGGGAGTAACCCAGAGCACAGTCAGCGCCGTTTTAGTGAGAGAAAAAGGGACAGTCCCGAGGCCGGTCTATTATGTCAGCAAGGTTCTCCATGGAGCTGAGCTCAGATATCCAGCCCTGGAGAAGACCGCCCTCGCAGTCTATGTCGCAGCAAAGAAACTTGCCCATTACTTCCAAGCTCACCTCATCAAGGTCTTGTCAGATCTAGGGGTGGGAACTCTGTTCAGAACAGCCAAGACTGCGCGAGTCATGAAATGGTCCCAGCTGATCAGCCAGTATCAGGTGAGCTTCCAGCCTAGAACCACAATTAAAAGGCAAGCCTTGGCAGACTTTCGACTTTATGGTGGAATGTACTGCCAGGGACGTGGCCGAAGAAAGACGTCACGAAGCAGAAGATTGGTGGACCCTTATGACTGATGGATCATCATCAGGATCCAAAGGCTGCGAAGGAGGGGTGGTCGTCGTCACCCCTGAAGGCTTCAAAACTTACCACACTCTCAGGTACTCATTCAACCTATCCAATATGAGGCCTTACTCTCCGGCATCAGGATAGCAATGTACTTCAAAGTTCAGAAACTGAGGATCAAGAGTGACTCTATGTTGGTCATCAAACAACTTAGAGGGGAATATGAAGCCAAGGAAGCCCGAATGCAGAAATACAGGGATACAGCCCTGGAAATCATAAAACAATTTGAAGAGTCCGACCTGCTATGCGTTCCGCGAGCACAAAATGTTGAGGCTGACATCCTGTCAAAACTAACGACCGACGCGCCTGAACATCTCACTCGCATAGCCCGAGTGCATGAACTAAGCAAGCCGAGCATCGAGGTTACCAAGGACCAGGAGGTCTTGCCAGTCAGCCAAGCCTCAAGGTGATGGATTGATGACCTGATGGAATACATCGAAGGCGGAACACTGCCTCAGAAGAAGACAAGGCAAGAGTGGTCAGGAGACGGGCTCCCAACTATGTCATCCAAGATGGCATGCTTTACAAAAGAAGTTACAATGGAGTGCTGCTAAAGTGTCTGAGGCCAGATCAAGCTCAACAAGTGATCAAAGAGTTACACGAAGGGATATGCTCATCACATCAAGGTGCGTTTACTCTAAGTAGAAATGCTATCTTGCAAGGGTACTTTTGGCCAACCATGATAAAGGACTACGCAGACTTCGCACAAAAATGTGAGGTCTGCCAGAAGTTCCAAACAAACCCAGGCAGGCCTGCTACCATGTATATCCCCATCAGCATGACAACCCCTTCTCAAGGTGGGGAATAGATATCATGGGTCCCCTCCCATAGGGCTCAGGAGGTCGGAAATTCGTAATAGTTGCGGTTGATTACTTCACTAAATGGGTTGAGGCCGAGCCAATGGCCACAATCACTGCTGAGCAGTGCAAAAGGTTCGTTCGGAGAAACATATTTTGCCGATTTGGCGTTCCCATGCAAATCATTACTGATAACAGGAAGCAGTTTGATTCCGAGCCCTTTAAAGAATTTTGTGGGAAATGGGGAGATAAGGCAAGCTGGGCGTCCGTTGCTTATCCTCAGTGCAACGTGCAAGTCGAAAATGTGAACAGGACGACTGTGGATGGCCTCAAGAAGAAACTGGAATCTATGGGAATGACCTGGGTAAACGAGCTCAACAATATCCTTTGGGCCTACCGCATGAGGAAGGCAACTGGTGAAACCCCCTTCGCTCTAACTTACGGTTTGAAGCCCGAGCTTCATTGGAAGCATTAATTCCAAGTAGGAGGGTGGAGGATTATGACCCTCAGGACAATGAGGAGATGCTAAGGGCGGAACTTCATCTAATTGAAGAAAAAAGAGATAGGGCTTTCATCAGGGCCGAAAATTATAGGCGACAAGTACAAGAATACCATGACGCCAGGGCCTGACCGAGACAATTCAAGATCGGGGATTGGGTCCTAAGGAGGAGGTTTACTAGCAAGCCTCTGGAGGGCAGAAAGTTTGCCAAGAATTGGGAAGGGCCCTACAAGATCAAGGGGATAGTTGGGCCCGAAACCTATAAACTGTGTACTCCTAAAAGGAAACTGGTAGACAGAGTGTGAAATTCTGCGCACCTATTGAAATTCTACCAGTAAGTGTGTAATTTCTTTTCGGCACGAGTTTAATAAAAGTTTCGTTTTCTTTCACAAAATGTCCTTTATACATAACTTGCGAAGGTTTCTTAACCGCCAAAAAAAAGTAAAGGCCATGTCTATTTGGTACTCGAAAAAGACAAAGTATAAATTCCAAACTCATCTAAATTCCAAAAGCATAACCTAGTCTTCCTAAAGGCAAGAGCGGGAATAAAACAACCTTTCTTAAGGTTAAACAGCCTTACAAACAAAATCAAATTTCCTTAAACAGGAAAAGACAACCTTTCTCAAGCTTAAGACTGATTTTACAAGGCTAAAGATGAAATTGAAGGAATTAACTTTGCACCAGAGAGGCTCACAAGTATCGCCAATTAAGAGGCTAATCACCAAGGTCAAAGTAACCTGAAGTGAAGCCCACCCAATATGGCTCAATTACTAAGAGCCTAAGGGTCTAAAATTGGTAACGTCATCCTTAACAAAGGAGAGACGACCTTGACCGGAAATTCAAGGCAAAATAACTAAGGACAAGTGATTGAAAACAGGCAACCAGGAAGGACTGGAGGCCATCCTGAAACATATAAGATACACAGGTTCAAAGAAAGAGGTCAACTCCCCAGAGGACAAAAGAATCCAAGGGAAGAAGCCAGCCTAAATAGGGCCGGAAAATTCAAACAACATTGAAGTGCCAAACAGATAAAATCATACAATCAGCAGAGACGATAGAAAGCGGTAATGTATATGAACGTGCAGAAATAAAAACAGAATGTAAAGGTGTTTGAGTTACAAGCCACCCCACGGGCGGAAAACAACTACAGGCACGCAGGCCTGGAAAAGATGTTTGAAGAAGTGTTTTTGAAAGTCAGATTCAATTACCGAGTTGGGCAGGAGGAACTTCTGAGGCTGGGGCGGTCAGGACTTGGCTCTCCTCGGCAGCCTCCGGATTCTTCATCAGCTCCGGAAGTCCCCAGGCTTGGGCAGAGAAGAACGAGTCTCTTTTCTGGAGGAGGTCATACAGGGACTTCTGCATCCCGTATTGTCCCAGCTGGAAGCATAGAGCCCCCTCCTCGTCCAACCTGGCCTCGCCTTTAGGTGTCTGGAGCCAGTTCTAAGCTATCTGCGCCCTGCGATTCAGAATGATCTGCTCCACCTCACCCAAGAAGCCTGCGCTCTCCCGTAAGGCCTGAACAGCGGCAGGACCAGCCTCCTCACCCTTCCTCCTCAGCTCCTCCTCCATGACCCGGTGCGCAGCCTCGATGTCACTCAGCCTTTTCTGCTGCATCTCGCCTCTCTGCACCGCCGCTTCCAACCTCATCTCGAGATCTGCAGTTTGCTCCTTGAGGTCCGATGTCTTGACCTGAGTGTCGTTTTGCCCTTCATCTAGGCGACGAGAACCAGAGGAAGCCAGGATGAAAGCCTGGAAACAATGAAAGTGGGACTATAAGAGGGAACGAGCCGGGAGCATTGAATTGATGGTGGAGAATGAGGGTCGGAACATATCTCAGATATGGAATGGATGGCACGATGGATAGCCGCCCGATGCGACAACTCCCTGATCTCTTCAGCACCAACGGGAGGAGTGACCGCCAGGCCCAGGGCCACATGGTTTACTGTATGGCGGAACAGAGAAGCAGAACCAGATTTCATAGAAAGGTGGACGGTGTGAACAGGTGCCGGGGCTCCCCCCGATTGCCACCTTCTTGAGACTGAGCATCCGAGTCGGAGTTCACGTCAACCACATCTTCAGTAGACTTCACAACAACTTTTCCCTTCTTCTTTGGCCCAGAGACAGGCTGGAGTGTCGGCCTCTTCCCATCCCCCTTACCAACTAGGGGTTGAAGGTCAACAACCGGCGTATTCAAGGTCCCAACACTGTCTCCGAGATTGGATCCCCCCGACTTCTCCGAGGCAGCCCCAATGGTTCCCCGGGTTTGGATTTTCCTAAGAGGGACCAAGGGGCCCGGGGTAGCACCATCCTTTGCAGCAAGCCGCTCCAACCGGGAGGCCATCTTATCACCCGCTATAACAAAACACAAGCGACGTCAGGAAAGGAAAACAGATGAAAAAGTAAAATAGACGTCAAACCAGGTGAAGCCGACCTGACAAAAATGTAAGCACTACCACCCCTTCCTCACCTACGTAGTGCCCCATCACGAAGGGTGCCCCATCAGCGATCATTCTGGCGGCCTCAGCATCCCCTTCCGACAAGAACAACATCACCCACTTCCGGATTAGTTCCCCCCACTTGTTCGTGAACTGGAGTTTGCCATTCGCGGGGTTAACCCAGGCCCATTTTTGCCTCCAACCCTTGAAAGAATCAGGGTAGGACTTGGCTTCAAATAAACGGTGGTCAGCCCGTTGGGAAATTGAAAGACAGCCTAGGGATTAAGAGGCACCGGATCTCATAGAGTGAAAGAATGAAGAAAAAGATCGATTGTCGGATGAATTTCCAAATGAAGGCATCGAGCGATGAACCCAGCGATAAACATGTGAGTAGTTGGGGAGAACTCACCCGGAATCACCCCGTAATAACCCATGACGCTTAAATGGGCATTATGCAGCGGGAAACAAAGCCCCACTTGCAAACTGGCTAAATGAACCCCGAAGTGGAGGGGAGAGGGGGGGATCTACGATGTTCTGTCCGGGAGAAGGGTGGGAACAAACGACACTGGGGCCCGCAAGGGCCAACGCCTCACTGAATTCGACATCAGATAGGGCGACGGTTGGGACTTGCCGGACATATTCGCAGGAAAGAAAGAAATGGGTCTCCCTCTCATCCGGATCCTCCGGTATTTGGGGTCGACTCAGGGTGGCCCCTTCATCAGGAAACACATGGTGCATTGGGACGGAACTTGAAGAAGACATCGGGAAGACTAACCTGATGAAAATTGAAGGTGGAGGGAAGGAGTTTCGCGGCTTAGGGTTCCTAACCAAGAAGACGAGGATCCGAGCAAGAATGAAAATTGCAGAAGAGTTTTATGAAGGACAACATGCGTTTAAATAACCAAGAAATTAGGGCTAAGGAACCGCTTGAAAACCACGATCATAGCACTCGAGTGCTGAAGATGGTAAGACGGATTGGAAGTTGTGTCGGGCTACAGGCCTGAATTAGGATGGGTGCATTTAATGCGAGCGGCGCTACAGTCCACCAAAAAGATTCGAAATCTGAAAGTTGAAAATTGATTACCCACTCCGTATACTCTCCTAAAATCCAGCCCCGGTGATTTTAGAGAGTAGGGGGGCTCATGATGGTGTCATGGACTCTAACCATGGCCCAATCGTGGAATTATAGATCAAGCCCATAACGGGATTAGCCCTCCACGTGATTAACCCTTCAACGGGATTAATGTTAATTAACCGTAGAGCCTAACTAGGAATCAAACCCACGACATGAACCCATAACCAGGCCAGGCTAGACAGTAGACCTCAAACCTGGGCGGAGTTCTAGTGAGGTCGGGATATTCCTAGGGCTTACGTGGCAGGCTATCATTCGTGCATAGCTATCTGGCAGCAGTCAGGAATAACGTGGACTTAAAGGAACAATCATTGCACAACGGCCAAGACGTTACAAGAGTTTTATTCGAACTAATATGTAATTAATAGCAATTATTGTAGCAGTTTCCTCTGACAATACTAGTTCTTGTAGTCTACAAAATACTTCATGTAATTCTCCTGTGAGGGGATCGAACTCCTGATAATAAAATACTGCCTTACGCTGCCATACTTTCATCTGCTTTCGTAGTGATGGAGTTTAATCCAACTACGAGAGCTAAATCTACTGAAATATCGAAATATGGCAGTGTAAGACAGTATTATTATTATTTGGAACAATGGTTTTTCGATACCCTCTCAGAGTATTTACAGGAAGTATTTATAGACTTTGGGAGTTAGTATTCTAGGAGGAAACTACTACATTAAATGTCATTAATTACGACGCATATATTAGTTCGAATAGAACTCATGTAGCGTCTCGATCATCATGCAATGATTACCTTCTTCAAGCCTATGCCTCCCTTTGAGTCATGTCTGCTGCCAAATAGCTAAGTTCCAATAATAGCCTGCCACGTAAACCCTAGGTATATCCTGGCCTCACTAGAACCCCGCCCAGGCTCGAGGTCTGCTGTCTAGCCCGGCCTGGCTGTGGATTCCCATCATGGGCTTGATCCCTAATCGGGCCTAGCGGCTTTTTTAATATGAACCCCATTCAGTACTTAATCCCATTTATAGGCTAATCCCGCAAAGGGCTGATCCCGTTATGGGTTGGACTACGTAATTGGGTCATGGTCAGAATCCATGGTACCATCACGAGCCCTCCTACTCTCTAAAATCAGCGGGGCTGGATTTTGGGAGAGTAAGTTGAGCGATTCCACCAGTTTCAAATCTCCCTCAGAGTTGTAGCACCCTGTAGCATTTAATGCAAACAGTGTGCGCCAGTCCTCACGACTTTCAACCCGCCGTCTAATCTTCGTACTCAAGTGCCTTGGAAACGGTTCCAAGGTGGTTCCAAGTCAGTTAAGGCGTTACCATAAAGGTCAGTTCCACCATCTTCGTCATTCGTCTGGCATTCGCATCTCTTTACTCCTTGTCCAAAAGTCTCACCATGTCTTCCTCTAACTTGGCTTCCTCTCATTCCGTTCCCTTAGCCCGCAGGGCTAGTCCCAATCAACGCAGGATCCCGGTGGATTCCCGGGGAAGGGAAACCCACTTCTTCTTTCCTGCTGAGATCGTCCGCGCGGTCTCGGAGGTCGCTATCACTGATGATGAGTTCAATACTGTTGTGGCCCTCGCCGGGCCCAGTGTTATTTGTACTCGCCCCACTCCAGGTCAAAATATCGTGGACTCACCATCCCCTTCTCATTTCGGGGTCCATCTGTCCAGTTTGGAGAGAGGGCTCAGGTTTCCTCTTCATCCGACCATGCCGCACATTTTACTCCATTTTGGCGTCATGCCTGGCCAGCTTACCCCCACCACGCATCTCTTCATTGTCGGGTTTATGGCCCGGTGTATTTCCCTCAGAATCAGGCCGAACATAATACGGTTTCTCCACTTCTTCCATGCAGCCCAGTCTGGCGCCGCCAAGGCCACTGGGTTCCTCGCGATTTCCCAGAGGCCTGGCGCTCCTCTGTTTGAGGCCAGATCTTCTCTAGGTCCTTTTGGGAGATGGGGTCAGAAATGGGTGTGGATGTCCCCATCAGATGGAAAACCGTCGTTTGAAAACAAGTGGGGGAGCTGATCCAGCGGTGGACTATGTCGATCTTGAATGAAGGAACCGAATATGCTGCCAACCTTATTGCTGATGGCTCTCCCTTCTTATTGGGCCACTACATTGGTGGTAACCGGGTGGTCATGCTTACGTTCTCCTCAGGTTGGCAAAACCCGACTCTACTTCTGGTTATTCCTCTTCTCTTTTGTTATTCAAAGTCAAATTTATTGTCTGTTCCTTTCCATTTCAGTGGACAGAAGGATATCTTTCGGGATGGAGCGGTTGGCGGCTAAGGCCGGGACGGTCCGGACCCAAGGCTCCGCGGAAGCTGCCTCTGGGGAGCATGAAGGGAATAGACAAGGGAACGGCGGTGTGACTCTTGCAACGCCGGCTGCAGACCTCCAGCTTCTTCTGACGAGAGAGGCTGGGAAGAAGCCGACACCCCACCCTGTTTCCTTGCCCGCGGGGAAAGGACCCCGAGCTTTGGAGAGCCTGTGTAAAGCTACTACAGAGGCGGATTCTGAAAGTCAGTCGCCTTAGGTGGCACTCGGGGGATGCCCCGACACCTGGTTGTAAGGCCCACTCACCCCTTCAACGAACATTATTTCCAGGCCTGCGTGCTTGTTGCTGTTTTCTGCCCTTGGGGCGGTGTATAATCGAATATCCTTACATCCTATTTTACTTCCGCACGTACATATTCATAACTGTTTTTGCTGCTTGTTTGACTTGACCTATGCAGTTTATAAATCCCAAGATGGCCCTCAGGCTTTCCCGACTTCTGTATTCAATCACTTCTGTCCTTAGCGTATTTTTGCCTTGAATTTCCGGTCAAGGTCATATTTCCTTTGTTAAGGATGACATTACCAATTTCAAACCCTCAAGCTCTTAATAGTTGAGCTAGATTGGGTGGGCTTCACTTTAGGTTACTTTGACCTTGGTGAGCAACCTTTTAATTGGCGAGGCTTGTGAGCCTCTCCGGTGCAAAGTTAATTCCTTTAATTTCATCTTTAGCCTTGTAAAATCAGTCTTAACCCTGAGAAAGGTTGTCTTTTCCTGTTTGAGGAAATTTGACTTCGTTTGTAAGGCTGTTTAACATTGAGAAATGTTGTTTTGTCCCTACTCTTGTCTTTAATAAGACTGAATTGAGCTTTTAGAACTTAGATGAGTTTGGAATTTATACTTTGTCTTTTTGAGAGTACCAATTAGGCGTAGCTTTCTTTTTTTTGGCTGGTTAAGAAACCTTCGCAAGTAATGCGTAAAGGACATTTGTGAATGAAAATGAAACTTTATTAAAACTCGACATGAAAGAAAATTACATGCTTACTGGTAGAATTTCAATAGATGCGCAGAATTACACACCTGGTTCACTAGTTTTCCTTTAGGAGTACACAGCTTATAGGTCCTGGGCCCAACTATCGCCTTGATTTTGTAGGGCCCTTCCCAATTTTTAGCAAACTTTCCACCCTCTAGAGGCTTACTGGCGGACCTCCTCCTTAGGACCAGATCCCCGACCCCAAATTGTCTTGGCCTGACCTAGGCATCATGGTATTCTTTTACTTGTCGCCTATAATTCTCAGTCCTGATGAAGGCCCTATCTCTTTTTTCCTCAATCAGATGAAGTTCTACCCTTAGCATCTCCTCTTTGTTTTTAGGGTCATAGTCCTCCACCCTTCTGCTTGGGAATAATGCTTCCGAGGGAGCTCGGGCTTCAAAGCCGTAAGTTAGAGCAAAGGGAGTCTCGTCAGTTGCCTTCCTTGGGGTCGTGCGGTAGGCCCAAAGGATATTGTTGAGTTCGTTTACCCTGGTCGTCCCCATGGATTCCAGCTTCTTCTTGAGGTCATCCATAATTGTTCTGTTCACATTTTCAACAGTGATGACTTGCATGGGAACGCCAAACCGGAAGAATATGTTCCTCCAAACGAACCTTTTACATTGCTCAGCGGTGATTGTGGCCATTGGCTCGGCCTAAACCCACTTGGTGAAGTAATCAACTGCAACTATCACGAACTTCCGACCTCCAGAACCCTGTGGGAGAGGTCCCACGAGATCTATTCCCCACATTGAGAAGGGGATGGCCGTGCTGATGGGGATATACATAGTAGCAGGCCTGCCCGGGTTTATTTGGAACCTTTGGCAGACCTCACATTTTCGTGCGAAGTCTGCGCAATCCCTTATCATGGTTGGCCAAAAGTACCCCTGCAAGATAGCCTTTCTACTTAAAGTAAACGCACCTGGATGTGATGAGCATATCCCTTCGTGTAACTCTTTGATCACTTGTCGAGCTTGGTCTGGCCTCAGACACTTTAGCAGCACTCCATTGTAACTTCTTTTGTAAAGCTTGCCACCCTGGATGACATAGTTGGGGGCCCGCCTTCTGACCACTCTTGCCTTGTCTTCTTCTGAGGGCATCGTTCCATCCTCGATGTATTCCATCAGGTCGTCAATCCAGCACCTTGAGGCCTGGTTGACTGGCCAGACCTCCTTGTCCTTGGTAACTTTGATGCTCGGCTTGCTCAGTTCATGCACTCGGGCTACGCGGGTGAGATGCTTAGGCGCGTCATTTGTTAGTTTTGACAGGATATCGGCCTCAACATTCTGATCTCGCGGGACACATAGTAGGTCGGACTCTTCAAATTCCTTTATAATTTCCAGGGCTGTGTCCCTGTATTTTTGCATTCGGGCTTCCTTGGCTTCATATTCTCCTCTAAGCTGTTTGATGACCAACTTGGAGTCGCTCTTGATCCTCAGTTTCTGGAGCTTAAAGTATCTCACTATCCTGAGGCCAGAGAGTAAGGTCTCGTTCTCAGCTTCGTTATTGGATAGGTTGAATGAATACCTGAGAGCATGGTAACTTTTGAAGCCTTCAGGGGTGATGAGGACCACCCCTCCTCCCATCCTCCGCAACCTTTGGATCCTGATGATGACCCATCAGTCATTAGGGTCCACCAATCTTCCTCTTCACGACGCTTTTCCTAAGCCACGTCCCTGGCAGTACATTCCACCAGGAAATCTGCCAAAGTCTGCCCTTTAATCGCGGTTCTAGGTTGGAAGCTCAACTAATGCTGGCTGATCAACAAGGACCATTTCACGATTCGCACAGTCTTGGCCGTTCTGAGCAGAGTCTCCACCCCTAGATCTGACAGGACCTTGATGGGGTGAGCCTGAAAGTAGTGGGTAAGTTTCTTGGCCGCGACATAGATCGCGAGGGCAGTCTTCTCCAGGGTTGGGCATCTGAGCTTGGTCTCGTGGAGTATCTTGCTGACATAATAAATCAGCCTCTGGGCCGTCCCTTCTTCTCTCACCAAAACGGAGCTGACTGCGCTCTGGGTCACCCCCAAATATAAAACAAGTGTCTCACCGGCCTTAGGTTTGCTGAGGAGCAGATCTGATTGCAGGTATCCCTTGAGATCTTCAACTGCAGCTTGGCACTTCTGGGTCCACGGGAATCCATTGCTCGTTTTCAAGACTTCAAAGAATGTCAGGGATTTATCGGCTGACCTGGATAAGAACATTCCTAGGGCTGCCAGCCTTCCCGTGAGGACTTAGACCTCTTTGACATTCCTTGGAGGCTCCATGTCCAGAATTGCCTTAACCTTTTCCGGGTTTGGTTCAATGTGGGGATGGACCCGGGCCGGTCTGGTTCTGGTTCCGGGCCGGGCTCGGACGGGCTTTTTTTTCAAACTGTTGGGCTCGAAACCGGGCCGGGTTGATACCGGGTCCGGGCCGGGCCCGGGTCAAGGTCAACTTTTTTTTTGCTTTCTAATTAACCCCCGACCCCCCCCCCCCTCACCCCCACCCCCCAAACCTCCCCAAAACACCCAGCCCTACACTAGGAAAAGAAAAAAAAATGAAAAAACAAAAAAAACTGGGCCCGAGCCCGACCCACCAAAATGGGCTATAAGCCCGGAACCGGCCAACCAGGCCTGGTCCGGTCCGGGCCCGCATAGTAGTGGTATAGTTCGGTTCCGGGCCGGTTCGGCCTGGCTTAGTCCATCCCTAGTTCAATGCCTCTGTGCGTCACCATAAAACCCCAAGAACTTTCCACCTTGGACCGCAAAGGTGCACTTCTTAGGATTGAGCTATAGATTTTCCTCCTTCATGATGCTGAACACTTCCCTAAGATCATCCGCGTGGTCGCCGGCATTTTGGCTCTTCACGATCATATCGTCAACGTAAGCTTCCATGTTTCTTCCTAGCACTGCTCAGAAAACCTTGGCTACCATCCGAGTATAAGTGGCCCTTGAGTTCCTCAATCCGAAAACCATCACCAACTAGCAAAAATCTCTTTCTGGGGTGATGAACGAGGTCTTTTCTGCATCATCCGGGTGCATAGAGATTTAATGGTATCCTCGAAAGGCATCCATGAAGGAAAGGAGCTCGCATCCTGCGGTTTGATCCACCAACTAATCTATGATGGGCAAGGGGAAAGGATCCATGGGACAAGCCTTGTTCAGGTCCGTATAGTCTACACACATTTTCCAGGTAGGTGGTTTAGGGACCAAAACTACATTGGCAAGCCATTCCGGGTATTGCACCTCCCTGATATGTTTGATGTCCAACAGCATGTTCACTTCCCCCTTAACAAATTCCTTTCTATCCAACGATAAGTACCTTCTCTTTTGATTGACTGATGTCACCCTTGGATCCACATTCAATCTGTGAACCGCTATGCTTGGGTTGAGCCCGGGCATATCCTCAGGCCCCAAGTGAAAACCACCTTGAACTCTATCAGAACCTGGACTATCTTTGCCCTTAGGTCGGTCGGGAGTCCTGTCCCAATCTTGACCCGACGCTCCGGCCAGAAGGGTTCAATTCCGACCTCCTCGAGCTCTGAGATGGGCTGGGCTCGAAGCTGCCCTTCCTCATATCTAGATAAGTCCTGCTCGATAGCGTGGATTTTTCCTCCGTGGGACTTGCAGGCCCTCACGTAACAGCTTCTGGCCGTCTTCTGGTCTCCTCTCACTGTTCCTATTCCTGCCGGGGTATGGAACTTCATGCACAGATGAGCCTGGGAAATAATGGCTCCCAAGTCTTCCAGTAGAGGCCGGCCCAGGATGGCCTTGTGCACACTAGGCAGCTGGACAATAACGAAATCCGTCGCGATCTCCCAGACACACGGGTCTGATCCAAGCTGGATCTTGAGGGTGATTGCTCCTTCTGGTTCAACCGTGTCTCCAGTGAAACCTGAAAGAGGGGTTCTTACCGGTTTGAGTGCTCCTTTATGGAGCCCGATCTCCACGAAAGTATCCATGTATAGAATGTTGACCAAGCTTCTGTTGTCCACGAGAACCCTATGGACGATTGCATCCATAACTCCCATATTTATTACCAGAGCATCTCTGTGTGGCGGGGGACACGGAGGAAGATCGTCGTCCGTGAAGGTGATGGATTCCCACTTCAGCTTTTCGCCAGCAGGAAGATGGTCGATTTTCCCGATGAATAATCAGCGATCCCACTCCCTTCTTTCCCCCACGTCGTCCCCTCCGACAGGTCCACCATAAATTTGGTGGACGTGCGGGTGTTCTTGTTGGCCTAGATCTCCTTCTTGGCCATTGTCCTCGAGTTGGGCTCCTACCTCCCTCTCCTAAGAGATTGAGGCCAGTCCGTCCGATCTTACTAGGGCTCGTTCCGGATCCACGTTGGGGGTTTCGCCGTCCGGTACCCGGCGTCTAGAATTGTGATGGTCGCACCGCCATGTGCCCGGAGTCCCAAACGCTGAGAGGATGATCCCCCAAGTTGCATTGGGTTGTCGCGTTATCATCGTGTCTTTGGAAATCACTTTGTCGAAACCTCGAATCTCCGTTCTCGCCCACGACCCGGTGGGGACGACTGTCGCCTTGACTGCTACCCATACGGTCGTGACTACTGGATTCAATCCCCATCTTCATAGACTCGGCTCTCAACGAGAGTACCAAATGATGGAGTTTAATCCAACTACGAGAGCTAAATCTACTGAAATATCGAAATATAGCAGCGTAAGGCAGTATTATTATTATTTGGAACAATAGGTTTTCGATCCCCTCTCAGGGTATTTGCAGGAAGTATTTATAAACTTTAGGAGTCAGTATTCTAGGAGGAAACTACTACATTAAATGCCATTAATTACGGCGCATATATTAGTTCGAATAGAACTCCTGTAGCGTCTCGATCATCATGCAATGATTACCTTCTTCAAGCCTACGTCTCCCTTTGAGTCCCGCCTGCCCCCAAATGGCTAGGTTCCAATAATAGTCTGCCACGTAAACCCTAGGAATATCCTGGCCTCATTAGAACCCTGCCCAGGCTCGAGGTCTGCTGTCCAGCCCGGCCTGGTTGTGGATTCCCATCATGGGTTTGATCCCTAATCGGGCCTAGCGACTTATTTAATGTGAACCCCATTCAGGACCTAATCCCATTTATAGGCTAATCCCGCTAAGAGCTGATCCCGTTGTGGGCTGGATTACGTAATTGGGCCATGGTCAGAATCCATGTTACCATCACGTAGATATAACTCTCGTAGTTGCATTAAAGTGCATCAAATAATATTAATAGTAATAATAAATTTGAATGTTAGATTTAAATTAGGGTTGTCAGGTCAATTCCCCTCATTAAAGCAATGCCAAACAAATGAGAAATCTTTGGTGGAGATTATATTTTTTATTGAAAAGGAATCTAAACCTCTAAAAGACCGCTGCATGAGGCTCAACATGTTGTGCCATATGGAGGGAACTGGGGAAGCAAGTGGTCTTTAGTGGCATTCAACGACCGACTCTATTAAGCTCATCAGCCTCCTTGTCCCCAAAGTTGAATGAAAGAGGGTTGGATTTTTCATCCCATGAATGGCTATTTCCACCTTTCATCCTCAAAATACAAGGGATGTCTGAGAAAAGTAGGACATGGTGAAATTTTCATTTATTCACCCCGTGGGTTGGAGATGGTCTAAGCGGAGATTAGTCATGGTTTGACAGGATTTTTACAGCAATGGCTGCAATGGAACGCCCAGGCTATCTGTAGAAATAACTCAAGAAAGTAAATTGTATTCTGTTTATTATGTTCTGTATGTTACAAGGAGAAGAATACATGATATATATAGCTAGAGAAACAATGAAATAAGGAAGGAATCCTCCTAATTAGGTTCCCTAATAAAGAAAAGATAATTGGGGATATTTAGAGATTCTGAGATCTCTAAGATATCTCCTCATAAATGCACAATCGAGTGAGTGATTATTGCAATATGTAATAATCTACACTCCCCCTCAAGCTGGGTGATGGATATCATCCATGCACAACTTGCTAGATAAGTCTTCAAACTGAATTCTGGGAAGTGCCTTGGTGAGTATATCAGCTATTTGCTGCCTGGTTGGAACATAACTAAGCTGGATATCCTTTGCTGCAATCTTCTCTGATAAGAATCTTCTATCTATCTCAATGTGTTTGGTCCTATCATGACGGACAAGATTCTTAGCAATACTGATAGTAGACTGGTTGTCACATGAGATATGGATGGAGCTTTCAAATGGAAGTTTAAGCTCATTCATCAATCTTCTTAACCATAATCCTTCACAGATTCCTTGTGCTAAAGCCCTGAGCTCAGACTCTGCACGACTTCTCGAAACCACCGATTGTTTCTTGCTCCTCCAGGTGACTAAGTTACCCCATACATAAGTACAGTAACCAGTAGTTGACCTTCTGTCTAAGAGGCTTCTGGCCCAGTCAGCATCAGTAAACACTTCAATCTTCCTTGTCCCTTGTTTCTGAAACAAGAATCCTTTTCCAGGAGTCATTTTCAGGTACCTTAGAATTCTGTAGACTGCAGTTAGGTGTTCCTCAGTTGGGTCATTCATGAATTGACTTACCACAGTTACTGAGAAAGCAATGTTTGGCCGTGTGTGAGATAGGTAGATTAGCTTCCCTACCAGCCTTTGGTATCTACCCTTATCAACGGGTGGACTTTCAGTCTCACTGCCTAACTTCTTTGATATACCCATGGGAGTGTCCATAGGCTTGCACCCAAGCATTCCAGTTTCACTCAGCAAGTCTAGGACATATTTCCTTTGTGAAATGAAAATGCCTTTCTTAGATCTTGCCACTTCCATTCCCAGGAAGTACTTTAACTCACCAAGCTCCTTGATCTCAAACTCTCTTGCTAGATGAGCCTTCAATCTGTCCAATTCAGCCTTATAATCCCTAATCATAATAATATCATCAACATATACTATAAGAATAGCCATTTTACCGGAGTTTGCTCTCTTTACAAATAGTGTATGGTCTGCCTGACATTGCATGAACCCTTGTTTAATAACTGATCTTGTGAACCTATCAAACCATGCTCTAGGAGACTGCTTTAGTCCATACAAGGACTTTTTCAGTCTACAAACCTGGCCAGATTGCACCAAGTCTTCCAACCCTGGTGGTACATCCATGAATACTTCCTCTTCCAGGTTTCCATTAAGAAAAGCATTCTTAACATCTAGTTGATGTAATGGCCAGTCTAGGTTCACTGCGAGTGATAACAATACTCTAATGGTGTTCAACTTTGCCACTGGTGCAAAGGTCTCTGAATAATCAATGCCATAAGCTTGGGTGAACCCCTTAGCAACCAGCCTTGCCTTAAGCCTTTCAATCTGTCCATCAGCCTGATATTTGACTGTAAATACCCACTTGCAGCCAACAGTTCTCTTCCCTGCTCGCAAATCTGTAAGCACCCAAGTTCCATTCTTTTTCAATGCTGCTAATTCATCATGGACAGCCTTCCTCCACCCTGGATGTTCAAGGGCTTCCTTGATGTTGTTAGGAACCCGAATACTATCAATCTTTGAAATAAAAGCTTGATAGTTTGCTGAAAGTTTCTTATAACAAACAAAATTATAGATAGGATGCTTGGTACACTCCCTCACTCCCTTTCTGATAGCAATAGGCAAGTCTTGTTCCTCCTCATCTCCTTCTATAGCCTCAACCTCTTTGTCATCAAGATTCAAATTTGAGTCAGATGATTGGGTGGTGTTAATTGGAGTGATGTGCTCTTCTTCTGGAACTCTGGTTCTAGGTTTCCGCTTATAGGTATTCTTGAAGAATGGGGAATTTTGATCTAGTGTAGGATTTTGGGGTGATGAGGTTGGTGGCTGAAATGGTGAGGTTGATGGAAAGATTGTATTGTCTGGAGGGCTTGATTCAGAGCTGTCTGGGAGTATGGGTTCAGTGTGGTTAGATTCAGATTCTTGGAGGTCTGGAATAGTGTCTGAAATAGGTGAATTAGGGTTCAAAGACTGGATTTCATTGCGGTTCTCCCCCTGAAATTCAGTTTTGGAATAGAAAGGCTAATTTTCAAAGAAGGTTACATCCATTGTGATGTAGACCTTTTTGGTGGTAGGAGAATAACATTTATATCCTTTCTGATTGGCAGCATATCCTATGAATATACAAGGTAAGGATTTGGGATCCAGTTTAGACCTAAGTGGGGAATGGTTGTGAACAAATGCTTTGCAACCAAAGACTTTGGGTGGAAGATTGGTAAGAGGGATGTGAGGATGTAGATAAGATAGGATTTGGTATGGGCTTTTAAATTGGTGAATTTTGGAGGGCATCCTATTTATCAGGTAAGTTGCAGTTAAGACAGCCTCTCCTCAGTAGTGTTTAGGAGTGTGAGTGGTGAACATAAGGGCTCTAGCAACTTCCAGTAAGTGTCTATTCTTCCTTTCTGCCACCCCATTCTATTGTGGGGTGTCAACACAGGAGCTAATGTGTATAATCCCCTTTTTGGACAGAAACTCTCCTAAGTTGGATGAGAAATATTCTTTGGCATTATCAGTTTTAAAAACTTGAATCTTGGTTTGAAACTGAGTTTTGATCATAGAATAGAATCTTTGAAAGATAATATTGACTTCTGACTTCTCTTTCATGAGGAAAACCCAGGTTAGGCGTGTATGATCATCAATAAATAGAACAAACCACCTTGAACCAGTGAGGTTTTTGACCTTGGATGGGCCCCAAACATCACTGTGGATGAGAGAAAAAGGTTTAGATGGTTTGTAAGGTAGACTGGGATAGTGACTTCTAGTATGTTTAGCAAGTTGACAAAATTCACAATCAAAGGTAGAACTTTTATTTATGAATAATGAAGGAAATATCTTTTCTAACTACAAGACATTAGGATGACCAAGACGATAATGCCATAACTGAATTTGAGTATCAAACTGACTCCTACTAAGACTCCCTAAGAACTTATGGTTGAATTGACTCTCACTGGAAGTTGTCTTGTTGGTGGAGTTTGGTGAATGTGGTGAATGTTCCAGAAGATGGAGTCCACCACTTTGCTTAGCACTGCCAATCATCCTCCCCGAATCCAAATCCTGAAATTCACACAATTGAGAAGAGAATTTAGTTAAGCAATGTGTATCATTGTTCAGTTTACTGACTGATAAGAGGTTGAACTTTAAATTTGGAACATATAACACATTGTTAAGCACTATCTTGTCAGAAATTTTGACTCTTCCAGTCGCTTTTATTGCTGAAGTAGTTCCATCAGCAATCTTCACAGTTACCTTATTCTTCATAGAGATCAATTCAGCAAAAAACTTACTGTCTCCAGTCATATGATCTGATGCCCCTGAATCAACAATCCAATAGGGCTGACTGTGTGCAACTAGGGTTGTTAAGGCATTACCTGTCTGAGCAGTAAGGGTAGTTGATGGTGTAGGCCCTTTGCTCTGACTTATTAGGTGTTGAAGAACCTCAATCTGCTCATTGGTAAATGCAGCAGAGTTTAAAGTGCCCATGTCTTCTTTATCTCCAGTAGCTACATAGGCTCCTCTCCCTTTGCTGGGTTTGAAATCTTTAGGTTTACCATGCAAATTCCAGCATGTTTCTTTGGTATGGCCTGGTTTCTTACGATGATCACACCATGGCCTCCTCTTTTTCTTGTTTTCATTCTGTCTGGAAGAGGTATATAGGGCTGATCCTTCAATGTTTTGTTGTTGACCTTGAGATTTTAGACCCATCATTACTGTTGAAATATAAACTAGAATAATATTGAAAAGTGGAGGAAAGATTTTCTGTGTATTTCATTAGTAGTGGAGGTCCCTATAAATATACATTACAAATAGAACATTCCTATATAAGATTCTATACAATAATAATATCTATGGTATATTCCTAATATATTCTATAGCATATTCTAAAGTATATTCTAATATACTTTCACACTCCCCCTCAAGTTGGAGCATAGATATTTATCATGCCCAACTTGTTACATAAATAACCAACTCGAATTCCATTTAGTGCTTTAGTGAACAAATCTCCAAGTTGTTCCCCGGTCTTCACATATCCTGTAGAGATCAATCCTTTTTGAATCTTCTCTCGAATAAAATGACAATCGACCTCAATATGTTTCGTTCTCTCATGAAACACTGGGTTGTTGGCAATGTGTATAGCAGCTTGGTTGTCACACCACAGTTTAGCAGGCATTGGTGTCTTCAATCCAATTTCACTCAATAAATGGTTTATCCAGATTATCTCACATGCCGATTGTGCCATAGCACGATATTCTGATTCGACACTAGATCGAGAAACCACATTCTGCTTCTTACTTTTCCAGGAGACAAGATTACCACTAACAAAGACGCAATAGCCAGATGTAGATCTTCTATCATCTTTAGATCCAGCCCAATCAGCATCTGCAAAGCATTCTATTCTCATGTGATCATGATTTTGATAAACAATACCTCGTCCTGGTGTCCCCTTCAAGTAACATAATATATGTTCTACAACATTCCAGTGATCAACTGTGGGAGATGCCATATACTGACTCACTACACTCACTGAGTATGCAATATCTGGACGGGTAACTGCGAGATAATTAAGTTTCCCAACCAATCTTCTATATCTCTCTGGATCTTCGAATGGCACACCTTCGTGAGTAAGTTGTACATTAGGAATCATAGGAGTATTGCTTGGCTTTGCCCCTAGTTTCCCTGTTTCAGCTAGCAAGTCAAGTACATATTTGCGTTGAGATAGAAATATGCCTTTCTTGCTTCGTGTTACCTCAATACCCAAGAAGTATTTCAATGAGCCTAGATCTTTCGTCTGGAATTGGCTATGAAGAAAATTCTTAAGAGTCAAAATACCTGCAATATCACTCCCTGTAATCACAATATCATCAACATACACCACAAGCAATGTGATACCTGCTTTCGTTCGTCTATAAAAGACAGAGTGGTCTGATTGACCTTTTATCATGCCAAATCATTCAATTGATTGACTGAATTTTCCAAACCATGCACGGGGAATTTGTTTCAAACAATAAAGAGATTTGCGAAGTCGACAAACTTTCCCATACTCCCCCTGAGCAACAAATCCCGGAGGTTGCTCAATATAAACTTCTTCCTGAAGGTCACCATGCAAGAATGCATTTTAATGTCCAATTGATGTAAGTGCCAATCATGAGTTGCAGCGAGAGAAATAAGTAACCTGACAAATGTTAATTTAGCAACAGGAGAAAAAGTGTCAGAATAATCAACACCATAGGTTTGAGCATAACCCTTTGCAACTAATCGAGCTTTCAACCGAGCAACAGATCCGTCTGGATTAACCTTAACAACAAAGACCCACTTGCATCCTATAGATTTCTTCCCTGTAGGCAAGTCAACCAAATCCCATGTACCATTAAGATCTAAAGCATTCATTTCCTCTACCATGGCATGACGCCATTCAAGATGAGACAAAGCTTCTTTAACAGATTTGGAAACAGAAATAGAATCGATGGAAGCAATAAAAGAAAATGAGGCAGGGGATAACTGACTATACGACACAAATGAAGAAATAGGATGAGTACAAGACCGTGTACCTTTACGTAATGCGATCGGAAGGTCAAGATCTGATGTAGAGACAAGATCTGAAGATGCATGTACCGGTTCAGGACATGAGATCAAGGACGGACCAATATCAGGATAAGTAATCACAGGTGTCACTGGTGGAGGGTGATATGGTGCTTTGTTTCGACGGGTGTAAACTAAATGTACTGGAGGTCTGGGGTCAGGAACATGAACATGTGGAATAACTACAGAAGGTGTAGATTCAGATATAGTGATAGAGTAAATGAGTATTTCATCATTGTCCCCATGAATATTTGTCTTGGATGATGAAAAAGGTGTATTTTCATGAAATGATGCATCAATGGAAACAAGATATCGACCTGTACTTGGACAGAAACATCTATACCCCTTCTGAACTCGAGAGTAACCCAAGAAAATACATTTTAATGATTTGGGGTCTAACTTTGTAAGATGAGGATTAACGTCTCTAACAAAGCAAATGCAACCAAATATTTTAGGTGGGATAGGAAAAAGCTCCTTATTTGGAAATAAGCAGTGATAAGGAGCTTTACCATTTAAAACAGAAGACGGCATACGGTTTATCAAAAAAACATGCGGTAGACACGGCATCCGCCCAAAACTGTTTAGGCACATTCATTTGGAATAGAAGAGTCCTTGCAGTTTCTAACAGATGTCGATTCTTTCTTTCAGCGACTCCATTTTGAGGAGGTGTGTCTACGCATGAAGTTTGATGAATAATGCCATTTTGAAGCATAAAAGATTTAAATGGAGCAGAGAGATATTCTTGGGCATTGTCTCCCCTCAACACACGAACAGGAACATTAAATTGAGTTTTAATTTTAGCACAAAATGCAGAAAAATGAGTAAATAACTCTGATCGATGTTTCATAAAGTATAACCATGTCATACGAGAATAATCGTCAACAAATGTAACAAAATATTTGAAACCAGATTTGGACACAACAGGACATGCCCCCCAAACATCAGTATGAACAAGATCAAACGGAGCGTTTGCTCGTTTATTAAGTCGAGGACTTAAACTAGTACGATGATGTTTTGCAAATTCACACGACTCACATTGTATAGATGACACCTTATTAAACTGAGGATATATTTGCTTCATTAGTGGGAGAGATGGATGTCCTAAACGGTAATGAGCTTCTAATAGATTTCCAACCCCAAGACAAGAGATACCTTTTGTGATTGACGTATCCAAAATATAAAGACCAACTGACTCATGTCCTTTACCAATAGTCTGCTTTGTCAACAGATCCTGAAACACACAATATCCGGGAAAAAATGTTACAGAACAATTAAGAGTACGTGTGATTTTACTGATGGAAAGCATATTAAATGCAAAATTAGGAAGACTCAAAACAGGTGATAATGGTAATGTAGAAGTTGGGACAACAGTACCGGATCCAAGAACAGGTGAGGTAGATCCATCAGCTAAAGTGACACTAGAAGTAGGTAAATATGAATGAAATGATGAGAATAGACTAGGATTACCAGTCATATGATCTGTGGCACCTGAGTCAATGACCCATTTCGAGGATGAGGAAACAAGACATGTGTTTGAAATACCTGAATTAGCAGCTACCGAAGTAGGGACAGATGAATGCTTTAGTGATTCTTTGTAGCAAATAAATTTGGCATACTCGTCTGAAGAAATAACAATAGTTCCATCGGAGGAATTGGTAGCGAAAGCAACATGAGCAAGCTGATCTCCTTGATTTTTGAATAGCAATTTTCTACATTCTTTGATCAAGTGTCCGGGCTTCTTGCAGTAATTGCATATTACTCCTCTATCAAATTTACCTATGCAAAACATAATTCCCCCTTCTTTTTTTTTTTGCTTTTTTTTGTGTTTTTGTTTTTTTTTTTTGAATTTTGTTTTTTTTTTGTTAACAAAACAAAATATTAAGTGAACTTACGGTCCTTTCTTCTTAGCACCAGAAACGCCAGAAACGCACAAGTAGCTTAGCAGTTCCAGACTTATCGTATGGCCTGTGTACGGCAGAAAGAAGGCTTCCAATATTGTAACGAAGTGTACCTGGATATCACCAGAGGGAACTCCGGCGAGTCTAGCGATGGTCTCCACTCGAAGCTCCGACCAGTAACACACCTTCACGCGCCGGCGCGTGAATAGATGCGAGAACTTCCGGCGGCGCGTGTAGCTGGACCTGCAGCTTTCGGTTTTCTGGTCGCCAGAGGAAGGCGCACCAGCGTAGGGTGGAGGTGAGATAGGCTCTGGACTAAGGTTCTGAAGTTGGTGTAGGCTGATGTTCTGTGAAAAGAGATGGGAGGTTCTGGGATTCCGAGCGTAAGGTTCTGAACAGAGAGATTCCGAACGAAATGAGAGAGAAAAAAAATGAAAATTAAACTGGAATAGAATAAAGTTTCTGCGATAGGAGGTTTTGGGTGTTCTGGGGAGAGGTTCTGGGACTCTCGGAGAACCTGTATGAAGCTATAATAATAACTCACAGAGAAGCTATAATTTCTGGACTAATGTTCTATGAAACTCTGATACCATGTTGAAAGATAAACTAGAATAATATTGAAAAGTGGAGGAAAGATTTTCTGTGTATTTCATTCGTTGTGGAAGTCCCTATAAATATACATTACAAATAGAATATTCCTATATAAGATTCTATACAATAATAATGTCTATGATATATTCCTAATATATTCTATAGCATATTCTAAAGTATATTCTAATATACTTTCACAATTACCTTCCTTCTGCTTTCTTCTCTTCTGACTTCTGAGAAGGCTTCTCTAAGGGTGAGTTTCTTTCCCATTATTCTGCCCCTAACCTCATCTAGACTCTTGTCCAAACCTGACCGGAATTTGAAGACTCTCTTCCTTTCACAGATCGCCTGATATAGCTTCTTATCCTTAGAACATGACCAACTGTATGTCTCAAACACATCAAGATGCTGCCAGAGTCTCACAAGGTTGTTGAAGTATTGAGTTACATTCAATTCTCCCTGCTGAAGGTTATGTAACATTGATTCAACCTCAAATAATTCAGAAGTGTTATCTGAAGTTGAATATGTTTCTTTCACAGCCTCCCAAATCTCTTGAGCTGTTTGTATACTAGAAAGTTTTCCCATATACTGGTTGTCATGGAATTGATGAGCCATGACATCACAGTATAGTTCTCCTTTTTCCACTTCTTGTAGCCTGGATCTCCTTGATCCGGAGCAGGTGCATCACCTGTCAAATAGTCCTCCTTGTCTTTTCCACACACATACATAAAAACTGACTGAGACCATTGTAGATAATTACTACCATTGAGTTTATGGCAAGTAATAATCGAATCTGATTGATTAGGAGTGATGATTGTGCTTCCATTGATACTCTGTTGCTGCCATCTCCAGTTGGGACACCCTCTGAATGTTCAGAGGTGACTGAGATAGATCCATCTCTCTCGGTGGTCATCCCATAGGATCAGAACTTGATCATTTTAGAGAATAACCACGCTCTGATACCATGTAGAAATAAATCAAGAAAGTAAACTGTATTCTGTTTATTATGTTCTGTATGTTACAAGGAGAAGAATACAGGATATATATAGCTAGAGAAACAATGAAATAAGGAAGGAATCCTCCTAATTAAGGTTCCCTAATAAAGAAAAGATAATTGGGGATATTTAGAGATTCTGAGATCTCTAAGATATCTCCTCATAAATGCACAATCGGGTGAGTGATTAGAACAATCTGTAATAATCTACACTATCTGTCAAGACTCAAATGCCTCCACACAACTCATCCCACTGTCTCAAAAGAATAATGTTTCACCCTGCACATAATATATTAAAGGTTGCATTCCATTTACATGTATAAACTGGAAATACATAAAATTTATTTCCGGTCATAATAAAATTGAATAAAAAATCTTAAAAGCTAAAAAGATGTGAGGACTAGAGATACGTGTCTTTTATTTATGCAGTAACAATTATATTGCTTTTAAAAACTACAATTGATCCTGCTAAAAATTAATGTATATATTCTGTTTTAAACTTGTCTATGTTTAAGACTCTTTATTTATATTTTAAGTTTTCAAAGTGTCAACAAAATTAATCATTAGGCCTAATTAATTGAACTTAAGAATAAAAAAGAAGCTTACTCACACTATATATAAAGAAAAAATTTTGGGCCTATTTTTTCTTCTATTTTTTCGGGCCTAGGGCGGTCAGGCCTCTTGCCCCCCACCCCTGAATACATTGCTGCATGTCAACCCAAAAAAAGTTTCAGTTTTCATGAAGTTGTGGAGTTGATTAAGTTGAAGAACATTCAATTACAAAATACCTTACCTGAGTAAACCTTGGTTTTATGACCTCAACTTCTTTTCACTTGTCCTACTCCAGAAGTAAGTCAACAAAGAAAAATGACGAGCTGTAATCCAAAGGTCTAAGTATCAGTTTACTTTCAGTTATGTTTAAAGAATATACATGATATGCAGGTGTAGCATTTGCACTCACACTTTTGAACAGCATTGTCAACTGCTGAGGTTTCATCTTGTGACATCAAATTCTTCAAAGTATAAACTGAAAGAAGAAATTTACAGATCAGCTTTTAAGATATTGTACGCACATGACCCCTTCTGCCCAATAAAGTAGCACAGTATCAACAAAATGCACACATACACTTTGAATTCCAAATAAATGTCAACATTTTGGATATAGATATCTTTGAACATAAAAATGTCCCCAAAAAGGAAACTGGGGAGCTTGTTCCATTGCATCTAGTTGCCATTCATTATTCTGGGTTGTGCTCAGTTACCAGAGTTCACAGTTAACACGAACTGAATAACGAAAAAGCATCTGGTCACACAGACTGACAGACATGTTATTGAGTATTTATTTGTTTTAGCTATCGTTTTTACTTTTTCCCTTTCGGTGAAAAAATTAAGATGATCAAATTCTGCTTCTGTTATAACAAAAAAAACTGCTTCTATTATAACAAAAAAGTTCTGCTCTGATGAAGATGGGATGGAAGAAAGCAGTGGGTCCGGATGGCATACCGATCGAGGCTTGAAGAAGTTTGGGAGAGAGAGGCATCGAGTGGTTAACAAGATTCTTCAACATGATTTGGAGAAACAACAAGATGCCAACGAGTTGGAGGAAGAGTACTCTTATCCCCTTATTTAAGAATAAAGGTGATGTACAAGAATGTGTCAACTATCGAGGGATTAAGCTTATGAGTCACACCATGAAACTTTGGGAGCAAGTGATTGAGCAAAGACTTCGAAGAACTGTGAAGATTTCAGAGAATCAATTCGGTTTTATGCCTGGTCGCTCAACAACTGAGGCAATTCACCTTCTTCGGCAACTTATGGAGAAGTATAGAGACGCTCATAAGGATCTGCATTTGATGTTCATTGACTTAGAAATGGCATATGATAGGGTACCTCGAGAAGTTCTTTGGTGGGCCTTAACTAGAAAAGGCATATCACTCAAGTATATCAGCATCATCATGGATATGTATGAGGATTGTACTACAAGTGTCCGTACTAGTGTAGGGAGGACTGAAGAGTTCCCTATTGTTATCGGAGTGCATCAAGGATCAGCTCTGAGCCCTTTCTTATTTGACATAGTCATGGATGAACTTACAAAGTCAATTCAAGACGATATACTGTGGTGCATGATGTTTGCCGACGATATTGTATTGATTGATGAGACGCAATCAGGTCTTAAAGCAAAGTTGGAAGTATGGCGACAAACATTGGAGAATAAGGGTTTCAAACTAAGTCGGAGCAAGACAGAGTACATGGAATGCAAGTTTAGTGGAGGTAGAAGCAGTGGTAATAGCGGAATTACTCTGGATGGTAAGGAGATACCAATCAGCGATATGTTCCGTTACTTGGGCTCCATAATTCAGAAGGACGGTGAGTTAGATGGAGATGTATCTCATAGAATAAGAACAGGGTGGATGAAGTGGAAGAGTGCGTCAGGATTTCTATGCGATCGAGGTATGCCGACTAGACTGAAGGGTAAATTTGATAGGACAACAATTAGGCCTGCATTACTGTATGGCGTCTGTGTTGGGCGGTGAAACAATGTCACATTCAAAAGATGAGTGTGGCAGAGATGTGCATGCTGCGTTGGATGTGTGGGCATACTAGGAAGGACAGCGTGAGGAATGAGACAATCAGACAAATGGTGGGAGTAACACCTATTGAAGACAAGATGCGGGAATCGCGCTTACGGTGGTTTGGTCATGTGCGTAGAAGACCGAGTGATGCACCTGCCAGACGAGTTGAGATGTGTGGAGAAGAGGCAGGGAATAGAGGAAGAGGAAGACCCAAACAGACGTGGGTTAGGGGAGTTCGAAGTGATATGCTTCTTTTGGGGTTGGATGAGGGCATGACTTTGGAGAGAGCTAAGTGGAGGGCAGGTATTCGAGTGAAGGAGTGATCTCGTATCATCTTTTCCCCTCATCTTTTTTCCTTGTTTTTATCCTTATATATATAAGCATTATTTGTATCCTTTGTATTTTATCATTTTTATGTATATTCATCTCTTTTTATATTATCTTTTTATCATTGCTCATCTTTTTTATCTTTATTTTCTTTCTTTTCCTTTTGGTGGTGATATCATGTATCGATTCATGTTAGCCGACCTCAATATCTTTTGGGACTAAGGCTTGGATGTTGTTGTTGTTATAACAAAAAAAAAAGTTGCTTCCGTTGTAACAAAAAAAAAAACTGCTTCTGTTATGAATCAATTTCCATGCCTCATTCTGCACTGATGCTTTAGTTCACACAGATACTTCTTTGCTCTTTAATGCTTCCAACAATGTAAGTAATTCTTTAAGTGCAATTAAAGCTAAAGCTTTTAATGCCTCCAAAATTAATTTTTTATATATGCATAAACCATAAGAAGGGGAGCTTTGGCACACCAGTTACGGTGTTGCTATGTGACTGAGAGGTCACGGGTTCAAGTCTTAAGAGCGGCCTCTTGTCAAAAATGACAAGGGAAGGCTTGCCCCATATACATCCTTGTAGTGGGAGCCTTCCACAGACCCTCGCCTTGCGGGGACGCCAATGTGCACCGAGCTGCCCTTTTATATGTATAAACCATAAATTATAAGAATCTCCCAACCATTTATTTGTTTTTGAAGGCCTGCTGATTTCCAGGAATAAGTCACTTCAACAGCCTTAGATAGTAATACAGCTATACAGGTATCCACATACGAACGTGATGGGTGCTTGTTTTCTCAGCCATTCTTTAAATCCAGAGCAGAAAAAGGAGGAGTTGATTTCAAACAAAGTTTTCATTTTCTTGATTCCTAGATGTAGAGATTATTCCCCTATACTTCTTATGGGCACTAATAAAATAGGATTTACCAGTACAACCTATAGTGTAACCTTCCGCTCGAGACTAGCATTGATAAATGAAATATAGCATTTTAGGTTACATTGATCGAGGATTACACTACAGAAGGAATTGTTGTGATATATACTCCTACCTACATGGGGTTAACGTTAATAAATGTCATAGTCGATCCTTACAAATGAAAAGAATGTGTAATATTTTACAGTGTAATGCTGCTTGTGATGTACCTATGAATGTTGTTGAGGTATGGACTATGGAGGGGACAGGATAAGCAACATGTCTTATAGAGGAAACAAACTGACTTTGGAATAGTTGACTGTAATGATCTGATGAATAGATTTTTATTCATGATTTGGCAGGTACTAATTAGTAGCTAGGAGAATTTAAATAAATCTACTACGTATTATTTTCTGTTGTGTGAATTTGCAAACTTCTCTTGAGAACCATAAATCACCTAAGAATATACTCCCTCCGTCCCTAAAAGGATTGCCAAGTTTGACCGGCACGTAAAATAATAAAGTAAAAACTGTGTGGTAGAGATTTGAGCAGAGGAGAGAGAAATAACATGAGCCACAAATTGATTGATTAAAAGGGAAAGTGGCAAAGTTTTTGGGATAACCAAAAAAGGAAAGTTGGCAAAGTTATAAGGGACGGAGGGAGTATTAGTATTTGGTCAACAATGTCATACTCACTGACACTCAAGTGTGCTAGAAATCATAAAGGGAACAGGTTCACTAGATTTTTTAGAGCAAAATGAACAATGTTTTAGTCAGTGTCACATTACCTTCACTTGATGAAGTTGTATTTGCTGCACGGCCATCCTGATGCTTTAGCTGATAAACACTTTTTTGGTCTGTTTCAAGATTTTTATCACATGCAGTGGGACAGTGTTTCTTCTTACCAAATTTCCATAGCCTCCAGAGGCCTCTTGGTGGCTCCTTAACTTGAGCTTTTGCTGAATCTTCCTGAATGGTATACTCCCCATCAGTTCTAGCACTTTCGACAAGTGATTTAATTGGTTTTGCTAATGCCAAGTCTGAGATTGCCAAAGAGGCCATATGAGCATAAGGAGCTTCATAAGGTTTTCCACCAGGGTCCACTTTTGCAACTTTAGGTGTCTCATGTGCACATTTTGCTCCTACCTAAACACAGAACAAGAAAAACCTTGAAGAGTTGGGTCATAAAAACCTTGATAACGAGTAACGACACATTGAGAACTAGTTCTGTTTGTCAATGCTCTTCTCTACAGTCAACATGCAGTGATTGAATCTTCCAAAGCAACAATGAAGTGAAAACCAGACGTAGAACTGCTATTGGGGCTATATTTTAGATTCATAAATGTTTTCTCCTCCCATATGTCATGTATCAAGTAGTCAAGTACATGAATTCACGCAGAGAAATAAATGAGTAAAACCCAGAAGTAGTACTATTATTGAGATCATTCTAAACTCATCAAGAAATTTCTTCCCCCATTGTTCACTAAACCATCCCAGGATAAGATGACAGGTTCTGTTGGATTCATCAGTGAATAAAATGTATAGACAAGTGAGACTAGCTTCCTTTAAATGAGTATATGTGTACTATATGTGAGAAAATTCCAAGTTCTAGCCTCAGCGATTAATTTTCCTTATAATACGACTGAAAACATAGATCCTACAGTTGATAAGTTTCAAGGGTTAATATGACAAGTTACTATAAAAACTGTGAATATCACCAGATCACTTAATGGAAACTCGATGAATTATATTTGTCCATTTATGTAGTTTAGTACTCTACACTTGCAAGTGCATAAATGCAATTCAGTACTAAGCAAGGATTAGTGTGCATACCCCTGCTAGGAACAGAGTACTTGTCTAAAAAGTAAAAGCGCATTTGTCAGCTTAAAGTAACCATTGTGAAAAGACATTTGAGAATTTAAGTTAACACCTTTGAGGTCAAAATTAATTAGATCATAAACTAAATATAGAGGATATCCTATAAAAACAATCAAAATGCTTATTGGAAAAACAATATATAATGAAAAACTTAATGTCATGATCTACTTTATTATGCCACCTTGAAAAGATTTTTTTAGTGATCTATGGTACATATAGTGCTGATATTCCACTTTCTAGTCCCAAACATTAACATGCATAAGGATAGTCCCTCAAAACTGATTTTAGAAGTCCAAAACTGATACTTGGTGGGTATAAAATTTGAATACCACAAGACTAAATCTGCAACCCCGTTCAATGAAAAACAAACATAGAATACCCAGGACTCATATCGTCATACGTCACACACACAGGCATTTATAGAAGAAATGAACTGATACCATTCCAGTTTCCATGCATTTCAAGTGATTCAAGTTTGCCACAAAATATTTAGAGCCAAAAAGCGTTGACTAGTTTAAGGACAATTCCCATAGCCAAATATATTTTACCAGGATTACCTCACATGAATTCAGTTGTCCCTGATCCAAGCCAGGAATAGGATCACTGACAAATCCCACAAAAGGTGAAGGAGGTGCATCAGTCGGCACTGCATGCTCAAATACTACTGAAAATTTCTCCCCTAAGTGGCCATGACTGTAACACTTTTGGCTAAGTACTCTACATTCCTCTCCTGATGCATGGGAAACAGGTAAGGATGAGCTTTCACACTCAAGCATTACTACGGTCTTCTCAACAATGCTTTCATCACCTGCACTGTCACATGGAGCTTTTTCACCACTCGCCAATGATTTCACATTTGCAGGATTTACTGGAGGTCCTGAAACATTCATATTATCTGAAAGCCCTTTCGGGGATCTGATCTTCAGTTCAGGAAGAGTTGCAGCTTGTGTTGTATCAAGGTCCATGATTTCTGATATTTTGGTGTTCTCAGGTTCTTTGGATTTCCTCAGTCTTATCACTGTTTCAGAACTTTGTGCCTTGACTGATGCAACAGGCCAATTTACAGTCTTCGGCTCAGATAATTTTCTAACCCTTGTCGTGGATGCTTTTGAATTTGGTGTCACACTATTACTGCTTTCCTTATTGGAATCAGACCATGATGATGCTGATTTTGTTAACCGGTTATTTTTTGACTGCCCATCACTAAATTTATGTGACTTAGAATCCTCCGGGG
Source organism: Cuscuta europaea (assembly GCA_945859875.1). NCBI lineage: Eukaryota > Viridiplantae > Streptophyta > Magnoliopsida > Solanales > Convolvulaceae > Cuscuta > Cuscuta europaea. The sequence continues at coordinate 6,845,600 of CAMAPE010000052.1, forward strand.
AAATAGTTGATACAAGAGGATTTCTTATTTTGGATCTCTGTAACGGTGATGATGATCCTGGTTCTAAATCATTGAACTTTGATCCTCTGATGGGGGATAGCAATGGGTTTATTGGCTGCTTTCTTCTCTGCGACAGTGGTACCAATAAATGGGCAGAACTGTAGCTGCCTCTTGCTGCAATTCTCTTGTGCCTTTCCAGTTTTAAAGCTTCTAAGCATTTAATATCTTCCTCTTCCTGAAAAAAAAACGGTACATCTTTGAACTTGTGGGGAAGATGTGTCATCAAAGAAGAATGGATAAAAATTGGAAGCATGCGGAAATAACGCCTGATCTATATATTGACTTGTGAGTTGAAAATATAATATATTGATCAACTGTTAAGTTTAAGCAGCAGAAGCCATATTATACATTAAGTATATGAAGGTTCAACTAATGTACCTTTTCTATTTTCATCTTCTGGAAATCTTCCTTAAAGGGTCTTAATCTCTCCGCATGAACTCGTGCATAATGTAAAGGACTTGTCATGGATAGCTTTCCTCCTCTTATGGGTCCTATAGTCTTTTTATTATCTAAATCAGCTTTTCCTATCTGGTCCTTGTCTATCTTCGTATTTACTTCTTTCACAATACTGGAGGCTTTCTTTTTTCCCTTTTCCTGCGAAACATTATCTTTAACATGAGATTGCATTTCATAGACCAAAGTGGGGTTGTACCTTCTGGGATTTTCTTCTGGCACACATTTATAAATTAGGTCTAGATTACTAGGCTTATAATTGATATGGCTTCTAACTCCATTTGAGATGCTTTCTGTGTTTCCAGTAGTTGTAGGAAGTTCGCAGTCACAATGAGTGGTAATTTCTGGTACAGCACCACTGAATAGCATTGACCTACCAGGTGCTATAAAAGATTCATCAGCCATATATTGTGTGGAAGTTTTATCCAGTTTATTAGTCACACTCTGAAGTCTCTTTTCAGTAAGTGTATTTATAGAATTTCTTGACCCTGAGAAGTGTTCCCAACCAGCCAACATAGAATCATGACTCACAGTTTCGGCATAGACCTTTCCCCCATTTGTCTCAGCATACTGAAGGTCAATTTGATCATCGTGTCCCAAGATGTTGCCGCACTCCCTGATAGAAAGTAAAACACCATCACTTGATCCACTGGGGATGCAGCAAGGCATGTCTATACTAACTCTGTGGATGACATTCTCCCTACTATCCTGCAAATCATCTGCACCTTTCCCACCAAGAGTTGTATGATCATCACCTGTAGGATCTTTCTGTATCTGTATACCTTTTCCCTTTGCAGACATGCAGCCCTTTTCAGTATAATTATCTTCACTTGATTCTCTAAATAATATGTTTTGAAATGCTAGCCAGTATCCACCATCAATTTCAGGTTTATGAACTTCCCTTTCATCATATGAATTTGGATTGCTAACTTTTGATTTAGTTGACCGAGAAGCTTCAATCTTTACTTCATTGTTGCTACATTTCGTATCTGTCAATGGTATTTTTGGTCCATTTCTCTGCATGACACCCACTTGAGCGTCTTCCACACCGTAAGGAGGATAAAGAGGGTTATTCTGTAAATAAGTGTGATAATATGGCAGTCGTTGGACATAGTATGGTTGCAAAGGAGGTGGGGCAGAGGACTGAGAATACATTGACCAGGTAGGAAGCTGGCCTTGAGGGTTTTCATGTTGACCTTTTGGCAGATGTGCATCCATAGGATGCCTTTGACCTGAATAGGTAAACACAAAAAAACTTGATAGGGTTTTTAAAGTTGTCACTTCTTTGATGAGCACATTCAAGTTGGTATACCTTATTTCCTATTATTTTTATTTCATTGCTTTTCGTTATTCTTTTATTTTTAATACCCCTTCCACTTGAGGAAAGAAGACGATGATTTCTTCATGTCCCTGTCATAACAGGTCCTCTTAGATATTCAATAAAAAGATGCAATGGATTATTTCAAAAAAGGAGTTGTAGAGAGCTTGGAAATAAGATGTTGATTTCTTTGGATTGCTTGTGCATCCAAAGGATCGTGTTGCCAGTTTCAACAATTTGATGCGTGGAAAAAATAACAAGTAATTTATGGTCAGCATGTAAGCCATTTTAATATTTTGCAACATAAATGTCATAGAGTATATTTTTATCTTCAGATGTCATTAACACATGATTTCTTAGAAATGCCTTCTTTGGGTGCACTTTAATTGGCACTACATATATTGGCAGCTAAGAACCATGTTAATATCTTTTACTTATACCCCCACATGCACTTGTAGACTTGCAGTTAGTGGGGGCAAAATATCCAGCATATAACCAGAGATGCTCAAGAAAAATTACAGATTCACCAAGAGGGGTCAAATGACTTTGCTTTCTTACCTGCAATGCATTCTGTGCTTAGCTTCTCATTACTGTATGAAGCCTTCTTGTCAAATAAATCTGTTTGGCCTGCCACTACTTCTGCTTCTCTGGTTTCAAGGTGTTGTCCAAACCCGTGTTTTTTCTTCCAGAGTTCCATGAATCTGAAGCAGGCATCCCTGAAACACAATTCTCATATAAATTAAAATGAGAAAGAAAGAAACTTGAGTGAGACAGGCCGAGTGAACTAGAAAGGTAAGATGAGAAATCAGAAAACTCATTTCTCCATCTTGTTCAAGTGATAATCATGTTCTTCTTTTTCTGCCATTCAACACAAATATGAGTTTTTGAAAATTATTACCTCAAGCGTGAAGCTCCAAAGCATTTACCAAATGATAGAAGGAAAGGCATGTCATCAAAATGAAAACCAGCAGCTGCAGCACGTTCAAAGGCCATGCACTGTTCTTTTTCCAGCACGGATTTGCGAGTCTGTAAGATTTTCAATATCTGTACTCTAACAGACATGCCATTAAGAAATTAGAGCTCTTGATAGTAAATATATCATATTTCGTGTTAGAAGAACCTCAAAAGCGGGCGAGTATACTACAATTATTTTTTGGATACTTATTCCCAAGGTAAAGAAAATAGTCTATTCCACAAAATTATACTCTAAAACATATAAGACGAAAAAACCAAAGAATAAGCCAATTTCATTGGGTTCTAATTCGTCCTCTGTCTCACCCATTTTCTTTTGTCTGTCGCCCATCACCACACCTTTTCTATGTTCAGCTCTGCCACGGTGCCACCTTATGCATGAGTAGTTTCTCTCAGAAGTTCAGACCAATCTCAAAGAAGTAGGTAGGTATGATAATATGATTTGTGTTCTTGTTCCAATGTTGCTTAATTAAATTAATTATTCACATGTTTGGGCACTTGTTATGTATGATCCCTGCTTTCCACCCCACCACAACCAAGCTTTCTGTGTTCGCTTTTGGATAAACATATACTTGGATATGCACACATAGAGAATAGGAATACAATAACGAAGAGAAAACAGAAAATAGGGGTGAATCTCATGCCAAACGATCTCAGACCAATGAGATTAGATGAAAATACAATATACATTTACCTAAATCTAAATAAAACCCATATATCATGCCAATTAATGGCATTGAGCAGTCCAAAATCATTGATTTCTCCCTATGTGTCCAGTGTTGGGGTGAGGAATGTGGTCTACAATATCTGCCCTTCTGTTGAATGTATTGATGGTAAAAATCTAATTATCATCCAAAAGTCAAGTCCATTAAAGTTTAAGCCTAAATAAAGGAATATTAGATGGACTAATATTGTAAGAAGAAAATTACATATGAAGCTGGAATCAGATTCCGGCAACGGAAGAAAAACAGTGACATTTCCGTTCTACATGTAATCACAACCGAAGGCACTATAGCCATTGTACTACAAACACAGTTAATTGCAATTTACAACAGTCCTGATTCAGTCTCCTTTCTCGGGTATAGACTATTACACCAACCAAATCTACAGCATGCCAATTTGTTAAGCACTATCAAGTTATCTTATTTACAGGTAAGAGAAAATAAATTGCTATAACCAATTTCACAAATCCAAGGAACAATGTAAAACTCAAGCAATAAATGAATCAGGAGAAGATAGATATACCTGGAGTTCCCATCTTGTGAAAATGAACCACTTGCTTGTGGTAAATGCTCCTCAGGCTGTATAAAAAATAGAAAATAAAGACCAAATGAGTATATTAGAAAAGTGGAAAACACATACACCATAAAGAGGGCATATAAGCCAATACTTACCTGGTAAAGGACAACAGCTTTATTACCATTAGAAACTACTGTGGATTTGCTACCTGTCAATAGTTTTGGGTGTCAGAAGGTTTTACTGAGTACTATTGGCCAGAAGCAGCCAACAATCTAAATGGATTGAGTGGACAAAGGCATTGGCATTCTAAATGAACATAAGAAACAACAGTCTAACTGGATTGCACTAATAATGAAACAACAACAACAACAACAACAAAAACATCCTAAAGATCATGAAACGGGAATATGAAATTGAACCAGATATAAGACAGAAAGTGTTAAGTACATACTGCCATACTGGACTCAAGAAGGCTATAATTAGATTACAGCTCACTTTCTACAGTAGAGAAACAAGGAAATCCTACTATAAACTACCTTATACTAAAGTTAAGAATTTATTTGTTTCTCATGGATTACCAGCACAGTCTCTGAATGCCTTTGTTTGCTGATCCTCAACCTGTCAAAGAAACAATATATATGAGTCGAGTTATACACTGTAACCTGGATAAGAGTTAACAATCTGACTTTAAATACTTACAAGGCAATGTTGAATGTCATTTTTCCCTTGAATGGCAATTGTTTCCTCAATCTGTATGATCTCAGATTCTATAATGTACACTCTTTCTAGGATATCTGGGGTGTTCACAAAACGCACAAACCTATACAGTGCGACAAATGTCAAGCCCAAATAGTCAATAATTCTGAAAATATTCACCAACCGCATTGATTATGCTGTGACAGTGATAAGAAATGCAGTTATCACAACAATGTCATGATAAATGAGTATTAACTTTAAAGTGAGCTACATGAGATTTGTAAAAGTACTCCCTTCTGGAATTGTTTTTTGCAATTAATCTGGAACATCCAAATTCCCAAAAAGGGAATGCATGTCATCCATAAAGCAAAAGCATAACCATATACAGTACTTGGTGCCAGTTAATGGAATTTATTTATCTGAAACCATATGCACCGATCACAGCTTTGCATTGTGACTTTGACATTGTGCAATCTCATTATTTGAAACATACAGCAGACACAAAATGGAACATTTAACCCAGTAAAGCAGCAGATGTGCAATGCTTGTAATACTTACCCTTTGAAAGAATACACATGCTTTGAAGACAGATAATACTGGAATGCACTACTAATTACCCTATCTCCCGGGGTGTTAATGAACATCAATAACCAGAAAAAGCTTATGCACCTAACGGCCTAATACCTATATAAAACCACCACATCTACATACAAACCTTTCCACAGTGCCCTTTGTAAACCATGATATAATACTCTGAGACTGTGGTGGCTCAAGAATAATTGAGTAACCACCCTTTGCAATTTTTTCCTGAGCAGACTTCATGTGAGCAAGAAAAGGATTTAACAGGCCCGAAGCAATCTTCTCTTTCTTCCCATTTGCTATGATAATCAAATCACATCTGACATTAAGAAGAAGTAAAACATTCTTCAGTAATTAGATCAACCCAGCAATTGATCTGTCTGAGCTTTTTTACAGCCAAAATCTATTATCATCAGAGTTTGTGCAAAGCAGCCAAAATCCATAAACATTTTTACTACACCCCCCACTGAACAGTGGCATGCATGTCCATAATAAAATAAGACCATCGACATTCATAGAACTTCGGGAGTAGAGGGTAGAGCAGAAAAGTAGCTAAAGATTCAAAGAAACAAAACAAATTACCATTTTCGCAGGCAATCAGCAAATTTACCTTGTCCGAGTAGGAGTTAAACGGAAAAGTACTGAATCCAGCTGAGTGCTCGCTTTCATTGTTGAGTGAAGCTGGTGATCCGAGTTGAATTACGTCAGCACCTCTTCAATGCGGACGCACAGCCTATAGAGGACTGAGCTTGCAAATCTTCGAGAGATGATTTAAACACGCCAGCTTAACTGAGTAATGTACGATACCACTCACTCAGATTCCTGGTTGTGATATATTATTATAAAAATTTGGAAGCAAATGCTCGTTTGAGTTAGTTCAGATGTAACAAAGCACAGAGATGTACAAAATGCTCATACGGCGGCAGTGAGAAAGTGAATTAGCTTTCACTGAATTTTAGAAAGAGAAGTAGGTGACTCGGCGGAGAATTATATGTACGAGGGGAGAGAGAGAGTGGAAGAGGGACAGTGATACAAGCCCCGGTCAGAAGTCTGAAGAATAGCCGTTGAATTCAGAAAAGAGGTGAAAATGCGTAGTAACAAAAAGCTTTCACTCAAGTTATTTATGGGAAAAAAACTTGAGTTTTGCTAGAAGTACCTCAAAATGTACCCCATTTTTACCCCAACCCCTAATTTGTGGCCATAAATGGACCAATTCATTTAAGTGTTGCCCCACTTAAATGAATTGCCTCATTTATGGCCACACATTAGGGGGTGGGGGTAAAAATGGGGTACATTTTGGGGTACCTTTAGCATTTGTGAAAAAACTTTTAACCTGTGAGAAGGGAGAACACTGCTGTACTCCCTCCTTCCCTTAAAATATGTCCAATTTTTTATTATCACGGAATTAATAAAGTAAAATCTGATTGAGATATCCTACTTCCTACTATATACAAAAGGAGGTGGAAAGTTTGCTTATTTTCCGCCTAAAGATACGGGTCAAAAAATGGGTCGGGTCAGGTGGGCTATGAGCTCATTCATCTGTTCCATCGAATGCATTGGGTAATGTACAAGCACTTTTGCTGTGTTGCGTGTTTGAAGCTTTTAAGCAACAGTTAAACAAGTGAACAATACGGAGCACTCTGTATTACGCATCGGGTGACGAGAAAGGTGTTGGTTGCCACTCTTTTCTGCTTTCCATTAGAGTCTATTCTAAATCTGGATTCAAATATTCTCGACACATATTTGGCCGTCAATCGATAGAAAGCACTCCATTAGTCCATTATAGTCGATTCTAAATTTGCATCCGGTGGAGTCGGGTTGGGTTCTCTGGGCTGAAACCATACCAGAAGCAAAAATGTTCCGTAGTTAATATACTTCGTATTTACGCCTGAGAATATCGACGATTTCATATACAATCGGCGGAGCAATGCAAAATGTCACAGGAGCTTACGACAGCTAGCAGGAACTTCAGCTATTCTTCTGAATTCCAGACGGCGACTTGGCGTGGATGAGGTAAAACATCGGACGATCAACTGCTAGAAGTGTCGCATCCTCTATAGCGACCTCAATGGAGGGTCATAGACCTCGATCGACCTTTGAGTCAGCAAGACGGTGGCAACCAAGGAGGTGGAGGAGGCCGACGATGCGAGTGGCAGACTGGCGGCTTCTGTTTATCTAATATCTAGCTCTGCAACTTGCGAGCTTTAGGAAGAAGACGATGATAAGATTTCTTCCAGGGGCTTCTGGTGTCAACATACGGCCAACTTATTTTTACTTCACATTGAATTGGGAATCTCTTATTTTACTGCACAGGTAAAATAAGGTCTAATTATTGTGAGCAAGAGTATTTTTTTCATACCTTCTCTTGCGGCAACATACTGCTCTATCTATATGGTCATTCTTCCGGTAAGCTCTAATTTTTACTTCACATTGAATGATTGAATTGGGAATCTCTTATTTGTTTATGTGTAATTAAGATTTATCTGATTGTTTTTATGATTTGTTTATGTTTAATTGCATTGATTCACTCCAAGAAGGCTACAACAGAAGATGCCATATTTTGAGAATTGTAAACTACCATAATCTAATATCTACTAGACGAGTTCAGATCAGATTAGATCACACATGTAGAATTTAGTCAAATTAAAAACATTGGATTTATTTGCATACATATTTTTTTATAGTTGTAATATGTTGATCATGTTGTAGTTATTTAAACACAAGATTATCAGCCTTTAGATAATCATTTATCTATATATATAAAATGTCATTGGGAGTTCTACATGTCAGAACTAATTATGTTCTAATTGTTTTTCCACTGCTGAAAGTGTATTTTAACTTTCAGCTTTACTCCATAGATGTGTAATGTGCAGGGACTGCAAGTCTTGGACCATGTAATAGCTAACGCCAAGAAAAACGAGATTATGTTGATACTTTGTTTGGTAATAATCTCAAGGCATACAGTGGGAAGACTCTGTATGTTAAATAGGCATGGGAAGAAGGTCTTGATTTAAGCTCTTCCGGTGATTCATTCTTTTACGATCCAATCATCCATGAATACTTCAAGAACTAAGTCAAGGTAAAGTCTTTTTCAGTAATTCAACCTCTCTTTGTGATATATATATATATATATATATATATATATATATATATATATATAGCATCATTAATGCGTTATTATAAAGATGGATGTCAACTGCTGACCGTCAAGCCCTTCTTAGAATGCTATTCAGTAGGATTCATAATTGGGTTGAAGTCGCCCAACTGGGACATAATGAAGATGGTTCAAACTACAATAAAAAATCGAATCCAACCACTCGCTGGTCTAACCCAAGACCTTAAAAACTCATCTGGTTTGTCTTTAGCGTTAAAAAAAATCTTGAACTCATAAAAGATTATTGCTCTATAATGTCATTGTTGTACATATATCAATGTTTTCAATCTTCTGTTCGCAGAGTGCTTACTAGGAAAAACCAGTTACCGGAATTGAGTACAGAGATGATACAACCGTCTTTGCGTGGGAATTAATTAATGAACATAACCTAGGTGCATGACTTGGTGACACCCTTCAAGTAAGTTAGTTTTGATCTCTTTATTAATGTACATTAAATGTACCACAAATAATACATTATGTTTTTTCCTATAATTATACTAAATAGAATTGATGAGCAAAAAAATATAACTACATTGTCACCATTGCAATCACTGCTAAAATACCACCATGATACCATCGTCATATAGTCATTGTGATAATGTTACTATGGCCACAACATATTAAAATAGGAGTAAATTATCACAATGACTATATGACGATGATTTCTGTGTTATAATCCCTAAAATAGGAGTAAATTAATGTTATCCTGATATTGACCCCTAATGCGTTAACAAAACAACAATGAAAGAAGACAGATTGGAAAAACAACTGCACATATGCTTTATCCAAAAAAAAAATTTCTAACTTCTCATCCAAGCTTAAGTAATTGACTTGAATTCCTGAATATGTTACACTTGCTGCCTGATTGCCTCTATTAACCCTTTCAGAACCAAACTGGCTTAGAATCGATTAGCATTTCCTATAAATGAATGACACAACGAGGAATAATCAGTTTTAGTTAAGACATGATAAAATCTACTCTTAATTTGATTAGAAAGTATATCAACGGGGTAGACTTTAGTTAAGGTGGGATTAAATAAACATCAATCCACAGGTAAGCGTAGAACGTCAAACAGTTTACCAATTTCATGGAACCTCCCACCTTCTTAAGATTGGCAACTTAGGCCCACTTCCCTACAAAGAAATAATCAACTTGTGATATTTTCAATAACTAATAGTATTGATGCGCTCCAAATTTATTATATGTCATTTCTTTATAGTTGGTATTTATGAAAATCACTATACTCACTTAAGTATATTCGGTATCCTACCTTATGTATAATAAAATCATTGATGTATATCTTCACAATTTTATTTACGTTTTTTTATTGATTGTTATATAGGAAAAGTACAAAAAAATGTACATGTGATTAGAACTGGTCTTCCTTCCTAACGATGTCTTTCTTTGCTTCTTCATCTGGTGTTGAGAAGATTTTGGGAAAAGCTATACCTTTCGCGGCTCTTCACGGTAAGGTCGGTATAATCTAACTTTTGAATTAGCTTTTTATTAATCGAATCTTTTTTTGTAATCCCTTCTTTAAATTAGTCAACCGATTTCCAGGTTTGATGAGGGTGATTTTAGGACCATCTAAGGTTTTCAAATTCTTGGGTATTGACTGAGATATTTTATGTTTTTTAAATATAGGGTATTCAATTTGGACATTTCTAGAATTTAAATTATTGATAACACATTACCACACATTACCTTAAATTATATTGCCATTTTGAAGTGTAAAAGGCATAAGTTGTTGATTTTTTCGTTCTTATCTCGATCAGTACAAGAGACCACGTGACACATAGGTGCACATATTTTGACTAATTTTAAGGGCATTTAAGGGTAGAGTGAGAGCATAATTACAGATTTACTTGAAATTAATTAAATTCAGCATTTAATTTTTGTTTCTCCCTTTCTCATATATATGGACTATGCATCAAAGGAAATCATTAGAAGAGAAAGGACTATGAGAAGTACTGATTTTTCACAATTGTGTTTGCAATTATTGATGGGGGACTTCGTTACAATGATATTATGAAATTATGGGAAGTCAAAAGTGAGATCGCAAGGTGTGGAAAAAAATCACACTATGCAACTCGGGTGGTGATTGATAATGGAGAAGGTGGTATTTGGATTAAGAAATAGATTTAGCATTGCTAAAAACAATACTTAATAAATATATAGTTACTTAAGACAATATCACATTATCACTTACTACCTACGTTCCGAAAAGGTTTGTCATATTGACTTTTCTTGGTCAATGATAGAAAACTTTGGACAATAATTTCATTATTATGTTTTTATATAATTTATAAGTTTTATACTTTCATTACAATATTTTGATTAAGGGACATTTTGATATAATTTTCATATTCTAAATAATTTCGTATTAAACAATATCATTAGTCAAAGTTGATTGTCATTGACCAAGAAAAATCAATTTGGCGAACATTTTCGGTACGGAGGGAGTATATTATTAACTCTTACACATTCATTATTCTTTCATATTGTGTCATATAATAATATTGGATCATAACTTCTTATTTTATATTTCATCTATACCTTTTTGATACATTTACACATTAACAAATAATGTTAACAAATCATATGATATGTTCCCTAATTATTATCTAATTTTTGTTCCGTGCATCGCACGGGTGAAAATCTAGTTACGTGCAAAAGAGAGAGAATTAATTGGTATCACAATTTTTTTACTTAAAAGGGAAAGTGACAAAGTTAATAGATGATTGGGATAAACAAAAAGAAAAGTTGACAAAATTTCAAGGGATGGATCGGAATACATAGAATAAGATACTCCGTATAATCAATCATCCATAGAATAACTTTAAGTATTAAATTTAGCAATTTAAAAATCACATAATGGAATGTGACGTTATAATTGAACATATAAGTAAAGTTGTCAGTTGTCAAGGTTTCTAAATTATACTCTACAAAAATGCTAATTATTTTTCGATTCTTTTACTAGCTAGTATTAAATTTGTTCTTCTAATGATAGTGTGCATAATTAATTATAAAATGGGTGTTTGAAGGATTATTTTTCAAATCAAAATTTATGTATCACAAGGGGATTTTGACGCATTAAACTCGATGGAAAATGAAAATCAAGAATATTTGGAATGTAGTTGAAATAAAGTGACAGTAAATTTTAAAAATTAATTAGCTATCTGATTTTGATGATTAGTGCATATAGTTGTGTGACTTGGGACTCAGTTTTGATGGCGAATGGGTTCGCCAATAGGGTTTTGAAAGAAACAAACTTAATTAATAGTAATCAAATCACTGTTCAGTACATGAGTAATGAAATTAGGAGGATCTCCTATCCAAATCCGACAACCAGACATAGAACAGGCGACTTGAGCAAAGCCATGAGCCGCCCTGTTCGCAGATCGTCTAATAAAACAAAAGGAAATATCCATCATCCTTGAGCATAAATCTCTCACATCTTCTGCTATCACTCCTGCTGAAGAAATACAGGAGCCATTTTTAATCTCAGCAATGGCTCGAGCAGCATCCAATTCCACATCCACCCGCTCCCATCCTTGTTCCTTGACCCAGCTTAGTGCTTCCCTAATGCCCACCAGTTCAGCCTCCAATGGGGATAATTTCCCCCGCCATGACTTCGCAGCTCCCGCGACAAACACTCCTTCCTCGTTCCGAAGAATCCAACCCAGGCCACAATGATAGTCCCGCACTGCTGCATCCACATTAAGCTTGACTCGTCCCTGCAACGGTCTTCTCCAAAGTGAAGTGCATGTACTCCCTTGATTGGCTAGAGCTATAGCAGTTTGTTGAGCTTGTTCCCAACCTACAAAATAAGTTCTAGTTTTCAATAGAATAAGCCTTGGTTCTACTCGAACCCCTTTCCACACCCTGACATTTCTCTTGGCCCACAGACCCCAACAACCCCAAATGAGTTTCCTCAAGTCATCCGTCTGCCTTGATTTAAACTCAACCTGCAGCTGCAACCAAAATTCCCTGGCGCTATTTTGAGACCAAACCCAATTCACCCCCTTCCAAGCCTCCTTAGCGACCGGTCAATCAACGAATAAAAGGGAACAACGACTCCTCCTCATTATCACAGAGTTCACACGCCACCACACAATCCACCTTCCTATAACGAAGATTCAATCTGGTCGGGAGAAGACCACAACAAACCTGCCAGAATTTTTTATTTATTTTGGGGGGTAACTTCCAATTCCACATAGAAGTCCAGTCAATCCATCCCGCTCGTTCGAACTCCCCGACCAACTTTCGGTAACAATTGCGAATAGAGAAACGCCCGCTCGTCTCCCACCGCCAACAAACCTTGTCTGGAACCGATCTAAAACTGAGAGGAATGCTTTGAATAAGCCTAGCATCCCTTGGTTCAAAAATATCACATATAAGGTCTGAATCCCAACTCTTCTCTTGTGTGCAGAAAAGATTCACCACCCTACTATTATGAAGACCCACTACAGGGGCGGTTTAAACCTTAGGATTAATCCCATCCGGTAACCACGGCTCAGACCACACATTTATAGATTCCCCGTTACCTACACGCCAGTAATAGCTATCCTTTATAATTCCTTGTGTCTGAAAGATGCTATACCAGATAAAAGATGGGTTATGCCCAATTTTAGCAGTCAAGAAAGTACCCTTAGGATAGTATCGGGTTTTAAAAACCCGCGCCACTAAGGTCTCGGGTTCCGTAAAAAGTCTCCAAGCTTGTTTGGCTAGCATAGATAAATTAAAATCTCTAATCTTCTTAAATCCCATGCCTCCCAACTTCTTAGGCTTACACGAGAAATCCCAACTTCGCCACTTGATTCCCTTCCCAGATTGCCCCATCCACCAAAAGGCATTCATAAGAACTTCCATTTCCCGACATAAATCCTTCGGAAAAAGAAAAACATTCATTGCATAATTCGGCATTGCTTGGACCACAGATTTAAGAAGAACTTCTCGACCTGCTCTGGACAAGAACTGATTATTCCAGCTTTGAATGCGGTTAACTATCCTTTGTCTCAAATAATCTAAAATCTTCCGCTTACTTCTCCCTACCATTGCAGGCAACCCCAAGTACCTTTCCTCCTCACCAGCCAGCCCCACTCCCAACATCTCAATGAGACCAACTTGATGCTCATTTGGAACATTGGGGCTAAAGAAAATTCTTGATTTATTAAGATTGATCATCTGCCCCGAGGCCATCTCATAGTCATGTAAAATTTCCTTCACTAAAGAAGCTTCCCCGTGAGTTGCTTTAAAGAAAAGCAAACTATCATCTGCGAATAACAAATGGGAAATCTGGGGGGCACCACGGGCAACGGCCACACCATGTAAGCGCCCTGTTTCCTCACTATGCCTCAATAAAGCACTCAAACCTTCCGCCACTATGAGAAAAAGATAAGGTGATAAAGGATCACCCTGTCTCAACCCTCGAGTAGGAAAAATGGGCCCTAACTCCGACTCATCAAAAGGGATAGAATAAGTCACCGATGTGACACATTCCATGATCAGATTAATCCACATTTCAGCAAACCCCAAATGCCTCATCATACCCTCCAAGAAAGTCCATTCCACCCTGTCATAGGCTTTGCTCATGTCTAATTTTAGACTCACAAACCCCATTTTACCCCGCGTCTTACGCTTCAAATAATGTTGCGACTCGAAAGCTAACATGATATTATCAATGATAGACCTACCGGGAATAAATGCACTTTGGGTCTCAGAAATGAACAAATAAAGCACATCTTTCATTCTGTTAACTAAAACTTTAGAAAAAATCTTATATGTCACATTACAAAGGGTAATAGGTCTCCAGTCACCAAGAGACTCCGGGCTATCCTTTTTGGGAATCAAGACAATATTGGTATGATTAATAGAATTGGGAAGTTTACCTGATTGGAAAGCATCTGCACAAAATTTGATAAAATCAGGCCCCACCACATCCCAAAAGTGTTGAAAAAATCTCGGACTCATCCCATCCGGACCAGGCGCTTTATCAGGATACATGGAAAAAATAGCCGCTTTAACCTCCTCTCCTCGAATAGGCCGTAGAAGCTCCACATTATGAAACTCATCCAATTTTCTAGGGACACAATGAAATAAAAAATTCTCATTACTGTGCACAGAAGAGAAGATATTATTAAAATAATCATTGATTATCCGGCCAAGTTCGGTCATGTCTCTCTCCCAGTTGCCCCCTTCCAACCTCAGTCCTTCCACTCTATTTTTTCTTCTGCGGTGCCTCACCGAATTGTGAAAAAATCTAGTATTAAGGTCACCTCCCTTGAACCAAAACTCTTTAGCCCGCTGGCGCCAAAAAATACTTTCCTGCTCCAAAAGTTCTATATACTCTCCCTTTACCCGTTGAAAAGCTGTCAGACTCCACTCATCCGAATGTCTTCTTAGCTTAGGAACTCCAAACGCTTACGACATAAACTTATTCTCCTGCCAAATGATCCGTTTCTTTTTTTGCCCCACTCCCATACTGATTTCCCACAAAATTCAATTTGACCAATAATGCCTTTGTCAGCCCCCAGATTCCAGCTCCTTGCTACTAGTGACCTGCAATCCTCATCTCGAAGCCAACAATTTTCGAATCTGAATTTACTCCTACGGTGAAACTTACGGGAAGGATCCTATCTAACTTTCCCTCCACTCAAAATTGAGTACCCCGTCAAAATTGAGTACCCCGCCACCGCTCCCAAGTATATTGATAACCCTGAAAAGGGAAGTTCTGCAATCCACTCGTCCAAATAGTTTCCCGAAAACCCCTCAGAAGCCAGGGAGGATGTGGCCATGTGGGACACTGCCGCGCTTATCAGAAGCCACCATAAGATCGTTGAAATCATCCATAACAATCCATGGAATGCTCATCTCCAAGCTCAAAGATTTTAAAATATTCCAGAACTCTCTTCTTTTTCCACGTTCTGGACACCCGTAAAAACCAGTGAACCCCCATAAAGGATCTTCCACCTCCAACCGTACGCAAGCATCAATAAAATGGGGCGAGGAGTTTTGAATATCCACGTGAACCCCATCCCCCCAAAGAAGCGCTAAGCCACCTCTATGCCCCTCACTGTCCACGACAAAACAATATTTCAAACCTACTTTCCTCATCACCTCATGAATTCGCTGAGAATTCGAAAAAGTCTCCATTAAAAAAACCAACCACGGCCTCTTCAGGTGGATCAAGTCCACCAAAGCTTGAATTGTCGCAGGGTTGCCTAGCCCACGACAGTTCCAACTCAAGCAACTCATGATTCTCGGCGGGCCTGGAATCCAGAACCCGCAGTTACTCCGTTTTTTGAAAGTAAAAAATCCTCCGTCTCTTTCATACCTACTGCCTTTCGTTTCTTTGCCACTCCACTGCTCGGACATAGGACCTCTCCACCAGAATTCTGCTCCTGCCATAACACCAGGTTAGAGTTACTGCCAACCTTTGCCCTATTAAAAGAGCCTCCAGTAGCATCCACCCCTTCCCCCACATCCACCGTGTCTGGAAAAAGATCCTCCGTAGCTCTATCCCTTTTAGACTCCACTCCTGCCGGGCTTAAAAAATTCCCTTCACCATCTACTAACCACCTGCTCGTTTGACTCATGCTGCCTCTCCTTCCCCCAGCCCTCAACCATGCTCCAAACTGGACCGTCGAAACGACGGGGGCAATATTTTTCGACGTGACCCATAAGTCCACAAATGAAACAAAAATGAAGCAACCACTCATATTTTAACTCCACCACAAATGATTCTGCCCCCTTCTTCAACTTCACACTGGTCATCAACGGCTTGGAGACGTCAAGTTTCACCCTGATCCTCATAAAAGTCTTCAAGCCCCCTCTAAAATTGTTTGGATCAGCATGAACAAAGTCTCCCACCTGATTTCCAATAATTTGGGCCATTTTTTCAGTAAAGTAACGCATAGGGATTTTATAAGCCTGGATCCAGAAAATTTCGTGCCTCAATGGAATGAAGGTCGGGTCCTCCGCTTCTTCTAGCTTATGCAGAATAACGAGATTGTTCTCATAAGACCAGGGTCCATCTGACAATACTCGTTCTACGTCAACTGGGTGGAAAAACTGGAATAGATATCTTCTTTCCCCTAACTCCCGAATGTGCACCCCTCGCCCAGGTCTCCAGATGTCCGCAATTGTATCCCTAAAGAAAGGGAATTTAACCACCTTATCTGTGAGAATCCGCCCAACCAGGCAGTGTGTAATCTGCGCCTTGACCCCTTCCATAACAGTGTCATCAAACTCCACACCATCCGAGTCTTCATCTTCCAAGTTTAAGCGGGCACACCTCTCTTCCATCTCAGTCGCCATGCATGCGATCACAAAGAATTACGAAGTCAAATCACAAATTTCGATAAAAAGTATCACGGCCGAAACCCTAGACTGCTAGGGAAGAAAACGAAACCCTTTTTAGGAGTGGAGAAAGTATTATTTAGCTCAAAATCCCAATAGGGTTTTGAGTCGAGTTGCATAAGGAGAGGCCTGTGTCCGCCGAGACTAGAGACCGTTGGGCGTTGGTCATGCCAAAACGCTTTCAGCGCACATACTACTACTCCTTGCTAAAGCAAGCAAGCTCTGATCAATTAAAAAACCCCGAAGAAATTGAAAAAATCATAAATTAAATTATTTTGAAAGAAAAAATAAGTAATGGTGGGCAGAGAAAACGAATTAATGTGAATAGAACTTATTAATGTGTTCTCATGTTTTTATACTGAATTGATCTCAACCATTTTCAAATGAGTAGAACTGATTTATACCGTTTGCTTATACTCCCTTCGTCCCGTTGAAATGTTTCCGTTTTCCTTTTTTGGATGTTCCGTTAAAAAGTTCTCATTTCCCTGAATGGAAAGTTATCCTACATCAAAACAGGGTCAAACAGTGCAAAACAGTGTCAAACAGTGTCGAAACAGTGCCAAACAGTGTCGAAATATTGTCAAAACAGTAAAATTTACACACTGGTAAGTTTATTTCCTTAATATGTGTGTAGGTCAAACCGAGAACATTCCAACGGGACAAAGGGAGTATATACTTTTATAATTTTATTGTATAAATAAAATACAATCCATTTTAGCATTTAACCTATCTATATCTAATATTTTTTTCGTTATGCTTTTCTATTTCCTATTATTAGTTTTGGTCTAACTAGATACTAAGCATACAAAATTTATTAGAATTACTAAACATACACTACGGTCAAAGTAGTAATTATTAAGACTATTGATTTTACATGTTATGTTTAAATTTGAGCGTGGGATTTACAATATTTAATTTTTCCATTTTGTTATTATTACAAGATCGCTTTTGAATAAATAGTACTAAGTATATATGCACACAAACAAGTGTACAAAAAAAATGTAAAAATAACATTGTTATATTTATAACAAGTACTCCCTCCGGTCCTAAATAAACTTCACACTTTCCGTTTTGGGTATTCAAAATAAACTTCACACTTCTTCTCCCTTCCTTATTTGACAAATTATCTATATCAAAACAGTGTCAAACAGTGTCAAACAGTGTAACAACAGTGTACTTTACAACAAAGTCAAATTTATTTCCTTAATTTGTGTGAAGTCAAAGTGTGAAGTTTATTTAGGACGGAGGAAGTATATACTTCCTCCGTCTCTTTTTAGTTGCAACAGTCAACATTTCACGTTTGCCGACGCACAACTTTGACCATCATTATATTTAATTCTGTATTAGTAAAAATAAAATAAAAATCAGATTATAAAACTTAGTAATGAGATGAATTTAACAACATTTTTCAAAAAAAATAATTCACATACATTAATAAATAAAATGTAGTCAAAGTAAAGTACTTGAATAATGTATATATTCCAATGTTGCAATTAATGAGATACGGAGGATAGTATGTTATAATATGTACACAAGACCGCTTTCAAATATCGGCTTACTTCTCACTTTCTTTTTTCTCTCCAACTAATACGGAGTAACTGCTTTATACTGTATTATTCCTCAACTAATTTTTGTCGCCACATTTATTTTCTTTACCTCTCATACCATATTTGAAATAATATCCAATCCATTCATACTTTATTCAATCAATGAAAGAAGTAAACACTTAAATGTGTGTTGCCATTATGACAAAACCTCTTGGTGTAGAACAACATTTGTTTTTATCAATCTAGCTTTGAGTGAAATGTTTTCCTTCCATTCCAGCTTGAGGAGGGATGTGAAGATATAGTTAAGCTATTAGCTACTTGCGTAGTAAACTTAGTTAGGAATCACTGTGTGTCTGTGTAATACTACGTATGTCTTACAGCTCAACAAGAAAAATGTCTTACAGCAAATGAACAGTATGAGTTAATGAATACAATTAAGTTTGCAGAATTTTAGAGCCCATTTTGGTATCTGATTCTGCTGAAACTTATGAATTTCTGACTGAATTGGCCGATTCTGCTGATTTGTTAAAAAAAATATTTAAAATTTATTTTGTTAATAAAATAAAGAAAAAATTATATGTAAAAATAGCTAAAATGGTCATTTATAGTAACTTCAGCCAATACAGTCAGAAAAGTTACTCGTACCTTACTTTTTCTTATTATTACGCAATTCAGCGCGTGGAATAAAGAATTACGTGCCACCAAACAGGCAATTACTTTCTACATCTTCTTCATCGGAGGTCGTATCTTGGGCTACGACCCTCTCGACGTTCCCAATCCGAAGGACAGGGTTCCCGAGGGGGTGTGGATGAGGGGGAGGCATGATGTTTTCCCCAACGTGAGGTTGATGGGGAACCAAAGTGCCGAAGACACCCGGGTTGTAACACCGACCCCGAGCATATTTACTTTTAGTAAATTATGTAATAAACCTTGAAGAATGATTTAAGAAATTGCGTGATTGTAAATTTTTACTATTTCTTTTACGTGAATAGTAAATAAGTAAATTGCATGTGGGGCCCACAGCGGGAACGGGGACCGCCTGATAATTCCCGAACCACATAATATATTCATCTTGGTCTAGATAATATGTATATGGTGGTGGATATCGTATTTGGGCCATAAGAAAGGCATGGAGTTGACCGGTTGGTCAAACGGGGCCCAATTACCGGTATTGGTAATTTAGCGGATAACAGCCCGAAATGAGTTTCGGAGACTCCAAAATTTATGTTGGGGAATGTACATCTATTCTAAAGGCCCATAATCTTTGGGAACGCGTCATATATTTTATTTGGCCCGATAAAATAAAATATAATTAAAACGGACCGAGAAATACAACTTTCGGGGCCGATTGTACACACCGGGACATAACGGGATGACCTCCCACCTAAGTGGGGGCCACCCCACGTTTTTAGGTGGGATAGCTGACTAAGAAATAGCTGGAGGGGACAAGCCAAAGAGGCTTGTGCGGACAGGAAGAGGGGAGGAAGTCTCATTGAGACAAAACCTCATGCCAATGCCTCATCCTAGGCATTATTGGCATTCTTGATTGAGGAGGATACATCCCCCCTATCCTCTTGCCTTGCACGACCAAAACCAAGGGAGGAGAAGCTCTGGGAATAGCTCACACCAACAAGGACTTTGGAGGAAGCAAAAGAAAGGGAAATCCAAGAAGAAAAGCTAGAAGAAGAGGTAAGAATACAATTTCTACTCTTTTAACTAGTTTTATGGTGTATGATTTTTAAGAAATCATATGGTGGATTAAACATGATGTTCTACACGTTTAAAAGTGTAGAATATTGATATAAAGTGGTGATATTTAACTTAGAAGAGTTGGTGAATCGATAGGAGTCGAAATCGCCGGAAACCGCCACTTTAAGGGAGCTGCTCGTTTCTGCAGACCACGAAAGCCGCCCGGCTTTCGTGAAATCCGCCCGGCTTTTTCCCAGCAGTTCAGTTCTACACCTTCAATCGGCCTAGAACGGGGATTGATCGAGGGGCTTAGCAAAGACAACTATTTCAGCACTTCATAAGGTGAGGATGGTTGACTATATTGCTTATAATTAATGAGTTAATTTCATGAGATTACCGAAGGTAATTAAAAGTATTCTTATGGATTATTAATGATTAATAATGCCTAAAAATGACAAGACTAAATGTCTAAAGAAAAAGGGAGCATGATATACAAATTTAAGAGCAAATTGTGTATGTTCATGTGTTATGACTATGTTGACTTGAAAGTGGAATTTATTATGAAACATATGTTGAAATATACTTTTTCTTCATATTAGAATATATGAGTGATTAAAAGTGATATTTTGAATATTGAGATAAATGATATTTTTCAAAGGAAAATCAGTCGAAATTGTCTATATGACTATGAGTTGAGAACTTGGTGTGTTGTTATTAATTTGACTAGTATTAAGACACTAGTTGGGCATTAAAATGAAATGTTGTTAAAGATTGATCCTAAAGTTGGATTGTGAAATGTTATGCCTTAAGTAGTCTTAAGAGATGCTTTAAGGTAGGAAAGTATGAACTTTAAGTTATACTAGGGGTAGGCCTTAAGGGATACCCGAGTTAATGCAAATATTAAATTGATCCTAAGTATAGGATTGGCCTACGGGTGTGTTCGGTAGTCCTTGTGGATAGCCGGTCGAGTTATGGAAATAGTAAGGACCATGGCCCTTCCCGACTCTAGAGAGCGGGGTTGGATAGCATGGACTTACATCGTGATCACGGGTTAGGGTGGAATCCGAATCGGAGACCTAACTAGGTTCCGGTAGCGGTAACACATAAGATAGGACCCCGAAGGGCCTTACCTTCCTACAGGATGATGGGTACGAGTCCAGGGGCGGGATGTTGGAGTCCGAACCGGGAGCCTCACGAGGTCTCGGACAGCGGTAGCAAGTCCCGTAGAAATAATAGGACCCAAGGGTTGGGTTGTGCAAATGATAAATAAAAAGGGATATATAAGAAGGGCCGTGTGCCGACGAATAAATAAATTTACTTACTATAAGGGTAATAAGTGGGAAATATAAATTATTATTTATATTATGATATCACCCTATTTTGAGGGTCTTGGAAATTAAAACGTTGATTATACTTAGTATAGTTGCTATTGTACTTGTCAAATATTTCCAAGTACTGACCTCCTCTTCACGGGGGAGGCCACCTCACAGTTTCAGGTAGGACTTGAAGGTTGCTACCGGTGCCCGTTGATCGGGATATTCAGAGGAGAAGACGTGGTTCGTGCTTCTTCTGTTTTCTGATTTCAAAACAATTATAATAATGCTCATGGATATTATTTTGAATAACTATTTGGGGGCTTGCATGCCCATGTTTGCCAAAGTGTGGCTAAGACACTGTTATTAAATGCTTCCGCTGTTTTAAATGAATGTTTTACATTATGTTTGTTTATGGATGTACTATGTGTGAATGATATTCATGACGCCTTGTATAGTATGGATGAGTTGGACTGCGGTTGACTATTCGTACTGTACGGCGGGTTGTTGACGTGTCCGGCTAGGTCCGGGGCGTGACAATTTAATTAGTATCAGAGCCTTAGTCCGTAAACATCATAATGAAGTTTCAAAATTCTTTTTGGAAGTGAAATTGAAAACCATGAGCATAAAGTTTTGTACTTATAGAACTTTTGGTACTTGAGTTGCAATGCCTCTAATTGTTAAGATGGTACCCTTAACAATTGGCATGACGGTGATTTGAGCCAAAGAATGTCTTTAAGTGCCTATCCGTCAATTGACATTTGATACGAGTCTAATGACTCATTCTAAATTTCTTTCAGAAATGGAACGTACCGGGAAGGTTACTCGACGGAACCCGACTGGCCAAGCACCGGGAGGATCCCAACGTGGCAGTCGGGGAGAATCGAGGGTGTCTAGGAGACAAGGCCGTGCAGGCCACTCGCTGACCGTGAGTGACGGTCATGTGGAAACTATAGACGAGCACTATGAGTCCGAGGAGGATTCAACTTACCAGCCGGGAACCGAGCCGGTTGAGACCCCATATGATGGGGAATACGATGATGCTAGTGACGAGAGCGATGATAATGAAGCTCTCGAACGGATTGAGGAATTGCTCCGACAATACCACCAAGGTCGCCAAAGGCGCCGGGCAAGGCGTGCTTTGGAAGGGGCTTCTAGGAGAGGAAGTCACGTGACTCCCCGGGAGATCATAGAATCCCGAGGAGGGGGGGGCTGAGGTCCCTATAATAAGGATCTCAAAGTACCTCAAAGAGGCAAGAGACTTGGGATGTAAACTGTTTGATGGAACGGGGGACATCTCCGTGGCGGCCGAGTGGATCAAAAGATTCAACGAGGCGGCCCTCGACATGCAACTACCACCCCACATGAAGTTGAGAGTAGCCACGAGGCTACTAGAAGGCATGGCGTCCACATGGTGGGATGGAACAAAAGGGAAGTACGGCGAGGCTGTCACTTGGGAGAATTTCCGACAGGAGTTCTTCAGCCAATACTACTCCGACTTCGAGGTGAACTTGAAGAGGAGGGAGTACACGAATTTGACCCAAGGAGGTGAATGTACGGTGAAGGAACTTGAGCACAAATTCAGAAAGCTTGCTGAGTTCATACCGGAGTACATTTGTGATGAAAACCGGATGGTGAACCACTTCTGGGATGCCTTGGACCTTGACATACGCGAGAGGGCAACACAATTGCCTAATATGACGTTTAGTCAAGTGGTTGAACAGGGCTTGAAGGGGGAGAAAGAGTGGGAGGAAAGGAAACGAAGGAATTCCGAGGAGGCAAAAAAAAAGAAAATGGGAGAACCATGGCCCTCAAGGTTCCAACAAGAAGGGGAACCACGGGGGAGGCGGATCCTTCAAGACCCCTGCACCACCGGTAAGGGGAAATCAAGGCCCGAGCGGGCAAAGCTCTGTGTCACAAGGCTCAGGCGTGAAGAAGTGCAGCAACTGCAAGAAGAACCACTTTGGCAAGTGCCGCGATCCCCCGAGGTGTTATCAATGCGGGGAGGTCGGGCATTTGAAGGTGAGTTGCCCACAACTTGGGCGAGCCATGGGGGCCGGACCAAGTAGTGGAACGACGGTGAGCAGGAACCTAACCGGAGCACCAAATGCTAGCGGTGGGTACGGTGGGGCGAGTGCAAGCAACGCGCCATCCGTAAACCAAGGAAGGACCCAAGCTCGGGTCTATGCTATGACGGAGGCGGATGCTCGTGCCAACCCGGACTCCGTTGCGGGTAATTCCTTAAACTCACGTATTAGTCTATTATAAACACTAGGAGTGTGGAACTTGTAAATTTATAACCCCGACGAGTTTGGTCGGGTTTGAAGGGAAAAAGGGGAGG
This sequence comes from Cuscuta europaea, assembly GCA_945859875.1. Lineage (NCBI taxonomy): Eukaryota > Viridiplantae > Streptophyta > Magnoliopsida > Solanales > Convolvulaceae > Cuscuta > Cuscuta europaea. The sequence continues at coordinate 6,869,323 of CAMAPE010000052.1, forward strand.
AGAATCCTCGCCCTGGGCGAAAACCGCCCGGCTTTGACGAAAGCCGCCCGGCTTTCGTCTTGATTTATTTGGGATAATACCACGGCAACGAATGCCGGCCGGCTTCCACAGAGAACCGCCCGGCTTTCGTCAACATTAAATCAAAAAAATTCTCGCAACCAAAAACCGGCCGGCTTTTGTAAAGACCGGCCGGCTTTCGTAAACACCTCACCTGGAAAATTTCTCGCAGCTGAAAGCCGCCCGGTTTTCATGGAAGCCGCCCGGCTTTCGTTAGGCCTGGGGATTCCTGCGCTGCTGAAACCCGGCCGGGTTTCGTAGAAACCGGCCGACCTTGAAATTCGTTCAATGAATAAAACTACGGCGACGAAAACCGGCCGGCTTTCGTGAAAGCCGCCCGGATTTCGTGATTTTATACAAGGAATTTTTCTCGCAGACGAAAACCGGCCGGATTTCGTGAAAAGCGGCCGGCTTTCACCTGGTTTAGTCCTAGAACGGTCCTAAAGGCTAGAAATCGGGAAATTTCGGAAGGGTATCGAACGGACTCCACCCGAACACGACCAACATACTCTACGACTTAAGAAACAAGCCTATTGATTAGATAGTGTGTCTTACATTACTTATGAATGTAGGAACACTAAAGATAAACGGGAGAGACGCAAGGATCCTTATTGATACCAGGGCGCAACGATCATTTGTGAGTGAGGCGTTCGCCAGCGGATTCAACGGACCACTTGTACCGATGACTCAAACCCTATTGGTATCCACGCCTCTAGGGGATGATATCGAAAGGGATAGCCACTATCCATCATGTGAGGTGGAGGTGGAGGGACAGAACTTGACGTGTGACTTCGTACCGCTGAGCATGATCGAGTTCGACGCGATCCTCGGGATGGATTGGCTAGAGAAGCATCATGCTAGGGTTGATTGTTATACGAAGGTTCTCGAACTCGAAAGCGGTGAAGGTTTGACCTTACGCTTCGAAGGAGATAAAGGCAAATCAAACAGTTGTATCATATCCGTCGTGAGAGTGAGGAATATGATGAGAAAAGGATGCCACGCATATCTAGCTTATGTGGTGGACAAAACCAAAGAAGAGGTAGACATCAACGATGTGAGAGTTGTGTGCAAGTATCCGGATGTCTTCCCCAAAGACTTGTCGGGACTTCCACCCGATAGGGAGATTGAGTTCGTGATCGAGGTCGAACCCGGGACCAAACCAATCTCTATACCGCCATACAGAATGGCACCCATTGAACTTAACGAGTTGAAAACCCAATTGCAAGAGCTATTGGACAACGGTTTCATCAGGCCGAGTCACTCTCCGTGGGGAACACCGGTCCTTTTCGTGAAAAATAAAGATGGGACACTTCGAATGTGCATTGATTATCGTCAGCTGAACAAGGTCACAATCAAGAATAGGTATCCCTTGCCTAGGATTGATGACTTGTTTGATCAGCTCCGAGGAGCGACGGTGTTTTCGAAGATCGACTTGAGGTCGGGGTACCACCAACTGAAAATAAAGGAGGATGACATACCGAAGAGTGCATTCCGCACAAGGTATGGTCATTTCGAGTTCCTAGTTATGTCGTTCGGGCTAACCAACCCCTCGGTGGCATTTATGGACTTGATGAACCGGGTATTTCATAAATACTTAGACCGGTTTGTGATTGTGTTCATAGATGATATCTTGATTTACTCTAAGAGTGAAGAAGAGCATGAGGAGCACTTGATACTTGTTCTTGAGACACTACGGGAGAAGCAACTCTATGCCAAGTTTTCCAAATGTGAATTTTGGCTAAGGGAGATTGGCTTTCTCGGGCATGTGGTTTCGGGATCAGGGATTGCCGTAGATAACAAGAAGATTGAGGCCATTACTGAATGGGAGAGGCCAAAGAACGTCAAGGCAATTCGTAGCTTCCTTGGATTGGCAGGGTACTACCGAAAATTTGTGGAGAAGTTCTCAGTTTTGGCATCGCCATTGACAAAGCTCACTCGAAAGGGGGCCAAGTTTGTATGGGATGACCGATGTGAGAAGGGATTCCTCGAACTGAAGAAGAGATTGACCGAGGCACCGGTACTCGCACTACCCAAACAGGGTGTGGGGTACGATGTCTACAGCGACGCAAGCATCCAAGGGCTTGGATGTGTCTTGATGCAGAATGGGAGGGTGATTGCCTATGCTTCACGACAGTTGAAGAAGCATGAGGTAAATTATCTCACTCATGACTTAGAGCTGGGGGCGGTGGTGTTCGTATTGAAGATTTGGAGACATTATCTCTACGGGGAAACATGTCATATATACACCGACCACAAAAGCCTGAAGTACGTGTTTACTCAAAAAGAGTTAAACATGAGACAGAGACGGTGGATGGAGTTGATAAAAGACTACCATCTAGTTATCGAGTACCACCCCGGTAAAGCCAACGTGGTAGCGAATGCCTTGAGCCGAAAGAATTCATCTGGGGCATTATTGACTAGCTTGAGGGCATTGAGAGCCTAATTGGAGGTATCTAGCGATGGTGCCTTGTTAGCTAGATTCGAGGTGAGACCTACATTACTTGATGAAATCAAGAAGGGTCAAGAAACCGACGAAGAACTTATGAAGATCCGTGAACGCATGCTAGCGAGACCGGTTGAGGATTTCAGGGAGAGAGACGATGGTCTCTTATTATTTCGTGACCGAGTGTTTGTACCGTTGGATGATGAGCTCCGAAAGTCCATCTTAGAGGAGGCTCATTCATCGGCGTATGCCATGCAGCCGGGAGGCACGAAGATGTACCGTGATTTGAAGGAAAGTTACTGGTGGTCGGGTATGAAGAGGGAAATAGCCGAGTACATCAGTAGGTGTCTTACTTGTCAGCAAGTTAAGGCAGAACATCAGCATCCGGCTGGGTTACTACAGCCACTTTCCATTCCTGAATGGAAGTGGGAGCACGTGACTATGGATTTCGTGGTGGGGCTGCCACGGACGATTAAGAACTATGATGCCGTATGGGTTGTGGTCGATAGGCTCACAAAGAGTGCACACTTTCTACCTATCAACACCACCTATGCACTGGAGAGGTTAGCCAAGTTGTATGTGGATGAGATCGTGAGGCTACATGGGGTTCCTATAACCATTGTATCCGATAGAGATCCGCGATTCACATCACGATTTTGGCCGAAGTTCCAAGAATCTATGGGGACAAAGTTGAAATTCAGTACAGCTTTTCATCCAAAAACGGATGGGCAATCTGAGCGGGTTATACAAATATTAGAGGATATGCTGAGAGCCTGTGCATTGGAGTTCCAAGGGAGTTGGGACAACCATTTGTCACTTGTGGAGTTTGCCTACAACAACAGTTATCAGGCGAGTATAGGCATGCCTCCATACGAGGCATTGTATGGGAGGAGATGTCGTACACCGTTGTGTTGGGATGAGGTTGGCATGGCCAAACTCGAGAGCACGGAATTGGTGGAAATCACCAAGTCTAAGGTGAAGATGATTCGTGAGAGACTTAAGGTGGCCCAGGATAGACAGAAAAGTTATGCCGATAAGCGCCGAAGAGCCTTGGAGTTTAAGGTGGGAGATGAAGTATTTTTGAAAGTTTCACCTTGGAAGGGAATCATCCGATTTCAGAGCCGAGGGAAACTTAACCCACGATACATAGGGCCATTCGTGGTGCTTGAGAGGATTGGGACCGTGGCATACCGATTACAGTTGACTCCATAATTGGAAAAGATACATAATGTATTTCATGTGTCTATGCTTAAGAAGTATATGCCGGATCCATCTCATGTATTAGAAAAACCACCCGTGGAAATACGAGAAGACTTGAATTATGTCGTGCAACCGGTGAGAATACTTGACAGGCAGGTCAAGAAATTGAGAAGCAAGAAAGTTCCAATGGTTAAAGTCCTTTGGAAAAGTGACCGAGTCGAGGAGGAAACTTGGGAAACAGACCTTTGATGAAAGAGCAATACGCGTTTTTGTTTGAATGAGCATTGTGAATTTCGGGGACGAAATTCCCGTTAAGGGGGGTGAACTTGTAACACCGACCCCGAGCATATTTACTTTTAGTAAATTATGTAATAAACCTTGAAGAATGATTTAAGAAATTGCGTGATTGTAAATTTTTACTATTTCTTTTACGTGAATAGTAAATTGCATGTGGGGCCCACAGCGGAAACGGGGACCGCCCGATAATTCCCGAACCACATATTATATTCATCTTGGTCTAGATAATATGTATATGGTGGTGGATATCGTATTTGAGCCATAAGAAAGGCATGGAGTTGACCGGTTGGTCAAACGGGGCCCAATTACCGATATTGGTAATTTAGCGGATAACAGCCCGAAATGAGTTTCGGAGACTCCAAAATTTATGTTGGGGAATGTACATCTATTCTAAAGGCCCATAATCTTTGGGAACGCGTCATATATTTTATTTGGCCCGATAAAATAAAATATAATTAAAACGGACCGAGAAATACAACTTTCGGGGCCGATTGTACACACCGGGACATAACGGGATGACCTCCCACCTAAGTGGGGGCCACCCCACGTTTTTAGGTGGGATAGCTGACTAAGAAATAGCTGGAGGGGACAAGCCAAAGAGGTTTGTGCGGACAGGAAGAGGGGAGGAAGTCTCATTGAGACAAAACCTCATGCCAATGCCTCATCCTAGGCATTATTGGCATTCTTGATTGAGGAGGATACATCCCCCCTATCCTCTTGCCTTGCACGACCAAAACCAAGGGAGGAGAAGCTCTGGGAATAGCTCACACCAACAAGGACTTTGGAGGAAGCAAAAGAAAGGGAAATCCAAGAAGAAAAGCTAGAAGAAGAGGTAAGAATACAATTTCTACTCTTTTAACTAGTTTTATGGTGTATGATTTTTAAGAAATCATATGGTGGATTAAACATGATGTTCTACACGTTTAAAAGTGTAGAATATTGATATGAAGTGGTGATATTTAACTTAGAAGAGTTGGTGAATCGATAAGAGTCGAAATCGCCGGAAACCGCCACTTTAAGGGAGCTGCTCGTTTCTGCAGACCACGAAAGCCGCCCGGCTTTCGTGAAAGCCACCTGGCTTTTGCCCAGCAGTTCAGTTCTACACCTTCAATCGGCCTAGAACGGGGATTGATCGAGGGGCTTAGCAAAGACAACTATTTCAGCACTTCATAAGGTGAGGATGGCTGACTATATTGCTTATAATTAATGAGTTAATTTCATGAGATTACCGAAGGTAATTAAAAGTATTCTTATGGATTATTAATGATTAATAATGCCTAAAAATGACAAGACTAAATGTCTAAAGAAAAAGGGAGCATGATATACATATTTAAGAGCAAATTGTGTATGTTCATGTGTTATGAGTATGTTGACTTGAAAGTTGAATTTATTATGAAACATATGTTGAAATATACTTTTTCTTCATATTAGAATATATGAGTGATTAAAAGTGATATTTTGAATATTGAGATAAATGATATTTTTCAAAGGAAAATCAGTCGGAATTGTCTATATGACTGTGAGTTGAGAACTTGGTGTGTTGATATTAATTTGACTAGTATTAAGACACTAGTTGGACATTAAAATGAAATGTTGTTAAAGATTGATCCTAAAGATGGATTATGAAATGTTATGCCTTAAGTAGTCTTAAGAGATGCTTTAAGGTAGGAAAGTATGAACTTTAAGTTATACTAGGGGTAGGCCTTAAGGGATACCCAAGTTAATGCAAATATTAAATTAATCCTAAGTATAGGATTGGCCTACGGGTGTGTTCGGTAGTCCTTGTGGATAGCCGGTCGAGTTATGAAAATAGTAAGGACCATAGCCCTTCCCGACTCTAGAGAGCGGGGTTGGATAGCATGGACTTACATCGTGATCACGGGTTAGGGTGGAATCCGAATCGGAGACCTAACTAGGTTCCGGTAGCGGTAACACATAAGATAGGACCCCGAAGGGCCTTACCTTCCTACGGGATGATGGGTACGAGTCCAAGGGCGGGATGTTGGAGTCCGAACCGGGAGCCTCACGAGGTCTCGGACAGCGGTAGCAAGTCCCGTAGAAATAATAGGACCCAAGGGTTGGGTTGTGCAAATGATAAATAAAAAGGGATATATAAGAAGGGCCGTGTGCCGACGAATAAATAAATTTACTTACTATAAGGGTAATAAGTGGGAAATATAAATTATTATTTATATTATGATATCACCCTATTTTGAGGGTCTTGGAAATTAAAACGTTGATTATACTTAGTATAGTTGCTATTGTACTTGTCAAATATTTCCAAGTACTGACCTCCCCTTCACAGAGGAGGCCACCTCACAGTTTCAGGTAGGACTTGAAGGTTGCTACCGGTGCCCGTTGCTCGGGATATTCAGAGGAGAAGACGTGGTTTGTGCTTCTTCTGTTTTCTGATTTCAAAACAATTATAATAATGCTCATGGATATTATTTTGAATAACTATTTGGGGGCTTGCATGCCCATGTTTGCCAAAGTGTGGCTAAGACACTGTTCTTAAATGCTTCCGCTGTTTTAAATGAATGTTTTACATTATGTTTGTTTATGGATGTATTATGTGTGAATGATATTCATGACGCCTTGTATAGTATGGATGAGTTGGACTGCGGTTGACTATTCGTACTGTACGGCGGGTTGTTGACGTGTCCGGCTAGGTCCGGGGCATGACACGGGTTCTGGGTGAGCGTTTGGATGAAGGCGGAGAACTCCAACTGTACGTCGATAGTGATGACCGGGGGGCTAACTTGGTTTTTGCTTCGGTCCTTCTTTTTGGCCTCGATGCCGAGGCGGGCATCGGGGGTAGTTTGTTGAATTTGAAGGCGTAGGTCGACAGCCGTCTGATCTAACCCGGCGATGACGCTGCCCCCGGGAGCCCTGTTAGAGGCCTCGGGGACGTCGACTTCGCCGAGGGCCAGGTTCCTGTCCTCAACGTTTTTGGAGTTGGCACGAGTTGTTCTCACCATTTTCGCTAGGTGTTTTGTGTTTGGCGAGGGGGAGGGTTTCTTATTTGATTATTCGACCTCTCAACGAGAGCACCAAATGATGGATAGTCTACCCGGGGGTATGTATCCGAAGGGTTACTGCGGAGAGTAACTAGAGAGAAGTCAGAGCAAGCAGGAGAAAGAAAGTGTATTGAATATAAGAGTGAAAAGTGTATTCCGAATATGGTTTACAAAGGGGAAATGGGGTGCTATTTATAGCAGCAATAAATGCGAGAAGGGGACACATGTCGTGCATCCAACGGCCGAGGGGTCACATCAACCGGGTGTCACTGGCATTCGCATGTGGCCGCATTTAATGCGGCGGTTGGATGCGACGTTTGTACTTGGTACGTTGATCCAGCGCATGTGGGTGGGAGATTCTGTCGAGGGGAAGCCTTCGGCCGTGGATGATTGACTGAAGTCTCTTCCTTCCGGGGCCACCCTAGGTGCCGAGGGCTGCTGTTTTTACTGTTTTCTCCGAGTGTCTTCGTATGCTGAAAATAGCCTTTCTGTGAGTATAAGGAGCCTTCGGTCAAGGGGCCGAAGGCATCCCTGGTGTGTATTGTTGGCTGCTTGGCACTCGGGGCGCTGTGATTTGGGCCTGTTGTGCTTCCTGGGCCTATTGGGCCTTGATTAGAGCAGTAGGAGTCTATGGGTCGGGGGTCCCTGGGCCATATACTCCATCACGAGTCCCTCACTCCTGTTGCCGAAAGGTACTTCAGGAAAAAGAAGTAATTGTGGTTGTCCTCTGTCATTGTTCCGTTGTAGTTTGTAAAGTTATGAGTAGTTTGTCGTTTGTATGTTTCAGCCGAAGGCAGTCCCTCAGTTACCCACATTCCGGGACTTGAGGGATCATGTTTGCTGATGTGGGAGTTTTTTTTATATATTTTTGCATTTTGAGATTTTCCCTGAAGGGGTTCTCCAGTCCCCCACTCCTTGAGGCACTTGTAAAGTGGTGAAAAGGAGTAGAGTAATGCATGCCTGCAATATGGAACCGAGGGGTGACACTTTTCGTTTCATTTTGGGGGGATGCCTCGTTAAAAACCTCTTTAGAAAAAACCCTGTGGGAAAAAATTCTAATGAGGGAAAAAGAGTGCACCGAATTCCCCCAATGATGAATCGAAAAGGTGAAACCCTGGTCTGAAATGTGTGGTAGTATTCTTGCCGAAGGCTATCCTTGTCTGAGAGCGCGTGTGTTGCTTTCCTGGGAGATGCCGAAGGGGAGCCCTCAATTTACGAGAGTGAGGGGTGCGATGACTGTAAGTGATATTTCCTGTGTTGTCGAGGGGTCCCCTGTCTGTTGACAAGTTGGGGGCTATGGTGCCCCGAGGGGTTTCCTCGTTGCGTAGCCGGGGGTAATTGTTGATGAAGGTGTGCTCCCTGGGGTTACGTGGTCCTCACTGTGTTTGAGGGCTGAGTGTTCCCGAGGGGTATGCCCATTGTGAAGCCGTGGGCTTCTAAAGGAGTGAGCCCGAAGGCATTTGTGATGTAGTATGAGGGGCACAGGCCAGGAGCACCTCCGCATAAGTGTGCCCGGGAGCCCCACTTGATGAAGTGGAGCGAAGGGGAAAGCCCGGGGTCTAGTTTTTTGGGTTGATGAAGGAGTGTTGTTCCGAGGGCGTACCCCTGGGTTCCCTGAATATAGCTGTTATAATATGACCGTTGGAGGGGGAGGACACGTGGCGCGTGGCCGTTGGCTGCCCGCGGGCGGGCGTCACTGATTGGTTGAAACGACGGTAAGTAATGATGATTTTGTAACCGAAGGCCTGGTTTTTGGGCCCAAGCCCGGATCTGGGCGCCTATAAATACCCCAAGGCCAGGCCATTTCCCCCTTACGCATCCCTGTTGCAACGAAGTGCTGGCAAAATTTTTCTAGAGAGAGAGAATTCCCTTCGGTCAAACCAAGTGCTCAAAGGTCAGTTCTTCCCCCGGTTCTCCTTCAGCTGCATACTTAGTCTTTCCTGCCTTAGGTTAAGTGCTAGGGTTGGTTAGGAAGCCTTCGTCCTTTAGCCTTCGACCTCTAGTTTCGAGAATGTCTTCCGGAAGTGATTCGCAAGACATTTCGAGGGAGCCTTCAGTTGAGGCGGAAACATACTCTGACGTTGAGCCTTCGAGCGAGGAGTCTTCGACGGGTGATGATGATGCTGTGGCCATGGAGGTGGAGAAGGACCTCAGGGCCGAGGTCGAAGCCGAGGACTTTGAGCAAGTAAACGAGGACGAGGAGATGGCCCTCGCCGTGCAAGTAGCTGAGCAGGAGGAGCAAAAAGAGAGGATGAAGGTCACCGTTGTTGTTCTTCCCCCTCGCGATGTAGGCGAAGCCAGCACCTCTCGGCCCTTGAACCCGACGCCTATAAGTGTTGCTCCCGGGAAAAAGAAGAAGATGAGGGCTGCTCCGTCGAAGAAGCAGGCAGCCGTGGACGCTGGGCGGCCAGTAGGTATACCCGAAGGCCACTCCTTCCTGAACACCGTCGCCCTAGAGTTGAAGACGAGGGCGTCCCCGGCGGAGTACCAAGCCATTCAGATTCTGGTTGGCCCTTCGGCACGTGTGGTGGAGCCAGGGGCCGATGACCTGTTACGATACGCACCCGAGGGCTGCTTCGCTGTTCATACCCTGTCAGTGGAGATGGGGCTTCGCTTTCCGCTCCACCCCTTTCTGTTGGAGTATCTGAGGTTCGTGGGGCTGGCCCCTGTCAGTTAACGCCCAACAGCCATTCTTATGCTGGAGCTGAGGGGTTCCACCTACCCTCGACCAATTCTTCATGTCTTTCAACTTGTGCCGGAGGGGGCATTCGAACGCTGAGGGTTTTGCCAACCTGCAGCAAGTACCAGAGTTCAGGCTTTTCGATGACGTGCCTTCGTCCCACAAGGGATGGAAGGATAGGTACTATTAAATACGCCTGGAGGAGAACCCCTTTCCGGCTCCGCTCCGCAACAGCTTTCGGCGTCATCCGAAGGTAGGGAGTGCGGCCCTGGAGAAGAACGGCAGGATACTCGCCAAGAAACCGGATGGATCCGACAAGCATGTGAAAATCAAAGACGTTACTCTCCCGTACAAACTGTTCAAGCTCGGCTTCCGGGAGTATCGGCTGAGGGGCTCGTCGGATGAAAGATACCCTCCGATAGATCGCGTATTCGAGGGAGCCGGAGGTGATTATCGAAGGGTTATGCGTTTTCTACTTAGAGAATTTTTCTTCCTTTTTTTTGTTCAATCCACGTCATCGTAATTGATACCCTTCGGCCTAATCACTTTGTGTCTTATCTTTGCAGGTAATAATATGGACATGAGCTCTCTCTTCGCCCTGAAGAACGCCAAAGGGAAGAAGAAGGGTCCAGTGGGCGCTTCCGCCAGGGAGGAGTCCTCCCAAGCTGCTGCTGCCGGTGTTGGTGTCGGGGGGTCCTGTAACACCCCGGCCCCGCAGGACCCATGGTATTAGTTACTCCTACACACCCACCAGACCTCTAGTACTGTCCTTACAAACCGCCACTAGCCTTTTCCATGCACTTTGTCCTCACTCGTGCGCGCCCAGAGAAACTTCTCAAGGGGTCACCCATCCCAAGACTACTCTCGTGCAAGCACGCTTAACTTTGGAGTTCTTGGCTAATGAGCTCCCTTAAAAGGAAATGCACCTTGTTGGTATGAGTAGTACTATTAATCCATTTAAATTAAATCTCAAGTATTACAATCACCCCCACTTAGGAACGCAACGTCCTCGTTGCGCCCATAAACCAATCTCAATCATATCCCAGAATATTTTCCCCTGCTAAGTGCCCGCCCGATATCCAACGGATCAGCACACGGTCGCAGGGTTGCTCTGATACCATTAGTAACACCCCGGCCCCGCAGGACCCGAGGTAGTTACTCCTACACACCCACCAGACCTCCAGTACTGTCCTCACAAACCGCCACTAGACTTTTCCGCGCACTTTGTCCTCACTCGTGCGCGCCCTGAGAAACTTCTCAGGGGGTCACCCATCCCAAGACTACTCCCGTGCAAGCACGCTTAACTTTGGAGTTCTTGGCTAATGAGCTCCCTTAAAAGGAAATACACCTTGTTGGTATGAGTAGTACTATTAATCCATTTAAATTAAATCTCAAGTATTACAGGTCCAAAGGTGCTGGGGCCATGAAGTAAAAGAACTGTGGTAAGGGGACTGAGCCCCCGACCAAGAAGTTGAAAGCCGCGGCCTCCGGCAAGCAGCCGGCCGCTGACGTTGTCGTCATCGTGGATGAGGGGCACGCCTCTGCCCCTACCCCTCAGGAGCACATCAACCAAGACTTCTTCGGCCGGGAGAAGTTGGAGGCGATAGTGCCGAAGGGGGCATCCGTGCTGGAGGGTAGCCTCAACCCGTCAGCGCTGATGAGCCAGGTGCTGTCCTCGGCCGATCGGCTGGCCCTCACTAGGATGTATGAGGACTCCCTTGAGGCCAAGATTCTGCTGAGCAGTGCCTCCGTGAGTCACGCTTTTCCTTTTCCTTTGTATTCTCTTTTGTCCTTATGTATTGCGCTCACCATGTCTAACTGTTATCCTTGTTGACTGTAGAACTTCATGGGCCTCTGTGAGTATCTCCGGAGGGTGGAGTAGATGAAGGGGGCGAAGGGTGATGCTGAAGGGGAAGCTGCCAGCCTTAGAAAGAGGTTGGCTGAGGCCGAGGATTCCCTCCGTTTGGCCACTGATAGCATGGAGCAGCGAGTGCAAGCTGTGAGGGCCGAGGGGAAGAGTGAGGGCCTGGCTGAGGCCGGGGAGGCTGCTGCCGAAGCCGCTCGCGTTGGTGCCGAGGAGGCCCGTGTGGCCAAAGAAGAGGCCGCCGCCAAGGCCCGGGAGGATGCTGTAGCCGCTTTTACCGCCGAGGGGTGGAAAGCCGGGGGGCAGAAGGAGTGGCTGTCCTCGGTGGTGGAGGCTTCAGTGGATGCTTGGGTTGGGGGCCCCGGAAAAATGTGGCTTGCTGAGAATGGTGACTCCTACTATCAAGGTGGGGAGTTTTTCACCCAGCGCCTCATCTACCGAAAACTCGCCAGGCACTTCAAACTTTCGCCGGAGGAGTTTCAGCCCGAAGCTTATGGCCTTCCCCCTCGGCAACCAGACGTCAGGGTCCCCCTCCCCGAAGGCGAAGAGAGGCCGGTGCTTGAAGAATCAGAGACCCTCATGGAATGCGGCCTCGGGGGTGACGGAAATGAGGCCGAAGGCGAAGCCACCTCCAAAGCTGTCGACGGGGGCGACGCCGCAGCTGCCGATCTGTAACATTGTAATAACATTGTTAACTTTTGGCTCCGGCCCTTATGCACACCCTGCACTATGTTTTTGATGAATTGATGCCTCTGGGCTTTTGTATATGATATGTTTTTATTTTTGAATGTATGCCTTCGCCTTCTCTCCTTTCTTTGTGTATGAATGTATGCGTGTACGGTAATTTGGCCGAGGGGCCAACTTTCAAGACTTAGAAAATATTTTTCTAAGTATAGTGCGTCCCGTAGCCTTCGGCTACTAGGTCCCTTTAGTCATCTGAATATTTCACCGAGGTCCAAATGTTCAGGACTTAGGAAAAAAATTTTAAGTGTTGTTCATCACTTGGCCCTCGGCTAATTCCTTCCCTCTGATTCTATAGAGCCTTCATGAGGTGACCTGAGGCAGAGCATTTAGGACTTAGAAAATTTTCTAAGCGTAACTTAGACGTTGAGCCATCGGCTAGTGGATCCCTCCAGATGTATGAGGTAAGATCCTTCGAATGATTGTGAGAGCCTTGTCGTAGTCTCACCCCTCGGTTGAATGATAAAGGGCCCCCGCACTTTAGGACTTAGAAAATATTCCTAAGCGTTTGAATATCATCTGGCCTTTGGTATGTGGAGCCTTCAGGTTTGCAGATTTTTAGGTGGCATCTCCCTCGGGCACGTGTGTGCGTGTATGGTAGTCCCGAGGGCACCCAACTTTGTAGTCTTGGAAAAAATTCCTCGGCTTGTGAGACTGGCCCTCGGTGAGTAGTAGTAGTTGCCTTCGATCTTTGTTGATCATAAGAGCCTTCGGCCCTTGTCATGTTTTCAAAGGGTGGACTTAGGAAATTTTGTAGAACATTGATGTCGTAGTAGGTGCCTTCGGCGTTCCTTAAAACGTTGTTGAGTGGACTTAACCAATTTTATCCCTTTCGTAGGATTAGAGCCTTCGGTGTTGATGGATGTCGTAGGCGACCAAATTGAGGACTTAGCCCTTTCCTGGTGATGTTTGTTGAATGGCATCCTTCGGGAATTTAGGAGCATTTAGGCACCGGAGGTGTTCCCGTGGGGAGCCCTCGGTATGATTTTAAAACCCCCTGTGATGCCGAAGGGCATTCTGATGTGATTTGTTGGAGTTGTGTACTCATTGATTTCTCGCCGAGTCTACTCCCATTCACCACCCCAATTTTTTTTTGGTAGTGACGGGAAGGCTTCAAGAAACATGGTTTCTTGGTAAGGCTGGCCCTATCGGGAGGCAACAGAATACACCATTGGCTCCCCCCTCGGGTTAACCTTCCGAGTTCCGAGGGGATCGAGGGTCGTTTCCTGGGCACAAGACATGGTCTGTAGCCTGCCTCCCCTTGGGAGATGGCACGGAAAGTGCCTCAGTTTTGAAAGTCATCCCCTCGACGCCAGACATAGTCTGTGGCCTGCCACACCCTTGGGGTAGTGGCGCGGGGAGCGTTTCGGTTTGGAAGTCGAATCCTGGGCATATTAGATGCCCGTCAATCCCTAAGGGAAATGGCGCGGAAAGCGTTTCGTTTTTGAAAGTCGAATCCTGGGCATATTACTTGCCTGTCATACCCTTGGGGTAGTGACACGGAAAGCATTTCAGGGAAGGGTTTTCATTTGCACACTGGTTGCAAATGGCCAGGGGCACTACGTGCTACCGGCACCGATAGGTGGCGCCTTCGGTATATGCGTCCTCGAGGGGTAAGACTTTAGAAAAACCACTTGGCGTTCGTTCCGGCATACGGCCCCCGGTACTTAGTACCGAGGGGTCTTCTTTGAAAAACACTTGGTGTTTTTCTTCATTCATTGTAGTTAGCAGGAGAGTGTACCCCCAGCACTTGGTGCCGAGGGGTCTTCTTTGAAAACACCTGGTGTTTTTCTTTATTTGTCGCAGGTGATTGGGGTGTCTACCCTCGGCACTTGGTACCGAAGGGCCTTCTTTAAAAAAACACTTGGTGTCTTTCTTCATTCGTTGTACGTAGAGGGAGAGTGTACCCCCGGCACTTGGTGCCGAGGGGTCTTCTTTGAAAACACTTGGTGTTTTCTCCACCATTGTAGGTGATAGTAGTGTCTACCCTCGGCACTTGATGCCGAGGGGTCTTGCATGTGATAAGGCCTGGGGCCAGGAACTCATGCGAGGGCTTGGCCGCTCATAAGGGTCTTGTTTCTTGTCCTTGGTGTCTTCAACATGCATTCATTCTTTAAAAATTGGAGGCCTTGGGCCATAGAACAATACATTCACTAGTTATGAGGGCTTGGCCGCTCTAATGTTATTGATAAAATTTAACTAAGTGATGTACATTCCAATGCCTAGGGACCTCGGTCCCATTGGGGCGTATGAGTTTGTAAGTCCCTGGTCTGATGATGGCTGCAATGATGTATGGGTCCTCAAATTTTGGTGCCATTTTGCCTCCCTCGGTTGGTTGGCTAGCTTCCCTCCTTCGGAGGACATAGTCCCCCACTTGGAATTCTCGAGAGCGGACTTTGGCGTCGATGTAGCTTCTGATTTGCCTTCGGTAGTTCTCCGCCCGTATGAAGGCTTGCTCTCGGCGTTCTGAGATGAGGTGAAGGTCGAGGGCCATGTTGGCGTCGTTGACTTCGGGGTCATATTGGATCACCCTTCGGGTAGGAAAGGTCACCTCCGTAGGAGCTTTAGCCTCAAAACCGTAGCAAAGGGAGAAGGGTGTTTCACATGTTGCCCGCCGAGGGGTGGTGCGGTAGGTCCATAAGATGTTATGGAGTTCTTCCACCCAGCCTCCCCCTTCGGCCTCCAGCTTCTTTTTCAGACCGTCGAGCAAGATCCGGTTGGCGTACTCTACTTGGCCGTTGCCCTGAGGGTGGGCAACGGAGGAGAAGGTGTGTTTGATGCCCCATGCCTCTAGGAGGGCACAGAAGGGGGCTGCCTCAAATTGAGTTCCGTTGTCGGAGATGATTTGCTGGGGGACGCCAAACCTTGTGAGGATGTTCTTGAGAACAAAATGACGGCATTTGGCTTCGGTGATGCTTGCGAGGGGCTCAGCTTCCACCAACTTGGTGAAGTAGTCAATGGCGACAATGATGTACCTGTTGTTGGAAGTACCACTCGGCAGAGGGCCCACGAGGTCTATGCCTCACCGAGCGAAGGGTATGGATGTGCTGATGGGGGCGTAGTTGACCGCTGGCCTGCCGGGGGCTTTCTGGAAGTGTTGGCATGCGGTACACCTTCGGGCGAGATCCGCACAATCCCGGTCCATCGTAGGCCAAAAGTAGCCTTGGATTATGAGCCTTCGGGACATGGAGAAGGGTCCCTGGTGAGCCGAGCAAGTGCCACTGTGCACCTCCTCCATCGCAACTTCGGCTTCATCTTGATGAAGGCACCGAAGTAGCGTCCCGTTGTATGATCTTTTGTAAAGCCTTCCGTCCTCGATGGTGTAGCTGGGAGCCCTCAGCTTTGCTAGCTTGGCACAGGCCTCATTTTCGGGCAGTTGCCCTGTGGTGATGAAGGAGACAATATCTGAGATCCAGTCCTCTTGCCTTTGTTGTATGGGCATGACGGGGCTAACATGTATGCTGGAGAGGCTGAGCTCCTCGATCTTGGAAATCTTTGAGATATGCTCAGGGGATTCGGCAGAGAGCTTTGATAAAATGTCGGCCTCGGAGTTTTGAGCCCTCGGTATTTGAGTAAGAGAGTGTGCCTCGAATACCTTAAGCAACTCTTTCGCTGCTTCCTTTTACTGCTTCATTCTTCCTTCCTTGGCTTCGTACTCCCCGGAAATTTGGCCGACGACTAACTTGGAGTCGCACTTGACGTGGATCTGTCGGGCCTTCATGATAGCTGCCAACCGAAGGCCACAAAGGAGGGCCTTTATATATTAATTTAATATATAAATTACAAATTTAATCTGTATTTCTGATTTTACGGTTAAATTGAGATTATTTTTGTTCTGATTGTGTGTTAATTTGATTTAAAAATAGACATACAATTTCTGATTTGCTCTTGAACTGTTTAGAGTAAAACATTATTAATGCATTGTCCTGCCTGCCAGTTTGTTCTCTTGTTACAATTGTTGATATCTCTGTTCATACATTTTATTGATTTTAAGTGTACTAATGCTGACATTTCCTTGTTTGACAGGATGTTGATGCTGTAAATACAGAAGCTTTTTAGAAACAATAAAAATGAAGTGTTAAATTAGCAGTACAAGGTCATTATCCAGTTAAACAATTTCTTATTCATTTGGTTATTTTCGTTAGTATATTGAAACGTAATAAATAACTTCTCTTTCTTCCATGTCTGTTATGCTAGATACTCCGTAATAGATTTGAAAAGAAAGTTTTTGAAGTTGCACTGCGTTATTAGGACATTTCTCAAATTGAGATCGAGAGAAGCAACAAATAGGAGATGAGCAGTTTTAACAATTCCATCTGATTATTGTATTGTCCTGGAGCTCTCATTTGCGGCTTTGCTTCTATTGAGTGAGGTCAAAAATTCCACGGATATGAAGACTCCACTTCTTAATTTGATGAATTGGAATTGCTTTTGCATATGACGAAATGTACATTTTGTATTATAGTACTAGTTGAAGGATAGCATTTTGACATTAAAGTTTTTATTGTCACTTTTGGCATTGTGGGATTTGAAAATAGATATTGAATGGGTTTTTATTATGCATTTCAAAATTATGGATGCATTCGATATTAATGTGGTGCATTTGATATTAATGTAGTTGGTTTCCAATTTTAATTTTAATGTATACGTAGTATATGATTTATAATAGTTACCTACACAAAATAAGTGTTACCTATACATAGAGTATTTACCTACACATACCAAATAGTTTTTAGCCACACATGAATAATTGCACGTGGCAGAATTACATGTCATTGTAAACCTGCCATGTCACCTTCCACACCGTCTGCCACATCATGTGACACGTCATCTGCCATGTCATAATCCATGTCACTGTGCCAATTTTTTAAAAATAAATAGCCACACATAGTATAAATATTTTCACACACATGAATGTGTGTGTAAAGGAAAAAATATTATCCACACATAATTGCATGTGTGGGTAATAACTTTTACCTACAGTCGTATACCCACACATGTGTACACTTAGTATATGTGTGGGTAAATGTTATTTCCTACACATAACTATACTTTTACCTACACTTACATGTATGGGTAAAACCCCAGATTTCTTGTAGTGATTGGTGAGGGCCTTGGACAAACTGGGACAGATGGCCCGCCTGTATTAGCCTCTCGATGGTTGTCTTCAGCTGATGGCAGTCATCGGTTTTGTGCCCCTGATGTCGGTGGAAGCGACAGTAGGGGTAGTTTGGATTGATGGCATATACCTCCGGGGGTGCGCGAGAATCGCGCTCCACCAGGCCCCTCTCCTCAGCGAAGTCGAGGATGACGCTGACGGGGTGCGTCAAAGGTGTCCGAGGGTGCTCCAGGAGAACATGTTGCGCCTAAGTCTTCGGGTTACCCTTGTAACCTCCCCCGGGCTTGGCTTGGCCGTGCCGGGGGCGATCACCAGGGGGTGCCGAACCTTTCGGTTGATTATGAGGAGCCCCCGGCCCCCGGTTGCCTTTATCATCTGGCCGAGGGCATTGCTGATCGGGGTTGTGATGGCATTTTTCCACCTCCTCGGCCTCGGCGTATCGGTCCCCCGCTGTAGGGCCCTTATGTAATCATGAGGGGGTTCGATGATGAGGCTCCTTGAGAAGTTGCCGGGGGCGGAGCACTGTTTGGAGGAGGGCCAGGAGGGTCCCGTCGTCTGCGCCATCAACTTTATCAGCCTCCGTTCGCCAGCGCTCCAAGAAGTCCCGAAGGGTCTCCTCTTTCATTTGCCTCACTGTTAGTAAGTGGGAGAAGTGTTTTCTTGTTTGGCGCCTTCCCGCAAATTGTGTCAAGAATCGTTGGGCGAGTTCTTGCCACGAGTCGATGCAGCCTTCGGTCAATCGATTGAACCATTCGTAAGTCGGACCCTCTAAGGTGGAGAGGAACCAGCGGAACAAATACCCATCCGATGCCCCCACCATCATCATACTGTTCTGGTACCTGCTGTAGTGCTCCTGAGGATCAGTCTTTCCGTCGTAGGGCTTGATGAGTTGCCCTCGGTATTTCTCCGGGATCTGGGCCGCCAATACCATTGGGGTAAATGGTGTCCGGGTCCGGAGTTGTATGGTGGGTTCCCCGGAGCCCTCGGCTATCTTCTTCTGCATCTCCTCCATCTTGGCCAACATGGCCTCATACTTCAGGTCTGCATGAGGGGCGGAAGTGGTGGCGTGCGCTTTGGTGGCCTCCATCTCGTCAAGCCGTCGCTGGAGGGCCGCAATGATTTCGTCCCGGGGGTCCTTCGGGAGGGCCTCCGCCCCCTGAGAACGGACACGGGCCGAGTGGGCCCGGTTGATGTGGTGACGGGCGTCGTCGGCATGGAGAGGTGCCTTGCCTTGGTCCTGAGGCGGACGTCTTTCATCCGCCCGGGAAACGGATCCGCCACTTTCTTGAGGCCTTTGGAACACCTTCCCCCCGAGGCGGACTTGCGCCCCTCCGAGTCTCTTGAGGGCAGAGGTCCGGGGCTGTTCCTTGTTCATGTTGTGGCGGTCCCGGGATTGGACTTCCTGGGAGGTCGTATCTTGGGCCACGACCCCCTCGACGTTCCCAATCCAAAGGACAGCGTTCCCGAGGGTGTGTGGATGAGGGGGAGGCATGATGTTTTCCCCAACCTGAGGTTGAAGGGGAACAAAAGTGCCAAAGACACCCGGGTTCTGGGTGAGCGTTTGGATGAAGGCGGAGAACGCCGACTGTACGTCGATAGTGATGACCGGGGGCCTAACTTGGTTTTCGCTTCGGTCCTTCTTTTTTGCCTCGATGCCGAGGCGGGCATCGGGGGCAGTTTGTTGAATTTGAAGGCGTAGGTTGACAGCCGTCTGATCTAACCCGGCGATGACGCCGCCCCCGGGAGCCCTGTTAGAGGCCTCGGGGACGTCGACTTCGCCGAGGGCCCGGTTCCTGTCCTCAACGTTCTTGGAGTTGACACGAGTTGTTCTCACCATTTTCGCTAGGTGTTTTGTGTTTGGCGAGGGGGAGGGTTTCTTACTTGATTATTCGACCTCTCAACGATGGCACCAAATGATGGATAGTCTACCCGGGGATATGTATCTGAAGGGTTAGTGCGGGAAGTAACTAGAGAGAAGTCAGAGCAAGCAGGAGAAAGAAAGTGTATTGAATATAAGAGTGAAAAGTGTATTCCGAATTTGGTTTACAAAGGGGAAATGGGGTGCTATTTATAGCAGCAATAAATGCGAGAAGGGGACACGTGTCGTGCATCCAACGGCCGAGGGGTCATACCAACCGGGTGTCACTGGCATTCGCATGTGGCCGCATTTAATGCGGCGGTTGGATGCGACGTTTGTACTTGGTACGTTGATCCAGCGCATGTGGGTGGGAGATTCTGTCGAGGGGAAGCCTTCGGCCGTGGATGATTGACCGAAGGCTCTTCCTTCCGGGGCCACCCTAGGTGCCGAGGGCTCTAGGTGCCGAGGGCTGCTGTTTTTACTGTTTTCTCCCAGTGTCTTTGTATGCTGAAAATAGCCTTTCTGTGAGTATAAGGAGCCTTCGGCCAAGGGGCCGAAGGCACCCCTGGTGTGTATTGTTGGCTGCTTGGCACTCGGGGCGCTGTGATTTGGGCCTGTTGTGCTTCCTGGGCCTATTGGGCCTTGTATAGAGCAGTAGGAGTATATGGGCCGGGGGTCCCTGGGCAATATACTCCATCAAACACCAATATGTAATATATAAAATGAAAAAAAAAATCTGAAGTTTTAACTATTGGAGTTTTCTTGAGCTGAAAACAACATGAAACACAAATATTTAATTCATGGAGCCTCCACAAATAATTTAATATTCCAAAATCGAACTTTACTTAAACTATATTCATTTTTTGTTAACAGAAAAATGTTAAAAGAATTAATGAAATTTATTTATTTCTACATCGAATTGTGTATTTTTTTCATAACTATACAGTGAAAAAATTAAGAGGAAAACATTACTTATAATAATGTAATTAATGTTTTACTAACTTGATATGTAAAAAATACGCTCATCATCATTATCCTAGTGCCGCAAAGGCTACCACCTACGGTGGTGTAAGGGAGGTTGGATGTATGTATTCTTACCCTTGTACTAAAGCACAAATAGACTGTTTCCGGATGACTCATAGTGAAAATTGTGTCTAAAGCATGGACTGACTGCTACTTCACAACAAAGAAGCGCAAACAGTTTAGTGAACCATTTTGCTTTATTTCATCATATTCTCATATCAAAAAATAGTGAGTCTTTATATGGGTGAAGTTCATTTTTAACATTTTGGCCTTCACAGCTACAATGTCTACAAATGGTCTAACCGCCTAATTGGTTAAGACTTAACTCACCTTAAGAGCAAGTCTAGTTTTACTATACATTTGATGTTTGTAGATTGGTTGCTAATTTTATGAAATTAGGAAAATAATGCTAGATCCTTTTGTGGTTTCGCATAATTTGCATACGTGTAAATTAACATATTGCACCAAAAGTTTCAAGTAAAATTAATGGTTAATTATCTTATTATATACTTTAATCTTTCCTCCATATATAATTTCAAATTATTCCTTCTTTACTCAATTTAGGAACAATTCCTCTCTCCCTTTTTTCATCATTACTGACCCTCAAATCAAGAGTCCAACTTCAACAACAATTAATCACTTTCATATTCAAGATCAAGTACATTAACACCAAAGCTTCAAAGATTGTCAAATTATCATCTATCACAATTTTTTGACTTTCATTATCTTTTTAAATCTTGTTATTTTAATCATGAATTTGTATCTTTCTAAGCTTTCCCACATATTTATGACTAAATAAATTTGGGGTTAAAATTTGGTTAATTAATTATCCATATTATGTTTTAATTTGTATTGAACTTGGATCGTTAAATTTGTTCTATTTAGATTATTGCGTTAAAAATATAAAATATAAGGAGTAATATGTTTGTGATATACTTCGTAAATTATATGTTAATACGTAAATGGACACTTTTAACACACACTCATCTTCTAACGCATTGATCCAAATTAAAGTATTTTGAGAGAATTTAATTATTTGATTATATTAAATGCATCAGGAGGTTGGGTAAGTAATATAACTAAAAATTATGATTAAAAATTATGATTGTCATTAGATTTAAAAAACTAGTTTTGCTTTGAACATCACTATAAGATATTAAGATATGGACTAATTAACAATTTTAGATGACTTATGATATATCCTAAAACATTTATTTACAATTTTTCACAATCTATTTAAAATAAAATTGCAAGCTATGTCTTCCAATTAAACATTGAACAATTAATTCTCAATTATATCTACCATTACTTGGTATTGGTTAAATTTTTGTGTTGATAAAATAATCTTTTATTTTAATCACTTTGATTTCATTTCTTTTACAATGAATAAAAATAAAATGAAACACATTTCAACATGAATCTTTAATTTTTGCTTAATTATTTTATTCTCATTTCTCAATGGTCGGACACCCTAATGCCCAATATACTACACAGTGTACACACTATATTGTTCCGGTTCAGGTTCTAGTGTTGGGACCCACACCGTAACCGGCCAGGATGTACCCAACACAAATCAATTAATTAAGAAAATGACCTGTCAATGCAACTTGTCTGTACAAGTTCAACTGTTCAAGTAAAGCACAATTGCACAAACCCAAACAAGTAGCAAAATAGAGCCCTGAGTTTTAATTTTTTTTAAATCCCCGGGATGGGCTGGGTATTTTGGGCCATCAAGGGTGGTTTGGGGGGTCAGGGGTGGAGGGCGAGTTAATTAGAAAAAAGGGAAAAAATTGTAATTGGACCAAGGCCCGGCCCAGCATGGACCGGTTGCTACCCGCACCAGTCCTGGGTCCACCTATTCAGAACCGCCACCACACTAGTGGTGGACTCGGGCCGGGCCAACCGGCCCGGAACCGGACCGGCCCGCTACTGTGCGGGCCCGGACCGGCCCGGTTCGTTGGTTAGGTCACGGTTCGGGCCACCTGGCCCGGTCATGTAGCGGTTCGGGCCCGGGCTTATAAGTTGGTGAACCGGCCCGGCCGAGCCTCAACGGTCACAAAAAAAAAAAAAAAATTTAAAAATTTGAAGGCTCTACTAGCCGTTGGGAGACCTCCCAAACGGCTCTATAGCCGTTGGGAGCATAGGAGGGGGGGTCTGGGGGGGTGGGGTGGGGGTGGGGGTGGGGTATACAAAAAAAAACCTATTTATACTCCTATTTTCTATACATTTTTTACACCTACAACTCTTTCTACTCTCTAAAATCTAAATTCTCTATTCTCTTAATCTCTCATATTCAATCATCTTCATTCTTCATCTTCTCCAAATTCTTTCTACATATATATAATTTATATAATTAATATATAAATTTATGCTTCTTTTTTTCCAACTCAAGAGTTCGATGATAATCCCATCGACCCTAAACAAGAATTCAACGAGGTTAGTAATTTATTTCATCAATTGTATAATGAATTTCATGCACAATATGGTAATGCACCCCCTCCCATGCAACGAACATCTTCTTCATCTAAAGGAAAATCACTTTTAAAATCCGTTTTTGGTTCTCTTTTGAAAAAAAGTAGAGCAACTCCCGCTACTGAACAAAGCTCAGGTAACGAGCTTTCTTTGTATCTAACATTGAATGTTGATTATGAAGTTGGTGATGACTTTGACGTTCTTAAGTGGTGGAAGGAAAATGAAAGTACATTCCCGATTTTATCAAAGATGGCTAAGCAAGTACTAGCAATGCCGATATCAACCGTTGCCGTGGAACAAGAATTCAGTGCGGCCGGCAACGTCCTAACCGATTTTAGAACGAGGTTGAGCCCGAGCTCTCTTGAGACACTGGTTTACTTTCACGATTGGTTGAAGGCCCAACGAAGAACTCAAGAAATTACCATCACTCCCTCCCGCCACTTTATGGAGGAAACAACCGAAGGTGGAGAGTCCGATTGATTTTTTATTACAAAATGTATTACATTTTTTAAATTCATCCTAATTCTCAATTGTACTTCTTATTTGAAATAAATATACTTCAATTCGAATATAATATATTGTAATTGTAATAAGATTTATTCTAATTATATAATAATTAAAAAAAAATTAAATAGGCCCGGCCCGGCCCGGCCCGTGAACCGGGCGGGTGACCCGAACCGAACCGGACCCGGGGTTATCCGGGCCGGTTCCGGGCCTGCCTTCCTAGAACCGAGGCCCGGCCGGGCCCGAACCGGCCCGAGTCCATTCCTACACCACACCCGGGCCTAGGCCCGACCAGGCCCGAGTCCATCACTAATTTCATTTCTTTAATTCTTATACAATGAATAAAAATAAAATGACACATTTCAACAACAATCTTTAATTTGTCCAACCCTAATGCCCAATATACTACACTATATCCTAACCGGCCAGGATGCACCCAACACAAATCAATTAATGAAGAAAATGGCCTGCCAATGCAACTTTGTCTGTATAACATCAAGTAAAGCACAAACCAAAACAAGTAGCCAAATAGAGCCCCGGGTTTTAAAAAAATGAGTGAAGAAATGAACGTGGAGAGCAAAACGTAGCTGATATCTCCCGGAATCCAGGCACACTGCTCTACTCCAGAAGTTGGGATTTTTTATAGCAAAAAAAAAGAATTGGGGAAAGAGTAGTATTTTTTACTAATCTGTAGTTCTAATGCTTTCACTCGTAAGCCAAAGCTTCTTTTGAATGACGAACACTGCATCATCTCCCTCCTGATCCGAGTCTGAAGATGAGTCTCCAGTTCCAACAGCTTCCCAGTGCAATGCCTGCATATACCTCTTCACAAATTCAATAACGTGCTGCTTATCCCGGATGATAATAAAGCCAGTAGGCCTTAGGATACGATCCATCTCAAGCAACAGATCTTCTCCGCTACAGCCTTTCTTCTCAACTTCAGAAAATATGGTCCAAGCGTGGAGCAAATCATATGTCCTAGGATACGTTGAAAAGGCTTCACACCTGCACTCATACACAGGGACAGCATCAAATCTCAACCTTTCTTGGGACATGTCTAGGCCTGGTTACGCAATTAGCTGTTTAAATGAGTTTTTACCTGTTCACCTTTAGCGTTTTTATGTAGTAACATTTTTAGGAAGATAACTTTGAAGTTTTCCTAATATATTGAAGCCCAAATAAAAAAAAGGTGACTACTTTTAAATAAGGACAAAATAGAGTAACAATATGTCAACATCCAAACTATAGTACCAAAAACGTTAGAGGTCGGCTAACGTGAATCGACAAATGAAATAAGAGCAAAAATAGCGATATTCATATTTAGGTTCATGGACATAAGTGACTAACAAAGTAATTAAATTGCGCAACTATGAATGTCACTAGCATTTTTTATACGGAGTATCACTTCAAGTTTATTACGGAGTGAATCACTACCAGTTACTACCGGTGTTACTAATGCCTCCACCAGTCACCGTGGAACAGCCATTGTGATTACCGCAAAAAAATCACTGACTTTTTTCAGAAATTGTTCCAATGAATTAGATGGGAAAAAAGACTATTCCTGTGGCAGTTGACGGCGGTCTGAATTGCTTAAACACGGGTTAGTCCCATATTTGGAAAAAAGAAAATAATTGTATTTTTATTTTCCAAAAGTGTGGTTGACATATATATACACGTATATATAGAGAGAAAAGTTCAGCTCCAGAATTCCAGACCAGAACCGCCGTCCAGACACGCCGTTTGGGGCGGTTCCCAGTGGAATTTTATGATTAATTTTTTTAGGCATGTTCTTCATAAAGTCTAGTTTATCCACACAAAAAAAACAGCTAAAAATTAAATCGGGAAGGCAGTCAAATAATCTTTGGAACATAACTGTGTTTTATATGTATATTTTGGTGCAGTTATCTTCCAAAAATTATTAGAGTACCTTCCAGTTAGAATTTTTAGCTGAAATTTTTTGTGGATGAACTAGATTTGATGGAGAACATGTCATAAAAGTTTCATCAAAAAACTCCACCGGGAAGGGCCCCAAACACCTCCGTCCGGACAGCGGTTCCGGTCAAGGCCTGACCGGAAGATTACTCTCTCTATATATATATACACATCATTCTTTCAAGATTTTTGGTAGTAGTGATTAGATACAAGTTGTTTCAATGTGTCAATAATAAAGACATGGTTTTGTTTATTATTATAGTTCTAATATTAGTTTTTATTGCTATTTTTGCCTCAGGTATTGTATTTTATTTCACATTACAACTTTTTAAAAAGCGTTAATGAAAAACTCCTTTCAATTATTTTTAAAATATTAAGAGTATGCGTTTCTAAATTATTATATTAAATAAAATACATATTCGCTAATAGTTTTTTTATCTTTTTAATTTACCTCATGCACCGTATATAAATAGATTTAATAGAAGAAATTGAGAGCACTTTTGGCTTTACATAATAATTATTCAATAAGCTAATCCATAAAGCTCTCTTGGAATACATTTTGTAAAATAATCTTTGTACTTTATCTAATCTTATAGGTTCTTTAACAAACGCTAAAATTAAATATACTTTGGACTTATAATGCTAAAGACTCCAATAAGCTCTTTGCTAACCCACCCCTTGGCCAAGATTTAATTAGTATGTTTTTAATTGGACTCAAATTTTTGGTCTGGTCTAGTAAATGTTTGTTGCGCATTTTACAATTGTCCAAGTCTTGTATTGTCTAGTCTGAAGACATCCTTGGTCATCAAAACCAAAAGGCAAAACCCAAAACAGCAAATTTGTTGGTGATAGAAATATGATGAGATGATTACAAAAATACATTTATCGACATACCAGTTGTGAATTGTGCCGATGAGGCCTCGATCATATACAATCTTGAGTGTGTTGGGTCCATCTTCAGGTACAACATTCATTACCCATACATCCTTGTCCTTGAGAGCAGCTGCAAATGAACCCATGTTTGCCTTCATGTCCATAATATTCCTCACAGTGTCTGATGAAATTTTGGGACTCAGAATCCTCAAGTAACCATCAACTCTCCGCCTCCAAAGTTCCTGTGCCGAAGAAAGCCACAACTCAATTTTCTTTCTTGTAATTGCATATGTCTGAGAGCAGTCAGTCAGCATAAACTGTTATAAGTGAGAATATTACCGTATCCTTTTCGAACATTTCATTTGAATACCCAAAATCAGAAAGCCGCGGAGGAGGTGTGGTCAATCGAGTTGGCCAAGGTGCCAATCCACTTCCCTTGGTTATGTGGTCATCTGGTGCAAAAAACGGAAAATAAATAATTTAAATATATCTCACTTGCAGGACGTATTGGAGAAAATGCACACCAACCAGTAAACCAGAAAAACTAAGGGGGGGAGGGGAGGCTTGGCCATGACTCCTTGAGGCTTGAGTTGGCAAAAAATGGAAATGCTGATAACTTGATAAGGAGTCCAGAGTTGCCTATGAGTGCAATCAAACAACTAAGTAAGAAACGGGACATATGAGTGGCATCTTTCTCTTTGTCTGAAATTTTTTGATTTCATTTGAATTTATAAGATCTCATTTGATCTTTATGGGCTGATTTGATAATTGATAAGGAGTTTAGATGTGTCATCTTTCTGGTCTGGTATTTAAATGTTTCCCATTGGGTCTAATTTTCTTTTTGATAATTAACATATTAACATCTAGCCTGATTTGAAACTTTATGGTATTGCGATCTCATCCAATTAAAAAAAGAATAGAATATTAAACACAGAAAGTTCAAGGACCGCCACCTAAACCTCTAGAAGAATAAGATTGAGGTTATCAACTGAATAGATCTTTCCATCTAGTGAAAGGCATGCCCAAGCTTCTAAAGTTAATAACACACTTCTCCAATTAGATGCAAAAGGAAGATCATTCAGCAGAACGATTTTAAATGCAGATTTAAGGAAAAATACTTACGTTCAGAATAAGGTGTTATGCATGCCTCCATTGGAACACCCCACACTGCATCAGGATCATCATCAGGCCGACAGAGAGGTGGCCTGGTGTTTGGTTCTCTTTCCTTGTAACAGTCATTATTTAGAGGCTTAACCCAAATGACAGTTTGGTTCCTCTTTGCAGCTATCTTCCAGCACATGCGTTCTACAAGTGCACTCATTTGTCTCCATATTCTAAGATCATCTTCATCCTGTGCATATGCTTCCGGAGAAGAGTAGGCAAAATAGCCTCCCGGTCTAAGAACTCTATCTAACTCGAGAAGAAGAATTCCATCCCTTTGCAACCAATCAATCCTACAACGAGAACAATGAGCAAACTCAAATGAACGGCTTGGATAAGGAAGTCTCTTTGTTCCGAGAACACCAAGAGATGCAGGAATTCCTCTTTCCAATGCAAATTGGATCTGATTCTGATGCACATCGTTTGGTGCTAAGGACATTGCTATTATATCAGATGAAAGAAGATAGCCTCCGAAGCTAGCAACACCACAACCAACATCAAAAACTGTGCGTACATTCCCCTCATTGTTCAAGATATTTTTTGAAAAGTTCAACATCTGTAAATTGGGACACCACATAAAATGCAGTGAACATTTGTACATGTTTAATATGTTTATGGTGCAAAATACTTTCACAAAAGAAATGTTCGGAATCTCTTACGTTAGCAATTGAAGCAATGTATTTGTCAGCTCCGTAATGGAAATGAGTGCCTCCTCCTGGAAATATAATCTTTTCACCCTTGACAACCATCCAGTTCTGATCTGATTTCTCATGAGCAAGGTGGGTATGAGGGATGTTTGCTTTCCACACCTCATCTCTACTTTTAGGCCACTTAATAGGTATCTATTATTGTACCAAATAATAAAAAAATGACTTATTTACACAAGGATATTTATGAGAATTGTGAAATTAGAAGAATCCGATACACTTCTGCTACTATGTTAGCATATACTGTCTAACCTTGTATCCGGGGGGAGGAGGAATCATGCAGTTGTAACGCCTTTCTTGCAAAGGACAATGTCTTTCATAGTGCTCCATCAAGGATAAGTCCAACTTCAATCTCATTTGGTATATGAGATGTCTGTCTAGACAGGGAATAAGTTCTGAATGTCGATCATCACAAACCTTGCAACCGTGAAAAGTTAAAATGCATCGAACATCAAAGTGTTTATCAAAATACACAAGTACATGACATGAAATTGTTTAGAAGACTTTTTTTTAGATAACTTACAGGAAAGCTTTTCAGAAAAATGCCATCATTGCCATCATCCAGTCCGAATTTTTCATCTTGCTTAGTAGTATCACCATCATCATCTCCACCCAGGTAAGAAGACCCTAGCTTCCTCAAAGACCGGCTGCCATACTCTAGAGCAGACTCACCACTGCTCTTAGAGCCAAAGAAGACATAAAGGGAAACAAGGAAGATTCCAATAACAGCTACAGAAGTTAGCAACCGCTTTCTCTGCACTCCATCTGATCTCCCTCTCATCTTTTAATAAGCTTTAATGTTTGTACCAAGAAAAGCTTCACCCTTCGTCTTCAGTTCTTAGTTTCTTACAAATACTGAAACAGTCTCATAACTATAAGCTTACTCCCAGATCAACAATTTGTTGATTGATATTTATTGCTGTATTGACTGTTGGGTCCTGTTAGGTCAAATTTTAACCGCTCAAGAAACCACATGATTATTGATAAATTGATCCTCAACTAAAATCAAAATCATCACCAATACAAGCAAATATGACAATGAGATTCTTCAGCATTTTTAATGCTAATTGATATTAATTAATGATAGAGAGAAGACTTAACAGGATTCATAAGACCATAGGGAATTAGAAACATCACAAATGAATACTTTGAAAATGGGATAAAATAAATGAAGATATTTATACAATCATACAGTTGGCTCATTATCTTTATATGTTGAAGCAAAGCAACATTTAACTCGCCCACAACTTCTACACTAGAATCCAATACTTTTAACGATACTGCACCAAAGCCAATTTGAATGGCAATACGAAGTTATAAACACATTCTTAACTCTTATATATTTTAATGAAGGACTTCCTCGACTGAGTAGAACCCAAATATTCTATGACAATTCAGTTAATTGCAAGTTATTTTAAAACTGTAGCCATACTGCGAGACATATATTTCTTTTGTCGGATAACCGTACCTTGAATTTTGAAAAACCAAATGGCCAACCAATTGATTTTCCAGTTTTCAGTTTGTTATTTTTTTTGTACAGTATTTTGTGTCCTCCCTAGCAAAACTAGTGAGTGCAGACCCATAATTTTACTCATACACTAAGACTATTTACTCCCTATGAAAAGTACATCATTAATTATTAATTTTCTCCATCATACTTTTTAGTTAGGCAATTTTCCATCATTTTCTCTATGATGGAATAACGTAAAATGTCTCAATAAATTGTCAATCTATGCAATTTTCATCATGAGTCATCCGGAAACAGTCTTCATGTGTACTACAGGGGTAAGGTTGCGTACACCATAGGTGGGAGCCTTTGTGGCACCGGGGTAATGTTGTTGTTGTTGATACTACTTTTCCCAATAAAATTGGGACATGAGGAGGTGTCACGATTATTAAGATGTGTGGGTTCACGTGGTTGATATTAAAATGATAAATAAAGAATACAATAAAAATGATTTAGAACCACACAAATTTTACCAAATTCGGTATAGGACAATCTTAGTGGTACGCACCGAAAAGGAAAGATGAGACAATCTTAACGGGACAAAGGGATTAGTTAAGGAAACTTGGAAACTCAATTTAAAAAGTTATTATATCATAAATAACTAATGGAGTCAAACTAGGAACTCAATTGAGAGACTGAGGGTCTGTATCATCTCTCAAAATATCACAGCCCGACTGAACAAAAATTCCCCGAGTCAATATTGCAGACCATTCTAGCCCTGAGAGTGATACTCAACATTTATCCATAGAAACTCCCAACCGGCAACCACACAGACCCAGATATCAACCCTCCCTCCTATCACTATGAAAGAATCTATATCTATATATAATACAATTCAAGGTTACAATTAGGGAAAGTTTTGCCATGTGTCATCTTTTGAGCAAACATTCATTATATTAATCTAGATTGTCTTTCCAATTTAGTATCGTGTATATTAATTCTAGCTACTACATACGTTACATGAGAATTTATGTTAGAAAAGACTTCATATTACATCAATTATTTTAGAACTAGCGTATAGTAATGTTGGAACTCTTTCTACGTTAACTTAGAACTCAAGTTAAATTAGGTTTCAATAAGAACTCATGTTCGATTAAAAGAAATAATAATTAAAAAAATCATAAAACATTTTACACATTATATGTTACATATAATTAAAATTTCAAAAAAATTATGAATTATGGAAAGTTCTTTGTGCTGGATTAGGACTCAACGAAATTTTGTACTCCGTACAATATTTATGTAAAATTTTCTCATTATTCATAGACCAATAATCCATCATACCAGACCAGTTCAGATTATAGTTAAACAAATCAGACCAGATCAAAATAAACCAAAAAATTTTAATCCAATTTAAGCAAATATCATAAAACATTCTACAGATTCTAATGTTCTGGAATAACACCAGCAAAAGTAATGAAGATGTTTTTAATTTGTTTGAAATAAACTGGTCTCGACTGATCTGTTTAAGTCTGTTATGGTCTAATTTGATTTTTTAAGTTTGGCCTGGTCTGAGACTAAAATCACCCCAAGTTAAAACATGTTAAAACATTTTAATTAATACGCCCAAAACTCATTTTGTTATATAAAAAAGTTGATTGATAAGATTGATAAGATGAAATAGAGATTATCAATTCTGGGCAAAATGATTTTAAGTAGGCCGATATGAATTGAGTGAAATGTTTTGCTCAATTCTGAGTGAACTTTTCTATGTTTGATCAAGAACTGATGGGATATTTTGGCTATTATGAGTCTGATGAAGTGGTAAACAGTACAATGATCTTTATGATAAGAAGGAACTCTATGTTGCCTATTTGATCAGGGTTGATCAGGGTCTGGAACTAAAATCATTCCAAGTTAAAACATTTTAACATGCCCAGAACTCATTCAGTTCTATAAAAACGTTGACTGATAAGATTGACAAGTTGAACATAGAAGTTATCAAACGGGGCTCTTGTTTTTTTCTTCTAGAATTGCACTCAAATTATCTTATGCAATAACTTCAACCAAATAAGCTAAAAAATAAATCCAACTTTGATTATTTTGATTCTTACACAATTCAACTTGAAGCATACAAAGTTACATGTTTATTAAAAAGTTGTATGATAAGACTTATAAACTTAATTAGTGATTATCAAATGTGCTCTTATTTTTTTTCTAGAATTGCACTCAAATAGAATTCATACTATACCTACGTGTATCTGATGGTAAAAAAAGATGATTAAAAGAGTACACTCATTAGAAAGTAAAATATTCTAAAATATTTTCATAGTTTTCATTTGACATATTATTGTCTTTGGCTCCATCATTTGCAATGGAGCCAAAGATTCATTATTTTTTGGCTTGAGATTATGATGGAATAAAGCAAAATGGCTCACTAAACTGTCTGCGCTTCTTTGTTATGGAGCAACAGTCAGTCCATGCAATTTTGGACGCGATTTTCACTATGGGTCATCCGGAAACAGTCTCTCTGTGCTTTAGTACAGAGGTAAGACGGCGTACATCCGACCCCCCCTTACCCCACCGTAGGTGGGAGCCTTTGCGGCACTGGGGTAAATGAAAATGAAAAATGAAACTATTCAAAAAGAGGGACACAGAAATTAAAAAATAAAGACATTGTATTTGAGGTTTGCGCAAATCAAAGTCCCTTAAATTTTGGACCATGAACATACCTAGCGACGATCAAGCAGAAAAGAGAAACAAAGGTCAAGTGGTTCATTCTACTACGATCATATTGAATGCATTACTTATGCCCTTATATTAAAAAGAAGTAGCTAGGAAAATTGATAAAAATAATCTCAACTATTATCAGTCAACTGTTAATAATCTTAACTATAGAATATAGATTGCTTCAGAATATATATATTCAACTTTAGTGACCTTCCGCTAATAGTGGTCCCTCGTGATCGGCTCTACGTTTAGCCAACTAAAAAAGAGGTATCTAAGTGTGATGATCCCAACTATGATTGTCAAGTTTTATTAAACACCGAATATGGAATGAAAATTTCCATAAAGAAATAGAAAAATCGTAAAAATTGATTATCGATCTTTATTTTTACTATATTAACTGTTTACGTAGTTATAGAATCAAATAATATAAAAATATATAAATAAAAAATCTGGAAAATATGGAAAAATTATATAAATTTCTAAGTTAAAATTTTATATTATGTAAGATATTATATATATATAAAGAAAGTAAAATATAGAGTAAAGAGGCCGATATAAAAACTTTAAAGGAAAAATGAAAATGCAAATTAAGTACAAATTCAAAGTTCAAAAATGAAGATCTACAATTTTAAAATTAAGAAAGTGCAAAAAATAATAGTTAATATTTTATCAATTATTTTTTATTTAAAATCTAATAATCCTATTAAAATATCCGAATAATTTTAAATTAGTTAAAAATACATACAAAATCATGAATTCGCAAAAGAACTCAAATATAAATAGCAGTCAAAATAGAAATAATATTTTTTGAAAACAAAAATTTAAATAATTCTTTTTATTTTTAAAATGCTGTACGTTTTTAGATTTAGATAAACTTAAATAGTACACAATCCTAATTTTCAAATTTTAGTAACATTTCCTATGTTTTGAAAAAATATTGGTTGATAATTAGCATATTTAAAAGAAAGAGGATAATTCGGATGTTTTATAGAATAATCATAATTTCGATTTAATAAGGACCTGCTATAACAGGTCATACCCCGATCATGGACCATTATTGATGGAGAAGACAAATAGTTGGGATTATATAGAAATAATCACCGGAAGAGATTATTGTGACTGGACCGACTATAATTGAAATTATTGTTTTCAATTTTTCATATCACTATGTTTACTTTGAAAATTCCATCAATCAAGTTATTTTAACATGCTATAGAAGGTTATTTGAAAAAAAATAAATAAAACAATATAAGAAATCATATAAATTTGAAAATTAATTCCATAATAATTTATCAAATGCTCTTTATCTGATACTTATAATTGTGACCATAATATTTAGATTGATCAAAGGGGGAGATTGTCAGAGATAAAAATCTATTACTATGATTTTTTAAAGTTAGAAATATTTATATCACTAAAACTTAGTGATATAAGTTTTCAATAATTATTTCTCTACACTTTATTTACTAATTGTTTTATATTATATTTTTGTAGAGTATTTCTCTATATTTTACTTTCTTTATATTTTTATACGAAATAATATATATAAGTAATTATTTGTAGAAACAATTACTTTGCCAAGTGCAAAATAGGTGAAAAATAAGAATAGTAAAAACCTTGTGGTTGAGATTTGTGCAGAGGAGAGAGAAATGTGCAGAACCACAAATTAGTTGCTTTAATAGGAAAGTGGCACAGTTTTTTGGGACAACCAAAAAGGAAAATTGGCAAAGTCCAATGGGACGGAGGGAGTATAAATTTAACATCACTGTACTCTCTATACTTTACTTTCTTTATATATTTATAGTACATAAAATATTATCTATTAATTTCTCTATATATTTAGATCACAAAGGGGACTATTGTTGGTAAAACTAAAACAATATAAAGATGTTGACATTGCAACACACATACATAGTAAAACTAAAACAGTATCTTTATCCGTGCCTTGCACATAATAATAAAACTAAAAAAATTAAATATCTCTTTTATCCGGGTAAAAAATAAGATCACATTTAATAAAGTTTGCTAAATACAAATTGATCTTAATGCTCTCTCAAATTTTTGTTCACCTTTCTAATTATGGATATTTTTAATTGGAATCAATTTTTTGTCTGATCTATGAAAGTAAAAATTATTTTTGTTGCTTTAGTGTATATATTAAATATTAACATAATTCTTGATATATATTTGCCTAGAGATTTAGATCTCTGAAAGCTTTATTAATTTCATATACAACAATCATATTGTGATATTACAAGTGGTATTTAAGAGATAGAAAAATAAGTTAGGCTCTGTATAAAGAGTAATTCGTTTACTCATAGATGAAACTATAATATAGTACTACTTGGTCATAATATTGAAGTCATTTTTCGTTTCTAAATATGTGGCATTTTTTATTATTATTGCATTGTTTGACCTGTTTATGTTTCAATTTTACCTGCCGCTTGACGTGAGAATATTTTTATAGATTTAATTCAGCTGGCTTTGGTAAAAATTACCTATTAGAAGTCTAAAGCATGTAACCTTTCTTCGTTCAATAACATTTATTTTACTTAATAATATCATAATATCCTCAATAATTCAATATGATGAAAAGTAAATCGACCGCTATTAATCGCGTTTTCCTCAATAACACTTATATTACTTATTGTTGTTGTGGTCACCTTCATTAAAATCAAAATGTCACAAAATAATATATTTCAAACTCTTTTCTTAAAAAACGAGATAGAATGACTAATTTGCTCAATTCTAAATCCTGGAAGGGGTAATATTTTCAAAAAAATGAACACACCCGTTATTAAATAACTAAATTACAAAAATGTATAGTGATTAGTTTTGAAAAAACAGCAAGTTACGAATGAATTGAAATCTAATGGATAAAAATATGCATTGAGCAATTTCTTACAATAGTCTTTTAGCGGTCTTCTTACAATAGTTCCACCTTTTGATTATTCATGAATAATCCAACTTTTGCACCCCATCTTCATTCACTGGTTCATGACCAATTTATGACCTGTTATTCCAAGTTATTTTCTTATCTTTGCAAAACATTATACCATAATTCTCACCTTATGATCACATAATGTTTTGCAAAGATAAGAAAATAACTTGGAATAACAGGTCATAAATCGACCATCGGCCAGGGACCATTGAATGAAGATGGGGTGCAACGGTTGGATTATTCATGAATAATCAAAAGGTGGGACTATTGTAAGTAGACCACTAAAAGGTTGGATTATTAGTTTCCAGTTTCCCTTTTTTATTTAGGTAAAGATGGTTGACAAGACGAAGTTTATTTGGATGCAACCGAGAGTTATTAAAAATTTGGCTCTTTCAATTGGAAAATATAGATTGAAAACATGCTTAGATAATTATTTAAAAAATAAGACATATTCAATAAATAAGAATACTCAGTATCAATCAGTGTTATAATCGATTAAATAAGTAGCTTTCCATTGGTTATAATAACTCATACTATACATATTCCAGTGCGCTTGCACACATATACAATGAAATTAAGATAAAACTATTTTATCCCGTGCAAGGCACGGGTAAAGATACTAGTAAGTCATTATACACAACGTTTCGTAAACATTGTTCCTGATAGACTGCATAATAGGCCTAGAGGTCAATCAAGAACTGATTGGAGTTAGGAGCGATCCAAATTGAATTAGAGTAATAGAAGATCTGTAGAGTGGTGTTTGAGCTTCGGAGTATTTAAACATAGATCTAAAAAACTCATTAATAAATCAAATATCTGAAACTGGGTTTCATATCTTTATAATTGAAACAACTCTTGTGCGGCATGTAGCGTAAAAAACGAAATACTTAATGGAGAGTTGTCGAATATGACGCCAAAACGGAACAAATTTGAAGAGCATTTAAACGGAACTCATGTATGTTTAAAGGGCGTACTAATTGTACAGCATTTAAACCACCAAAATGAAAGCTTTTTATGAATCCGAGGGGAAACTAACTAAAGTAAGAGGTTTGTGCATAGTTTAACAAAATCAACAATGCAAATCAGCAATCAAGAAAGCTTAAATTTAGCAACCCGTATGAGTTAAAAAGCCAAATTATCACAATAATAAACAGCAATACAATGTATTACAATCAATTCAGATCCGAGTAATGAATTCTCACTTAATTGGAATACATGTTGGTGAAGATATGAGTTTGGAAGAATGCTCGTAAAAAAGTTTGATAATCTCGGTAGAATGTTAGAAACATAATATACGCACCCTCTCTCAGCAGACACCTATGCCCCTGCAGCTCCTATGCCCTGCAGCTGTGCATTTTTTTTTCTAAATTCGTTTTATTGTTTTTAATTTGATAATCCGAGGTTTTTCAATATACTCCCTCCTTCCACTAGACTTTGCTAACTTTCCTTTTTTGTTTGTCCGAAAAAACTTTGTCATTTTCTTTTTAAAGCAATGCTTTTGTGGCTAGGTTAATTTCTCTCTCCTCTGCACAAATTTCAACCACACAAATTTTACTATTCTAATTTCCCACCTAACATCAACTTGGCAAAGTTGAGTGGAACGGAGGTAATACTTCCTACATTCTTTAAAAGTTGCGATATTATGATTTTTTATTTTTCGAACATTTTATTTCGATTAAGATTTTTTCCGACGGTGGCTCCGGTCACCTGGCTCGATTAGTCCTGTGGCGTCCCCGTTGACTAAAGAACAGAAAAAGATGAGCGCCCTCAGCTGGATTTGCAGAGGCCTGCGAAGCCCGGAAACAATACAGTGCTTTGCCAGTGGCGGCGATCTCGCCGATGAAAGAAGACGAAGAGGTGGTGATCCACCCCCTCTCGAACCGCCGCCATGGAGGAATTGTGCGACTAGGGATTGGAAGACTATTTCTACTTTTTTTAGTTTGGTTGTGTTCTCACTTTGATCTTTGTGTTGTTTTATTGTCGATGTACGTTTATTTTTGCCACTCTTGCATTATGTTGGGGTGGTGAGAGGTTTACTTTAACCATGTTAGGCTCATTTAGACCCATTACAGGATCAATGAGTCATATTGCTTTATTCTGGATGATTGGCTCTAAGTCTGATTCGAGGGTCGGTGGTTGGAAGTGATCATTTTACTTTCGTGTTTCCTTGTTGAATGCTTTGATATCAATTTAAAGCCGCTTTGTTCCAAAATATTCACGTAGGGCTTACAAAAATATTTAAAATATATATAATTCTATAAATATTAATTTATAATGTGATTGACTCTAAGTCTGATTCGAGGGTCGGTGGTTGGAAGTGATCATTTTACTTTCGTGTTTCCTTGTTGAATGCTTTGATATCAATTTAAAGCCGCTTTGTTCCAAAATATTCACGTAGGGCTTACAAAATTATTTAAAATATATATAATTCTATAAATATTAATTTATAATGTGAAAGGTGTAGCTGCTTACCATAAACACAAAAACATTCACGTAGAGCTTTCTACCCGTACAAGATCACCGCCACCGGCAAAGTACTGGATTGTTTACGAGCTTCGTAGACCTCTGCAAATCTAGCTGAGGGCGCTCATCTTTTTCTGTTCTTCAGCCAACGGGGACGCCGCAGGGACTAACCAAGCCAGGTGACAGGAGCCACCTCCGAAAAACCTCCAAGGAAGATCTTAGAGACGACCACAGCTTCTTTGTTGCTAATTTAGTTCTCGAACACCCTGCCTACCTTCAGCACATTCCCTCTCGTAAAGCGCTGATCTCCTCACAACCTTTTCCACTGGTGCGACGCCTCAATCGATCGATCTAGGTCAAGGATCGGCGCCGCCGATTGCTAGGGTTTGCGCTCTGTCTGCCTGACCGACTGAGAGGCTAGCGTAATTTTGTATTCCTCTTATCATTTCTTATATGTTTGATTATATACATTACTTCATCCGTCCATTAAAACTTTGTCAACTTTCCTTTTTTGGATGTCTCACTAACTTTTCCAATTTTCTTTTAAGTAAAGAATTTGTGATTCCAGTTAATTCTCTCTCCTCTGCACAAATCTCAACCACACAGTTTTTACTTTATTAATCCTCGTACCGGTCAAACTTGGCAAAGTTTTAAGGGACAGAGGTAGTATTAAAAAATCTTTATCGAAATAAAATGTTCGAAAAATAAAAAAAAAAATATCGCAACTTTTAAAGAATGTAGGAAGTATTACCTCCGTTCCACTCAACTTTGCCAAATTGATGTTAGGTGAGAAATTAGAATAGTAAAATTTGTATGGTTGAAATTTGTGCAGAGGAGAGAGAAATGAACAGAGCAACAAAAACATTGCTTTAAAAAGAAAGTAACAAAGTTTTTTGGGACAAACAAAAAAGGAAAGTTAACAAAGTCTAGTGGAAGGAGGGAGTATATTGAAAAACCCCGGATTATCAAATTAAAAACAATGAAACGAATTTAGAAAAAAAAAAGCACAACTGCAAGGCATAGGAGATGCAGGGGCATAGGTGAAAGGGCATATGTGTCTGCTGAGAGAGGGTGCGTATATTATGTTTCTAACATTCTACCGACATTATCAAACTTTTTTACTAGCTTTCTTCCAAACTTAGATATTCACCGACAGGTATTCCAATTAAGTGAGAATTCATTACTCGGATCTGAATTGATTGTAATACATCATATTGTTGCTTATTATTGTGATGATTTGGCTTTGTAGCTCATACGGGTTGCTAAATTCAAACTTTCTTGATTGCAAATCTGCATTGTTGATTTTGTTAAACTATGCACATACCTCTTACTTTAGTTAGTTTCCCCTCGGATTCATAAAAAGCTTTCATTTTGGTGGTTTAAATGTTGTACAATTAGTACGCCCTTTAAACCGTTTAAATGCTGTTCAAATTTCCACGATACTTTAATAAGCTGACCTTTCGTTTTGGCATCATATTCGACAACTCTCCATTAGGTATTTTATTTTTATGCTACATGCCGCTCAAGGGCTGTTTCAATTATCAAGATATGAAACCCAATTACAGATATTTGATTCATTAATGAATTTTTTAGATCTATGTTCAAATATTCTGAAGCTCAAACACAACTCTACAGATCTTCTATCCCTCTAATTTAATTTGGATCCCTCCTAACTCCAATCAATTCTGGATTGACCTCTAGCCTATTATGCAGTCTATCGGTGTTTACAAAATGTTGCGTATAATGACTTATTCTTTAATAGTGATGGGAGGGAGGGTTGATATCTGGGCTTACAAAAATATTTAAAATATATATAATTCTATAAATATTAATTTATAGTGTGGAAGGTGTAGTTGCTTACCATAAACACAAATCTTGATTATCCTCGCACACCTGGAATAAAAAAATAAACATAGTATTTACCACATATTTTGGACATAAATATTATTATAACCAACATAATACTTTAGAAATCATAACAACAGTGGCCTTAAAAAAATTATAAAACATATTCTTTGAAAAAGTAAATTAAATTCGAGGGATTATAAAAATGTTTCTATATACAAAGTGTTGTGGAAAAGTAGCCAAAATTCCCGCACAAACCACCGGGTCAGAATTGTCAAGTCTGGTCAAAAAACGGGTCAAAGATTTAGGGTCAAGTCCTTAGCCAAAAAATAAACTTTGCTGCTTTGGGAAGCCGAATGGGATTGCATTTATTGTGGTAACATTGGGTCTTTTCAAAACTTTTTGAACATTAAAAGCAAAAGCAGCAGCAAACTATTAAAGTAATAGAAATTTGACCAGATTCAAATTTGTGTTGCCAATTTACAGATTGTCTTCACAAAAGATTTTGCATTAAATGATGTGTACTTTCATATCTTTTTGAGCCAACCAAAATATAATATAAAATCTTAAAAGTACATATCCATTAATGCTAAGCAGCAAAGAGATCTGATTTTAAATTTTAACTTTTCAATAAAACCGAGTGAATTTTGTCCATTGGTTATTAAAGTTAATGACCACTACATACTACAACACTGCTTACCTCTACATCAGTATAAATAGGCTACTTGACTGAGTTCATATTCTATCCCACACACAGCATCATCCACTCTCATAACATTTCAATGGCGGCAAAACAAGGAATGTACTCATTTCTGAGAGATTGATCACAACAAGACTACTTGGACTATTAATGTGAAGGTGGTGAGAGCTTATGAAATGCCACCTTAGTCCGGGGGGGCAGAGGATAGAGTTGGTTTTCATTGACTCTCAGGTATTTTTTATATTATCTCAGAGGATAGAGTATAATCTGCATACTTTTGTATTAAAATATTTCAGTTTACTAAAAATACACATTGTTCATGCAGGGAGACAGAATTCATGGTTTGATAAAGAGGCCACATCTACGATTGTTCACATACAAAATAAGAGAAAACATGTTGTGATACCTGAAAATGGGGTTCCTTGATTAAGAGGTTGTATTATACCAATATTTATGTTCTAAATATTTAGCTAAGGCATTTTATAACAAATGTAAATTTCTTTGTAGGGAGATAAAATTCATGTTGTTATAAAAAGTCCACAACTGGGAATGCTTAGGTAAAGAATAAAAGAAAACGTTTTCTAAGCATCAAGAAATTTTTCGTTATGGATAACTTGAAAATGTTCCAAACTTTGTCTTCGGGTTTCAGCAGTTCAAACTCTACTCTTTGTTTGAAAAAACCGTTCTGTGATTCATAATAAATCAGATGTGTATTTATCATACCCGGCCATTTCGCTTTGCACAGAGGGGACCCTGCATTCGTATTCTAATCTAATAAATAATTATTAGATCACTAATGAATATTACAGACATGGGAAGCATAAGAAGGCCCCTGAAAACCTAAGGAATACATTTTTTAAATTCCAACAGTTATGCTAATAGATTTTACAGTCAGAACTGTATCATAAAACAAAGAACAAATGAGAATGACAATATAACAATAATAATAACACACTTTTTAGCTTAAAGTACTAGCTTAAAGTACTAGATGCATAAATTCTAACAGAAATGCTAATAGATTTCACAGTCTGATATATATAAGTATATACTTATATCTAATAAAGTGTGTCTTGCACATGAATACTAAAATTGCCAAGTTCAAGGTCATATTTAGAAGTAAAGTAGGTTTTAAAATATTTTCCAAATCAGAGTTGAAGGTAGAAAAAAATTGTGGAAAACAAACAGATGTTGGATTTCAGTTTGAATATTAAATAAACTGAGTTGGTTGGGGTGGCCTGACATGGTCTTAAATTTATAAGACAAGAACATTATAAAAATCATGAAGGTGGCAACAAACTATACCTTACTGGCATATATTAAATACAATAAGGCATTGAAAATATTAAAAACATTAATTTGTGCCCAAATATTTTCAAATTTTAAAACAATTGTTAATTAAAAATAGATGTTTTTAGTGTGTGTGTGTTTGTAAAACAGTTTTTATTGAAATGTCGATATAACTAGAAAAGTCCCCAAGCATATATTTAATTATTTAAATTAGTTGAATGATAGTAGTATCATTCTAAAGTTTTAAATTAAGTAACGACTCTAGAACTAAGGTTAAAAAAGTATACATTTAGAAAAATGTTTTTAGGTAATATATAAACATACCCTTAACTGCATTTATTAAAGGCATGATCACTAAGGAGTAGATGAAGGAGTCGGCGGAAAATTGTTGAGACCATCGGTCTAACTCTGTAACCGGTGGGTCTACAAATGGTGATGTACGGGAGTAAGGTAAGTATAAAATGGATTTTATACAGCAGTTTGGGTCGGGTAGGTTTAGGTGTTTAATGTTTATAAGATATTTACGTCGTCATTAAATTGATAAATATTGTGTTAAGCATGCAATATAAAATACCTGCAATCCCTAATCTTAACTAATTAATAATTACATTTCATTTATGAATGATACCCATTTGAGTACCTTACTCAGGTCCAAATATTATCAATCCTTTTGGATTAAACCTGCAACATGAGAGATAATATCATGTTAAAATGCATCTCATAATTATATTTTGTGTCTATTTACAAACTTTTGGACAAGTTCAATTTACTGCTATTTTTCTTAAATAAACTGTTATAGTGACCTTTGAAATAAATATATTTACTTACAAAAACTATGGATGAAGTAAGTTTTAAATTAATCCGTTTGAAATATGTGTAATAGTTATATATTTCACGCATCACAGTCTCACAGACCAATTAAAAAAATCTGCATAGATGTATCCAAAATACAATGTCATGTTTTATCTAGGATTTAAAAGAAGACATCCTATATCAAAAATTCGATAGCGGCTAGGTTAAATCCAGAATTTCACAAATGTTGGCATTTAAAAACACAAATATGTATACATCATTTTCAGAAATTGGCATAGGTTTAGCCATGTAAATGAATCTAAAGAGGTATTTTGTTGCTATAAATTACAGATTTACAGATAACAATATAAATCTGTGAAACATGCAATTTATGGCCAAATCATATGCAACTATACATGTATATAATCACAATAACGAGTGTATGCATGGACAAACTGATAAAGAAATTCAATTACCTAACCGTTCAAGAAAATCACAGTAAGACGACGAGGATGCAAAGGATAAACCAAAATCACGAAACGATGGTAGACGTGCTTTGAGATTCTTTGGTTTTACCTCAGCCGGAATAATCACTGACGATGGTCAGCGGAAGAACACACGATGCCTTGAGAGGTCTCGATGTACGGATGAATGAGGTGGGCGAAGGAGGGAGAAAAGTTTAGTTAGGGCGTGTTAGGTTTAAGTTGTTGGAAAGATCGGGCTGGCCTGATTTAAAGTTTAGGAAAAATTGGTTATAATGATCTTAATTATCGACGGCCCGTTCATAATAATTTCAACTATCGATTATTTCAGAATAATTCCAATTTTAGGGACTTTTCGTCAATAATGCTCCGACGTGACCGACTATAAATAAATTCTTATAGTTTCTAAAAAGATATAGCAGGTAATTCTCATAAATAATCCCAAATTTTAATTTTTACTCTTAATTTCTATTAAAAATTCACTTGTTAGAGCATGTAATATGCGGTCATAGACCATTATTGATGAATGGTACATATAGTTGGGATTATACAAAAATAATCAAGAGATTATTGTTAGCGGATCGGCAATAGTTGGGATTATTATTTTCAATTTTTCCTAAAGTTTATTAAAATATTGGTATTTTAAATTTGAATTGGACTTTGTCAAATATATTTAATATTTAATTAGGATTATAATTATATTGTTTGATTATAGTTTTTTATTATTATTATGATTATTATTGTTATCTTTCTATGATTGTTATTATATTATTAGGTTTTTTATTTCTACTGAAATTTTCTGGTCCGAGCTGACTTGGTGTAGTAAATGTACAGTCTCTGCGTATTCTACAACTATTGAAGTGTGGTCTCAACTGATCTGGTATGGATTGAGACTGAAATAAGTCCAAGTAAAAACAGTATAATGTTTCAGATTATTAATGTTATGATTATTAATTATTATTGTTGTTATAATTATAATATTATTATGATTATTATTTTGGTTGAATATTATTTGGATTTTATTTATTAATATTTTTATTATTATACTCTGTATCATTTAGGGATAAATTCCTGAATATGATTAAAAGAAAGATTAATCGATAAATGAAATTTAAAATGGAGATGATGAACAAATCGAACATACTACCAATGTTGTTCACAGGAAAGCGTTTCAAAATGTGTTTGTTCTGGAAACATTATTATTATATTTATTTATTTCTTTTTATTTCAAAACATACTTCGTACCAATCATGAGACGTAACCATCTTTTCATTAATTAAGTTTTTTGCATGTATTACAGCTATGCTCTTCGAGCATTCATCTACGTACTAACTAATAATGTTAACAAATCATAAGGAAGTTTTTCGCAATGTGTAGGTCATCGCACTGCAGATATTGATATGTGGTGAAGATATTGAGACATACTCTTTTATAACATTTACATTTTTCCTACTCATTCCAAAACAAAAGTTACCACCCATTTCAGAGTTATCACTATCCAATCTTTGCTTATAATTTATTATGCATGTTACGTCTATGACAATTTGCATTTATTTCACACGACTAAGTAATATTTATAAAAAAACATATCGCTATTACATTTTAATATCCCGTGCATCGCGCGGGTGCGAATCTAGTAGTCACAAAGTAAAAGCTGACATTTGCATCTAGGAAAAAATTAATGAAGTTGATTTAACTTACTATAAATACGTCTTGATGTGTGCTCAAAATAAAACACATTTCATCATTCATAGAGGGAAATAAGGCACAGTACGAAAATTATAATTTTGATAGGTCAGTTGAAAAAAATAGATGGAATCATTAGCTAAAGAAATCAAAACAGATTTCCGTTAATGTCATG
Source organism: Cuscuta europaea (assembly GCA_945859875.1). Classification (NCBI taxonomy): domain Eukaryota; kingdom Viridiplantae; phylum Streptophyta; class Magnoliopsida; order Solanales; family Convolvulaceae; genus Cuscuta; species Cuscuta europaea. Next base: position 6,913,819 of record CAMAPE010000052.1, read on the forward strand.
TCCGATTTACTCTATATTTTTCTAAATCACCAAAGTCATTTAAGTTTAACTAATAATATATGTAAGCAATAAAAAAAAATTAGATTTATGTTAACTACCACAAAAGTATAATATTAAGCAAGGTATTGTACTCCCTCCGTCCCAATTTGTAAGATACTTTACGATTTACGGTGTTTTATAACCTACTACATATTGTAGCCTTTCAAGATGAGTGAGTGTTCATGTCAAGTAAAACCGGGGGGATGCTATATGTGTGGGAAACATTGTGTGGGAATCCTACTGGATGCATGCTCATGGCGTAACTCAAATGATAGTCACTTTTTCTGCATTAAGCAAGTAAACAAGAAAAGGAACATTGTTGGTTCAGTGGTGGGAAATTTGGACCAAGTGACTAAGGTTCGAAACCCGCAGCGGCCGTGTGGAGGTCACAGAACCTGAAATAAGGCTGGACTTATGGTGTGCACGGGAAAAAGGTCTACCATCATTGGGCCGACTGAGTCACCGTGATTAACATCCTCCCAAAAATCCTGTCGGGTCAGGGTATGGGGGGCTCCTGGGGTGGGAGATTCCACCTTTTGGACCAAGAAAAGGAACACTGTTGACTACTTATGCAAAGATTGTGATGACTGGCTGGATGGATCTCTTATCATACCAAGAAAAATTGATAGGATTTTGAATATGAATAGGAAGTACTTTAATGATGATATGATTGTAGGCATTTCCTTTAAATGGATGACTAGAGGCAGACTTCACTAAGAATATGTAATAGGAATCATGTGTACCATGCATGAGAAAATGCATTTGTCGTGTTTTTATGTCTTTCTAGCAAATGTGTTATGTTTTAACGTATAGAGGTATTAAATGAGTGATAGTCATTGATTATATGAGTATCTTTAAAACACGTGATATAAAGGTATGTATGATGCATGTCGTTTAAACAACCGTTTATGAGTATAATCAATCAATGTAATGAATCCAGGTAATGTATCTAGGACCCATTTAAATATGAGGAGGCTGACTAAATCAACAATAATCAACCGTAAGAGAGCACATCAAGATTTAGCTAATCAAGGTATGATGACAACCACTCTATATTTAAAGTTAAAATTTAATAAAAAATACGGACAGTTGAGCTACAAGCAGTTGTTACAAGATCAGTAAATCGATTGTATTGAGCAATGGGCCGCCTGTCAAACCGCGCAGATCTGAAGGTCATTAAATGGCTGGCATGGAATTTCATAATGCGAAGCCCAAGGCCCAATTTAGGTGCAACAGAGTATAAACGTACACACATGCTACATGTATAGTTATAACATGGATGAACAAGTATTTGATCTAGACAAATTTAAATTTATACAAAATGACTGAAATCACATATACAGACATGTACGCATAACAAATGATTGGATCCAGACAGATCTAAACTGACATATGATGCATGTCATATATTTATACAAGTTTAGTCAAAAAAATTGGTAGATCTAAACAGATCTAGAGTGATCAATACATGTACACATCACAAATGCACAGATGTTAACAGATCTCAACACAACAAATGCTACATGTATGATATTACAGCATGGATGAACCATTTTTTATCTACACAATTCTAATTCGAAAAAAAAAAGGCTGAAGTAACAATTCGAGACATGTACACATCACAAAGGCATGAATCTATACAGATCCGAAAGCCACAAATGCTACATGACTGGTTGTTTTCAGGTTCAATCGAATAAATTGATAGATCTAAACAGATCTAGAACGATGGAGACATATACACATCACCAATCCATATATCTAGAGAGATCTAAACGCAACGCATGCTACATGTCTCAAAAGTATATATTTTCAAACCGAAAAATATATAAATCTAATTAGATCTAAGCGCAGAAAAATGATCATCGTTCAATTATAACACATGACCGAACCAAAGAATCGGAGATCTACATAGATCTATTCAAATTTCGACATGTGTTCTACGATTTTAAAAAATCATCGTAAAATAAAGAATCACACTATATAAAAAAAATTGATAACAAACTTCAACTTCACTAGAAGTCTAAACATTCAAAATCACAGTCTTTAGATAACATTATTCGAAATAGAAACATACTCATAAACGGGTATGAGAGTAGTAGGGGTGAGAGATCCAGCCTTCGGCTGAGAGTAGAAGGTGGAGAGAAGGTTAGTTCGGTGAGAGCTTTGAAGGTGGACAAGAGGGTTAGTTCGGCGAGATGGTTGAAGGAGGAGAGGAGGGTTAGTTCGGCGAGAAGGTTGACGGTGGAGTGGAGGGTTAGTTCAGCGAGAAGGTTGAAGGTGGAGGGAGGAGTTTTATCTGTTGGTTAATAGAGTGACGAAGGGCTGGAGAGGATTATATATGAAGGGTTTGGGGTGGGGTGGTCGAATTTGGGCTCTGTGTTATGTATTAGGGTGTTGGACGATGTTGGGCTTTGTTTATTTATGTAAATGGGCTAGATTGTGGTTAAAAAAATGTATTCTATTATGTATTGGTTGTTGGTTGGAATGGGAGGGGAAAAATAAATTGATCTGGATTTTATCTATATTTAAAGGGGTTGAATTTTTGGGTTAATTATATTTGTAATTTACATAAGTTATAATTGATATTTTGTATAATGATAATAAACAATGAATAAATTCATATACTTAATAAATGTGATATTTACTACCTTATCCAATTAATGTGATTACAATATTACCAAAACTAATAATCATATATGTATCTTATTATGAACGGAATAAAATCACTACCTTTGTTTAGTCTTATATATAAAAAATTTCTATTTTATTGGGAGAGTGTAACTGACAACATATTTGTGTTTAATTGCATTTGTGGACACAAAATGTTGATCAAAATGTTCAGAAATGTCTGTTGCCTAATCACAACATGTCATCTGATGTTTTCGTTGACAAAACTAATGGTACTTCTTACTTTAATCATTATAATTTCACAATATCAATTATCAATTACATAATGAAAATGCATATAGAAACGATGCTGATTTCAAACTCTTTATATTTCCATCTACAGTCTCGCATTTACCATTTAATCGCTCTTGGAGTGATGGGACAATTAATGTAAATAACATAGAGCAATCTTTGGATGTGTGTCTTCCCGATAACCGGCACATGTGTGACGAAGTAGCAACACATATAGAGGATGAACTTCCATCACAATCACATCAAGTTGAAGGTGCGATTGTTATAACTATTATGTTGCTATTCAAGTTTTTATTTTTGTGAAGTCATGCATTTTCTTTATGTTCAGTTATAATCGATAATAGATAAAGGATAATAAGCCATATGTATTATGATAATGAATAAATCTATGAAATCATATAAACTATTTCACTTAGTAGTTATTTTTTTAATCCTATATTTTAGTATATATACATTGTTGGTTTAACATTTTCTATAATAAAATCCTATTCTAGAGATAATTTGGTGGCTGGATCAACTGTCAAAATAAGTGATCTTTTACTAGACATAACTCACTTCTCTTTCCCTTTGGCGAAGATGGTTATAGAGAGGATATTAATTTTTGTGAAGGTATTAATTCTTCTACAAAGGGTAGTCGAAGTGTTAGCATTAGGGAATTTTTGGCATATAGATTGCATGAGCGGAGCACAGAATGCACTTTCATCCTCCAAAGTAGAAGGTTGTTCCAACAATTTGTCGTTGATGGATATACTATGGTTGAGTCTTCAAGACTATTGTACATCAGAACATATAAAAAACAACTGAGGTGTGAAATGTGCAAAAGGCTTACTGATGCTTTACTTAGTGGCGAGCGAGATGCTTCTACTTAAGGAAAGAGAGTTGTTTTACCGCCTACATTTGTTGGAGAAGCACGATATATGGTTCAAAATTATCAAGATTCAATGGCTATATGTCGTTGGGCTGGGTATCCGGATCTGTTCTTGACGTTCACATGCAATCCAAAGTGGCCCAGAAATTGTCAAATTTCTCAAAGATAGAAACTTGAGTCTTGAAGACCGACCAGATATAATATGTCGAGTTTTCAAGATGAAGTTGGATGGATTGATTAAATATCTGCGTTATAATAAGACATTTGGTGAAGTCAGAGCAGATATATCATAGGTGTAACACCGTCCCCAAATGTATTTATCTTTAAGCGAATAATTTATTAAACCCTATGAAATTTTTAGTGAATTTACGAGGTTGTGAATTCGTGTTAATTTTTTTCGCGTGAATAGTAAAATACATGTGGGGCCCGCATCGGGAGTGGGGACCGCCCGATATTATCGGGACCACATATTAGATTCATCTGGGCCTAGAAAATACGTATATGGTGGTGGATATCCAAATTGGTCCATAGCAATGGCACAGGGTTGACCGGTTGGTCAAACAAGGCCAAATTATCGGTATCGGCAAATTTATCAGATAACAGCCCAAAAAGGGATTTCGGAGACTTCTAAATTAAGGTTGGGGAATGCATATTGATTCTAGGGTCCCATAAGGATTGGGAACAAGTGTTATATTTTATTTGACCCGATAAAATAAAATATACTTAAAACAGTCCGGAAATACAACTTTCGGGACCGATTGTACACTTCTGGACAAAAAGGGTTGACCTCCCACATGGGTGGGGGCCAACCCACGAATTTAGCCTCATTATTCAAGGCCTGAGCCGGCTGGTAGGAGAGGTGGGAGAGGACTGATTTGAGATGTTTGGCATCAAAACAAATCATGGTGACCCTCCTCTCTTCCACTCATTTCCCAAATAGAGACAAAGGGGCATTCCTACCCATCCCCCTCCTCACTAGTTCGGATAGCATCGAGGGAAAGGAGGAGAGAACCTCTACAACTTCATCCTTCATAGCAAAATTGGAGCAGAGCTCAAACAAGAAAGTTGGGAGGAAGTTAAAGAAGGAAAAAGCTAGGAAAAAGTGTGAAAATTAAGGTAATGACCTTATCATAACCTTTCCTTTGTTTTTCTTCTAGTATATAAGATATATATCATATGAAAGACCTTTAGTATTGTTCTACATGATTTAAGTGTGGAATAATGGGTTGGAAAGTGATTCTAAGTCCAAAAAACGGACTTAGAAGCCAAATCAACCGGTTTGCCGGAAAATAACCTTTTATAGGTTATTTGTGTTGATATGGGTTTTGTGATGATAAAACCTTGTTAGGAACTTGATTTAAAGTATTTTTAAGCTTCGCCGGAGTTTCTTCGGAGTTGGTCAAAGTTCGCCGGAGTTGGTCCAAGTTCGCCGGAGTTGGTCAAAGTTCGCCGGAATTAGTCAAAGTTCAATCGAGAAGCATAGAACGCGCTTAAGCTTAATTAAGGTGAGGATGACCGACTATGTTACTTATAATCTTTGGGTTAATTTCATGGGATTTCCTAAGTGAATACAAATGTGATGTGCATGGGTTGTTAATGGTTAGTAATGCCTAAATAAAACTACTATTGATTATAAGTATAGTATGCATGATACACAAATTTATGAAAAAATTGTGTATGTTTAGATGTTATGAATATGTGTGTATGATGGTTGTACCAACCATGAATTTCATTTGAGATAGTATACTTTGATACCATGAGGAGAAGCCATGAAAGTATGAAAGTGATACTTGATATTAAGGTCAATCATGCGTGAAGGAAGAATTATATTGAAATAAATAAATAACTAGCATTGAAATATTAGTTGGAAATGTTAGTTGAGAAATGGATGAATTAGATCCTAAGAATGAGAATTATAAAGAATCGGTGATTATGAGCCGGGCTCGGGACCGATGTAGATAACGGTGATTATGAGCTGGGCTCTAGACCGTGGTAGATGACGGTGATTATGAGCTGGGCTCTAGACCGTGGTAGATGACGGTGATTATGAGCTGGGCTCTAGACCGTGGTAGATGACGGTGATTATGAGCTGGGCTCTAGACCGTGGTAGATGACGGTGATTATGAGCGGGGCTCTAGACCGTAGTAGATAACGGTGATTATGAGCCGGGCTCTAGACTGTAGTAAATAATGATGAATTGATACTAAATGAACGGATTAACTATAATGTAATAATGCTCTAGATTGAGGGCCTCAGAGATTTAAACTTCGATTATACTTAGTATAGTTGTCATTGTACTTGTCAAATGCTTCCAAGTACTGACTTCCCCTTCACGGGGGAGGCCACCTCACAGTTTCAGGTAGAACTTGAAGGTTGCTACCATCAGCCGCTGTTTCGGGAAGTTTCTGAGAAGAAGACTTGGTTCGTGCTTCTTCCGTTCTTGTTTTGAAAACAATATGAATAATGCTCATGGATATTATTTTCTGAATATACATTTTGGGGGTTTGTATACCCATGTTTGCCAAGTGTGGCTTTTACACTTGTAATGTTGTTTCCGCTGTTTTAAATGAATGATTTACATTATGTTTGTTTATGGATGTACTATGTGTGAATGATATTCATGACGCCTTGTATAGTATGGATGAGTTGGACTGCGGTTGACTATTCGTACTGTGCGGCGGGTTGTTGACGTGTCCGGCTAGGTCCGGGGCGTGACAATAGGTCACAATATAATTCTATTTAATACAATGCAATGTTCTAAAAGGCGCTAGGCGCTAGTCGGGCGCCAACCCAGCGCCTAGCACCTAGGCGGCTAGGCGGGTGCCTAGTCGGGGACTAGTCGGCGACGTAGAATTTGTATTTTTATCTATATTTTTCATAAATATGATAAGTAATATGGTATTTTTGTGTGTATAAAATACATATACACATACATTAACATACATGTATAATAGAATTATCACATTTAGTCATAATTGTATATAGTAACTAATGAGTTAACTTCGTTATGTTATAAATATAAATAATGATAAAATTTAAGTATATATAAAAACATATATATGTTTATCTTAATTTACAACTTCATTTATTTATATCCATGACTAAAGTTCACCCAAAACATGAACCGGCCCGGGCCCGATTCGGGCTTTTTTTTTTTAATTTTTTTAAAAACGCCGGGATGGGCTGGGTATTTTGGGCCATCTGCGGTGGTTTGGGGGGTCAGGGGTGAGGGGGGGATTAGAAAAAGTGGGGGAAATTGTAATTGGACTAAGGCCCGGCCCGGCTCGGATCCGGATCCGGTTGCTACCCGCGCCGGTCCCGGGTCCACCTATTCAGAACCGCCAGCCCACCCGAGCCTAGGCCCGACCTGGACCCGACCCGGCCTGAGTCCACCACTAATTTCATTTCTTTAATTCTTTTACAATGAATAAAAATAAAATGACACATTTCAACAACAATCTTTAATTTGTGCTTAATTATTTTATTTTCTGTTTTCCCAATGGTTGGACACCCTAATGCCCAATATACTACACTATATTTGTTCGGGTTCAGGTTCTAGTGTTGGGACCAACTACGTAACCGGCCAGGATGCACCCAACACAAATCAATTAATGAAGAAAATGGCCTGCCAATGCAACTTTGTTTATATAACATCAAACCCGCACGGGTAGCTCAGTTGGTTCAGTGGTGAGAAATTTGGACCAAATGACCAAGGTTCGAAACCCGCAGCGGCCGTGTGGAGGTCACAGAACCTGAAATAAGGCTGGGCCTCTGGTGCGCAGCCTTATTTCACCGTGATTAACATCCGTGATTAACATCCTCCCAAAAATCCTGTAGGGTCGGGGTATGAGGGGCTCCTAGGGTGGGAGATTCCACCTTTTGGACCAAGTCTATATAACATCAAGTAAAGCACAAACCAAAACAAGTAGCCAAATAGAGCCCCGAGTTTTATAAAAAATGAGTGAAGAAATGAACAACCTGGAGAGCAAAACGTAGCTGGTATCTCCCGGAATCGAGGCACATTGCTTGACTCCAGAAGTTGGGATTTTTTATAGCAAAAAAAGAATTGGGGAAAGACAGTAGTATTTTTTACTAATCTGTAGTTCTAATGCTTTCACTCGTAAGCCAAAGCTTCTTTTGAATGGCGAACACCGCATCATCTCCCTCCTGATCCGAATCTGAAATTGAGTCGCCAGTTCCAACAGCTTCCCAGTGCAAAGCCTGCATATACCTCTTCACAAAGTCAACAACGTGTTGATGATAATAAAGCCAGTAGGCCTTAGGATACGATCCATCTCAAGCAACAGATCTTCGCCGCTACAGCCTTTCTTCTCAACTTTAGAAAATATGGTCCAAGCGTGGAGCAAATCATACGTCCTAGGATACGTTGAAAAGGCTTCACACCTGCACTCATAAAGGGATAGCATTAAATCTCAACCTCTCTTGTCGAGGATTAGGACATGTCTAGGCCTGGTCGCGCAATCAGCTTTTACCAATTCACCTTTAGCGGTTTTTATGTAGTAACGTTTTTAGGAAGACTACTTTTAAATATGGACAAAATTGACTAACAACATCCAAACTATAGGACCAAAAACGTCTGGGGTCGACTAACATGAATCGACATATGAAATCAGAGCAAAATGGCGATTTTTATATTTAGGTTCATGGACAGAAGCGGCTAACAAAGTAATTAAATTGGGCAACTATGAATGTCACTTGCATTTTTTTATATCACTTCAAGTTTATTACGGAGTATATCACTACCGGTTAATACCGGTGTTATAATGCCTCCACCAGTCACCGTGGAACAACCATTCTGACTACCGGAAAGAAATTCGCTGACTTTTTTCAAGAAATTGTTCCAATGAATTAGATGGGAAAAAAGAAACTAATCCTATTTTTATCTTCCAAAAGTGTTGATGACATGTATGTATGTATGTATGTGTGTGTGTGTGTGTATATATATATACACACACACACACACATGTACATAGTCCATTTCCTGTCCGAACCGGCCGGACAGGAGGCTCCTCCGGCCACCTCAATTTGAGGTGGTTCCGGGGGTATTTTTGGCTGAATTTTTTTTGTTTTTTTGTCCTCATCAAGTCTAGTTCATCCATACAAAATTTGATCAAAAAATTCAATCAGGAAGGTCGTCAAATGATTTTTTCATCAAAACTACGTTTTATATGTATATTCCGGACCAGTTTTCATGATTGAATTTTTTGATCAAATTTTGTATGGATGAACTAGACTTGATGAGGAGCATACACAAAAAATTGCAGCCAAAAATACCCCCTGGAACCACCTCAAATTGTGGTGGCCGGAGGAGCCTCTCCTCTGAACCTATCGGAGGAGATTATTTGTGTGTATATATATGTTTTGGTTCAAATAAGAACATGATCTTATGAGAGAAATGAGAATGAAAATGGACCGTTAGATTTGCTTTAGGTGAAATTCAATGTGCATTGGATGAAAATGTAATGTGCATTAGGTGAAATTGAAATGTGCAACACAATGGGTACGATACAGTGGCATTACGCGAAGCTGAATTGTGCATTAGGTGAAATTGAAATATGCACTAGGTGAAACTGAAACATGTAGAATAAAATGTACGGTGTGATGTTATTTTTGTACCTTTATTCCGCACATTTCAGATTCACCTAATGCACATTTGAGTTTAAAATTTTATTCTGCACATTTGAATATATCAAGGGATGATTGCCTGATTACTAAAACAAGACTGTATTTACGCTAAAAGTGCTATATTTTGAGCTGAAAACGCTAAATCACAGAGATAAGGCTAAGTATTTGTGACACTCATATCTTGCTGTGTGTTCTTCGGTTTGGGCGTATTATATCTCGTTAGAAAGATAATTTGGAGTTCTAAAGCTATTGTTTCAATGCACATTTTAGTTTTACTAAATGCACAGTTCAGTTCCACATAATACAATGATCCAGATTCATTCTTATTTCTCTCCCGGGAGTCCGTTTTACCGGAACTGCTCCCCATATATTTATATTGTCGAATAACTATAGAATAGGTCAATTAGTTACACGTTGTTACTATAGATTAGGATTAAGTTGTCATTAGTTATTGTAAATCTTATTCCTTCTTTGTAGGATCGGTTGTTGTATTGTATTATAAATATAACACTCAATGAAAGAAGTATTTAGATCGGCTAATCATTTTAATCTTTATGGTATCAGAGCCGCTAACCTAAAAAGAAAAAAATGGTCGATCCTCAGACCAACTCCGAACAGTCGAGTTCAACGAGTGATTCCTCTCACTCGATTGGATCCTCTTCCTTCTCCAATTCTGAGCCTATTCAAGGCTTGTCGGTAACTTCCCATAAACTCAATGGTAGAAACTTTCTTCAATGGTCTCAGTCTGTCAAACTTTTCATTCAAGGGAAGGGTAAATTTAGTTATCTCTCCGCTGATGTCTCCCAACCATCAACTTCCGATAAATTCCATAATAAATGGGAGGTGGAAAATTCAATGGTGATGTCATGGCTGATCAACTCCATGGAACATGATGTTGGTCGTACTTATCTCTTTCTTCCAACTGCTCATGACATTTAGACAGCTGCGAAGGAAACCTATTCTGATGTAGGTAATGCCAGTCAATTATTTGAGTTAAAAAATTGTCTCAGAACAGCCAAACAAGGTGAGAAATCTGTCACTCAATTTTTCACAGAGCTTCAAAACCTATGGCAGGAATCTGATCTCTATAGTGACTATAAATGGAGTTGTTCGGCTGACAATGCGATGTTCCAAAGGATGGTGGAGAAGGAGTAAGTATTTGATTTCCTTGCAGGTTTAAACAAGGAATTAGATGAAGTTAGAGGCAAATTGCTGGGCCGTCATCCGTTACCAAACACAAGAGATGTCTTTGCAGAGGTCCGCCTTGAAGAAAGCAGGCGGGCAGTAATGCTTGGTCATAATCCAATAAACTCCGCATCAGAAATCTCAGCCTTGGTGACTCACAGACAAAAGCTAAATTCCTCACGGCCACCACAACGGGGTAATCGACCTTTCTGCGAGTATTGTCAGCGTGTTGGTCATGTCAAAGCAAAATGTTGGATACTGCATGGAAAGCCTGATGATACTTCACAAGGTATCAAAGAGAGTAAAGGTCTCCATGTGTTTTCTGAAGAAGCCAATGCATCTCAACAAAATGAACAGTCCTATTTCTCCAAGGGCCAGCTAGAGCAATTGTACAAACTTTTCAACTCTCATCAGCAATCTTCTCCAGATCCTAAACCCTCAAATTCATCTTCATCTCTTGCCCAGTCAGGTATAATTCCACCTGCCCTAATAACCACAATTGAAAAATCACTCTTGGATCATAGATTCAGGAGCAACTGATCACATGACTAGCAACTCTTATCTATTCTTTTCATATACTCCTTGTTCTGGTCATCAGAAAGTAAAAATTGCAGATGGTTCCTTCTCATCCATTGCAGGAAAAGGATATATAGCTGTCTCTTCCTCACTCACTCTTCTTAATGTTCTTCATGTCCCTAAACTCTCCTGCAATCTTATCTCTGTCAGCAAACTATCAACTGATAGTAATTGTACTCTTAAGTTTGCTACTAATGGTTGTATATTTCAGGAGCTATCTTCGGGGAAGATGATTGGCAGTGCTAGCGAACATGATGGACTCTACTTCCTTGACCAAGACAATCTTCCTAAAAGTCAAGCACATTCCTCTAGTTCTATTAGACCTATTGTTTTTCTGATGAAATAATGTTATGGCACTATCGTTTAGGCCATCCCAGTTTCAGTTATTTGCAACATATGTTTCCAGCATTATTTCAAAATAAAAGCATGTCTTCCTTTCAATGTGAAGTGTGTCAATTAGCTAAACATCATAGATTAGTTTTTCCTTCTCTAAAGTATATTCCATCTAAACCATTTGCTCTTGTGCATAGTGATATTTGGGGACCACCACAAGATAAAAATATTACTGGTGGTACTAGATGGTTTATAACATTTATAGATGATCACACTCGAACAACTTGGATCTATCTCCTAAAAGAAAAATCTCAAGCTGCATCTATCTTCAAAAAATTCCACTCAATGATTCACACTCAATTTCAATCAAAAATTCAAGTCCTTAGGACATATAATAGTCGTGAATACTTTAACTCTGTCCTAGGGGATTTCCTTACTCATGAAGGAATAATTCATCATAGCTCTTGTGTCAATACCCCTCAGCAAAACGGCATATCCGAACGAAAAACAGACATTTATTAGAAGTTGCTCGTTCTCTCTTATTCTCTATGAATGTCCCTAAGAAATTTTGGGGGGAGGCTGTCCTTACTGCATCATATCTCATAAATCGCATGCCAAGTTGTGTCTTAGGTTTCTCAACACCATTACAAACTCTTCAATCCTGTTTCCCACTCAATAGTTCATTTACTACTCTACCCACCAAAGTGTTTGGCAGCACAGTTTTTGTTCATAACCACTACTAGAAAAATGCCTTACAGTGACACCAAATTAGTGTCACTGAAAGTTTCTGTGACACTAAAAAATGTCGCTGAAAGTGGAGACTAGTGACACTACAAGTGACACTTTTTAAGTGTCACTACAAGTGTCACAGAATTGTGACACTACGATATCACAATATAGTGACACATTGGCGACATAACTATTCGGCGACACTTTTACATCATATACTCTAGTGAAACTAAAGTATCACTAAATAGTGATACCTTGGCAACATAACTATTTGGCGACACTTTTACATCACATATTCTAGTGACACTGCAGTATTTAAAAAATCCATTTCAATTATATTTTAAAAATTCCAATTCAATATTAACTAATCCCATAAACGATAATAAAGTCAATAAATCTCAAAACATGGATTCAACGTTTAAAGCATCATATTCATTTGAAGCTCAAGGTTACATTGTTGTTGAAGTTTGCATATATTCTAAGGTATGCAAACCCAGAAAATGTTCTGCTGAAAAAAAAAATGACAAAAAAAACAACATTCAACACCAAAGTGAGTCGCCTGCACGTCCTACATACATATAGCAAAATTAATCGAACATTGTTGATAACAACCCTGTGGATTATTTTTCAGATTTCAGATATACTTTTTCTCGCCTCAATATGGAGGAAACCAAAAAGAATCATAGAATAATTTCAATAGCACACTATATATGTTATTTTTCTGATCATTTACAAGTAGAATATCACACATGAATTTTGGCTGCACCACTTAAAAACAATGCATACAATGTCGAGCTTGTGAAATCAATATGCTAGGCATACATGGAAAAATATACCTCAAAATTAGAAGGTGAAGGATTTTTTTCCATTGTCTCACGAAAGGGGTATCTTCAACACCTTTATTTCTATCATCAACTGGGAACAGTAGAAGGGAGAAAAATGACAGAAAGTGCATAGTCCAGCCTTTTGGATGCTTACTTGATGGTGTACTATGCATGACATTATGGACCCAGTCCCCGGGGAGCAAAACACTGACTGACAAATGTCACTTGGCATCCATTAGCGAACAATCCTTCTGTTGATTCTCCAGCTTACCTTCTTTGGTGATCTACGCACTACTGCACGACAACCCATCTAGCTGACGTGACATTATGATAGTACATGATCCTTACCAACAACGGTGACCGGTTGCAAATGAAAACCAGAATCCCCTTGTCTTGCAAAAATCTTTGTATATATCATTCTTGAGTTGTTGCCAAGACAAGACTCCAATCGATGCTTATCAAGCAACCTTTTGGTGCCAATCTCCTGGCCTTCATTGATTACACCGCAAAGTGGAATCAACACAATAGATATATAATAGGAAGCATAAGAAAACATAGAAAATAGGAAAATCTTCAAAACAAGATAATGTGAGTTAAAACAATATAATAGGAAGCATAAGAAAACAAGTTCCCAGTTGATGATAGAAATAAAGGTGCTGAAGATACCTCCTTTCTAGCTGTACACCCGGATCTCTTCCATTTGCTATCTTTACTACAACCTCATCTCACAGAGCATGACACACACAAAAAATAAAAGTGCTTCAAAACCATAATCCTTCAAGTGATCACACTATGTGTAATCAGATAAAACAGTGTCTTTTTTTATACTTTTAGTTGTTATGTTGTGTGTACGTGCTTTTTTAATCTAACCACCGTCCTTGCATCTAAAAAACAAAACTATATAGAGTATCCACCACTTAAGTAATTAACATGCCCTTATTCTATGTAAATATATGCATTTCAATGTAATAGAGGAGAAATTACTTATAACCTTTGAATACAGGAGTTGAATTAAATTCTGCCTTACTTCTTCATGTCAAGCGGTTCCGAGTTAATGATGGAGTAGTTATGGCTAATCTGAAATCACAAATATAAAAAATCAAATACCATAACATCATAATCAATTAATAAAACACACTAGTAGAACCAAAGAAAAGAAGATAAAATATTGGGTATCCTCGTCCCTGTTTTCATATACAGAACCAAGAAACCATTAAGAGATATCAAAGACCTAAAATGGAATAAAATGCCACACATCATCAACAAATGAAATAGGCATAGAGTGGGCTTACCTAGCAGCGGGAGTGGAAATAGGCGGAGGAGAAGAAGACTTGTGCGGAACAAAAGGATAGGTGGAGGAGCTTATGGCTTGTTCCTTCCCATTCTTATCCTCTTTACCTCGGCTGCTATGGGCTCTGCTCGCTCCATTTGGCGGAAGTATTTCTATAACTGTCACGCCCCGGACCTAGCCGGACACGTCAACAACCCGCCGTACAGTACGAATAGTCAACCGTAGTCCAACTCATCCATACTATACAAGGCGTCATGATTATCATTCACACATAGTACATCCATAAACAAACATAATGTAAAACATTCATTCAAAACAGCGGAAGCATTTAATAAAAATGTCTTAGCCACACTTTGGCAAACATGGGCATACAAGCCCCCCAAATAATTATTCAAAATAATATCCATGAGCATTGCTATAATTGTTTTGAAAACAGGAAACAGAAGAAGCACGAACCACGTCTTCTCCTCTGAATATCCCGAGCAATGGGCACCGGTAGCAACCTTCAAGTCCTAACTGAAACTGTGAGGTGGCCTCCCCCGTGAAGGGGAGGTCAGTACTTGGAAGCATTTGACAAGTACAATGACAACTATACTAAGTATAATCAATGTTTTAATTTCCAAGACCCTCAAAATAGGGTGATATCATAATATAAATCATAATTTATATTTCCCACTTATCGTCCTTATAATAAATAAATTCATTTATTTTTCGGCACACGGCCCTTCTTACATATTCCTTTTTATTTATCATTTGCACAACCCAACCCTTGGGTCTTATTATTTCTACGGGACTTGCTACCGCTGTCCGAGACCTCATGAGGCTCTCGGTTCGGACTCCAACATCCCGCCCCTGGACTCATACCCATCATCCCGTAGGAAGGTAAGGCCCTTCGGGGTCCTATCTTATGTGTTACCGCTACCGGAACCTAGTTAGGTCTCCGATTCGGATTCCACCCTAACCCGTGATCACGATGCAAGTCCATGCTATCCAACCCCGCTCTCTAGAGTCGGGAAGGGCCATGGTCCTTACTTATTCCCATAATTCAACCGGCTATCCTCAAGGACTACCGAACACACCCATAGGCCAATCCTATATCTAGGATCAATTTAATATTTACATTATCTTGGGTATCCCTTAAGGCCTACCCCTAGTATAACTTAAAGTTCATACTTTCCTACCTTAAAGCATCTCTTAAGACTACTTAAGGCATAACATTTCACAATTCAACCTTAGGATCAATCTTAACAACATTTCATTTTAATGTCCAACTAGTATCTTAATACTAGTCAAATTAATATCAACAAACCAAGTTCTCAACTCATAGTCATATAGACAATTCCAATTGATTTTCCTTTGAAAATATCATTTATCTCAATATTCAAAATATCACTTTTAATCACTCATATATTCTAATATGAAGAAAAAAGTATATTTCAACATATGTTTCATAATAAATTCCACTTTCAAGTCAACATACTCATAACACATGAACATACACAATTTACTCTTAAATTTGTATATCATGCTCCTTTTTCTTTAGACATTTAGTCTTTTCATTTTTAGGCATTATTAATCATTAATAATCCATGAAAAACACATTTAATTACCTTCGGTAATCTCATGAAATTAACTCACTAATTATAAGCAATATAGTCAGCCATCCTCACCTCGAATTTGCTTGAAGAAGCTCTACCCTTCTAGGTTGAACTCCGGCAATACTCCGGTGAACTCCGGCGAAACTCCGACGAGACTCCGGCGAAACTCCGGCGAAAGTTAGGAACACTTTAGTCAAGCTCCTAACAAGGTTTTATCATCACAAAACCCATATCAACACAATTAACCCCTAAAAGGTTATTTTCCGGCGAACCGGTCATTTGGCTTCTAAGTCCGTTCTTGGACTTAGAACTACCTTCCAACCCCTTGTTCTACACTTCTAAACATGAAGAACAATCCTAGGGGTCCTCAATATGATATATAAGTCTTAGGGTAGCTAAGAAGTAGAGAAAAAGTTAGTATGAGGTCATTACCTTGATTCTTTACACTTTTCCTATCTTTCTTCTTCTCCAAACCTCTTTCTTTTTCTTGTTTGAGCTTGATCTCGAGTTGGCTATGGAAGGTGAGGTTTTCAGAGCTCCTTGGCCTTCCTTTCTTGGTGCTGGACGAGTACAATGAGTGGGAGAGGAGGGAGGATGGTACTTTTGTCTTTGGTTGACAATTGGGTGAGGTTAGGGGTCCCTTAGGTGTCAAGATGGTCTCCCCCATCCCTTCAATGGATTTCAGCCACAATTTAACTCAAGCCAGCCTCCAAGATCTGGAAATTTCGTGGGTTGGCCCCCACTTGTGTGGGAGGTCACCCCTTTTTGTCCAGAAGTGCACAATCGGTCCCGAAAGTTGCATTTTTCGGCCCGTTTTAATCATATTTTATTTTATCGGACCAACCGGTCAACTCCATGCCTTCTTATGGCCCAAATAGAGTGTCCATCACCATATAGATGTCATCTAGACCAAGATGAATACAATATGCGGTTCGGGAATTATCGGGCGGTCCCCGTCCCCGCTGTGGGCCCCACATGCAATTTACTATTCACGTAAAAGAAATAATAAAAATTTACAATCACTCAAATTCTTAAATCATCCTTCAAGGTTTATTACATAATTTACTAAAAGTAAATATGCTCGGGGTCGGTGTTACAATAACACTACAATGAATAATGCTAAGTAGTAAATAATAAAAAATTGGTAAGCTCAAACCCATTTCTTGGTGGAGCCTGGTCATAGAGCTTGAAATCTGAGATGAGGCCGTCTTAAAGTGTCGTTGATGGTGCGATGCCTTCTTTGGTCGCTGGAGAAGAAAGCCCTATAGCTCTATTTCAAAGTATGTCGCTCAACTTGAACCTAAGGTCGATTGTTCCAGTCGTTTAACCTTCGGTCTCTCAGTTGCTTCTCCGTAGTAGGCCTGCTGAGTCGAAAGTGCGGATGCAATTACAATTCTCTCTGAGGTTGCCGGCGACGCCCTCTTCCAAGATCCCTACCGACCGCTACCGAGAGTGTCGCCAACAGATCGACGATTCATCTTGTCGCTGAGGAAGGAAAACTCTCTGGCGCGCCTCTCATCCCGATCTTGTCGCTGAGGAAAACACTGCCCGGAGGGATGGATTTAGGGTTATTTACTAGCAGACTGGCCCGTAAGTAATAAGAATAGTGAAGCGCACGGGCCTTCAAATATACTCCGTAAAAATGAAAGTGTCACTGCATGATGCTCATGTATTTTTGTTAGAAAAGAGTGACACTTTTATGTCATTAATGTCATTTTATCACAAAGTGTCACTATAAAAGTGTCACTGTAAGCCATTTGTCTACTAGTGATACTCATGCTCAACAGAGAAGTAAACTTCACCTGAGGTCTAAAAAATGTCTCTTCCTTGGATTCTCTCCTACTCAAAAGGGTTACAAAGCTTTTGATCCACACACGGGTAAAGTTATAGTGAGTATGGATGTCACTTTCTTTGAAAATACTCCTTTCTTTTCCAAAACTGATCTTCAGGGGGAGAAAGATATTATACTTGAAGATCAGCCAGTCATCCATACTGAATATGTCCTACCTAATCCGGTGATTCCTGCTAAAAATGAACATGTTCCGGTAACACTGTGTCCCCAAACAACTTCCCAGTCTATTCTTCGGGTTTACTCTAGGCGTCCTCGTCAAGGGGTGACACCAACTGTAACACCCCCATTTTCCCGCCCAAAATAATACTTGAAGTAATAATATATTGATAACAACCTTGATTTATTCCTTAAAAATAAACAGAGTTTTGCGGCGGAAATAACAGTAATGGAAAAAGGGTGTGTTACCGCCACACCTAGCCCTCAACTTGGCTGGATGTTAAGGCTATCCACTATGAGTTCAACCAAATTAAAAACTTAAATTCAAAATTTAGTAACATTATTTAAACTAAGTGAAGGCTACACTTAAATCTTCTAAAGCGCTCTCAATGCTCGTCAAACATCATTAGCTTCATATTAATTCATCATTACTTGTACAAATAAAGTGCAGAAAACAAAACAAAGAAAAGGAAACAAAAATTAGCTTTAGAGCTAAGTAAGTACTACCCAACCCCGTAAAATAATCAGGTTTGGCGAAAATAGTTTTTCATATAATACCATATAAAAATACTCACACCACCGAAATTCTTTTCAATTAAAAACATCATTTATCAACTTCATAATCTCAAATACCCGTATAGTTAAAAATAATACGTATATGCTCCAAACAATTAACATCTCAAATAAAAGTATCACTCTTCTTCAAAAGTATAACTTTTGTAGCTAAAAATACCACCATTTCAAAATCAATGTCACTCTCAGATTCTTTTAAGATGGGCGAAACTCAAGATTCCTCGAGTCTAATGAATCGTTGTTGTGTACGACTCATCCTGGAATTCCGGCTCCCATCGACCACCATTTGGAAAATGAACTTCACCGTTAAGTGTGCACACCCCCTAAAAGGGATTCCAAGCCCTCCGGGTAGTAAGAAGTCCAAGTAGTTCGGACAACGTCCCCCTACCTCACAATGGGTTACAAACCCGGATGATTAAAAACTACTACCGCGGCCACCAAAGAACTTTTAAAGTTCTCAAAAGAAATACCGGGAATCTCCCGCCACCAATATTTACCGGGATTTCTCCCGCCACCAATAATCAACCAAAACTAAACCCGCGGTATATAGCTCTAACCACCCTCCACATTTATCCGGATGTGGAAAACTGACACCACAGATTTCTCCCGGGTGTTCTCCTCTTATAAAATCCTTAATTTTATCTTGAATCAAGATATACTTCTAAAAATATTTCTCAATCTCTCAAAATATCTCAAAGGTATTTAAAAATATTTTATACCCCAAAAAATACTCTTAATTTGTATTCCTCAAAATCACATACACATAATTCAAAATTCACACTTAATCACATAATGATGCATAATAAGCATATAATACGAGGAAACAATTTTGGATTGGCAGAGAAACTAATTACCTTAAGTCTTGATGCTCCTAATTCTATTCTTCAATTCCGATCTCTAAATAATCACCTTTTTAATTAAGATAATATAATTAGTCCCTTCTTCTTCTTCTTTTAATTTATCCGATTTTCTCTTATTTATTTCAATTAATCCATGTTAACTCCAATTATTCGGGTCGAATAATCAATCAGATAAATCTCATTTACTCTATTTTACATTACTTCATATTATAAAATTATCCCAATTAATTTCGTACAGCCCAAAAGTCATTCCTCTTTTTCCTTTTTTTTGTTTTAAAAAGAATTCAGCCGACCCAAATTAGAGAACAAAATAAACTGTATGCGTACATAATGGGTTTGATCACCGGCGAACCAAGCAAGGCGCAGCGGCGGCGTTTAGAAACAGCAGTTTGATCCGACAGTAGCGATGCATCTTCCTCTCCTCCAGGCAAAACGGTGGTTTCCTTAGCGTTTGGTCCTTCTCCGTATTTTTGCTCCGTGAAAACCAGTCCAGCGAGACTCCGGTCAATGATTTCTCCCTCCTCCGACGACCATTTTCAACGTTTCTTCTTCCGTTGGCTTCCTCTCATGAAGGTCAATGTTGTAGTGTAATTTTTTTGGCTTCAGTTTTTGGGTAAATCGCAGAGTTGAAAATTTTGTATATAAATATGCGTATATATGTATATATTGATAGAGGTCAACTCTGGTGTGGACGGAAAAGAAGGTTGAGGACTCTATTTATACAGCTTCTTGAAATAGTCTAGGGCTTCCACATGAGATTATCCAATTGGTTTCGTAGGCTGATGTGTGGAGTAAGTATCGCGTTAGTGAGGTGTTCGAGTGAGACCATGACTCTAGACGTAGACTTCTTGTTAGTTTAGGTTTGATTTGCCTTGTATGTCCCAGGTTCAATTGATATACGTATGAATTGTGGGTCCTTCTATGGTAAATTGCAAAATAAAGGAGGTACCAATTCATGCCCAATCACACTACACCAGGAAGCCACTTTAGGAGCCCACTCATATTTTTAAATTGTCTTTTATTATTTGCCTTGTATGATATGGCTGGTGAGGTATGGAGTATATTAACTTTGATGAAACATGTATTACATACGTAGTATGAAGTATATTCACTGTTGGTGTATTACATGTATACGTAAGTCATGTATATTGTGGGTTAAAATTAAAGCATTGACATAATTAAACTCATACTTAAATTATTGAAACATTTTTATCTCACTAAAAATGTTCAAAAATGTTAAAATTTTATCTGATTCAGTTGATAAAAATCTCACTTTTACAATATTTTATTTTACTAATAAAATTCTTTTAATTTACTAATAACATTATTTATTTTATTTTATTTAAATTTTTCGAGGTGTCATACCAACACCTTTGCTAGCACCATCAACATCTGATTCGACTACAATTCCAAGTAATTCTAATATTCTTGAGTCTGATTTTGTTCCCATCACTGATCCAGATCCCAATCTCCCCATTGCCCTTAGAAAAGGTACTAGAGAGTGCACAAAACACCCAATCATCCATCATTTATCTTATGTTAATCTTTCCTCTAGCTATAGAACCTTTACTACAAGTATTACCGATGATGAGATTCCTAAGTTTGTACATGAAGCTCTAGCTATTCCTAGCTGGAAAGAGGTAGTTCTAGAAGAAATGTGTGCTCTTAAAAAGAACAACACATGGACACTGACCAAACTTCCTCTAGGCAAACATACTGTAAGTAGTAAATGGATCTTTAAAATCAAATATAAAGCTGATGGAACAGTGGAGAGATTCAAGGCACGGCTGGTTGCTAGGGGCTTTACACAAACATACGGAATGGACTATGAAGAAACATTTGCTCCCGTGACAAAACTAAACACAGTAAGAGTCCTACTTTCGTTAGCAGCAAATCATGAGTGGCCTTTACATCACTCATTGTTTTACAAACACTCCTCAGATGAAAAAAAAGCCATTCTCATAGTGTATGTAGATGATATTGTAATGACAGGTGATGATGTTGCAGCACTAGAGAAACTGAAACAACTTTTAGCCACACAATTTGAAATCAAAGACCTTGGAAATCTGAAATATTTTCAAGGAATGGAAGTGGCAAGGTCAAAGAAAGGGATAGCTCTTTCCCATAGGAAATATGTCCTAGACTTGCTCAAGGAGACAGGCTTACTCGGATGCAAACCAGCTGTGACTCCTATTGATCCAAACCAAAAGTTGTCTTTAGATGATGGGAGCACTCCCACAGATACAACCAGGTATAAAAAATGGGTAGGGAAACTCATATCTCTCTCTCACACACGACCTGATATTGCTTTTGCAGTTAGCTTGGTGAGCCAGTTTATGCATTGTCCAAATGACACTCATCTTAAGGCTGTGTACAGAATATTACACATTCAAGATTTTTGAAATATTAAAAGAGTACGCATTTCTATATTATTATATTAAATAAAATACATATTCGCTAATAGTTACTCCCTCAGTCCCGCTAACAAAGGGGCAAGAGGGAGTGACACGCAACTTAATAAAAAGTGGTTTATGTGGTTGATATTGAATTGATAAAGTAAGAATAAAGTAAGAATGATTTAGAGCCACACAAACTTTACCAAATTTGGTATGAGACAATCTTAGTGGGACGGACCGATTAGGTAAAATGGGACAATCATAGCGGGACGGAGGTAGTATTTTTTATCTTTTTAATTTACCTCATGCACTGTATATAAATACATTTAATAGAAGAAATTGAGAGCACTTTTGGCTTCACATAATAATTATTCAATCAGCTAATCCATAAAGCTCTCTTGGAATACATTTTGTAAAATAATCTTTTTACTTTATCTAATCTTATACTACATCCGTCCCGGTGGACTTTCAAATGCAAAGTAGGTGAAAAATAAGATAGTAAAAACTGTGTTGTTGAGATATGTGCAGAGGAGTGAGAAATATGCAGAACCACATATTAGTTGCTTTAATAGGAAAGTGTCAAAGTTTTTTGGTACAACCAAAAATTAAAGGAAAGTTGGCAAAGTGCAATGGGACGGAGGGAGTAGGTTCTTTAACAAACGCTAAAACTAAATATACTTTGGACTTATAATGCTAAAGACACCAATAAGCTCTTTGCTAACCCACCCCTTGGCCAAGATTTAATTAGTATGTTTTTAATTGGACTCAAATTTTTGGTTTGCTCTAGTAAATGTCTGTTGCGCATTTTACTATTGTCTAAGTCTAGTCTGAAAACATCCTTAGTCACCATAACCAAAAGGCAAAACCCAAAATAGCAAATTTGTTGGTGATAGAAATATGATGAGATGATTACAAAAATACATTTATCAACATACCAGTTGTGAATCGTGTTGATGAGGCCTCGATCATATACAATCTTGAGTGTGTTGGGTCCATCTTCAGGCACAACATTCATTACCCATACATCCTTGTCCTTTGAGAGCAACTGCAAATGAACCCATGTTTGCCTTCATGTCCATAATATTCCTTATAGTGTGATGAAATTTTGGGACTCAGAATCCTCAAGTAACCATCAACTCTCCGCCTTCAAAGTTCCTGTGCCGAAGAAAGCCACAACTCAATTTTCTTTCTTGTAATTGCAAATGCCTGAGAGCAATGAGTTAGCATAAACTGTTATAAGTTAGAATATTACCGTATCCTTTTCGAACATTTCATTTGAATACCCAAAATTAGTGTTGAAATATAAACTAGAATAATGATGAAAAGTGGAGGAAAGATTTTCTGTGTATTTCATTGGAGGGTTAAGGCCCTATATATATACACATTACAAAGATAGAATATTCCTTTAAGATTCTATAGAATAATAATATCCTAGAGTATATTCCTAAAATATTCTAATACATATTCTAAAGATAGAAGAATATTCTAAATCATATTCTAAAGAATATTCTAATGTCTTTCACAATCCTCCTCAAGTTAGAGCTTAGATATTTATCATGCCCAACTTGTTACATAAGTAACCAACACGAATTCCATTAAGTGCTTTAGTGAACAAATCTCTAAGTTGCTCTACAGTCTTCACATATCCTGTAGAGATCAATCCTTGTTGTATCTTTTCTCGAACGAAGTGACAATCGACCTCAATATGTTTTGTTCTCTCATGAAACACTGGATTGTTGGCAATGTGTATAACAGCTTGGTTATCACACCAAAGTTTAGCAGGCATTGGTGTCTTCAACCCTATTTCACTCAATAAATGGTTTATCCAGATTATCTCACATGTCGATTGTGCCATAGCTTGATATTCTGATTCAGCACTTGAACGAGAAACCACATTTTGCTTCTTACTTTTCCAAGAGACGAGATTACCACCAACAAAGACGCAATAGCCAGATGTGGATCTTCTATCATCTTTAGATCCAGCCCAATCAGCATCTGCAAAGCGTTCTATTCACATGTGATTATGATTTGGATACACAATACCTCGTCCTGGTGTCTCCTTCAAGTAACATAATATATGCTCTACAACTTTCCAATGATTAACTGTCGGAGATTACATGTATTGACTTACTACACTCACTGAGTACGCAATATCTGGGCGGGTAACTGCAAGATAATTAAGTTTTCAAACCAACCTTCTATATCTTTCTGGATCTTCGAATGGTACACCTTCATGAGTGAGTTGCACATTAGGAATCATGGGAGCATTGCTCGGTTTTGCCCCCACTTTCCCTGTTGTAGTTAGTAAGTCAAGCACATATTTACGTTGAGATAGAAATATGCCTTTCTTACTCCGAGTAACCTCAATACCCAAGAAGTATTTCAATGAGCCCAAATCTTTTGTCTTGAATTGGCTATGAAGAAAATTCTATAGGGCCAAAATACCTGCATTATCACTCCCTGTAAGCACAATATCATCGACATATACCACAAGCAATGTGATACCTGCTTTCGTTTGTCTCTAAAATACAGAGTGATCTGATTTGCCTTTTATCATTCCAATTCGTTCAATTGATTGGCTGAATTTCCCGAACCATGCACGGAGACTTTGTTTCAAACCATAAAAAGACTTGCGAAGTCGACAAACTTTCCCATTCTCCCCCTGAGCAACAAAACCCGGAGGTTGCTCAATATAAACTTCCTCCTCAAGATCATCGTGCAAAAATGCATTCTTAATGTCCAACTGATGTAAGTGCCAACCATGAGTTGCAGCGAGAGAAATAAGTAATCTGACAGATGTTAATTTAGCAACAGGAGAAAATGTGTCAGAATAATCAACACCATAGGTTTTAGCATAACCCTTCGCAACTAATCGGGCTTTCAACCGAGCAACGGACCCGTCAGGGTTAACCTTTACAACAAAGACCCACTTACATCCTATAGACTTCTTCTATGTAGGCAAGTCTACCAAATCCCAAGTACCATTAAGATCCAAAGCATTCATTTCCTCTACCATGGCATGACGCCAATCAGGATGAGACAAAGCGTCTTTAACAGATTTGGGAATAGAAATAGAATCAATGGAAGCAATAAAAGAACATGAGGCAGATGATAACTGATTATATGACATAAATGAAGAAACAGGATGAGTAGAAGACCGTGTACCTTTACGTAGTGCTATGGGGAGGTCAAGATCTGATGTAGAGACAGGATCTGAAGATGTAGGTATTGGTTCAGGAGATGACATCGAGATCGGATTAGTATCAGGAGAAGTAACCACAAGTGGAGGGTGATCTTGTACTCTGTTTCGACAGGTGTAAACCAAGTGTACTGGAGGTCTGGGGTCGGGAACACTAACATGTGGAATAACTACAGAAGGTGTAGATTCCGGTATAGTGACAGAGTAAATGAGTATTTCATCATTGTCATCATGAATATCTGTCTTGGATGATGAAAAGGGTATATTTTCATGAAATGATGCATCAATAGAAACAAGATATCGACCTGTACTTGGACAAAAACATCTATACCCCTTCTGAACTCGAGAATAACCCAAGAAAATACATTTTAATGATTTGGGGTCTAACTTTGTAAGATGAGGATTAACATCTCTAACAAAGCAAGTACAACCAAATGTTTTAGGTGGGATAGGAAAAAGCTCTTTATTTGGAAATAAGCAGTGATAAGGAGTTTTACCGTTTAAAACAGAAGACGACATACGGTTTATCAAAAAACAAGCAGTAGACACGGCATCCGCCCAAAACTGTTTAGGCACATTCATTTGGAATAGAAGAGCCCTTGCCGTTTCTAACAAATGTCGATTCTTTCTTTCTGCGACTCCATTTTGAGGAGGTGTGTCTACGCATGAAGTTTGATGAATGATGCCATTTCGAAGCATAAAAGATTTAAATGGAGCAGAGAGATATTTTTGGGCATTGTCTCCTCTCAACACACGAACATGAACATTAAATTGAGTTTTAATTTCAGCACAAAATGTAGAAAAATGAGTAAATAACTCTGATCGATGTTTCATAAAGTATAACCATGTCACACGAGAATAATCGTCAACAAATGTAACAAAATATTTGAAACCAGATTTGGACACAACAGGACATGCCCCCAAACATCAGTATGAACAAGATCAAACGGAGCGTTTGCTCGTTTATTAAGTCGAGGACTTAAACTAGTACGATGGTGTTTTGCAAATGCACACGACTCACATTGTATAGATGACACCTTGTTAAACTGAGGATATATTTGCTTCATTAGTGGGAGAGACGGATGTCCTAATTGGTAATGAGCTTCTAATAGATTTCCAACCCAAGACAAGAGATACCTTTTGTCATTGATGTATCTAAAATATAAAGACCAACCGACTCATGTCATTTACCAATAGTCTGCTTTGTCAATAGATCCTGAAACACACAATATCCAGGAAAAAATGTTACAGAACAATTAAGAGTACGTGTGATTTTACTGATGGAAAGCAGATTAAATGCAAAATTAGGGAGACTCAAAACAGGTGATAATGGTAATGTAGAAGTTGGGTTAACATTACCAGATCCAAGAACCGATGAGGTAGATCCATCAGCTAAAGTGACACTAGAAGTAGGTAAATATGAATGAAATGATGAGAATAGACTAGGATTACCAGTCATATGATCTGTGGCACCTGAGTCAATGACCCATTTGGAGGATGAGGAAACAAGACATGTGTGTGAAATACCTGAATCATTGACTACCGAGATAGGGACAGATGAATGCTTTAGAAATTCTTGGTAGGAAATAAATTTGGCATACTCGTATGAAGAAACGACAATTGATCCATCAGATGAACTGGTAGCGGAAGCAACATGACCAAGCTGATTTCCTTGATTCTTGAATAGCAATTTCCTACATTCTTTGATCAAGTATCCGGGCTTCTTGCAGTAATTGCATATTACTCCTCTGCCAAATGGACCCGTACAAGACATTCTTTTTTTTGTAGTTTTCCTTTTTTTAAACAAATAAATACAGCTAATTAAGACCTACCAGCGGCAACTCCAACAATATACGCAGCCCTTTACTAATGCGAGCCAGCTCACTCAGCCTAAAATCCCATCCTTTCTCAAAAAACTGGTACACATAACTAGAGAAAACATATACGCACAGAAGGCTATGGATCCAAAAGCTTGCAGATCGGGAGAAATGGACTCACCCGACAGAGAATACTCAGGCGACCTAGATGGGGATTTCCGATAAAAATTCCGGTCAGCTGTGAAGCTTCACTCGCCGGCGTGTGCGGCAGCTTCGAAAGCCTTCGACGACGCGTGTGACTGACATGCGAGGCTTTGCCGGTGCGGACTCCAAAGGCGTAGTCAGCGGTGGAAAGTGCAACTCGTTGGACTAAGGTCATGAACTAAAGTGTCCTTTGATGTTCTGCTGAGGTTCTGAGACTGCAGATGTTCTGAACGGGAAGAAACCAGAATATGCTCTGATGCTCTGATACCATGTTGAAATATAAACTAGAATAATAATGAAAAGTGGAGGAAAGATTTTCTGTGTATTTCATTGGAGGGTTAAGGCCCTATATATACATTACAAAGATAGAATATTCCTTTAAGATTCTATACAATATTAGTATCCTAGAGTATATTCCTAAAATATTCTAATGCATATTCTAAAGATAGAAGAATATTCTAAAGCATATTCTAAAGAATATTCTTATGTCTTTCACAATCAGAAAGCCGCGGAGGAGGTGTGGTCAATCGAGTTGGCCAAGGTGCCAATCCACTTCCCTTGGTTCTGTGGTCATCTGGTGCAAAAAACGGAAAATAAATAATTTAAATATATCTCACTTGCAGGACGTATTGGAGAAAATGCACACCAACAAGCAAACCAGAAAAACTAAGGAGGAGGGAGGGGAGGCTTGGCCATGACTCCTTGAGGCTTGAGTTGGCAAAAAATGGAAATGCTGATAACTTGATAAGGAGTCAAGAGTTGCCTATGAGTGCAATCAAACAACTAAGTAAGAAACGGGACATATGAGTGGCATCTTTCTCTTTGTCTGAAATTTTTTGATTTCATTTGAATTTATAAGATCTCATTTGATCTTTATTGGCTGATTTGATAATTGATATGGAGTTTAAATGTGTCATCTTTCTGGTCTGATATGTAAATGTTTCCCATAGGGTCTAATTTTCTTTTTGATAAATACCATATTAACATCTAAACCTTCACTCCAATGTTAATACTCTAATTTTCCCATAGGGTCTAATTTTCTTTTTAATTTTCTGTGCACTCATTTGTCTCCATATTCTAAGATCATCTTCATCCTGTGCATATGCTTCCGGAGAGGAGTTGGCAAAATAGCTTCCCGGTCTAAGAACTCTATCTAACTCGAGAAGAAGAATTCCATCCCTTTGCAACCAATCAATCCTACAACGAGAACAACGAGCAAACTCAAATGAACGGCTTGGATACAGAAGTCTCTTTGTTCCGAGAACACCAAGAGATGCAGAAATTCCTCTTTTCAATGCAAATTGGATCTGATTTTGATGCACATCGTTTGGTGCTAAGGACATTGCTATTATATCAGATGAAAGAAGATAGCCTCCAAAGCTAGCAACACCACAACCAACATCAAAAACTGTGCGTACATTCCCCTCATTATTCAAGATATTTTTTGAAAAGTTCAACATCTATAAATTGGGACACCACATAAAATGCAGTGAACATTTGTACATGTTTAATATGCTTTTGGTGCAAAATACTTTCACAAAAGAAATGTTCAGAATCTCTTACGTTAGCAATTGAAGCAATGTATTTGTCCGCTCCGTAATGGAAATGAGTGCCTCCTCCTCGAAATATAAGGGCATGTTTACTAACAGAGATATTTTCTAGTTTTCCAGAGAAATGACAAACTAGAAAACAGAAAACATGAAACGCGTTTACAAAGAAAATTACTGGATAACTGGAGAAAGGAAAACAGAAAAACGCGTTTACCAAACCGTTTTTCAAAACGAAAAAATGAGACATGTCTCTCTTTTCCTTTATGATTTGGAGAAGTGACTTTTACTAGTTTTCCAAATTTGGAAAACGCGGATGCTACAGGCCGCTGCAATGAATTTGGATACTTACACCTAGTGGCGGGCCCGCTCCCGTTCCGATGTCGATTCCATTCTACTACCTCCATCCTCATACCTTACCCCTTACCCTTACCCTACCCTACCCACCCAACCCCCACCCCGCATACCCCTTTTCCTTACAATGACCCTACCCCCACCCTCTACCACATGCCCCTACATTGGTCCCACCTCAATCCACCCTACCCTACTGCCACCCCCTACCACCTCAACCCCGCCTACACCCACCCTACCGTACCCCACCTCGTATATTACCCCTTACCCCTACCTTACCCCTTCCCACATGCCCCTTACCTCGGCCCTACCCTACCGCTAAACCCACCCTCATACCGCCATCCTACCCCCACCCACCCTACTGCCATCCTATCCCCACCACCATCCTACCCCCACCCACTCTACTGCCATCCTACCCCCACCCTACCTCGGCCCCACCCTGATCCCGGCCCACACTACCGCCATCCTATCCCAACTCCCTACATTGGCCCCACCCTGATATGTATAGGGTTATTTTGGACATTTTAATGTTAAACGGTGTTTTAAACCTTTTGAAGTAAACATTATCTTATAACATTGCTTATTTTATGCGTCGCTTATTAACGCGAGTCTTAATAAGCACCATTTAGTAACATGTGAAGTAAAGTGTCAGTCTTCTGGATGATCACAGAACTGAGTGAAAAAATTGATGAACATGTTTTTCAGATTTGAAAATGGAAAACTAGAAAATAGAAACAGAAAACTGGAGATAGAAAAACTGAAAAATTAAAACAGAAAATTGGAGAACGAAAAACAGAAGTAGAAAACAGGAAAATATCTTTGTTAGTAAACAGGCCCTAATCTTTTCACCCTTGACAACCAGCCAGTAGTGATCTGATTTCTAATGAGCAAGGTGGGTATGAGCTATGTTTGCTTTCCACACCTCATCTCTACTTTTAGGTCACTTAATAGGTATCTATTATTGTACCAAATAATAAAAAATGACTTATTTACACGAGGATATTTATGAGAATTGTGAAATTAGAAGAATCCGGTACACATATGCTACTATATTAGCATATACTGTCTAACCTTGTATCCGAGGGGAGGAAGAATCATGCAATTGTAACGCCTTTCTTGCAAAGGACAATGTCTTTCGTAGTGCTCCATCAAGGATAAGTCCAACTTCAATCTCATTTGGTATATGAGATGTCTGTCTAGACAGGGAATTAGTTCTGAATGTCGATCATCACAAACCTTACAACCGTGAAAAGTTAAAATGCATCGAACATCAAAGTGTTTATCAGAATACACAAGTACATGACATGAAATTGTTTAGAAGACTTTTTTTAGATAACTTACAGGAAAGCTTTTCAGAAAAATGCCATCATTGCCATCATCCAGTCCGAATTTTTCATCTTGCTTAGTAGTATCACCATCATCATCTCCACCCAGGTAAGAAGACCCTAACTTCCTCAAAGACCGGATGCCGTACTCTAGAGCAGACTCACCACTGCTTTTAGAGCCAAAGAAGACATAAAGGGAAACAAGGAAGATTACTGTATCGATTGTTGGGTCCTGTTGGGTCAAATTTTAACCACTCAAGAAACTACATAATTATTGATAAATTGATCCTCAACTAAAATCAAAATCATCACCAATGCAAGCAAATATGAAAATGAGATTCTTCTTCAGCATTTTTAATGTTAATTGATATTAATTAATGATAGAGAGAAGACTTTATTGTTGGGTGTGTTTCGGAAAATAAAGAAAATTAATTAAATAAATTAATTAAATAAAATGACTAGAGAAAAACAAGAAAGGAGATGAAGCAGAATTAGCCAAAGCTCGTGGTACGCACGATTTCCTTAAAACGTATTTGTTGCCTCCCACGGTGCTAGGAGCGTTGCAACAATCGTTTCCCAGGATACGATGACTACGAACTAATGTTTGAGCACACAAACAAGAGTTCCAGCGAACGAGAACCAAGTATGAACACAGAAGGAATTTTGGGAGTAGCTGGAAGAGTTTTTAGCCCAAGAAACGTGAGGAAAGTGTTGTGCGTTGTCAAACCGTGTCTTTGTTGCAAAGCACCTGCCAGCTATTTATAGGAGGATTTGTTGTGTGTTAAATGGGGTGTTAATGGACCTGAACGTTGGACATCAATGACCAATCCGTTGGGCATTGAATCGTCCATAAACTGTCCATTTAACGCAGCATTAAAAGAGAAGAACGTTGGACATTAATTGTTGTAACGGAAGAAGTGCGCGACAGAAGACCCCAACAGAACACCCCTTGGAGGGTTTTTGTCCGAAGCCAGCAGAACCCCCTTGGAGGGTTTCTGTCCGAAGCCAACAGAACCCCCTTGGAGGGTTTCGCCCGCGCACACGAGTCGCGGTTTTTCTTCTCCGTTTCGGGATTTGATCGGCACCCCCCCCCCCCTGCGCGTAAGAGAGAGCCTTTCCCTTTAGGAATCTTAACTCCTTAAAAGAGGCTTCCCTTTATAAGGGGGTGAAAATCCCTTGAGTTTTTCGGTGTGGGATAAAACACACTAGAAACTCATCATTTTCCCAGTTTTTCCATTTCAACGAGTGAACTTCGAGAAACAATTTCTCATTCACCCGTTATCCGTTTTGAGCGTACCATATATCGAATTGTAGCCCTTAACAAGGACAATCCGAAACCACTTTGACCCGACCCAAATCGGAAGTGGACCCCACTCAAATAATTGCCCCAAAATGACCATTTAATGCAATTTTTAACACATTTTTCCAACATTTATAGGATTCATAAGACCATAGAGAATTAGAAACATCACAAATGAATACTTTGGAAAGGGGATAAAATAAATGAAGATATTCATAGAATCATACAGTTAGCTCATTATCTTTATATGTTGAAGCAAAGCAACATTTAACTTGCCCACAACTTCTACACTAGAATCACGATACTGCACCAAAGCCAATTTGAATGGCAATACGAAGTTATAAACACATTCTTAACTCTTATATATTTTACTGAAGGACTTCCTGGACTGAGTAGAACCCGAATATTCAGTTAATTGCAAGTTATTTTAAAACTGTAGCCATACTGCGAGACATATTTTTCTTTTAGTCGGATAACCGTACCTTGTATTTTGAAAAACAAAATGGCCAACCAATTGATTTTCCAGTTTTCATTTTGTTATTTTTTTGTACAGTTTTTTGTGTACTCCCTAGCAAATCTAGTGAGTGCAGACCCATCATTTTACTCATACACTAAGGCTATTAAACACGATGCAATGCAAGTGAGGGCCCTTGAGTTCGGCATTACCGTCCCACAATTAAGTCTCCACTTTCCTTTTTCGGATGTCCTACCATTAAGTTTTAATTACCTCTCTTTTTTATAACATTTGAGTGGTAAACTACTAATTACCCCATATGAAAAGTATAACATTAATTATTAATTTTCTCTATCATACTTTTTAGTTAGGCAATTTTCCATCATTTTCAATGGAGCTAAATACTCACTATTTTTGGCTTGGGAATATGATGGAATAAAGTAAAATGTCTCACTAAAAAAAGAGAGGAGGAAACGTGCACCCCTCCCGTTTCCCATCACTCTACAATATTCATCATGGGTCATCCAGAAATAGTATTCATGTGTACTACATGGGTAAGGTTGCGTACACCATAGGTGGGAGCCTTTGCGGCACCGGGGCAATGTTGTTGTTGTTGTTGTTGATACTACTTTTGTCTCAATAAAATTGAGACATGAGGAGGTGTCACGATTATTAAGATGTGTGGGTTCACGTGGTTGATATTAAAATGATAAAGTAAGAATAAAACAAAAATGATTTAGAACCACACAAATTTTACCAAATTCGGTATAGGACAATCTTAGTGGGACGCACCGAAAAGGAAAGATCAGACAATCTTAACGGGACACACGGATTAGTTAGGGAAACTTAGAAACTCAATTTAAAAAATTATTTTATCATAAATAAATCGTGGAGTCAAACTAGGAACTCAATTGAGAGACTGAGGGTGTATATCATATCTCAAAATTTCACGACCCGACCGTATAAAAATGTCCCGAGTCAATACGGCAGGCCATTCTAGGCCTGAGAGTGATACTCATCATTTATCCATAGAAACTCCCAACTACACAGACCGAGATATCAACCCTCCCTCCCATCACTATGAAAGAATAAGTCATTATACACAACGTTTTGTAAACACTGTTCCTGATAGGCGGGATCCAAATTGAATTAGAGTGATAGAAGATCTGTAGAGTGGTGTTTGAGATTCGGACTATTTCAACATAGATCTAAAAAAATCATTAATGAATCAAATATCTGAAATTGGGTTTCATATCTTGATAATTGAAACAACCCTTGAGCGGCATGTAGCGTAAAAACGAAATACCTAATGGAGAGTTGTCGAATATGACGCCAGAACGAAAGGTCAGCTTATTAAAATATTGTGGAAATTTGAACAACATTTAAAAGGAACTCATGTATGTTTATAGGGCGTAGTAATTGTACAACATTTAAACAACCAAAATGAAAGCTTTTTATGAATCCGAGGGGAAACTAACTAATGTAAGAGGTCTGTGCATAGTTTAACAAAATCAACAATGCAGATTGGCAATCAAGAAAGCTTGAATTTAGCAACCCGTATGAGCTAAAAAGCCAAATCATCACAATAATAAGCAGCGATACGATGTATTACAATCAATTCAGATCTGAGTAATGAATTCTCACTTAATTGGAATACCTGTCGGTGAAGATCTGAGTTTGGAAGAATGCTAGTAAAAAAGTTTGATAATGTCGGTAGAATGTTAGTAATATACGCACCCTCTCTCAGCAGACATTAATTTTATGAATTAGTCTGAATTTTATAGCGGTCCAAGCCTAATCTGCTTTTATGTGATATGATCTGGTCTAGGATTGAAAACAATCCAAGTAAAAACATACTAAGCAATGTGGTCCGCCCCGAGTCCCGAGTTTTTTCAATATACTTTCTACCTTCTTTAAAAGTTGCAACATTATGATTTTTTATTTTTCTTACATTTTATTTCTATTAAGATTTTCTAATAATGTATATAATCGAATAAAGAAACGATAAGAGAAATAACTACTCCAATTGAAACCTAGCGTCTCCGACTGCAATTGAAGGGTCGTCGCCGACGTGGGTAGAGCTACTTGCGACGAAGGAAGGCTGTAGGACGAGATGCAGAACCCTAGCTCCGCTGATTTCAATTGAAGGGCCGCCGCCGACGTGGATCTAGCCGGTGCTTTCTCAAATCATTGCTGATGCCTGCAGACCGCATCTCTTCCCCCTCAGGTGTTTTGTGCTCTACTTTGGCTACTGGCTTTGACTCGTGTATTCCTCATAAACTTCTTTTTAATTAAATGGCGGACTGGTCCTAGCTTGTCTAGCTTTTTTTGGGGTGCGTTTGTCACCATTTAAAGTATTTTTGAGATTCTTGCTTTTTGGAGATGGTGATTGAAAGTGGTTAGTTCTTTAAATGATAAGTGTTGTTTCATGGAACTGCAGGGGCCTGGGTAACCTGACCACAGTTCAGGTTCTTGTTGATCTTGTGCAAACAAAAAGACCTAAAATTTTAGTTTTCATAAAAACAAAAACAAATGTCATACATTGTGAGGAAATTCGAAAACATTTGGGTTTTCATGGTTGTGTGGCTGTTGATAGTGTGGGACTCAGTGGAGGTTTATGCTTGTTGTGGAGGGAGCAAGTTGAAATCACAATCAAAAGTATTGAGAATACATATATTGATGATTCTCTTCGTTTAAGGAGCGATGAACCTTTATGGCGTTACACCGGCTACTATGGATTCCCGAAACGTAGTCGGAGACACGAATCTTGGGAATTGATACATAGGTTGTCTAGAGATTCAAATGAGTCATGGTTGATAATGGTGGGCTTTAATGATATAATGTTTGAAAATGAGCGTAAAAGTAGTGTTCCTCATTTCTCGTGGTTATTGAGGGGATTCCGTGAAGCAATATGGAGTAGTGGCTTAGTGAATGTACTTTTTGAAGGTTATTAGTGGACTTGGGAAAGAGGGCGAGGCACCCCCGATGGATCGAGGAAAAGTTAGACATGATTCTAGCTAATAAGGATCGGTTATCCCTTTTGGAGGTCACAAGGCTATGTCTATTGAAGGCCCCACCAGCGATCATTTAATGATGTACATTCAGATGAATAAGGAGAACAAATACAGGGGGAGGAAGACATTCAAGTTTGAAAATATGTGGATATAGGAAAGTGATTGTCGGGAAGTCATCCAATGGGCCTGAAATATTTCGCATGGTTTGCATATGTGGCAGCGGTTAAATGGGTGTGGGAGGGAACTGGAAGAGTGGAGCAAAGATAAGAGTGCTGGCTTCCAAACGCAGATAGAAGTTTGTAAACTGCGGGTGCCTGACCTGAGAGCTGAACTGTAATACTTGAGATTTAATTTAAAAGGATTAATAGTACTACTCATACCAACAGAGGTGCATCTCCTTTTAAGGGAGCTCATCACCCAAGAACTCCAAAGTTAAGCGTGCTTGCACGAGAGTAGTCTTGGGATGGGTGACCCCCTGGGAAGTTTCTCAGGGCGCGCATGAGTGAGGACAAAGTGCGCGGTAAAGGCTCGTGCTGGTTTGTGGGGACAGTACTAGAGGTCTAGAGTAACTACCTCGGATCTGTGTGGGCCCCCGGGGTGCTACATGTGGTATCAGAGCAACCCTGCGACAGTGTGTTGACCCGTTGGATATGGGCAGGCACTTAGCGGGGCAAGATTCTGGGGTTTGATTGAGATTGGTTTAAGGGCGCAACGAGGACGTTGCGATCCTAAGTGGGGGTGATTGTAATACCCGATATTAATTTAAGAGGATTAATAGTACTACTCATACCAACAGAGGTGCATCTCCTTTTAAGGGAGCTCATCACCCAAGAACTCCAAAGTTAAGCGTGCTTGCACGGGAGTAGTCTTGGGATGGGTGACCCCCTGGGAAGTTTCTCAGGGCGCGCATGAGTGAGGACAAAGTGCGCGGTAAAGGCTCGTGGTGGTTTGTGGGGACAGTACTATTGGTCCGGAGTAACTACCTCGGGTCCGTGTGGGGTCCGTCCGGAGTAATGTGACATTTCAAAAATTTAAATAAAAATAATTTTTTTTTTATTAGTCAGATAAAATATTACGAAAATAACATTTTTATAATTAATTGAGCCAGACAAAAATTCAACAGTTGTAACATTCTAATCAGATAAAATTTCAAAATTTATGACGTTTTAGTCAGATAAAAATATTTTAATAATAGAAACAACATTTTATTAAATCAGTAAACGAGACAAAAATTTAACATTTGTGACATTTTTAGTCAGATAAAAATGGTCCGATAATGGAAGTAACGTTTTAGCATGAAATTAATTTTTTTAAGTTGTATGTAAAATACACAAAGTGCAAACTGAGTTTATATATATATATATATATATATATATATATATATATATATATATATATATATATATACACACACACACACACACACACACACACACACATATATATACACACACACATATATATATACGTAAACTACACCTAAGTAATACGGAGTATAATCAGAATATTAATATATATACTCCTAATACGTAATATATATATACTCCTAAGTAATACGTAGTTTATATAAACTAAGTAACATGTATACTCCTAAAACTCCTACGTACAAAGCTACCTATATATATACAAAATCAGTGAAATAAAGTATAGGTATTTAATCAAACACTACGGCTTGAACCTGGACACATATTGGGCTACTTTCAAAGACCTGAACGAGCAGAACTCTCCAACGTTATCCGGAAAAACGAAGCTCAATTCTTACGGAGATAAACTACCGACGGGTGGGGAAGAAACTGGATTTAACTCCAACTCTAACATCTCATCCTAAAACCCTTATCTTTTCCCTATAAATAGAGTCATCCGCTTGTGTTTTCTTTTCACACCCAAGTTGAGCCAATCGATATATACATATATGCTTATATATACACCTATATGTGCAGAAATTTCGACCCTTCGTTATAACCCAAAACCGAAGCCAAAAATCACATTAAACCTTCCCCTTCGTGAGAGGAATCCAACGGTGAAAGAATCAAGCAAAACAGTCGTGAAACGTGGAAGAACAAGCTCGCCGGAGTGGCCGCCGGACTGGTTTTCCGTCGAAGAACGAAGCAACTGCTGTTGCCGACACCAGCTGACTGCCATCCTTCCCCGTCCACGGACACGCCGCCGTTCTCCGTCATCCTGTAGGTTAGCCCCGTCCCTCTGCGTTTTTTTTTCTCTCCTCCGTGCGGATGTTCCGTTGAGGAAGATGATGGTCTCCTCTTATTTTTTTTACTAGGCTGAATATGTTAATTGGGCCGGCAGATTTAAACAATATTTGGGCTGGGCCGAAATTCCATATTAATAAATAATAATAATAATAATAATAATAATAATAATAATAATAATAGTAGTAGTAGTAGTAGTAGTAGTAGTAGTAGTAGTAGTAGTAGTAGTATTAATATTGATAATAATATTAATAATCTGCAAAATGGATTTAT
The DNA here is from genome assembly GCA_945859875.1 of Cuscuta europaea. Taxonomy (NCBI): domain Eukaryota; kingdom Viridiplantae; phylum Streptophyta; class Magnoliopsida; order Solanales; family Convolvulaceae; genus Cuscuta; species Cuscuta europaea. Next base: position 6,951,355 of record CAMAPE010000052.1, read on the forward strand.
TAGAGATGAGAAATATTAATGATGAAATTGGCTTGGTTGATTGATAATAATCACTTCGATAAATTTGTTGATTGTTATTTAGCATAATTACACACTAATAAATGATAAAATGAATTAATGATGATTATTTAAATAATTGATGTACTATTAATGTTGATTAAGGTAATCATGAAATTTGTATAGTTTAATTAAAGAATTTGGTTATGCTTATAATTCGTATATTGTAATAATATCAACATATAATTAATTATCTGGATGCTTTTATAAGTAGAGTCAATTAATGATGTTAATTAAATTAAAATTAGGATATTTTAGTTAGATACGTTCAAATAATATAATATCATTGTAGAATTCGAATATTGTAATTTATGGCCGAATTAATAACGTGATTTGATTAATAAAAAGTGATTAATAGATAAACTATATTCTAATTATTAATTATTCATAATAATAGATTCGAATAATAGAATAAAAGGGGAAAATCGGGTAAAATAATTACTAAGAGAATAATTGACTAATTATATCATCTTAATTAAAAAGGTGAATATTTAGAGACCGGAATTGAAGAAGAGAATTAGGAGCATCGGGATTTAAGGTAAGTTTCACGTCAACCGAAATTAGTTCTTTTTCTTCGTGATTTCTTTTAAATATTTTTGTGTGCTTATTTGAGAATCGAATTTATGTGTGCTTAAATTGAATAGTATTATATAAAAGGATTGTATTTGAGATATTAGTTTGTTGATATGAGTTATTTTGGAAGATTTTGTAATAGTACGTAATTTGTTATCTTTGTGGGAGTTTAATGAAAAAGGAAATTTTTGAAAGAGAAATAAATATTTTCATAAAGGGTGAGCATCACGAGAAGAAATCCGTGGCGTTGGTTTTCCACGTCCCTTAAAATGTGGAGGATGGTTAGGTCTACTACTACTCAATTTTTGGTTTGTGTTGGTTTGAGGTGAATTGTCGGTCGGTAGAAAACATCCCGGCTTTTGAGTAGTAGTGGTAGTAGTAGCTCCTAATCATTCAGGTTTTGAGGTGGGGTAGTTGGTAGAAAACATCCCGGCTACCCGGATCGACTTACTAACCCGGAGGGCTTGGAATACCTTTAGGGGGTGTGCACACTTAAAGTAGTTGTTTCCGTTTCCAAAGGAGCAGTTGTGGTACCGGCGATAGTTCCGGGGTGACCGTACATAACAACGGATCACCGGGCTCAACCAGAGTGTTGAGTACCGCCCTTCTAAATTACTAGGAAGTTAGTTACAAAGTGATTTTTGGAGAAATTCAATAGAGGAGAAATTTTGGCGTTTCATGTATTTTGGAATTATTATGATTCACAAGTTATATGATTGGGATTTTGTAAAGATATCGTTTACTTATGATTTATAAATTGTTTTGAAAATATTTTTTTATACTAATGGTTGTACGAATTTATATATATATTATTATTATTATTTTAAAAGGTTAGGTGGGACTTACTTAGCATTATTGCTAATGTTTGTTTCTTTTATTTTTCTTTCTGTACATGATTTTTGTACAGGTGTTGAGTTGATCGATGTTGAAGTTGATTTCGAGAGAGAGCTTTCGCTAGAAAACATTATTAGTAAATCATTGTAAATTTCTTTTCAATAACTTTAATCAGTGAGTTTTTGATTTTGAAGTTTAAGTTGTTTTAGCCTGTGCACTCGGTTAAGAGAGAACCGAGTGTGGTGGTAGCACCCCTATTTCCCTTTGAATTTTCCGCTGCACATTTTGTGATGTTTTCAAATAAAGCTAACAATACTTTCCAATAAATCATTATTTAAATGTATTTTTGGGTGGGAAATTTGGGGGTGTTACATGAACGAGGTAGATGGAATGTGGCAGAATTCAATCGGGTGAAAGAGGTGTTAGTCTATCTCCTGGAATGACAAAACATATATTGGAAGCAATGAGCAAATTTTTTTTGGCTAAGAGAATGGGATAGAAACGCGAAATTCTCTCATAATGCGGTCAAGCAAAGGAGGCAAAGAAACAAGATGAAAGGGTTGTGATTACTAAATGGGGAGTGGGAGACGGATCAGGGTAGACTTGGTAATATAGTGCAGGAGTACTTTGCAGGGTTGTTCACTTCAGAATGTAGTCGGGGAGAGGAGATTATTATGATCGGGCTAGCGTAGGTGACTCCAGGACATAATCAGGAGCAGATCAAACTGATTACCGCCTTTGAAGTTAGGAAAATGGTTTTTGTTATGCACCCGGAAAAGGCACCAGATATGAAGCTGGAATAACAGATTCCTTTCAAAGGCAGGGAGTGAAATCAAGTTGAAAACTGTTATACAGGCAATGCCGACATACGCAGTGAATGTGTTCTTATTGTTAAAAGAACTGTGCTCTGAAATGGAAATTATTATGAATGATAATTGGTGGAGGGGTGCAGGCCAGAATAAGAAAGGAATTGTCTAGAAGAGTTGGCAGGGTTTGTGTACGCCTAAGCAAATTGGAGGAATGTGATACCGATCTCTAAGAGATTTTAATATAGCCATGATAGGCAGGTAAGCGTGGAGGATTATTAAAAAACCCGACTCGCTAGTGGCGAGAATCTTCAAAGCCAGATATTTCCGTAACTCATCTTTTTTGCAGGCTAGGAATTGATTGAAATGGGGCTTCGACGGAAAGTAGGAAATGGGCAAACAATCTTTGTTTGGCGAGAGAGATGGTTGTCTAGAGAGGGATCAGGGCGGGTACGCTCGGCACCATTTGCTGGAATTGCGGATATGAATGTGTCAGCCCTAATGAATTTAAGTGGTGACCGGTGGAACTTAGAGAGAATTCAATCAATTTGTTCAAAAGATGATAAGAAGGCTATATTATATTATCAATACCTCTCAGTAGCAGGAAAGTGCTTGATGGAGTGTACTGGAATGGAGATAGTAGGAGAATCTACAAAGGGAAAAGTGGATATAGGCTTCTCTGTGGAGAGTGTGCACTGAGGGGTTGGATGGGATGGACTAAGATATGGAACCTACATATCCCCCAAAAATGAAGTGTTTTGCTTGGGAGTTGATATTAGGTGTCTTACCACTGGCTAGCAATCTTACCAGACGGTGAGTGGAAGTGGACACATCATGTAAGCTATGCGAGGAAGCTGATGAGACTGAGGAGAACTTATTTGGTTGTGCAGGGTGGTGCAGGCTGTTTGGCAAAAGGTGGAACCCCGATTTGTCAGGCGGGGGGAAAACTTCGCAGAATGGCTTTTTTTTTTGAAAATTTGCAGGGCGAGGAGTTATGTTTTTTTTGTTAACTTGTGGAATCTATGGAAGGTTCGGAACGATAAAGTCTGGAAAAAATAAGGAAGGTAACTGACACCAATGTCTCGAGATTGGGTCGGCAGTTCTGCAGGGCTGGCAAGAAGCTCAAAAGGTGGTAGGTGGTAGATCTAGCGTAGAGCATCGATGCATGGTTTGGAAGAAGCCGAGTTCGGGAAGTATCAAAGTTAACGTCGTTGCGACACTTGATCTGACAAGGAATAGGCGAGCTTGGGCATGGGTGTTAAGAGACAAGCATGGGAATTTTCTAAAGAGCGGATGGCATACGAGGGAAGCAAGCTGGTCTACAGGGATAACTAAGGCAATTGGAGTTCAGGAGGGAATAAGGTGGATCCAGACTCAAGGTTGACAAGATGTCAAAGTGGAGACAGACTCCTTACTAGTGGGGTCTGGGATGGAAGGAAGAGATGGGGATTCTTATTTTGATACTTTGATAGAGGATATTAGACAATCTTCGTAATGAAGCAAAGATAGAAGTCATGCACTGTCAGAGGTCCACCTGATTGTATTGTCAGTTAGTTGAACAATGACAGGTTGAATGTCACGCCCCAGACCGCATCTAAGCGTGTGTACAAACGCCGTACAATCAAGTGATGTCACTCGCGAGTCACACCCACTCGATTGTACAAGGCGCCCATGAACATCATTCATACCATACTCAGTAAGTAAACATACATAACAACATCACACTATAAATCGAATGAATAGCGGAAATATTCAATCGTCAATCATGGGCCACATATGGCAAAATGTGGGCTCACGGGCCCAAAACAATGTATTCATTACAAAATATCCATGAGCATACTTTATAGTTTCAATACAGTAAAGGAAGCATGAACCACATATTCCTTGAGATCACTTCACTAAGCAAAGATGCGGATAGCAAGCTTTAACTTCAACCTAAAATGGTGGAGCCCCCCGAAGGGGCCAGTACGCGAATAACGAATGAACAGTTGACTAAATGTAGAATAACTAACGTTTCAAGTATAAGAACCAAACATAGGGTAATACATATGTTTATAACCTTCCCCAAGTCTTTGAAGTACATACAAGTATATACGCTTGGAAACTATCTAACCCGTAGGTCATTTGATCAAATTAATAAAATAATGGTGGACTTAGTCCTTGACTTTCCCCATAACCGACCCATTGTTTAGCCTTTCCGCTATAACTTAGGGTTCATTATACAGCCGAGTGTTGATAGCCTTACTCAGCCACCAGGCCATTCTTCCGGTAATATCAAGTTTTAGGCACCGCCCGACACTAGACACTTCACCCCTAATATCCGAGTTTTGAGGACACACGCCCGGTCCCTGGGTACTCCACCCGATATAATCGAGTTTTGAGGACACACGCCTGGTCCCTGAGTACTCCATACGACATAACCGAGTTTTGAGGACACACACCCAGTCCCTGGGTACTCCACCTGACCTATGATCTACCACCTATCATACTAGATAGGGTCTATATCATATCATCACTAACGACTAAACCAAGCCTTAACATTTAATCATTAAATATCAAGCCTTAACATTTAAACATCATATTTCATACAATTCCATGCAAAATATACATATATAGGATGGTCAGGATTAATCCCACGTCGAACCGAGCCCCGATACCATTTCGGCAAAAATGGGTACCGGAACCCGTAGCTCGACCGACGCCGGTTCATAGTTCAATTTCAGCAAACCGGCCTGGCAGAAGCCAAACGAGCACCAGTTCATTTTCTGATCGGCGCCAGTCAACCCCTTGGCCATTCGATCAACTCCCCGTTGACTGTCCGTTTCAAGCCCGATTGTTACGAAACTTAACCACGTGTATTAAGTCACAAACAATCATTTTATGCCATTTTGACTTTGTTAGGAATAAATTGTTATTATATTTTGATGATGATGCAAAATTTCGGAGTTTGGAATACCCCTGTAGACTAATTGTAGTAGAATTTTCTATTGTAAGTAATAGAATTGTCAACGGCCTGAACTGCGGTGTTCTGTTCTCTAGAGGGCAGAACCGCACTGTTCTCTAGAGGGCATAACCACTCTGTTCTCTAGACAGAAATGCTCATAGACACAAGTCCAGTTGTTCATATACTTCAACAGAAGCACTCGAGTATTGCTCCGCTTCAGACTTACTCGAATGCATTTGAGATATCCGTTAAACTAATGGGATATGCTCTAACGGATAGGAGCCTTTCAACGGAAGAAGTACTGTGCTACGCATTAAATGATCATTTAATGCAATCCCCCCGTTGATATATTAAAGGCGCATGATTGACCGGAGAATCCAGGAGAATAATATTTAATACCTCCCAAAATAGTAAGTTGACAAGAATATGGGAACTGACTGGTCAAGTTTACAGTACACGCATTTAATGAAGATGTCTTCTACACTTCAATGGGAAGACCTCTACCTATATATAAGATACACTTCGAAGAACATGACAACTATGAACTTGGAATTTGACCTAAATAATCCTAAGAAGCAAAAACTACACACTCAACACAAGAACTTCATACGAGAGCTTAGAAGATAATATTTCAAGTACTACATCCATCTCTCGACATGAGTTTGTCCTAGTTCTTCAACAACTTCGAGACCTTCATGTACATATCTTGTATAAAGAACGGTGGAGAAAACTCTTTGAAACCATTCAAAGTTATCTTCTTGTTAAAGAAGGACACCAACGTAACCGGAGTGAGGTGGGGATACTTCAAGGAAGCTCAGTGAACAGACCAATCATCAAGAAGCAAGGAACTGCATCCCGGATGTCAAAGGACTAGACTTGAAGAAGACATCGTGAGCTTCTCAAGTGCTGGAGTCTAAGTGTTGTGATGAGTTTTTACAAGCTTAGTGGAACTGTGGATTAAAGGAACGAGTTGCTCCTTGAACCACTACAAACACCATGGTGTCATTTACTTACTGCCTTTATTTCTTTCTTATAGGTTCTCTACTGTTTATCTCTAAAAGAGCTTGGACTTTGCGTTCAACAGAACTTGCTCTTAGAGAAAACAGAAAGGCGTTTCTGCCTTAGTGTGTTTTTCGTGAGATAACCCGACCAGAACTACCATCCGTTGCAGGTCTTTTTAGTGACGAACAAGACCAACTCTGTGAGACAGAAACGTTGTTTCACAAGTACTCTAACAACCAGAACAGTCTATTCACCCCCTAGACTGTATCTCTGTTTAACCAGGACCAAAAAACCTTTCAAAACATCACATGTGTTTTTACAATTATTTTCATATCCCTTTCATGCATATCTCAATAGTTCATTTCATACAAGCCTAATCACCTTGGCTAACCATGTGTTTAAACTCTTTTAAACATCATTATGAGCACATATAACATTTAATTAGTTAATCTCATACTTAAACTAAGAGTTATAAGACATTAAGCCGTCCACACACCTCGAATGAGCGTGAAGAAGTTCTACCCTTCTTGATTGAACTCCGGCGAAACTCCGGCAAGCTTCGTTGAACTCTGGCGAGCTTCGTTGAACTCTGGCGAGCTTCGTTGAACTTCGGTGACAATTCCAGCGACCCCTTTCAACCTCGTGAAAGTACTAGGGACTCCTTAGACAAGTTCCTAACAAGGTTTTAACATCACAAAAACCATATCAACATAAATAACCTCTAAAAGGTTATTTTCCGGCGAACCGATCACTTTGATTTCTAAGTCCATTCATTGACTTAGAATCACCTTCCAACCTCTCATTCTACATTTCTAAACATGTAGAGATATGCTAGGGATTCCTCATGTGCTATAAAAGTCATATGGTAGTTAATGAGCAGAGAAAAAGTTGTTATAAGGTCATTACCTTAATCTCCCACACTTTTCCTCCCTTTTTATTCCTTAAACTTCTTCCTTGGACTTCCCTTTGTCTAAGCTCAAAGATTTTAGCTATGGGGATGGAGGTTGCAGAGCTTCTCTCTCCTTCATTGTGCCTTGGTGGAACTGTGGGGGTGGGTGAGTGAAGAGGTGGCCTTTTTGGCTTTTCTTTCAAATAATGTGGGGGAATCCACCATCTTCTTTTCTCTTCATTTTGGCATCTGAAGCCTTTTCTAGAGGTCTAAAGAATCAGATTTATAAAGAGCAGATCAAGCCTTACTGGATTGGTAAAGTTGGATACCATATATCCCACATGGGATTTACGGATGATTTGCTTGTTTCATAAATGGTGATGCTTAAATAGTTAAAATAATTAATAAATTTCACAACCGGCTACCAAGATGCCCGTGGTCAGACTATATATAAAGCCAAAAGCTCTTTCTGTGGTAAAGATGCTTCTGTTAGGAGTCTCTTGCTTCAAAGGCTGCTGGAAATGAAATTAATTTGCCTGCCCATGAGATACCTGGAGTTAGCCTACACAAGGGCGTAAACAAACATCATTATTGTAACAATCTCATAAAACAATTTGATCATTAGATGACACACCGGAAGCAAAAAAACTTAAAGTCAAATAGGCAAGCTGGTCTTAATCAACCATGTTCTCAATACTATTCCAGTACACCTTTTGGCTACTTACATCCTGCCAAAGAAAACAGTGAGAATTCTTGAAAAAAAGATGACGGCCTTTTTATGGGGATCTTCAAATGATAAAAATAAATATCATTTGTCAACGTGGTATAAACTTTGCTATCCTACTGAGGAAGGGGGCTTAAACATTAGGGCTTTGACTGACATTGAAAAAGCTTTTACTTTAAAACTTTGGTGGAGATGAAAAAATCATACCTCTATTTGGGGTAACTTTCTTAAAGCTAAATATTCAAGAGTTGAATGATATGATTCCAAAGCCCTATGATTATGTACTCTAGAAAATAATATGTAGTATTCACAACACAACTCAGGAGCTAACCAAGACTAATGCCTCATGAGTAATGGAGTGGATCGTGAAAAAGATGGAAATTTTACATTCTCTTATGCATATAATCAAGTTAGAAACATTCTTTGTACCACATCTCCTACACACATATTTGGAAATTTTACATTCTCTTCTGTAATCTACATATAATCAACAGACTATGCATATTAAAATCTTTCAATGGAAAATTCTCCATAAATTCCTCCCTATTAGGGACAATCTCACCAGATTACATAAGGTTATACATCCCTCTATTTGCCCCCTATGCAAACATCATGAGGATACTTTGAATCATCTTTTTTACGAGTGTGATTTTTACCGGTAAATTTGACAGTACTTTACGAGCATCTTTACTATTCCTACTCTTACTTCAAAGGTCTGCATTTTCTGGTGGTTTGAAGTTGATTCTAAATCTTTGCTAGATATCCTTAAACATAATATTACAGGAATGAGTTGCTAGCATATTTGGAAAACTTATTCTAGCTACATCTGGGGGAATGGATCTATACCCTCCACTGAGCAACTTATATACTAAATAAAGCTTTACACTCGGTTCTAGTCTATGAAAGTTTCCAAACTCAAACCAAAACCAATAAAAAAAATTCTTTGCGAAGAAAATATCATTCCAACCAATTTCAAATTCAAGAAGACTTCTTTCCAAATAATAAAATGGAGAAAGCCCAAAGAAAAGCTAAAGCTAAATGTGGAATCATATTTCTTTCATGGAAAAGCTTCGGGTGGTGCAGTCCTAAAATGAAAAAGGTGAAATGGTCTGGGCCGCCCATTTCTAGATTGAAGTTGACACTTGCAAAGAAGCTGAACTTAAAGCTCTAGTGATTACATCCTATTGGGTGGCTGACAAAGGTTTTAAAAAATTCCAAATTGAAACTGATGTCTCTCTCTCTCTCTCGCTACTCTCAGACGATCTTTACATTGGGAGATGGAAAAATTTGTGCTAGAAGATGAAAGATCTCATACGATAGAAGAAGCTTGAAATTGGGCACACCCACTATGTGGCCAGTCCCTATCCCGTGCAACCGGTGCATGGTGAGCATGGTGCTCCCATGGTTATATGAAATGTAACTCGTGTGATTTCACATGTAATTTCAAGTTAATCAAAATGTAAATTACACACATTCACATGTAACTCGTTGAAATGTAAACTGCTTTAATAGAAATGTAACTTGAAAACAAATTAGATGTAACTTGGGATATGTAACTTTAGGCAAATATTGATGTAACTTGAGTGTACTGACGTGCACTTGTGTTAGTACCCAATTTTGATAGATTTTGATGATGCCACTATACTTAGCACGTGTACATTGTATCTCAATATTGTTTGTGTCTTAGCATTCAAAATTATGTGACAAAATAAAATGTACAATTTTTTAGTTAATTCGAATATTACCGGAAAAATTAAAATGCAATAAGGTAAATTTTATTTACCTTAATAGGATATTTAGATCCTACCGGTATATATTATTTTAGCTCAAAAGTCAACTTTATGTCATATTATTAAAGAAAATCGGAAAATCATATACTCTGAATGTATATGATTGAAGACAAAATATGACCCGCATTTAATGCCAAAATTGTACTGGGGTCCTAAGCAATGTGCGTCCACATGGGACTATCTCCTGAAGTGAAGTTTGAGTGGCTGAATAATGCAAAACAAGGAAATCACCGGGAAATCAGCTCCAGCACAAGAAGACAACTATGCAAGTCGTCCTTGTCAATTTTCAACGAACAAGATCAATCCATCCTAACCAACGGATGAGATTAATCAACTGGAGTAGCCTATAAATATAGGCTGAAACGAAAGTTTCAAACCAAGCTTTGAGCATCCAAAGAGAGAAATATTTTCACGAGCATTCACGAGCTATCTAGCAAAAGTGAAAGTGTTATTCTAAACTTTACTCTCTGCTTGGACTCATGCTTCAGCTTCAGTGCTTCACTAAACTTCCAATTTACAAGCCATTCATTGATAAATCATAGAAGTTTAGTTCTCAGATGGAGATTAAAACTTTCTTGTAACACTTCACATATTGTTGTAAACACTTAGGAGAACAGTTGTTCGGATCCTAAAGTGTGAGTAGATAGATAGAGTACCTTTTGATCCCCACTGGTTCATTAGAGAAAAGTCTAAGGACTGAGTAACTTTGAGTGGTGCTATACTCATCGTGAAAAACCTTCAATCTTTTTTTTGGATGAAATGTAAGTATATATTAACACCCAAAAGAAATAACAAGTCAATGTTACAAACAAGTGCATATCCCGAAAAAAGGAATACCACAACATCAAGATAGAAATCATCAAAAATCAACAATTTGAACCTAGAATCTTAGGAACAAATAAAACTCAACAAACTAGTTCACCAAAAGGAATCCCTAGTTTAACATCCAAAGAAGACATGGAAAGGATTAGTAAACTTTGCGGCAAAGCAAACCTCCGCTTTCTTCATAGTAAATCCCGGCAACTTCTCAATACAATGATCAGTGAAAGTTAGGCCCCTCTTATCCAAATCATCCGTAAGTCTAAGAAATCTATCCACTCTAGTTACACTAGCTTGGACGTGTCTAAATGGTTTAACAAGCAACTTGAACGTCTTACCATCTATGATCTCATACTTAATGACCACATCATCTTTTCTCAGCTCATTTTCTTTACTCACAAACCTCCCCATAGCTTCAATCTGGTCAGAGGACCCGATTGGGTCAGGAAGGGGCACAGTCTGGTAGCCAAAGTTAAAGAAGAAAGCCCGGGCGGGCAAGCAGTTGATCCGGTCGGGTTGGCCTGGACAGCAGCAGACTCAATAGGCTCGGTCGGGTTAGCCTGTATAGCAGCAGATTTCTCAATATGCCCGGTCGGGTTGGCCTGGACAGCAGCAGATATCTCACTAGGCCCGGTCGGGCCAGTAGCAAACCCGGTCGGGTTTCCCTGGGCAGCAGCTACTGGCCGAGATATCCCCTCCCCAATTTCCTCACATGTTTCAATACTTGGTTCTTTCTCACTATCTCCATCGACCCGTTTAGCTAGCTTTTTACAAATAAAAGGGTGGTGCCCAAATTCTTTGCAAGAAAAGCAATAATTAGGAAAAGTTTCATAAAGGACTCTTTGTGTGAATACCTTTTTAGAAGATAGTCATATAGGGAACGAAAGTGGCGGTGCCTTTGAAACATCCACTTCAATTAGCACTCTAGCATATTCATTATTAGCCCTCTCTTGAGTGATCTTGTCCGTAGTAATTGGCACCCCAACCATAGATGCCACCTCACTCATAGCTTCATCATTCCATAGCTTCAATGGAAGTTTGGGAAACTTTACCCAAATCGGCACTTTAAGAAACTCCTCATCATCAAACGAGAAATCTTCCGAAAGTTCTTTGAGCATTAAAAGTTTCCCAAAAACAATGTAAAGATTACCCATCCCTTATTGTGGGACTTCACAAAACATCTCACACCCCACTTAGCTTTAAGATCATGAACCGCTTTGAGTCCGGGGAATTTTCCGGTAAAGTGTCCAACTAGGCAGTAGCCCCACATTTCAACCATGGAAGGTAGCACCCGGTCACTGAAATCCAAAGTTGCTCCTTTAGGAGGGACATGTCTTAATTTGATGCCATGTTTGGGATCCCGATTGTCCTTGAAAAGAGCATTCCAAGGACCGGGAGTTGCTGCCGTTACACCATTCCCATTAGGCGTAGCTGCTGCATCAAAAGTTACTGCCTTAGGTGCAGCAGCAGTGACGATAACAGCAGATGGTTTCCCAGTGATAGGCATAATTGCAGCAGGTTTCCCAGTCAAAAAATCAGCAGTAGGTTTCCCAGAAATAGCCCCATTTGCAGCAGGTTTCCCAGGCGCAATTTTTTTCGGCTGTTTATTCTGCTTGAGGGACAAAGCAGACCCAATGTCAGTTGCAGCAGTTAAATCCCCAGTACTTGTACCTGCATTCTTCAAGTCAGTGGCAGGAGAGGAAATCTTTTCCCCAACTGCAGTCCCAGGTTCTGCCAGAATCCCCTGAGGCCTCTTCCCAGCATTCCCAGCTTGTAGGATGGGGAAATCAGCATCTAAAGTTCCCAGGACATTGAATCCTGCTGCTGCCTTCGTCCTGGTGTTTACAGAAGGAGTAACCCCTCCTTTACCCTGTTTTTTCCCAGCCATAAGTTCGCAGGTTGCCCAACGCACAGACCAGAAGGAACGCAGGCAACAGAGCAATTCCAGCTACAGTACTCTGTGCGAAGGCAGTAGAAACAGCTCCCACTCTCGCACCACCCTTAAAACCCAAATCGAAGCTCGGAATAGTTATATAACCAGTTTCCGACTCAGAAAACACCAAACACACACAACAAATCAAACACAATCACCGAAAGAGGTAAGGTCAAAAATCAGCGCGCAAAACAGTAATTCAAACTTCGTTTCTTGCGTTTTTGGTCCAAATCGTCATTCCAATATCAAAATCAAGGTCGAAATTGAGATTAGAAACAGAATCCGACTAAAAACATAGCAAAATCACGAATTAAAACAGAGAGGCCATCGATTCTCATACGCAAAAGAGCCTAGGTCGCGGGAATCGCATTTTTTTCCTAGGGAGAGAAAGCTCTCAACTTTTGCTCAATCTTTCGATCTTTCACAAAAAAGAAAAAAGAAACCTTTTAACCAGGATATACCGTGTGTTGATTTACTTTCATTCAACAAAGCACACACTTAGCACCTCTTATAAAAAGATTGAAGTTGCCAGCAGAATCCTAAACAATTGTCTTAACTGACTCAATTGCTTATCCTACTGCTTAATTACTTACTTTCTTTGAGATCATCTTCACACAAGATAAGTTCACCAATATCACCAAAAGGTCTATTCTAATATTCCCAGAAACTCATAGCAGATGCCTCAGCAGTCCTCTGGAATCCACCCAACTGCTGAGCCCTCTGCTCATATATACTTGCTTCTTGTCAACATCTCAACAATCACCAGATTTTCACTACATCATCAATAAGTTTGCTTAAACCAATAAGCTTTTAACCCAAGCAGGTGACTCAGCAGTTCCCTCACACTCACCCAACTGCCGAGACCACTGCTTCAGTAAAAAGATATAGTTTCTCTTCACTTAAGCATACTTACTAAAAGGCCTTACCATACTCATAAATAAACTATCCTTACCATCATCATATACTCTGCATTTCCTGAGCAGTTGCCTCAGCAGTTCCCTACTACTTAGCCACCTGCTAAGCCAACTGCTAGCCTTCTAAGCCAACCGTTGTGCATCTATAAATCTCTCAAAAGTTTATAGATTAACTCTTTTAGAGGGAAAACTTTTAAAAGTCTATTCACCCCCCCTCTAGACTTTTACCCTATCCGGGACCATCAAGTGTTATCAGAGCAGAGTGTTCCTAGAGTCATTTACTGACTATTTTGAACTAAAGATCCAAAGCCACTTTCCCTCCCAAACACTTTCTAAGAATGGACACTCAACTAGACAAGAATCTCCTGTTCAACTTAAACAAATTTGATGATTGGAAATTCAGGATGAAAGCACATCTCAGTGCTTTGCATGATGAAATGTGTGAGGTAATTACTGATGGACCTATCAGAATAATGAAGGTCAGCACATCCAAAGCTGATGACCAGGAGGATATATACATTCCTAAACCAAAATTGGAATGGACATCTGAGGATAGGAAGAGGAATAATCTTGACAACATCGCCAAAGATATTTTCTTTAAATCTGTTGATGAATCCATATTTCCCAGAATTAGGAAATGTGAAACTGCAAAGGCAGTATGTGATGAGCTCACAAAGATCGGAGCTGGTGATGAACAAGAAAAGGACAACAAACTGACCATAGCCCTCAAGAAATTTGAGGACTTCAAAATGTTGTCAAATGAGTCTATTCATGAGATGGAATCTAGGTTCCTAAAGATTATAGCAGAGGTCTCAGACCTAGGGAAAGATCTATCCCAAAAAGAGATCCCCTTAAAGTCTTAAGAGGCCTGCCATCTAAGTGGGACATGAAGGTAACTGCTATGAGAGATAGCAGAGATCTCAGAACCTTGTCAACTGACAAACTCTTCAGTGATCTCAAGGCCTATGAATTTGAAATGAAGGAGATCAAAGAAGAAAAGGAAGATGAGTCCAAGACACTAGCTCTAGTGTATGAGCCAAGCACTTCAAAATCTGCTGAAAAATCCCTCAATAATCTCCTCACTGACGAGCAGTTCGCTATGTTTGTGAGGAAATTTAAAAGATTTATGAAGAAGAAGGGATCTGCTCCAAAGAAAGCATACAACCAGCCACCTAGAAGACAAGGGAGACCTCAACCCAACGAGGAAACTGTCCTGTGCTACAATTGTAGACAGCCAGGACATTACAAAAATGAATGCCCTCTGCCCTTAGCCCAAAAATATCAAGGGCAGCAGGGGACTGCTCAAAAAGCTGGTTACAAAAACTTCAGAGGCAAAAGACAAGCCTTTGTAAGTGAAAAGAAAAGGGAGGAACCCCAAACTGATGATGAAAGCAGCTCAATTGATGAGATCTCCTCATCAGATAGCTCAGAAGAAACACTTCTCTGCCTAGGATCATGGCAGGTGACTGAAGAGAGCAGCAGGTGGCTCAACAAGCCTTCCACCAGTGGAAGAAAAGATGATGAAAGCTGCTCCCCCAAATGCTTAATGGCCAAGGACCACTACAACGATGTTGAGGTAACATCCTGCTCCTCCTATAGTTCTAGTGATTCTGGACCAAACAATATAACACTGGAATCTTTATTACAAGATTTCCAAAAAGTCCAAAATCACCATGTTCTCTTGAATGCTGAAAATGATAGACTGAAACAAGACATTAAGGCCATTCATTCTAAATTACTAGATGCCTTAAGCAAAAATGATGTCTTAGAAAAGGAGAACAAAGAGGTGAGAAACTCCAGCACAAATAGTAAAAACTTTCACCCTACTGCTGAAGTTACTCTAAATAGGAAGAGAAGAGGTCTTGGTTACTCATCTCCCACTAGACTCACTCAAAACTGTACATCTACAAGCCAAAAATCAAACACAAGAAAGCTAATCTACCAAAAAACCCATTCCCCAAATGTTCCCAAAAGAAGGAACCAACCTGCTCCCAAACCAAAATCCAAACACCTGTATAAATCAACACCCCCTCACCATCTAAACCAAAGAACCTGTTGGCAACCAATCAATAAGACCAACCACAACCAAAATACCAAGTAGACTCCTCAAATTAACAATCCATTCCCACTTCAAGAAGGAAAAGGATTAACAAGTATATAGCCATTCCTTTTGATTACAACACCTCAAATGGCTATAGACCAATCTGCTTAGAACTCAATGGTTCTAGATGGGCATGGATGCCTAAACTTGTACAAGGGAAGTCGCCCACTAACTTGTGGGCTACTGCTCAACATTAATCTATACAGGAAAGTGATGGAGCAGCTGAAAAACAAACATGGTACATAGATTCAGGCTGCTCCAGGCACATGACGGACAGCAGGCGGCTCCTATCAAACTATACAGCAAGGGAAGGACCCAAAGTAACATTTGGGAATGTGAAAAAACAAGGAGAAACCAAAGGAGCTGGAGACCTATCACTTAATGGACTTAGAATCCAAAACATATCTTATGTTAAGGGTTTAAAGTTCAATCTCATAAGCACAAGCCAGCTCTGTGACAATGACTATAATGTTACATTCTCCAAAGACACCTGCTTGATTAGAGATGTCAAAAATGACAAAATTGTGCTCACAGGTAGAAGGAAGAAGGACATGTACATTGTCGATTGGAGCTCAGCAAAGGAAGGAATCTGCTTAGTGGCAAAGGCAGATTCAAACTTAAGCTGGGAATGGCACAACAAATTAAGCCATCTAAACTTCAAAACAATCAACAAACTGTCCAGAAAAGGTTTGGTGAAAGGACTCCCTGAAATCAACTTCAAAAAGGACCACCTCTGTGATGCTTGTCAAAAAGGAAAACAAACCAAGGTATCATTGAAATCAAAAGAAGTGGAATCATCAACTAGGCCCTTAAGCCTACTACACATTGACTTGTTTGGACCAGTTGAACCAACAAGCTTAAGTGGTAGAAGGTACACCCTGGTTGTAGTTGATGATTATTCTAGATACACTTGGACCATATTCTTAAAGAAGAAGAATGAAACAGAGAAAAACTGCCTGAATTGATGAGGCTAATTCAAAATGAGAAGAGTCTCTCAATCCAGAAGATCAGGTCAGATAGAGGTACTGAATTTCTCAACTCCATCATAATTCAGTACTGTGAAGAAAATGGAATCCATCATCAAACCTCAGCAGCAAGAACGCCTCAACAAAATGGTGTTGCTGAAAGAAGGAACATGACACTCAAGGAAGCAGGAAGGACAATCTTAGAAGCAGCTGGATTACCCAAAAGATTTTGGGCAGAAGCAATCAACACGGTTTGCTACACTCAAAATAGAAGTCTTATTCATAAGATTCACAAGAAGACACCATATGAGTTATGGAAAGAAACGAAGCCTAATGTTAGTCATTTCCATGTGTTTGGATCCAAATGCTTTATCCTAAACAATGGAAAAGACTATCTCAGGCCATTTGATCCCAAATCTGATGAAGGGATCTTCCTGGGCTACTCAACAACTAGCAAGGCATTCCGGATTCTCAACAAAAGAACTCTGGTGGTAGAAGAATCAATCCATGTGGTGTTTGAAAATCACCCCACTGCTCAATTAAAGGATGAAGGTGAGTCATCCAAATCAAGGGACACTCAAAAGGCTCCAAGCTGCCTTCCAAATAATAGTATTCAAAAAGATAGAAAGACAGTTGACTCAAACGGCAGCCCACTGCCAGCAGTTGACTCAACTGACAACCCACTACCAGCAGGTGACTCACCAAAAGACAACCTTCCACGCACTCATGACATTCCTAACCTTCCTATTCTACCGGAGGATAGTGAAGAAGAAGAAGTAGAGGAAGATGATACTCAAATTATAACCAAAACAAAAACATCTGACATCAGATGGGTGAATAAACATCCTCCTCACCAAGTAATTGGAGACATCAATACAGGGGTTCGTACCAGATCAGCAATTCAGAGAGAAGCACTATTCTCATGCTTCATCTCTCAAATTGAACCCAAGAAAATTGAAGAAGCCCTACTTGACTCAGACTGGATACAAGTCATGCAAGAGGAACTCAATCAGTTTGAGAGAAACAATGTATGAGAGCTTGTACCCAGACCCTATCATCAACATGTGATAGGAACTAAATGAGTATTCAGAAACAAAATGGATGAGGAAGGCACCATAGTCAAGGATAAGGCAAGATTGGTAGCCAAAGGCTACTGCCAGGAAGAAGGTATAGATTTTGATGAAACCTTTGCTCCTGTTGCCAGACGGGAAGCTATAAGAATCTTCTTGGCCTATGCTTGTAATACTTGAGATTTAATTTAAAAGGATTAATAGTACTACTCATACCAACAAGGTGCATCTCCTTTTAAGGGAGCTCATTAGCCAAGAACTCCAAAGTTAAGCGTGCTTGCACGGGAGTAGTCTTGGGATGGGTGACCCCCTGGGAAGTTTCTCAGGGCGCGCACGAGTGAGGACAAAGTGCGCGGAAAAGGCTAGTGGCGGTTTGTGAGGACAGTACTAGAGGTCAGAAGTAACTACCTCGGGGCCTACGGGGCCGGGGTGTCACAAATGGTATCAGAGCAATCCTGCGACAGTGTGCTGATCCGTTGGATATCGGGCGGGCACTTAGCAGGGGAAAAGATTCTGGGATATGATTGAGATTGGTTTATGGGCGCAACGAGGACGTTGCGTTCCTAAGTGGGGGTGATTGTAATACATGAGATTTAATTTAAAAAGATTAATAGTACTACTCATACCAACAAGGTGCATCTCCTTTTAAGGGAGCTCATTAGCCAAGAACTCCAAAGTTAAGCGTGCTTGCACGGGAGTAGTCTTGGGATGGGTGACCCCTGGGAAGTTTCTCAGGGCGCGCATGAGTGAGGACAAAGTGCGCGGAAAAGGCTAGTGGCGGTTTGTGAGGACAGTACTAGAGGTCAGAAGTAACTACCTCGGGGCCTACGGGGCCGGGGTGTCACAATGCTGCTCATAAGCAATTCACAGTCAATCAAATGGATGTGAAAAGTGCCTTCCTAAATGGTCTACTAGAAGAGGAGGTTTATGTGGAGCAACCTCCTGGTTTTGAAATCAATAGAGAAAAGGATCAAGTCTACAAATTACACAAAGCTCTTTATGGACTCAAGCAAGCCCCTAGAGCATGGTATGACACTCTCTCTGAATACTTAGTGAATAATGGATTCACTAAGGGAAAAGTAGACAAAACTCTGTTTAAAATAGAAGAAGGTCCCCACATACCGCTTGTTCAAATCTATGTTGACGACATAATTTTTGGAAGCTCAAATCAAGCACTATGTGAAAAATTTTCAACTCTAATGCAAAGCAAATTTGAAATGAGCATGATGGGAGAGTTGAACTATTTTCTGGGACTACAAGTAAAGCAGATTCCTCAAGGTATCTTCATCAACCAAGCCAAATATACAAGAGATCTCATGAAAAAGTTCAAAGTTGAGAACAAGTCTACAGTCAAGATACCCATGAACACATCACAAGGTCTAAGTCAAGATGAAGATGGCAAGGATGTTGATCCTACACTTTATAGAGGTTTGATTGGTTCCTTATTATATCTCACCACTAGTAGGCCAGACATATCCTACTCAGTTGGTGTATGTGCAAGATTCCAATCAAAACCTAAGGAAAGCCATCTTCTAGCTGCAAAGAAGATTTTGAGGTATCTAAAAGGTAATCCTAACTCTGGATTATGGTACCCAACAAATGGAGGTTTTGAACTCTATGGCTACTCAGACTCAGACTTTGCCGGATGCAAAATTGATAGAAAAAGTACCTCTGGTACTTGTCAATTAATTGGTGGAAGACTTGTCTCTTGGTTCAACAAGAAACAAAACTCAATTGCTACTAGCACTGCTGAAGCTGAATACATAGCTGCAGGCAGCTGTTGTGCACAAATACTATGGATGAAACAACAATTGAGGGATTATGGAGAAGAAACAAAGGAGATTAGCATACTGTGTGATAACACTAGTGCTATTGCTATCACTCATAATCCGGTATTTCATTCAAGAACCAAGCATATTGAGATCAGACATCACTTTATCAGAGAGCATGTTGAGAGGAAAACCATCAAGCTTGAGTACATCCCCACAGACAAGCAGTTGACTGACATCTTCACCAAGCCATTGAATGAAGCTAGATTCAACCAACTAAGGCAAGAGCTTGGAATGTTAGATGATCTAGATCAAGTGAAGGAATAATCTTGCATCAACTCAGGGGGGATTTGATTCCAAAATTAAGGGGGAATTCCTAAGCCACCTGCTGAGGGGGAATTTCTGTGAAGTACTCACGAGTAGCCATCTGCTAAAGGTAAGCTACTCAAAACATCAAAGGAATGAAGCATCAAGGTCCAAATAAGTCACTATCAAGATATCAAGATCAAAAGGAGTCAAAATTCACAAAATTGGCTCAGCAGTTGACTGCATCCTAGCAAACAGTGGGCTCAGCAGGCGACTGACTACTAGCCCACTGCTACTTGTATAAAGGAAGGAAATGCACATCTTCTCAAAAAGGAAGAAAAGGACTAGAAAGAGAAGGAAGGCAAACGGAGGTGAAAACACTGGTTCAAAATTTCGCGCAGGTGATTGCCTCAGGAGCAGGGCACTGCTTCATGCCAGCAGTTGGCTCAATTTCTGACAAATGTTCATGAAATCTCAACAAGTGACATACATCATCTTGATCCCCTAATATCAAGGATTCCAAAAAGCCAACTCTCGTTTTCAGAAACCTTCAAAATTTTACCCAAAATTGAGCCCCCTGCTAATAGTGTGAACACAGTTAATGCTAAAAAGGCCAGCCATATTCTCCAACGGCTACATTCCAACGGCTAGTTTTCCGATAGCCTATAAATACTCCACCTGTACACCTCATTCACACTTTTCACTTTGCAAACTCTTTCTACCTGATTATTAAGCTCTCAAACACTCTAAAGCTCTCGAAAGCAAGTCCATCGCACTTCCAACTCACCATCCATCAACCCAATCTCCATACACACAAATGGCCTCCCTCATTCAAATCGCCAAATCCATATCCACCGGGTCCATTCTAAACACTCCCAAAATCAGTGAGAAAGCAGAAAACCCTGACAAAATGAGGGATCTTATGAGAAAGCTAGAGACAACGGGGCTAATGAAAATGACAACTTACCCCTATGCATACGTCTACCCAGAAGTAGTGGCCGAATTCTACTTGAACTCTCAACCAGGTACTCTTAAATCAGTCATCAAAGGAAGGCCGATAGAAATCAAAGAAGGAGACATGAGAATTCTGCTCTCTCTACCTGGAGATGAAGCCCCAAATATTGATGACATCACCATTGACGAGGCAGCCTTCAAAGAGATTGTGTTCCTTCTGAAGGCTCAATACCTCAACACTCTCAAAGTAAAGAAAAGCATGATGGTTCAAGAATATTCTCTGGTCCTGGACATCCTCTACAAGTGCATTGACAACCGAACTACCGCCCTAGATGAAATCAACGCACAAAGGGCACCCGCTCTGGCCGCAATTATCTCAGGCTCACCACACAACTGGTCAAGGTATGCTTTCAAAGAACTTATGAGATACGTGGACAAATCTCACAAGGATAGAAGGGATGATGGAACCCTTCCACTAGTGGGATATGGGTTCTTAATTGGGGAAATACTCAAGAGGAAGGGAACAATGGGAGAGATTAAAGAAGCAACCAACTGGAGAAAATTTCTCCATCAAACTTCCAAAGCAGGGGCTCCAATTATCCAAAAGCAAGATGACACTCTTCCATCTCATGAGCCTCTTCAAATCACACTTGACAAGATCAAAACAAAAACTGCAAAGAGAATTCGGTCTGGGTGCAAGGCAATTCAATCAAAAAAGCAGAGAACAACAACAAGAAACCTCCAAGAAGAATTGGAGGAGGCAGCCTCATCTATGCAAGCAGCAGTAGCCTCCCCCTTAGCCATGATTCAAGAAGAAGAAGCAGCCTCATTTCTAGCACCTAGTCAAGAAGAAGCAGTGGCCTCCCTTCTTGCCTTGGTTAACAAAGAAGCAGTGGCCTCACCTCTCTCCATTATCAATGAAGAAGCAGAGTCCTCCAACTCCTCCTATGCCAGCAATAGCTTTGCCGTCCCCCTCTCAATACTTATCCCCAGGATAACTCAAATAAACGAGCAGGCGGCTCCATCAGAAGCAGAGCAGGCCACTGAAGTCAATGAGCAGGCAACTCACCTAGAAGAGCAAGGGGCTCATCAAACGGAGCAGGTGGCTCCCTCTAACGAGCAGGGTCCTCCGTTACCAGCAGTGGACTCACCCAAAATGACTCCACTAGAGCAACTAGAGGTAGATTTCGCGAGAGTCAAACAGTGGAGAAAGTGGAAGACTTTTATATTTCATATTTCAAGCAGAGACCCTTCCATATTTCATCATTGAAGAAGACTTTGCTTTAGAGTGGATTGGCACAGAGGATCTGGCTGTAACAACCACTCTCTACAAGATCAACCAGGTCTACACATCAAAGAGGAAGGAGCTAACTGCAAAGGATACCATTGAGGACTCCAGTGATAATCCGGATGATGATGATGACGCTGACAATACACCTAAGGGTCCACAAAGCTCAAGAGGTAAGCAAATTGTTTACTCCTCTTCTAGTGACAAAGAAACTAGGAGAGTTATGGAAAAATCCAGGCTGGAAACTCAAGGAGGGGGAGAATCCTCTAAAGCTCCCCAAGAGCAGTTGGCTGCCACTCTTCCCCAAGGGACCCAACTGCTGGACCTCAACCAAGAGCCTCAACACGAAACTGCCCCTGAGCATCAATCTACACCTTCAGTTGAGATCCGGGAAAGGGTCTTCAATGAGGGAGCAAAGGACACTCCAACATTAGCTGAGGTGTTCGTACATGAAAGGAAGACCACCATCAAATTTGTGAGCAGAGCAGAATTAAGGCTACACAAAAGGCTGATAAAAATGAAGAACCACTTCGATCAACTCCTGGACCTGCACTTCGAAGAAGTTCACAAGCATATCAGAAGCAATCTGAAGATTCAACAGGTGTTCAATTATGAGCAAAAGGCTCAACTTCAGATACAGCTCAAAAATCAGCCAGCTCAATCAGAGGCTATCCAGAAGGCTCTTGAGGACCTTAAAGCTGTATGCATACAACTACAAGAGCAGTTTCTCTATCTCCAGCAAGCACAAGCTGTAGCAGTGCCCTCACAACCTGAAGCAGAGCACTCTACCCAAGCTCAAGCAGAGGCCTCTGCCCAGGCCCCTGCTCATCTATCTACCCAGGTACTCCCCAATTCTCCCTCACATACTAACCTTGAGCAGGCCATTCCACTCATCCAGGAGCATGAGGCCTTCATTCAACATCTAAAGACCAAAGAGCTTCCAGCCTTTCTTCAACTCTCCCAGAAGGTGGTCACAAAACAAGTCGAACATTCTGAGGCCATTGCTAAAACCAGAGATGATGTGGCTAAGCACCTAACCAGGATGCACACTGCCACTCAAGAGGCCTTTCTCAAACAAGGAGGAGAACTGCAGAAACTGGGCCAAAACATCCAAGCAACAAATCAACATCTCCAAACGCTAGATAGATTGGTCAAAGAAGATGTCCAAGTAGATGTCACGGACGTTCGCAATATGCTCAATGCTATTGCAATTGAAGTTGCTGACATGTGTCCAACAAGAAGAAGACAAGTTGAGGTTGATTCTGACCCGGAGATAGAAGCACTCTTCAGAGAAAGTGAGCCCCCTGCTGATGCCAAAAAGGGGGAAGGTTCAACACAAGCAGGCCCCTCCCTCAAGAGATCAATAGCAGCAAAGAAAGCAGCAGAAACAAAAAGGAAGAACCAAGTCTACAAAGAAGAAGCTCAGATAAGAAGAAGAAAGGTAGAAGAAGCAAAGGCAAAGGTGGAAGCCAAGAAGAAGTCACAAGAAGACAAAGAAGACTAGAATAGATTAAGTCCGAAATTGACTATAAACTATTGTACCTTAGAAGCTAGAACAATGTACAAAACTCAAATGAAAAGTCAATAAAAATATTTTATTCTTGTGTTGTATAGTTTTGGCATCATCAAAAAGGGGGAAATTGTTAGTACCCAATTTTGATAGATTTTGATGATGCCACTATACTTAGCATGTGTACATTGTATCTCAATATTGTTTGTGTCTTAGCATTCAAAATTATGTGACACAATAAAATGTATAATTTTTGAGTTAATTTGAATATTACCGGAAAAATTAAAATGCAACAAGGTAAATTTTATTTACCTTAATAGGATATTTAGATCCTACCGGTATATATTATTTTAGCTCAAAAGTCAACTTTATGTCATATTATTAAAGAAAATCGGAAATCGCATCAAAGATCTCTGCAAAAGTCGAGAGCTTCTCTCCCTAGGTCTTCACCTGGGCTCTTTTGCGTACGATGATTCACCGCTGTTCTTGGATTCGTGATGCTCTGGGATGATTTTGCTGTGTTTCCTTAATCGTAATCCATTCTAGCAGCTAAATCCAGCTTGGATTTTAGTTTCGAAGTCTGGTTACGCTTAATCGCAGAAATTGGGTTGCGCTTTACTGTTCATTATGCGCTGAATTTTGGGTGTAAATTGATGTTTGTTTAGTTCGATTTCAGTGTGGTTAGTGGTCGTTTCTTACTTCTGATTCCTTTTCCGTCACCGGATTTGTAGTTACTTCGACGAACTAGGGCCTTTGGTTTTAATTTTGGCTTTTCCGTAAGTGCTCCCCTGTACCTACGATGTCGACGAAGAAACAGGGAAGTGGGAAGACAAATGCGCGAGCTACAAGGTCGTCACCTCGGTTTGCAGTTCTGGACGGAATTGATGACGATGAATTTCCATCCTTGAGCTCCGTACAGGTGACTGGGTCTGCGAAAACAGTTGTTAACAGTGCTGATAAACATGTGGAGGTTTCCAATCCTGGGAAACCTGCTGCGGATAAGGCAAAGGAACCAGTAATTCAGGCTGCTGGGAAATCCATACCTGCTGGGAATGCTGTGGAGACTTCTAATCCTGGGAAACTTGCTGCAAAACCTGTGGTAAGTTCACCTGCTGCTGCGGCTTTGACTGAGGGAGCGCATACTGGAAGCACGAATGCAAATACTGCTACAGCCAGCCCAACTATTTTGCCTGCTGCAGAAGGTGGAACTCTTGATGTTGCAGCTGAAACTGCTGGGCAGACTGTCAATGGGCATGGCAAACACGTTCCAACTGTCTTGCCATTTGCAGGAGCTGCTGCTACTCCTGGACTGAAGCCAACTGCTGCTTGGAAAATGGCCACTTACCCTGCGCCAAACGATGAAACTTCTGCTTCCAAACCTGCTGGTACTAACCCAAAAGGCCTTATTCCTGCGCAGGGAGCTACTGTTGCTGCACTGAGGCAGCATAAACCTTGGTCTGCACTTTTCAAAGACAACCGAGACCCCTCAAATGGTCTCAAATTGAGGTATATCCCGCCAAAAGGCAACTCTCTAGATTTTGTTGATAGGAAACTCCCCTCCATGGTTGAGATGTGGGGTTTTTGCCTAGTTGGAATGTTCACCGGAAAACACCCCGGGCTTAAGGCTATATATGACCTGAAGAACACATGGGGGGTGAGTTGCATTATTAAAACCCATCATAGGGGGTGGGTTATTTTTAAATTTCATACTGAAGAAGATAGAGAAAACGTGTTGAAAGGGGGGCCTTATACCATTTTTGGCATACAACTCATGCTGAAAACACTCTCCGAAGATTTTTCTTTTGATGATGATGAGTTCCTTAAGGTTCCGATTTGGGTAAAATTTCCAAATTTACATATGAAACTTTGGAATGAAGATGCGATGAGTGAGGTTGCTTCCATGGTTGGGGTTCCATTATCTACGGATAAAGTAACTCAGGATAGGAGCAATCATTCCTATGCTAGGGTGCTGATTGAGGTTGATGTTTCCAAACCACCGCCGCTATCTTTTCCTATTCGACTACCTTCCCGCAAAGTAGTCAAGCAATATGTGGTTTATGAGACCTTTCCTAACTACTGTTTCCAATGCAAAGAATATGGGCACCACCCATTTATTTGCAAGGTTTTAAAGGAACCTGCTGCTGCTGTTTTTAAGGAACCTGCTCCTGCTGCGCCTGAAACTGTTGCACCGGAACCTGCTGGTGCAATTCAGCCGGAACCTGCTGCTGCAATTCAGCCGGAACCAGCTGGTGCAATTGAGCCGGAACATGCTACAATTGAGCCGGGAGTTGGTGCCACAGATTTGCACACTGATCAGGGAGATGCAAGGTCAGAGCCGACTGCCCAAGGGTCTTCCAAAGGTGATGATAAGAATGTATCGGCTTCCATGACTGAATCAGAGGGGGAAGAGGACACAGAAGACGAGGAATCGGATGATGAGCCAAGGGATGAAGAGGAACAGAAAATTCTTGATGACCACTGGGAAAGAATTACACAATATAGGAAGAAGAAGAAAAAGATGGAAGCTGAGCCTGTTCAAATAGGTTTAGGTTAATTTGATACAGATCCCACTGGTGGGTATTTCTTATGGTTGTTTTTATTACTCTGATTTGGTGGACATGGGGGATGCCCCATTAGATGCATTATGTTTAGGTTAGATTTATCTAACTTAGATAGCCTTTGTTGATTTCGTGTGATACATTGTATAATGTTATTTTTGGGTGGCTTTTATATATACTTACATTTCATCCAAAAAAATTTAAAGAAAATCGGAAAATCATATACTCTGAATGTATATGATTGAAGATAAAATATGACCCGCATTTAATGCCAAAATTATACTGGGGTCCTAAGCAATGTACGTCCACATGGGACTATCTCCTGAAGTGAAGTTTGAGCGGCTGAATAATGCAAAACAAGGAAATCACCGGGAAATCAGCTCCAGCACAAGAAGACAACTATGCAAGTCGTCCTTGTCAATTTTCAACGAACAAGATCAATCCATCCTAACCAACGGATGAGATTAATCAACTGGAGTAGCCTATAAATATAGGCTGAAACGAAAGTTTCAAACCAAGCTTTGAGCATCCAAAGAGAAAAATATTTTCACGAGCATTCACGAGCTATCTAGCAAAAGAGAAAGTGCTATTCTAAACTTTACTCTCTGCTTGGACTCATGCTTCACTAAACTTCCAATTTACAAGCCATTCATTGATAAATCATAGAAGTTTAGTTCTCAGTTCGAGATTAAAACTTTCTTGTAACACTTCACATATTGTTGTAAACACTTAGGAGAACAGTTGTTCAGATCCTAAAGTGTGAGTAGATAGATAGAGTACCTTTTGATCCCCACTGGTTCATTAGAGAAAAGTCTAAGGATTGAGTAACTTTGAGTGGTGCTATACTCATCGTGAAAAACCTTCAATCTAGGCCTAAGTGTTGTAAAGGCTAGATTGGCACTAAGTGTATTGGGCTTAATACTTTAGTGAAATCCATCTGAAAGATGGTGGGACTGGACGTAGGAGGATTACACCACCTCTGAACCAGGATATACTGTGTGTTGATTTACTTTCATTCAACAAAGCACACACTTAGCACCTCTTATAAAAAGATTGAAGTTTGCCAGCAGAATCCTAAGCAGTTGTCTTAACTGACTCAACTGCTTATCCTACTCCTTAATTACTTACTTTCTTTAAGATCATCTTCACACAAGATAAGTGCACCAATATCACCAAAAGGCCTATTCTAATATTCCCAGAAACTCATAGCAGGTGCCTCAGCAGTCCCCTGGAATCCACTCAACTGCTGAGCCCTCTGCTCATATATACTTGCTTCTTGTCAACATCTCAACAATCACCAGATTTTCACTACATCATCAAGAAGTTTGCTTAAATCAATAAGCTTTTAACCCAAGCAGGTGACTCAGCAGTTCCCTCACACTCACCCAACTGCCGAGACCACTGCTTCAGTAAAAAGCTATAGTTTCTCTTCACTTAAGCATACTTACTAAAAGCCTTACCATACTCATCAATAAACTATCCTTACCATCATCATATACTCTGCATTTCCTGAGCAGTTGCCTCAGCAGTTCCCTACTACTTAGCCACCTGCTAAGACAACTGCTAGCCTTCTAAGCCAAATACTCTCCAAGTTAGAAAGTGGCTAACTTGGATGTATGCATTAACAATCCAAGTTTAAACTACCTTTGAAGGAACCGAATTAATAACAAGTGTATTAACCGATTGATTCTAGTAATATTTAATAGATGAAGCAAAACTAGTTGATCTTTAAAGTAATGCTCAAAATATTAATATGGAATATGAATAGGAAGTAATTAATATTCAAGGAAAAAGGTTAAAGAAAATAACTCACAACTTACAAATCATTAAGCTTCAAAGTAGCAAAACCAAGATGGAAGAGTTTAGCTCCTCATTTGGAGACTAAACATGAAGAAAATATAAAGAAAGAACTATTCTAGACTGAGCTTAGAAGTATATAGGAAATTGGATATCTAATTGTGAAGGAAAGGGGGTGTATTTATAGGCTCTTGGGATGCAGCTCGGGTACCCGATCGGGTATATACACGGTACCCGATTGGGTATGTGTAAAATGCCAGATTCGAGGTATACTCGATCGATTATAGGCTATATTCTATAGGTATACCCGATCAGGTGTGCTTTTATACCCGATCGAGTATGTGTAGAAAATGGTATTCGGGCTATACTCGACCGGATTTGGTGTTAAACTCAAAGGCATACCCGATCGGGTATGTCGGTCTACCTGATCGGGTATAGACACTCGATCGTGGTCAAAATCTTCCATGCATGTTCCTTTGTCTTCGGATCCGATCCAATTTGAAGTTTCAACAAAATACCCGATCGAGTATAGATGATACCCGACTGGGTATAGACCAAAAATTCAGGATTCTATTTTCTCTTGAGATTATGCACCTTTCTTCCACTTTTGGGGTTCACCAACTGTCCTTTGAGTGATCAAGACCTGTCTGAGCTCAGAATGAACCTAATCTAAACAATTTACAAGAATTTAACAAACTAAACTATTACACTAAAAGTGTGTAATTTCCAAAGTAAAAATCAATCAAAACTAATTAAAAATACAAACATACACATGGAAATTACATGATTATCATGTACCGAACATGTAAATTGAGGAAGATATAAAATAAAACAACAGTTTGGTTTTCATCGCTACTCATCTCACCGTCTCACCATTTCACTTCCATCGCCATTGCCGCCACTATAGGTCTGCACTGCCACTATTTTCTTCTCTTTCTGTCTCGATTCTTGTGATGAATCAGAAAGCCACTGCAGTTGGATCGATTTGAGATTGCGAATTAGTGCGGCGGCGCTCCCCGTCGGTGCTGTGGTGGTATCTTGTGGTGCGAGGGTTGGGGAGGGGCTGCGAGAATGCGAAAGGCTTCTGTGGTGGATGGGGCAACGATGGTCCCTTTTTCTTTTCCGCAAGTTTTTTTAAGGACCGGGCACACCATCCTCATGGTGTGCCGGTCGTAGGGTATAAATTGCGCTATATAGCTGATCGTAATATTCATTTGGGGCCTATTAATGTGTTTTTGCAGGTGGTCCATCTTCCTAAATGTGTTAGAACTGCTTATTATGCTGATCCTTTTGAAAACCCTTACATTAGATTTTAATTTGTATTCTTGTATTTTGCAGTTCAGGAATTCTTTTTGGGCTTACCTATTCCTAAGGGAATGTCAAGTGCTATGCTGGTGCTTATTCCTAAGAAAGATAATCCTAATACCTTTTCTGACTTCAGACCTATCTGTCTGTCTAATTTTCTGAGCAAAGTGTGCACTAAAGTCTTGGTTACAAGGCTTGACAGTATACTCCCCAAAATCATATCCAAAGAACATGCTGGTTTTATGAAGCAAAGAGACATCGCTGATCAGGTTCTTATTGCTCAAGAGATGATTCATAGTATAGATAAAAAAGTGAGGGGTTCCAATTTGGTGGTGAAGTTAGATATGGCCAAGGCTTTTGATAAATTATCTTGGCAGTTTTTATCTAATGTTCTTTTGAAGTTTGGTTTTTCTGCTATGTTTGTCAAGCCGATTCTGAATAATCTTCAAGCTGCCAGACTTTCTGTTTTGATTAATGGATCTCCTTATGGTTTCTTTAAACCGAGTAGAGGGGTTAAACAAGGGGACCCTTTATCCCCTTTTTTATTCATTATAGCTTCTGAGGCCTTCTCAAGGGGTATTATACAGCTGGTGGAGCAAAGGAAAATCAAGCCTTACTAGTTGGGAACATCTGGCTTTCCTATTTCACATCTAGGGTTTGCTGATGACCTTTTAGTTTTCCTTAATGGAGATTCAAGATCTATATTGAATTTCAAAAAATTCATGCAGGATTATCAAAACAGTTCTGGGCAGACTGTAAATTTGGACAAAAGCATGTTTTTATGTGGGAAAACTACCTTAAGGAGAATTAATCAGATTAAGGATCTCTTGGGCATGAAATATATAAAGCTTCAACATGGTATCAAAAAAAATTTGAAAAAAAGCTTACAACATGGTATCAAAAAAAATTATCCCAAGGAGGTAGACTGATCTTGATCAAACATGTTTTAAACTCCATCCCCTTACATGTATTAGTTGTTGATACCCTACCCAAGAAAGTTGTTAAAGTACTCAATAGCAAGATGGCTTCTTTCTTTTGGGGCTCTTCTAGTGAGAAGAAAAAATTTCATTGGATCAATTGGAAGAATTTATGCCACCCTACTGATGAGGGAGGATTAGGAATCAGATCACTTACTGAAGTTGAAAAAGCTTTTTCTCTCAAGCTCTGGTGGAAATGGAGAACAGGTAATTCCATTTGGACTGATTTTATGAAAAATAGATATGACAGAACTGATATGGTACCTAAAATTGCTGATTCTTCTATTTGGAAGAGAATCTGTCATATCCATGACTATGCTTCCTCTTTGTGCTTACTTTCCTCCAATGACACCATCACCTGGAATGAGGAAACAAATGGTCAATTTTCTCTGAAATCTGCATACAATGGTGTGAGAAATACTTTATTACGTACTTTTTCCTTCAAACATCTTTGGTATCCAAGAAAGGAGCTTAAGATTATTCTTTTGCAATGGAAGATCCTCAAAGATATACTGCCTTTCCCTGAAAAGTTAAATCAATTTCATATCACTGCAAATCCTTCTATTTATCATCTATGCAGACATAACAGTGCATCATTGGACCATGTGTTCTATAAATGCAAAACTGTGAAACCTATCTGGGATTACTTCATGAATATACTAGGTATTCCTATACCTAAGACATTTTCATCTATTAGTCAGATTTTCAGAAATTTTTGGCTTAGTGCTGGTTGTTTAGATATGCTGGATCTTTTCAAACATAATATGTCAGGTATTATATCCTGGCATATTTGGAAGGTCTATTCGAATTTTCAATGGGGTAAGGGGAACGCCAATTCAACTTCTGAAGGAATCATTTCTGCTATTAAGCAATACACTCAGAACTGGACATATTCGCTGAAGGGGATCAAATTTCAACCAGTTGACAAAATTTTGTATGAAGAGCACCTAATCCAAAAGGAATTCAGTTGCAAAGACTATAATCTGTAGATTTTAAATGGTCTAAACCGAAAGGTTTGATGAAGCTAAACACTGATGCTCGTTACTTATCTGGCTCAGCTTCGGGGGGAGCAATTTTGAGAAATCGAACTGGACACTTTCTTCGTGCAGTTAGCTTTAATGTGGAGGCTTCCTCAGCACTTGAAGCGGAGTTGAAAACCATTTGTCGAGCTATAAGATGGGCGACCGGAGCAGGGTATATCGAATTTGAGGTGGAAACAGACTCGGCGATGGCGATTTGCATTCTCCCGGATCCTGATGCGAGAAGGTGGAAAGACCTTATTCAGGAAACTTTACAGACCTCGATTAGGAAAGGGCTTACCTTGCGACATGCATATAGGGAGGTTAACGGTGTTGCTCACTATCTGGCCCATCTCCATTCGGGCCCAATGCATGAATTTTCTAATACGGTTGATCTGCCCCAGATGGTTAGACGGGCTTACTATATGGATTTATTTGGCTTAGCCTCTTTTCGTTTTCATTAGTCTGTTTCATTTGCTCTGGTTTGTTTATTTTTTTGTGATGAGGTCTTGGCCTAGTCCCCCTCATTTTTGTATCTTTCTCCTTTTTAATAAAATTCTGGTATCTGACTCCCGGCATTTACCCCACTGATTTTGGTGGTTTGCCTTCCGGGATAATAAAAAAAGAAGAAGAAGAAATGTCTTCTCTGGTGAGGTATCGGTTTGACCCTCCTCATTTTTGTACCCTTCTATTGTTTGTAATAAAATTCGGTAAATGTTCCCTAACATTTACCCAACTAAATAGTGGTTTCCCATCAGGATTAAAAAAAAGAATATTCAAAGAAAACTTAAATATTATTAGTTTATTTTATCCAAAAGTTTATTAGATTATTAAATTATTTTTTCCCACTCAAACTTCATCATTTTCAACAATTATGCTTTTCTTTTTTGTTTTTCCATACTTACACATTTGTATTAATACCAATAAGCTATAAATAGTACAAGTTTCAAAATTACACATTTGTAAACTTAAAACTACAAAGAAGTGAAAACATAAGAAATATAAATATGATTTTCTTCTTAAGTATTACTAATTCATCTATTGAAAGTGTAATTATGAGAATAATTGAAGTTTGAGTCTTTCTTTTTAATAAAAGTGAAAATATGAGATAGTTTGTGAATTTCCTTCCCTAGCAGTCTAGGGTTTCCACCACTTTTTTGAAACTATTACGTTCTAGTGTACGAAATCTGATAGATAGTCTATACCGGGATACCATTACTGGTATCTAGAGAGAAGTCAGAGCAATCAGTAAGAGGGAGGAGTTGTGAAGAAAGATACTTGGGGATACCGACATTGGTTGGGAGGAGTAGGAAGAGTATCCTATCTTATTTGAGGCAGTGTGTAGTAAACCGAATTCAGAATTAGAATAATCGCTTTTTGTCAAGAGCGGGAAGAGAACTTCTTCTTAAATCAGTGATTCGAGTCCCCACTTTAAGGACTAACTCATGTTTCGGAACTCCTGATGCACGGATTTTATTGAGGAATTCAGGAGTGTGCAAGTCAGCCAAGAAATCAGAATTTGAGTCTGACTTGCAAATGCTATCAGAACTCAAATATGTCTTAGACTCTTCTTGAACATTGAGAGATGTCATGTATTCATTGATTTGATCCACAACATCAAGAGTTGGAGCTAGAATTGCATGCTCTAGCAAGTAGGACGAATCATTGGCAATATTCTGAAAATTAGGATATGTGATTTCCACAATAGTGGCAATTGGATCCTCTCCACACTGTAATAGAATGTCACTTGGAATTCTGACATCAGCAAATCCATCATTGACTTCGCCCGCAATACCATCTCCTAGATCTGCAATCCACTTCGCGAACTCTAGCAAATCATCATATTCACGATCGTCATTGAGTGATTGGAGCCGCATGTTCTTCGTCAAACGCAACACAATGCACTCATGCCAGATATATGAAGAATTAATTGTGGCATTCACTATGTCTTGTGTGGTACCCTTTGTAATTACGGGTAGAATTTGCCTAAAGTCTCCCCCGAACACCACCGTTTTCCCTCCAAATGATTTATCTCCGTTATATGAATTTGTAAATCTGAGGATGTCTCTCAAACTCCTGTCCAACGCTTCAAAACAATACTTGTGCATCATTGGTGCTTCGACCCATATAATGAGTTTGCACCGAATTATCAACTGTGTTAATGGACTCCCTTGTTTGATGTTGCATGTGGAGTTCTCAGTCGGATTGATTGGTATCGCAAACCGTGAATGAGCAGTCCTCCCACCGGGTAACAGTAAAGCTACAATGCCACTGGATGCAACATTTAGAACAATTCCCCCCTTTGACCTCCAAGCAGCAGACAATGTTTTCCAAACAAAGGTTTTTCCTATACCTCCATAACCATATCCAAAGAAAACCCCGCCTTTATTTTCATGAACTGATTCCATAATCTTTGTGTACACGTGACGTTGCTGATCATTCAGACTATCAATGCATTTCTCATGCTCTTGACATAACGCTGCACGATCATATTGTAGTTCGTCAAATATAAGCCTATTCTGAATCATGGATGATTGACTCATGTCAGGGAATGGCATTGATGGATAGTTCTTTAAGCTCCTGCCGTTCCTTTTCAACATTAGCTCTATTTCAACCAGTGCATAATTTTTAATCTCAGCCTCTGTCAACGTCAAATCTAAAACAAAGAATTCAAAACCACCATTAGCATAACAAAGATATGTATATTATTATTTAAAAGATTAAATATAATGAAAAGCGTAGTAGTATTTGTTTCTACCGGGATGGAGTAAAACTGTTCTCTGCCTGTGTAAAATGTCATCTGACATGAATGACCAACATTTTCCCCAAACGTACTCTGGTCTACTCATCGTATCTGCGATCAATAATATGACAAACAACTTTCTGAGCACCCATGATGAAACCCAAAAACTCCCCTCTGAAATTCCTTCAACATATTCTTTGTCATCATCTAACCATCCCATTGCGTAACATGCATCACGATATGTCTCATAACAAATCCCATCCACAGTTCTTAGATCATCGAAAGATATAGGCCCACGTTTCACATTTAGGACACAACGTAAATAATAAGATTCTCCTGAACCTGGAGGGACATAAGTTAGTCGACCTATAGCAAAACCCTTTTTCCAAGGGACAAATTCTCTTGTTGCAGCCTTCCAAACAAACTTTTGAGGAAATTCAGCATAGGTCATGTAACACCGAACCCGAATTTTACCCAGAGATTTTTTTTTTCATCAAGTACATGGTTAATGAAGGTAAATCAAGACTAGAGTAGCCTTGATAAATGAGAAAGATAAAATTTTTGTCTTAAATTAATAAAGGATTATTAATCAGACGCGGGACCCACATCGGGAGCTGGGACCACCCGTGGTATTCTTAGTGTATAAAAAAATTAATGTTGATCTAAACAATACTATTTTGATAGTAGGAATGGGTCATGGACCCCAGTGATATATAGAATGACAACTAGACGGCCACGTGGGTCGGGGCCACTAATCGATAATTGTGAGCCCTTAATTCTCGGACTATTAATAATTCGAAAGACTGTGAATTAATGACAGAAGAAATATAAATATTTTAAGAATCCAAAACAATTGGTTGATATATATATGATTAATTTGGTACATTAAAGGAGGGTACTTTTGGAGGACCCTACCTTAAAGATATTTTGGTTTGGGAACAAACAGATAAGATTTTGTCTGTTCATACATTTTGGACCACTTAAAAAGAAGTGTAACATTTTATTAAAATGTCAAAAAATATGAAACCACATATTGAGTCATGAGAAATGACGAATGAAATTACGAAACAACACGTTCCCATTTTTACTGTTATTTTAACAGTAAAATGCACGTTGAGCCCGCACCGAGAGCGGGGACCAACCGATATTTTCGGGACCACATATTATATTCATCTTGCTCTAGATGATATTTATATGATGGTGTAAATTAATGTTGAGCCCTAGAGTTGGTCTATTGAGCAAACGAAGTCCCATTACCAGTATTAGTTATTTAACAGATAACAGCCCGAAATATGTTCCGAGAACCACGAAATTAAAGTTGGATAATATATATTCATTCTAGGTGCCAATATTAATTAGAAGAATGATATATATTTTATTTGGCCCGATAAAATAAAATTTAATTAACACAACACGAAAAATACAACTTTCGGAGCCGAATGTACACTTTGGAACATATTGGGATGACCTCCCACATGAGTGGGGGCCACCCCACGTAATTATGCAATCAACCAGACAAGGGGATGGCTGTATAATTGGAGGAATGAGGTAGGGAGTTGGCTTGAAGTGATAGGCATCAATGAGAGACAATTGTGGACCATTTTCTTTATTATCATTGGTGGAATGAGTCAAAAGACATCTCTCTCCCCTCAATCACTCACTCGGCCAAAGCAACCAAAAAAGAGAGAAAAGCTCAGCAACTTACCTTTTACATAGCCAAGGAGTGAGCTCAATCAAGAAGGAAGTCCAAGGAAGAAGAAAAAGTGGAGAAAGTGAAGAAAACCTTTATTAATTAAGGTAATGATCTCATTAGTATTTTTCCTTCCTCCATTTAATCTCATATGATTTTATAAATCATATGATAGACCCATAAGCTTGTTCTACACTCCTAGAGATGTAGAATGAGGGTTTGGAAGGATAGTTTTAACCATGAACGGAGTTATGACCGGAGTAAGACCGGCTCGCCGGAAAATACCTTCTCAGAAGGTTTTGATGTTTATACCACATTTTATTTATGAAACCTTGTTAGGAATTTTACCAAGGTATTCTAGAATTCTCAAAGAATCTAGGAGTGGCCAGAAAAGTTGTCGGAGCCGCCGAAGTTTTCGCCGGAAAATTCCAAAAGGTCGCCGAAGTTCAAACGAGGAGGATAAAAGCTCGCTAACGTCATTTCAAGGTGAGTGGACGACTACGTGTCTTGTAACTCTTGGGTCAAACGTGGGATTACCTAAATAAAATCATAATCATGATTTGAGAAATGATTAAATGGATTAAAATGCATGATTAGTCATGGTGAATATAATATATGGAAATATTACATGATTAATGAATAAGAGATTTATTTGTGGATTAATCATGAATATATTATTGTCAAATGTATAAAAATGCATACATGGACTATGTATGATATAACTAGGGTAATCTAGTATGTGAATATGTATAGAAATGTTTAAAAGTGTTTAAACAAGTGATTAGCTATAATGATTATAAGTTATGTGAAAATGGCATGATTAATGAGTAAAAGAATTACTAATATTTTTATGAAGGATAATCATGAATGATTTAGTTGGACATTAACTAAGGTAATTCAAGATGGTATTCTTGAAGGATTCAAGTACTTAATCATACATGTCATTAAATTAAATCTAGTTATGAAGAATAAACTAGAACGAAATATATAAACGATTAATAAGTATGAAGTACTTATTAATAGTTGTGAGAAGATGGATTTATGCTTTATAAAGTTTGAGTGAGGCATGAGATTACCTAAGGTAATCAAGAATATATTTCATGGAATGATTAAAGATAATCAAGTATGTGTTATGCCATGATTATATGTAAAATATAGTTGAAAAGCATGTTAAGTAAGCTTGATGAGTTAAAATGTGATAATTAATTATGTATGATGTTCCAGGGATCCAAAATGGTATTTTTGGATCAAGGACGTCAAGAAGTACATGTGTATAAAATTTCACGTTAATCGGACTTCGTTTGGACGGTCAAACGGGCGTTGACCGCCAAGACAAAGGTGATACCCGACCGGGTATGGGTAAATACCCGACCGGGTATTGATTAAAAATGGCTCCAGAAGCCACTGCCACACTAGACCCGACCGGGTATGGGTATAGACCCGACTGGGTCTCAAGTAAAATTTGTTCCTGAGGCTACTGCCTCACCATACCCGACCGGGTATGGGTAAATACCCGACCAGGTATTGGGTTTTACACCCAATATGCAGTTTTTGAGTAAGTTTACGTGGGCCGTTCGAGTGGGACCCGTCCACGTTGGTTGCTAAGGCTTCGAATATGGTTTAAACGCTAAGACTTGGACTAGTCGTTAGTAAAGAAATTATAGACCACGACCGGGCGAGGTAAGTGGTAGATTATACATGACGGGTGAATACTCGGGACTGAGTAAGGTCAGGTAAAACTCTGTAGGACCGGGATGAGTCCTTTATACTCAAATGTTAACAAGGGCCCGTGTAGTCCTTGAGGTGTGTTAACCTCCAGCAAATTACACATAGGTAACAAGGGAAAATGCAGTCCTTGAGGTGTGTTAACCTCCATCAAATTGCATATACGTAACAAGGGCCCGTGTAGTCCTTGAGGTGTGTTAACCTCCAGCAAATTACACATAGGTAAAAACGGCAAATGCAGTCCTTGAGGTGTGTTAACCTCCATCAAATTGCATATACGTAACAATGGCCCGTGTAGTCCTTGAGGTGTGTTAACCTCCAGCAAATTACACATAGGTAACAAGGGCAAATGCAGTCCTTGAGGTGTGTTAACCTCCATCAAATTGCATATAGGTAACAAGGGCCCGTGTAGTCCTTGAGG
Organism: Cuscuta europaea; assembly: GCA_945859875.1. Classification (NCBI taxonomy): domain Eukaryota; kingdom Viridiplantae; phylum Streptophyta; class Magnoliopsida; order Solanales; family Convolvulaceae; genus Cuscuta; species Cuscuta europaea. The sequence goes on from CAMAPE010000052.1 coordinate 6,988,838, forward strand.
TGTGTTAACCTCCAGCAAATTACACATATGTAACAAGGGCAAGTGCAATCCTTGAGGTGTGTTAACCTCCATCAAATTGCATATTGGTAACAAGGGCCCTTGTAGTCCTTGAGGTGTGTTAACCTCCAGCAAATTACACATAGGATAAGGGTGTATGCGTACTCCTCAAGGCGGGGTTAGCTCCGGGAATGTAAACTATGATTGTAAGGACGAATAGTCCCCGAGGTAGGTGAACCTCAAGTAATGATTTTAGATGATTAAACATGCGTGATCGGGAATGAGTTCCCGATAGGGTATTTTCCTTGGTCTAGGAATTTAATTTAAATCATGTCTGTGATATGGGAGCCCGAAGGGCCCCCGAAATAATTATCTTTGTTATCGGGTGAGTTAGCCTGCGGGTGACTTCACTCGAGGGTAGGACATGGGAAGGGTGAATTTAACGAATCGGTTACGCCTAAATGATTTGAAAGACAAATGGGCCCACGGGCCGGATATTTTACTCATATGTATATACGTATACGATATGTTTTGAAAAGGGGAAGCCAAGAGTTATGCCTATACGTATACTATCACCATATGTTGAGGGTCCCATGTGAGAAACGTTAGTTATATTACATACAGTTTGCTCTCACCAGTACTTTTCTGTAGTACTGATCCCTCGGGGGAACCACCCTTTCAGGTTGAAGCTAGAGCTTACTTCCTACACCCATTGTTCGGAAGATCGATGGAGAGAAGACGTGGTTCATGCTTCCTCTGGTTCTATTTCTAAATAATTAAATAATGCTCGTGGAACTATTTTTGACTTATAAATTAATGGAGCCTACGAGCTCTTGTTTTACCCTCGTGTGGATTCTTATTAAACACTTATATTCCGATATGTGTTTGATTGTATGTTGATGTTGTTATGTATGTTTACTAATCGGTTTTGGCATATGTATCTATCGGACGTCTTGTGCAATTTGGTAAGGATGAACTACGGTTATTCTTATTGGGTTGTACGACGGTTGTCTACGTGGCACAGACACGGTCTGGGGCGTGACAGGTCAAATCCGCTGCCTCATTTGGGTACTGCTGATTCGCCCTCATCCATGCCAAAAACATACTCTCCTTTACAGATTCACGTAACACAACATCAGTTACCGATGCATTATCTTCAAAGTAAACATATTGCTCGTCTGGAAAATGAAAGCTCAATCGTTCAACAGATGGATTCTTATACTGAATCTCGAACCCCAATATTCTCCACATTGCCTCACATGGAGAAATATACCTACAATCATAGTAGAGTTTTATTTCATCCACGGGTTTCTCATTGTCATCTGCATTTGAAGTTTCATAAAATCCGGCTGTTACACGATCATGTCCTTTGTTGACGTATTTGAACAAATATTTGATTGACCGGCCCTGATTACACCACTCAACATTAAGATGAGCCCCGTACTTCAAGAGTAAATACATGTTATGGGGAACAACATATCTGTTGTCAAGTTGTGTTACACCTTTCACAACAACTCTTCCATCATTCCGCCTTCTATACCTTGGATAACCTTCATCGTCAACGGTTGTCTGTTCATTGAAATTCTTGGGGAAGTGCTTTGAACACTTAGATTGTACCATGCATGGAGCACTTTTTGTTTCATTTCCACACGGCCCATGTATAATATGCGTGCGTACTGCATTGAAATATTCAGGATCATTTGACTCATCAGGTATTTCTGCAGAAATGATGCCATCAATGTCCACTGGAGTGGGAAACTTGTGTGCATTTCCCATGAATAACAAAATATGAGCGTGGGGAAGGCCACGCTTTTGGAATTCCACCGTGTATATCACTGCACATAAAAATATACATGCATCACTATAAATTTACTATACTATATATGACATTGAATTAAACAGGATAATGTTGTGACCTATGATATACCTGCTCTGACTTCACCAAATATCTTATTTTGACGTAGACCTTTAATCAATCCATCCAACTTCATCTTGAAAACTCGACATACTATATCTGGTCTGTCTTCAGGACTCAAGTTTCTCTCTTTGAGAAATCTGACAATTTCTGGCCACTTTGGATTGCATGTGAACGTCAAGAAAAGATCCGGATAGCCAGCCCAACGACATATTGCCATTGAATCTTGGTAATTTTGAACCATGTAACGTGCTCCTCCAACAAATGTAGGTGGTAAGACAACTCTCTTTCCTTGGGTAGAAGCATCTCTTTCGCCATTAAGCAAAGCATCAGAAAGCCCTTTGTACATTTCACACCGCAATTGTTTTTTATGTGTTCTGATGTACATTAGTCTTGAAGACTCAACCATTGTATATCCATCAACGACAAATTGTTGGAACAACCTTCTACTTTGGAGGATGAAAGTGCATTCCGTGCTCCGCTCATGCAGTCTATATGCCAAAAATTCCCTAATGCTAACACTTCGACGACCTTTGGTAGAATAACCATTACCATCACAAAAGCTAATATCCTCCCTATAACCATCTTCACCAAAGGGAAAGAGAAGTGGATATTGCAACCCCAAATATGCAGGATTCAATTCATTTATACGCTTCAAAAGCCCTCCCTGTGTTTCAACCATTATATCTCTTTCACCAAGAGATTCATCAAAATCCCCCACAACCAAAGCTGCTACCTCTGAAACCGTAGGTAGATTATAAGTTCTAGCATCTTTGTTTCTTCTACCTATCAACTTCAAACTCACTTTTGCCTCGCCACCTTGAACAATCTTGTCTCTAACCATCCTAAATGACTTCACCAAAACATTATGTTCATCAAGCATTCCTCTTAAAGTGGACACGATTTCTTCGTGCAAATTGTTCTTTTTGGCATCGTCTCTCACAGAACTCAAGCGGTTAAGATCCTCGTTTTGTGTGTCATATATATATAGCTGGGCAAACTTTGGGACACTTCCTTGTTGTGGTAACAGGGATCCTATTAGATGATAATTCTGACCACTAAGTTTAAAAGTTGGTGGTCCCCCATCCCTATTAACTAATTTATCTATCCTCCCATCCATCGATGTGAACGAAAACATACTATTATATGATCTAATATTATGTTGGAAGTGTTTACTCCTGGGATCTGTCCCTTTAATCAAACCATATAATTCAGGTGGGGGGTCCTTCAATTTCGGTAATACTATTTTTCCTTGCGTGCAACAAAGAGAGTACTTGGGGTTGGTTTTTGTAGAATTTCGAAGTGTCCTCTCATCAAACCAGAAAACTTCTCCACAGTGGGCACAATTATGTGATGGGTCCCCAATATCACAGTATTCAGCACCTACTGTGTCTACAAAGAGAAATTATGAACCAAACTTAGTGTGGATTAAAGTTAAAAAGGTCCATATTAATAATTAATATGATTATTTGATATTACATATTATATTTGAAATATTTCCATTAAAAATAATAGAATACAAAGTTTTGTATATAAATTCGACTACATCATTAAAAAACAAAAACCTCGAATTTAAAAATAATAGTAATAATAGTAATAACAATCGCACCTTCAACTTGTTGTGGTTCTGATGGAAGATTATCATGTAGATGTGTTGATACTTCGTCACACTTATGTTGGTTGTCCAGGAGACGCACATCTGGGCATTGGTTTACATTATCGATATTTGTTGTCCTCACACTCCAAGAACGTTTAAATGGCAAATGCAATACTGTAGAAGTAAATACAAATAGTACATAATCAATATCATAAAATATTTATGGGCTAATATAAATAGTAAAAAGTACGAATTACCATTTGTTCTATCAATGAAAACATCTGATGATCCACTGTGATGTTGCAAGGAACACTTGTGAACATTACAGTCAACATTTTCTGTCCACAAAGTCAATTAAATATAAACATGCCCTCGATTACATGATTCCAATACAATAAACTATTTCTATTACACGATTCCAATACAATAGACTATGTGTATGCCCTCAATTACTATTATTATTTTTAGGAACTCATTTTATGTTTGGAGTAACAATTTTGAATCTTATTTAAACAATATAAGCAAAACTTTTATTCACAAATCTTACTTTGGTAAGGGTCATTATCATATGAATTTTATGATTTTATTATTATCATTACCATAACCAATATACTTCATACAAATTATATTTTTAATCATTAAACAATAACTTCAGGCAATTATGACTCCAGTACAATAAACTATTTCTATTATCTTATTCCAATACAATACAGTATTTCCGGAAATGTGACTCACTTTCTTTTATCTGTATTACCAACTTTAGCAACTCGTTTTCTATTAGGAGTAATAATTTTGAATGTTATTTAAAAATATAAGTTATCCTTTTATTCACAAATCTTACTTTAATAAGGGCAATTATCATATGAATTTTATGATTTTTATTATTATCATTAGCATGATACATAATACAAATTATTTTGTTTAATCATTATAATAAGGGGAAAATAATTAAAATATCCCAAACATTTGAAGGGGTGTGAGATAAACATTCTGAACTTTCATATGTAATTTAAATATCCCAAACATTATATAAAAAGTCATTTTAACAACATGGTTATGTATTAATATCCCAAACTTTCAAAAATGTAAATTTTTGGTATTAAATGCATAATTTAAAATAGGAAATTGAAAACATTAGAATTATATATAGTGGTGGGTAATACTATTTATTTTACAATGCGAACTTAGAATGTTAATTGTATCTTTATGAATGCTAAAATATATCACATCAGGAAATAACTTTTTATATAAAGTTTGGGGTATTTAAAATACATATGCAAGTTTAGGGTGTTTACCTCACACCCCTTCAAAGTTTGGGGTATTTTAATATTTTCCCCTTATAAATACTTAACCCTTCTAAATACTTATATTTTTAATCATTAAACAATAACTTCAGGCAATTATGATTCCAGTACAATAAACTATTTCTATTGTCTTATTCCAATACAATACACTATTTCCGGAAATGTGACTCACTTGCTTTTATCTGTATTACCAACTTTAGCAACTCATTTTCTATTAGGAGTAATAATTTTGAATGTTATTTAAAAATATAAGTTATCCTTTTATTCACAAATCTTACTTTTATAAGGGTAATTATCATATGAATTTTATGATTTTTATTATTATCATTAGCATGATACATAATACAAATTATTTTGTTTAATCATTATAATATGGGGAAAATAATTAAAATATCCCAAACATTTGAAGGGGTGTGAGATAAACATTTTGAACTTTCATATGTAATTTAAATATCCCAAACATTATATAAAAAGTCATTTTAACAACATGGTTATGTATTAATATCCCAAACTTTCAAAAATGTAAATTTTTGGTATTAAATGCATAATTTAAAACAGGAAATTGAAAACATTAGAATTATATATAGTGGTGGGTAATACTATTTAGTTTACAATGCAAACTTAGAATGTTAATTGTATTTTTATGAATGCTAAAATATATCACATCAGGAAATAACTTTTTATATAAAGTTTGGGGTATTTAAAATACATATGCAAGTTTAGGGTGTTTACCTCACACCCCTTCAAAGTTTGGGGTATTTTAATATTTTCCCCTTATAAATACTTAACCCTTGTAAATACTTATTTCCAACCTATTTGAACCTATGTATGAAATTTAATAAAATAGATGAGACATTACTTAGCTTAGAAAACAATCTACCATTATTTTGGCCCATTTGAGCCAAACATAGAAAAGAATATTGCATAATTTAGCCCCAGCCCAACTAATTCTATATATACCCAATATTCTGCCCAGCCCATTATTCCCCAACCCTATGTTTTTATTAATCCGGCCACAGCCCAACCCATTCTTCCCCACCTCAAACCCTAACATTATATAACCCTCTTCATTTCTCTTATTCTATCCGGACACCTCAAATATCCTCCGGTTCAACGAAAGTCTCTTCATATCTCTTATTCTCTCTTCTTCTCTCTTCTACGATCGATCTTTCTCTATGTTTTGTTAACATATGAACGAACACATATCTTTTACTGGTGTTTGTTAGGAATATTTTATGGTGTCCAATCTAATTAAATATCTTTGTATTTGTGTAGTTATAAAATAAACGTGTAATACGGGCCACAAATGTGTATCAACCCGGGGGCGTCCTTGTAACCCGTAAGTTAGCTAACTTCTCCTATAAAAGGAGGCTAACTTACGGGAACCTTAACAATCGATAGAGGCTTTAGAGACGCAGAGGCGAGATAGAGAGAGTAGGGTTTCCGCTGCTCTCCTTCTCCACGGAGAGCAGCGGGGTTTTATACGGTATACCAGATTCGGTTAATAAAAAAAAACTTTGCTCGTTTACATGTAAACGAAGTTTTGGATTTGAGCCCTGCTCTTAGCCCTGTTCGTTACATCCGATGATCCATGTGTTGTTACACATGTGAGGAAATAGAACGATTGTACTCTGAGTTTTTATATTTTCTTTTGATTTCCAATAATTTTGAACCGTTCTTGTTTTTATTGTTATTTTTTAAAAATAATTGCTCATATATGGATTTTTTAATAGATGTATATAGATCTCGGAATAATTGCTCATTTTTCTGCGTTTAGATCTATTTGGATCTATAAATCGTTTGCATAAGACGTACTGCATTTGTTGCTTTTAGAACTAAGTATCTATGCAGTTGTGATGCGTGTACGTCTTAATTAGTTTAGAATTGTTTCATAGATATTTTTTATGGTTTCTTTTTCCGTTTATATTTGAAAATCATTTTTGAAACTGGAATTTCTAAATCTGTGCTTCGTTGTTGTTAAAATAAGACGTATTGCATTTAGTGCTTTAAGATCTAAGGATCTACGCCGTTGTCATGCGATTACATCTTAGTTTTGGGATTTTCTGCATTTAGATCTATTTACATGTATAGGTATTTGGCATCCACCTCGATTACATAAAACGTATAGCATTTAGGGCATTAAGATCTAAAGATTTATGCCGTTGTGATGCGATTACGTCTTATATTTTCGGATTACATAAAGATTTTCACATTAAGATCTTATACATGCGATTATATGTATAAGTATTTTGTGTTTATTTTCAGTTTTAATGTCGTGGGCACGAACGTTTCAGAAGGCATATAGCATTTGTTTTGTGAGATCTGTAGATCCATGAAGTTGTAATGCGTATATGCCTTAAACTGTATTGTGTCAACATATTCTGCTTACGTCTCAAACAGATATGCATAAATCTCTTGCTTATCTCTACGTCTTAATCTGTCTGTCTATTTGTTCTATGATTTAAGTCTTGAACATGAGCTAGACTTCTCGATATTGTTTATATTTTTTAAATTTAGAATTATGTGTCATTCTTCTTCTACTGGACCTAAACTTCGCTTTGGTCTTTGGCCTATCAAATACCCTGCCAGCCATTTAATGGCCTTCGGATCTGCGCGGTTTGACAGGCCGGCCCATTGCTCAACAAAACATGTAACCCAATTTTAATTTATTTGAAAAATGAAGTCTGGTAATGGTAATAACTACTCCTACGATAATTATCTTTGAATGTTTTTAATTTCAACTAAAAATATAAAGCGATTTATATCATACCTTGATTAGCTAAATCTCCATTTGCTCTCTTACGGTTGATTATGATTGATTTAGTCAGCCTCTTCATTTTTAAAACGGACTCAAAAACATTACCTGGATTTTTAACATGGAAGTATTATACGCTTATAACATATCTTGTGTTTGAATTGTGTGCACCATACATATCTTTCCATAAAGTGTTCGAAGCAACATTAAAGTGCTCATTTAATATAAAGACTATCATTCAACATTTGTCATTCTTCATTCAAGCAACATTACAATAAACATATTGCTGGGTGTGTTTCGAAAAAAACGAAGAAATATTAATTAAATAAAATTAATTAATAACCAAAATAGCTAAAAGAAAACAGAAAATAAGATGGAACAGATTTTAGCCAGAGCTCGTGCTACGCACGATGTCCTTAAAACATATTCGTCGCCTCCCACGGTGCTAGGAGCGTTGCAACGACCGTTTCCCAGGATACGGTGGCTAACGAACGATCGTTTGAGCACACAAACGAAAGTTCCGGCGAACTGGAACACAGCAAGAACACTTAGGAAATTTGGGAGTAGTTGGAAGTGTTTTTTCGCTCAAGAAAACGTGAGGAATGTATTGTGTGTTGTCAAACCGTTTGTTTGTTGCAAAACACCTGTTAAATGGGGGTGTTAATGGACCTAAACGTTGGACATCAATGACCAGTCCGTTGGGCATTGAATCTTCCATAAATTGTCCATTTAACGCAACATTAAAAGAGAAGAACGTTGGGCATTAATTGTTGTAACGGAAGAATTGCGCGACAGAAGACCCTAACAGAACACCCCCTTTGAGGGGTTCTGCCCGAAGCCAACAGAACACCCTTTGAGGGGTTCTGTCCGTAGCCAACAGAACACCCCTTCGAGGGGTTCTGGTCGAGGCCTTCTGTCCGGAGCACTTCTGGGAAAAAATAAACGTTTCGGGAAGAAAACAAAAATTAACCGTATCTCTTGAGAGATACGGTTTTTCTTCTCCGTTTCGGGATTTGATCGGCACCCCCCCCCCCCCCCCCTGCGCGTAAGAGAGAGTCTTTCCCTTTAGGAATCTTAACTCCTTAAAAGAGGCTTCCCTTTATAAGGGGGTGAAAACCCCTTGAGTTTTTCGGTGTGGGATAAAACACACTAGAAACTCATCATTTTCCCAGTTTTTCCATTTCAACGAGTGAACTTCGAGAATCAATTTCTCATTCACCCGTTATCCGTTTTGAGTGTACCACATATCGAATTGTAGCCCTTAACAAGGACAATCCGAAACCACTTTGACCCGACCCAAATCGGAAGTGGACCCCACTCAAATAATTGCCCCAAAATGACCATTTAATGCAATTTTTAACACATTTTTCCAACACATACCACATCTGTAACATACGACATGCATGTTAAACATTACCCCTGTAACATATTTTTTAACTTAGTCTGCCTCTAGTCATCCAATTAAAAGAAATGCTTACAATCATATCATCATTAAAATACTTGCTGTTTAGTTTTAAAATCCTATCAGATTTTCTTGGAATCATAGGTCCATTCAGCCATGCTGCACAATCTTTGCACAAGTAGTCAACAATGTCCCTTTTCTTGTTTACTTGCTTCATGCAAAAAAAAAGTGGCTATGATTTGAGTGACACCATGAGCATGCATCCAGTAGAATTCCAACACAATGTTTCCCACACGCATAGCATCCCCCCGTTGCATATACATGACATGAACACACACTCATCTTGAAAAGCTAGAATACGAAATCAGTTATGTAATATTAAATTCATTTTCGTAATGCATGACATGTCATTCATGTAATGTCTTCATTAGCTTAGTTAATTATATGTTTTGAATGTATATGGTATACGTCATATCTCACTTACACTTGAATAGAAATGAGTGGCCTTTGGGTCGGTATAAGAACTTCGCTACTTGTGAAAGATCTCTGCTTCAAAGTTTGCTATGCCTCATTGATGAAGTCCTGAGGTAGTAGGTGAAACATTAAAGACTATTTATCTTTGCAGCATGTGAAGAAAGTGAAATACAGTTGGTAAGTAGCTACTCCTTTCATACATTTAATATGACTGTGACCTGAGTAGTCACTTTTCTACCTTCTTGGGAAGATACTATTATCAATCACTCGGACAGATTATTAAATGCTTCATTGGAAACCAACTATTTTAAAAATCTTCGGCCAGATTTAGTATTTAATTGAAGTGCTCTTCTTTTCTGTTTTTCAAAATTCTATAGTCAGCTTTAGTTTTTGGACATTGTGTGTATGTTCATTTTCATCAAAAGTCTTACAACTTATTTCTTACCGTTTTAAACCTATTTTTACTATTATTGACAATTTAGTTAACGCAGATTTATAAAACTAAATATTGTTTATATATTTTTTTAAGGCCGGTGTGTTATATACATTATACATATATGTATATTGTATGTAACATTATATTTGGCCAATATCAAATGTGCTCTAAATATTACAATATCTTGCTATATATTAGTATGTATGTTTTTGTGAGACATCATAAATGTAATGTTGTTTTTTAACCCTTTTAATTTGCAAGTTAATTTTCTTAAATGACTTCAAAATGAATTCGTTTTTGATTTTTTTCACCAAGGTAATAGTTAATGTTTTTAAACTTATTTAAAGATACTCCGTAAATACTATCCCTTCATGTAAGCCTTATTTTCTCTACTCAAAGATGAAATGGAATATTTTGAGCACACATTATGATGTTAAAGGATCATTGTAAGACCTATCCAAACACAGATATCGTATTAACTGTTAGTTTTTCCACCTCTTTTCAAAATTTCTATTCTAAGCTCTGTTTATATTATTTAATGCAACCTTGGGAAAACTCACCCCACTTCAGCTTTATTTAAAGCAATTACTATTCTCGATTCTCAAAATTCAAAACTAAGTATAAAAGATTTATATTTCCGTTATAAGCTTTTACGTACTCACACTACCTATTTTTTTAATGTCATAAAAAGATTATAATAATATTATAGTTTTTCCTATGACTTGGTGTTTTTTATTTACATTTCAGGTGCATTCAGGAACTTCAAAGAATACGTAATTTTTTCTTTTAGTTTAATGAATGTAATTCATAGATTATAGGGCCTTTAATAAGGTGCCTCATATGTAATAATTAAATAGTTTAGACCTCTAGGATTGCAGGTTCATAGCCACACCAAACACCAGGTATGACTTTTAATCTTATATTATTATTAGCCTTTGTGAATGTATAAATTATATGTAGTCAACATTTTGTGTCATTTTAATTCTCTGTTTAACCAAAATATGGATATTTAATGAAAGTTTTGGTTTAAATAAAAATGTTAAAATACGTAACCGTATTCATTGACTGCACGTAATACAGTCAAAGAAATAAATGTAACACTACAGCCCAAGTCCTAGGTTTGTTTCAAGACCTACAGTTAATCCAGCCCTAATTTTTCATTTTAAGCAGCAAATTATTCAAGTGATAGTTTTTTCTTCTAACATTTTTGTTCTAGTTTCGAGTAAACTAATGTTACTTGATAAATATTCATCACATAAATTTTCTGTAGTAAACTCAATTTTTAAACCCGATTAAGTCATGTGTCTCGTATCATTTTTAAACTTCCGTTCAACTTAGGCTAGGCATAGACTCGGCGTGGCCCCCCCGCTCCGGGAAACATATGTTTTCAACACAGTTTTTTCTTCTAACATTTTTGTTAGTATACTTTTTTGTTCTAGCATTTTTGGTAGTAAATTTTCAAAACATAAATTAGGTGACATGTTTTTAGTGAACATTTTTTCTATATATGAAGTTCAAATTTGGATTGAATTTGATAAATCTTTTTTAATCTGAACTTGCAAAAATGCGTATTAACATTTTTGTTGGTATACTTTTTTTACTAATTTTTTTTAGTAAATATCTCATAATTTGTTTCCAAATATGTATTTTAAAAAGTTATAAAAACTTAATTTTAAATTATGCTATCGTGTTTCCAAAAATTTATTTTTCGTACTAACTTATACAAAAAATGTTCACTATTTTCAAATATGTTTACAAAAATGTATTTTCCAACTATCACTTATTTTCAAATTATACTATCACATAAATTACAAAAATGTTAGATTATACTTGATCAATATTTTTAATCTGAAACTTATTTTTAAATTTCTTGACCTAATTAATCCAGCCTTAATGTTTTCATTTTAGGCAGTATAATTCAAGTGAGTTTTTTATTCTAACATTTTTGTTAGTAACTTTAGTAAATTTACATCACATAAATTTTCTGTAGTTCTAATTTCGAGTAAACTTGATAAATATTTTTTCAACTGAAACTCAATTTTTTAACCCGATTAAGTCATTTGTCCCCTATTTTTTTTAAACATCCGGTTCACTTGGGCTAGGCCCACTCTGTGCGGGTACCGCCCTAGGAATCATATGTTTTCAACATAGTTTTTTCTTCAAACATTTTTGGTAGTGAACATTTTTTCGAAATATGAAGTTCAAATTTGGATTGAATTTAATAAATCTTTTAATTTGTATTAACGAAAATATGTACTAACATTTTGTCTAGTACACTTTTTTGTACTTACATTTTTGGACAATTTTTATCACATAAATTTAGATTTAATTTGATCAAATTAAAAGGGTTAAAAAACAACATTACATTTATGATGTCTCACAAAAACATACATACTAATATATAGCAAGATATTGTAATATTTAGAGCACATTTGATATTGGCCAAATATAATGTTACATACAATATACATATATGTATAATGTATATAACACACCGGCCTTAAAAAACTATATAAACAATATTTAGTTTTATAAATCTGCGTTAACTAAATTGTCAATAATAGTAAAAATAGGTTTAAAACGGTAAGAAATAAGTTGTAAGACTTTTGATGAAAATGAACATACACACAATGTCCAAAAACTAAAGCTGACTATAGAATTTTGAAAAACAGAAAAGAAGAGCACTTCAATTAAATACTAAATCTGGCCGAAGATTTTTAAAATAGTTGGTTTCCAATGAAGCATTTAATAATCTGCCCGCATGACCCGCATTTTGGTAGATAAGTTCTCACATATCATATTGTATTGAAAAAATGAGATATCTTTGTTGTTATTTTCTTAGCATATATGGACACGTCTCGATTCTATTTTTGCTAAGGAGTAAGCTTTAAGAAATAACTCACGTGCCTTCTACTATATCTATAAGACCTAATGAAAAGTGAATATTTCTTCTCGTACTTTAGAAGGTGGATGTTGTTTTTCTTGTTGGTCCCGGTTGTACTGGATACAGTCTAGAGGGGGGGTGAATAGACTGTATTGGTTTTTAACTTTTTCAAGCTAAGTACCAGATTTAACAGAATAGCCTGTTCTGTTGGCAAAACAGACTGGCAGCGGATGGGGTTCTGGTAGGGAGTTCTGTTAGTAGCCTCAGAGAAGCAAAGGCAGTAGGCCTTCTGTTAACTCACAAGACCAATTCTGCTGAACACAGATACCAAGTCTTTGGAGTCAAACAGTTCAAATAAAAACTATGAATGAAAAGCAGTAAGTAAATGACACTAGGGATTTTTATAGTGGTTCAAGGAACAACTTGTTCCTCTAGTCCACTGTTCCACTAAGCTGTAAAAACTTCCGTTTACAGTGCCTTAGCCCTATCACTTAAGAAGCTCTCCACGTCTTCTTCAAGTGTAGATGTCTTCTTGGATGCACTTCCGGCTTCCCTAAGACTGGTCCTTTCACTGAGCTTTCCCAGAAGTATCACCACTTCACAGCTCTAGGTACTTGGACGTCATTCTTGTGAAAGAAGAGGTTCTATTTAGAACAGGGGTTCCTCCAACTTGCTTCGTTACAAAGAGTTTGTATGAGATGAGTTTGAAGAGTTGAAGAACACTTGGAACTTTGCTTGAGTTGGAAATAAGGATTTTTCCAACTTCTGCCTTCTCTTGTAGAGGATGGTGAAGTGTTAATCTCAAGGAGGCTTTTTGCTATGTAGCGTTTGAATTTCTTGTATGCAGAGTTGTAGCAAAGGTTAGCGAAGTTGCAAAGTTATCCGGTTGTTCTTCGTAGTGTATCTTTTATACTAAGGTTGTCTTCCCGTTGGAGGAGAAGGAGGACAACTGCATTAAATGAGCGAGCAGTTGACTTGACCAGTAGGACCCGGTAAAGTTGGCGGGTTACTATTTTGGGATAAAGTAATCCTGACATTGCGGCCAATCATCTGCAATTACTCTACGGAGCATGGGGAGCATTAAATGTGCATTTAATGCGCGTACTGTAGCGTTTCCGTTCAAGTCTCCTAGCCATTGAAGGAATCTTCCAGTTGATTTCCCGGCTTTGTGGAATTCTTCTAAGTGTCAGGCCTTCTGGTGTCTTTGGCCTAGAGATGATCAGAGAAGGTCTGGAGCACTTCTGTTGAGAGTATATCCAACAGAGAACCAGGAGGGTTTCTGTCACAGTAAAGGTTAACAGAGACCCTGAGGTCTTCTGTTCTGAAGCAGAGAACCAAAGGTCCTCTGTTCAACTAATGCCTTATAAAGGGTCTTCAGCTCTTGGAGACCTTCTGCTTTGTAGGTCTTCTGCTCTGGAGGCTTTCTGCTAAGTCGATTAAACTAAGAACTTTACAACTGAAAATTCTAATACATTAAGTCTAAAGAGGGGTACTCTATAGTCCTAATTAATCTAGCATCATCAAAATCTAATTACAAATATTCCTTACATTTCTATTTATCAATTCTAAGACCAACAATTTACATTGTGTTGGATCTCATTGTATCCTTTATTCGAATGATTAATAATCTGAGTGAGTTGTTTTAAAGTTTGATTGAGTCAATGACCATTTTGACTCGTAACTTTCTTAAATATGCATTTTCTTTTGCATTTATTAGATGTAATATGATATTTTCTATCTCATTTTTATAACGAGTTTCTATGTGAAGAACATTAAGGGTAGGTCAGTGAACATTGATGTTCCCACAATGTGAGGGTTCAAGAAAGACCCACAAAGTGTATGGGAGGCAACTCTTTCTTGTTACTTTGACAAGTGTTCGTTCACGAGACTTGGATCCGTTACATGGTTTCATTCTATGTGAAACTCATGGGATGAACAAATTCAGAAGTAGTAAATTTTGGTGACTTCTAGATACATTTAGAGGTCCGGGGACACACTTCTATTCATTCAGGTAAATGACAATAGATAGTTAGGCAAATCATTACCCTTAATCAATCATAAGTAATAATAAGGGATTACGGAAATAAATAAATATTCATTCCTTAATTTATTGTGTAGTAAATCATCAAAATAGGTTAAAACACCTATTTGTTATAAGTTTTAATAATTTGCAAATGTCACTCATATACTTCAGAGTGCTATGATATCAAGCAAAATGATGTTGATCGAGTATATGGGTCTAGACCCCAGGACCCACATACTCAGAAGAATAAGAGGCACAACTGTCACTCAGTGGGGCCTCCGTCGTCCAGATGGCCCTCAATCAGCCAAAAAGATATCAACTCAGGACATGGTCCAGAAGCCAGGAGAACCGGGTGTCCCCATCGGCCGGGTCTCCGTCGGCCATGGCTCTGTTGGCCAGACCCTCGTTGGCCACAGAGAGCTCCCAGAACCGGACTTCACACTTAATTACTTCTGTAAGGCGGCTTCAAAGTAAGGAGCCGGATCTACTATAGGTTCAGCAGAAGATGGTGTTCTAACAGTGGTTCTGTTGGATCGAGGCCTAGTCTGATGAGGGTCCTCTTTGTTGGTCCCGGTTATACTGGATACAGTCTAGAGGGGGGGTGAATAGACTGTATTGGTTTTTAGCTTTTTAAACTAAGTACCAGATTTACAGAATAGCATGTTCTGTTGAAAGAACAAACTGGCAGCGGATGGGGTTCTGGCAGGGAGTTCTGTTAGCCTCAGAGAAGCAAAGGCAGAAGGCCTTCTGTTAACTCGTAGAACAAGTTCTGCTGAACACAGATACCAAGTCCAAGGAGTTATACAGTTCTATCTAAGTGCAAGTATTAAAAGCAGTAAGTAAACGACACCGGGGATTTTTATAGTGGTTCAAGGAACAACTCGTTCCTCTAATCCACTGTTCCACTAAGCTGTAAAAACTGCCGTTTACAAAGCTTTAGTCCTAGCACTTAAGAAGCACTCCACGTCTTCTTCAAGCCTAGATGTGTCCTGAGATGCACTGCCTGGCTTCCTTTAACACTTGTCCTTTCACTGAGTTTCCTTGAAGTATCACCACTTCACTACTCCAGTTATTTGGACGTCCTTCTTGTAGCAAGAAGAGTTTCTGTTGAAACTGGGGTTCCTCCAACTAGCTTCGTTACAAAGGATTTGTATGTGATGAGCTTGAAGAGTTTGAAGAACACTTGGAACTTTGCTTGAGTTGGAAAGAGTATTTTTCCAACTTCTGCCTTCTCTTGTAGAGGATAATGAGTTTGAATCTCAAGGAGGCTTTTTGCTTTTCAGAGTTTGAATGTCTTGCTTGTAGCAATGTGATAGCAAAGTTGAATCAAGGTTGCAAAGTTATCCGGTTGTTCTTCGTAGTGTATCTTTTATACTGAGGTTGTCTTCCCGTTGGAGGAGTAGGAGGACAACTGCATTAAATGAGCGATCAGTTGACTTGACTAGTAGAGCCCGGTAAAGTTGGCGGGTTACTATTTTGGGATAAAGTATTCCTGACATTCCGGCCAATCATCTGCAATTACTCTACGTAGCATGGGGTGCATTAAATGAGCATTTAATGCATGCACTGTAGCTTTTCCGTTTCATACTCCTAGCCGTTGAAGGAATCTTTTAGTTGACTTCCCGGTTCTTTGAAAATCTTCTAAGTGTCAGACCTTCTGGTGTCTTTGTCTGGGAGTAGAACAGAGGAGGCCTGGAGCACTTCTGTTGGGAGTATCCAACAGAGACCCAGAAGGGTTTCTGTCAGAGTCAAGAGTAACAGAGATCCTGAGGACTTCTGTTCTGGAGCAGAGAACCAAAGGTCCTCTGTTTCAATAAAGCCTTACGAGGGTCTTCTGCTCTTGGAGCCCTTCTGCTCTTGGAGCCCTTCTGCTCTTGAAGCCCTTCTGCTCTTGAAGGTCTTCTGTCAAGTCGAATACATCTAAGAACTTTACAAAGGAAAATTCTAATACATAATTTCTAAAGGGGTACTCTAAATTCCTAATTAATCTAGCATCATCAAAATCTAAATACAATTATTCCTTACACTCTTCCCCCTTTTTGGCATCATGTAGGTCCTCTAACATCATGCTGATTTTCTGAAACTCTGAGGCCTGAGAGGAGGATATCTGCTCAAGGGCCTCTGGTAGGGTCTGAGTTACAGAAGTAAGGCCTTCTATTAGCCCTTGTTGCTTCTGAATAGCAGAGAAGATGTCCTTGTTGTTGGCTTCAAGCAGTACCATCTTCTGGTATCTGTCTCTGTCAGCAGAGAGAAGATGTTGAGCTTGATCTTGGTGAGCTCTGCACATTTCCTCGATGGAGATCAGTTGCCTCTTAGTTCTGGCATCAGATTTTTACAGAGCCTCAAGATTCTCTGAGATTGTGTTGATTGCCTGTCCTTGACTGAGAAGAGTTTGTTGAAAGACAGAGAGGGTCTTGTGGATACCTAACACTTCTGTTGACAGTGCATTTGTTCTGGCAGAGGAGGAGGTCATGAAATTGTGGAGTGTTTCTGTGAGATTCTCAAAGCGATCTGATATGAACTGCATCCCAGAATTGAGATTATCATTTACACGAGCAATGTGCTCAAAGTGCTTGTCATTGATCTGAATGAGCTTGTCCATGCCTTGGAGGACTTGGCCACCAAATTCCTCTGTTGTTTCAACAAACTTGTTGAAGGGAATCTGAGGTATAGATTGTTCAGGCTCTGGCATTCCTAGTCCTCTGGATTTGTGCATGGGAGGCCTTCTGGTCTGCTGCAGAGAAGGTTCCTTGGGCGAAGGTCCTCTGGGAGGAGTAGGTTGGCGCTTTGAGGTGAGATCTCCAGCAAGAGAAGATGTCAGAAAGCCATTCTCACTCTCTGAGGATAAAACGCGGTGAAGAGGCTGTCTTTTGGGTGTAGATGCAGCAGAGTGTAGAGATGTTCTGGGATAATTTGCTGCGGGTGAGGGTGAGGATGAGTTTTGAGTGGAGGTGGATTGCTGTTGCGGGATTGAGTTCTGGTGATGTGATGTAGGTTGGGGTGAAGATGTGTTTTGTTGAGGGGAGGCATTCTGTTGAGGAGGAGATGGTGGTGGTGAAGGGGAGCGGTTTCTGAAGGGAATAAGTTCTCTGCAGGGTGATTTGGTTTTCTTTTTGGGTGAGTGAGGAGAGGTGGGGGTTTTCTGTTCAGGGGAATTAGGTTGAGGGTTTTCTGGTGGAGGGGTTTCTGTTGAAGGGGTTTCTGTGATAATAAGAGGTGAGTGGATATGGGGTTCTGTTGAGATATGAACAGAAGGGGTTGGAGAAATTACCTCAATTACATTGTCTTCAAGCAAAGAAGTCCTCCACTACTTGATGTGTTCCATCATAGCTTGCCCTTCTGTCTTAGGTACAGAGGGCTCTCCTGGGTTGAAGTTAGGTTGAACAGATTCTGTTGCCATTTTGGCAAAGAGCCATTCTTCAAATGCTTCTATTTCTCCTTCTTCTAGAGGTTTGACTGTCTCCTCTGAGGGTGAGGATATGAGGACAGCCTTTCCCTTGTAGCCTGCCTTCTTTTTTTCAAGAACAGAATGAAGGAAATTGAGGGCAAAGCATTTGGAGACATCATCAGTGCCTACCCACTTCAGGATGGCCTCTTCTTCAGGCTCATAGTGATCAAAGTATTGGATGATTTTGTGAAGGGGTCCCATTCTCCATCTTCTCCATTCAAGGACCCGGGCAAACTGTCTATCCAGCAAGGACAGATACCCTTCTTTGTCAGTACATGGGTGCTCTGTTGTCACCCTATTCTGTTCAGGAGAGGCAACAGAGGTGGGGATCTCTGGTTCCCCCTGAATGTCTGCCACTTCCTCAGACATTGTGACCAAAGGTTTAGCAACCTTCTTTTTGGTCTTTGAGATCCTCTTCCTCTTCTGTCCAGCCTTCATGGTTGGAGGTGCAACCAGTTCTGCCTTCTTGGCCTTCTTCTTCTTCTTCTTTTCAACAGAAGGGGCTTCAGAGAGGGGTTTCTGCACCTTCTCTCCTTGTCTTTTAATATCAAGCTGAAGTTGTCTCTTCAGCTCTGCCTTTATAGCTTTTTCCCTGTTTGGAGAGGCAGACAAGAAGATTACCTTGGTGTGATCCAGGGGTGTGGCCTTCCTCAAGGTTACACCTTGATTGAGGAGCAGTGCTGAGATGAGCAGTCCATGCCCTAACTTCCCAGAATAAAGGCCTGTCTTGGGGTTCTTCTTTTTGATAAATTCAATCAGGGATCGAACCATTACCTGACCTCAGTTGACATTCACCCCATGATGTACTGCATACAGAGCCTTGGCATTTGCAGTAGTGACATCATCAGTGGAGGTGAATTTTCACCACACACATTTGTGAAATATGTTGATGAGCAGCTCAAAGTCCTTCTTGAGCAAATTCTTTTTTATATTCACCTTCTCCACTTCTTCTCCTTTTCTGCAAAAATTGCTCTTGATATCAGGTGCAGTGACGTCAGCTTCCTCCAAATCAAATAGAGAGGCCCTGCCTTCCTCCAGTTGAATATCAAAGACCTTGTTGATGACGTCAGCATCAACCAAAATTTCTTCTCCTTGGACACTGGAGGTGATGGTTTCATTCTTGAAGGATGCGTTAAGATAGAACTCAACAGTGTCGATGTTGTTGTACACTTCATAAGCATGGGTGATGACCTTGCTCAGTTGACACTCTGTCAGTCCGTCAATAATGGTGGTCATTCTCTCCTTTTTCTCAGCGAATCTGGGTAGAACATCCAGTTCGCATTTCATTCCTGTCAAAACATTCTTGAGCAGGGTTGCTTTTTGTTCCTTGGTAAGATCAGTGAAGCTCAAGAAAGCCATGATCGTGTTTAGCGGTTTGAGAGTTTTAGAGAGATAAGAGTTCGAAAGCTTGAGAGTAATGGAAGCAATAGAGATTTAGGTTGAAAAGAGGGGAATATATGGGTACGGGTTAGTGGACGTTTGAGATAATTTGCGGTTCCGAGGTACCAATAAATGTAAAAAGGGGCGCAGTAAATATTATGCGGCTGTATACCGTTTTTAAGGGTAAAAGGGTAAAAGACCTTTAATAATTTGTTAGGTCACCCGGTTTTCAGAATTTTCTAAGTCCACAACCTTCTGTTAGATATAAGAGGAGGTTTTATGTAGGAAGGAAGAGAGGCTTTCTGTTGCTGAGGTGTTCTGCCAAAGTAGAGAACAGAAGGGGGTTAACAGAAGGGGTTCTGCAACAGGTAATCTGTTAACAGAGATTTAGCAACAGAGGGCCTTCCTTTTCAACTTTCCCTTGGGATTTCATCCATCATCCCCAATTCCTCTCTTAGTTTGTTGAATCTAGCCTCAGGAAGAGGCTTTGTCAGAATGTCTGCAAGCTGGTCTTCTGTTGGCACATGTTCCATGCAAATGTGCTTCTTTTCAACATGATCTCTGATGAAGTGATGTCTGATCTCAATGTGCTTTGTCCTGGAGTGAAGAACTGGATTCTGAGTGATGGCAATGGCACTGGTGTTGTCACACAGTAATTTGATCTCCTTTGCTTGAATGCCATAGTCCTTCAACTGTTGCTTCATCCAGAGTAACTGAGCACAGCAACTCCCAGCTGCAATGTACTCAGCTTCTGCTGTACTTGTTGAGATTGAGTTCTGCTTCTTGCTAAACCAGGAAACAAGTCTTCCTCCTAGCATTTGGCAGTGACCAGAGGTGCTTTTCCTGTCTAATCTGCAACCTGCAAAATCTGAGTCAGAGTAACCAATTAGTTCAAAGTTACCTCCCTTAGGATACCATAGGCCTGCATTTGGATTTCCTTTGATATATCTGATGATTCTTTTTGCAGCACTAAGGTGGCTCTCCTTGGGCTTTGATTGGTATCTGGCACAGATTCTAACAGAGAAAGAGATGTCTGGTCTGCTTGCAGTCAGATACAGCAGAGATCCTATGATTCCTCTGTATGTTGTTGCATCGACATCCTTTCCTTCATCATCTAGACCAATTCCTTGTGAAGTGTTCATGGGAATCTTCACTGAGGATTTGCCTTCCACTCCAAATTTCTTGATCAGGTCTCTGGTATACTTCCCTTGATTGATAAAGATTCCTTCTGGAACTTGTTTGACTTGAAGTCCTAGGAAGTAGCTGAGTTCTCCCATCATACTCATTTCAAATTGACTCTGCATCACTTGTGAAAATTTCTTGCACAATTCTGGATTAGTACTACCAAATATAATATCATCAACATATATTTGTACTAACAGAATATGATTAGCAACAGAGATTTGAAACAGAGTTTTGTCAACCTTTCCTTTAGTAAACCCATGGTTCACTAAGAAAAGGGACAATGTGTCATACCATGCTCTGGGAGCTTACTTAAGACCATATATGGCCTTTTTAAGCTTGTAGACACAAGAGGATTGAGTAGGAATGACAAAACCTGGTGGTTGTTCCACATAAACTTCTTCTTCAAGATCTCCATTCAGAAATGCACTCTTGACATCCATCTGGTAGACCTTGATGTTGTTGTAAGCAGCATAAGCTAGAAAGATTCCGATGGCTTCAAGTCTGGAAACTGGTGCAAAGGTCTCATCAAAATCTATTCCTTCTTCTTGGCAATAACCTTTAGCTACCAGCCTTGCTTTATTCCTTACAATGTTGCCATCTTCATCAACCTTGTTCTTGAACACCCATTTGGTTCCAATGACATTCTGGTGCTTTGGCCTAGGAACAAGTTCCCATACTTTGTTCCTTTCAAATTGAGTCAGCTCTTCTTGCATTGCATTGATCCAATCTGAGTCTGCAAGAGCTTCTTCCACAGTCATGGGTTCCATCTGAGATATATAGCAGGCAAGCATTGCTTCTCTCCTTGTTGAAGCTGATCTGGTCTGCACACCACTTCTGATATGTCCAATTACTTGATTAGGAGGATGGTCTCTTAACCATGTCAGATCAGGTTCTGTCAGTTGATGTCTGGGTCTTTCTTGTTCTTCATCTTCTGAGTCTTCATCTTCATTCAACAGAAGGGGGTTTGGTGCAGGTGTTGGAAATGCAGGGTTATCTGCTACCTCTTCTGTTGGTTCTGGTGTTCTGTCTTCTATGCTGACTTCCTTGAGGATCTCTGTTACCTCTTTAACAGAGATGCTTTCATCAAACTTCACATGTATAGATTCATCAACATGTAGGGTCCTTCTGTTGAGTACTCTAAAGGCTTTACTGGTGTTTGAATAGCCTATAAAGATACCTTCATCAGCCTTCTCTTGAAAGACTTTCAGATGCTCCTTTCCATTGTTAAGAATGTAGCACTTGCTTCCAAACACATGAAAGTAGCTGATGTTGGGTTTTCTTCCTTTCCAAAGTTCATAAGGGGTCTTCTGGTGATTCTTGTTGATCATGCTTCTGTTCTGAGTGTAGCATGCAGTGTTGATTGCTTCAGCCCAATATCTCATAGGTAGACCGGATTCTGCAATCATTATTCTTGCCGCTTCTTTTAAAGTTCTGTTCCTCCTTTCTGCTACGCCATTCTGTTGAGGGGTTCTGGCGGCAGAGAGTTGATGAAAGGTTCCATTTTGATCACAGAAGTCCTTTATGACTTGGTTGACAAATTCAGTTCCTCTGTCAGACCTGATTGTCTTAACCTTCAAGTTCTTCTCAGTCTGAAGTTGCTTTAACAGAGATGGCAACTTCTGAAGAGTTTCATTTTTCTTTGACAGAAAGATAGTCCATGTATATCTGGAATAGTCATCAACCATGACTAGGGTATATTTCTTGCCACCAACGCTTGGAGTTTCAACAGGTCCAAATAAATCCATGTGGATCAGATTTAGAGGACTTGTAGAAAGATCTCCAGCAATGGGTTTGAAAGAGTTGTTCTGTTGCTTTCCCTTCTGGCATGCACTGCAGAGGGTCTCTTTCTTGTAAACTATGTCTGGCAATCCATCAACTATGGGTTCTCTTGCCAGTTTGTTGATTGTTTTGAAGTTCAAATGGCCAAGCTTCTTGTGCCAGTCCCAGCTTAGTTTTGAATCTCCCTTGGCTATCAGGCAAACTCCATCCTTTGCTGTGTTCCAATCAACCACATAGATGTTCTTCTTCCTTGATGCTGTAAGAACCACTTCCTTTGTTGTCTCATGCTTCACATAACAGAAGTCCTTAGTGAATTCAACAGTGTAGCCTTTGTCACAGAATTGGCTAGCACTCAGCAAGTTGAACTTCAGTCCTTTGACATATGAGACATCATCAATGACTATCTGGTTCTTGATCAGCTTTCCTCTTCCTTTTGTTTGACCTTCTTTGTCATTACCTCCAAAGGTAACTCTAGGTCTTTTGCATTTCTGGAACTCAGTTAGGCAACTTCTGTCACCTGTCATGTGCCTGGAGCATCCACTATCAATAAACCATTCTTGCTCTGAGATAGCTCCAACACACAATTCCTGCAAGATCAAAAGTAAGATTTAGGTACCCAAGCAATGCTGGGTCCTGGGGGTTCATGGAGTCTGGGTAGTTGGTACCATTTTGGTCTCATCAGATGAAACCTTGGTGGGTGGTACCCATTGTCCACCTGGTAGTTATAGTAAACTGAAGTGTGATTCACTTTGGGCAGATGCTTGTGAGGGTCATGCTTCCTGTTTACATACTTTTGCATAGCTTTCTTTGTTGGAAAGAAGTCCCATATACTATCAAGAGCAGAGGGACGGTTAGCTTTGGGCTTCTGAAGTTGACCAGCCAACCTCTTCTGCCTAAAGTTAACTCTCTCTTGATATTTGCCCTTCTGGTGATCATTTATGGCACGATTGTCATGAGGTTGTGTAACACCCCGGGGCCCCACACGGACCCGAGGTAGTTACTCTAGACTTCTAGTACTGTCCCCACAAACCACCACGAGCCTTTACCGCGCACTTTGTCCTCACTCATGCGCGCCCTGAGAAACTTCCCAGAGGGTCACCCATCCCAAGACTACTCACGTGCAAGCACGCTTAACTTTGGAGTTCTTGGGTGATGAGCTCCCTTAAAAGGAGATGCACCTCTGTTGGTATGAGTAGTACTATTAATCCTCTTAAATTAATCTCGGGTATTACAATCACCCCTATTTAGGATCGCAACGTCCTTGTTGCGCCCTTAAACCAATCTCAATAAAACCCCAGAATCTTGCCCTGCTAAGTGCCCGCCCGATATCTAACGGGTCAGCACACTATCGCAGGGTTGCTCTGATACCACCTGTAACACCCCGGGGCCCCACACGGACCCGAGGTAGTTACTCTAGACCTCTAGTACTGTCCCCACAAACCACCACGAGCCTTTACCGCGCACTTTGTCATCACTCATGCGCGCCCTGAGAAACTTCCCAGGGGGTCACCCATCCCAAGACTACTCCCGTGCAAGCACGCTTAACTTTGGAGTTCTTGGGTGATGAGCTCCCTTAAAAGGAGATGCACCTCTGTTGGTATGAGTAGTACTATTAATCCTCTTAAATTAATCTCGGGTATTATAGGTTGTCTGTCAATGAATGGATTCTTATTTTTGTTATCTTGAAAACCTTTTCTGTTGTTAGGTTTTCTGCCAGGTTCATTATTTTTCAAAAAGGGTTTCTGTTGAACCTTTATCTTTCCCTTTTCTGGTCTGACTTCCTCACGAACAACCTTGGTGCCAGATACACCAGCTTGACAAATGGGGCTAGAAATCAGTGGCACTATGACCTTATCAGCCTTAGCAACACTGGTGCTAGGCATTACAGAAGGCTCACCTGATTCTGTTGAGCCATAACCAAGACCAAAGCCAGTGCCAATCTGTTGATCAAGTACAATCTTTTCCATGGAAGACTGGGCCTTCTGGTAAGCTTTGTACTTAATCTCAAGAGGCTCTATTTCTCTTATTCTCTTGAGAAGAGAAACATTTTCAGTTTCTAGCTGATCTCTTTCCTTAATTAGAAGATTGATTTTGATCTCAACCTCCTTCTTTAAGTCAAGAATTTCAGCTTTCAACTTACTGTTTTCTTCTGTTACAGAGGAATAAGTGGCTTGTATGGCCTTAAACTCTTCCCAAAATTCTGACATTGAATCAGAATCAAAAGCTAAGCCTACCGAAGAAAAACTAGATTCAGAAGTAGAGGTTACCTCATCATCAGAATGAGCCATGAGGCATAGGTCTTCTGTCTCAGTATCAAGGCAACAGAAGGCCTCATCAGAATCTGAGTCAGAACTAGATTCTGTCTCTGACAGAGGGTCTTTCTCAAGCTGTTCTGTCACAAGTGCTTTTCTCCTTCTGGGGTTGTCTTCATACTTCTTCTTTTCTCCATCATGCCCTTGTTTCTTGGACACTCTTGGGTGTGGACATTCTGCTTTGAAATGTCCAGGTTGTCTGCAGTTGTAACAGAGAAGCTCACCACTGCTTTCTGTTGTTTTGACCTTCTGGTATGGCTTTCTGTTGAATGATGGACTCCTTCCATCTTTGGGATTCTTCATGAACTTCTTGAATCTTCTAGCAAAAGCAGCCATATATTCGTCAGATAAGAGTACTGAAGGGTCAAAATCATTTACCTTTGATGTGCTAGCAGTGAGGGCTGTAGTGGTCCTCTCTTCTGGTACATCTTCCTTTTCTTCAATCATTTCAAACTCATGAGCTTTGAGATCTGAAATGAGCTTATCAGTGGGATAAGTCTTTACATCCTTGCTGACTTGGACAGCAACCACCTTCATCTTCCATGCTGAGGGCAGTCCCCTCAACACCTTAAGGTTGATCTCCTTGGTGGTGAGTTCCTTGCCAAGCTCAGAGATCTCTCCCGTGAGAGTGAGGAGCCTGTCATACATCTTGGAGATGCTTTCACCAGGAAGAAGCTTGAAATCATCAAACTTCTTGTTGGCTATTGTCAGCTTGTTGTCCTTCTCTTGCTCATCACCAGCTCCAATGAGCTCAAGAGTATCCCAGATTTCCTTTGAAGTCTTGCACTTCTTTATTCTGTTGAAGTACCTATCATTGATGGACTTGT
This sequence comes from Cuscuta europaea, assembly GCA_945859875.1. Taxonomy (NCBI): domain Eukaryota; kingdom Viridiplantae; phylum Streptophyta; class Magnoliopsida; order Solanales; family Convolvulaceae; genus Cuscuta; species Cuscuta europaea. The sequence continues at coordinate 7,014,556 of CAMAPE010000052.1, forward strand.
AAAGAATGTCCTTAGCAATGTTGTCCAGATTGTACTTCCTTCTTTCTTCAGTTGTCCACTCAGATTTGGCCTTATTGATCATCTGAGGTCTAGTGTTATCAATAGCATGTTCAGGGTTGACCTTCTGGAAGCTTGTGAAGGGTCCTATGTCAAGTACTTCCCACATCTCATCATGAAGAGCACAGAGATGTGCCTTCATCCGGATCCTCCAGTCATCAAACTTAAGATCTGAAAACATAAGATTCTTGGACAAGGAGTGATCCATTATATCAGATAAAAATGAGATAACACAGAAAAACAAGTGGATCTTTGTTCAGCAAATAACCTAAGAGATTATTAGAACAAGGAGGCTCTGATACCACTTGTTGGTCCCGGTTGTACTGGATACAGTCTAGAGGGGGCGAATAGACTGTATTGGTTTTTAACTTTTTCAAGCTAAGTACCAGATTTAACAGAATAGCCTGTTCTGTTGGCAGAACAGACTGGCAGCGGATGGGGTTCTGGTAGGGAGTTCTGTTAATAGCCTCAGAGAAGCAAAGGCAATAGGCCTTCTGTTAACTCACAAGACCAGTTCTGCTGAACACAGATACCAAGTCTTTGGAGTCAAACAGTTCAAATAAAAACTATGAATGAAAAGCAGTAAGTAAATGACATCAGGGCTTTTTATAGTGGTTCAAGGAACAACTTGTTCCTCTAGTCCACTGTTCCACTGAGCTGTAAAAACTTCCGTTTACAGTGCCTTAGCCCTATCACTTAAGAAGCTCTCCACGTCTTCTTCAAGTGTAGATTTCTTCTTGGATGCACTTCCGGTTTCACTAAGACTGGTCCTTTCACTGATCTTTCCCAGAAGTATCACCACTTCACAGCTCTAGGTACTTGGACGTCCTTCTTGTGAAAGAAGAGGTTCTATTTAGAACAGGGGTTCCTCCAACTTGCTTCGTTACAAAGAGTTTGTATGAGATGAGCTTGAAGAGTTGAAGAACACTTGGAACTTTGCTTGAGTTGGAAATAAGGATTTTTCCAACTTCTGCCTTCTCTTGTAGAGGATGGTGAAGTGTTAATCTCAAGGAGGCTTTTTGCTATGTAGCGTTTGAATTTCTTGTATGCAGAGTTGTAGCAAAGGTTAGCGAAGTTGCAAAGTTATCCGGTTGTTCTTCGTAGTGTATCTTTTATACTAAGGTTGTCTTCCCGTTGGAGGAGAATAAGGACAACTGCATTAAATGAGCGAGCAGTTGACTTGACCAGTAGGACCCGGTAAAGTTGGCGGGTTACTATTTTGGGATAAAGTAATCCTGACATTGCGGCCAATCATCTGCAATTACTCTACGGAGCATGGGGAGCATTAAATGTGCATTTAATGCGCGTACTGTAGCGTTTCCGTTCAAGTCTCCTAGCCATTGAAGGAATCTTCCAGTTGATTTCTCGGCTTTGTGGAATTCTTCTAAGTGTCAGGCCTTCTGGTGTCTTTGGCATAGAGATGATCAGAGAAGGTCTGAAGCACTTCTGTTGAGAGTATATCCAACAGAGAACCAGGAGGGTTTCTGTCAGAGTAAAGGTTAACAGAGACCCTGAGGTCTTCTGTTCTGAAGCAGAGAACCAAAGGTCCTCTGTTCAACTAATGCCTTATAAAGGGTCTTCAGCTCTTGGAGACCTTCTGCTTTGTAGGTCTTCTGCTCTGGAGGCTTTCTGCTAAGTCGATTAAACTAAGAACTTTACAACTGAAAATTCTAATACATTAAGTCTAAAGAGGGGTACTCTAAAGTCCTAATTAATCTAGCATCATCAAAATCTAATTACAAATATTCCTTACATTTCTATTTATCAATTCTAAGACCAACAATTTACATTGTGTTGGATCTCATTGTATCCTTTATTCGAATGATTAATAATCTGAGTGAGTTGTTTTAAAGTTTGATTGAGTCAATGACCATTTTGACTCGTAACTTTCTTAAATATGCATTTTCTTTTGCATTTATTAGATGTAATATGATATTTTCTATCTCATTTTTATAACGAGTTTCTATGTGAAGAACATTAAGGGTAGGTCAGTGGACATTGATGTTCCCACAATGTGAGGGTTCAAGAAAGACCCACAAAGTGTATGAGAGGCAACTCTTTCTTGTTACTTTGACAAGTGTTCGTTCACGAGACTGGGATCCGTTACATGGTTCCATTCTATGTGAAACTCATGGGATGAACAAATTCAGAAGTAGTAAATTTTGGTGACTTCTAGATACATTTAGAGGTCCGGGGACACACTTCTATTCATTCAGGTAAATGACAATAGATAGTTAGGCAGATCATTACCCTTAATCAATCATAAGTAATAATAAGGGATTACGGAAATAAATAAATATTCATTCCTTAATTTATTGTGTAGTAAATCATCAAAATAGGTTAAAACACCTATTTGTTATAAGTTTTAATAATTTGCAAATGTCACTCGTATACTTCAGAGTGCTATGATATCAAGCAAAATGATGTTGATCGAGTATATGGGTCTAGACCCCAGGACCCACATACTCAGAAGAATAAGAGGCACAACTGTCACTCAGTGGGGCCTCCGTCGGCCAGATGGCCCTCAATCAGCCAAAAAGATATCAACTCAGGACATGGTCCAGAAGCCAGGAGAACCGGGTGTCCCCATCGGCCGGGTCTCCGGCGGCCATGGCTCTGTTGGCCAGACCCTCGTTGGCCACAGAGAGCTCCCAGAACCGGACTTCACACTTAATTACTTCTACATATTTTGTACTCAGCCCAATAGTGGCCCAATTATAAACGGGCCTCCCAAGCCCAGCCCTAACTTCCTCTATAAATACTCTCCCTGGGAGTAGTTGTAGGGGGTACACAAATCATTTACTGCAAGAATTTATTGCACTTCTCTCTCTAGCTCTTACTTCTTTTTAGGAGTTAATACTCCATCAGTTGTACATATCATTCTACAATGTATCTACTAATATTCCTTGTTATGAACAAAATTCATAGATATGCATTCTATGAATCTAGATGGATAAATATCTCAAATATAATTTGAGATAAAATAATGAGATGTCAAATCAATTTAAAATCTCAAATGAATATAATTTATACCAAACTTTAAGACTAAAATAAAAGTCTAATTAGAAGTAGTAATGTCCATATTTATAGAGCTTATGAAAGAGATAAAAATCGATAAATCAACAGTTAGACGAGGTTCTTGTTCTAACGATAATGGACATTCATAAAACCAATTTTATATTTAGTCTCTTATATGGTGAATCCCTTGTTCTTGAGAGATTCTATGAAGAGTAATACTAAAAGTGTATTTTTCAATTATATCATGATTAGATTATCACATTAGATCCTCTTAACTACAAGGATTTATTTCAAAACATTTATTTTCATATTCTATTTGGAATTTTGTTTATCCAAATAGCTTTTGGAAGATTTCTTTTCCCCAAAATCATTGTTATTTAAAAAAAACATAATAACAATAAATCTTATTCACAAGTATAAGCTAAAAGCTTTTGAGTGATACTTCTTTGATATATACATATTCATTAGTATACGTCTAGAGAAGTGTGTGTAAAAAAAATTTGACAATATATTTCGATGAAATAAATTTTCGTAATGTACTTTTCACAAAGTGTGATAGAGTATCATTTGGTTACAAAAGTAGTTTCTAAATTAAGGAGTGAAGGTACTCGAGTTCATTTGAATCCAAAATGTCAAGTTTCGATCAAATTGACCATATCAATCATCTTTCTGTTTTATTTGAAAATATACATTATGGCATATGGCGATGCGTACATGGTACATCTATATGCTTGTATGAAGTGTCAATTAAAATTGTAAATCGTTGTGTGAAAATTCCTCATCACACAAATAATTAATTAATAGAGGAAGTTGGATATGATAGATAGGTTAATAGTGTCATACGGAACATGACATAGTAGTCATATAAAAAAATACAACAATAATTATTATTTTTGTATTATAAAAATAATATATTATGGTATTTTATATTAATAAGTAAAGTACTCCAAGGTATACATATATAAAAATGTAGAAATCTGGTGATTGAAAAAAAATGAATTCACATCCATTAGCAGAATCGTGAACACACCCTTAAGCGTTACAATTAAAAAGTTTATTCTGAAAATAGAACTCTTTGTATATACCATCAGACAATAGTTGTACGAACATATTTGTTGTTTTTTTAAATACACTTGTTATGTGGCTATAACAAAATATGGGAATATATTGCTAATAATAGTAATCATAAATGATATTACGAAGAATCAATAATTCGAGGTGTATAAACCCCACATAATTGTCCTTGTCTGAGAAATAATCAAGTAAGTACAATAATCGTACTTCTTTGAGACATTATCATTAAATGAGATGCCCATTCATACTACTACGTGTTAGATATGGGCATTAAATACGGGTCATACCCCTCTCCATTTCCTTCTCTCCATTTACTCTCCATTTCTTTTTCACTCTATCTCTCTCCTTAAAAATAATATTCAAATATAATCTTTCCTTTTTCGCTACCCCACCATTTCCCCACCTCTCTCTATCTCTCTCCTACTGGATAGTTCTAGTTAATGGGGATGAGCAAAATCCATTAAATACTTGTGCTAGCATTAATTTAGATGTAATATAGTTATGAATTATGAGTGTAAAACTCACAATACGATGTCCACAAGTCTTATTCGGTATGGAGGTTTCAGTAAAATAAAATAGTCTTATAAATTTACTGGCCTAGTTATTTCATGTAACGATTCCTAGTTATACTTTGTGTTAAATTGTTCATGGTGTGGATAAAAAAATGTTAAATGCCATCAAAAACCGAGTGTGTGCATATATATACACAACAATTCTTGGTGTACACCTTCTTATACACTTCAGTACACCCCCGTGTATGTGAGAGTGTTTTTTGTCTGTTAATCTCAGTCCACGGACAAAAACTGGTTTGTTTTGTCTGTGAAAAATTCTACAGACAAAACAAGCCACTTTTTGTCTGTGGACTAGGATTCACAGACAAAAAAAAACTCTCATAGAGCAGGTTAAGCTATATTCGAAATAATCAAAAGCAATTGAGGTGTGAAATGTTTAAAGGATTGAATGAAGCTTTATTATGTGGTGACACAAATCCTGCCACACAGGGGAAGCACATTATACTTCCGTCTACATTTGTAGGTGGAGCAAGATATATGATTCAAAACTATCAAGATGCAATGGCCATATGTAGATGGATGGGATATCCAGATTTATTTATAACTTTCATGTGCAATTCAAAATGCCCAAAAATACAGCGCTACCTTGATGAACGGAATCTCAAACCAGAGGATCGACCCGATATTATTTGCAGAGTTTTTAAGATGAAATTGGATGGTTTGATCAATGATTTCCGTCGCAACAAGATATTTGGAACTGTAAAAGCAGGTATTTTACAAATTACATAAAAAATGTAATATTTAATTTTTGTTTATATTATTATAATAGCTATTTAGTTTCTCGAGAAATTGAGCTTTCAACTTATTATGACTTTTTTTCAATTTATATTGTAGTTATATACACAATTGAATTCCAAAAGCGTGGTTTGCCACATGCCCACATATTGTTGTTTCTTGAGAAAAGTGAAGATCTAGCAACAACAGATCACATTGATAAGGTTATTTCAGCCGAAATTCCCCGCGAAGAGACCGATCCAGAATATTTTAATGCTGTGAAGGAATTTATGATGCATGGGCCGTGCGGAAATTTGAGAAAGAAGTCTCCTTGCATGGTAGATGCTCGAAACATTTTCTGAAAAGATTCGTTGAGCACACCACTTTGGATGAAGATGGGTATCCTGTGTATAGGAGAAGGCGTGATGGGAGAACTGTTTCAAAAAATGGCGCGGAGTTGGATAACAAATATGTCGTGCCTCATAATAGATATTTATTGCTAAAATATGCAGCACACATAAATGTGGAGTGGTGCAATCAGTCTAGATCAATCAAATATTTATTCAAATATGTGAATAAAGGAAATGATAGAATCATTGCAACATTCTACCAAAGTGCCAATGGAGATCATGCAGAGAATATTGTGGATGAAGTGAAGATGTATTATGATTGTATATACATTTCATCATGTGAGACTGCATGAAGAACTTTAGGATTTGAGATTCAGTACAGAAGTGGTGGGGTGGAGAGATTAAGCTTTCACTTGCCTAATGAACAAGTTGTTTAATTTAACGACTTGGAGCCCATAAATGAAGTTCTTGAGAAGCCAAGTGTGAAGGAAAGCATGTTTCTCTCTTGGTTCAAAGCAAATGAGATATATCCTGAAGCAAGAAACTTTACTTATGCCGAAATGCCAATAAAATTTGTGTGGAAGCCATCTACTAGAGAGTGGGTACCGAGGAAGAGAAATTTTGCCATTGGAAGGCTATTTTATGTGCCGCCAGCTTGCGGTGAGTTATTCTATCTTAGATGTCTTTTGAATGTTGTTCGTGGATCAACATGTTTTGAAGATATAAAGAAGGTTGATGGTGTCCAATATGACACATTTCATGATGCTTGCTATGCTTTAGGTCTACTAAACGATGATAAGGAATATATAGATGCAATCAAAGAAGCAAGTTTTTGGGCAACAACACATTGTTTGCGAAATTTTTTTGTTGCTCTCTTAATTGCTGATCGTTTAAGTAGACCAGAGGAGGGTTGGGAAAAATGTTGGGTTTTTTTATCAGAAGATATCCTCCACAAACAACGTGTGATGCTTAATCATCCAGGTATGCTTTTATTTTTTATTATTTCCCACATTTTGAATTTTTAATTATACAAATTTATATTATTGATTTTAGTTGGTTATTGTAGATCTCACGCTGTCAGATGAAGAATTGAAGAATTATGCTTTGTATGAAATTCAAAAGATGTTACGCAGTTGTGGAAGGAGTTTGGAAGAATTCCACTGCATGCCATGTCCTGATCATATATAGATTTGTATCAAATAATACGAATCGATTGGTATATGATGAGTTGAAGTATGATCGAGCGAAATTGGCAAAGGAGCATGAAGAGTTGCTGGGTAATCTAACTGTGGAGCAAAGAAATGTCTATGATACAATAATGAATGCGGTTGATTCAAACAGGGGTGGAGTCTTTTTTGTGTATGGATACGGTGGAACTGGAAAAACTTTCGTATGGACGACTCTTTCCGCTGCCATACGCTCTAGGGGAGAAATAGTATTGAATGTTGCATCGAGTGGTATAGCATCGCTATTACTTCCAGGAGGTCGAACTGCACATTCTCGGTTCAAAATTCCAATTCATCCGAATGAAGACTCTACATGCAATATAAAACAAAGTAGCGCTCTTGCCGAACTTTTGGTCAAGTGTAAGCTTATAATTTGGGATGAAGCTCCAATGGTGCATAAACATTGCTTTGAAGCCTTCGATCGAAGTCTGCGTGATATATTGAGGTTTCAGAATCCAAGAAGTCTTGAATTTCCCTTTGGTGGAAAGATAGTAGTATTTGGTGGAGATTTCAGACAAATCCTTCTTGTCATACCTAAAGGAACAAGACAAGATATTGTTAATGCATCTATAAATTCTTCCCATTTGTGGCAACATACAAATGTCATGCGTTTGACAAAAAATTTAAGGCTTCTTCATTTACCAGCTAATGAACAGTCAGAATATTTGATTAAGATTTCTGAATGGATTGCAAGCATTGGTGATGGCACCGTGGGAGGACCAAATGATGGGTTTGTGGAGATTGAGATTCTAGATGAGTTTTTGTTAAAAGATTTCGATGATCCTATAGGAAAAATGGTTGAAAGCATTTATCCTTCCTTTGATGCTATTCATGAAGATCCCAGTTATTTAGAAAAGAGAGCAATATTGTCACCCACTCTCCAGGTTGTTGATTCCATCAATGACTACATGCTGTCCTTAAATGATTCTGAGATGAAAACCTACCTTAGTTCTGATAGCCCGTGTAAATCAGATTCAAATTCTGACTTTTTAGCAGATATTCATACTCCAGAATTTTTAAATGGAATTGAAGCTTCAAGAGTACCAAATTATGAACTGCATCTTAAAGTTGGAACACCAGTGATGCTAATGAAGAACATTGACCATTCTCAAGGACTGTGTAATGGGAGTAGGATGGTTATTACTAGATTAGGTAAGCATGTTTTGGAAGCAAAAGTTTTGACACGGTTGAGTGCAGGAGAGAAGGTTTTGACTCCAAGAATGTCTTTGACTCCATCTGATGTGAGATTGCCATTCAAGTTTGAAAGAAGACAGTTTCCTTTTATTGTCTCATATGCTATGACGATAAATAAGAGTCAGTGACAATCGTTGTCGAATGTTGGATTAGTCTTGAAAAACCCCGTTTTCAGTCATGGACAGTTAAATGTTACGCTTTCAGATGTCACTAACAATGCGGGTTTGAAAATAGCTATATGTGACGTAGATGGGAAAAGTACCAATGTAACAACGAATGTTGTATTTAAGGAACTATTCTGAAATTTGTAAAAACTTTTATTTGTAAATTGTTTTTATTCCTAACTTTCGTAGGAACATTGTTTTGATTTTTATTGATATTATTCCATATGATACTCCACTATATTTTTAAACTTATGAAACAGATTAAACTTACATATTATTTTTAAATTTCAAATGTTTGATTTTTATAGGTATTAATACACATGGAACTCTAACGTGTGCATCGAACTTTATTAAACTTACGTATTATTTTTTTATTTCAAATGTTTGATTTTTTAACTGGCTGAGAATATTTTTTTCACTTAGTATAACTACCGACTTCCGTCTATATAAGAAATTACTTCCCTATCTCCTCATCTGAACAAATCGCAATTGTTTACTACATTCGGCCTCCAACGCACATAGCTAAAGGCCTAAAGTCTCTTGCTATTCTCTCTGTTATCGACTTCGGTCTGCATCAGTCTCTCTTTCAAAATTTAAGATCAGATCTCTAGCGAAAATGGCCAAGGAACCGATCCGCGTCTTAGTAACTGGTGCTGCAGGTAAGGAGTTCATAGTTTTCTCAAAGGGGATTGATATTTGTACTGTTTGTAATATAGAAAATAATCGATATTCTCCGTGTCCGTTTTCAAGTTGTGTGAAAGAAATACAAGTTCCAGTTATTGTGCTTTTATTTGTGCTTTTAATCTTACGGAGTAAGATAAGATCTTTATTGTTTCTTGCATCATGGTAGCAAATGTTACTGAGTACTGATGGATAAGACTGTTAGTGCTAATATTTTCTTGTGATTATTCACTTGGAGTGATACTTTTTGCGAACATGGCTCTATCTGGCCTATTACTTTCCTTGGGAGAATGTTGCTTGGATGCAAACACTGCTTCAATGTCTGACTTCTGATTTGAATTGTGCTGTTATTAGTGTTTGTTAATATGCCTTGAATTGAATATGATCACATGACTTGGCTTTAGTAACGGTCCCACTGCTCTGTCAGCAAGTCGGGGTCCTGGGAGGCAATGCGCCCCTGGCCTGATCTCCGCCCCGGATAGACAGTGCAGGGTGATTCTCATTTGGTCTATGGCTGTGACTTTGCCCAAGTCTTGTTTAGGGTATATTTAGAGCGCTATATATACCTGACAAGCTCTCGATGTAATCTGTAATACAAACAATATGCCTTCTAATAAAAATGGATCTCCTTCACCATGTGGATGTAAGCAACACAACATTGGTGAATCGAGTAAATCTGTTTATTTCTTTGTTTTGTCGTGTTTCTATTATAACAGTGTTGGTAGACTTCAAAGTATGGATCTGAATGCCTGATTCCTTTTTGAACTGTAATGCTGAGATTGCATTTCCGGTCTTTTCTCAATCTGCTTCTGAATTTGTGGTTGTGAATTTCTTTCACAAATCACAAGTAAAGTAGTAGCTTAATTTAGTGCATTTGTGATATTCAACCCTGTGCTTGATTCTTTTAATAAATGCCAGTGTTTAAAGATCAGATAAGGTGCTACTGGAGCTATTAATTTTTGAACCATCTGCGACCATGCTAAAAACAAGTTCATTGTAGTTTGAATACACTCTCTCTCTCTGTATGTGTTACTGCTCATTCTATGCAATAGTTTCATGCTATACGCATTGTTGAATTGGCTTACAACATAGTGTTTTATCCATCCATGGATTCAAGAAGATTTTTCCTATGTCTTAAAAATAAAGGTTGTCTGTTTTTCAGGACAAATTGGGTATGCTCTGGTCCCCATGGTTGCTAGGGGTGTAATGTTGGGTCCTGACCAGCCTGTTATTCTCCACATGCTTGATATTGAACCTGCTGCAGAGGCATTGAATGGAGTGAAAATGGAATTAGTGGATGCTGCCTTCCCTCTTCTTAAAGGTTTTTGCCTTCAGTTCTTTTGTTAATAAATACCAATGAGTCACCATTACTATGTATCTCTTTTTAACCATAAACAGAGGCTGTTCTTTTGATATCATAAAGTAATAGTGTTGTATTAGTTTTTTTACAGTCACTTGCTTGTTATATAATGTAGTTTTTTAAGTAATATTATTGTGTTTATTATTGTCATGAGTCCCTTCCCCCGACACTCAGTTGCAGGACACCAATGTGCACTGGGCTACCTTTGTTATTTTTGTAATTGTGATTTGACTAGAATATTCTTCTATGTTTTGTTCTTACTGGATATATCTTATGGGATTATCCCACATGGCAGGTGTTGTTGCTACTACCAATGTTGTTGAGGCATGTACTGGTGTCAATGTTGCTGTCATGGTTGGAGGTTTCCCAAGGAAAGAAGGAATGGAGAGAAAAGATGTGATGTCAAAGAATGTTTCTATTTACAAGTCCCAGGCTTCTGCTCTTGAAAAGCATGCTGCTGCTGACTGCAAAGTGAGACATAAATCTCAAAACATTATAAATATTTTTCTTTCTTTTGCTTTTCATTTAGTGAGCGAGTTCATGGTTGTGTTTGCATATGATATGATTATAGCTCTATTTCCGAATTGACATTTCACAACAAATATTCGAATTGTTTGTGATTGGAAAAGATAAAAACTGTAATTTCTATGGTTCTTTATACAGTTTTTTGAAACGACAGGATAGTGAATATTTTCTTTTAGATTATAATTGTGTGTGATATCTGTGTACGTACACTTCCTCCCTCTGTGTGGTGTTTTTTTATTAGCATTGCACAAATATGCAACAATTGTCTAAATGAATACTTAGAACACATTATGGATAGGTGAGATTATCTAATTAAATAAGCACTGCGTATATGTGAGACAATTATCTAAATGCATACTTCAATTTTTAGATTCTTTTGGAACATCAATTGTTTTGCTCTATTGTTTCTGTAGCTATTGTATCTAGAAAATTTGTTTCCCGTTGTGTTTGTGATAGAGAGCGGGAAGAGCGTGGGGCGGGACCGGGCTTGGGCTCACTTCCGTGGGCTGAGTTAGGGCTGTCGTTATAGTTTAATTATTATTATTAAGTTAATGTTATGTTTTAGTTTGGGCCTATTATTAGTAGAGTAGTTAGTTGAGTTAATTTGGGCTTAATTAGGGTTTAATTAATATGGGCTTGATTAGGGTTTCTTGTAGAAGGCTATTTATACCCCTCGCCAGGGTTCATTCTTATTATCTGGGAATGAAGTTAGAGTTTAGCCTTTTGGCTTTGGGCAACGGTATTTTTATCGTTGATTATCTGGGCAACGGTTTACCCCGTTGATTTTATTTTTCTGCTACATATCAGTTTGGGAACACAGTAGATATTCATTTATTTTTCTTATTTTTTCCTTCAGGTGTTGGTTGTTGCTAATCCTGCAAACACAAACGCATTGATTCTGAAGGAGTTTGCACCATCTATACCTAAGGAAAACATTACTTGTCTGACAAGATTGGACCATAACAGAGCCCTTGGACAAATCTCAGAGAGATTGGGCGTTCATGTAAGTGAGGTTAAAAATGTAGTCATTTGGGGAAACCACTCATCTACACAGTATCCTGATGTTAATCATGCTGCTGTCAAAACGCCAACTGGAGAAAACCCTGTCCGTAAGCTTGTTGGAAATGATGAATGGTAAAGAACTAAAATAGTAGTTATATGTATAAGTTGCTTGTTTTTTTTCATAAGAGCTTCTGCTGTTATCAATTTATAATGTTTCTGCTAATGCGCGGTAGAACTCATTCAGGCTAAATGGTGAGTTCATAACTACTGTTCAGCAGCGTGGTGCTGCCATTATCAAGGCTAGAAAGTTTTCTAGTGCTCTCTCTGCTGCTAGTGCAGCTTGTGACCACATACGTGATTGGGTGCTTGGAACTCCAGAGGTATTATATGATCTTTTACTAAAATTTTGAGTCCATTTAGTCAGATGTAAAATGATTGAAGTGGTTGAATTTGCTAAATTTGCTGAAGAATGTCTGAATTGCTCGAGTTTGGTGAATGCCTGAATGAATTAAAAAATGATTTTTAAAAATATTTATTTGCATAAATATATAAAGAATCTCCCTTAATAAAGCTAAACTTATCATTTCAGCCAAAAGTAACTCATACACAAGTACACAACCTTATATTCATCTTCAACCCATGTAATAACAATAGCTAAATCATTATGGTGAAAACTGACCCATAAAGCTGTTAAAAAAGGGCAGCTTGGTGCGCATTGGCATCCCCACAAGGTGAGGGTCCGGGGTGGAGTCCCATCTCAAGGGTGTATAGGGGGCAAGCCTACGAAATGGGCTCTATGTACATTTGACTTGAAATCGTGTTGCTTGATTTTCTGCCAACTTTTCTGCCATTTTCTGTTATCCAGGGAACTTGGGTGTCAATGGGTGTATACTCAGATGGCTCTTACGATGTCCCAGCTGGACTAATCTACTCCTTCCCAGTTACTTGCAAGAATGGAAAATGGTGCATTGTCAAAGGTGAGTATAGATATCTTAGTTATTACATGTTACTGATGTTATTTTATTGCCGTTATATGTGTTTCCTCCTTGTATAAACTTGAATTTACTCTTTATTGAAAAGGTAGGGATAAAGAATAAATATTCTCTGGAACTATATGTTGGAAGAGAATTTATATACCCCTTGAATTTTTTATGGAACAATTTAACACATAATTGTGAAGTTGGAAGACTTATACTCTCAACAGTTGAACATAAAGGGAATACAAGTTCTCTAATATATAGTTTGAGGAAGTTTTTCCTAAAATATTTCTAATAAAAAATCTATGGACAAAAATGTGACTAAGTTACTATGTGTAAGTATTATAGTTACTATGATGTAAAATTTGAATAGAATTACAATCAGTCAATCACTAAAAGTTACTAGGTCACATTTTTGTCCACTACTTTTATTTTGGGTATCAATTTGGAATTATTTCATAGTTTAAGGGTATATTTGTTCCAAATTTCTAATTGTTTTGTTTAATTATTCTAAAAAGATTTGAGGTTTATAATTGCTTTCTTGACAAATAGTTTAGGGATATATATCATAGATTCTGAGAAATCAATTATTTTTAACATGAGGCAACTGATACTGTTCTTAGCAAAATTTGTGAAGGCCATGACTCCATAATCAATTAGCCTTTTTAATTTTGTTTTTATCACGAGCAGGGAGACTTTTCTTTAGCAAAATGAGTATTACTTTTTTCAGCTATACACTAAAAAGTACTTCCTCCATCCCAAAAGAGTTTTATTTTGTCAGGGTATATAACTTTTTAGTTACGGCAAAATACACATAAAAATTTCATAAAGTCCTACTTATATATTTACAAGATCATTTTCCTTATTTAACCAAGTTTATCATATCTGACCTGTTTGTTATTTTTATGGCATTTTCCTTGTGGCAAACTACATGAAAACTAGCATCTTGAAAGAAATTAGACCTTTTTAACAAATGTTGCTAAAGATAATCAGTCTCAGCATGAGAGGGCAACATGAGACCTCTTAATAAGCTTCTCTCGCTCTTGCCTCTGTTGTGTTGTTTTCTTTGTCTGGCAACATGAGTTTTGCTATCTCTTTTGTAATGGAAGGTCTTCCCATCGATGACTTCTCAAGAAAGAAGATGGACTTGAGTGCTGAAGAACTTGCTGAGGAAAAAGCTTTGGCTTACTCGTGTCTCTCTTGAACCCCCCCCCCCCCCCCCCCCCCCCCCCCCCCATTTGCATTTGCATCCATCTTATAATCAGACATTGCAGTGGGTGTACTTCAATTCTGAATAAAAAGTGTTGGCATGTTCCCCCCATCCTATAAAAGATGGGAGGTGTTGGAACCTCATTATACTTGTTATAATAAAGGCAACTGTTGTGTTGTCTCGTTCGAGTTAGTGAGTGGCTTATATCTATATTTAAAAAAAACGGACCTGATCAGCAAGGTCAACCTTGCCCCAAAATCAGGCGTCAATATAAAAAATGAGTAATTCTATTCACAATCCCTAAAATGGATCCACAAAAAGTAAAGAGTGAAATATAGACAATGGGGGTGTTTGGTTATTGGTCTATCAGCCATTTTTTGGCTGATTTGATCACTATTTGGCCTCTTGATCAAATAATCAGGTAATGGAAGTGTTTGGTTAATTGGTTTTTTCATTCAGTTTTTTGTCCCAAACAGCCAAACATGAAAATGTTGATAAAAGTGGCGTTTAGATTCGGTTGTTTCTTACTTTCCCTTACTACCCATGCAGCCCATGCCCCTTTTTCCGTATCTACCTCCTCCCACTCTCCCAGGCTCCTTACACATCCAAGAGAAAAATATATGCATTTAATAAAATTAAGGGAAAATAGAAATTAATAATCCAACCTTTTAGCGGTCTTCTTACAATAGTTCCATCTTTTGATTATTCAGGAATAATCCAACCTTTGCACCCCATCTTCATTCAATAGTCTCTGACCGGTTTATGACCTGCTATTGGGAAAAAGACTTGTCTAGGATTAAAACGTAGGCCAGGAACCCGTATAGGACTTCAAACTTTTTAACCCTTAAATAGGACCAACTTTTAATGTAAGAGACATAAATACCCTTGTGGCTAGGGGTGGACGGGTTCCGGTTTGGGCCCGTCCGGGCCTTCGTTCATGAAAGGGGAGGCCCGGAACCGGCTCGGGTAACCTCGGGTCTGGTCCGGGCCTCGGTTTTTAAAAAAAAAATCAAAAAAAAAAGAAAAAAAAAGGCCCGGACTGGGCCCGAATCGGCTGGACCGGTTCACGATTTAGGAGGCTCGGGCCCGAATCGCCTACCTCACTGGGCCGGGTGGCCGAACCGGGCACCAACCGGTTCACCGGGCCGGTCCAGGCCTGCACAGTTGCGGGCCGGTCCGGTTCCGGGCCGGTCCGGTTCCGGGCCGGTTGGGCCGGCCTGAGTCCACTCCTACTTGTGGCCTTTACACGTACAACAGCTGTCAATGGCCCAATAACATATGGAAACAGAGCTCCATGTACATCTAGAAGGGAAATTGACGAAGCAGAAACAGAGCTTGGTATACATCAATACCCTCACTACTCAGTTCACCACCGGGTCTTCTTCTTCTTTCCCCACAAACACCACTCCTCTTATGCCATCAAAGAGGAAGATCATTAGAGAACACCTGGAGTAATTCTTCTCGTCGGTGCCTATTGGAGATGTGCGATTTTCACTACCGTCCTGCCAGCTCATTGCCGAAGTGGTCTGCCGCTGGTCGTTGTCGGAGTAGTAGCCGGCGGGCCCTGAGTTCTTCTTCTTTGCTTTCACCGATCTCAGCTCTTTTCTTCGGCCGATGTCCTTTCAATTTTTACCGGCTTAAACTTTTGTTTTCGTCGATTGTGCCCGTAGTTCCTTCTACTTTTGTTTCCGTCAAACTTCTTTTGGTTTTATCTAATTTCCGGCTTAAACTTTCTTTTGGTTTTATCTAATTTCCTTTTCAAATTGTTTTTTTGAGAGACCTTTCAAATTGTTAATTTTTCAATTTATTGTGCTTGTTGAATTTGTATATTAACTTTTTAATCATTATTTTTTTGATTCATTTTAGTCATTGACCCTTATAATGCTATTACAGAGTATAACTGATGAACACATTCCAAAGATCCTAGGCCTGATGTCAATATTACATATTATGACATTGTAATAATGACAATGTCATAAGATGTCAATGACAATGTCATAAGAATGTCAATAAAAAACAATGTCATAAGAATGTCAATGACAATGTCATAAGAATGTCAATGACAAAGTCATAAGAATGTCAATAGAAACCAGTGTCAGTGACAATGTCATAAGAATGTCAATGACAATGTCATATGAATGTCAATGACAATGTCATAAAAATGTTAATAACAATGTCGTAAAAATAACAATGAAAGTGGAATCAAACAT
Organism: Cuscuta europaea; assembly: GCA_945859875.1. Lineage (NCBI taxonomy): Eukaryota > Viridiplantae > Streptophyta > Magnoliopsida > Solanales > Convolvulaceae > Cuscuta > Cuscuta europaea. Next base: position 7,030,890 of record CAMAPE010000052.1, read on the forward strand.
TTATAACAATGTTATAACACACGGAGTAAACATAACGAATGAGGATGGATGTTGGACATCAAAATACAGAATCAAGTCCAATATTTCCTTTAGACCTTTCTAAATTACCAGCATAAACTTTTTAAAGGGTGCATATGTTGTTGATCCTGGAGCCCTGAACTACGGAAGCCACATAGTCGCAGAAGGTAAATATATAGGACTAATTTTCCATTAAGCGTTGTTGTGCACAACGTTCGTTAAAGGTAAACCGTCGTGTACACCGATGCCGACTGTGTGCCGTCCACCGACACTGACTCTGTGGCATCTTTATGCTTCGTGGCTTCAGATCTGATCTAGGTTATATGATTTTGTTGTAGAAGAAGAGTCAAGAGTAGAAGCGCAGGTCGGGGAGAACTCGGGAGGCAGGACTCTCATTGAACAAACGTTTCCTGTGGTAGAAGCTTGTGGACCGACCTCACGCCGGACTGCCGGACTTGACGTCGGAAAGAAATTGCCTGCTCCAGAAAACTTTGTCGCACGACGGAGGAGAACAACTAACGGACTGCGCAACAGTTGAGGCTTCCCTTCCGGACTATCAGCGACGTCGGAGGGAAACCGCCGGAGTCCGTAGCAGGCTGTCGTTTTCTACCCAAACCGAAGGAGGGCAGTCTGTTTTCCCTTCGTCAAGTGCCAAAGTAAATTGAGACCGAGCTGCTAAGAGATGAAGACACGGGTGGCTATTTAGGAAACAGGGGCAATTTTGGAAACTTCTTAAAATTAAGTCCTATTTAGGAGTTAAAAAAGTCAATGTCTTATTTAATTACATACGGGAAGTTAAGCTCCTATTTAGCACCATTTCTCCCTGCTATTTCAAGTTATTTTATTATCTTTTCAAAACATTATGTGACCATAAGGTCAGATTATGGTATAATATATTGCAAAGATAAGAAAATAACTTGGAATAGCAGATCATCAACCGGTCAGGGACCATTGAATGAAGATGGGGTGCAAAGGTTGGAGTATTCCTGAATAATCAAAAGGTGGGACTATTGTAAGAAGACCGCTAAAAAGTTGGATTATTAGTTTCCATTTTCCCTAAAATTAAATATTCTTTTCAATCATTTTTTAAAGTCGTATGAAGAAGGTTCATGTTTTGTGCATTATATATTAAAATATATACTACTCCGTATGTACCTTTTTATCTCAAAATAATAACATCAATAATAATAATAATAATAATAATAATAATAGTAGTAGTAATAGTAGTAGTAGTAACAACAACGTTGTTGTTGTTGTTATTATTATTATTATTGAAGCTATAAAATTATTTGATGTTCTTGATAGTCATTTAACAAGTTATCAGCTGATTATAAACGGTCATTTAATCAAACACGATTTTACGAACCGCTAATAATATCAGCCAATCAAAACAGCTAACATAATTCGTTATTATGGATCAGTCAACACAATCAGCTAACAACCAACGGTCAATTGTCAAACACCCCAATGAGATATTTATATTGAATACATGTGTTTAATAAGTACACCGTACATCATTAAACTAATATAGAGGAATTGCCATATATTGAAATAGTTAATATGTAGAACCCATTATTTAGTTTCACATGAGTTAACATGCTCATTAGTTTAGTGAGTCCTACAAATTAATATTTGTTGAAATGAAAAGGTAAATAAACCTCTAGAAGAGATTGAACAGTTTGGTAATACTAAAATTGTTTCAACCGTTTAAAGTTGGTTGAATGTGAAAAGACTGTCATTTCTAATTAGAATAATAAAGGGAAATGATCCAAAATAGGACTAAATGAGTTTTGGAATTCCAAAATAGGACTACTATGTTTTTCAACCTGAAATAGTAGTTGTTATTGCCATGTATGAAAAATACTGCTATAATTGAAAAATATCGTCATTAATTATAATTATAATTAATACTGTCATGTTAAATACACTGTACTGCAACTATTTGGCAGTCACGTCTACAAGATGACAGTAAATATTATCATGTTAGTTCTATTTCGGGAATAAAAACATAGTTTTCCTATTTTGGAATTTCAAACTTCATTTACTCATATTTTGGGAAATCTCCCAATAATAAATGTGTGGTGGAATTATTTCTCCTTCTAAATTATTACTCCGTATTACTTTATTTTTATCGTACGTGCAAGTCAAATTTGAATAAGTTTTCCGAGAAGGGGGAGCATTTTATAAAAAAATAAAGGCAAAATAACATTAAAAGTATCTAAAATACTCCTATTTTTGCTTCGGTAGAAAAATATCTTTTTTTTAAATAGCTATAAAAATAACTTTGGTGTTACTTATTTGATAAAAAGTTGACTCATAATGATGATAAATAAAAAATATTGGTCACCAAATGCGCCTTGCAATGATAAAAGTATTGTTAGAGCTTAGTGTTAGACTCGTGAATTCCTAATTGCGTGTTTGACACCAATGATTTATGGTATTCACGTTGTCGTTTGATTTTGATCGACTTTGAATGTAGATTGTGAAAGTTTAAATTGTGTGATGAGAAAAGAATACTATGAATCATTAAATCTTTCTAATAAAAGAAAAAATGAACCCGCACGGGTAGCTGAGTTGGTCGAGTGATTGGAAATTTGGATCAATGGATCGAGGTTCGAATCTCCGCAGCGATCGAGCGGAGGTCACAGAACCTGCAATAAGGTTCGGCCTCTGGTGCGCACGGGTGTATGAGCCTACTGTCATTCTACTGCACTAGTAGAAATAACAAAAACCACAAAATAATTTATTAAAAGAGAAAGTGACAAAGTTTGTTAGGACGTTCAAAAAGGAAAGATGACAAAGTTTTAAGGGATGGAGGGAGTATAAAATATAAACAAATATGAAACCTTATCTAGCCACACATTCCAACTCTCATTTCCATCCTCCCAAATTAATTAACAAAGATTATTGCGCTCTTAATTAATTGATCAAAATATCTCTCTCCGCCCCCATAATTCCGTTGTTTTTTTCTTCGTAAAATGGAAATAAAAGGAAAAGCAACATGGGCTAGTAGCAGGGAATGTTGTCGCAGCAATTTGTGGATCATTGCACTAACCAGGTATTATACACGTAGTATTGTCACCGTCCCACTCATCTTTTTACTCGATTTGTTTCACTAAAATTATCTTATATCAAATTTGATAAAATTTATGTGTTTCTAAATCATTCTTAATTTATTCTTATTTTATCAATTTGATGTTAACCACATAAATTTACTTTTATTAATAATTGTGTCACCTCCTTATGTCTCAATGTTAGTGGAACGGAGATAGTATAATAATAATAATAATAATAATAATAATAATAATAATAATAATAATAATAATAATAATAATAATAATAATAATAATAATAATAATAATAATAATAATAATAATAATAATAATAATAATAATAATAATAATAATAATAATAATAATAATAATAATAATAATAATAATAATAATAATAATAATAATAATAATAATAATAATAATAATAATAATAATAATAATAATAATAATAATAATAATAATAATAATAATAATAATAATAATAATAATAATAATAATAATAATAATAATAATAATAATAATAATAATAATAATAATAATAATAATAATAATAATAATAATAATAATAATAATAATAATAATAATAATAATAATAATAATAATAATAATAATAATAATAATAATAATAATAATAATAATAATAATAATAATAATAATAATAATAATAATAATAATAATAATAATAATAATAATAATAATAATAATAATAATAATAATAATAATAATAATAATAATAATAATAATAATAATAATAATAATAATAATAATAATAATAATAATAATAATAATAATAATAATAATAATAATAATAATAATAATAATAATAATAATAATAATAATAATAATAATAATAATAATAATAATAATAATAATAATAATAATAATAATAATAATAATAATAATAATAATAATAATAATAATAATAATAATAATAATAATAATAATAATAATAATAATAATAATAATAATAATAATAATAATAATAATAATAATAATAATAATAATAATAATAATAATAATAATAATAATAATAATAATAATAATAATAATAATAATAATAATAATAGTAATAATACTAGTAATAATAATAATAATACAAATTAAGTACAAGACAACATTTATCTCCCAAATGCTTCTGTACACAAACAAAATAGTGATGTGGGTACAAATGTGTGTACAAAAGTGAGTATTCATTTGACCAATTTCTTTATATACATTATTGTACCGTCTTTTATAACTTTTTCATCCTTTTTTTGGCTTGTTGCAAATACTTCATCGTTTCCTAACAAAGACATAAGCAGAAATAAATTGGAGCCGCCTGGTACAACCAAAATTTTCGGATAAATTTTGAATATAAATTTTACAAATAAAATACCTCCATTTTGTAAGAAATTGAAAATTGTGTGATGGATCATCAACCCTGGGGTAGCCAGAATCCGGAAAATATTGTAAGAGAAGATCTTAAAAGCTAAGTGAGATCAAGTAAGTATGTTAGCAGAGTAACAACATGAGAGTCTAATTGCGGATCCCTTTCCACGGGTTGGAAAATGATATTTATACTAAAGGAGTAACACTTGGTACTCAGGTAAAAAAGATGTTATTCTATTGTGGAGAGGACGCGTGTCTTTCCTGTCTAAGAGACTAAACAAACTTATCTAATGGAGTGTTGCCACGTGAAAAGGTGATTGGAGAGATAACTGGGACAACTGACTAATTGGAACTGAATGTAACAAACTTGTATCGGAATACACATGCAGTTGCACATGTATTATCCGAAATATTCTTCCTTCTATTTGTTGGGAGGTAATGATGATGTGGCGATAACTTTGTGCAGCATTCGCTTCGGTGTATTGTCTAAGTCCATAATGTTTGGTGAGACCCCGAGTTCCCTGAGGTCAGAGCTCGGATGCTCGCGCTTATCACTGAAGGATATGTTTTCAGTCTTCGATCTTGTCTTGCAACATTGACTTCCTCGTTGACTTTGGTTGACCTTGCGTCAGTGCCCCAGGTCAAAGCTGGTACCGAGCTCGATGTGCCCGAGCTAAGCCTCATATCTTGCCTTGTTTGGGTGATTCCTGAGCTCGGTGTTTCCGCCAACCTCGGAGGGTCGAGGTCGGCCTCAACGGCTCTTCTGTCCTTTGTCAATTCGTCGTCTTGTGCTTGGTCCCGACCTCGATGAGTCGGGGCAGATCGACTTTTACTTGAGCGGATTTGTCGAATCTGTCTACAATAAATTAATATATTTGTGAACATATTTGGCAAGTATGTTTGCGCTCCTATTGGTCAATATTTGTAGGCATGGATCGTCATCCTGGATTGCCATGTAAGGGTGGAGATCGGAATTGAATTGAGTAGATTTGGCGAATCTGTACGTGGAAAATAAATATTAAAGTTGGACAAGTTTGGCAAATCTGTCCAAGCTCCTATTGGTCAGAATAAGATGGCTCGGATCGTCATTTAGTGGAACAGATTTAGCGAATCTGTTCTATAGAATCCACCACAATTCATACATCATTCCTCATCTAACCGCTCCAATTTCTCCCTCTCTTCATATTTCGGCCATCATCTAACCCAAGTAAGTTTTTCCTAAATCATTTTAGTTTAATTTAGTAAATAATTTAATTTGTGTTACTTAAGAATGAAATTAGTCTATAATAGTGTTAATTTTTAATTGTAAAATATGTACCTATACAAAAAAGTGAAATAGGAAACTTACCAAATATTAGTCTATTTACCAAATAGGAAAGATTAGTGTAAATTTACCAAATACGTATGTGCAAATTTACTAATTTACCTAGATTCTAAAAAAGTGAAATAGGAAACTTACCAAATATTAGTCCCTTTAACCTTGCTTCTTGATAATTTCTTCACAATTCATTTGTAGAAATCTTTTCTATTTTGGTGTAGAATGTAGTCTATAATTAGTCTTAATTTATGAAATATTAGTCTATAATTAGTTTTAATTTTTACAAAGAGACTAATTTTAATTAAACTATATATTTGCGAAATGTATTAGCGTTAACTTTTATGAAGAGACTGATTTTAATTTCACTTAATATTTTTATGAAATATTTACTAAACTCAATCAATATATAAGTGTTAATTAGACTATTAATTACTGATGGTACCATGGACTACGGTCATGACCCAAATGTGAATTTATAATAAAGCCCATAAACGGGATCAGCCCTTAACGGGATTAAGCCCTCAACGGGGTCAACCCATAAACGAGATTAATATTAATCAGCCGCTGAGCCTAACTAGGAATCTCACCCACGAAAGGAATCCACAACCAGGCCAGACTGGACAACAGACCTCGAGCCTGGGCGGAGTTCTAGCAAGGTCAGACTGTAACATTTGAGATTTAATTTAAACAGATTAATAGTACTACTCATACCAACAAGATGCATCTCCTTTTAAGGGAGCTCATTAGCCAAGAACTCCAAAGTTAAGCGTGCTTGCACGAGAGAAGTCTTGGGATGGGTGACCCCCTGGGAAGTTTCTCAGGGCGCGCATGAGTGAGGACAAAGTGCGCGGGAAAGGCTAGTGGCGGTTTGTGGGGACAGTACTATTGGTCTAGACTCTAGAGTAGTTACCTCGGGTCCTGCGAGGCCGGGGTGTTATAGATGGTATCAGAGCAACCCTGTGACAGTGTGTTGACCCGTTGGATATCGGGCAGGCACTTAGCGGGGGAAGATTCTGGGATTTGATTGAGATTTGAGATTGGTTTATGGGTGCAACGAGGACGTTGCGTTCCTAAGTGGGGGTGATTGTAACATTTGAGATTTAATTTAAATAGATTAATAGTACTACTCATACCAACAAGATGCATCTCCTTTTAAGGGAGCTCATTAGCCAAGAACTCCAAAGTTAAGCGTGCTTGCACGCGAGAAGTCTTGGGATGGGTGACCCCCCTGGGAAGTTTCTCAGGGTGCGCATGAGTGAGGACAAAGTGCGCGGGAAAGACTAGTGGCGGTTTGTGAGGATAGTACTATTGGTCTAGAGTAGTTACCTCGGGTCCTGCGAGGCCGGGGTGTTATACAGACTCTTACTAGGGCTTATGTGGCAGGCTATCGTTCGTGCGTAGCTATCTGACAGCAGGCAGGAATAACAGAAGAAACGTGAACCTAAGAGAAGCAATCATTGCACAACGACCAAGGCATTACCGGACTCTTATTCAATTAATAACATTTAATGTATCAGTTTTCTCTTAGAATACTAGTACCTAGGGTTTATAAATATTTGTTGTGTCATATGCTCTCGTAAATATAGCTCTCGCAGTTGGATTAGACTCCATCAATTACGAAATGTAATTAGTGTTAAATATTGTATTCTAAATATGTGGTAATTAGTGATATTTAGATATTGTATGAAATATGAGACGGTGCTAGGTAAACTTCTACAATGTAATATATTACATTATACTCTATTAGGGTAAATATGATTCATCTTATAAGTCGTTAAATATAGGTGGGTTTGTCGGCATAACTGGTCAGACACTAGCAGATTCATTGTACACATTTATAGCGACCAATTTGATCGATTAAGTTATCATACACATTTATAGCAGATTCACTGTACTTTTTTAAGTGATCATACTCCATATGCAACACTATGTGAGTGCATTCTGCAAGAAATGTCCCGTGATGGTTTATATGATGTGAAAACCATTCATGGAAAATTTCCCACATATAATTCAGATGGAATTTGTGTTGCCTGCATGTCGTGGCCTATCCACGACGACCAATCATGGATCTATTTTCTACAAATTGCCCGCAATTAATACGAACGATTCGAGATATACATCAATGCCGAAAAGATGCAAATGGTTAATCCATTTTAACCACGCACTTCTTGGCGTCCTCCCATCCAAGGCACTAGGGATGGATCGTGCCCGGACAACCCAGCCCGTGAACCGGCCTGACCCGCTACTATGCGAGCCCGGACCAGCACGGTTATGTGAAACTGGTTCCGGGCCTAGGCCCGAACCGAGGATTGGGGCGGGGCGGGGCGGGTACGGGTCAACAATTAAGAGAACCGGTGCGGCCCGAGCCAATGGATCTATTTTTTTTAAAAAAAATTAAAAGGTTTATTATTGCCTCCTAGCCATTGGGAAAACAATCCTTAAACGGCTCTATAGCCGTTGGAGGCCAGGAGGGGGTCCGGGGTGGGGGTTACAAAAAAACTATAAATACTCCTATTTTTCTATGCATTTTGCTACACATCTTTTACAATTCTTCCTACTCTCTATTATCTAATACTCTTACATCTTAATCATCTCTAATTCTCTATACATATATTTATAAGTAGATATATTATTTATTATATCTACTTATAATTATCTACTTATAAATACACATATTATATTCATAAAATTTATTATCTACTTAATATATATTTATTATCTACTTAATATATACTTCATATCTACTTAATATCTACTTATTACGGAGTATTATTGTTATTTACTTATATTTACACATTACATCTACTTAATATATACTTATATATATTAAAGTATTAAATATAAGTGTATTATTCATCTTATAGTAATATACTTATATATTATTGTTATTTACTTATATTTACATATTACATCTACTTAATATATACTTATATATATTAAAGTAATAAATATAAGTGTATTACTCATCTTATAGTAATATACTTATATATTATATACTATAAACATTATATTATATATTAGTTAAACAATTATTATATCTACACTTGTGAATTGTTACATTTATAAACATTTGTATTAGTTTATTGCTAGATTTCTTATTAATGTATTTGCATTTGTCAATTAAAGTAGTTAGCATGGTAAATTAATTAAACTACACTTGTTAGATTAAAATATAAAAGTAGTTCGAATATTAAACTAGTTAATTAAAGTAGTTGCACTTTTAGTTACAATATAAAACTAGTTCACAGTTTAATTAATTAAACTACTCTTGTTAGTTTAAAGGGAAAACTGTCAAATAGGTCCTCGAACTTTCATAAAAAAGTCAATTAAGTCCTTCTATAGGAGACTCTGTCCGATCGTCACGATTTGGAGCGGTTCCCGGTGGAATTTTTTGATGAAATTTTTTGAGCATCTTATTCATCAAGTCTAGTTTACTCATACCAAATTTCAGCTAAAAAGGGAATCGGGAGCGCATTCAAATTAATTCGAGAACGCAAAAATGCGCAGTTATCTTCAAGAATTAATTTGAATGAGTTCCTGATTGAATTTTTAACTGAAATTTGATATGAGTAAACTAGACTTGGTGAATAAGATGCTCAAAAAATTTCATCAAAAAATTCTACCGGGAACCGTCCCAAATCATGATGACCGGACAAAGTCTTCTATAGAAGAACTTAATTGACTTTTTTATGAAAGTTCGAGGACCTGTTTGACAGTTTTCCCTAGTTTAAAATATAAAAGTAGTTGCATTTTTAGTTAATTTTACAACACTACTAGTTCTAATTTTAATTAATTAAACTACACTTGTTAGATTAAAATATAAAAGTAGTTGCAATTTTAGTTAATTTTACTACACTGTTTTATTTGCATTGTGTTTGTACTCACATTAACATATTTGTTAGAATTTAATATTTGTTACATTTTAAGATGGAACGTGGTAGAGCTTCTGTAGATATGAGTAACCTCAACCGTAACCGAAAGAAGGAGATTGCGAGAAATCATCCTATTTCATGCAAATATAAAGGACGGCCTGGGTCTTCTTCTCAAAGCCGAGATGATTTTGAAACGGATTACCAACGGAGAGATGCGGATGCGATGACCGACCATCAACTAGCCCAACTATTGGAAAAACAAGATCCGCACTTTTACCAACAACAAGACATCCCCGAGGTTGAAGATGAGGTCGAGGATGATGATGCGGAGGAGGGGGATCCGGAGACGGCCGAGGATGAGGGTCACGGCAGCCCGGACGATGAGGAAGTGCTAGAGGACGAGGGTGGTTCATCCCAACTCGGTAACAAAGCTAAATCTCTCATTATGGAAAATAATTTTAAAAAGAGGAAAGACCCACAAACCGAGAAATGGTACGCAACTTGCAACCATTAAGGAAAGAGTATAGCTTGGGAATTTCACAAGGATATGATAGCACCGTAAGGCATCTTAAGGCCAAGCATCCCGCGGCATATGCGAAAACAGACAAAGGCAAGGGGAAGTAAACACAAATATCGAGGTTTGCAACTGGCCAACCCTTCAGTAATTTCATGTTAAATTTTCACAATTCTCAATTGTACTTAGGGGTGGACTCGGGCCGGGCCAACCGGCTCGGAACCGGACCGGCCCGCTACTGTGCGGGTCCGGACCGGCCCGGTGAACCGGTTGGTGCCCGGTTCGGGCCACCCGGCCCGGTGAGGTAGACGGGCCGGGCCTCCTAAATAGTGAACCGGCCCGGCCGGTTCGGGCCCGGTCCGGGCCAATTTTTTTTTTTGAATTTTTTTTAAGTTTTTGGGTTGGGCTGGGTATGATGGGCCATTTGAGGTGGTTTGGGGGTGAGGGGAGAGGGTTGGGGGTTAATTAGGAAAAGCCAAACAAAAAAATATAAGAACCGAGGCCCGGCCTGGCCCGGATCGGACCCGGGGGTTACCCGGGCCAGTTCCGGGCCTCCCCTTTCATGAACCGAGGCCCGCCCGGGCCCAAGCCCGAACCGGGCCCGAACCGGAACCGGTCCACCCCTAATTGTACTACATATTTCAAATAAATATACTTTAACTTTTTTATGTCCAGAAATTGTTGAAGTAATTTTTTAAAAAAAGCCCGACCCGACCCGACCCGATATCCGACCGGTGGCCCGGCCCGACCCAGGCCCGGTACTTACCTGGGCCGGTTCCGGGTCCAACATTTCAAAAAAAGCCCGCTTGGGCCCGGTCCATCCCTACAAGGCACTTCCCAGTCAACGATGATATCAATGTGCCCCATGATGCTTCGAATAATGATGATGATCTTGATTATAACGCTCTTTCCTTTTCTAAAGATGGGAGCAGTTCTCAAGATAATGATTAGGCATGGACCGGTTCCGGTTCGGGCTTGGGCCCGGCCGGGCCTCGGTTCAAGAAGGGGAGGTCCGGGCCGGACCGAGCCTCGGTTCTATTTTTTTTTTTTTGGCTTTTCCTAGTTAACCCCCAACCCTCCCCCTCACCCCCAAACCAACCCTAACCACCTCAAATGGCCCAAAATACCCAACCCAGCCCAAAAACTTAAAAAAAAATCAAAAAAAAATTGGACCGGCCCGGACCCGAACCGGCCGGGCCGGTTCACCTTTTGAAGGGCCCGAGCCCGAACCGCCATCCCACCGGGCCCGGAACCGGTTCACCGGGCCGGGCCGGGCCCGCACAGTAGCGGGCCGGTCCGGTTCCGGGCCGGTTGGCCCGGCCCGAGTCCACCCCTAATAATGATGATAACCCAAACAAGGACAGGGACGACGAGGAGTTCATTGAACCCACATATTACGAAGAATGACCAATACATGTGGGTAGAATATGTGATACATTCGACGAGTTGAACGAAGACCTGTCCCTTCAAAACCTCAAAGAATTTCAGACATTTGGTAGCGAGGCGAAAGTGCGAAACACTCAAATTACTAGCAAGCAAAGTGTGTTTATGATGATGATTGTGCGTGACATATTCAAGCATCACAAATCAAACACATCACACAGTGGAAAGTCAAGCAGTATCAATCGCAACACGATTGCATCCCCAACTACACACGAAGTAAGAACGATACTCCTCACAAGTAAGTTAAATGCCTCTGAAATAGGCTCCAAGTTTTTTCTTAAGCCCAATTATAGTATAAAGTTCACCATGCATGACATACATCACAAGTTCAACATCCATGTGGGTTACAAGAAAGCATGGTATGATCGAAACTTGGCATTAGAGAAACAGTTTGGTAATTGGGAGGCAACGTACAACAAACTCCCAAAACTTCTACAAGGTATGACATTTAGTAATCCGGGCACTTCTACACTTTTTGGAATGGTCTGCAGGAAATCTACCCTGTTTTGTCAAATACCCTAATTTTATAGGACAAAGAAATTGAGAAACAATTTCAGACTATTTCACTTCACAGTTCACATGCTAAATCAGCAAATTTTGCATCTTCAATCATTGAGGCCAAATTTATCATTTACCAGAAGGGCTCTTAATTTTTATCATCAAGGCAAAATGTACCCTAAAGGCCTACACCAAGGAATAAATTTACAACCAGCTATTTCTTTATTTGTTTGGATATTTTCCTATTTTGCATCCAAAATTGTTTATTTTATCATTGTGAATTAGAAGTACTGTGCACACATGACACATTACACACAATATACACTCCTAGATTGACGGTTGTGATGCAACAAGTAATACATAAAAAGTTAAAGCAATTGATATATATCATACGTTGCCAAAGTTTAAAACATGTCACCAACAATCGGTGTTCATGCATGCTTAACATGGCACAACACATGCTATAGAGAAGTTAAAATGCCATAATTTCAAAAGAGAGAATAGCTCATCTCAAACTCATCATGTCCGGATCATCATCATCATCAACATCCAAGTCATTAGAACCCCTGACTTTCTTTATATCTCTCTGCACTGTTCTTCCTTTTTTGGGTTTCCCCCTATAGCAAGAATGACAACCAGTCAATCACAATACTTGAGACAGAGTAAAAGCAATATCAGGCAGATAAGGAAATTGAACACCTTTATATGAAATATTTCCGCCTGAAGACCATACAGAAAATTCTCATTGAATATTTAAGAATGAAAGGTGTACTTACTGTCCATTTATTGTCATGCCTCCTGCCTTAAAACGACCTTGACCATGATCCACTTTTCCCTCTGTAAACGGGCAGCAAAAGAACAAACCAAATTGTCGAAGGATTTTATAAGTGTGGACTCTATTTAAAATAAAACAAAACTAAAACGGATGTCGTGGGGGATATAATTTTGCCACTGAAAAAATGCTTTATGTTAAAAAAAACATAAAAACTAACCTTCTCGCCCAAGTCCAAGCTCTTCAGCCTGACACAAGCGAAGAGAAGAGTCACATCAGGCCCAGTAACTAAGCCTGATAACATGGTCCAAGCCGTATAATTAGAACATATTTATAGCAAATATGAAAAAGTAGCACTTGGTGCGGCTTATGAAATAAAAGGCTAACCCCTACTACTTCAAGCCTTATTTGGTTTAGAGCTTCAACCCCTACTACAAAAAAAAATTGTTTTACTTATATATATTTTTATTTGTTAGTCTTACTATAACTCTGCCATGAGATCATTTTTTGGTATCATGCATGTCCCAAGTCAGGATAAAGGAGGAGGGTGCTTTGGTAGGAGCATGACGGCCAACGGTATCAATTTGTCACATCATATGACATGAATCGAATCATGGATCGATACATGTTAGCCGACCCCAAAATCTTTTGGTAATAAGGCTTGGTAGTTGTTGTTGTAGTCTTATTCTAAAACAACTACTCAAATAGTCAAATGTTTAGTTAAGTCATGTATTTATATATATTTCGCGATCTTAACTTTATTTCCGATGATCCAAATATAAGAATGAACTTGATATATATACACACAGTCACACACATATATATATTTGGGTTCAAATAAAAAAATTCTTAACGTGGAAATTGCACTTCTACACCACATTGTTGCACATTTATGTCAAAGTATTGCACTTTCTGCGATGGAAAAAATTTCACATTTTATAGAATTGTCAACACATTTTTGAAGTAAATAAACTATTTTTAACATGAAAAGTGCATTAGTTCAACATAGAAGTGCAATCTAGTAGGGTAAAGGTGCAATCCTAAGGTTCACACTTTATACATACTCCCTCCGTCTCTTAAAACTTTGTCAAGTTTGGCCGGTACGAGAATTAATAAAGTAAAAAATGTGCGGTTGAGGTTTGTGCAAAGAGAAAATTAACTGGAACAACAAATTCTTTACTTAAAAGGGGAAGTGACAAAGTTAGCGGGACATCCAAAAATGGAAAGTTGGCAAAGTTTTGAGGGACGGATGGAGTATTTTTTATTTGACCCCCCCCCCCCCCCCCATATATATAATACCTGCACTTCTACCCCTTGAAAATCTCCAGACCAAACAAGGACTAAACTTTACATAGCAGCAACATAGCTACAAGCAAGAGCAGTATTTTACAAAGGAAGTAATCTTTTCAAGATTCATTCATATATTCATGTATATGCAAATAAAACATACTATTTTATTTAATACAGACGTCTCATTTGATTTTATAATAATTGACATGAAAAGGATAAATTCAACCAACCCCCTCATAAAATAGTCCTTAATTGAACCTTTAATGAGAAAAAAGGAAAGATCTAACTGTGGGTGCTGTCGTGCTGATGGAGAATATTTACTCGATACCGGATGGTCAACTGAGCAGCCGAAAGGTCACTGTTCAGTCAACTGTACTGGGAGGAACCTAGCGGTTAGGGCTCGGTCCAGAGAGCCCAAGGTCATCTCAGGGACAGCCTGCTCTCATTAATGGAAAATATCACTCCCTCTATCCCACAAAACTTTGTCAAATTTGCTTTTTTTGGCCATCTATAAAGTTTTCCATCATTTGCAATGAAGCTAAAGATTCATTATTTTTTGGCTTGAGATTATGATGGAATAAAGCAAAATGGCTCACTAAACTGTCCGCGATTCTTTGTTATGAAGCAGTCGGTCCATGCAATTTTGGATGGGATTTTCACTATGGGTTATCCGGAAACAGTCTCTCTGTGCTTTAGTACAGGGGTAAGACTGCGTACATCCGACCCCCCCTTACCCCACCGTAGGTGGGAGCCTTTGCGGTACTGGGGTAAATGAAAATGAAAATGAGCCATCTATAAAGACTTTGTCATTTCTATTTATAGTAATAAAAAAGTGGCTAAAAATATTTCTCTGTCTTGTGCACAAATCTCAACCACACACTTTTCACATTATTATTCTACATGCAAGTCAGCTTTGGCCGGAAAGAGTATTATAATTAAATAATTCATATTCAATACCCGTATTTAATATTGTAATTAAAGCTTTTTAACCATTAGGCTTCACACTATAAATTAACCGACAGACACACTTGTAAGGGATCATCTTTTACCATATGAAACACCCCCTCTGTCCCTATTTAATCTTCCCGGTTTGAATTGCATGCATTTTAAGGAAATACTTTTTCTTTTTCCTTTTGACATCGTGAAACGCCCCTTTAACTATGACGACGGTAAATTTTACTGTTTTGACACTATTCCACACTGTGCTGTTATTATTATTTAAGAGTATAGAGTAAATTGATATAAATTTATTTACCAAATAGGGAAAGAGGACTTTATTTAGGGCATCCATAAAAGGAAAGTCGGAAGTTTTTTAGGGGATGGAGGTAGTATATTATTACTATCCTTGAGCATTCTATTATCGTTTTAGCAATCCTCATTGTGATCTTTAGTATCCCTGCATTTCAGTCAACTCAAGGGCTTTATGTTGAGTCAACACTAACCAAAATCCAACAGGTGCTATGGGCAACTCTTCTAGAAATTTGGTTTACTATTAAGCTAAAAAAAATGTCTTTTTAACATTTAGCACACATTAATCTTTCCTTCAGTCCTGAAACAAATTTGAAATTTGTAATAAGATCCGTTGCAAAATGGAAAAAGTAGATCCTCAACACCATATAACTACATGAAACAAAAGATTCCAGCTTTGTCGCTGCATGTGGGTTATGGGTAATTAAATCACAGTGTCGTCATCTCTAACAATCTACACCAATCTTGTTCCAAACAAAGACGATAGCATGTTAAGGAAACTACAAAGCTTATGTACATTTGTTTGGGGGAGTTTCTATATTATTAGTCAAACTGAAAAAAAGCATTGCTTGCATTGCAAAAAATGTGAGGGCAGAACAGGCAACAACAACAAGTCGAAGCTCCAAAGCAAGAGATGCTTCAGAGCACCAATAACTGATCTATATGTGTCATACACTTGTGTAGAAAACTAGAAATCATTTTCCCACTTCAACGAAAACCACATCTGACTTTAGCCATGGCTGTTTATGTGAATACTAGAAATGCAAACTAGTCGTCTGAAAATGGTGCAAGTCTGTGGTTCTTTGAAAATTTGGATAAAGAAAATTGTTGATGAAATGTACCTAGTTGTAAGCTTAAGAAACCACATTAAAAAATAAAAAATATAAAAAGGAAAAATTGACTAACTTAATATTATTTTTGCTAACTCTCTTATTTTAATATTAATTATTTCACACTGATTATCAGTTTGTACGTTGGATATTGTTTTATGATTGCACATAGCCATAGTCCATACTGGTGTGGATACACTCCCTCCATTATTTAAAAGGCATTTATTAAATAAATGCCTTTTTAAAAGAATGAGAGGCCATTTTGACACCCAATGAAGTAAAATATATTCAATTCACTAAGTTGACCTCTCATATTCTTTTCAATTTTGCTTGTTACATTTAAAACATAGATCACTTCTCTTCAAACAAAACATCATCAATTATCCTGAAATACGAATCATTCAATCATTGTCTCATAGAAGGAAAACTATTAGCCACTTTTATTCCTTTTAGAACAAATCGAGTCTTATTTGTAACACAATACAAAAACAATCCTATGTGTGCATAACTGCATATGACCCATTTTTACTGGCGGAGACCCTCAATCGATGAATGAGGGGGATGGCGGCTCAGGGGTTTAGGGATTGGCAACCCCCGATCGATCGCCTGAAATCTAAAACTTGGAGACCCTCGCGATTCTCCCGCACTCTGCGATGGCGCGGCCGATCTGATAGCTTGGAAGGGACATCGATACATTTCTGAGAGAATGGAAAGGGGTACGCAATCCTCAGCGACCGGAGATGGGGTTGTCTTCCTCTTTGGAAAGGGGAGCATAATCCATGGCGACGGGAGACATGATACAGAGCAGACCCCGGATTAGACGACCAGGCAAGGCGGTATCCATTGCAGCACAACGTGCGGAGTAGACGGCCACTCCTCAGGGGCGATGCTATTGGACAGAAACATTGGGCATCTCTCAGCTCTCCGTTTGGAGCTCGCAAGCCAGACTGGAGTTCTTGGCCAAAAGGGCGAACAGATTCATGCTCCCAGGGCTATTGCAAGTGTTCATACCCGCAACAGAGGGACTCAACTGACAGAGCAAACTGATTTGAAGCATCCGGAGGTGGAAGTTGCGGGCTGGAATCCTTCTTCGGAGTTTGGCCTTATTATTGAAAGCAAAAAACTTCTTTTTGATTGCTTTGACAAATATGTTCGTATATCCGAGGTCAAATCCGGCTTTATTTCTTCAATTTTGTTTGATCTCGATAATTTACTATGGCTAAGAGATTCTATTCTTAAAATTTCCTTGGAATATTGGGTGAATTCTAGATTTGAGTTAGGCAACTTTATAATTCTCTTCGATTCAAATTCTTATGGTGGTTTTATTCGGATCATTGACAAAGGGATTGACTCTATTTTTGTTAAGGAAGAAATGGATCAGGCTTCAGGGATTTCTTGGCAGGATTATTGAGAGTCATTAATTTGTTGAAAGGTTTTTTAGAACCAATGAAATTTGTACCGGGTTTGATGTCGGATCTTGATAGGGTTGGTAACAATAACAATTTTTCGATCTCTGGGATTCTTTTTCAGACTGATATTCAAGGTTTTTCTCCTTCGACAATCACTCTAGATATGTCTTCATCGACTGATTTGATTTCTTCTTCTGATGCATCGAGGGAACAAGCTACATGCTCCAAGATGAACGTGAAAGAGAATATAAATGTTTTTTCCAAGCGGAAGTATGCGGGTAGGACCTCTAAGTCGACTATTATTTTCTATCCTTCTCTCCAAGATCTTATCACCCAATTCAAGGCAGATCATATAAGTTTAGACAAAAGGATGAAACCTCAAACTTTGGCTCAAAGTGTTGCTCTTTCTTCATCAATGGTTTCAGTGACTTCTCCCGCTTTAGTTGAACAAAATGATTTAAGTGAGGTCAATGAAGATGGTTCTTTCACTCCAGTTATTTGTCTGTGTAACAAGAAAAAACTGGATATTCAGGCTTCCTCTATGAAAACTAGATCACAATTGCGCTTGAAAGCTTAATCTTTAGCTTAGTTTGCTTTCTTTAGCTTAGTTTATTCTTTTTTGCTTTAACTTTCTTCTTTCATTAGTGCATGTATTGCTATCAATCTTTTTAATAAAATTTGGTTTTTTGTTGCTAAAAAAACCCATTTTACTTCTAATTACATAACTTCTCATACATCAATAAGGGATGTTTGTGGATTTATAATAAAAATACTCTACCACCATAAAATCGACCTTCAATAGACCTATATTTGAGAATGGAGGCAATGCAATTATGGATGTTAAAAATATATAAACATCTTACTCAGTTAGATATTAACTCGTGATCAAGCCATGGAACGCATGGTTGACCCCATTTGAACAAAACATAAATAAATTTGTGGGTTAACTTATTGCTGGCTCATCTTTAATAACATTATTTCTAATGACACCTAGGATGACCCTTTAAGTAAAAGAAGTTGCAGAATGTTGCTCAGGATTCGCAAGAATCGGTTCATTGTACATTGACATAACATCTTGTAATAGATAAAATCTTATGTTTATCGATTTAATACAATAATACCTACCGCTGGTGAAGTGACTGAGGACAGTGAAAACAATCGATCTTCAAGTTGAAATTTTCTTGATCTCTTCAGGCTAGGAAATGGCATCAGAACAATCTAAATGATCAAAGCACCATATATCTAACAACTAAAGAACAATTGAGCATACATTATGTACCCTTAAAAAATATTTAACAGCTAAAAAACAATTGAATCACATTTAAACACCAATAATGGAATAACAATAATTTTTCAAAATCATTGAGCATACGTTATCTCTACACCCTTAAAAAATAAAGCACCCCCTACCAAAGTTAGACCAATCCGAAGGTTTTTTTGGGATATTCAATTTTCTGATGTCCAAACAATGAAACATTTGCACTTCAGTACAAGGATTTTGGAAGTATAAGAGATAAGAATAATACTAAAAACATCAGTAGTTTAAGTAGGTTATTGATAGGATTATTAGCTTATTGTATCCATAACTATAATCAAATTCACAAATCTATCCCAGTATGGACTATGTCTATGTGCAATCATAAAGCAATGTCCAACGTAAAAACTGATAATCACATCAGTGGCTTTGAAAGTTTTATCACTTTATGCATGATTCATATCTATATAATGTTTTACAAATTATGACATTGGGATGTGCTTTGGTTATTCTTTATGATGCTTGGATTGTAGAATTACGATGAAAGCATTAATTACATGATAAATTTGTGTGACGTTTGAGGATTATTATATAGTTGGGTTTTAAACTCTTATGCGATGATCTGAACCTTATCAGTAATAATAATTTATAGGTGCATAGGAATTAGTTAATCTGTACTCTGTGTTTAATAAATAGCTTTCAGGTATGTTGTTGGTTCACAAAGGTGTTTACAATTAGCGTAGAATTAAACCTTAACAAATCATTGAAATGACAAATATTAAACTCAGTATAAGGAAGATTAAGCAAATGTTCCATACCTTGAACTTTTATTTGATGACGATAAAAATCCTTCAAAGCCTCTCAATGCATTCCCGAAGGCTCCAGTTTCTTGCAAATAAGTTGTCTCTAAATCATATACCTGCAACAATAAATTTCCATAAATCCAGCATCATGCTAGTTAGACAAAGCAGACTTCACAGGAAAGAAACTAAAGCCCCACAAATCCTTATAATCAGCCTGTGCTATTAAGTAAACCAGATTCTTATTTATACATGTATTTAACCGTTAATTGAAACAACAAGAAAGGCGGACTGACAAATCCTCACAGATTGTTAAAAGAGTGAAAAGATTGTTAAGAACTTCTATCGTACTATTATCCAAGAATAAAAACATCAACAGACAAAACCTCAGAGATTGTTAAAAGAGTGAAAAGTTAACCTGTTTCTCAATATTCCGGAGCTCTTCTTGAAGCTTCTGTCTCTTGTTCATGATAGAAGAAAGCACGGCTTTAGGGTTAGAACCTCTGTGCGCTGATCAGGAAATTTCGCAGAAACGTATATTAAATTCAAAGCGATGAGTAAACAAGAAAACAATTAAATTTGTAGAATATTGAAAAAAAATGGTGAATGAAAGGGGGCTTAAGTGGTTATACCACTCAACTCCATTTCCGCGGCAGATTGAACTGTGATTGAAATATACTGTCCGGACGGCAGTAGAAGGGAAGACTGATAAGGGAACGGGTTTTGTTAAATAAGGGGGTTTCTGGAAAACTGGGAGGGAACAGAAGTTCTTAACATCTTTTCCATACCTTAACTTCTTCCGGTGAAAGCGTACCTTGCATTCTAGTGCTCTAATTTGGTCTTCTAAGGTTAGCTTTTAGAAGATGAGTGTGATTGAAAATTGATTCCACTTTGATTTTGCTTTAAAAAAGAAGCAGAAACAGAATCAATTTCAAAGTAACTAAATTGATTATCTGCTATAACTGCAATCAATTGAACGCATTAAATAAAAGGTCACATATTTAATGAAATGATGGAAGTGTAAAATTGATAACCAAAAATAAAAGTTATCAAACTCAACAGGTGTAATACATAGATCATGGTGGATTTTTTAAATTCAAAAACTTAAAAAATAATAGCTTTAAAAATAATAGCCTATATAATCATATTACACTGATTATTGCTTTCATACGAATGATGCGGAGTATTTATTGTTCTTATGGAAGATTAAGCTTAAATAAGAACTCTATACATTAAGAAATATAATCTTCTCCGGTATCATTTCCCTTTCATGTATGCATTAAACTAATTTATAAGTTACAACATTTTATAAGTTACAACAATATCATTCTCTATCCTTTTAATTAGAGGTTGGTGATGGAGTATATGGCTCGGGAACCCCCCGGGTAGACTATCCATCGGTTGGTATACTAGGTTTGGTTTTTATCAATTTTAGGTTCGACTCCATTTAAAATGGATTAGAATAATGATTACTACACAAAAATCATACTATCTTTAGTTTGATTTGGGTTTATTCAGTTTTTCATGGTTTTAGTTCTGTTTAATATGTTTTGGAAGAAATGCTACCAAACTCACACCAAATTGCATATGATTCGGTTCCGATTAGTTCGGTTGGTACTGTCCGATACAATAAAACCAAACCAATATGTTCAACCATGTTTTAATACAATAATTTATACAATTCACATTCTCTCACTCCTTTTCATTGTTCTCCCTTCGTCCAAGTAACAACGATGACTCTTTTTCCCATCGTTCGTGAAGGAACATTTTGCTTTCAATATTCAGTTTTTGTATAATTCTCTTCTTTTTTTGTCAAATATCCAGAAGTATATTCCGGGTTATAAAATCAAAATGTCAATAATGCAAATTGAGAGATTTACATATATTTTGTTATTCATGTATTGGCGCATCTAAATAATTGTCCATCTTATTACACGGGTTTCTACAAGTTTATTTAATATTTTTTACGGAACATGTTACAATGTAAATTACTCGCCTCATCCCGAATTGAATTGCAAACTTTGACTGACACAAGGATTAAGAAGTGACAATAAATGATTCTTGCTTTTTACACTTTTATCCATCTTCCCAAAAGTAGATGTATTTAAGTTAATGAAAAAAAGTAAAAGTAATGGTAAACTTGACACTTTATTTTTATTTACATACCTAAAAGTGAAAGTGAAAAATCATTTTGGGACAACCAAAATAAGAAATTTTGCAAATTAAATTGGGACGGAGGGAGTAGTTATTATTCTTCCAAAATTATCTAATACTAGTATGATGAAGAAAAACAAGCCGAGAGCAATACACAGAGTGAAATGACTAGTTACAAATAAGTCAAGAATGTTTATAATTAGAATAGTTTCATTTCCAAACAATATTGATTTAAATATATCAATAGACCATCAAACCAAATGACCATATTTAAAAACCATAAAAAATATTCAGACCAAAACACACAAAATATTCCTCAAGAGTTTTTTTCATTTTCAATCATCCGACTATCGTGTCATTGACACTTTTGACACTCAACTTTTAACTTTTCCAATTTTAGTCCTCGATTATTGTGTTAGAGACACTTTTAGTCCTCTGAGTATTATCAAATTGACATTTTTAATCCTTCCACTATGATTTTGACACCACAAGTGAAAAAATAAAAGTGTCATTATTATAATAGTTGAAGGACAAAAAATGTCACTCGTATGAAAATAAAAAAGAATTAAATATGAAAGTTTTAAAAGACAGGTACCAAAAGTGTCCCTAGCGCAATAGTCGAGCACTAAAAGTGGAGAAAATCAAAACCGAGTATCAAAAATGTCAATGACATAATAATCGGAGGACTAAAAGTGGCAAAAACTATATTCCTCAATTATCATGTTCTAAGGGGTTTAATGCACCAAACCCCCTCGTGAAATATAAATTTAGTGCCTAGCCCCCCTGTGATTTAAAAAATGCGTCAAACCCCCCTATGTTATAATTAATCATGCGGCAAACCCCCTCCAAGAACAAATTTAATTTCCAAAAATATGAAAAATGATTAGTTTTTTGTATAATTTAGAAATTTTGACAAAGTTTTTTGCATATTCAACCATATTATTAAAAAAAGTGATTTCAAAATTATAAATTTTGTTCTTGAAGGGGTTTTTACACATGATTAATTAAAACACAAGGGGTTTGATGCATTTTTTAAATCACATGGGCTAATGCACTGAATTTATATTTCACGAGGGAGTTTGGTGCATTTAATCCGCTTTTTTTTTGTAGAACATGCACTCAACTCACATGACTAAAGTTTTGAAAATTATGATTCTAGGTCAAACCATATTCAATTAGTTCGGTACTTGGACGTGTACTCGATCAATCCTAATGGTAGTTGAATCCGGTGTTCTTGGATTAACTTTAGGTGCAAATAATATCAAGGGAGAAGGAGTAATTAGACCACTAAGGTAAACTTCTAAGAGCAAATAAGACACTAAGCTAATTTTAGGAGCAATTAGACCACTAAGGTAAAATTCTAAGAACAAATCAGACACTAAACTAAATTTAGGAGCAAAAAACACCTTTTTGATGAATTTATTACTCCGTATCATTTAGACCACTCCCTAGAACTCTTTAACAGAAGCCAACTGTCAGTTCATCTTTCCATTAATTTTTTATTTATCATGCTTGGGGTCTTATATAAAATTTTAAGACTAACCAAATCAAAACTTTAAGCATGTCAATAAGTTACATTATCATGTACTATCCTCCGTTCCATAAAAGTTGCAACAGTTTGACTTTCATGTTTGCCAATGCACAACTTTGATTGTAATTATATTTATTTACGTATTAGTAAACATTAAAAAAAGTTAATATATCGGAAATTTACATTAATACAAATTTATTAATATTTTATACATAATATTTTTATTATATATATTATTAGAAAATAGTAGTCAAAGTAAGGTGTGTGAATAGTGCAGAAATTCCAATGTTGCAACTTTTATGGAACGGAGGAAGTATAATGTAAAAACCAAACCATGTAAATTCTTCTATCTAAAAATATTGAAAAAATAAAGTAAGCTTGTAAAATATGTCAGTATGAAATGGAATATTTTCTTGTTTGGCCCTTGTATCACATTTC
Source organism: Cuscuta europaea (assembly GCA_945859875.1). Lineage (NCBI taxonomy): Eukaryota > Viridiplantae > Streptophyta > Magnoliopsida > Solanales > Convolvulaceae > Cuscuta > Cuscuta europaea. The sequence goes on from CAMAPE010000052.1 coordinate 7,054,701, forward strand.
TACATTGAGGCATAGAACAAATTATTAAAATTATTTATTACGGAGTCATTTTCTAGTTAATTAATTTAAATTTTTAAAATTATTACCTGTTAAAAATCATGTCTTAGGTGTCACAAGACTCACAGCTAATGTGTGGCGTGGGCAATGAAGATCTTCCAAGCTAAGAGCAACTCCAACAAGCACCAAATCTCACACTAAAATGGTGGATTTGCCAAAAAAAAATGCACCAACAGCCACACCATATCTTACACCATTACACCATTTTGGGTGAGAGGGGTAGACTTTACGCCACATATGGTGTACACCAAATCCCACACCATCCTCTTTTTTTATTTTTTTTATTTCAAAAGTGACCCAAAATTTTGATTGTTATAGTTTTGACCCATTTTTAAAACAACAAATTAGAATGTTTTTACTTGGACTAAAATTTGTTGGTCTGCTCTGGTCTGGTATGATTTGGTCTGGTCTGAACTGATGTGATCAGGTCTGGATTCTTTGTATTTTTATAACTACCCAAGTTTGGTCTAATCCGGTCTGATCTGATCTGGGACAAATTGCAGTCCAAGTAAAAACATCCTTATAGAACAAGTAATTAAAATTATTAACTATCACACGACCTTCACGTTTTTGGGAGAAAAAGTCTTACACGACATAATGAGTGCATGTATTATTATGCATAATATGATAATAGAAAATTAACGTGATATACATGCACCTGTTGAAGATGTGAGAGATACACTAGTTCTAAATGTTGAAGTGGCAGTTGATGAGGCAACACAGTTCACTCAATTTCTTAGCCGACATAACCAAATTCACGACAAAGACACTCATATTGAGCTCCACAATGCTTTAATTGATCATTTGTGAGAATAATTCTCAAATTCCGATAACTAAACTAAGAATATTTATTTAATGTATTGCTTTAAGTTTAAGTAGTACTTTATTAATGACGTACAGATTATTATAATATTATTGTTGATGGAGTATATGGCCCGGGAACCCCCGGCCCACAAACTCCTACTACTCCAATCAAGGCCCAACAGGCCCAAATCACAGCGCCCAGAGTACCAAGCAGCCCACAATGCGCACCAGGGGTGCCTTCGGCCCCCTGGCCGAGGGCTCTAACTCTCACAGGAGGGCTAACACAGCAAAAACAAGGCTACTGGGAAAACGGCGGAAAGCAGTAGCCCTCGGCACCAAGGGGGTCCCCAGTACTCAGAGCCCTCGGTCAGTCCTCTACAGCCGAGGGCACCTCTTCCGACACGATATCCGCGCCACATGCGTACAGATCACCGTACCCTGTACAACGTCCCATCCAACAGCCGCATTAAATGCGGCCACATGCGGTTGTCAGCGCCAACCAGTTGAGGTGACCTCTCGGCCAATGAACGCTTGACACGTGTCCCTGTCCGGCATTTATTGCTACTATAAATAGCACCCCATTTCCCCATTTGTAACCACGCTGAAAACGCTCCACACTTTATAATATACTTTCTCTCTCTATACTTGCTTGCTCTGACTTCTCTCTTATCACTCCCCGTAATAACCCCTCGGATAAGCTACCCCCCAGGTACACAATCCATCATTTGGTGCTCTCGTTGAGAGGTCGAACAATCAAGTAAGAAACCCTCCCCCTCGACCAAACATAAAAACACCCATCCGAGATGGTGAGAACAACTCGTGCCAACTCCAAGAATGTAGAGGACAGGAACCTGGCCATCGGCGAGGTCGACGTCCCCGAAGCCTCTAACAGGGCTCCCGGGGGCGGCGTCATCGCCGGGATGGACCAGACGGCTGTCGACCTACGCCAGCAGATTCAGCAAAATGCCCCCGATGCCCGCCTCGACATCGAGGCCAAGAAAAAGGACCGGAGCGAAAATCAAATTAGCCCCCCGGTCATCACCATCGACGTTCAATCGGCGCTCTCCGCCTTCATCCAGACGCTCACTCAGAACCCGGGTGCCTTCGGCTCTGTGGTTCCCCACCAGCCTCAGGTTGGGGAGAATATTCTACCTCCCCCTCATCCACGACCCCTCGGTAACCCGGTCCTCCGGATGGGGAACTCTGAGGGGGTCGTGGCCCAAGATACGGCCTCCCAGGAAGTCCAGTCCCGGGACCGCCATGACGTGAACAAGGAGCACCCCCGGACCTCCGCCCTCGAGAGGCTCGGAGGGGCGCAAGACTGCCGAGGGGTCCAAGACCGCCTCGGGGGGAGGGCGTTCCAAAGACCTCAGGAAAGTGGCGGGTCCGTCTCCAGGGCCAATGAGAGACGTCCCCCTCAGGACAAAGGCAAGGCACCTCTCCATGCCGACGACGCACGCCATCAAATCAATCAAGCCCACTCGGCCCGGGTCCATTCCCAGGGGGCGGAGGCCCTCCAGAAGGACCCCCGGGACGAAATCATTGCGGCCCTCCAGCGCTGGCTTGACGAGATGGAGGCCACCAAGGCCCACGCCACCACTTCTGCCCCTCATGCGGACTTCAAGTATGGGGCGATGATGGCCAAAATGGAGGAAATGCGGAAGAAAATAGCCGAGGGCTCTGGGGAACCCACCATACAGCTCCGGACCCGGACGCCATTTACCCCAAGGGTATTGGCTGCCCGGATCCCGGAAAAATACCGAGGGCAGCTAATCAAGCCCTATGACGGAAAGACTGACCCCCCAGGAGCACTACAGCAGGTATCAAAACAGCATGATGATGGTGGGGGCATCAGATGAATATTTGTGCCGCTGGTTCCTCTCCACCCTAGAGAGGCCAGCTTACGAATGGTTCAACCGATTGCCCAAGGGCTGTATTGACTCATGGCAAGAACTCGCCCAGCGATTCTTGACGTAATTTGCGGGGAGGCGCCGCACAAGAAAACACTTCTCCCACTTGCTAACAGTGAGGCAGAGGAAGGAGGAGACCCTTCGGGACTTCCTGGAGCGCTGGAGGACGGAGGCTGATAAAGTTGATGGCGCTGACGACGGGACCCTCCTGGCCCTCCTACAAACAGTACTCTGCCCCGGGAACTTCTCGATGAGTCTCATCATCGAACCACCCCGCGATTATATAAGGGCCCTACAGCGGGGGGGACCGGTACGCCGAGGCCGAGGAGGTGGAGAAATGCCACCAGGTCCCAGATCAGCAACGCCCTCGGCCAGAAGACAAAGGTAACCGGGGGCCGGGGGCTCCCCGCAATCATCCCAGGGATCCTGCGCCCTCCGGTTATCGCCCCCGGCACGGCCAAGCCAAGCCCGGGGGAGGTTTCAAGGGGAACCCGAGGGGTTGGGCACAGCCTGTCCTCCTGGAGCACCCTCGGACACCACTGACGCACCCCGTCAGCGTCATCCTGGAATTTGCTGAGGAGAGGGGTCTCGTGGAGCGAGATTCACGCGCGCCCTCGGAAGTATTTGCCATCAACCCAAACTACCCCTACTGTCGTTTCCACCGACACCAGGGGCACAGGACCGATTATTGCCATCAGCTGAAGACGGCCATCGAGAAATTGATACAAGCGGGCCATCTGTCCCAGTTTGTCCAGGGCCCTCAACAACAGGCCCCCCCTCATCAGGGGCCACCCCGAGGGCAATCTACAAGAGGGAATGCATGGGTCAACCCCAACACCATCCCCTTCGGCAAGAAGAGGGAGATTGGAAATCTGGAGGAAGAGGAGGAGGAGTACCCCTGATACCAAGAAAAGAAACGCCACATCCTCATGATTACAGGGGGAAATATCGGGGGTGACTCTACAAGTCAACGAAAGAAGTGGGCTAAATCACTTTACGTGGGGGAAGTCACTCATATGCCCCCAGTAAAGCGGTTGAGGGAGGAACCCATTATCTTCACCAACGCTGATCTCCCCCCAGTATCCTCCCCCCACAGGGATGCCCTCGTCATCCGCACAGAGATCAACGACACCATTATCCACAAAACTTACATTGACACGGGCAGCTCCGTCAATGTAATGTACCTCAGCACCTTCAGAGAGCTGCATCTGGAGAGGGGGTCCCTTCGGCCCATCAAGACCCCTCTTGCCGATTTTACCGGCGACACCATTGATTCCGAGGGGGTCATAACCCTCCCGGTAATCTTCGGCGACGGCCTCCATAGAGCCAAGCTCGAAGTGGAGTTCGTCGTCGTCAACATCGACTGCGCCCACAACATCATCCTCGGCCGGCCAGCCCTCGAGGATCTCGAGGCCGTCATCTCCATGAGGCACCTCTGCCTCAAGTTCCCAGCCGAAGAGGGGATTGGTTACTCGAGGGGAAACCAAAAGCTCGCCCGCGCTTGCTACCTTCAAGTTACAAAGAAGGTTAGCAAGACGGAGTTCCGCGTTGACACCATCACCGGAACTGTGGAAGCGGAAGAAATGAGGCCGAGGGCTGAACCAGCCGAGGAGGTAGAAGACTTCACGCTCGATCCGGCCAAGCCGGAGAGAGTCGTGAAGATTGGAGCCAAGCTCCCCGAAGACTTGAAGACTGGCATCATCAGCGCCCTTCGCGCCTACTCCATTTTTTTGCATGGGGGCCGGAGGACATGCCGGGGATCAGCCGAAGGGTCATCACCCACCGCCTCTCGGTGGTCCCCTCGGCCAAACCAGTACAACAGCGGAGGAGACCCCTCTCGGCCGAGAGAAGGGAATTTGTGAAGAAAGAGGTCGCCATGCTCCTTTCTATCAAGCACATCAAGGAGGTGAAATACCCCTCATGGTTGGCAAACGTAGTCCTCGCACAGAAACCGCCCTCATTCCGCATGTGCGTGGACTACACGGATCTCAACAGGGCATGTCCCATGGACCCCTTTCCTCTGCCCAATATTGATCAACTGGTGGATGAAACCGCGAGGTGTGAAATCATGTCATTCCTCGACGCATTCCGCGGGTATCATCATGATAGAGTATATCTAGAGAGAAGTGAGAGCTAGAGAGAGAAGTGCAATAATATGCTTCAATAGAATGATTTTGTAACCCTGATAACTACCTCTAGAGGAAGTACTTATAGGGAAAATACGGGTTGGGCTCCCAAGCCTTGGGCTTGGGAGGCCCATTTACAACTGGACCGCTACTGGGCCGAATACAAAGCCACTAATGGGCTGTACAAATGAGTAAGTGTAAAATCCGGTTCTGTGAGGTCTTCGTGGCCGACGAGGGCATGGCCGACGAGGGCGCGGCCGACGAGGGCACCCGGGTTCCTTGGATTCAGGACCATATTCTGAGTTGGTACCTTTCCGGCCGACGGGGGTCCCTTGGCCGACAAGGGCACCACTCAGTGTCTTGTGCTTTCTGTTCTTCTGAGTATGTGGGTCCTGGGGCTCAGACCCATATACTCCATCAGGAGTCCCCCACTCTCTAAGCTGAGACGTAGACGAAGTGAAGGAGAGTAGATTCCCATGTTTTGGTGCTTTTGGCCGATGTGGGCACTCCCAGGCGTTGACGCTGTTTCCATTTTGGTGATCTTGTTCTGTGCTTTGGCCGTTACTTATTCCTCGCTGTGGACGGGGAGGCCGTTGTTTCCTTGATGTGTTCGTTTGGGGACGATGAGTGTCCTGCTTCAATGGTGGCCGTTGAAGGCGCGCTTTCCCTTTCTTGGACGTTGATGGTTTGAGATTTACATTTGGGCCGATGAGGCCGTTGAGGTTGAACCTTGCTCCGAGGACGATGGGCGTCCTTTCCTTTGGGTGGCCGATGAGGGTGCTTGCGCATTTCTTTTGACCGTCGCTGATTGGCTTTCGTGTTCTTGGCCGAAGAGCCCATTATGATTAACTGTTGGCGGAGGACGATGAATGTCCTTGCCTTAGGTGGCCTGTTGGCCGTTGCTGATGGTGTTATGTGCCTTTGGCCGACGAGGCGCCGTGTTGTCCAAAGTACCTGGACGGAGATGGAGTCACGAATACCTTGGCGCTGTTGTGATACATGGACGATGTGGCCATGCTTTGTGGTTACATTTGTGTTCTTTGCATTTTTCTTTTCTGTTTTGTTGAGGCCGATGTAGTCCCCCAGTCCCCCACTGCTTCAGGCCGAAGAGAGTGAGGGGTGAAGGAGTTTTTTTTTGAGTCCTTGGCCGAAGCGGCCTCTCCGTAGTGCCCCTTAATCCAACCCTTATGGCGATTTTCTGGCCAAGGTAACCCTGTGGGAGAACCCTTGTACGCAGATCGCTTGTAAAGAGTTATCATCAAGGGTCGTTACGGAAAGCCGATGGTTGTGGGTTCTTTGTTCCTTTGGTGTTGTGGCCGTCACGGGCGTTCATGACGTTCCTGACCGTTGTCATCTCCTTATTGTTGGCATTTGTGAACTTGGCAAGCATATAGGCCGTTGTGGGCGCTTGTTGGCACTTGTGAAGCCAGCAAGCATATAGGCCGTTGTGGGCGCTCGTTGCCCGTGTGATCCGTAGGCTTGTACTCCTCCGGTAGGTTGGTTCACGAGCCCGGCCCATTTCTGAAGGGGTGGCACCTCGTCGGCTGCTGGGAAGGTGACCGCTGAGGTGGCCATTGATATGGTGCCACGTGTAGTGACCGTTGGAGATTGTCTATAAATACCCCCCCTCCTCCGAAGCGGTTCCTTACTTGCATTCTTGAGATATCGAAGTGCTGCCCGAATTTCTAGAGAGAGAGAGTCTTCAAGGTGTTCTTCGAGTTCTTCATACCTTCAAGGTTAGTTCTTGACTTGTTCTTCAATTCCTTTGCATACTTTGCTTCCTTGAGCCTTGATCTAGTGTTAGTGGACAAAGCGCCTTAGATCCGAAGTAATTCCCCTTAGGCTCGTAATAGTTGTTATGATGAAGAGCTTAGACGAAGAATACTATCCGTACGACGACCAGCCCTTCACTAGGTCCCTCGACTATGAGGTGCTTGAGGAGTTCGAGGAAGAGATAGAGCGTTTAAGTCCTTACAAGTCCGGAGAGCCAATGAACGACGAAGGTGAGGACGAGGAGTCCGCCTCGTCTTCAAAAGGTGAGGACGCAGGTGCGTCCCGAGTGGTGGACGGGGCGTCCACTTCCGCTGCTATTCCGTGCCCGAGACCGGTGTCTGCCGTGAAGGGAGCAGAGAAGCCGAAGAGAGTAAGGAGGCCGAAGAGTGGGTCAGGCGTCTCCTACCTGGATCTCACAAATATTTACCTGATCAAGACGGAGAGCAGCGCGGCTGACTACTTAGTTGCCCAGATGTACGTGGGGCCGTTCGGGAGGGTTAGGGCACCCAGGCCGACGGACCATGTACTCAATCCGCCACCGGGGTACTTCGGAGTATACCCGATGAGTTTCGCCAAGGGGCTGAGGTTTCCCCTTCATCCCTTCATCACTGAATATTTAGACATGGTGGGGCTCCCTCCGGCCTTGCTGACCTCGAACAGCTACTCGTTGATGGTGGGGTTCTTGCTCCGCTGTGAGGAGTTGGGCTACAGGCCGACGACGGCTCTGTTCATGAATTTTTATCAGATTGGTCGAGGAAGCCACAAGAACTGTGCGGCCTATGCTACTCTCCAATAGCTGCCGAAGAAGAGGAGCTTCACGGACTTGCCTTCGTCCATCCATGGATGGAAGAGCAAGTTCGTTTTTGTGTCCCTTGGTGAGAACGGCACTGAATTTCCCTCTCTCGGCCACACCGGGAGGTTCAATCTGCACGACCCGCCGAGGAGTTCGATCTTGGACGCTCAGGTGGAGGCGTTCTTGGAGGGGGGGCCGAGGAGCGTGAAAGACTACATCACCGAGTATAAGATGACCGCCCTTGGCTTCTTTAGGTATTATGTGTATGGTGACAAGGAGGACGATGTCCAACTGTGGCCGAGGATGACCACTACATTTGAGGAGGCCGACGGCCCGGATTTGGGCATTCCTGCTGAGGCCGATGGTAATACTTCCTTCGGCTTACTTCCTTTGTTTTTTTGTTCTTTTGCCTTGCTAACCAGTTCATTTTCCTTTGTGTAGATTTTGTGATGGATCGTCGTTCGATCATGGCCATAGCCAAGGCCAAGGCGGCCGAGGAGCTTGCTACGAAGGCGGCCGAGGCGGCGAGGCGTGCCGCGGCCGAGGGGGGCGGGGCTACTGTTGGTGCGGCCCCGAAGCCTGCCTAGTCCAAGAAGAAGAGGCCTCCCACTGACGGCCAGAAGAAATTGACCGAGGCTGGCCTGAATCTCGCTAAGAAGACGAAGAGGGCACCGTCTCCTTCCCATGCCGATGAGGTCGGCACTCTGACCGTCCCAAATGTGGACGATGGTGGTCCCGTTGTGGATCTTACCGCTGCTCCAAGCGACGCTGCCCAATCGCTCCCTCTCGTCCAGGAGCCACGGACGAAGCGGGCCGGCAAGGAGATTGCCGCTGTCACCTACCAGAAAATGGTGGAGTATTCCGTCGGCGGGGGTGTCTTTGACGATGGCGTCCTTGGCCATGATGTGCTGGCCCAGGCCATGCCGGCCAAAGATCGGGCCTACCTCAAGAGGCTCGGGGACGTCAAGGTGTACGAAGGCGGGATGGACCTCATCATCCAAGTAAGTTCCCTTCCCTTTTATTTGTTGTTTTTCTCATCGTCCGGCTGAAGTCATTGCCTGAGTCTTTGTTTGCCTTTGTTGTGCAGGGTGCCTTCATGCTCATGGAGAGCCACAAAAGGCACCAGCGGGAGATTGCTCGTCTGAAGGAGCTCGAGCAAAAGGCTGCCTCGGCCGATGAGGCGGTGGCCTGCTTGGATCGGCTCCGAGAGGATGCTAAGGCTCTGCAGAAGAGGGCCGACGAGGCAGCTGCAGCCAGGGACGATGCGCTGGCCAAACTTGAGGAGAGCCAGAGGACGCTTGAGGCTGAGCGGCGCAAGAATGATGAAGCCGTGAAGGCCAAAATTGAGGCCGAGGCTGCCGCTGTGAAGGCCGCTGATGAGGCCGTTCAAAAGTTCCTGGCCGAGGGATGGAAGGCCGACGAGCGGCTCCCCTGGTGCTATGAAGTGGTGGCAGCCAAGCTCGAAGATTGGGGAATGAACTCCCCCGCCGGCCAAGAGTACTTTGGCAGGGAGATGGCCGTGTACTACAACATGGTCCGAGAACGGATGCAGAGGCTCCTGTGCCGGCGGCTGGCGCGTGCCCTGAAAGCAATGAACTATACCTCCGGGTGGGCTAGGCGGAACCTGAGGCTTCCCAAGCTGATGAAGGATCCCGAGGAGCAGGCCAAGCTTCCTCTTTCGGAGAGGGAGGCCCCAATCGAGAGCTCCGGTCTCGGCGAGCCGGACTATGACGAATTTGATTTCCTGGACGATGCCACCAGTTCTGCAGCTGCCGCCGACCAGGAGACTGAGGCCGAGGAGGGAACCAAAGATGCCGGAGAGCAAACCCAGGCTTGGCATGGAGGCGCCCAAGAGACTTGATCGGCTACTCCCCGTTCCCTATCTTGTAATTAGTTACCTTTTATTTCTGCCCATGTGATGTAATGGCCGAAGTGCCCACCAATGTATTTAACTGTTTATGAATGAACGTTTTGCTGTCCTGCTCGGCTTGGAATGTCTTGTATGTTTATTCCCTTTTGCTATTTCAATTTTGAAATTTGTCTAAGTGTTAAGTCACAACTTAGGTCACCCGCGAGTGTTTGCTACGTCTGTGAGGTAGTCCATTCAGTCTGGTGGCCTGGTCGGCCTGTCCGGTGTTTCTTCGCTGTCGTAACACTTGGGATTTATTCAAAAATTTTCTAAGTGTTTTAGATCCACTTAGGTGCTTTTCCTTCCGTCCTTACCGAGGCGAGCAAGCTGGGGTGCCCGCTGCGTCTTGGCATTGTCCCGTTCTTCTTTTTGTTAGAATTTTTCTAAGTGTCCAACTTCAAGTAGGTGGGTGTTCTCATCGTCCTGGTATTGAGCCTCTCCTCAGTGTTGAACAGATGTTGTTGCTGTCGGCCCAGTGTTTTTCGTGGTCGTCGTGTTCCCTTGTTCCTGATCTGATCAGGAAGGTCGGCCTGGATCCTTGTGTTGTGGCCGATAAGGGTACACGGGTTGTTGTCCCCTTCGGCCTTGTATGTCTTCATTCCTTGCCTTCGGTAAGTTGAACTTAGTATTTTGAACATAGAAATTTTTCTAAGTACACATGCAAGACACATGTAGCTAACGGCCTGCGAGTATACAGGTGCCCGCTTCGTCTAGAGTTTCTCCATTTAAATACTTAGAGATTTTTCTAAGTATAAATGCAAGACATAGTTCCTTCTTTGTGGTACCGTTGTCGGCTAAGAGGTGGCCCTACCTTCATCGGCCAAGGTCTGGCTTTGTGGCCGATGAGGGTGCCTTTTGCTTTCCCCAAGAGTTTCTCTAAGTGTCAGAATTCTCTTAAGGAACCTTTTTCCTCAGAATTTTCTCTAAGTGTTTGGTAAACACTTGGACAAATCCCCAAAGATCTTCCGCTTGGCCAACAGCCTGGGTTGCAGTGCCTGTAACGGCCATCCGGAATGCTGTGGCCGGTAGGGATTATTGCTTGAATGCTTAATTCTTCCGCGGGTGTGATACTGCCCGCTTCGTCCTGGTCATCCTTAGGATTGATACTGCCCGCTTCGTCCTGGTCATCTTTCAGGATTGTAATTCTTTATTTCATACCAAGTGTTGGTGCTTCAAAGAGCTGTGGCCGATGAAGGTTACCACTGGTTAGGGTTTTATAGGCGTATGCTTCGTCCTTGACGATTCCCTTGTCTGTGATGGACGTGCGGCCATATCGTCCATGTCACCTGTTAGTGGTACTACACTTGTGTTCAACTGATATGTACTTAGCCAAGTTTGGCCTCAGTTGTGGGGTTTTTTTTTTATTGCTTGAGGCCGGCAAGTGCGCGCGGTCCTCGGCTTCCCTCTTTTCTTTCTCTTTTTTTTTGTTATTTCAGGGGAGTATCCTTCTTTCAGGCTTCGGCCGAAGGGTGTGCTCGTCCTTCGGTCGGTTCGGACTTCATTTATAACGTCCGTGATCTCAGGGCGGGTCCCGCCACCTATTTATGACGCGGGCTAGACTTTTGGTCGGTTTCCAACGGCTGTCGTTGCCCATCCCTGAGTTTTGGGATTTTGTCACCTCGGCCATGATTTCAGGCCTGTCGTCCTGCGATCCTGCGCGTGGACGACGCGGCGAGCTTCCCGTTTCAAGACGTGGGCCGTTTGCGGGCCCCTCGTCCTGGGGACATCGTCGGTCATACCTGAGCGTTTCACTTCCAGGCTTACGGGGCCAGGACGATGTGCTCTCTCAGCTAGGCATGAGCCCTTCGCTGATACAAAATACAATGGAGTGCCTGAGCTTGTCGCTCGTAGGCTGCAAATGCAAGGTGCCATGTCGGCCGTACCTGAGTCTTTCGCTCTAAGGTGGCCGATGAGGGCACCTGCTAATATTTTTACTTTAAATTCCAAAGAAAAAATCAAGAGCATGATTTTATTCATAAGTGGCTCGAGGCCGAGGGTGGCGTTCAATCAGTAACCCGTTAAGGGGTGAGGGCTTCGCCGTCTGCGCCTCCTTCGGATCATTGATAAAACTTCACCAGATGGTGTACATTCCACGTTCGTGGTACATTGGACCCATTCGGGCGTTTAAGCTTGTAGGTGCCGGGTTTGACCACGGCACTGACGATGTAAGGCCTTTCGTACTTTAATGCTAGCTTGCCACCCTCTGTCGGCTGGCTTGCTTCCCTTCGACGGAGGACGTAGTCCCCCACTTGAAATTCCCGGGAACGTACCTTGGCGTCATAGTATGATTTTACTTGACGCCGGTAGTTCTCTGCTCGGACGTAAGCTTGCTCACGCCTCTCGTCGACCAGGTGCAGGTCAATTTTCATGTTTTCTTCGTTGGCGTCAGGCTCGTATTGTTCCACCCGTCGGCTGGGGATGGCGACTTCCGTGGGTGCCTTTGCCTCAAAGCCGTAGCACAGGGCGAAAGGCGTTTCACCTGTCGCCCTCCTCGGCGTAGTTTTGTAGCACCACAGGATGTTGGGGAGCTCGTCGACCCAACTACCTCCTGCAGCCTGGAGTTTCTTCTTCAGCCCCTCCATGATTGTCCTGTTGGCGTTCTCGACTTGCCAGTTGCCCTGAGGGTAGGCGACGGAGGAGAAACGATGCTTCACCCCAAACTCCCGGAGGAGCTCCTGAAAAGGGGCTGCCTCGAATTGGGTGTCGTTGTCTGATATAATCTCCTGGGGGACGCCGAAGCGTGTGATGATGTTCTTGTAAACAAATTTTTGGCACCTGGCCCCGTGATGCTGGCCAGGGGTTCCACCCCGACCCACTTGGTGAAGTAGTCAACGGCGACGATGATGTAGCGGTTGTTCCCGACGGCTCTGGGCAGGGGGGCGACCAGGTCAATCCCCCATTTAGAGAATGGAATTGCGGTGCTGACGGGGGCGTAGTTGACGGCTGGCCGACCAGGGGCCTTCTGGAGCACCTGGCACGTGGTACACTTCCTAGCCAGGTCCGCACAGTCTCGCGCCATCGTCGGCCAGAAGAAGCCCTGGACGACGAGACGTCGGGACATGCTGAAAGGGCCCTGGTGCGAGGAGCAAACGCCACAATGAACTTCTTCCATGGCCACGTCGGCCTCATCCTGGTGCAGGCATCGGAGGAGAGTGCCATTATAGGATCGTTTGTAGAGTTTGCCATCTTCAATGGTGTAGCTTGGGGCCCTGAGTTTGGCAAGTTTGGCCCTCTCCTCGTCCGGGGGCAGCTCCCCCCGTCGTGATGAAGGTGACGATGTCGGAGATCCAGTCCTCTGGTCGCTGTTGGACGCATAAGACGGGGCTGGCATGGATGCTGGACATGCTCAACTCCTCGATCTTGGCCAGCTGGGAGATGTGCTCCGAGGTGTCCGGGCTGAGTTTGGAGAGGATGTCGGCCTCGGCGTTCTCGGCCCTTGGGATCTGTGTGATCTCGTGGGTTTCGAACACCTTCAGCAGCTCCTCCGCTGCTTGTTTGTACTGCTTCATCCGGCCTTCCTTTGCTTCGTACGTGCTCTCCACCTGACCCACTACCAGCTTGGAGTCGCACCTGATTTTGATATGTCGGGCTCTGAGGCCGGCGGCGAGTCTGAGGCCGCTGAGGAGGGCCTCATACTCGGCTTCGTTGTTGGATACCCTGAATTTTGAAGCGGATGGCATAGTAAGCTCTGAATCCCTCAGGGGATATGAGGACGACGCCGCCACCGCATGATTTCGTGGCCGACGAGCCGTCAGTGAATAGGATCCATGTATCGTCCGGCTCCGGTCCGGGGTTGGCAACGGTCGTCTCCCTTGCTGTGCATTCAGTGACGAAGTCGGCCAAGGCTTGCCCTTTGATAGATGGCCTTGGCTTGATCTCAATTTGAAACTGGCTGAGGAAGATCGCCCATTTCACCATCCTCGAGGAGCTGGTGGGGCTCCTCATGAGTGCGCCGAGAGGCTGCTGGGTTAGCAGATGGACGGCGTGGGCCTGGAAGTAGTGCCCCAGCTTCTTCACCGTATGGACGATGGCCAGCACCGTCTTCTCAATGGGGGAGTACCTGAGCTCGGCCTCCCTGAGTGTCTTGCTGATGTAGAAGATGGCCTTCTGCACCCCTTCGTCCTCACGAATGAGCACGGAGCTGATGGCCGACGTGCTCACCCCTAAATACAAGAACAGGGTTTCGCCGGTTTTGGGCTTGGAGAGCACGGGTGGAGACGATAGGTACCTCTTCAGCTCTTCGAACGCTTCCTGGCACTCCGCCGTCCACTTGAAGCTGTTGGCTTTACGCATGATCTGGAAGAAGGGGAGTGCCCTTTCGGCTGACCTGGAGAGGAAACGGTTCAGGGCCGCCAGGCGCCCCGTCAGTTGCTGTACTTCCTAGACGTTTCGGGGCGGCTCCATGTTGATGATAGCCTGTGTCTTCTCCGGGTTTATCTCGATGCCTCTCCGACTGACCATGTAGCCGAGGAACTTGCCGCCCTGGACGCCGAAGGCGCACTTCTTGGGATTGAGGCGGAGCCTGAACTCCTTCATGATTTCAAAGATTTCCCGGAGGTCGTCGGCGTGGGAGGAGGCCTGCCTGCTCTTGACGATCATGTCGTCGACGTACGCCTCCATCGTCCGGCCAAGGACCGCTCTGAAGATCTTGGCCACCATCCTAGTATAGGTGGCGCCGGAGTTTTTGAGTCCGAAGGCCATGACGAGGTAGCAAAAGATTCCCTCTGGGGTCATGAATGCCGTCTTCTCCGCGTCATCTTCATGCATGGAGATTTGGTGGTACCCTCTGAAAGCGTCAAGGAACGACATCAACTCGCACCCCGCCGTCTCGTCCACCAACTGATCAATGTTGGGGAGAGGGAACGGGTCCATGGGGTATTCCTTGTTCAGGTCAGTGTAATCAACACACATTCTGAATGTTGGCGGTTTCTGGGCGAGGACGACGTTGGCCAGCCACGTCGGGTACTTCACCTCTTTAATGTGGTTGATTGAGAGGAGCATGGCTACCTCCCCTTTGACGAAGTCCCGCCTGTCGGTGGATAAGTAGCGCCGCTTCTGCTTAACAGGCGCGGAGGCCGGATCGACGGTCAGCCGGTGAGTGATCACCTGGCGGCTGATGCCTGGCATATCGTCCGGGCCCCACGCGAAGACAACGGCGTACGACCGCATGACGAGGAGGATGGCGTCGCGCTGGTCCTGCGGGAGTTGCTTCCCGACTCTGAGAACCCGCCCCGGCCGGGAGGTATCCAGAGGGACTTCCTCGACCTCCTCGGCCGGCTCAGCATGCGGCCTCTCCTCGTCCTTGGCAACGGCTGCCGTGATGGTGTCTATCCTCTGACCTTCCCTCTCGGCCGGCCTCGTCAGTTTGAGGTAGCATGCTCTGGCTATCCTCTGGTTTCCTCTGGCGTAGCCGATGCCGTCATTGGTGGGGAACTTCAGACACAAGTGCTTCATGGAGATGATGGCCTCCAAGTCCTCCAGCGCTGGCCGCCCCAAGATCAGGTTATGGGCGCACTGGAGGTTGACCACCATGAACTCCATGTCAATCCTGGCGCGGTGGGGGCCGTCAACGACCTCCACGGGAAGGACTATCGTGCCCTCGGCGTCGATAGAGTCCCCGGTGAAGCCGGACAACGGTGTCTTGATCGGCTTCAGCAGAGCTCTGTCCAGCTTCAGCTGCCTGAAGGTATCCAGGTACATCACGTTGACGGATGGGGGCCGAGAGGACTTGATGGCGTTTCCCCTGTACTTCTCCGGGATGGGGGCCGAGAGGACCCTGTTGGTGAAAGGGGTCCTGGTCCTGACCTGGATGATGGGGTCACCTCGCCCCTCGTCCAACTCCCTCTCCAGGGCGCTGACTTTGTTCATGAGCGCGTTGAGGCCGGGGTCGTTGGAGGTGTCGGCCGTAGGGATGTTGGCCGACTGCTTGGCCTCCATCTGAGCCAGCCTCCTTTCCACCTGGGCGATGACCTCGTCCCGGGGGTCCCTGGCGGCCGCAGCGGCGCCCGGCTGGTTCCTCATGCGCTCGTCGTGAGCCGCATTGATCTGGTGGCGCACGTCGTCCTCGTGCAGCTTCCCCTTGCCCTTGTCCGGGCGGGGCTGGTCCGCTGTCCGGGACACAGACCCCAAGCTTTCCCTTGGCGAGCCAGGCCGACACTCACCAATCCGTCCTGCCATCCTCTCCGAAACCGGACGACGGCGCGTGTCACCTAGCCTGTTGAAGGCAGAGGCTTTTCCACGCGCCGGGGTCTGCCCAGGCCGAAGAGGGGAAGTGGGGTGGGAGTGGGACGACGCCGTGTCCTGGGCCATCACCCCCTCATCGTTGCCTATCTGGACGGCCAACGGTTGGGGCTGAGGAGGTGGAGTGACGTTCCCCCCGGTCCTTGGCAAGAGTGCGCTGAGGACGGTGGGGTTCTGGGCCAGGTTGGCGATGATGACCGATAGCGCGGCCTGGACCTGTGGATCCACGGACGGAGAGGCCGTGGCCTTAGGCTGGGCCGGGGCGTGGTCCGTCTTCTCAGCTCGTTTCTTGTCCAAGCCGATGCGGGCATCAGGGGCTCCGCCGTTGAGTTGGTTGCGGAGGTCCGTCGTGAGGTTGAAGGCCTCCTGGAAGACGTCCCCTCCGCCGACCTGGTCGGCCGTAGCATCCTCCTCGTGCTCCCTGGTCTCCTGGTCCTCAGTGATGGCCTTGCTGATGAGGTTGCGGTTTGATTTAGTTCTTCCCATGATGAGTGGTTAGCCGTGCTTGGTAGCGACGAAGGGTGCTAACTTGATTGTTCTAGCTCTCAACGAGAGCACCAAATGATAGAGTATATCTAGAGAGAAGTGCAATAATATGCTTCAATAGAATGATTTTGTAACCCTGATAACTACCTCCAGAGGAAGTATTTATAGGGAAAATACGGGTTGGGCTCCCAAGCCTTGGGCTTGGGAGGCCCATTTACAACTGGACCGCTACTGGGCCGAATACAAAGCCACTAATGGGCTGTACAAATGAGTAAGTGTAAAATCCGGTTCTGTGAGGTCTTCGTGGCCGACGAGGGCGTGACCGACGAGGGCACGGCCGACGAGGGCACCCGGGTTCCTTGGATTCAGGACCATATTCTGAGTTGGTACCTTTCCGGCCGACGGGGGTCCCTTGGCCGACAAGGGCACCACTCAGTGTCTTGTGCTTTCTGTTCTTCTGAGTATGTGGGTCCTGGGGCTCAGACCCATATACTCCATCACATCAAATATACATGCATGAGGAGGACGCTGAAAAAACGACCTTCATGACTCCCGAGGGCATCTTCTGCTACCTTGTCATGGCCTTCGGCCTAAAGAACTCAGGCGCCACCTATACTCGGATGGTGGCCAGGGTATTTCAGGCTGTCCTAGGGCCACCATGGAGGCATATGTTGACGATATGATCGTCAAAAGCAAGCAGTCAGCAAGCCATTCTGACGACCTGAGGGAGATCTTCGCCATCATGCAGAAGTTTAACCTTCGGCTGAACCCGAAGAAGTGCACCTTCGGCGTCCAGGGGGAAAATTCCTGGGCTACATGGTTAGCCGAAGGGGTATTGAGGCCAACCCCGAGAAGATCCAGGCCATCATCAACATGGAGCCCCCACGCAACGTGAAGGAGGTCCAACGGTTGACGGGCCGCATGGCAGCCCTCAACCGCTTCTTATCAAAATCGGCGGAGAAGTCCTTACCCTTATTCCAGATCATGAGGAAAACCGCCGGTTTCCAATGGACTTCAGAATGTCAGGGGGCATTCGAGGAGCTGAAACGATACTTATCTTCACCCCCTGTGCTCTCTAAACCCAAGGTAGGGGAAATCCTGTACCTTTACTTGGGTGTTAGCCCGGCAGCCATCAGCTCTGTACTCATCCGGGAAGAGGATGGCATCCAACATGCCATCTTCTATGTTAGCAAGACCCTCAGGGAAGCGGAGCTCCGGTATTCCCCCGTGGAAAAAACGGTGTTGGCTATCGTGTGGACCGTCAAGAAATTGGGCCATTACTTCCAGGTTCACCCGGTCCAGGTCCTCACTCACCAACCCCTCGGCGCCTTGATGAGGAGCCCCACTAGCTCCTCCCGAATGGTAAAATGGGCTATCTTCTTGAGCCAATATAACATCGACATCCGTCCTAGGCCCGCCATCAAGGGCCAAGCCCTAGCGGACTTCGTGACGGAGTGTACGACAAGGGCAGCCACAGACGAGGAGCCCTCGGCCCCCTCAGATGACTGGTGGACCCTCTACACCGACGGCTCCTCCGCCATCAAGGCATGCGGAGGAGGGGTGGTTCTCATCTCACCCGAGGGCTTCCGGGCCTATTATGCAGTACGTTTCTCCTTCAAAGTCTCCAACAATGAAGCCGAATACGAAGCCCTCCTCTGTGGCCTTCGGCTGGCAGCTAACATGAAGGCCCGACAAATCCACGTCAAATGCGACTCCAAGTTAGTCGTCGGCCAAATCTCCGGGGAGTACGAGGCCAAGGAAGGGAGAATGAAGCAATACAAGGAGGCGACCAAGGAGTTGCTTAAGGTATTTGAGGCTCACTCTCTTACTCAAATACCGAGGGCTCAAAACTCTGAGGCCGACATTTGATCAAAGCTCTCGGCAGAATCCCCTGAGCACATCTCCAAGATCGCCAAAATAGAAGAACTCAGCCTCTCCAGCATACATGCTAGCCCCGTCATGAACATACAACAAAGACAGGAGGACTGGATCTCAGACATTGTTGCCTTCATCACCACAGGGCGACTGCCTGGGGATGAGGCCCGCGCCAAGCTGGCAAAGATGAGGGCTCCCAGCTACACTATCGAGGACGGGAGGCTTTACAAAAGGTCCTACAACGGGACGTTGCTTTGGTGCCTTCATCAAGATGAAGCTGAAGTGGCTATGGAGGAAGTCCACAGTGGCACTTGCTCAGCTCACCAGGGACCCTTCTCCATGTCCCGAAGGCTGATAATCCAGGGCTACTTCTGGCCTACGATGGCCCGGGATTGTGCGGACCTTGCCTGGAGGTGTCCCGCATGCCAACACTTCCAGAAGCCCCCGACAGGCCAGCGGTCAACTATGCCCCCATCAGCACATCCATACCCTTCGCTCGATGGGGCATAGACCTTGTGGGCCCTCTGCCGAGGGGTACCTCCAACAACAGGTACATCATTGTCGCCATCGATTACTTCACCAAATGGGTGGAGGCTGAGCCCCTCGCCAGCATTACTGAGGCCAGGTGCCGTCACTTTGTTCTCAAGAACATTCTCACCATATTTGGCGTCCCTCAGCAAATCATCTCCGACAATGGGACTTAGTTTGAGGCAGCCCCCTTCCGTGCCCTCCTAGAGGCATGGGGCATCAAACACACCTTCTCATCCGTTGCCTACCCTCAGGGCAATGGACAGGTGGAGAACGCCAACAGAACACTGCTCGAGGGCCTAAAGAAGAAGCTGGAGGCCGAAGGGGGTGGTTGGGTAGAAGAGCTCCACAACATCTTATGGGCATATCGTACCACCCCTCGACGGGCACCTGGCGAGACACCCTTCTCCCTTTGCTACGGATTTGAAGCCAAAGCCCCCACTGAGGTGACTCTCCAACCCGAAGGGTCACACAGTATGATCCAGAGGCCAACGACACCAATATGGCCCTCGACCTCCACCTTATTTCAGAACGCCGAGAGCAAGCCTTCATACGCGCAGAGAACTACCG
This sequence comes from Cuscuta europaea, assembly GCA_945859875.1. Lineage (NCBI taxonomy): Eukaryota > Viridiplantae > Streptophyta > Magnoliopsida > Solanales > Convolvulaceae > Cuscuta > Cuscuta europaea. The sequence continues at coordinate 7,073,772 of CAMAPE010000052.1, forward strand.
AAGGCAGGTGAAAAGTTACATTGACGCCAAGGTTCGCTCCCGGGAATTCCAAGTGGGGGACTATGTTCTCCGAAGAAGGGAAGCTAGCCAACCAACCGAGGGTGGAAAGATGGCACCCAAGTTCGAGGGCCCCTACATCGTGGCAGCCATCATCAAACCAGGAACTTACAAACTAAAACGCCCTGACGGGACTGAAGTCCCTAGGCACTGGAATGTACATCACTTAGTTAAATTTTATCAATAGCATTAGAGCGGCCAAGCCCTCATAACTAGTGAATGTATTATTTTACGGCCCAAGGCCTAAGAATTCTGAAGAATGAAGGCATTTTGAAGACACCGAGAACACGGAACAAGATTACCACAAGGGCCAAGCCCTCATGTCACCCTCAGGCCCAAGGCCTCCCCACAATAGAAGAACCCTCTTCACCAAGTGCCGAGGGTAGACAATACTATCACCTACAACAAAGTACCACTCGTCCTCAAAAGAAGACCCCTCGGCACCTGGTGCCGGGGGGTACACCATTATCAACTCTCCACCAATGGGAGGAAACACCAAGTGTTCCCACAGAAGACCCCTCGGTACCCAATACCGAGGGTAGACAAGACAATCACCTTCAACAAATGGGAGGAAACACCAAGTGTTTTCACAGAAGACCCCTCGGTACCAAGTACCAAGGGTAGACACCGCAATCCCCTACGACAAGTGGAGGAAAAACACCAAGTGTTTTTACAGAAGACCCCTCGGTACTAAGTGCCGGGGGCCATACATCGGAACAAACACCAAGTGTTGTTTCTAAGCCGTACCCCTCGAGGACGCCTATACCGAAGGCACCACCTATCGGTGCCGGCAGCACGTAGTGCACCCGGCCATTTGCAACTAGTGTGCAAATGAAAACCCTTCCCTGAAACGCTTTCCGCGTCATCACCCCAAGGGTATGACAGGCATGAGAAATGCCTAGGATTCGACTTTCAAAAACGGAACGCTTTCCGCGTCATCACCCCAAGGGTATGCCAGGCACGAGAAATGCCCAGGATTCGACTTCCAAATCGAAATGCTCCCCGCGCCACCACCCCAAGGGTGTGGCAGGCCACAGACTATGTCTAGCGCCGAGGGGACGACTTTCAAAACTGAGGCACTTTCCGTGCCATCCCCCAAGGGGAGGCAGGTTACAGACCACCATATCTTGTGCCCAGGAAACGACCCTCGATCCCCTCGGAACTCGGAAGGTTAACCCGAGGGGGGAGCTAATGGTGTATTCTGTTACCTCCCAATAGGCCAAGCCTTACCAAGAAACCAAGTTTCTTGATGCCTTCCCTTCACTACCAAAAAAAAAGAAAAAAAATGGGGTGGTGAAGGGGAGTAGACTCGGCGAGAAATCAATGAGTACATTACTCCGGCAATTTACAAAAACGTACCGAGGGCTCCCCACGGGAACACCTTCGGTACCTTGGAAGGTCACAAGTACAAGGGACGCCATTCACAACAGACATCATCAACGAATGGCTAAGTCCACTCAAGGATTGCCTCCGGCTATACCTAAAACCGAAGGCACAATGTTCTCAAAAATCCCCGAAGGGCACCATATGACAAACAACCGAAGGCTTTTATTGCCACAGGCCAACATCACAAGGCAAGGGAAACTATCCTAAACATACAATGCCTACAACCGAAGGGTCCTCCCCCGAAGGCCAGCAGCAGGAAATACTAAAAAAAAAAACGAAGTCCTAAATGCTTTACCCCTTGATGAGCCATCAGCCAGCCGAGGGCGTACCACAAACACCTCACAGTCACCCGAGGGTTCTAACTTCACACGTACTGCACTTAGGAAAATTTCCTAAGTCCTGCATATTTTGGCCCTCGGTCAACTCTCCATGCCGCCCGAGGGGCCATGCGGTTGAAGACTTGGTGAAGCTATACTTAGAAATTTTTTCTAAGCCCTACATACTTTGACCCTCGGTCAAATCTCCATGCTGCCCGAGGGCTCCTACTTCATACATGCTACACTTAGAAAAATTTCTAAGTCCCAAAAGCCTTATCCTCGGTGACAGGTTTCCAAGTCTCGAATCTCCCGGCAGCCCGAGGGGTCACACGATTGAAGGATTGGTGAGACTACACTTAGAAACATTTTCTAAGTCCTAACCATTGCTGGGCCCTCGGTTATATATCCAGCGAATGGTGCCCAACTACCGAAGGCTACAACTGTATTCAAACACTTAGAAAAATTTTCTAAGTCCTAAGCACCTCACCTCCGGTCATCTCATAAAGGCTACATAGAACCGGGGGGAAGGATCAGCCGGGGGCCAACAAAAGAACTAACACTTAGAAATATTTCTAAGTCCTGAACATTTTGCCTTCGGTGAAAGGTTCAACTGACGAAAGATTACTAGTAGCCGAGGGCTACAAGAAGCACTACACTTGGAACTCATATTCTAAGTCCTAAACATACATTCAGGAAAGCGAAGGCATACATTCAAAGAAGGGCGAAGGCATACATTCAAAAGAAAACGACGACATACATCCGAGAAGAAACGAATTAAAGGGAAGCATGTTATATAGACAAAGCCCGAAGGCAATCATTCATTCATCAAAAGGAAGGGATTCAAATGTATATGTTACAACATGGCCGAAGCCGAAAGTACACAAACATTACAAACAAATAAATGTTCAAGAAACTATTCAACTACAGGTATCTTCTTCAAGCTGCTGCCCCCTCGGCGGGCTTCGAGGTGACCTCCTCCTCGATGGCGTCCTCGGTCTCACCATCGCCGGATCCCCCCATCATCATGGAGTCATGGATCACTGGCCTTTCTTCGCCCGGGGGGAGGGGGTTTCTCACATCCGGCTGCAAGGCAGGAAGGCCGTAAGCCGAGGGGTCGAATTCCTCGAGAGGGACCTTGAAGTGCCTGGCGAGCCTCCGGTACACCAGATGCTGGGTGAAGAACTCGCCCCCCTGATAATAGCTGTCCCCTCTTTCGGCCATCCAATCGGCTCCGGGGCCTTTCGACCCTGAAGGAGTGAGGGACTCCTGATGGATTATATGGCCCCTCAAGTCCCGACATGTGGGTAACTGAGGGACTGCCCTCGGCAGAAATAACAAACAGCAAACTACCCACAACTCTACAAACTACAAACGGAACAACGGCAGAGGACAAACACTATTACTCCTTTTCCCTCAAGTACCTTTCGGCAAAAGGAGTGAGGGACTCCTGATGGAGTATATGGCCCGGGAACCCCCGGCCCACAGACTCCTACTACTCCAATCAAGGCCCAACAGGCCCAGAAGGCCCAACAGGCCCAAATCACAGCGCCTAGAGTACCAAGCAGCCCACAATGCGCACCAGGGGTGCCTTCGCCTCCCTGGCCGAGGGCTCTAACTCTCACAGGAGGGCCAACACATCAAAAACAAGGCTACTGGGAAAACGACGGAAAGCAGTAGCCCTCGGCACCTGGAGCCCTCGGCACCAAGGGGGTCCCCAGTACTCAGAGCCCTCGGCCAGTCCTCTACAGCCGAGGGCACCTCTTCCGACATGATATCTGCGCCACATGCGTACAGATCACCGTACCCTGTACAACGTCCCATCCAACAGCCGCATTAAATGCGGCCACATGCGGTTGCCAGCGCCAACCAGTTGAGGTGACCTCTCGGCCAATGAACGCTTGACACGTGTCCCTGTCCGGCATTTATTGCTACTATAAATAGCACCCCATTTCCCCATTTGTAACCACGCTGAAAACGCTCCACACTTTATAATATACTTTCTCTCTCTATACTTGCTTGCTCTGACTTCTCTCTTATCACTCCCCGTAATAACCCATCGGATAAGCTACCCTCGGGTACACAATCCATCAATTGTAATATTTAATTTTATGTGGTTTTAGCTTGTATTTGTGAAATATTGATTATTGTATTTTAATTAGTGAAATGCTTGAAAATACATATTAAAATGGTGTATTTTAGTTTGTAAGTGTGAAATAATGTGTGAAATGTCAAAATAATAAATGAGGTGCTAATGTATAAATATATGATAATTAGATACTTAAATAGAAGAATGGTAAAAAGTTAATAAAAAGAATAAAAGGGAATATTCTTTTTTGGTGACGAAAATGGTGTAAACTGTTGGAGAATGCGATGTTTACATCATTTTAGTATACAAAGTGGTGTAAACTGTTGGAGATTACCGTATCCAATTAAATTTCATGTGAAATTGAATTGAAGCTAGATATGAAATTATCACTTACCTATAGTAATATAATGCACATTGGAATGATTCTTACTTCCAATTTGGTGTGGATAGAACTGACGAGGAAGAGCTGTTTTTCATTTTTCTACATTGGTCCCCGTATTTTTTTAAATTTTAGCGTCAAAGTGGAGAAAATTAATAAAACCATGCCTAAGAATGTTAATGAATGGTGTAAATGATAATAAAACCATGTCTAAGAATGTTTTTACTTGAACTGAAATTTGCTGGTCTGGTCTAGTCTGGTATGATCTAAAATGATCTGGTAAACGTCTGGTCTTTTTATAACTATCATAGTCTGATCTGGTCTGAATTGGTCTAGGACCGAAAACAATCCAATTAAAACATCCTAAGTGTGTTTTTTGTCCCATAAAGTAGCTCAATGTCTTATTTGCTCTTAGTGGTTTACCTTAGTGGTCTAATTGCTCCTAAAATTAACTTAATGTCTTATTTGCTTTTAGAGGTTTACTTTGGTGGTCTAATTGCTCCTTCTCTCTAATATCAAATCACAGGATTCACAGCTGATCAAACAATAGGCAGATCTGAAAAAGAATTGAACAAACTAAACCGGTCTAACAAAATAAGAGAAAGCAATATTTCATATAATTTGGTTTTCCTTGCAGTAAATTAAATACTGGTGCAGTGGATAAGGTTATTAAATAATTCTGCTCACTTGTTTCCTGTCTTGCAAGTTGTTGTTCTGATTCCATATGTCCATGCCCATGGCTCACACGAAGTCGAACCTTTCTGTCCTTCAGTGAAAAAGAAATCCAGCAAAAGTGTATACTCCAACTATTTCTTTATTTAGTTAAAAATATCATTTTTAGGCAAAAGCTCAGATCTTGTCTCTCTGTTCCATTATTATTAGATTAGTGTTGATGTGACGTGTGGGATTGGAGAGTTTCATTGCGATCTGCTGTGATGGTTTGTTGATAAAAAAAACTGCATTCCATGGCTTCCTGGTAGGGTTTTGATGATAAATATATGAGTTTTTGATTTTCCTTCCAAGATTTTTGACAGCTGAAAGAATGCTTATAAAACTCTCAGGGAAGTATCAAGAACTCTGTACTTCGTAGTTGAATTAAAGGATGTAAACTGTGCTCTAGAAACAGAATGGAGAGCAGAAACGTTAAAACAATTGTGTGGTTTAGGAGGGATTTGAGGATTGAGGACAATCCTGCTTTAGCCACTGCTGCCAGAGATGGGAGTGTATACCCAGTGTTTATATGGTGCCCCAAAGAAGAAGGACAATTCTACCCTGGAAGAGTTTCAAGGTGGTGGCTCAAGCAGTCTCTCATTCATTTGGACCAGTCTTTGCAGTCCCTTGGAGCTGAATTGGTGCTCATCAGAGCTGATAATACCGTTGATGCCCTCTTACAATGCATCACTTCTATTCAAGCAACAAAAGTTGTCTATAATCATCTCTATGGTATTTCAAATTCCTATTTTTTTGTTTACAATAGTTGAAAATTTTGATGCTCACTAGAAATGAGTTTGGTAATTTGTTATATGTTGGGTCTGTGGAAATACCACATTTTTTGGTTCTACAATTAAGGTAACTTTGGAAACCAGAATATAAAACTTTTTCAAAAAGGAAGCATGCAGGACAGCTTCTTGATATCAGCTTAGTTTCAACTGCAGCTCCAGAAATTTCGACAGTATGTTGTAATGTGGGTGTGTGCAGGATTCATGGGCTTACATTTGAAATCTCAATGACCTGATTAATCAGCTTTATCAGCCTAATAACTAGCTTTACACTTATTTCGGGGGAATAGATTTTATCAAACACCTTTTGAGCTCGTTTGGTAACCCTGTTTTTCAGCTTATCAAGCTTATCAGCTTTATGAGCCTAATAACTAGCTTTACACTTATTTTCGGGGGAATAGATTTTATCAAACACTTTTTGAGCCCGTTTGGTAACCCTGTTTTTCGGCTTATCAGCCAACTTTTTCACCAAACACTTAACTTTTGATTGCGCGCGCTTAATTGTGTAATAATAAGAAAAAGTAAGGTTGAAGTTACTTTTCTGGCTGTATTGGCCGAAGTTACTGTATAAGACTATTTAATTATTTTTTCATATAATTTTTTCTTTACTTTATTAATAAAATAGATTTTAAATATAATTTTTTCATAAATCAGCAGAATCAGTCACTTCAGTCAGAACTTCATACATTTCAGCAGAATCATCCAATAGACCTGATTTTGGTACTATCAAACGGGCTCTTAATCGCATTGGGTATTCAAAAGTTACATATTTTCTTCATTAGCAGAATAATTACAGTATCTTTTGATTTGATTATTTGATTGAAACAGATCTTACCAAACCCTTTTCAGAGAAATTTCAACCATTCATCCAAAATAGCCCTTACCCAATGGGCTCTTCCATTGAGAAAATTTAGCAGATTCAACAAAGCTTCAACCTAATAAGCCTTACTGAATCGACATTTGGTAGGAATTTTAATCGTATAGGGTTTAGACGTCCTATCCTATCCTATTTTAGCTAGTCATATGAAAGTCTTAGCTTTGGCCTAATTACCTATAACAACTTTGGTATAGCACCACAACAACATCCAAGCCTTAATCACAAAAGAATTTGGGGTCGGCTAACATGAATCGATCTATGATATCGATGCCAATAGCGATATTCATATTTCGATTCATGTCATGTGATGTGACTAAGTGATATTGTTGGCCGTCACGCGCCTACCACAGCACCCTCCTCCTTTTTCCTGGCTTGGGACAGGCATGATACCAAAAAAATGATCTCATGGCGGAGTTTAACTTTGGTATAGCACCAAGCCATCAAATTTGTGTGGTCATAATACGATGTCTGTAGAAAAGGCCAGTCATCAAATTTGTGTGGCCTCTCATATCTCTAAGCCTTTCATTTTGTCAGATCCCATTTCTGTTGTGCGTGATCACAAAATCAAACAAAGGTTAGAGGAGCTTGGTTATTCTGTACAGAGCTATAATGCTGAGTTGTTGAATGAACCGTGGGAAGTTTATAACGAGGATGGAAAGGTTTATACCAAATTTGATGCATTTTGGCAGAAATGTTTGCACCAAACTAAGGAACAATCTGTTTCACATCTCCCTCCATGGCGATTAACACCAGCTCAAGGTACTTTCTATAAAGTTTTAAGTTACTTCTCCTATTGCGTTAATTTTTTATAGATAACATGACATGTTTTATAAATGTACCTGAGTTGATTAAGCTTAAACTAGCAACTTGATCCTAATAAGTCTGAATGCAAGCATACATACTTCACGGTTGGTCTCAATTCGATCCTAATAAGTCTGAAAGCAAGCATGCATACTTAACGATTGGTTTGCTCAAAAGAACCATTTACTTGTGACGACATATAAGGCTTTGTTAGATTACCTTATGGCCTGACCATAAATTTTAATATTGTTAACTTCATCACAAAATTTTACCCATATGTTCATGTAGCTATGAATGTCAAACATAATTATTTTATTTTTGGTTTATTCACAGGCTCAGTTAGGAAGTTCTCAATTGAGGAATTGGGCCTGGAAAATGAAACAGAAAAGTCCAGTAATGCCTTACTTGGAAGAGGATGGTCACCTGGATGGAGCAATGCCGATAATGCACTAACCGATTTCATAGAACATCACTTGTTAGACTACTCAATGAAACGCCATAGAGTTGGAGGCAATACCACATCTCTCCTGTCTCCTCATCTCCATTTCGGGGAGTTAAGCGTGAGAAAGGTTTACCATAGTGTGCACATGAAGCGTTTGGTTTGGGCGAAAGAAGGGAACTCAACAGGAAGAGACAGTGCAACTCTATTCCTAAAAGCTATTGGGCTTCGAGAGTATTCCCGCTACATATGTTTTAACTTCCCATTCCTACATGAAAGGTCACTGCTGAGCAACCTGCAGTATTTCCCATGGAATGCCGATCAGACCCATTTTAAGGCTTGGAGACAGGGTCGGACAGGATATCCTTTAGTTGATGCGGGAATGAGAGAGCTCTGGGCCACCGGATGGATCCATAATAAGATAAGAGTTATCGTTTCGAGTTTTTGTGTGAAATTTCTACTTCTTCCATGGCAATGGGGGATGAAGTATTTTTGGGATACACTACTTGATGCAGACTTGGAAACTGATGTTCTTGGGTGGCAGTATATATCTGGCAGCTTACCAGATGGGCATGAACTTGAGCGCCTAGATAGCCCAGAGGTATTTTAAATTTCCTCATGTGTTAATATGCGTGTGGGTTGTGTGTATTGCAATAAAACTATTCAGCTTAGAGTAATAATGGTATGTTTGGGATAACTTGAAACTTTACATTAATTCAATTTTTGTTTGTGAAATGTTCGTTGACACTTGACATGCTAAGTAACACGGAATGGTGAAATGGAAAATGTGTAACGAGAAACGGGAGAGACGGTATCTAAAAATATATATAAGGTGCCGAACATGGCGGAAACAATACAACAACAACAACAACATCCAAGCCTTAGTCCCAAAAGATATTGGGGTCGCCTAACATGAATCGATACATGATATCACCACCAAAAGGAAAAGAAAGGAAATAAAGATAAAAAAGATAAGCTATTATAAAAAGATAATATAAAAAGAGATGAATATACATAAAAATGATAAAATAAAAAGGATACAAATAATGCTTATATGTATAAGGATAAAAAACAAGGAAAAAAGATGAGGAAAAAAGATGATACGAGATCACTCCTCCACACGAATACCCGTCCTCCACTTAGCTCTCTCCAAAGTCATGCCCTCATCCAACCCCAGAAGAAGCATATCACTTCGAACTCCCCTAACCCACGTCTGTTTGGGTCTCCCTCTCTTCTCTGCCTCTTCTCCACACATCTCATCTCGTCCGATAGGTGCATCACTCGGTCTTCTACGCACATGACCAAACCACCGTAGACGCGACTCCCGCATCTTGTCTTCAATAGGTGCTACTCCCACCCTTTGTCTGATTGTCTCATTCCTCACGCGGTCCTTCCTAGTATGCTCACACATCTAACGCAGCATGCGCATCTCTACCATACTCATCTTTTGAATGTGACATTGTTTCACCACCCAACACTCTACGCCATACCCTTCAGTCTAGTCGGCATACCTCTATCGCATAGAAATCCTGACGCACTCTTCCACTTCATCCACCCTGTTCTGATTCGATGAGATACATCTCCATCTAATTCACCGTCTTTCTGAATTATGGAGCCCAAGTAACGGAACATATCGCTGACTGGTATCTCCTTACCATCCAGAGCAATTCCGCTATTACCATTGCTTCTACCTCCACCAAACTTGCACTCCATGTACTTTGTCTTGCTCCGACTTAGTTTGAAACCCTTATTCTCCAATGTTTGTCGCCATACTTCCAACTTTGCTTTAAGACCTTATTGCGTCTCATCAATCAATACAATATCGTCGGCAAACATCATGCACCACGTTGTATCGTCTTGAATTGACTTCGTAAGTTCATCCATGACTATGGCAAATAAGAAAGGGCTCAGAGCCGATCCTTGGTGCACTCCGATAGTAATAGGGAATTCTTCAGTCCTTCCTACACTAATACGGACACTTGTAGTACAATCCGCATACATGATGATGCTGATATACTTGCGTGATATGCCTTTCCTAGTTAAGGCCCACCAAAGAACTTCTCGAGGTACCCTATCATATGCCTTTTCGAAGTCAATGAACACCAAATGCAGATCCTTATGAGCGTGTCTATACTTCTCCATAAGTTGCCAAAGAAGGTGAATGGCCTCAGTTGTTGAGCGACCAGGCATAAAACCGAATTGATTCTATGAAATCTTCACAGTTCTTCGAAGTCTTTGCTCAATCACTCGCTCCCAAAGTTTCATGGTGTGACTCATAAGCTTAATCCCTCGATAGTTGGCACATTCTTGTACATCACCTTTATTCTTAAATAAGGGGATAAGAGTACTCTTCCTCCAACTCGTTGGCATCTTGTTGTTTCTCCAAATCATGTTGAAGAAACTTGTTAACCACTCGACGCCTCTCTCTCCCAAACTTCTCCAAGCCTCGATCGGTATGCCATCTGGACCCACTGCTTTCTTCCGTCCCATCTTCCTCCGAGCTTCTTTAACTTCCGTTGTTTGGATCCGTCTCACAAAATCACGATTTACCATACAATCTGGTATGGACAAATCACCGATATCTTGCATTTTGTTCCCGTTGAATAGTGTATCAAAGTATGACCTCCACCTCTCTTTTATCTCTCCGTCGTCCATTAATATCCTTTGATCGACATCCTTTACACACTTAACTTTTGCAATATCTAGAGTCTTGCGATCACGAAGACGAGCAAGTCTATAAATATCTAGTTCTCCTTCCTTAGAGTCCAACTTTTCATACAACTCCTTGTTCACTTTCCCTCGTGCTTCCCTCACGGCTTTCTTTGCTTGTCTTTTAGCCTCCTTGTATGCTTCTATGTTCTCATCACTCCAACTTGTCCCCAACTTTTTGTAGCAATCTCTTTTGTTTCTTATGGCTTGTTTCACCTCATCATTCCACCAAGACGTGTCCTTTTTAGGTGGCAGACATCCTTTAGATTCTCCAAGTACCTCTTTTGCCACTTTGTTAATGGTCAACTCCATTGATAACCACACATCATCTACATGTGTTTCATTATCAATATGCCATACATCACCGACCATTTTGTGTGTAAAGCTTTGTTGAAGATCTCCCTCAAGCCTCCACCACTTTATCGTTTGCTTCACTTGTTGTTTAACTTGTCTTCTATGATTCTTTCCTCGAAAGTCAAGCACAAGCATATAAATATAGGTATACATTTATAAATCTCTTTCCAAATATATGTATGTTTATTTTTTCATACTCCGTATTTACTTTGCTATATAAGAGCATCTCCAATGCTACAATGTGCGCGGTGCACATGTGGCATGAGAGAGAGAGACAAAAGATCGATTTTATGACATTTCTCTCTCCTTCTTTTCACCGTCTTATGTGTTTTTTGGTAAGTTTTTCTATGCAATGTCAACCACAATATCTACATCTAGACATTGTGCTTGACATTGTGAAGAAAAACTTACCAAAATGATTTAAGATCCTTCAAATAAGGAGATAGATATTTTGTTTATTATTTTCTAATTGGTTATCTCTCACGCCACGTATGCACCGTTAATGTTTTAGCATCGGAGATGCTCTAATAATCAACATCAATGACAACAATGTTCAAGATTTATTCCCGGAGTCGGCTAACATGAATCGACATACTACATATGATTAAAGTAATAAATAGTCTACATATTTTGACATTATTTACATATTTTTACATGATTAAATGTATAATAAAATAAATTTCTAGCAACGTGCTGCTCAATGAAATGTCAAAAAAATTGTGTGGCATGAAGCCCATAAAAGTCCATCCAGAAATCTCATGAAAAATACTAATTTTGATCATCAAGATATCTGTTAAGACTCGAGGTTCCACCCTAAAAGGTGGACATGATAGGAGGAGTAGTCCAAAGTCTTATACTTCCTCCATAACATTCATATCTTCCCACTTTCCCTTTTTAGCTGTAACATTCATATCTTCCCATTTCTAAATATTCCCATCATACCCTCAATAATTTTGAAATAATACTCTATTACAACTATTTCGTTATCTTCCCATCATACCCTCAATAATTTATATCTCATTTCACTATTCTTAATCTCACTTACTTTTAAATAAGTGAGATTAAAAGTGGGACATATATTTTAATACTTAACTCAGCCCGAACCGGGCAGGACAATATCGGGGTGTATAAATGGGTCAAATACACCCTTAACGAACTACCCTTAATCATGAATGCTAAATAAGCAGTCAAACCACAACCGAATTTGGCTCTAATACAATGTTAAGACCCGGAGTTTCATCCTAAAAGGTCAACCCGATAGAAGGAGTAGCCGAAGTCTTATATAGTGTTTTATTGTTTTATAGTTTTCCGGTGTGGGACAAATACTTTAACAATATCACTTGAAAAGAAAAAGCAAAGACCAAACATTTCTAAATTGTTAATTAATTAGAGAACAGAAATTCCAATTCGTTTAGATTACACACATGACATTAAACCAAAATTTGATGTTTCGAAATGTTTCTGAGTTTCCGAAGCGGCGGAATGTTAGCTCTACGGAGTTTCCGTGCTTCTTAGTCCAGATGTGGTTTAGGAATTATTATTATATTCATTTAGATATAAAAAATAGCTAATAAAGAATAATAATGTTCTTTATAATTTACCATCAAGTTAAATTGGAGGTCCCAAACAAGCTCTTAGTCTTGGATTAGAAATTTACATCTAAGGTGGTGCATCCAAGGAACATTGCAGCAGTTAGTTATTCACTTACTCTAGTTTTGTATGAAAGAAAAGTACAACAAATTGAAACAAAGAAACTTTTCCCCTATCACCATGTTAACTTATTCGTTTAGGTCTTTTTAAACCTCTTCTATATTGAAAGACAAGTGGCTAAAATTGCAAACATGAAGTGTATTTTTGAAACAATTCATTCTAGGGCATTAATATGTTGATTTCTGAAAGTTATCTTTTTACTGAAATTGTGAGACAGGTCCAGGGGTTCAACTTTGATACAGAGGGTGAATATGTGAGGCAATGGCTGCCCGAGCTTGCAAGAATGCCAACGGAGTGGATTCATCATCCTTGGGATGCACCTTCTAGTGTGCTCAGGGCTGCTGGTGTTGAACTAGGTTTGAACTATCCCAAACCCATAGTTGATTTGGACGTAGCAAGGGAACGTCTGACCGAAGCTATACTCACCATGCGGGGAAAAAATCCAATTGGAGGTGCAGATGAAGTTGTGTTTGAAAACTCCAATTGTAATGGAAATTTGGTCATTCCAAACGCTACTTGCCCCAGCAGTTCGTCTCGTGATCAAAGAGTTCCATCTCTTTATAATGGGCTTGTGAACAAAAAGAGAGCAAATCCTACAGGAGAGGAGGAAAGGCAGGTGAAAGAATATTTTCAAAGCCAGAAGAAGAATGAAGTTGAGGGGTCGAAAATGGATGAAGACTTGTACTCTACAGCAGAATCTTCTTCAATGAAGAAGCAGAATACCACTGGTAGTAGCAGTAGACATTCGTTTTCCGTTCCTGAAGCCATTTCAATTTCTTCCAGCAGAACATCTTTTGAGGATCACAAATCCTATGAGCTCAAACTTCAAAAGCTAAAGGAATCGGAAGATGATGATATGTCAAGCATAAATGGTATGGACAACTTATAAATTTTCTTCCTTATCTTGTGCTAGTTGACCTTAGAGGGTGTTTGGTAAGTTGTGAAGTAAACACTTTGCATGCAAAATGTAGGGAACCAAAGATTTTACATTGTTTGATTTTGATTAAATAATTTTAAATCGTAGAACATTATTTTTTTAATATTCGAAAAATTGTTTCTATTAATCCAACTTTTTTTTTTGCCTGTTAATCAAACCCTTCCAAACTCTAGTCATTTTTAGTGTGAAACTACTTTAACAAACCATCAATCCTCTAATTTTTTTGTGTGGACTGCAATCAGAGAAGAAGAATGTTTGGACTATTTTAAAGAATGTGAAAGGTAGTACTGCTATAAGCATAACATAAAAGGTGGAATTACAAGGCTAAAACTTTCCTAAATATTTTCAACTGTAACATGTTAAAACATTTTACTTGGGTGTGGTAAATTAAAGTATGTTACACGGTTAAGATTAAACAAGGCAAATGCTTTACTTGTAATCTAAAAATGTATTACACACTTTACCAAACAATTTATTTTACACTTGACATGTAGTCATTTTGGGTGCAGAGTTCGTTTCTTTGATTTTAATTTGGTATATTGGGTAAGAGGTTTCTTTAGGGGAACTAGGGGATAAAATGGAGGAAAAGTTACTAACTGAACCCCTCCCTTCATTTGATTAATTTTTTTTAGAAGGGTTAGAGCCCCCCGGCTCCTGTTTTTGGCCCCTTCCGATTATGGGGTTTTGCAGGGAAGGCCTAGACCAAAACTTAACTTTATTTTCCTCCCCTCTACACTTCAGCTAGATCATATAAATTAACACAAGAACACTCCCTCCCTGTACGCTTCCTCCAAACATACCCTTGTATATGCAGGTTTAACATATGTTATTGTATTGTTTTGATGTTAGTAGATGCCTTGGACAGATGAAGTCGTGAGGTACAGATCAGCAATGGCTTGCTGGTTTTTACCTGGTTTTCCATGCCTGTGGATTATTATTTAAATAGAGATTCATCTAAAACATAAATGGAATTTGTTTAGTCATTTATTTATTATAACACAGTTAATTAAATACACGAGAGGATATGGTATTTTTTAATATTAAATAAACTGTTTTTAACTAAAATGCTTGTGAGTTTTTAGTTGATATTGAATGTACCAACTTGAGACAATGATTGATTAGCAAAATTATTTGCACTCCACTGTGTGAATGAGCTGAATGAATGTAACAAAAAAACAATAGCAAGAAAACAATATTACAAAAGAGAACAATCACCTTTCCGCCGTGTGGTAGGTATCTTTTGCTTTCATGAGGTATCTTTTGAAACGTCAAGGAAAACAAAGCATTCTTTCTTCCTTTTAACTTTAGAAAATTATGCACAACACATTCTTTATACACAAATCCACACTAAATGATTACCAGTCAAGCTTTCCTACCTTCCTGGTGGATGTATGGAAAGTAGCTACATGATAATTGTTTAAGCAGAAAATAATTATTCTAATAACAATCTAATTGTGTGATAGGGAATCGTACAAGAGACTATTCAAAGAACTAATAATCAACGATTGAATTAATATTGTTGAATCTTAAGATGAATACAAGAATGAATGTGCTCTGTATGCAAAGAATTAAAGTAAGACTATTTTCTAGTTTATCCTCCGTTTTTCTTCATTGCTAGTCTATTTAAATAAAATAATAAATCTATCCTCTCAACGTGGGTTCAACTGCTCAGCGAAATGTTAGCCCTTCCTACTGATCACTGATGCGGAAGTCGTTCCTCTACTTTCTCCACAAGCTTTTAGGCATTCTTATCCACTCCGCATCCTAATTAATTTGACCGGGCTCTAATTACAGACTTGCAAGTTGCCGGACAGCCCATTCACTCATCATGTCAATTTATCCTCCAGGCCAAATTATTTGCAGCCCAACAATTGCCCCCTTTCGAGAAGTTAATGCGTAGGGGTACAAATGTCAACCTGTTAAGCAGTAACTTGTCGAAATCTTGAAAGAATTTATATTGGTCATACTTGATTATTTCACTTATAGATTCGTTATCAGTTTGACAAGACATGTCGTCAACCCGTCACCCGTATGACGAGACGCTTCGTCAACTTGTCACTTTCCTTACAAGTAGTTTTTGATCGAATCCATCTCTTTGACTGAAGCGACGAAGAACGAAGGCTGATCTCCTATCCTCTTCCTCCAAATTTGTGCTAATGATCATAACTAGGCAGTGCTGACGAGTTGAAACTTCATCCATGTTGATGTTGACGCTTCAGTTGACAAGGGTGACGACAAGTTTGTCTCTGTGGGTGTGACCGTATCTTGCAAAAACTTTAAACAAAATTTCGTTTGTATATTTAGAGTAATATCATCAACTTCAGAATGATTGTTTGTTACTATGTCATTCGTATCGATGTCGTTTGTGTCAATGTCATTCGTGTCGACGTCAATTGAAGTGTGTTTTTATGTATAGTTTTGGAGCTTGTGTTGTCATGCTCTTGGAGCACATACTTCTGTTGTATATTTCTTTAGTTTTGGCCAAAACAATGAGGAGAATCGGTGGTGTTTATACTCATGTTTAGCGTACATGAAAACTCCACTTCTTCCCCTAAGATTCTGTAAGCCCCCCGTCAATTGTGTTTTGACGCTTTTGTAAGGCTTTATTTGATGTATGTTAGGATTTTGTCATTGTCAATTGTCGATTGTTCCTGCGTAAAAAAGAATCCGCTAACGTCGACCGTTGGCTAGAAGCCAATGGCCCTTCGATGCTTAAGTTAGTGATTGTTTATGGATAAATGAAAGTAATAAATTAAAAATATGTATATGATATGCCCCCTGTCTCACGATTCTAATCATCTCATCAAGGAAGTGACTCGTCGCGGAAGTGAATCGTCACGAAAGTGAATCATCAGGGAAGTGACTCGTCACGGGAGTGACTCGTCATGGAAGTGATGACAGTATGCAAAAGAAAGTAATAAATTAATAATGAAACAACTTTAAAGGTATCGTATTGCAGCTCTTTAGAAACTATCTACCGTCGGACGACATGCCCCCCATCCGAGATTTTAATCAACTTGTCTTGTCCATCTCGTCATGGCGTGATGACTCATTCCTCAGGTCTTGAATAAGGTTTTCCAGATTTGTAATTATGCCTCCTAGGAGATTCTGATTTCCCGTGCCCCCCTTCATACTCAATTTGTCTGCGACGGGATTGTAAGTCTTCTTCTAGATGGATGAAAGCCAACGTCTTCGCTTGGACATCTTCGAAGGATCGACAAGGGTATTTCGTCAGTTCACGATACAGCTCCGAATCTTCATACAAACCTCTTCTGAATGCTTCAATGACGGTAGAGACGTCACACTTTGGGATCGACACCTTCCTTTTGTTGAATCTGTGCAAATAATCTCTAAGGGATTCTTCATGCCTCTGTATGACTTGATACAATTCACTGGTCCATCTTTCCAATACCTTACTACTCGCGAACTGTCGATTGAAAAGATTGACAAGTTCGGCAAACGAACCGACGCTCCCAATCGTAAGATTGACGAACCATGTCAAAGCAGGACCGGTCAATGTCATGGCAAATCTACGACACATACATGCCTCTTTCTGCTCATGTCTAACGGAGACGGTTGACATAAATTGCTTATATCGCGCGACATGTTCTCCAGGGCCCGCAGTTTCGTCAAATGGCTCCATGGTTGGTACGTCAAATTTATTTGGCAGTTCGAGACGCATGATCGAACCGTCAAAAGGTGAATCTTCATAACACGTTTGAGACGCTATGTCAAGTGGAGGGGGAACTCCAGGAATCACATTGATTCTCTCCTGCATTTGTCGTAGCTGGTCCATTATCATTGACATCGGGTTCGCCAGGCCTGGTTGAAGTAGTTCCACCGTTGAAACTGTTGGTCCTGCCATCTGAGTCGCTTCAGACCGGGTTGGTGACGGAATGATTATGACTTCCCGACGTTGTCCACCACGACTTGGATCCATCGAAGTGATGGGCCTATGTGGACGTTGTGTCTGTGGTTCAGGTAGCAGCTCATCAAGGATGTTCCGTCTGGAGTTCTGCGTGAAACCGGACGAGCCTAGATCTGCAAAGGTCCTGTCTCTGTAGTGAGGAATGAAGGGTTCCGTCAGGGCCAGCACAACAGAAGACATCAGTAAGCTTTGAGTGGCCGAGTGCAGGCCCATCGTCCTTGGCCCGGGTCGAAGGGACTCCGAAAAAAAGAAAGTTGGTATGCTGGGAGCAGGAGTTATCTCAGGGACGAGAGGTGTATAAGGGATGAGCTGTGAGATGACCGTTGATTGAAGTTCTCCAGTTGGCGACAGGCCTAGTGTGAGGGAGAGGTGATCCGTCATCGTTGCAGGTGGATCCGTCACCGCCGGGGTGAAACCAAGATCCAGTTTCGTGGCGATAGTCTTGGTGTCTCTCCTCCGGTTAATCATGGAGTTTGAAGCTATCGACACCTCTGACTGCACCTGTGAACGAAGAACGTCATTCTCCCGTTGAATGTGGGCTGTTTGTTCCGCCATCTCACGTCGGATTTCCTCTTTTGCCGTTTCTAGTTGTTTATGAAATTCAATCAACAATTGATTTGTTCCAGCCATGATCGATCTTTCTCTTGCACGATGCCTCACGGTGGGCGCCAAATTGTTTAAGCAGAAAATAATTATTCTAATAACAATCTAATTGTGAGATAGGGAATCGTACAAGAGACTATTCAAAGAACTAATAATCAACGATTGAATTAATATCGTTGAATCTCAAGATGAATACCAGAATGAATGTGCTCTGTATGCAAGGAATTAAAGTAAGACTATTTTTTTCTAGTTCATCCTCCCCTGTTTTTCCTCATTGCTCGTCTATTTAAATAAAATAATAAATCTATCCTCTCCACATGGGTTCAATTGCTGAGCGAAATGTTAGCCCTTCCTACTGATGCGGAAGTTGTTCCTCTACTTTCTCTACAAGCTTTTAGTCATTCTTATCCACTCCGCATCCTAATTAATTTGACCGGGCTCTAATTACAGACTTGCAAGTTGCCGGACAGCCCATTCACTCATCATGTCAGTTTATCCTCCAGGCCCAATTATTTGCGGCCCAACAATAATCTTTTCTCATACTTTTAAACCATGGGTGAAGCATTTGAATACAAACCCTTGATTTCAAAAAATATACTCCCTCCGTCCCTAATCTTTCTCCCTTTTCGGCTGGGCACATTTATTAAGATAGTGGGATTTGTGTGGTGGAGAGTTGTGCAGAGGAGAGAGAAATGTGTAAGAATGTGTAAGAATGGTTGTGAACCACAAATTTTTTGCTAAAAGGGGGAAGAGGAGATAATTTTGGGACGGACGAAAAAGGAAAGTTTGAAGATAATTTAGGGACGGAGGGAGTAACATCATTTGGTTGCTTAAATAAAGCTAGGCAACATTGCCATATAAAATAGGAGCTTACCAACTTCAATTACAAAACTTTGTAAAGTGCATTGACCATTGTATACCAAGAGCCATCATCTGATATGTTCAAACATCACCGGAATTTAGGATATGTGCAGTGTTTTGGGTGCATCATCCGAGGATTGGGGATCACTAATTCAATCCTTATCAAGAAAGCCATATATATATTTAGTATCTTAATTAGAAATATATTGCTCAGTAGTCAGTACTCCGTATAAAATTAAAAGATAGCCAAAGTTGTAAGCCAGCATGAAGTATATATGGTACACTACCTTAAACCTTTAACACATAATCATTGAGAATTATTGGGGTTATGATTAAGAAAGTAAAATTAAAGCGGAATAGTCTTGGTGTGTGTTCTCATCTCCATTTCATTCCCATCATCTTCCTCCCTCTCATTCTCTTTGGACATCTCCTCCAGCGATTTCCCCTTGGATTCCGGCACCAGCAACGTGAACAGAATGCCCAAGAAGTTAATGCATCCCAGCACTATGAGCGAGTTCCTAACCCCGATCCCGGGAGGGTACCCCGCATCCGTCTTCTTCGGGTCTGTCGGCTGGGCAGCGTACAAGAACCCGAACGCCCCCACCATTGCCCCCGCCTTCCCAGCTGCTGCCGAGATGCCGTGACATGTAGACCTCAGCCTTGCCGGGAATATCTCCGCGGGAACCACGAAGGTGGTGGCATTTGGGCCAAAATTCGCAAAGAAGAAAGTCAGCGAGTACATGATCACGAACCCGATTCTGTTGTCCTTGTGCGTCCAGTGGTTGTACGGGATGGCCAACGCAAACATGAAAACCGTCATGAAGAAGAAACCCATCAGCTGGATGGTGAATCTCCCCATTTTGTCGATCAATGCCACTGTGAACCAGTACCCTGGAACTGTGCTGCAGAGGGCGATCAGTGTCTGGGCTCTGGCGATTCTGTACACCTCTTCAAGCGCGTTCATCGTGTCCGGTTTCGGAATCCATCCGATTGCCGAGAAAATGTCCTTCTGGAATAAGTTTTGGCTGTAAAACGCAATGTCCAGCAAGAACCATGTCGTGGCTGTTCCCACCAGGTGAAGGCCGTGGCGGCGAAGGAATGCTTTGGAAAACAACCCGAACTCGTTCCCCTGCACCTTATCTTGAACACCCACACCGGCATTCTGTTGCTCTGCTTGTATTTCAACCTGCATGACCTTGGACATGTCCGACGCCGCCTGTTTTGCGTTCTTGGCAACCAAGGCGGTGTAACGAGCGGTTTCCGGCATCTTCATGCGCCAGTAGTAAGTGAGCGCGGCTGGGAGGGCGCCGAACATGACGATTATACGCCACACGTAATCTGCTTGAGAAACAGTGGAAGCTAAAGGGTTGTCTTTGTATATGGGGGCAGGGAATGCGGTCTTGAAAGATGTGGAGACGATGATGGCGACTGCGCCGCCGGCGAGAATCCCGAAACCTTGCATGGCAAACACGGCGGCGATGAAGGCACCCCGAGTCTTCTTGTTGGCGTACTCTGACATGATGGTGGCGGAGAGAGGGTAGTCACCGCCGATGCCGAAGCCCAACCAGAAGCGGAAGAAGCAGAGCGTGGCCATGACACTCTTAGGCGAGTGACCAAAGGAGAGACCGGAAGCGACAGAGCAAATGACCATGAGCATGAGGGTCATTCCGTACACTTTCTTTCTCCCCAGTTTATCCCCAAGCCACCCGAAGAACAACTGCCCGGCGAGGGTCCCACAGAAGGCGACGCCGTTGACGGCCGCGGCTACGTTGGGTGGGAGAGTGCCGGGTTTGGGCGCGCCGTCGACGTGGTAGTAGATCCGGCCCAGCAATTTGGTGACCAAGGAGATGCAGAAAAGGTCATAGGCATCCGTGAAGAAGCCCATGCCAGCAATCACAATCGCCGTGAAGTGGTACCATTGGGTTTTGGCCAAATCAAGTGCACTCAGCACTTGCAGTTGATCCCTTGCCATCGCTCGCTCCTCAACAAATATGCACTTTTGCTTCCTGCAAACAAGATTAAACAAGTCCTAACTTGTAACACCCATAGAAGCTAGATTATGGAAATATATATATATGTATATGTATGGACGTGACCCATCATTGATATTGGGTTTGTTTGGTACTTGTATAAAATTATGAATATAATTGTGAATGAACAAGTAAAAGGCAAGCCACTGCTCACTAGCTCCAAATGTGTACGTTGTTACAAAAGTCATGTTTGTAGCTGTGGGAGTGCATATATAAATAGAGAAATGTTTTGGGCCGGGTTAATTATCAAAATAGGACTAAAAGTCACTCACTTTGCACAAATACGACAAAAAAATAAACTATGTTTTCATAGGACTAATTTTGTGTGTCTTGGACAAATATACCCTTATAGCTATTGAAATGTTTTAATTCATAATAAAATAATACTCCCTCCGTCCCAAAATGAACTTCACAGTCATTATTCACATGGTCAACTTAAATTACTTTTAATCTTATGTTTTATAAATCAAATTTTTATCAAATTTATATTTTTTTATCAGCCTTTGTAGCGGTTTTAATGTAGTTTCTCAATATGTAAATTTTATTTACAAAAAGTAATCTGAGTATGAATAGGGATCGAGTTGCTTTATCATCGGTCAAGTATCGTAATTCGAAATGAGAAGTTAATTTTGGGACGGAGGTAGTAAAAAATAATAAAAATTCGTACAAAATACTAAAAAATATAAAAATATTTCGATAATAATAATTTACTTATATTTGTTTTCAATTTTTTTTTTAAAAAAATAAAAAACTCAATAAAATAAAATAAAATTCACCGCCGCCTCTGCACCACGACTTCCCGTCACCAGGGAAAGAAAATGCCAAGTTCATTACGAACGCCATATTTATGGCAGAAAACAATGAAAATGTTGGCATTCTCAAAGAGAAATATGCCATGTTTTTGGCATTTTCAGAAAAAATGGCAGTTTTTAGGAAAAATGGCATTTTTTTCACCGACCAGAGATGGTGGTGCAGGGAGGTAGTGCAGGCGGTGGGAAAGGCATCCATATATTTTTTAATTTTTTTATGAAGTTTTACTATTTTTTATTAATTTTTAAAAAAAATAAAAAAATATTTTTTTAATTTTTTATTTGATAATTTTTTTTAAATTTTTTTAATTATTTTTCTACTTTGTTTTTGAATTTTTTTTGAATTAAATATTTAATTAACTCATATTTAAAGGAAGAGTAAGAATGGAATGAAAAAATATGTATGTTTCCAATAGGACTAATATGGTCCTATTTTAAAAACAAAAATACAGTAAGTCCTATTTTGAGTTTTTGTCATAATTTTAGTCTGGAGTAATTTATATATGATCTAATTAAGAAGACCGAGGAGGGACATGTAAGGTCCTGATGTCTCTAAGGATGCTATTTTTAAGTCAACAGAAAAGGGTAGTCCGGTGCATGAAGGCATCCGTATAAGGCAAGGTTTCGGGGAAAGATTACACCACAAAGGTATATAAGAAGAGTTAATTATCAAAATAGGACTAAAAGTCATCCACTTTTCACAAATAGGACCAAAAAATAAACTATGTTTGCATAGGACTAATTATGTGTATCTTGGACAATTATACCCTTATAGCTATTAAAATGTTTTAATTCCTAATAAAATAATAGAAAATAATAAAAATTCGTAAAAAATACTAAAAAATTAAGAAAAACATTTTCGATATTAAAAATTTAATTAATTTTTTTTTCAAAAAATTAAAAAAATTAAAATAAAATTAAAAAAAAATTAAAAAAAAAATTAAAAAAAAAATTAAAATTAAAAAAAAAATCGCCGCCGCCTCTGCCGCCTCAGCACTACCACCTCCAGTCACCAGGGGAAAAAATGCCAAGTTCATTACGAATGCCATATTTATGGCAGAAAAAAATGAAAATGTTGGCATTCGAAAAGAGAAATGTGCCACTTTTTTGGCATTTTCAGAAAAAAATGGCATTTTCTGGGAAAATTGCATTTTTTTCATCGGCCGGAGGTGGTGGTGCTGGGAGGTAGTACAGGCGGTGGGAAAGGCATCCATATTTTTTTATTTTTTTTTATGGAGTTTTACTATTTTTTATTAATTTTTTTTAAAAATAAAATTATTTTAAAAAAATGAATTTTTTATTTTATAAAATTTTTATAATTTTTTTACTTATATTTCTACGAATTTTTGAATTTTTTTCGAATTTATTATGAATTAAATATTTAATTATGGCTTTTGACTATTTGTAATTCATATTTAATGGAAGGGTAAGAATGGCATGCAAAAATAGGTATGTTTCCAATAGGACTCATATGGTCCTATTTTGGAATAAAAACATAGCAAGTCCTATTTTAGGTTTTTGCCATAGTTTTAGTCCTATTTGAACTAATTTCTAATATAAGAAGTAAATCTTTCTTTATCATGCTTTGATAAGAGGCCATTCCATATTTGAAATAATAGTTTTATCAAATAAAATGGATACTCCGGATTGAAAGTGATGGAGTATATGGCCCGGGAACCCCCGGTCCACAGACTCCTACTACTCCAATAAAGGCCCAATAGGCCCAGGAAGCACAACAGGCCCAAGTCACAGCACCCAGAGTACCAAGCGGCCCACAGTGCACACTGGGGTGCCTTCGGCCCCTTGGCAGAGGGCTCCAAATTCTCACAGAATGTTTATTTCAACCAAGCAGGAATACTGGGAGGAAACGGCGAAAACAGTAGCCCTCGGCACTTAGGAGCCCTCGACACTAGGAGCCCCCGGCATGGAGAGCCCTCGGCTAGTCACCTACGGCCGAGGGCACTTTCTACGGCATAATATCCCCTCCACATGCGTCTGAATCACCGTACCAAGTACGATGTCACATCCAACCGCCGCATTTAATGCGGCCACATGCGAATGCCAGTGCCACCTTGGTGATGTGACCCTTCGGCCGTTGGATGCTTGACACGTGTCCCCTGTTCGTATTTATTACTACTATAAATAGCATCCCATTTCCCCGTTGTAAACCACACTCTAAAGCCTTAACTTACATATTCAATACACATTCTCTCTCTTACTTGCTCTGATTTCTCTCTAGTTACTCCCCGCAGTAACCCCTCGGATAGATACCCCTGAGTACACTTATCCATCAGAAAGTATGTAATCTTTAGTTTTAAATTTATGATATGATGATGATTTTTACTTTGTAACTACAACTTTATTACTTTGACAGCTAATAAAACATTAAATGTCAAACCGGGCCATATAATAAGGTTACATAATTAGCAAAGCTAAACTAACGGGCAGTAGGGTGGGCTAATTATATAGACTAGATTATGCAAGATTAAGCTAAGCAGATCTCCTTTTTATGATATCATTTAGAAAGAAGCCAGACGTTTAAAGTAAGCCTCGACGCGTATTGACTAAAACCAACACTTTAAATTTGAGGGAAACACCTATGCATAGACTTATCAGTGGGTCCGGTACGGGCCTCGACTCAGATACCCGACATGTCTAGAACTTTTGTTCCTGATCCATACGGCCATAGCCATTGAGTCTCCGAATCGAATCGAGTAGACTGTCTTATATATACGCGACCATGGACGGATCTATGTAGGGCCTAGGGTGGGCTCTAGCCCAGCTCAACCCAATTTTTTTTGTTAGTATAGAAAGAGATTTAATTTTCAGCCCACCCAAAAATTAAAACTCAACCCACCCCAAGTCTACAAGGAACTGTTCTAAGAAGCTCTAAAAGTAAAAGGCTCCCCAAACTTTGTTTAAAGCCCATAGTCATGGGAACAAATGATCCCGAGAACTCGGCTTATTTAAAGTAAAAGGCTGTCCAATCTTTGTTTAAAGCCCATAGTCATGTGCATTAGTTTTATTTAATAGTTATGTAATTCTATTTGATTATTAATTTAATTTATGCTCAAACTCGGCTTGAATAAAATAGATATATGAACTCTATTTTTTAGTGTTCAAATATATTTAAAAAAATTGCAATGAAAATGTTTAAATTTTAAGAAATAAAATTTATTCCTATAATTTACGAGTTATTGATAGACTCGAGTCCGGATCAAACCGAATACCACTATGCTCGAACTCAGCTTGAACAACTATTCGAACTCAAAATCTAGCTCGTGTTCGAGTTAAAAAAAGCTTCTTAAGCTCAGATCGCTAAATTAAATTCGAAATCACGCTCGAATTCGCGTAGTTCGAAAAAAACTCAATTCGATTACGGCCCTAAGCAGCCTAAGCTAAACTTTTTATTTGCAATAACAATTTTTTTCCTGCTAAGCCCACCCCACTCTTCATTCCTGAATCCGCCCCTGTACGCGACCGATAAGAAGCCAACTCCAAATTTTATCAAATCAATTTAACTACAAAAAAAAAAGATTTTTCCTAAAATATTACTCAAGTAAAACACGTGATAAAATTGTGACTAAAATGATTATATATATTCTTTCATAGTTACTATGATGTAAAAGTTGAACATAATTATAACTATTAAAACTTACCAAGTTACATTTTTGTTCTCTATCCTTACCTTGGTAATATACGTAGTATTATCGTATTAGATACGTAGTATTATTTCTTCAAAATACATGGGTATACATACCTTTTTGAAAACAAGAACTATTACTTTTCCGCAGTACTCTGTAGTAAATAGCAGTGATGTAAAATAGGATTATGTTGTTTAAATTTCCAAAATAGGAGTAAAGTATACTCTATTTCCCTATTCTATCATTATCATAACTTAATAGTAAAAATATAAAGACCATAAAAATATTCTAATTTATAATAAAATAGTAAAAACTATTTAAAACTCAAAACTATTTTTTTAAAAATTAATAAAATAATAATAGTTAAAAAATTTAAAAAATTAAAAATTAAAAACATCAAAAATAAATAAAAAAATAGATAAAGAACATAAAAAATCTGGATGCCTTTCGCGCAGCCTTTGTCACATACGATTGGCGAAGAAATGTCATTTTGTGTTAAAAATGCCTATTTTTCTCTGAAAATACCATGAAAATACATTTTTACTCTTTAAAAATGTCGAATTTTTCCCTAAAACTTTCATCAAAATGACATTATTGACACATGCTGGCGGTGCTGAGAGGTTTGTGAGGCGGTAGTAGAGGTCTGCATCTTTTTTTCTTTATTATGTTTTTTATTTTTTTATTTAAAATTTTAAGTTTTTAATATTATAATTTTTTATTTTTCAATTTTTTTAGTATTAAAAATTTTATTTAATGTTTATTTTCGTGGCTTTTATTTTCTTACACTTTTATGATAAATAAATTTATATTATTACTTTAATGTTTTATTTAATAATGATTAAATTATTTTAAAACAAATCAAGGGTAGGATTGGAAAGATCGTCCTATTTAGGAAATTTAAACTTTTTTTCTGAAAGTAGGAAATTTAAAGTCATACTCCTATTATTGTTGTGTACAGTGGGAGTAAGAACCAAATGCGTATGTTCAGGATTCTTAGGATTTTTCGTGTTACTTTTAAAAGTTGAAAAAACATTTGCGAGCGGCCATTATTAGTAATGAATAAAAATATGAAACCGCCACAAATGTATCGCGAGCGGCCATTATTAGTAATGAATAAAAATATGAAACCGCCACAAATGTATCGCGAGCGGCCATTATTAGTAATGAATAAAAATATGATCATGCAATCACCCAATCAGACCTCATCACCGACTCAATTATAAATAAATAATAAGACCTCATCGCAACATTTTAATTTCCGCTCCGTCCCAATTTGATAGTCTCATTTCTTTTAGGCACAAGTTTTAATAAAGTGATTGAAAAGGTAAAAGTTGTGGTTGAGATTTGAGTATAATAAAGTGAAATAATATGGACCACATCTTTCTTTCTAAAAAGGGAAACAGGACCATCATTTTAGAACATCCCAAAAAGGAAATACAAGATTATCATTTTGGGAGTATATTTTAGCTAGCTAGGCAATTGTGAGGATGCATGGACAACACAAAATTTTCCGGCCTTACAAACTAACATCAAATACTAAGTACGTATAATTAAAGGTCCCAACATACAATTGAAAATCTAGCTTCTTGGAAAAGGAAAATTAAACAAAAGTAATAATAACAATAACATATAAAAATACGGAGAAAATATATAACAAGAGCGCGCGTAAGTATCAAGAATAGCAGCTATGAGATTAAGGTATATAGGCATGCATACCTTAATTAGAAAGATGATTGATTAATTCACAAGGCCGGAGTAGAGCGGCGACGGCCGGGAGGAGATGGAAGAGTGTGTTGCTGTAACTTAACGTTCATAACGCGTGGCATTCATTCATTTTTAGAGGGAGAAATGATTGACTCAGCTCGGTGGCATTTAACGCCAATCGGGGTGGCATCTCTCCCAGGCATATTCCTTTCCTCGTCCCCACTTGCCTCGTCACTCTGCCCGCAAATTCCTACGTGGCGACATCGGCGCCGTCCATACTCCGCTGCTTTAGTTTGGTGGCTCCCGAGTCAACCGCGCGCTGTTATTTTCTACTGCGCGCTTTCCACGTTCACACTTCAATGCGCTGCAGCGTTGACCCCGTCGTCGCCCATCTTTTCTCATAGTCTCACCTTAAATGCACGCTCCATCATTTTGGCTTGGCTATATGTAAAATATAAAAACACGGCTACTTAAATCGTGTAATACCTTCGCTTTGATGCTTTATTCGAAATTGTCAACTTCAAATTAGTTGACAAATTAGAAAAATACAAATTGTGTGATTGATTATTGATTTCACTTTTGGTCCTATAAGTATCGTGATATTTTCGTCCACGTGCTTGACCACTTCTGACACATGTCAATTGTGATCTCACTCATTTCTGTCCTTCCATTTTTTTCCTTCAATATTTCCGGTGGTTAAAATCGTTGGAAAAGGACCACAAATGATAAAGATATACTAGTATTCATTAAGTACAAAAAATGATCAAAATCAAAGGCGTGAACTAAACGTGGAATTGACAACAATTTATATAAGCTTAAATTAATTGCAAGGTGATTAAATTTTTGTGACAATAAAAAAGTAATACGCAAAGTAACTGAGGGATTGTTATTCCAGGGGTCGATGCTAAGAGCATCTCCGATGCTACAATCTACACGGTGCACATGTGACATGTGAGATAACCACATAAATATATATTTGTAAATAAATTATCTATCTCCTTATTTAAATGATTTTATACAATTTTGGTAAGTTTTTCTCTACAATGTCAAAGAGACCGTCTAGATGTAGACATTGTAGTTGACATTGTTAAAAAAATTACCAAAATTGAATAAGATCATTCAAATAAGGAGAGAGATAATTTATTTACCAATATTTATGTGGTCATCTTTCATGCCACATGTGCACCGTGTACATTTTAACATTGGAGATGTAAGTCTAACTAAATTTAGAACCATGTCTCCCTTCCTTCTTACATTATACGATAGTAATACTTCATTTTGAAGTAAAGTAATCAATACGGAGTATAACAAAAGTAGTTAAATCTTGACCCGAGTTCATCTCTCTAAAAGTCTCCTATATTCGGTACTTTTTGTAATTTAATTTCTTTTAAAGTAAAAATTAATGTTACCTTACATAATATTCATACATTATAAAGAATCAGTGATGTTTACGTTCATGTTTCGATTCAGTTAACATCAAAATATGAGGATAAGAAATGATAAGAAATGTATGTATATTGTTGATAATCACGAATGACTCTAAGGGCCTGTTTATTTTTGAATTAATGGGCTTAATAGAAATCGTGACTTATTCGCTCAGCTATATGTTCATGTTTACTTAGGACTTAATATAAAATGTGACTTATTCGCTCAGACCTTTCCTGACTTATTCATTCAGCTCGTTTTTAGTTGTCCTTACGATACAAACATCCATTTATCGGAGTTTCCCTTTTGACCCTGGCTTCTCCACACTTGCTCTTCACATTAATCGCCGACACCAACCTTCCTAGCCGATACCTGCCTTCATCGTCACCTGATTTCAGCGCCGACCATCACTTGTTATTGATAAACAGAATGCAACAGAAAGATAGAAGAATGATTTGAATATTATTGATCTGGATAGTTTAGATTTACATAGTATTTATAGACCAGGAACTGTATTGATAACTATTAACTGACACACGAGATAGTACTAATAGTAGTTAGTTAGTTAGGTACAATAGATTCGTCCTTCTCGTTGGAGAAGAGTTCTTGAGTAAATAATCTTTCCAACGTCTGCCTTCTCTTGTAGAAGATGATGAGGTTTTCGTCTCAAGAAGGCTTTTTTGATTTTTAATTCTTGAAGGTTTTTTGTGAGCAGGTGTTCAGCAAAGGATGTAGCAAAAGATCATTTCAAAAGTTCTTCGTAGAGTATCTTTTATACGTGGGTTGTCTTCCCGTTGGAGGAGGAGGACAATGCATTAAATGCGCGAACAGTTGACTTGACCAGTAGGACACAGGAAAGTTGGCGAGTTGCTAGTTTGGGATAAAGTTATCCTGAAATAACCTGGATGCCGTCCAATCATCAACTTTTACTCTTCAGGGTACGGGGTGAATTAAATGTGCATTTAATGCGCGTACTATAGCTTTTCCGTTGAAGTCTTCTAGCCGTTGAGGGAATCTTCCGTTGGTTTCACCGGTTGAAGAGTTTCATGAAAATTCTCTAAGTGTCAGGCCTTCTGTTATCTTCAGCAGATAGTCAACCAGAAGGGGTCATGAGCACTTCTGTTGAAATGTGAGTCACCAGAGGGTCTTCAGTCCTTTTGTCAAGATAAGAGCCAACAGAGGACCTAAGTACTCATGTTCTAGTGAAGTCCAACAGAGAGTCAGGAGGCCTTCTGTCAAGGAACAATCACCAGAGGGCCAACGGGCTCCTGTCTGGAGGTCTTCTGTCAGTCGATTATACTAAAACAATTACAAAGAAAATTCTAATACAATTTTCTAAAGGGGTACTTTCTAAAGTCCTATAGCATCATCAAAATCTAATTACAATTATTCCGTACAATTTCCCCCTTTTTTATGATGCCAAAACCCTTTAACTATTTCCAGAGAAGTGCCTTCACCATAAAAGAGTTAAAGTTTAAAACTTTCATTACAATCTTGGTGGGAAACTTAGCATAGGAGAATAGTAAGAGTATAGTACATTCAAGATAGCAGATAATAAAACAAGATAAACAGAATTGAGAAGATAAACATACAAAGCAGACAGTAAGAACAGATAAGGAGTAATTGCCTTACAAATTGAAAGGCAGAGATGTTCTTTTATTAAGGAAAAGGTTTACAAGGATATTCCTTTACAAATTCTCACTTTCAGCTGCAGCTAAGGCTTGATCGTCCAAATCTTGTAATCTCTTTAGCTCTGTGTTGACATCTTCTCTGATTCCTACTAGATTGCCAGTGCTCTGATGTGAAGCCCAGATAGGTGAGAGCTTGCAGTCCAGATAACTCAGGACACCTTCATGAATGTCCTTTCCCGGAAGAATTTTGTTGAGATACCAAAATTCAGCTTCTTCCAAGGAACCACCATGTCTGACCTTTACAAGGCCATCTCTGTCAAGATACAGGTTCTGCTGCTGAGTGGGAGTCATTTTTTGTTTCATCTCATCAAATTGTGATTTATCAATCCTTTGAGATCCACCCAGTCTCCAATCTGTGAAGCTTAGGATCTTCTTCTTCTTGGAGCATTTCTTCTGTGGAGATGGAGGTCTAGGAATGCCGGCTAACCTCTTCTTCTGAATGGCAGCTTGAAAGTATGGTGCAGGGTCAACAACTGGTTCACCAGAAGGGGTTGCTCTTGCAGGAGTTCTGGTGGAACGAGGCTTAGGGTCCTCTTCCCCCTTTTTGGCATCATTTAGATCGCCAATCAATAAGGAAAGCTTATGGAACTCTGAAGCTTGAGTAGAAGCAATCTATTCAAGTGTTTCTGGCAGAGTTTGAGTAACAGAGGTTAGTCCCTCTATCAATCCTTGCTGCTTCTGAATGGCAGAGAGGATATCTTTGTTACTGGCTTCCAAAAGGACCATCTTCTGATACCTTTCTTTGTCAGCTGCTAGGAGGAGCTTGCCTTGGTCTGAGTGTTCTCTGCAAAGAATGTGAAGGCCCTTGAGGTTCTCTTGGACTTGAAGATCAGACCTCTGTAGGGAATCAACAGCTTGAGATAGGGAGGTAAGGGTGACATGCTGTGAATTCAGAGTTTGATTCATTGAGGTGAGAACAGTCTTGATAGTGTCTACTTAATTGGAGATGGCATCAACCTTTGCATTGGATGAGGTCATGAAGTTCTGCAGGGAGGTTGCTAGGGTGTCGGATAGGTGTTTGAAGCCAGATTCAATGGTTGCATCCACTTGGGTCAGATGCTCAAAATGTTTATCATTGATGAGGACAAGCTTGTTCGTTCCATCCAGCATTTGTCCACCAAAGTCTTCTGCTGCTGTCACAAAGTCATTGAAGGGAATCTTATTCTCTTGTCTAGTAGAGTTAGGCATCTCTAAGTCTCTTCCCTTAGGCATAGGGTGATGTTCTTGGACAGAGGAGAGAGATTGTACATGCATTTCAAGCTCTAGTTGAGTCAGAGGGGGGATCTTCTTCCTTTTAGAGGTTGCTTTGTTGGGGGGTGGCTGACAATGAATCCATCCATGTCAGAGGAATCCTCATAAGAAGAGTAAATATGGATTCTGTTTCTGATCACCTTTTTCTTTCTGCGAAAAGAAGGATTGGAGGCAGTTGAATGCCTAGAATAGTCTTGGGGTGCAGAAACAGGAGAGACAGTTGTAGGATCAGAGGATCTCAGGTACCAGACTGGTTTTTGCTGAGTTGGAAGTTGTTGTGGTGGAGGGGAAACCAGTTTGGCATTCTGGTGCTCAGACTTTTGAGGCGTGGGGGATTTCTGTCGAGCTGGTTGAGATGAAGAGGTAATCTGTTGAGGTTGGGTTGGAATAATCTGGCGTTGAGGAGATGGGGGAGGAGAAGGAGATCTGTTCTTTGTTGGGGTAATCTGTTTGCAGGGTGAGGAGGGTTTGGATTTGGATTTGGGGGTGGGGGTTTTCTGTTGAGGTGAGGAGGTGCTCTGCTGTGGTGTTGGGAGTTTTTGCACAGAGGGGGATTTGGGTGAAACAAGAATAAGGGGTTCTGATGGGATATGTACAGAGGGAGAGGGGGCAGTTACCTCAATTACGTGATCTTCTAGCATAGATGCTCTCCACTCAGTGATAAGTTCCATCATTACAGTGCCTTCATCCTTAGGTGTGGAAGATTCACCAGGAACAAAGTTAGGGTCTACAAATTCCTTTGCCTTCTTGGAAAAAAGCCAGGCTTCAAAGGCTTCAATCTCATCATCTGCAAGAGGCTTCACAGTTTCATCTGAGGGAGCAGAGATCAGGACAACTTTCCCTTTGTAGTTGGCCTTCTTCTTTTCAAGAACAGATGTGAGGAATTTGAGGGCAAATCATTTGGACACATCATCTGTTCCCACCCAGTTTAGAACTGCAGTTTCCTCATACTCATAGTGATTGAAGTACTGAATGATTTTCTGTAGAGGCCCCATCCTCCATATTCTCCAGGCTAACACTCTTTCAAATTGCTTGTCCAGGGCAACTCGGTAGTCCATCTAAGGTTCTCTGTCCGGAGAGGCATTCTGTTGTTGTTCAGGCACAGAGGTTTGGAGTCCCCCCTGAGTTGTGGCATCCTTCACCACTGACTCGTCCTTAGAGTCACTAGACTCGAAAGTGATCCTCTTTCATTGCCAAATAGGTTTTCTGGACAAGGTCTGCTGGAGTGGGTTCTGGACAAGGCCTGCTGAGGTGGGTTCTGCTGGTTCCCCCTGAGCTATTGGGCTAGTCTGAAGGATAGGAGTTTTGACCTTCTGTTTCTTGGGAGCCTGAGTGGCAGAAGGGGTAGATGATCCGGATCCAGAAGAGGGTCTCTTCCTCTTAGGGTTAGTTTTGTTTGCCAATACCTTCTTGGCCTTTTCAAGAGCAGTTTTCTTAGTAACTGCTTTCTTCACCACTTTCCTCACCAGAGGTTCCTCCTCTGAACGGGTTGAGGTGTTCTGCTGAGAGGGTTTCTGGGTAACTTCTGCCTGTTCAGATCCAGCTTTCCTAAACGCTTTACTTCAGCCTTTATAGCAGCATCTCGGTTGCTGGTGGTGGACATAAAAATTACCTTGGAGTGATCCACCAAGATTGGCTTCCTGAGCCCAATCCCTTGGACTAATAACTCAGAAATCAGAAGAGCATGGCCTACCTTCCTAGAGTAGACGCCAGTTTCTTTGTTTTTCCTCTTGGCCACTTTCACAAACTCAATCATTGATCTGACAATGACCTGTCCCCAGTTGACATTTGCCTTGTGCAACACATCATAAATGGCCTTGGCCTGGGAGATGGTGAACTCATCAGTGGATGTGTATCTGCACCATACGCACTTGTGCAGAATGTTCACAAGCAACTCAATGTTCCTCTTCAGTGAGTGCGTTTTACCGGTTAGCTTGGGTATCTTGGCACCTGGTCTCCCGTAGTTTGAGGCAAATTCCTCGACAGTGATGTCCGCATCTTCTAGGTCAAAGAGACCGTTTGATTCATTGTCTACCTGGATTTTGAAAAGGCTGTTGATGACCCCAGCATAAACAGTAACTTTCTCTCCATTTACAGTGGAGGTGATGACCTCGTCTTCGTAGTTAGCGTGGAGATAAAACTCAACCACATCATCAGTGCTGTACTGAGTATAGTTGAAGGTGATTACCTTACCCAGTTGAGAGCCGTTGAGGCATTCGAGTATCCTTTCCATTACTTCCTCGTCCTCAGCAAGCTTTGGGAGTGCGTAGAGGTCACATTTCATCCCAGTGAGAACGTTCTTGGACAAGGTCTCCTGTTGCACCTTTGAGAGAGAGTTGAAACTGATAACCACCATTAGTGCGAAATTGAGAGTTCTGAAAGCTTGAGAGCTATGGAGGTTCGAAGGTTTGCGAGTAATGAGAGCAGTAACGTTTTAGGTTGGAGAAAGGGGAATATATGGGTTCGGGTTAGTGGACGTTTGAGATTATTGGCGGTTTCGAGGTACCAATAAATGAAAAGGGGCGCAGTAAATGTTTTGCGGCTGTAATACCGTTTTAAGGGTAAAAGAGTAAAAGGGTAAAAGACCTTCATTAAGTTACTAGGTCACCTGTTTTCTCAAAATATTTTCTAAGTCCACAACCTTCTGTTAGAAGACGAGGGTTTCTGTTGCTGAGGTATTCTGTTAAGATTAGAGGTTCTCTGTTCAGAGTAGAGAACAGAAGGGGTTCTGCAACAGAGGTTCTGTTAACAGAGAATCTGTAACAGAAGATCTTCCAATCAACCTTCTCTTCGAATTTCATCCATCATTCCCAATTCTTCTCTCAACTTGTTGAACCTAGCCTCAGGCAAAGGCTTGGTTAAGATATCTGCCAGTTGGTCTTCTGTTGACACATGCTCCATGCATATGTGCTTCTTTTCAACATGATCTCTGATGAAGTGATGTCTTATCTCAATGTGCTTTGTCCTGGAGTGAAGAACTGGATTCTGAGTGATGGCAATGACACTGATGTTGTCACAGAGAAGCTTGATCTCCTTTGCTTGAATGCCATAATCCTTCAGTTGTTGCTTCATCCAGAGTAGTTGAGCACAGCAACTCCCAGCTGCAATGTATTCAGCTTCTGCTATACTTGTTGAGATAGAATTCTGCTTCTTGCTAAACCAGGAGACAAGTCTCCCACCTAGCAGTTGGCAGTGACCAGAGGTGCTCTTTCTGTCTAACCTGCAATCTGCAAAGTCTGAGTCAGAGTAACCAATTAGTTCAAAGTTACCTCCCTTGGGATACCATAGGCCTGCATTTGGATTTCCTTTGATGTATCTGATAATTCTTTTTGCAGCACTTAGATGGCTCTCCTTGGGCTTTGATTGGTATCTGGCACAGATTCCAATAGAGAACGATATGTCTGGTCTGCTTGCAGTCAGGTAGAGACGAGATCCAATGATTCCTCTGTATGTTGTTGCATCAACATCTTTGCCTTCATCATCTGGTCCAATCCTTTGAGTGGTTTTCATGGCAATCTTCACTGAGGATTTTCCTTCCACTCCAACTTTCTTGATCAGGTCTCTGATGTACTTCCCTTGGTTGATAAAGATCCCTTCTGGAACTTGTTTAACTTGAAGTCCAAGGAAGTAGCTTAGTTCTCACATCATACTCATTTCAAATTGACTTTGCATTACTTGAGAAAATTTCTTGCACAGTTCTGGGTTAATACTGCCAAATATAATATCATCAACATACATTTGTACTAACAAAATATGATTAGCAACAGAGATTTGAAATAGAGTTTTGTCAACCTTTCCTTTAGTAAACCCATGGTTCACTAGGAATAGGGACAAAGTGTCATACCATGCTCTGGGAGCTTGCTTAAGGCCATAGAGGGCCTTCCTAAGCTTGTAGACACAAGAAGATTGAGTAGGAATGACAAAACCTGGTGGTTGTTCCACATAAACTTCTTCTTCAAGATCTCCATTCAGAAATGCACCCTTGACATCCATCTGGTAGACCTTGATGTTGTTGTAGGCAGCATAGGCTAGGAATATTCTGATGGCTTCTAGTCTGGCAACTGGTGCAAAGGTCTCATCAAAATCTATCCCTTCTTCTTGGCAGTATCCCTTGGCTACCAGCCTTGCTTTATTCCTTACAATGTTGCCATCTTCATCAGCTTTATTCTTGAATACCCATTTGGTTCGAATGACATTCTGGTGCTTTGGTCTAGGAACAAGTTCCCATACTTTGTTCCTTTCAAATTGAGTGAGCTCTTCTTTCATTGCATTGATCCAATATGAGTCTGCAAGAGCTTCTTCTACAGTCATGGGTTCCATTTGAGATATGTAACATGCACACATTGCTTCTCTTCTAGTTGTAGCAGATCTGGTCTGTACCCCACTTCTGATTTGTCCAATTACTTGGTTAGGAGGATGATCTCTTAACCATGTCAGATCAGGTTCAGTCAGTTGTTGTCTGGGTCTCTCTGGTTCTTCTTCTTCTTCTGAATCTTCATCTTCATTCAACAGAAGGGGGTTTGGTGCAGGTGTAGGAAACACATGATAAACTGCTACCTCTTCTGTTGGTTCAGGTGTCTTGTCTTCTATATTGACTTCTTTGAGAGTCTCTGTTACTTCTTCAACAGAGATGCTATCATCAAACTTTACATGTATAGATTCTTCAACATGTAGGGTTCTTCTGTTGACTACTCTATAGGCTTTACTGGTGCTCGAATAGCCTATGAATACACCTTCATCAGCTTTCTCTTGAAAGACTTTCAAATGCTCCTTTCCATTGTTGAGAATGTAGCATTTGCATCCAAATACATGAAAGTAACTGATGTTAGGTTTTCTTCCTTTCCAAAGTTCATAAAGGGTCTTTTGGTGATTCTTGTTGATCATACTTCTGTTCTGGGTGTAGCATGCAGTGTTGATTGCTTCAACCCAGTATCTCATAGGTAATCCAGATTCTGCAATCATTGTCCTTGCAGCTTCTTTCAACGTTCTGTTTCTCCTTTCTGCCACGCCATTCTGTTGAGGTGTTCTGGTGGCAGAGAGTTGATGAAAGGTTCCATTTTGATCACAGAAGTCCTTTATGACTTGGTTGACAAACTCAGTTCCTCTGTCAGACCTGATTGTCTTGACTTTCAAATTCTTCTCAGTCTGAAGTTGCTTTAACAGAGATGGTAACTTCTGAAGAGTTTCATTTTTCTTTGCTAAGAAGATAGTCCATGTATATCTGGAGTAGTCATCAACCATGACTAGGGTGTACTTCTTGCCACCAACACTTGGAGTCTCAACAGGTCCAAATAAATCCATGTGGATCAGATTTAAAGGACTTGTAGAAAGATCTCCAGCAATAGGTTTGAATGAGTTCTTCTGTTGTTTTCCCTTCTGGCAAGCACTGCAGAGGGTCTCTTTCTTGTACACAATGTCTGGCAGTCCATCGACAATGTGTTCTCTTGCCAGTTTGTTGATTGTTTTAAAATTCAAATGGCTAAGCTTCTTGTGCCAGTCCTAGCTTAGTTTTGACATAGATGTTCTTCTTCCTTGTTGCTGTAAGA
This sequence comes from Cuscuta europaea, assembly GCA_945859875.1. Classification (NCBI taxonomy): domain Eukaryota; kingdom Viridiplantae; phylum Streptophyta; class Magnoliopsida; order Solanales; family Convolvulaceae; genus Cuscuta; species Cuscuta europaea. The sequence goes on from CAMAPE010000052.1 coordinate 7,110,815, forward strand.
ACCACTTCTTTTGTTGTTTCATGCTTCACATAGCAGAAGTCCTTTGTAAATTCAACGGTGTAGCCTTTGTCACTGAATTGGCTAGCACTCAGCAAGTTGAACTTCAGGCCTTTGACATATGAGACATCATCAATGATTATCTGGTCCTTGATCAGCTTTCCTCTTCCTTTTGTTTGACCTTCTTTGTCATTACCTCCAAAGGTAACTCTAGGTCCTTTGCATTTCTGGAACCCTGTTAGGCAACTTCTGTCACCTGTCATGTGTCTGGAGCATCCACTATCAATAAACCATTCTTGCTCTGAGATAGTTCCAGCACACAGTTCCTGCATGATCAAAAGAAAGATTTAGGTACCCAAGCAATGTTGGGTCCTGGGGGGTCATGGAGTCTGGGTAGTTGGTACCATTTCGGTCTCATCAAGTGAAACCTTGGTGGGTGGTACCCATTGTCCACCTGGTAGTTATAGTAAACCGAAGTGTGATTCACTTTGGGCAGATGCTTGTGAGGGTCATGCTTCCTGTTTACATACTTTTGCATAGCTTTCTTGGTTGGAAAGAAGTCCCATATACTATCAAGAGCAGAGGGGCGGTTAGCTTTGGGCTTCTTGAGTTGACCAACCAACCTCTTCTGTCTAAAGTTAACTTTCTCTTGATATATGCCCTTCTGGTGATCATTTCTGGCATGGTTATCATGAGGTTGTCTGTTAACAGCTTGTCTTTGATTTTTGTTATTCTGAAAACCCTTTATATTGTTAGGTTTTCTGCCAGGTTCATTGATTTTCAAAAGGGGTTTCTGTTGAGCCTTTATCTTTCCTTTTTCTGGTCTGACTTCCTCATGAATAACTTTGGTTCCAGATACACCAACTTGGAAGATGGGGCTAGAAATCAGTGGCACTATGACCTTATCTGCCTTAGCAACACTGGTGCTAGGCATTACAGAAGGCTCACCTGATTCTGTTGAGCCATACCCAAGACAAAAACCAACGCCAATCTGTTGATCAAGTAAAATCTTTTCCATGGAAGACTGGGCCTTCTGGTAAACTTTGTACTTAATCTCAAGAGGCTCAATTTCTCTTATTCTCTTGAGAAGAGAAACATTTTCAGCTTCCAGCTGATCCCTTTCTTTAATAAGAAGGTTGATTTTGATCTCAACTTCCTTTCTTAAATCAAGAATCTCAACCTTCAACTTACTGTTTTCTTCTGTAACAGAGGAATAAGTGGCTTGGATGGTCTTAAACTCTTCCCAAAATTCTGACATTGAATCAGAATCAAAAGCTAAGCCTACCGAAGAAAAACTAGATGTAGAAGTAGAGGTTACCTCATCATCAGAATGAGCCATGAGGCATAGGTCTTCTGTTTCAGTGTCAAGGCAACAGAAGGCCTCATCAGAGTCAGAGTCAGAACTGGATTCTGTCTCGGACAGAGGGTCTTTCTCGAGTTATTCTGTGACGAGTGCTTTCCTCCTTCTGGTTTTGTCTTCAAATTTTTTCTTTTCTCCATCATTCCCTTGTTTCTTGGACACTCTTGGATGTGGACAATCTACCTTGAAATGTCTAGGTTGTCTGCAGTTGTAACAGAGAAGCTCACCACTGCTCTCTGTTGCTTTGGGTTTCTGGAATGGCTTTCTGCTGGAAGATGGACTTCTTCCATCTTTGGGATTCTTCATAAACTTCTTGAATCTCCTAGAAAAAGCAACCATATATTCGTCAGATAAAAGTGTGGAAGGGTCAAAGTTATTTACCTGTGAGGTGCTGGCTGTGAGGGCAGTAGTTGTTCTGTCTTCAACTTTTTCTTTCTCTTCAATCATCTCGAACTCATGAGCTTTGAGATCTGAGATGAGCTTATCAGTGGGTTAAGTCTTCACATCATTGCTCGCTTGGACAGCAACCACCTTCATCTTCCATGTTGAGGGCAATCCCCTCAACACCTTGAGGTTGATCTCCTTGGTGGTAAGTTCCTTGCCAAGCTCAGAAATTTCTCCTGTGAGAGTGAGGAGCCTATCGTACATCTTGGATATGCTTTCACCAGGGAGAAGTTTGAAATCATCAAACTTCTTGTTGGCAATGGTCAGCTTGTTGTCCTTCTCTTGCTCATCACCAGCTCCAATGAGCTCAAGAGTATCCCAGATCTCCTTGGCAGTCTTGCACTTCTTTATTCTATTGAAGTATCTGTCATCTATGGACTTGTAGAGAGTGTCTTTTGCAATGTTGTCCGGATTATACTTTCTCCTTTCTTCAGTGGTCCACTCAGATTTGGCTTTATTGAACATCTGAGGTCTGGTGTTGTCTATAGCATGCTCAGGGTTGACCTTCTCGAAGCTTGTGAATGGCCTAATGTCCAGTACTTCCCACATCTCATCATGAAGAGCACAGAGATGTGCCTTCATCCGTATCCTCCATTCATCAAACTTAAGATCTGAGAACATAAGATTCTTGGAAAGAGAGTGATCCATAATATGAGATTAAAACAGAGGCAAAAAGAAAACAAGTGGATCTTTGTTCAGCAAATAACCTAAGAGATTATTAGAACAAGGAGGCTCTGATACCACTTGTTGGTCCCGGTTGTACTGGATACAGTCTAGAGGGGGGGGGGGGGGGGTGAATAGACTGTATTGGTTTTTAACTTTTTCAAGTGAAGTACCAGATTTAACATAATAGCCTGTTCTGTTGACAGAACAGACTGACAGCGGAGGGGGTTCTGGTAGGGTTTCTGTTCGATTAGCCTTAGAGAAGCAGAGGCAGTAGGCCTTCTGTTAACTCACAAGACACGTTCTGCTGAACACAGAAACCAAGTCTTTGGAGTTAAACAGTTCTAACTAAGACCAATCAATAAAAGCAGTAAGTAAACGACACCAGGGATTTTTATAGTGGTTCAAGGAACAACTCGTTCCTCTAATCCACTGTTCCACTAAGCTTGTAAAAACGTCTGTTTACAACGCCTTTGTCCTAGCATTTAAGAAGCTCTCCACGTCTTCTTCAAGCATATATGTCTCCTGGGATGCACTTCCTGGCTTCCTTTAAGACTGGTCCTTTCGCTGAGCTTCCCGGAAGTATCACCACTTCACTGCTCCAGTTACTTGGACGTCCTTCTCGTTGGAGAAGAGTTCTTGAGAAAAAAGGGTTTTCCAACTAGCTTCATTAAAAAAGATTTGTAGTTGAAGTGCTTGAAGTGTTGAAGAACGGATGGAACTTTTCTCTTGTTGAGGAAATGAGGAGATGTGAGTAAATAATCTTTCCAACGTCTGCTTTCTCTTGTAGAAGATGATGAGGTTTTAGTCTCAAGGAGGCTTTTTGATTTTTAATTCTTGAAGGTTTTTTGTGAGCAGGTGTTCAGCAAAGGATGTAGCAAAAGATCATTTCAAAACTTTTTCGTAGAGTATCTTTTATACTTGGGTTGTCTTCCCGTTGGAGGAGGAGGACAATGCATTAAATGCACGAATAGTTGACTTGACCAGTAGGACCCGGAAAAGTTGGCGAGTTGCTATTTTGGGATAAAGTTATCCTGAAATAACCTGGATGCCGGCCAATCATCAGCTTTTACTCTTCAGGGTACGGGGTGCATTAAATGTGAATTTAATGCGCGTACTATAGCTTTTCCGTTGAAGTCTTCTAGCCGTTGAGGGAATCTTCCGTTGGTTTCACCGGTTGAAGAGTTTATGAAAATTCTCTAAGTGTCAGGCCTTCTTTTATCTTCAGCAGATAGTCAACCAGAAGGGGTCATGAGCACTTCTGTTGAAATGTGCTGCACTTGAAGTCTTTTATGAAGAATCTTTTCTCTGACAAAGTAGAGATCAAGTTCCATATGTTTTATTCTTGAGTGAAAGACATGATTATGAGCTAGATGAACTGCAGTGTCAGCTAGACTTCTGTATTCAACTTCAGCTGAAAACCTGGCTACACATAGTTGTTTTCTTGACCACCAAGAAATAAGATTAGGTCCTAAGAACACACAAGAACCAGATGTTGACCTTCTCTCATTGGGATCTGAGGCCCAATCAGCATCACAAAAAGCTCTTAGTTGAATAGGAGATCTTGAATGAATTGGTTGTAGAAGAAGACCATGTTTAAGTGTACCAGAGAGGTATCTCTATATACGTTTGACTGCTTTCCAGTGATCTTCTAAAGGAGATGCCATAAACTGACACACTTTGTTAACTGCATAGCTAATTTCTAGCCTGGTTAGAGTAACATACTGTAGAGCACCTACAATAGATCTGTAGTGTGTAGCATCAGTAACATAATTGCATCCTTCTTTTAAAAGTTTACAACTACTAAGCATGAGTGTTGTGATGCCTTTAGAATCTTTCATGCCGGCTTTTTCTAAAAGATCCTTGATATACTTTATCTGTGAGAGATGTAGACTTCCATTAGAAAGTTTTTGAGTCTCAATTCCTAGAAAATAGTCAAGCTCTCCTAAATGCATTAGTGAGAAATTGGAGTCTAGTTTTTGAATAAGATGCTGAATAGCAATAGTATTATTTACAATAACAAGAATGTCATCAACATAGATCAACAAATCAATCTGAATTGTATTACAAAGATAGAATAATAATGAGGTATCACATTTGGACTTTTTGAAACCAAAGGAATATAAGGCTGAGGTAAGTTTAAGAAACCAAGCTCTGGGAGCTTGTTTTAAACCATAGATAGCTTTATTAAGCTTGCAGACTAGTGATTTGTCAGAAGAGTGAAAACCTGGGGGTTGCACCATGTATACTTCTTCTTGAAGATCACCATTTAAGAAGGCATTATGAACATCAAGTTTTTGTATAGTCCAGAAACTAAAAATAGGAATTGATAGAAGAATTCTGATAGTTATAGGTTTGACCACTGGAGAGAATGTTTCACTGAAATCAAAACCAAATTGCTGATGAAAACCTTTTGTAACTAATCTAGCTTTGAATGTGTTATTAGTACCATAATGGTTTTCTTTTAATCTAAACACCCATTTGCACCCAATGGCATGTTTGTGAGGAGGCAGAGCAGTAAGAGTCCAAGTTTGGTTGGTTAACAATGCATTATATTCTCTCTGCATAGCCTGAAACCACTCAGGTGAGTCAAGAGCCTGTCTAACTGATGTTGGCTCGGTATGAGCTAGGAGCAAGCTAAGGTTGGATTAAGTGTAGGTTTTACTATAACAAATTTAGCTCTAGTGTTCATAGGATGAACATGGGAAGATGGAACTAAAGAGATAGGAGCAGTGATGGTAGGTGGAGAATCAGAGTTAGGTGACTCAGAATTAGAGTAGGATGACTCAGAGGTAGAATGAGATGACTCAGAATTAGATCTAGATGACTCAGAATTAGAATTAGGTGGATCAGGTTGGGTATTAGTATTATGTGGAGAGGCTGAAAGAGAAGATAAGTCTGATACAGGAATTAATGAAGAGGGTGGAGTTTGCAGAATCGTTAAGGATGTGTTTGTAGGTTGATTGTATTGAGTAGAAGTAGTATTTGGAGGAAACTAATGAGTATAAGGAAATTTGAACTGATCAAAGATAACATCTTTAGATGTATAGACTTTTCCAGTAGAAGCTAAGCATTTATAGCCTTTGTGTTGAGAAGAGTATCCTAAAAAGATACATTCCTCAAAATGAAATTGAAATTTGTGTTTATTATATGGTCTGATAAAAGGGTATCAGGAGCATCCAAGGACTCTTAAGAAGGTGTAATCTGGAACAGATTTGTAGAGTTTAATATAAGGAACTAGATTAGAGATAGAAGCTGAGGAGTTCTATTAATAAGATGAACTGCCATAGCAAAAGCAGCATCCCAAAATTTGAAAGGAAGGGAGGAATGGGCTAATAGACTTAGACCTTTTTCAACAATAGACCTATGTTTTCTGTCAACTACACCATTTTGATGGCGAGTATGAGGACAAATCAATCTATGTGTTATGCCTTTTTCAGTGAGAAAGGAAGTAAAAGGCCTAAATTCATTTCCCCAATCTGATTGTACCGATTTTATAGTGGTAGAAAATTGAGTGTGAACATAGGCATAAAATTTTTTGAAACCTGGAAAGGCTTCAGATTTGTTTTTGAGAAAGTATATCCATGCATATCTTGTATAACCATCAATGAAAGATATATAGTACGAATACCCATCAAATGAAGAAATTGGGGCTAGTCCCCATAGGTCAGTGAAAATGAGTTCAAAAGGTGAGATAAATATAGTAGTAGAACTGTGAAATGGTAAATGATGTGCTTTGCCAAGACAACATGCAGAACAGAAATTGATTTCATTTTTAGAAGGATAAGAAACATTACATTGTTTGAGAATAGACTTTAAAGCCTCAAAATGAGGATGATCAAGTATAAAATGTGACACCGCACCCGGATGTACTTGAATTTAAAATTCAGTATGTATTTGAATTTTCTAGCGAATAATTTCGTGTAAAAGAATAATGGATTTAATTAATGAATGATTAATTAAATTATTTATCGGGGCCAATTAGATACAACAGAGATCCTATGATTCCTCTATATGTTGTTGCATCAACATCCTTTCCTTCATCATCTGGACCGATTCCTTGTGAAGTGTTCATGGGAATCTTCACTGATGATTTGCCTTCCACTCCAAACTTCTTGATTAGATCTCTGGTGTACTTCCCTTGATTGATAAAGATCCCTTCTGGAACTTGTTTGACTTGAAGTCCTAGGAAGTAACTGAGTTCTCCCATCATACTCATTTCAAATTGACTCTGCATCACTTGAGAAAATTTCTTGCACAGTTCTGGATTAGTACTTCCAAATATAATGTCATCAACATATATTTGTACTAACAGAATATGATTAGCAACAGAGATTTGAAATAGAGTTTTGTCAACCTTTCCTTTAGTAAACCCATGGTTCACTAGGAAAAGGGACAATGTGTCATACCAGGCTCTGGGAGCTTGCTTAAGACCATAGAGGGCCTTTTTAAGCTTGTAGACACAAGAAGATTGAGTAGGGATGACAAAACCTGGTGGTTGTTCCACATAAACTTCTTCTTCAAGATCTCCATTCAGAAATGCACTCTTGACATCCATCTGGTAGACCTTGATGTTGTTGTAGGCAGCATAGGCTAGAAAGATTCTGATGGCTTCAAGTCTGGCAACTGGTGCAAAAGTCTCATCAAAATCTATTCCTTCTTCTTGACAATATCCTTTAGCTACTAGCCTTGCTTTGTTCCTTACAATGTTGCCATCTTCATCTGCTTTGTTCTTGAATACCCATTTGGTTCCAATGACATTCTGGTGCTTTGGCCTAGGAACAAGTTCCCATACTTTGTTCCTTTCAAACTGAGTGAGCTCTTCTTGCATAGCATTGATCCAATCTGAGTCTGCAAGAGCTTCCTCAACTGTCATAGGTTCCATCTGAGATATATAGCAGGCAAGCATTGCTTCTCTCCTTGATGTGGATCTGGTTTGAACTCCACTTCTGATTTGACCAATCACTTGGATAGGAGGATGGTCTCTTAACCATGTTAGGTCTGGTTCTGTCAGCTGCTGTCTTGGTCTCTCTAGTTCCTCATCTTCAGAGTCTTCATCTTCATTCAACAGAAGGGGGTTTGGTGCAGGTGTTGGAAATGCAGGGTTGTCTGCCACCTCTTCTGTTGGTTCTGGTGTTCTGTCTTCTATGCTGACTTCCTTGAGAATCTCTGTTACCTCTTTAACAGAGATACTTTCATCAAACTTCACATGTATGGATTCTTCAACATGTAGGGTCCTTCTGTTGAATACTCTATAGGCTTTACTGGTGTTTGAATAGCCTATAAAGACTCTTTCATCAGCCTTTTCTTGAAATACTTTCAGATGCTCCTTTCCATTGTTGAGAATGTAGCACTTGCATCCAAATACATGAAAGTAGCTGATGTTAGGTTTTCTTCCCTTCCAGAGTTCATAAGGGGTCTTCTGGTGATTCTTGTTGATCATGCTTCTGTTCTGGGTATAACATGCAGTGTTGATTGCTTCAGCCCAATATCTCATAGGCAATCCAGATTCTGCAATCATTGTTCTTGCAGCTTCTTTTAAAGTTCTGTTCCTTCTTTCTGCTACGCCATTCTGTTGAGGGGTTCTGGCGGCAGAAAGTTGATGAAAAGTTCCATTCTGATCACAGAAGTCCTTTATGACTTGGTTGACAAATTCAGTTCCTCTGTCTGATCTGATTGTCTTCACTTTCAAGTTCTTCTCAGTCTGAAGTTGCTTTAACAGAGATGGCAACTTCTGAAGAGTTTCATTTTTCTTTGTCAGAAAAACAGTCCATGTGTATCTGGAGTAGTCATCAACCATGACTAGGGTGTATTTCTTGCCACCAACGCTTGGAGTCTCAACAGGTCCAAATAAATCCATGTGAATCAGATTTAGAGGACTTGTAGAAAGATCTCCAGCAATGGGTTTGAAGGAATTCTTCACTTGTTTGCCATTCTGACATGCACTGCAGAGGGTCTCCTTCTTGTATACAATGTCTGGTAGCCCTTCTACAATGTGTTCTCTGGCCAGTTTGTTGATTGTTTTGAAATTCAAATGGTTGAGCTTTTTGTGCCAGTCCCAGCTCAGTTTTGAATCTCCCTTGGCTATCAGGCAAACTCCATCTTTTGCAGTGTTCCAATCAACTACATAGATGTTCTTCTTCCTTGATGCTGTAAGAACCACTTCCTTTGTTGTCTCATGCTTCACATAGCAGGAGTCCTTTGTGAATTCAACAGTGTAGCCTTTGTCAAAGAATTGGCTAGCACTCAGCAAGTTGAACTTCAGTCCTTTGACATATGAGACATCATCAATGATTATCTGGTTCTTGATCAGCTTTCCTCTTCCTTTTGTTTGACCTTCTTTGTCATTACCTCCAAAGGTAACTCTAGGTCCTTTGCATTTCTGGAACTCTGTTAGGCAACTTCTGTCACCTGTCATGTGCCTGGAGCATCCACTATCAATAAACCATTCTTGTTCAGAGATGGCTCCAGCACACAGTTCCTGCAAGATCAAAAGAAAGATTTAGGTACCCAAGCAATGCTGGGTCCTGGGGGGTCATGGAGTCTGGGTAGTTGGTACCATTTTGGTCTCATCAAATGAAACCTTGGTGGGTGGTACCCATTGTCCACCTGGTAGTTGTAGTAAACTGAAGTGTGATTCACTTTGGGCAGATGCTTGTGAGGGTCATGCTTCCTGTTTACATACTTTTGCATAACCTTTTTTGTTGGAAAGAAGTCCCATATACTATCAAGAGCAGAGGGACGGTTAACCTTGGGCTTCTGAAGTTGACCAGTCAACCTCTTCTGCCTGAAGTTAACTCTCTCTTGATATTTGCCCTTCTGGTGATCATTTCTTGCACGATTGACATGAGGTTGTCTGTCAATGAATGGTCTTTTATTTTTGTTATCTTGAAAACCTTTTCTGTTGTTAGGTTTTCTACCAGGTTCATTATTTTTCAAAAAGGGTTTCTGTTGAACCTTTATCTTACCCTTTTCTGGTCTGACTTCCTCATGAACGACCTTGGTGCCAGATACACCAGCTTGACAGATGGGGCTAGAAATCAGTGGCTCTATGACCTTATCTGCCTTAGCAACTCTAGTGCTAGGCATTACAGAAGGCTCACCTGATTCTGTTGAGCCATAACCAAGACCAAAACCAGTGCCAAATCATTACTGAAGGGTCAAAATCATTTACCTTAGATGTGCTGGCAGTGAGGGCTATAGTGGTCCTCTCTTCTGGTACATCTTCCTTCTCTTCAATCATTTCAAACTCATGAGCTTTGAGATCTGAAATGAGCTTATCAGTGGGATAAGTCTTTACATCCTTGTTGGCTTGGACAGCAACTACCTTCATCTTCCATGCTGAGGGCAGTCCCCTCAACACCTTCAGGTTGATCTCCTTGGTTGTGAGATCCTTGCGAAGCTCAGAGATCTCTCCAGTGAGAGTGAGGAGCCTGTCATACATCTTGGAGATGCTTTCACCAGGGAGAAGTTTGAAGTCATCAAACTTCTTGTTGGCTATGGTTAGTTTGTTGTCCTTCTCTTGCTCATCACCAGCTCCAATGAGCTCAAGAGTATCCCAGATTTCCTTAGCAGTCTTGCACCTCTTGATTCTGTTGAAGTACCTATCATGAATGGACTTGTAGAGGATGTCCTTGGCAATATTGTCTAGGTTGTACTTTCTCCTCTCTTCAGTGGTCCATTCGGACTTGGCTTTGCTGATCATCTGGGGTCTGGTGTTGTCTATGGCATGTTCAGGATTGACCTTCTGGAAGCTTGTGAAGGGGCCAATGTCTAGAACTTCCCACATCTCATCATGCAGGGCACAAAGATGTGCTTTCATTCGGATCCTCCAGTCATCAAACTTAAGATCTGAAAACATAAGATTCTTGGACAAGGAGTGATCCATTATATCAGATAGAAATGAGGTAAAACAGAAAAACAAGTGGATCTTTGTTCAACAAATAACCTAAGAGATTATTAGAACAAGGAGGCTCTGATACCACTTGTTGGTCCCGGTTATACTGGATACAGTCTAGAGGGGGGGGGGTGAATAGACTGTATTGGTTTTTAGCTTTTTAAACTAAGTACCAGATTTACAGAATAGCCTGTTCTGTTGTAAGAACAGACTGGCAGCGGATGGGGTTCTGGTAGGGAGTTCTGTTAGCCTCAGAGAAGCAATAGGCAGAAGGCCTTCTATTAACTCGTAGAACAAGTTCTGCTGAACACAGATACCAAGTCCAAGGAGTTATACAGTTCTAACTATGTGCAAGTATTAAAAGCAGTAAGTAAACGACATCAGGAATTTTTATAGTGGTTCAAGGAACAACTCGTTCCTCTAATCCACTGTTCCACTAAGCTGTAAAAACTTCCGTTTACAAAGCCTTAGTCCTAGTACTTAAGAAGCACTCCACGTCTTCTTCAAGCCTAGATGTGTCCTGGGATGCACTGCCTGGCTTCCTTTAACACTGGTCCTTTCACTGAGTTTCCTTGAAGTATCACCACTTCACTACTCCAGTTATTTGGACGTCCTTCTTGTAGCAAGAAGAGTTTCTGTTGAAATTGGGGTTCCTCCAACTAGCTTCGTTACAAAAGATTTGTATATTATGAGCTTGAAGAGTTGAAGAACACTTGGAACTTTGCTTGAATTGGAAAGAGTATTTTTCCAACTTCTGCCTTCTCTTGTAGAGGATAATAAGTTTGAATCTCAAGGAGGCTTTTTGCTTTTCAGAGTTTGAATATCTTGCTTGTGGTTAGCAAAGTTGTAGCAAAGTTATAGCAAGGTTATAGCAAGGTTATCTCCAAGTTATTTGGTTGTTCTTCGTTGAAGGAATCTTTTAGTTGACTTCCCGGTTCTTTGAAAATCTTCTAAGTGCCAGTCCTTCTGGTGTCTTTGTCTGAGAGTAGAACAGAGGAGGTCTGGAGCACTTCTGTTGGGAATATGCAACATAGACTCAGAAGGGTTTCTGTCAGAGTCAAGACTAACAGAGATCCTGAGGACTTCTGTTCTGGAGCAGAGAACCAAAGGTCCTCTGTTTCAATAAAGCCTTAAGAGGCACTTCTGCTCTTGAAGTCCTTCTGCTCTTGAAGGTCTTCTGTCAAGTCGAATACTTCTAAGAATTTTACAAAGGAAAATTCTAATACATAATTTCTAAAGGGGTACTCTAAAGTCCTAATTAATCTAGCATCATCAAAATCTAATTACAATTATTCCTTACAATTATGTATTAGAATTTTCCTTTGTAAAGTTCTTAGAGTAATCGACTTGACAGAAGACCTTCAAGAGCAGAAGGGCTTCAAGAGCAGAAGGACTTCAAGAGCAGAAGTGCCTCGTAAGGCTTTATTGTAACAGAGGACCTTTGGTTCTCTTCTCCAGAACAGAAGACCTCAGGGTCTCTGTTAGCCTTCACTCTGACAGAAACCCTTCTGGGTCTCTGTTGGATATTCTCTCAACAGAAGTGCTCCAGACCTCCTCTGTTCTACTCTCAGATAAAGACACCAGAAGGTCTGACACTTAGAAGAATTTCAAAGAACCGGGAAGTCAACTAAAAGATTCCTTCAACGGCTAGGAGTATGAAACGGAAAAGCTACAGTACACGCATTAAATGCTCATTTAATGCACCCCATGCTACGTAGAGTAATTGCAGATGATTGGCCGCAATGTCAGGAATACTCTATCCCAAAATAGTAACCCGCCAACTTTACCGGGCTCTACTAGTCAAGTCAACTGATCGCGCATTAAATGCAGTTGTCCTCCTACTCCTCCAACGGGAAGACAACCTCAGTATAAAAGATACACTACGAAGAACAACCGGATAACTTTGCCAAGACAACTTTTGCTAACCATTGCTACAAACAAGATATTCAAACTCTGAAAAAGCAAAAAAGCCTCCTTGAGATTCAAACTCATTATCTTCTACAAGAGAAGGCAGAAGTTGGAAAAATACTTTTTCCAACTCAAGCAAAGTTCCAAGTGTTCTTCAACTCTTCAAGCTCATCACATACAAATCCTTTGTAACGAAGCTAGTTGGAGGAACCCCAGTTTCAACAGAAACTTTTCTTGCTACAAGAAGGACGTCCAAGTAACTGGAGTAGTGAAGTGGTGATACTTCAAGCAAACTCAGTGAAAGGACCAGTGTTAAAGGAAGCCAGGCAGTGCATCCCAGGACACATCTAGACTTGAAGAAGACGTGGAGTGCTTCTTAAGTACTAGGACTAAGGCTTTGTAAACGGCAGTTTTTACAGCTTAGTGGAACAGTGGACTAGAGGAACGAGTTGTTCCTTGAACCACTATAAAAATCCCTGGTGTCGTTTACTTACTGCTTTAATACTTGCACTTAGATAGAACTGTCTTACTCCTTGGACTTGGTATCTGTGTTCAGCAGAACTTGTTCTACGAGTTAACATAAGGCCTACTGCCTTTGCTTCTCAGGCTAACAGAACTCCCTACCAGAACCCCATCCGCTGCCAGTCTGTTCTTTCAACAGAACAGGCTATTCTGTAAATCTGGTACTTAGTTTAAAAAGCTAAAAACCAATACAGTCTATTCACCCCCCCTCTAGACTGTATCCAGTATAACCGGGACCAACAATCATCACCATCACCATCTCATCACCATCACCATCACCATCACCATCACCATCACCATCACCATCACCATCACCATCACCATCACCATCATCACCATCACCATCATCATCATCATCATCATCGATATTATTATCGATATTATTATTATTATTATCATTATCATCATGATCATCATGATCATCATTATCAAATCATCATTATTATCACCATCATCATCATGATTATCATTATTATCATTATCATCATTATTGTCACGCCCCAGACCTATCCGGACACGTCAACAATCCGCTGTACAGAAATGAATAGTCAACCTCAGTCAAGCATATTCATACTATACTAGGCGTCATGAATATCATTCACACATAGTACATCCATAAACAAACATAATGTAAAATATTCATCAAAGCAGCGGAAACAATATTACAAGTGTTCAAGCCACACTTGTCAGAGTTAGGCATGCAAGCCCCCAAATAGTTTATCAGAAAATATTATCCATGAGCATCTTTATTTATTGTTTGAAAATAGAACAGAGGAAGCACGAACCACGTCTTCTCTTCAAGAATTCCCGAAGCAACGGGCACAGGAAGCAAGCTCTAGCTTCTACCTGAAAACTGTGAGGTGGCCTCCCCCGTGAAGGGGAGGTCAGTACTTTGAAGCATTTGAAAAGTACAATGACAACTATACTGCATATAATTAATGTTTCAATCCTTAAGGCCCTCAACATAGGGTGATATCATATTCTAGGAAATAACCCATAGTTACCCCTTTCAAATCATACATAAGTAAATAAGGTCAAATAGTCGGCTCATAGACCCATTTGTATTTGTCAAAAAACCCTTTGTATCATCCAACGATAATTTATTGCCCCATTTGTATTTAACAATACAATTCGTATCGCCTTGCGATAATTCATTACATTAATAATTCATACAATTCAACCCCAAGGTCACATCAATCATACCCTTTTCCCGTAGGAAGGTAAGGCCCATTCGGGGTCCTATCTAATGTGTTACCGCTACCAAAGCCTCGTCAGGTCTCTGACTCGGATTCCACCCTTATACGTGATCACGCCGTAAGTCCATGCTATCCAACACGCTCTCTAGAGTCGGGCAGGGCCATGGTCCTTACATCTATTCTATTATGAGCCCATGCAGTCCGGCACGATCCTTAGACTAGTCCGGCCCATGTCTCCCACCTATCCATTAGCAAGTCCATGTGGTCGAGCATCTATTGTTAGACTGGAGCCGAGCCATGACCCTTGCTACCAATCAAACAATCAATTCCGGGTGTCCTAAAGACCACCCGGAAAATAACATCAACAATCCAATCCTAAGATCATATACCATTTAAATCATCTAAGGCTATCCCAAGTGAATACCTTAGTGACAAAGCATCACGATCCTAAACTTAGGATCAATTTTATTAAGGTTCATGCTACAACCTCGGGCTAGTCACTTAGTACTACCCGAGTTGTTCTTAGTTCAACTTGTCTTTCCCTTTTCAAACGAACATGGCGGCCATGCCATGACTCGTTCTCACTTCATCCTATATTAACTTTACTAACCATAAAGTCAATACAATTAAATAGTGATTAATAAATCATTTCATTAGTTCTTCACTAAATCATCTAGAATAACATCTCAATTATAGCAAGTAATCATGCTCCAATTACTCATAATTCAATAATGAATCAACTCTTCATATACAACAATATGCTCAATTGACACTTTATTAGGCATATTGATTAATTAAAATCATGCTTTTATAAATTAGGTAATCTCATGAATTAACCCACTAGTTATAAACGATATAGTCAGTCATCCTCACCTTATGATGTGCTTAACTAGCTGCCTTTGTGAAGCCCTTCGGTTATCCCCCGTTCTGGACCGATCAAAAATGAACTAGCTGGGCGGAAGGCAAAATCCGGGCGGCTTTTGCAAAAGCTGGGCGGCTTTCGGGCCCTGCAACACGAAAACAGCACCCTTCTATGGCGGTTTGCGTCGGTTTCAACTCCTATCGATTCAATGACTCTTCTAAGTTAAATACTAACACTTTATAACCTTTTTCTACACTTATAAACGTGTAGAACAACATCTATAATCCATCAAATGATTTCTCAAAAATCACGTATATGAAATATAGTATATAATGAGAATAACCGGGGATAGCATTTTGGTTACATAGAATCGTTCTTCTTCTTCCCGAAGCTCTTTTCTTTCTTCAACCTTGCTCCTATCTCATGGAGCTTCTCGTTGATCTCACTCTCTCTCTATTCTTACGTAGATGTGCAGCTCAAAATGAAAGGAGAGAAACTCTCTTATCTTATCCCTTCTATTAATAGAATGTTGGGCCATGGATCACTTAGGTTGTCCATTCCACTTTTATTCGGCCCAACTGAGTTATATACTCGGATTTATATTTTGTTGGGCTATTGGATATTAGTAGGTTGGACCCAAAATATATTGGTTAGTCCTCCCCAATAATCCGGGTCTGATACCCGCTATATTTCTATTATTAGTAAGTTTTGCCCCAAACACTTATTGAGTTACTTCTTCCCTATTATTTTGGCCCACATCTTTATATATTAATCCTTCCATTATTATTGGCCCATAAGAATACGACAGTTCCTAGAAGGTCAAAATTTCAAAACATCTCACCTCCGACTTCAGCTTTATAGTTCTCTGATAATCATGTAATTTCCATGTGTATGTTTGTATTTTTAATTAGTTTTGAGTGATATTTACTTTGAAAATTACACACTTTTGGTGTAATAGTTTAGTTTGTTAAATTCTTGTAAATTGTTTAGATTAGGTTTATTCTGAGCTCAAACAGGTCTTGATCACTCAAAGGACAGTTGGTGAACCCCAAAAGTGGAAGGAAGGTGCAAAATCAAAAGAAAGAAAAGAAGATCCTGATTTTTTGGTCTATACCCGGTTGAAATGGAGAGTGATGAACACAAAGTCCCCATTTTGTTGGGGAGACCATTTTAAAAACTGCTAATTCAACGATTGATGTTTCTAGCGGACTTTTAACTATGGAATTTGATGGAAGGAAAATAGAATATAACATTTATAATTCTATTAAAACTCACTCTCCCGTTAGAGAATCAATTTTGAGCATTGAGGAATCACTAGATAAACCACCGACGGTTGAGGTAGTAGCAAGAAAGAAACCTCGGCCTTACTGGAAAAGGCCGAAAAATAAAATTGAAAAATGGCTAAATAGGGCCTCAAAAAATAAAACAAGGGATGCTCACGATCCCACATAAAACAGAAAAAAATGAATAACGTCGTGCCACGACGTTAAATAAGGCGCTTCTTGGGAGGCAACCCAAGTTTTATTTTTCATTATTTCGAGTGTTTAAATTTCATTTTTCATAATTTTTTTTTGAGAGATCAGTGAGAGAGGGCATTAACCACCTATTTTGGAGGGAAAGAAAATGCAGGTTTCTGAAGATCTGGGGATATACCCGATCGAGTACTACATAGTACTCTGTCGGGTATGGCTAAAAAAGGGGGACCGAGGCACTACTCGATCGAAGGAGTGTAATTTTTCAAGAATGCATGCATACTCGATCGGGTACAATTACATACCCGGTCGAGTATCCATAGAAAAGCAAAGCTAAAAGGAACCTGTCCCCAGCACTCGATCGAGTACGAAGTTCAAAAATTGCAAAAAGACAATTACCCGATCGGGTACAACTTAATACCCGGTCGAGTATTTACAGAAGGGTGAAGCTAAATGGAGCCTGTTCCTAACACTCGATTGAGTACAGGGCTCAAAACGTGAAAAAGGAAACATACCCGATCAGGTATGACTTTACACCCGGTCGGGTATTGCTGGAAATTCAAAAACCCAAACAGCCTGTCTCCAGTACCCCATCGGATATGGCAAGATACTCGGTCGAGTATGGCTGGAAAACCGAAATCCTGAACAAACTGTCCTGCATACCCGATCGGGTATATCACCATACTCGATCAGGTATACGTGCGTTTTAACCCCAACGCAGGCCAAATCACTTCATCTCCCCCAAATTCCAAACCCAAAATTCGAACCCCTCTCCCCCAACCTCCATTTTCGGACCTTCTCGCTACCATATCTCACCCATTTCTCCATCAAATCACCTCATTCCACCACCAAAAGACTCCCCTCACCCTCCTCTACACACCCATACCAACAAAATCCAATTTCTCCTCAAAACTCCCACAGTCCGAAAACCCTACCCCATCTTCGGGTTTTCCAAATTTCAAGCTCCAATTTAAGAAAATGGCACCAAGGAAGGACAAAGGGCAGAGCTCAAGGGCTATGGAACCCAACCCGGGCTACGAGAACCTCATTTTCGCCGACAACGAACACCAAGCTCGGTTCATCGCTACAATTACAAGGCAAGTAAAACCTTCCCGTTTCTTATGCCATAATGCTCTCCGTGAACTAGGCATTTAGAGTAGTACCAAACAATTCTTTTGTGAGTTGGACATGAACCACATTTTCAAAATGAAATACAACTCTAACGAAAGAATCATCTATGAATTCATGAGCTCGGTGAACTTTGAAAATGATGAGGCTGATTTTAGGGACGACAAACTCACATTTCGTTTGTTTAACCACACCTATTCAATAACGAAACATGAGTTTGCCGAACATTTTGGCATCCCCGTCCCCTACGAAAAAGCCATCTCCGATAACACCATTTTCGGTCATTCACTGTGGACCAAGATGACCGGAGAAGTGAAGTTTAGCTCCTCCCAATTGTATATTAGTCATGTCCAACACCCCGTCCTCCGATTGTTCTTGAAGTTTTTGGCAAACTGTTTGCTTGGGCGCCCCAACAATCACCACACGAGGATGGGGGATGTGTGCTTGATGTCGGTGGCCCTATTCCGTCGTCATGTGGACTTTAACCTGTGCAATCTCATGTGGGCACATTTAAAAAAGGAAAGCACAACGAAGGGGGCAATTGTCTTAGGTAGGGTGGTTATGCACTTGGCAAGTAGGTTCAGGTATACGGATAACTCCCCTATACCCGATTATTGTTTGATGGACATGGCTTGGTTAGGCCATTCAGGATGCACAACTTTCTCCCACACGGTCTATGGTGGTGACCAACCGAAGAACATGTATAACTGGCTCATACACCCCAATCCTATCAAACATTTCCTCATACCTAGCCCAGACCTTCCCAAACTACTCTACAAATTAGAGGTAGAGGTGCCACATTACCTATTCCCACACGCCCTTCCACCACATCTCCAAGAACCGGAACAAGAGCCTCTCCAATACCAACCCGAGTACGAGCCTTATGCCGGACCCCATGGTCATGAAGACATGGACGCGAACATCCCCGAGCAACCTCAAAACCCTCCACCACCCGACTTCTTCCAACAACTTTTGGAGGGTCAACAACAACTGCTTGCGGGGTACAACCAAATGAACACAAACTACATGGCCATGGGAGAACTGCTCAACCAAGTGCAGGAGGAGCAAAGGGAAGGTTTTCAACGGATGGAGGAGCTCAGGGAAGCCGACATGCATCGGTATGAAGAGGATCAACGTAGGTTCTACGGACCTATGTACTCTTACATCGCCCATCAAGGATCCTTTCAGACTATGGCGAATCCCCCTCCACCACCCTCATGGTATGACCCCACTCGTTGGGGTAACTTTGAAGGATCTAGCTTCGGAGGTGGAGCGTATGATGGAGGAGATGGCGGGGATGGCGGCACCGGTGGCAGATTTGATAGCAGCTTTGGAGGCGGTTTTGGAGGCAGCTTCTATGGCGGAGAAGGCGGGCACTAGGGACAGTGGTTGGACCAAGTGTGGGCGAGATACTCATCATGGTATGTAATTTTTAATACCTTTCACTGTGCATGAATTTCTTTTACCCTTTTCGCACACACAAAATAAATAAATAAATAAATAAAAGAAAAGAAATGCTAGTTAGGTTGAAAATCCATCAAAATGGGCAATCTAAGCAAAAAAGGCTTATAAAAAATGAGTGAGTTGGGGAGAATGGAAAATGAAAAGAGACGCTAGGATGAAAACCTGAAAAGGCTCCTGAGCAAAATGAGAGATGAGAGAAATATTTGTTTTTGCAGACACTCATTTAATCTCTTTGGAGGAAAAGAAGATTCAAGAAGAAGAAGAAGAAGAAGAAGAAGAGAGGAGGAGAAGAGAAGATGAGCACTAGAAGGCCATAAAACCCAAGATGATATTTGTAATTTGAGCTTAAAACTCATGTTTTATCCTTGGTGGTCTTTGTGTTTTTATCTTGTTAAAATTGTTGAAACTTTGGAAGACTTAAACACTTGTGAACATTTGACTTTACTCGAGGACGAGTAAAGAAACTAAGTGTGGGGGAGTTGATAATCATGTAATTTCCATGTGTATGTTTGTATTTTTAATTAGTTTTGAGTGATTTTTATTTTGGAAATTACACACTTTTGGTGTAATAGTTTAGTTTGTTAAATTCTTGTAAATTGTTTAGATTAGGTTTATTCTGAGCTCAAACAGGTCTTGATCACTTAAAGGACAGTTGGTGAACCCCAAAAGTTGAAGGAAGGTGCAAAAAGGAGGAGAAAAAAGAAGATCCTGATTTTTTGGTCTATACCCGGTCGAGTATGACCTATACTCGATCAGGTATCTTGTTGAAATTTCAAATCGGATCAGATCCAAAGACAAAGGAACATGCAGGGAAAATTTTGACCACGATCGAGTGTCTATACCCGATCGGGTAGACCGACATACCTGATCGGGTATGCCCTTGAGTTTAACCCCAAATCCGGTCGAGTATAGCCCGAATATCACTTTCTACACATACTCGATCGGGTATAAGAGCATACCTAATCGGGTATACCTATAGAATTTTGTAACACCCCTAAATTTCCCGCCCAAAACATTGATATATTTAAAAGAAATACTTTATTCATTCATCAGAAGTTGAAGAAATACAGCGGAAGTCTAAAAGGGAAATGAGTGTTACCGCGACATTCGGTCATCTCTTAACCGAATGCACAGGCAACTCAAAGTAAAACAACAAAAACTAATGTAATGATAAGTAAATGTTTATTTCATGACTAGATTTAACTAAGGCATCTTCTAATTCGCACTCAAGCTCGAGCAATCCATCAATCCACATAGGTATCCAACTCATCACTTGATAAAATTTAAGGGAGAAGAGAGAGACAAGAGAAATAACAAAAATTAGCTTTAGAGCTAAGTAAGTACTACCCAACCCCGTAAAATAATCAGGTTTGACTAAAAATAGATTTTTATATAATATCATATAAAAATGACGCACTCCACCAAAATACTTTTCTCCTTGATTTTTCTTAAAATCACTTCTTTGCTAAAATCTTAAACTTCTCTTGGAAAATCTCTTAGTAATTCTTCTCTTTAAACTTCTTAAGAAAATCACTTCTTCTCTAACTTCCTAGTAATTTAGAAGGGCGGTGCTCAACCTTTCGACGGAGCCCGGTGGACCGTGGTTACGGACGGCCACCCCGAACAAGTGCCGGTACCACAACTGCTCTGTTGGAAACGAAATGACTACCTTAAGTGTGCACACCCCCTAAAAGGGATTCCAAGCCCTCCGAGTAGTAAGTCATCCCGAGTGGTCGGAACCCAACCACCCCAATTCTAAAATTCTTGAATGATTAGGGACTACTACTATAACTTCTTCTTAAAAGGGATCATAGATCCAAATCTTACTTAAAAGGGATCATAGATCCAAATCTTACTTAAAAGGGATCATGGATCCAAAACTTAAACTGTACTTCTTAGTAGTAGTAGCTCTAATCACCCTCCACATTTATCCGGATGTGGAAAAACCGACACATCGGATTACTCCCGAGATGCTCACTTCTTATGAAAATGTAAATTTTATCTTCGCTTAATAATACTTCAAAAATACTTCTTAATTTCTCTAAAAAGTCTCGAAGGTATTTAAAAATATTTAATACTCCAAAAGTACTTGATTTATACTTCTTAACTACCATATATATAATATCTTCTCAAAATCACATTCACAAAATTCACAAATCACACTTAATCACATAATGCATAATAAGCATATAATACGAGGAAACAATTTTGAATTGGCAGAGAAACTTACCTTAAGTCCTGATGCTCCTAGTTATCCTCCTCTAATCCGGTCTCTAGATAATCACCTTATTAATTAAATATGATAAATTAGTCACTTATTCTACTTGTAATTACTTTACCCGATTTTCTCCTTTTATTTTATTATTTGAATTTATTAACTTAATTTATTAGTTATCCGAATTTATTTGATTACTCACGTTCTATTAATAAAATTACCTTAATAATTTCATCCATTAATTTTAAATATTTGAAATAAATTATCCGAATTTAATTAACTACCACACCTAATGTTTTATTCAATAATCACCATTAATTTACTCTACTTATAAAATATTATTTAATTACTTTATTTACATAACCGAATATATTTATTTTCCTTATTTTATTCAAACATTACTTTTAGTTCAGAATATTATTTTTCAATCTCAGTGATTTATTTATTTCACCATTAATACTAATATTTCCTTATTTAATTACTTAACTAGTTTTATATGGCCTAATTTAAATAAATAGACTAAGAATCGAATTTATAAATTAGTAACCGTCTATAACTATATTTTGGGTCTATATTTGACCTAGGTTGTCCAGATATCTATTTTATAATTATTTTCCATAATTATTCCCTTAATTTCATATATCTATTAACCGGTTTAATTACAACTAAATATACTAAACCTTATTTTTATTAATTATAAATGGTCCATAAGGTCCTAGTTAGTTATATATTTATCCTAGTTTACTCCAATATTTATTTCATAATTATTTTCGTTATTTACTTAATTATTTACTAAATGTGTATAAATTGGCCCAATTACCATTAAATCAATTAAAAATAGCTAAAAATATTATTTTCCAATTCTGGTTGGTCCGAATATGTATATTTATACTAGGTATTTAATTTATATTTTTCCAGATTTTATTTATTTCATTTACTATTTTATTTTTAATTTTTATTGCAACTGGGCCGAACTGGCCCAAATTAAATTTTCTGGCCCAATCTGAAAAAGGCCCAAAACCGAAATGGCTGGGTCTTCTTCTTCTTCCCCAGGTCGCCGGAGAACGGGATGCGCAGGGGGGAAAGAACTCACCTCGTCGGACGGGCGTAACGGCGGCGGTATCGGCTCCTTCTGGGTCGGCGGTGATCAGGGATGGTACGGCGGCGGCGGCAGCTCCTCCCTCCTCTCCATTTTCCGTCGAAAAGTTTTTCCCCGGCGAAACTCCGGCGAGCTCTTTCTCCCTCGTTTCACGACCGTTTTCGACGATTCTTTTTCCGTTGGATTCGTATCACGAAGGGGAAGGTTTGAGAAGTATTTTCAAGGCTTGGTTCTGGCTAAAACGCTGGGTCGCAAAAATATATATATATATATATACGTATATATGTATATTTCTTAGTTTTTTGGGATGAAGAAAACGCAGGTTCTGGCCTATTATTTATAGGGAAAGATGAGGGTTTTAGGCTGAGATGTTAGAGTTGGAGTTGGACTCATTTGGCTTCTTCCGTAGTTGTCTCCGGTCGGTAGTTTACCTCGCTTAGGAGTATAGTTAATATTATTTACGTAGTAGTAGTATAATAGTATTGTATGCGGAAGTAGTAGTAGTATAATAGTATAATAGTATAAGTCTATATTCTTCTAGTAGGAGTATATATAACAATTTTTATATATGGAGTATTTTATATAGTAGTACGCACGTAGGTAGTTTAGTTTAATTTTATAAAACAATATATTTTTATATTGTTTGCAATAGTATACTACGTATTATTGTACTTTTTGTATAATACAACTTAAAAAGTTATATATAAAATTATTTTTATACTAAAATGTTACATCTATTATCGGATTACTTTTATCTGATTAAAACGTCGTAAACTTGAAAATTTTATCTGATTAGAATGTTACAACTGTTGAATTTTTGTCTGACTCAATTAATAATTAAAATGTTATTTTCGTAATATTTTATCTGATTAAAAATTATTTTTATTTTTATTTAAATTTTTGAAGTGTCACATTCTACCCTCCTTAAAAGATGTTTCGTCCCGAAACATTAACTAAATCTAAATAATCAAATTCTTAAGTATTACATTCTACCCCCCTTAAAAAGAGGTTACGTCCTCGTAACTAATATTTTACCTTAGTCGAATAATTCTGGATAACGTTTGCGCATATCCTCCTCAGTCTCTCATGTGGCATTTTCGGCCAAATGGTTAGACCACAACACCTTCACCATCTTAACCGCTTTTCTTCTAGTCTCACGAGTCTTAGTATCCAAAATCTGGATCGGCCTCTCCTCGTAAGTCAACGATTCATCCAACTCGACCACCTAAGAAAGTCGAGGTTAGATGTGATACTTGGATCTAATTATCATAAGGTTACGATTCGTACCTCAGGGCTAAGAATATGGGATTCGTCGCGGACATACTTCTTCAATTGGGAGATATGAAAAACATTGTGTACCTACGCATCACACACTTTAGTACTTGAGAGAAGTTTATTAAGGTATTCACTAACGATCGGTTATAGTATGTTATACCTTAGCCAACTCGGTGGGTAGAGCTAGACGATATGCCACCCTTCCCACTCGCTCGAGGATGTCATATGGGCCAATGAACCTCGGGCTTAGCTTTCCCTTCTTTCCAAATCTCATTACTCCCTTGGTCGGGGAGACTCTGAGTAGGACTTTCTCTTCCGCATCGAATTCGGCTGGCTTCCTTCCCAAGTCTGCATAAGACTTCCGACGATCTTGTGCAGCTTTCATCCTTGCTTGAATCATCTTCACTTTCTCTATGGTGTCTTGGAGGTAATCTGGCCCTAACACTACTTGATCTTCCATGTCACTCCAGCATAGTGGGCTTCTACACTTTTGACCATATAGAGCTTCGTACGGGGCCATTTTAATACTGGCGTGGTAGCTATTGTTGTATGAAAACTCTATTAAGTCTAAGTGTTCGTCCCACGATCCTTGTAGGTCTAACACACACGCTCTCAGCATGTCCTCGAGTGTTTGGATGGTTCGCTCCGTTTGTCCATCAGTCATTGGGTGGAATGCAGTACTCAGCTTCAGCTTCGTCCCCATAGCAGCTTGCAACTCCTTCCAGAATTGAGATAGGAATCTGGAATCTCGGTCAGAAACAATGTCTTGAGGAACTCCATGGTACTTAACCACGTGCTTGATGTAAGCTCGGGCTAGCTTCTCCATGCTCCAAGTCTCGTTCATCGGGATAAAGCGAGCGGTCTTTGTTAACCGGTCGACTATAACCCAAATTTTGTCATGGCTAGACTTGGTTAGGGGTAAGCCCCCAACAAAGTCCATGGAGATGGAATCCCACTTCCATTTTTGTACTTCCAAGGATTGCACGAGTCCCTTGGGCTTGCAACGTTCGGCTTTCACCTTCTGGCAGTTCAAGCACCGAGCCACGAATTCAGCTACCTCTTTCTTCATGTTCGGCCACCAAAAATTCTTTTTGATGTCTTTGTAGAGTTTGTCGCCTCCAGGGTGCACTGAGTAGGGCGTGTTGTGCCCTTCCTCCATGATTTTCTTCTTAAGCTCTTCGCATTTCATCGGAACACACCATCTTCCTTTGTGTCGAATGCTCCCATCTTCGTGCAATTTGAATTTCTAGGTTGCCCTTTTCGAATTTCGTCGAGAATAGATGGGGTAACGGTCATGGTGAGTAACCGCGTTTCCTGATCTACCTCTCCGAAGTCCCGAACTTCCAAGTCCAGCTTTTGAAAGTCCCGATATAGCTCATCAGGAAGTATCCATGTTGCTTTGCAGGAGTGAGTTGATTTTCGGCTCAACGCGTCGGCAACTACGTTTGCTTTCCCTTCATGGTACTGGATCTCCAAGTCGTAGTCTTTGACGAGTTCTAGCCAGCGTCTCTGTCTCATGTTAAGCTCCTTTTGGGTGAAGATGTACTTCAGGCTCTTGTGATCGGTGTAAACTTTACAGTGTACCCCATAGAGATAGTGCCTCCACAGCTTTAGAGCAAAGATAACCGCTGCCAGTTCTAAGTCATGAGTCGGATAGTTGACCTCATGTGTCTTCAGTTGCCTTGATGCATAGGCCACCACTTTGCCGTTTTGCATCAATACGCAACCCAATCCCTTTAAACAAGCATCGGTGTAAATCTCGAACCCTTTAGTCCCAGATGGTAGGGTCAAGATAGGTGCAGTTGTTAATCTCTGCTTCAGCTTTTGGAAAGCTTTCTTGCACTCATCACTCCATATGAACTTCGTGGTCTTCTTCGTGAGATTAGTCAAAGGCTTTGCTATCTTTGAGAAATCCTTCACGAATCTGCGATAATAGCCTGCCAAGCTTAGAAAGCTCTGGACCTCCGTCACGGTTGTGGGTGCAGGCCAGTCTATCACCGCTTCGATCTTGGATGGATCAACGGATACACCTTCTTGAGTGATGATATGGCCCAAGAATGCGACCCAGTCCTTCCAGAAATCACACTTTGAGAGCTTGGCATAAAGCTGATTTTCTCTCAAAGTCTGCATGACGAGCCTCAGATGCTCTTCGTGATCTTTCTCGTTCTTCGAGTACACCAAAATATCATCAATAAACACTACCACAAATGTATCAAGGTATGGGCGAAATACACGGTTCATTAAGTCCATGAATACTGCTGGTGCGTTAGTTAAACCAAACGGCATCACGGTGAACTCATAATGCCCATATCTTGTGCGAAATGCAGTCTTCGGTATATCTTTCTCTGCGATCCTCACCTGATGGTAGCCGGGTCGAAGATCAATCTTGGAAAATATAGCCGCTACCTTCAGTTGATCGAACAGGTCATCTATGCGAGGTAGCATGTACTTGTTTTTGATGGTCGCGTTGTTCAGTTCCCTGTAATCGATGCAGAGTCTCAGACTCCCATCTTTCTTCTTCACAAATAAGACCGGAGCGCCCCAAGGTGAGACACTCGGTTTGATGTAACCCTTCTCCAACAGTTCCCCGAGTTGTTCTTTTAGTTCTTGCATCTCCTTCGGTGCCATTCAGTATGGTGCTTTTGAAATGGGTGCGGTGCCTGGCATTAGATCTATTGAAAACTCAACTTCCCTCTCCGGCGGCATCCCCGGAATTTCTTCTGGAAACACGTCCGGAAATTCATTGGCCACAGGGATTTGGTCAATGGTTGGATTTTCGGACGTCAAGTCTTTGATCATGCACAAGAAAACCTCATACTGTCACGCCCCGGACCTAGCCGGACACGTCAACAACCCGCCGTACAGATAGTCAACCGTAGTCCAACTCATCCATACTATACAAGGCGTCATGAATATCATTCACACATAGTACATCCATAAACAAACACAATGTAAAACATTCATTTAAAACAGCGGAAGCATTAATACAATTGTTCAAGCCACACTTGGCATAACTAGGCATACAAGCCCCCAAAGTAATTGTTCGAAAATAATGTCCATGAGCATTGTTATCATTATTTTGAAAACAGGAAACAGAAGAAGCACGAACCACATCTTCTCCTTTGAATATCCCCGAAGCAACGGGCGCCGGTAGCAACCTTCAAGTTCTACCTGAAACTGTGAGGTGGCCTCCCCCGTGAAGGGGAGGTCAGTACTTGGAAATATTTGACAAGTACAATAGCAACTATACTAAGTATAATCAACGTTTTAATTTCCAAGACCCTCAAAATAGGGTGATATCATAATATAAATAGTAATTTATATTTCCCACTTATTATCTTTATAATAAGTAAATTTATTTATTTGTCGGCACACGGCCCTTCTTATATATCCTTTTTCATTTATCATTTGCACAACCCAACCCTTGGGTCCTATTATTTCTACGGGACTTGCTACCGCTGTCCGAGACCTCATGAGGCTCCCGATTCGGACTCCAACATCCCGCCCCTGGACTCGTACCCATCATCCCGTAGGAAGGTAAGGCCCTTCGGGGTCCTATCTTATGTGTTACCGCTACCGGAACCTAGTTAGGTCTCCGATTCGGATTCCACCCTAACCCGTGATCACGATGTAAGTCCATGCTATCCAACCCCGCTCTCTAGAGTCGGGAAGGGCCATGGTCCTTACTATTTCCATAATTCAACCGGCTATCCACAAGAATCACCGATCACACCCGTAGGCCAATCCTATACTTAGGATCAATTTAATATTCACACTATCTTGGGTATCCCTTATAGCCTACCCCTAGTATAACTTAAAGTTCACACTTTCCTACCTTAAAGCATCTCTTAAGACTACTTAAGGCATAATATTTCAAAATCCAACCTTAGGATCAATCTTAACAACGTTTCATTTTAATGTCCAACTAGCATCTTAATACTAGTCAAATTAATATCAACGAACCAAGTTCTCAACTCATAGTCATATAGACAATTCCAACTGATTTTCCCTTGAAAATATCATTTATATCAATATCCAAAATATCACTTTTAATCACTCATATGTTCTAATATGAAGAAAAAGTATATTTCAACACATGTTTCATAACAAATTCCACTTTCAAGTCAACATACTCATAACACATGAACATACACAATTTATTCCTAAATTTGTATATCATGCTCCTTTTTCTCTAGACATTTAATCTTTTCATTTTTAGGCATTATTAATCGTTAATAATCCATAAAAAACACATTTAATTACCTTCGGTAATCTCATGAAATTAACTCACTAATTATAAGCAATATAGTCAGCCATCCTCACCTTATGAAGTGCTGAAATAGTTGCCTTTGCTAAGCCCCTCGATCAATCCCCGTTCTAGGCCGATTGAAGGTGTAAAACTGGACTGCTGGGCAAAAGCCGGGCAACTTTCACGAAAGCCGGGCGGCTTTCGTGTTCTGCAGAAACGGGTAGCTCCCTTAAAGTGGCGGTTTCCGGCGATTTCGACTCCTATCGATTCACCAACTCTTCTAAGTTAAATATCACCACTTTATATCAATATTCTACACTTTTAAACGTGTAGAACATCATGTTTAATCCACCATATGATTACTTAAAAATCATACACCATAAACTAGTTAACTAATAGTTGTGGAGTTCTTACCTTGAACTCAACTATTTCTTGCGAATTTTCCTAGCTTCTTTCTTCCTCCAGGGCTGATGCTTGTGAAAGTCTATCTCAATAGCTCTCTCTCTTGTGGTTCACTCGAGTGGTGCAATGGATAGGAAGGCATTTCCATTCAATCACTCCCACACATAAATTTAAAGGATGGGGTCATGGAGATGCAAGTTTTGTCTCTAGGAAACCCCCTCCCTTCTCCTTGTCCGCACAAGCCATTCTGGCTTGTCCCCCCAGCTCTTACTTAGTCATTTGTGATACATAAAAACGTGGGGTGACCCCCACTCATGTGGGAGGTCATCCCATTAAGTCCCGGTATGTATAATCGGCCCCGAAAGTTGTATTTCTCGGACTGTTTTAATCATATTTTATTTTATCGGGCCAAATAAAATATATCACGTGTTCCTAATAATTATGGGCCTTTAGAATGGATGTATATTCCCCAACATTAATTTTTGGGAGTCTCCCAAACTCATTTCGGGCTGTTATCCGTTAAATTACCAATACCGGTAATTTGGGCCCCGTTTGACCAACCGGTCAACCCCATGCCTTTCTTATGGCCCAAATAAAATATCCACCACCATATACATATTATCTAGACCAAGATGAATATAATATGTGGTTCGGGAATTATCGGGCGGTCCCCGTCCCGCTGTGGGCCCCACATGCAATTTACTATTCACGTAAAAGAAATAATAAAAATTTACAATTACGCAAATTCATAAATCATCTTTCAAGGTTGATTACATAATTTACTAAAAGTAAATATGCTCGGGGTCGGTGTTACAAGTTCACCCCCCCTTAATGGGAATTTCGTCCCCGAAATTCACAATGCTCATTTAAACAAAAACGTGTATTGCTCTTTCATCAAAGCTTCCGTCTCCCAAGTTTCCTCCTCAACTCGGTCACTTTTCCAAAGGATTTTAACCATTGGAACTTTTTTGCTTCTCAATTTCTTGACTTGCCTGTCAAGTATCTTCACCGGTTGCACGGCATAACTCAAGTCTTCCCGTATTTCCACGGGTGGTTTTTCCAATACATGAGATGGATCCGACATATACTTCTTAAGCATGGACACGTGGAATACGTTATGTATATTCTCCAATTCTGGAGTCAACTGTAATCGGTATGCCACGGCCCCAATCCTCTCAAGAACCACGAATGGCCCTATGTATCGTGGGTTAAGTTTCCCTCGGCTCTGAAATCGGATGATTCCTTTCCAAGGTGAAACCTTCAAAAATACCTCATCTCCCACCTTAAACTCCAAGGCTCTTCGGCGCTTATCGGCATAACTTTTCTGTCTATCCTGGGCCGCCTTAAGTCTCTCACGAATCATCTTCACCTTAGAGTTGGTGATCTCCACCAATTCCGTGCTCTCGAGTTTGGCCATGCCAACCTCATCCCAACACAACGGTGTACGACATCTCCTCCCATACAATGCCTCGTATGGAGGCATGCCTATACTTGCCTGATAACTGTTGTTATAGGCAAACTCCACAAGTGATAAGTGGTTGTCCCAACTCCCTTGGAACTCCATTGCACAGGCTCTCAGCATATCCTCTAATATCTGTATAACCCGCTCAGATTGCCCATCCGTTTGTGGATGAAAAGCTGTACTGAATTTCAACTTTGTCCCCATAGATTCTTGGAACTTCGGCCAAAATCGTGATGTGAATCGCGGATCTCTATCGGATACAATGGTTATAGGAACCCCATGTAGCCTCACGATCTCGTCCACATACAACTTGGCTAACCTCTCCAATGCATAGGTAGTGTTGATAGGTAGGAAGTGTGCACTCTTCGTGAGCCTATCGACCACAACCCATACGGCATCAAAATTCTTAATCGTTCGTGGCAGCCCCACCACGAAATCCATAGTCACGTGTTCCCATTTCCATTCAGGAATAGAAAGTGGCTGTAGTAACCCAGCCGGATGCTGATGTTCTGCCTTAACTTGCTGACAAGTAAGACACCTACTGATGTATTCAGCTATTTCCCTCTTCATCCCCGACCACCAGTAACTTTCCTTCAAGTCACGGTACATCTTCGTGCCTCCCGGGTGCATGGCATACGCCGATGAATGAGCCTCCTCTAAGATGGACTTTCGGAGCTCATCATCCAACGGTACACATACTCGGTCACGAAATAATAAGAGACCATCGTCTCTCTCTCTGAAATCCTCAACCGGTCCCATTAGCATGCGTTCACGGATCTTCATAATTTCTTCGTCGGTTTCTTGACCCTTCTTGATTTCATCAAGCAATGTAGGTCTCACCTCGAATCTAGCTAACAAGGCACCATCGTTAGATACCTCCAATTGAGCCCTCAATGCTCTCAAGCTAGTCAATAATGCCCCAGATGAATTCTTTCGGCTCAAGGCATCCGCTACCACGTTGGCTTTACCGGGGTGGTACTCGATAACTAGATGGTAGTCTTTTATCAACTCCATCCACCGTCTCTGTCTCATGTTTAACTCTTTTTGAGTAAACACGTACTTCAGGCTTTTGTGGTCGGTGTATATATGACATGTTTCCCCGTAGAGATAATGTCTCCAAATCTTCAATGCGAACACCACCGCCCCCAGCTCTAAGTCATGAGTGGGATAATTTACCTCATGCTTCTTCAACTGTCGCGAAGCATAGGCAATCACCCTCCCATTCTGCATCAAGACACATCCAAGCCCTTGGATGCTTGCGTCACTGTAGACATCGTACCCCACACCCTGTTTGGGTAGTGCGAGTACCGGTGCCTCGGTCAATCTCTTCTTCAGTTCAAGGAATCCCTTCTCACATCGGTCATCCCATACAAACTTGGCCCCCTTTCGAGTGAGCTTTGTCAATGGCGATGCCAAAACTGAGAATTTCTCCACAAATTTCCGGTAGTACCCTGCCAATCCAAGGAAGCTACGAATTTCCTTGACGTTCTTTGGCCTCTCCCATTCGGTAATGGCCTCAATCTTCTTGTTATCGACGGCAATCCCTGATCCCGAAACCACATGCCCGAGAAAGCCGATCTCCCTTAGCCAAAATTCACATTTGGAAAACTTGGCATAGAGTTGCTTCTCCCGTAGTGTCTCAAGAACAAGTATCAAGTGCTCCTCATGCTCTTCTTCACTCTTTAAGTAAATCAAGATATCATCTATGAACACAATCACAAATCGGTCCAAGTATTTATGAAATACTCGGTTCATCAAGTCCATAAATGCCGCCGGGGCGTTGGTTAGCCCGAACGACATAACTAGGAACTCGAAATGACCATACCTTGTGCGGAATGCACTCTTCGGTATGTCATCCTCCTTTATTTTCAGTTGGTGGTACCCCGACCTTAAGTCAATCTTCGAAAACACCGTCGCTCCTCGGAGCTGATCAAACAAGTCATCAATCCTAGGCAAGGGATACCTATTCTTGATTGTGACCTTGTTCAGTTGACGATAGTCAATGCACATTTGAAGTGTTCCATCTTTCTTTTTCACGAAAAGGACCGGTGCTCCCCACGGAGAGTGACTCGGCCTTATGAAACCGTTATCCAATAGCTCTTGCAATTGGGTTTTCAACTCGTTAAGTTCAGCGGGTGCCATTCTGTATGGCGGTATAGAGATTGGTTTGGTGCCGGGTTCAACCTCGATCACGAACTCAATCTCCCTATCGGGTGGAAGTCTCGGCAAGTCTTTTGGGAAGACATCCGGATACTTGCACACAATTCTCACATCGTTGATGTCTACCTCTTCTTTGGTTTTGTCCACCACATAAGCTAGATATGCGTGACATCCTTTCCTCATCATGTTCCTCGCTCTCACGGCGGATATGATACAACTGTTTGATTTGCCTCTATCTCCCTCAAAGCGTAAGGTCAATCCTTCACTGCTTTCGAGTTCAAGAACCTTCGTGTAGCAATCGACCCTAGCATGATGTTTCTCAAGCCAATCCATTCCTAGGATTGCATCGAACTCGATCATACTCAGCGGTACGAAATCACACGTCAAGGTTTGGCCCTCCACTTCCACCTCACACGATGGATAGTGGCTATTTCTTTCGATATCATCCCCTAGAGGCGTGGACACCAATAGGGTTTGAGTCATTGGTACAAGTGGTCCGTTGAATCCGCTGGCGAACGCCTCACTCACAAATGATCGTTGCGCCCCGGTATCAATAAGGATCCTCGCGTCTCTCCCGTTTATCTTTAGTGTTCCTACATTCATAAGTAATGTAAGACACACTATCTAATTAATTGGCTCGTTTCTAAATTCGTAGAGTATGTTGGTCGTGTTCGGGTGGGGTCCGTTCGATACCCTTCCGAAATTTCCCGGTTTCTGACCTTTAGGACCGTTTTAGGACCAATCCAGGTGAAAGCCGGCCGCTTTTCACGAAAGCCGGACGGTTTCCGTCTGCGAGAAAAATCCATCTAAGAAAATCTCGAAAGCCGGGCGGCTTTCACGAAAGCCGGCCGGTTTTCGTCGCCGCAGTTTTATTCGTGGAGAGATTTCGGAGGTCGGCCGGTTTCTACGAAACCCGGCCGGGTTTCAGCAGCACAGGAATCCCCAGGCTTGACGAAAGCCGGGCGGCTTTCCCCCAAAGCCGGGCGACTTTGAGCGCCGCAGATTAATCCGGACCAATTTTCCAAACGCCGGCCGGTTTCTGTGAAAGCCGGCCGGTTTTCGTTTGCGAGAAAAATTTGTTGATTGTTATATACGAAAGCCGGGCGGTTCTCGGTGGAAGCCGGCCGGCATTCGTTGCCGTAGTATTTTTCCCCAATGATCAAGACGAAAGCCGGGCGGCTTTCGTCAAAGCCGGGCGGCATTCGCCCAGGGAGAGGATTCTCCTCCCCTTTTCCTCCTCAAACCCGACCAAACTCGTCGGGGTTAGCATTTTACAAGTTCCACGCTCCTATTGTTTATGAAAATTAATACGTGAGTTTAAGGAATTACCCGCAACGGAGTCTGGGTTGGCACGAGCATCTGCCTCCGTCATAGCATAGACCCGAGCTTGGGTCCTTCCTTGGTTTACGGATGGCGCGTTGCTTGCACTCGCCCCACCGTGCCCACCGCTAGCATTTGGTGCTCCGGTTCGGTTCCTGCTCACCGTCGTTGCACTACTCGGTCCGGCCCCCATTGCTCGCCCAAGTTGTGGGCAACTCACCTTCAAATGCCCGACCTCCCCGCATTGATAGCACCTCGGGGGATCGCGGCACCTGCCAAAGTGGTTCTTCTTGCAGTTGCTGCACTTCTTCGCGCCTGAGCCTTGTGACACAGAGCTTTGCCCGCTCGGGCCTTGATTTCCCCTTACCGGTGGTGCAGGGGTTTTGAAGGATCCGCCTCCCCCGTGGTTCCCCTTCTTGTTGGAACCTTGAGGGCCATGGCTCTCCCATTTTCTTTTCCTTGCCTCCTCGGCATTCCTTCGTTTTCTTTCCTCCCACTCCTTCTCTCCTTTCAGGCCTTGTTCAACCACTTGACTGAACGTCATTTTAGGCAATTGTGTTGCCGTCTCGCGTATGTCAAGGTCCAAGGCATCCCAGAAATGGTTCACCATCCGGTTTTCATCACAAATGTACTCCGGTATGAACTCAGCAAGTTTTCTAAACTTGTGCTCAAGTTCCTTCACCGTACATTCACCTCCTTGGGTCAAATTCGTATACTCCCTCCTCTTCAAGTTCACCTCGAAGTCGGAGTAGTATTGGCTGAAGAACTCCTATCTGAAATTCTCCCAAGTGACGGCCTCACCGTACTTCCCTTTTGTTCCATCCCACCATGTGGACGCCATGCCTTCTAGTAGCCTCGTGGCTACCCTCAGCTTCATGTGGGGTGGTAGTTGCATGTCGAGGGCCGCCTCGTTGAATCTTTTGATCCACTCGGCCGCCACGGAGATGTCCCCCGTTCCATCAAACGGTTTACATCCCAAGTCTCTTGCCTCCTTGAGGTACTTTGAGATCCTTATTATAGGGACCTCAACACCCCCCCTCCTCAGGATTCTATGATCTCCCGGGGAGTTACACGGCTTCCTCTTCTTGAAGCCCCTTCCAAAGCACACCTTGCTCGGCGCCTTTGGCGATCTTGGTGGTATTGCCGGAGCAATTCCTCAATCCGTTCGAGAGCTTCATTATCATCGCTCTCGTCACTTGCATCATCGTATTCCCCATCATATGGGGTCTCAACCGGCTCAGTTCCCGGTCGGTAGGTTGAATCCTCCTCGGACTCATAGTGCTCGTCGATAGTTTCTACATGACCGTCACTAACGGTCAGCGAGTGGCCTGCACGGCCTTGTCTCCTAGACACCCTCGATCCTCCCCGACTGCCACGTTGGGATCCTCCCGGTGCTTGGCCAGTCGGGTTCCGTCGAGTAACCTTCCCGGTACGTTCCATTTCTGAAAGAAATTTAGAATGAGTCATTAGACTCGTATCAAATGTCAATTGACGGATAGGCACTTAAAGACATCTTTTGGCTCAAATCACCGCCATACCAATTGCTAAGGGTACCATCTTAACAATTAGAGACATTGCAACTCAAGTACCAAAAGTTCTATAAGTACAAAACCTTATGCTCATGGTTTTCAAATTCGTTTTCAAAAAGAAATTTTGAAGCTTCATTATGATGTTTACGGACTAAGGCTCTGATACCAATTAAATTGTCACGCTCCGGACCTAGCCGGACACGTCAACAACCCGCCGTACAGTACGAATAGTCAACCGTAGTCCAACTCATCCATACTATACAAGGCGTCATGAATATCATTCACACATAGTACATCCATAAACAAACACAATGTAAAACATTCATTTAAAACAGCGGAGGCATTAATACAATTGTTCAAGCCACACTTGGCATAACTAGGCATACAAGCCCCCAAAGTAATTGTTCGAAAATAATGTCCATGAGCATTGTTATCATTATTTTGAAAACAGGAAACAGAAGAAGCACGAACCACGTCTTCTCCTTTGAATATCCCCGAAGCAACGGGCGCCGGTAGCAACCTTCAAGTTCTACCTGAAACTGTGAGGTGGCCTCCCCCGTGAAGGGGAGGTCAGTACTTGGAAATATTTGACAAGTACAATAGCAACTATACTAAGTATAATCAACGTTTTAATTTCCAAGACCCTCAAAATAGGGTGATATCATAATATAAATAGTAATTTATATTTCCCACTTATTATCTTTATAATAAGTAAATTTATTTATTTGTCGGCACACGGCCCTTCTTATATATCCTTTTTCATTTATCATTTGCACAACCCAACCCTTGGGTCCTATTATTTCTACGGGACTTGCTACCGCTGTCCGAGACCTCATGAGGCTCCCGGTTCGGACTCCAACATTCCGCCCCTGGACTCGTACCCATCATCCCGTAGGAAGGTAAGGCCCTTCAGGGTCCTATCTTATGTGTTACCGCTACCGGAACCTAGTTAGGTCTCCGATTCGGATTCCACCCTAACCCGTGATCACGATGTAAGTCCATGCTATCCAACCCCGCTCTCTAGAGTCGGGAAGGGCCATGGTCCTTACTATTTCCATAACTCGACCGGCTATCCACAAGGACTACCGAACACACCCGTAGGCCAATCCTATACTTAGGATCAATTTAATATTTGCATTAACTCGGGTATCCCTTAAGGCCTACCCCTAGTATAACTTAAAGTTCATACTTTCCTATCTTAAAGCATCTCTTAAGACTACTTAAGGCATAACATTTCACAATCCAACTTTAGGATCAATCTTTAACAACATTTCATTTTAATGCCCAACTAGTGTCTTAATACTAGTCAAATTAATAGCAACACACCAATCCTATACTTAGGATCAATTTAATATTCACACTATCTTGGGTATCCCTTAAGGCCTACCCCTAGTATAACTTAAAGTTCATACTTTCCTACCTTAAAGCATCTCTTAAGACTACTTAAGGCATAATATTTCAAAATCCAACCTTAGGATCAATCTTAACAACGTTTCATTTTAATGTCCAACTAGCATCTTAATACTAGTCAAATTAATATCAACGAACCAAGTTCTCAACTCATAGTCATATAGACAATTCCAACTGATTTTCCCTTGAAAATATCATTTATATTAATATCCAAAATATCACTTTTAATCACTCATATGTTCTAATATGAAGAAAAAGTATATTTCAACACATGTTTCATAACAAATTCCACTTTCAAGTCAACATACTCATAACACATGAACATACACAATTTATTCCTAAATTTGTATATCATGCTCCTTTTTCTCTAGACATTTAATCTTTTCATTTTTAGGCATTATTAATCGTTAATAATCCATAAAAAACACATTTAATTACCTTCGGTAATCTCATGAAATTAACTCACTAATTATAAGCAATATAGTCAGCCATCCTCACCTTATGAAGTGCTGAAATAGTTGCCTTTGCTAAGCCCCTCGATCAATCCCCGTTCTAGACCGATTGAAGGTGTAAAACTGGACTGCTGGGAAAAAGCCGGGCGGCTTTCGTGTTCTGCAGAAACGGGTAGCTCCCTTAAAGTGGCGGTTTCCGGCGATTTCGACTCCTATCGATTCACCAACTCTTCTAAGTTAAATATCACCACTGTATATCAATATTCTACACCTTTAAACGTGTAGAACATCATGTTTAATCCACCATATGATTACTTAAAAATCATACACCATAAACTAGTTAACTAATAGTTGTGGAGTTCTTACCTTGAACTCAACTATTTCTTGCGAATTTTCCTAGCTTCTTTCTTCCTCCACGGCTGATGCTTGTGAAAGTCTTTCTCAATAGCTCTCTCTCTTTTGGTTCACTCGAGTGGTGCAATGGATAGGAAGGCATTTCCATTCAATCACTCCCACACATAAATTTAAAGGATGGGGTCATGGAGATGTAAGTTTTGTCTCTAGGAAACCCCCTCCCTTCTCCTTGTCCGCACAAGCCATTCTGGCTTGTCCCCCCAGCTCTTACTTAGTCATTTGTGATACATAAAAACGTGGGGTGGCCCCCACTCATGTGGGAGGTCATCCCATTAAGTCCCGGTATGTATAATCGGCCCCGAAAATTGTATTTCTCGGACTGTTTTAATCATATTTTATTTTATCGGGCCAAATAAAATATATCACGTGTTCCTAATAATCATGGGCCTTTAGAATGGATGTATATTCCCCAACATTAATTTTTGGGAGTCTCCGAAACTCATTCCGGGCTGTTATCCGTTAAATTACCAATACCGGTAATTTGGGCCCCGTTTGACCAACCGGTCAACCCCATGCCTTTCTTATGGCCCAAATAAAATATCCACCACCATATACATATTATCTAGACCAAGATGAATATAATATGTGGTTCGGGAATTATCGGGCGGTCCCCGTCCCGCTGTGGGCCCCACATGCAATTTACTATTCACGTAAAAGAAATAATAAAAATTTACAATTACGCAAATTCATAAATCATCTTTCAAGGTTTATTACATAATTTACTAAAAGTAAATATGCTCGGGGTCGGTGTTACACATACCCCTTCCGGACGTATCGTTTGACTTGTTGCATGGTTGCCAGCTTCACGCCTGGCTTAGATGTGACCGTTTTGTAGGATACACGTTTCTTATTGGGTCCTCTTAAGACCACCTTTTGTTAATCACATAGGATTTTGGCTTTATATTTCCCTAGCCAGTCCATACCCAACACCACGTCGATATCCTCCAAGTCAAACTGGATTAGATCTCCGGGTAGTTCGGTATCGGATATGACTATGGAAATATTGGAGAAAACATTCCCACACGCTACAACTTTGTTGGATGCCGTTTTAACATTAAGATTAAGTCTAGAGCTAGGTTCTAACTTTGACTTTTCCACAAATTTTGAGGCTATAAAACTGTGGGAAGCACCCGAATCAAATAGTACATAAGCAGGTGTGGAGTTTACAAGGAAGGTACCTGACACCACATCGTGTGCATTTGCTTGAGCCTGGTTCATGACGTAAATCCGGCCTTGGGTGTTGTTCTGCCCTCCCTGACCCGGATTACGGTTGGCCTCCGCTGGGCGGTTTCTAGGATTACCACGGTTGTTGTTGGCGTGATTAACCCCACCCTCGGCTTGGTTGTTTCCCTGGTTTTGTCCCTGGTTCGTGGGTTTCCTGCACTCGTATGCCCGATGTCCCAAGAGGTTACAGTTGCGACACCTCACCGCATTTCCCGCACAATCCTTCCCGGGATGGTTGTTTGGGCACAATTTGCATTTATGGTGCCGCATCTGAGTTGGCTGGTTTCTGCCCTGCCCCTGGTTTTGGAAGTTTCCTCCGCCTTGATTGATTTTCCTTTGCTCAGGGCGGTCGGTTCTGGCCTTCTTTTGTTGCTGATCCACCTCAGCATTCTTCCGATCTCTCTTATGGGCTTCTCTCTCTTTCTGGTGTACTAGATAGTACTTACCAGCCTTTCTATAAGCTTCGTTCAAATTCCGCGGCTCCGCTACCGTCACGAACTTTTGGGCCCCGAAGTTAAGCCCATTAACAAACCTGCGGGTCATACTGGCCTCTGTCGACACCAGATCCTTGGCAAAACGAGCCAGTTGGACGAATTTCGTGTGGTACTCCTGAACAGTCAGGTCACCTTGTTTAAAATTGACAAATTCTTCATAATTTGCTTCCTTCACGTGATCTGGGTAGAAGCGATCCCGTAACGCTACTATGAAGTCCTCCCAATCGAAGCCCGGTTGCCTGAGAAGTGCTGGTCCGTTGGCAGCCCACCAGTGGTCCGCTTCTTGGTGCAGATAATACACCGCAATATTCACCCGTTGCTCCGACGGGCAATTCAGTGAATCAAAGAGTTTTTCGAAAGTGCGGATCCAGTCCTCCAAGATAAGGTGGTCCTCCTCGCCCAAGTATTTTGGAGGGTTCCGTCCGGCTACCTTTGTTGCGTAGTCGATCCCAGGGTTTTGGGGTTGAGCTGCTCCTATGAGCTGCGCCATTCGCTGGACAGTTTGTGCCAGCTCGTCGACAGTTGGGGTCGCATGGATGTCTCTTCTCGGCGGCATGACTCTTAATAAAGAAAACGTGTACTAAGTTCTAAGGCATGCATAAGGCTTCTACGTTATACAAGTTCTCTACTATCTTCAAACAGATAAACACATACAAAGGGTCTTACTTACTCCACATACTTCACATAAGCACGAATTTCATGCATTTCATAACTCATTAACTTCGCAAAGGTTTCTCCCTCTCACCGCGTCCTAAAAGGTCTTTTTCCTAGTATGTTAATTCTCCTAATTTTACAAAAACATTTTGAAAAATCCTTGCATCGAAACTATAGTTTTCGTCAAAGATTTCGAACAACGAAGTTTCAGCACAAGGAGAAATTCCCAGTTAGTTGGACGAGCGCAAGGCTCAATTAGGCACCAACTAGCTTAGACTGTTATCGTCTTTGTGACAGAATTCCTCCCTTCGACCTATTACCTCATGTTCTAGTCCCTTCGGAAAACTTAAGGCTCTGATACCAATTTGTAACACCCCTAAATTTCCCGCCCAAAACATTGATATATTTAAAAGAAATACTTTATTCATTCATCAAAGAGTTGAAGAAATACAGCGGAAGTCTAAAAGGGAAATGAGTGTTACCGCCACATTCGGTCATCTTTTAACCGAATGCAAATGGCAACTCAAGGTAAAACAACAAAAACTAATGTAATGATAAGTAAATGTTTATTTCATGACTAGATTTAACTAAGGCATCTTCTAATTCGCACTCAATCTCGAGCAATCCATCAATCCACATAGGTATCCAACTCATCACCTGATAAAATTTAAGGGAGAAGAGAGAGACAAGAGAAATAACAAAAATTAGCTTTAGAGCTAAGTAAGTACTACCCAACCCCGTAAAATAATCAGGTTTGACTAAAAATAGATTTTTATATAATATCATATAAAAATGACGCAGTCCACCAAAATACTTTTCTCCTTGA
Source organism: Cuscuta europaea (assembly GCA_945859875.1). Classification (NCBI taxonomy): domain Eukaryota; kingdom Viridiplantae; phylum Streptophyta; class Magnoliopsida; order Solanales; family Convolvulaceae; genus Cuscuta; species Cuscuta europaea. The sequence goes on from CAMAPE010000052.1 coordinate 7,150,913, forward strand.
TTTTTCTTAAAATCACTTCTTTGCTAAAATCTTAAACTTCTCTTGGAAAATCTCTTAGTAATTCTTCTCTTTAAACTTCTTAAGAAAATCACTTCTTCTCTAACTTCCTAGTAATTTAGAAGGGCGGTGCTCAACCTTTCGACGGAGCCCGGTGGACCGTGGTTACGGACGGCCACCCCGAACAAGTGCCGATACCACAACTGCTCTGTTGGAAACGAAACGACTACCTTAAGTGTGCACACCCCCTAAAAGGGATTCCAAGCCCTCCGAGTAGTAAGTCATCCCGAGTGGTCAGAACCCAACCACCCCAATTCTAAAATTCTTGAATGATTAGGGACTACTACTATAACTTCTTCTTAAAAGGGATCATAGATCCAAATCTTACTTAAAAGGGATCATAGATCCAAATCTTACTTAAAAGGGATCATAGATCCAAAACTTAAACTGTACTTCTTAGTAGTAGTAGCTCTAATCACCCTCCACATTTATCCGGATGTGGAAAAACCGACACCTCGGATTACTCCCGAGATGCTCACTTCTTATGAAAATGTAAATTTTATCTTCGCTTAATAATACTTCAAAAATACTTCTTAATTTCTCTAAAAAGTCTCGAAGGTATTTAAAAATATTTAATACCCCAAAAGTACTTGATTTATACTTCTTAACTACCATATATATAATATCTTCTCAAAATCACATTCACAAAATTCACAAATCACACTTAATCACATAATGCATAATAAGCATATAATACGAGGAAACAATTTTGAATTGGCAGAGAAACTTACCTTAAGTCCTGATGCTCCTAGTTATCCTCCTCTAATCCGGTCTCTAGATAATCACCTTATTAATTAAATATGATAAATTAGTCACTTATTCTACTTGTAATTACTTTACCCGATTTTCTCCTTTTATTTTATTATTTGAATTTATTAACTTAATTTATTAGTTATCCGAATTTATTTGATTACTCACGTTCTATTAATAAAATTACCTTAATAATTTCATCCATTAATTTTAAATATTTGAAATAAAATATCCGAATTTAATTAACTACCACACCTAATGTTTTATTCAATAATCACCATTAATTTACTCTACTTATAAAATATTATTTAATTAATTTATTTACATAACCGAATATATTTATTTTCCTTATTTTATTCAAACATTACTTTTAGTTCAGAATATTATTTTTCAATCTCAGTGATTTATTTATTTCACCATTAATACTAATATTTCCTTATTTAATTACTTAACTAGTTTTATATGGCCTAATTTAAATAAATAGACTAAGAATCGACTTTATAAATTAGTAACCGTCTATAACTATATTTTGGGTCTATATTTGACCTAGGTTGTCCAGATATCTATTTTATAATTATTTTTCATAATTATTCCCTTAATTTCATATATCTATTAACCGGTTTAATTACAACTAAATATACTAAACCTTATTTTTATTAATTATAAATGGTCCATAAGGTCCTAGTTAGTTATATATTTATCCTAGTTTACTCCAATATTTATTTCATAATTATTTTCGTTATTTAGTTAATTATTTACTAAATGTGTATAAATTGGCCCAATTACCATTAAATCAATTAAAAATAGCTAAAAATATTATTTTCCAATTCTGGTTGGTCCGAATATGTATATTTATACTAGGTATTTAATTTATATTTTTCCAGATTTTATTTATTTCATTTACTATTTTATTTTTAATTTTTATTGCAACTGGGCCGAACTGGCCCAAATTAAATTTTCTGGCCCAATCTGAAAAAGGCCCAAAACCGAAATGGCTGGGTCTTCTTCTTCTTCCCCAGGTCGCCGGAGAACGGGATGCGCAGGGGGGAAAGAACTCACCTCGTCGGACGGGCGTAACGGCGGCGCTATCGGCTCCTTCTGGGTCGGCGGTGATCAGGGATGGTACGGCGGCGGCGGCAGCTCCTCCCTCCTCTCCGTTTTCCGTCGAAAAGTTTTTCCCCCGCGAAACTCCGGCGAGCTCTTTCTCCCTCGTTTCACGACCGTTTTCGACGATTCTTTTTCCGTTGGATTCGTATCACGAAGGGGAAGGTTTGAGAAGTATTTTCAAGGCTTGGTTCTGGCTAAAACGCTGGGTCGCAAAAATATATATATATATATATATATATACGTATATATGTATATTTCTTAGTTTTTTGGGATGAAGAAAACGCAGGTTCTGGCCTATTATTTATAGGGAAAGATGAGGGTTTTAGGCTGAGATGTTAGAGTTGGAGTTGGACTCATTTGGCTTCTTCCGTAGTTGTCTCCGGTCGGTAGTTTACCTCGCTTAGGAGTATAGTTAATATTATTTACGTAGTAGTAGTATAATAGTATTGTATGCGGAAGTAGTAGTAGTATAATAGTATAATAGTATAAGTCTATATTCTTCTAGTAGGAGTATATATAACAATTTTTATATATGGAGTATTTTATATAGTAGTACGCACGTAGGTAGTTTAGTTTAATTTTATAAAACAATATATTTTTATATTGTTTGCAATAGTATACTACGTATTATTGTACTTTTTGTATAATACAACTTAAAAAGTTATATATAAAATTATTTTTATACTAAAATGTTACATCTATTATCGGATTACTTTTATCTGATTAAAACGTCGTAAACTTGAAAATTTTATCTGATTAGAATGTTACAACTGTTGAATTTTTGTCTGACTCAATTAATAATTAAAATTTTATTTTCGTAATATTTTATCTGATTAAAAATTATTTTTATTTTTATTTAAATTTTTGAAGTGTCACAAATTTAGCCTATAATCGATCGAGTATACCTCGAATCTGGCATTTTACACATACCCGATCGGGTACCGTGTATATACCCGATCGGGTACCCGAGCTGCATCCTGAGAGCCTATAAATACACCCCCTTTCCTTCACAATTAGATATCCAATTCCTACATACTTCTAAGCTTAGTCTAGAATAGTTCTTTCTTTATATTTTCTTCATGTTTAGTCTACAAATGAGGAGCTAAACTCTTCCATCTTGGTTTTGCTACTTTGAAGCTTAATGAATTTGTAAGTTGTGAGTTATTTTCTTTAATCTTCTTCCTTGAATATTAATTATTCCTTTAAAATACTATTTCTGTATCAAAGTTGGGGAGTGTTACTAAGATGATAATTAGTTAACATCTTGACATTGATTATAGTAATAGTTATTTCTTCATCTATGTTAATATTGGGGAGTGTTACTAAGATGACAACTAGTTAACATCTTGATATTAACTATAGTAGGATCCATATTCTTTAATATTCTTCCTTGAGTATTAATTAATTCCTATTCATACTTCATGTTAATATTTTGAACATTACTTAAAGGATTAACTAGTTTTGTTTCATATATTAATTATTAATAGAATCAATCGATTAATACGCTTGTTATTAATTCGATTTATTCAACGGTAGTAAACTTGGATTATTAATACATGCATCTCATGGTTAATACACCAAGAGGAATTAATTATATTGATTAAACCACAAAATCGCTTGTGTTGAGGTTATCATTCTCAATCGTTTTCATCTTAAGCTTATTGCTACTGTCGAATTAATATACGTCGATTGTTCTATATTGACTCGATAGTAAGTTTTATTAATGAACACATCTCATTATTAATAACTACCCTCGTTGAACTGGATATACTCCTCGATTGAGTATTCGAGAGGAAGATAGTTAAAGATATAACCGGGATCGACGAACATTTCATTAAGTGAATAAAAGCAAAACCAAGTCCTCATCTCTATTAATTAAAACCACATAAGTCATTCATCTTCGTGTTAATTAAATTAAATAAAATCAAACTCAACCCCCCCCCTTTCGTTACTGTTATTATAAAAGATAAATATTCCTTTCCCTGTGGATACGAACCTTACTTCATTATACTACGTATATTCGTTGTATCGTATTTATTTTGAGGGCACCTCACGACAAGTGCACGTCAAATTGGGCGCCGTTGCCGGGGAAAAGCAATAATTTTTTTTCTTTTATTTCATTTCAAGTAAAAGAAAAAAAAAATTATAATAAACAAAATATAAAGAGATCTCATTTTTCTATTTCTAAGCTTAGTGAAGTATATGGTTAAACACCGTTCCATAAATGAAATCACATATCACACAAACCCGGAAATAGAACAAACTTTCGAGCGGTTTAAAAGTAAATTTTCTAATACCGACTCGGAAGAATCATCTACCGGAGATTCATACACCGCTAGCTCTAGTTCTAGCGAGCCCGAAGAGTCCTTTCGCATGGCTCTTGAAACAAGAACACTAAGGGAGCTCACAGCTCCGAACTTGAATCAACAACCACTGTGTATTACCTTCCCTACACTTGATGAGGGTAATACGTTTGAGCTAAAATCTGGGCTCATTCATGTTGGTCCCGGTTGTACTGGATACAGTCTAGATGGGGGGGGGGGGGTGAATAGACTGTATTGGTTTTTAACTTTTTCAAGCTAAGTACCAGATTTAACAGAATAGCCTGTTCTGTTGACATAACAGACTGGCAGCGAATGGGGTTCTGGTAGGGAGTTTTGTTAGTAGCCTCAGAGAAGCAAAGGCAGTAGGCCTTCTGTTAACTCACAAGACCAGTTCTGATGAACACAGATACCAAGTCTTTGGAGTTAAACAGTTCAAATAAAAACTATGAATGTAAAGCAGTAAGTAAATGACACCAGGGCTTTTTATAGTGGTTCAAGGAACAACTTGTTCCTCTAATCCACTGTTCCACTAAGCTCATAAAAACTTCCGTTTACAATGCCTTAGCCCTATCACATAAGAAGCTCTCCACGTCTTCTTCAAGTGTAGATGTCTTCTTGGATGCACTTCCGGCTTCCCTAAGACTGGTCCTTTCACTGAGCTTTCCCAGAAGTATCACCACTTCACAGCTCCAGGTACTTGGACGTCCTTCTTGTGAAAGAAGAGGTTCTATTTAGAACAGAGGTTCCTCCAACTTGCTTCGTTACAAGGGATTTGTAAGTAATGAGCTTGAAGAGTTGAAGAACACTTGGAACTTTGCTTGAGTTGGAAACAAGGATTTTTCCAACTTCTGCTTTCTCTTGTAGAAGAAGATAAAGTTTTAATCTCAAGGAGGCTTTTTGCTTTGTAGCGTTTGAATTACTTGTATATGCAGAGTTGTAGCAAAAGTTAGCAAAGTTATCCGGTTGTTCTTCGTAGTGTATCTTTTATACTGAGGTTGTCTTCCCGTTGGAGGAGTAGGAGGACAACTGCATTAAATGAGCGAGCAGTTGACTTGACCAGTAGGACCCGGTAAAGTTGGCGGGTTACTATTTTGGGATAAAGTAATCCTGACATTGCGGCCAATCATCTGCAATTACTCTACGGAGTATGAGGAGCATTAAATGAGCATTTAATGCGCGCACTGTAGCTTTTCCGTTCAAGACTCCTAGCCGTTGAAGGAATCTTTCAGTTGGTTTCCCGGCTTGGTGGAATTCTTCTAAGTGTCAGGCCTTCTGGTGTCTTTAGCAGAGAGTTGATCAGAGAAGGTCTTGAGCACTTCTGTTGAGAATATATCTAACAGAGAACCAGGAGGGTTTCTGTCAGAGTAAAGGTTAACAGAGACCCTGAGGTCTTCTGTTCCTAGGCAGAGAACCAAGGATCTTCTGTCAGGAGGTCTTCTGCTCTGGAGGCCTTCTGGTAGTCGATTATACTAAGAAATTTTACAAAGGAAAATTCTAATACATTAAGTCTAAAGAGGGGTACTCTAAAGTCCTGATTAATCTAGCATCATCAAATTCTAATTACAAATATTCCTTACAATTTCCCCCTTTTTGATGATGCCAAAACCCTTTAACTATTTCCAGAGAAGTGCCTTCACCACAAAGATTTAAGTTTAAGACTTTCATTAAAATCTTGGTGGGCAACTTGGCATAGGAAAATAGTAAGAGTGTAGTACATTCAGATAGCAGATAATAATTCAAAAAGCAAACAAACAAACACAAACAGAAAGCAAAGAAAAGACAGAGATTGAGGAATTGCCTTACAAAGTGTGAGGCAGAGATGTTCTTTTATTAAGGTGGATTACAAGAGTATCTGATTACATAATAGTCTTTGCAGCTTCAGCTCTTGCTTGTTCATCCAGTCCTTGTAGCCTCTTTAGCTCTGCATTCACCTCTTCTCTGATTCCAACCAGATTTCCAGTTCTCTGATAAGAAGCCCAAACGGGTGAGAGTTTGCAGTCTAGGTAGTTTAGAACACCTTCATGAATATCTTTTCCTGGTACAATGCTGTTGTGAAACCAGAACTCTGCCTCCTCCAGAGATCCACCATGTCTAACCTTTACATGACCATCATGGTCCAGATAAAGATTCTGTTGTTGTGTGGAGGTCATCTTCATCTTCATTTCCTCAAATTGAGTTTTAGTCATCACCTGAGATCCTCCCAGTCTCCATTCTTTAAAGCTTAGAGCTTTCTTCTTCTTAGTTCCTTTCTACTGTGGGGATGGAGGTCTAGGAATACCAGCTAGCCTTTTCTTCTGGAGAGCAGCTTCAAAGTAAGGCGTGGGATCCACAACTGGTTCAGCAGATGATGAGGTTCTGATGGTCCTGGGTTTTGGCAGATGAGGGCCTTCTTCCCCCTTTTTGGCATCATCGAGATCACCAAGCAGAAGGGAGAGTTTCTGGAATTCTGTGGCCTGAGTAGAGGCAATCTGTTCGAGGGTTTCTGGTAGGGTTTGAGTTACAGATGTGAGGCCTTCAATCAGCCCCTGTTGCTTTTGGATGGCAGACAGGATATCCTTGTTGCTGGCTTCTAAGAGAACCATCTTCTGATATCTCTCTTTGTCTGCAACTAGGAGGAGCTGCCCTTGAGTAGTATGATCATGGCAGAGGGTGTTTAGTTCTTGTATCCTTGCATGAAGCACGGAATCTGATCTTTGAAGAGATGTCACTGCCTGGGAAAGGGTTGAAAGTGTGGTATGTTGAGAATTCAATGTCTGATTCATGGCAGTCAGAACGGTCTTGATAGAGTCCACTTCAGTGGATACAGCATCAATCTTGGAATTTGATGAAGTCATAAAATCCTTAAGCACATTGGTCAGAGTAGCAGACATGTGTTTGAAGCCAGACTTCACATTATCGTCCACATGTTGCAGTCCCTCATAGTGTTTATCATTAATCAATATGAGTTTGTCCATACCTTCTAAAATCTGTCCTCCAAAGTTTTCTGCTGCTGCGACAAAATCATTGAAGGGTATCTGATTCTCTTGTCCAGCAGTTGAGGCAGCTCTAAACCTCTTCCCTTAGGCAAAGGGTGATGCTCTTGGACAGAGGAGAGGGATTGGACAAGAAGTTCATGCTCAAGTTGAGTCAGAGGGGGAGTCTTCTGTCTCTTTGAAGTAGCTTTGTAGGACTTGCTGACCATGAAGCCATCCATATCAGAGGAGTCTTCATAAGAGGAGTAGATTGGGATTCTGTTTCTGATTACCTTCTTCTTCTTCCGGAAGGAGGGATTGGCGGCAGTAGAATGCCTAGAATAACCTTGTGGTGCAGAGATGGGGGAGACTGTAGTTGGATCAGAGTCTCTAAGGAACCATTCAGGTTTTAGCTGAGCTGCAGGTTGGTGTGGTGGAAGTGACTGGATGTTCAGACTTGGGAGGTGAAGGGGATTTCTGTTGAGGTTGAGGTGATGAGGAGATAGGCTGTTGGGGTTGATGTGGAATAATTTGTCTTTGAGAGGATGGGGGAGGGGAAGGGGATCTGTTCTTAGGGGGAGAGAACGGTTTGCAGGGTGAAGGAGATGGATATTTGGAGATTGAGGGCTTTTGGGGTGTGAGGGTTTTCTGTTCAGAAGAGGGTTTCTGATGAAGTGAGGAGGTGTTCTGTTGAGGGGTTGGGAGTGTATGCACAGAGGGGGATAATGGAATCAGGGGTTCTGTTGGAATAAGTACAGAAGGGGTTTTCTGTTGAGGAGATTGGGGTGGAGTGGTAAAGGGAGTTGGCATTCTGGGTGAGAGTGGAGGTTCAGGAATTACCTCAAGTAGAGTCTCTGTGAACTGTGAATCTCTCCATTCCTTGACCAGCCTCTCCATGACCAAGGGTAGATCATTAGCAGTGGAGGGTTCCCCTTCTCCATGAGCACTATGTCGAATTTTGATCATAGATTCTTTCCTCTTCTTTTCAATCAGCCATTCATCAAAGGCTGCCATCTCATCTTCTGTCAGAGCCTTGACATGCTCTTCTTCTATGACATGAGTGAGCTTGCTCTTGCCTTTGCATTTCTCCTTTTTCTTCTCAGCAAGAACAGATAGAAGAAAGTCCTTGATGAGGCATAGCTCAACATCTTCTGTGCCAGCCCACTTCAAAGCTTCAACTTCCTCTGTGATAAAGTTGGGGAGCAATCTGAGTAGTTCTGGGAGAGGTCCCACTCTCCACTTCCTCCAAGCCAGAACCCTGATAAATACTTTGTCTAGATCAGAGGGGATATGCTCCTGGGGTTCTGTGGGCTCAGGAGTTCTGTCTTCTTGATGATGTTCTGATGATGTAAGTATCATGGGTTGATCAGGCAAGGTTGCAGAGGGAGATCTGTGAGATTCCCCCTGAACAGTAGCATCCAGTACTGCTACATCTTCTTCAGAGTCACTAGACTAAAAAACAATCCTCTTGCGTTGCCAAGCATTTCTGTTGGCTGGGGCAGAGGTGACAGAATCCTCCAGCTTCTCCTGTACTGCAGGTGTCAGAACCTTTGCCTTCTTTGCAATGGGGGAGGCAGAGGGGGTGCTTTCTGTAGAGATGGGGGAAGGTGCCTTTCTCTTTAAGACAGATTTCTTAGCCACCAGCTTCTGAGCCTTGGCTGGGGCAGCCTTCTGCAGAACAACCTTCTTCACAGGTTTTCTGATCAGAACTTCTTCTTCTTCTTCAGATTCTGAAGGTGTAGAGGGTTTCTGCTGTTTCTTCACTGCCTTTTTGGGTTTGATGGCCTTCTGTTGGAGCTTCTCCCGGTTAAACTCCAGAGTCCTCAGCCTCTTCTGTTCAGCCTTGAGTGCAACCTTTCGGTCACCAGAGGTATTGAGGAAAAGCAGTTTGGTGTAAACTTCCTCAATAGGGTTTCTCAGCCCTATCCTTGCCTTGAGCAGGGTTTCAGAGATTAAGAGGCCATAACCCATGGGGTTTTTGAACAGTCCGGTCTCTTTGTCCTTCTTTTTGATGAATTCAACTAGAGATTTGACGATTACCTGTCCCCAGTTGATGTTCATCCCATGATGAACTGCAAAGACAGCTTTTGCATTGAGCACATTCATGTCATCAGTGGAGGTGCTCTTGCTCCAGACACATCTATGGAGGATGTTCACCAGCTTTTCATAGTCACTTTGAAGGAGGTTCTTCTTCATGTACAGTTTGGGAACTCTACCCACTTGAGGTCGGCAGTAGAGTTGGACAAAGTTGTCCACAGTGACCTTGACACTGTTCAGAGATAAGAAGCCTTCAGTCTCTTCTTCTTGAGGGTCCTCCACTACGCCAAACATGGCGTTGAGAACTGCAGGAGTGAGGGTTATGTTCTCACCATTGACATTTGACCGGATGGTCTCCCCTTCATACGTAGCATTGAGGTAAAACTCTGCCACGTCCCTCGTTCTGTAGGAATCAAAGTGATATCCTACCACCTTGTTTAGTTGCGAGTCCTCCATTCCCTTGATGATTTTCACCATCGTTTCATGATTTGCTGCGAGTTCAGGGAGTGCGGAGAGGTCGCAGTTCATCCCAGTGTAGATGTTCGAGACCAGGGTGTTGATTTCTTCCTTGGTGAGGTCGTTGATGTTGATGAAAGCCATTAGATCAGAGAAAAGTTGCAGAGAGCTTGAGAGCTATGGAGGTTTGAGAATTTGAGAGTAATGAAAGCAGTAACGGTTTAGATTTGCGAAAGGGGAATATATGGGTTCGGGTTAGTGGACGCTTGAGATTATTTACGGTTCCAAGGTACCAATAAATGTAAAAAGGGGCGCAGTAAATATTTTGCGGCTGGATACCATTTTAAGGGTAAAAGGGTAAAAGACCTTTAATAAGTTACTAGATCACCCGGTTTTCAGAATTTTCTAAGTCCACAACCTTCTGTTAGATATGAAGGGGTTTTCTGAAGAGAGGGAGGGAGGGTTTCTGTTGCTGAGGTGTTCTGCCACGATAAGGAACAAAAGGGGGGGTTAACAGAAGGGGTTCTGCAACAGGTATTCTGTTAACAGAGATTTTGCAACAGAGGGCCTTCCTTTTCAATTTTCTCTTGGGATTTCATCCATCATCCCCAATTCCTCTCTCAGTTTGTTGAATCTAGCCTCAGGAAGAGGCTTTGTCAGAATGTCTGCAAGCTGGTCTTCTGTTGGCACATGCTCCATGCAAATGTGCTTCTTTTCAACATGATCTCTGATAAAGTGATGTCTGATCTCAATGTGCTTTGTCCTGGAGTGAAGAACTGGATTCTGAGTGATGGCAATGGCACTGGTGTTGTCACACAGCAATTTGATCTCCTTTGCTTGAATGCCATAGTCCTTCAACTGTTGCTTCATCCAGAGTAGCTGAGCACAGCAACTCCCAGCTGCAATGTATTTAGCTTCTGCTGTACTTGTTGAGATTGAGTTCTGCTTCTTGCTAAACCAGGAAACAAGCCTTCCTCCTAGCATTTGGCAGTGACCAGAGGTGCTTTTCCGGTCTAATCTGCAACCTGCAAAATCTGAGTCAGAGTAACCAATTAGTTCAAAGTTACCTCCCTTTGGATACCATAGGCCTGCATTTGGATTTCCTTTGATATATCTGATGATTCTCTTTGCAGCACTAAGGTGGCTCTCCTGTGGCTTTGATTGGTATCTGGCACAGATTCCAACAGAGAATGAAATGTCTGGTCTGTTTGCAGTGAGATACAGCAGAGATCCTATGATTCCTTTGTATGTTGTTGCATCGACGTCCTTTCCTTCATCATCAGGACCAATTCCTTGTGAGGTGTTCATGGGAATCTTCACTGAGGATTTGCCTTCCACTCCAAACTTCTTGATCAGGTCTCTGGTATACTTCCCTTGATTGATAAAGATTCCTTCTGGAACTTGTTTGACTTGAAGTCCTAGGAAGTAGCTGAGTTCTCCCATCATACTCATTTCAAATTGACTCTGCATCACTTGAGAAAATTTCTTGCACAGTTCTGGATTAGTACTACCAAATATAATATCATCAACATATATTTGTACTAACAAAATATGATTAGCAACAGAGATTTGAAATAGAGTTTTGTCAACCTTTCCTTTAGTAAACCCATGGTTCACTAGGAAAAGGGACAATGTGTCATACCATGCTCTGGGAGCTTGCTTAAGACCATAGAGGGCCTTTTTAAGCTTGTAGACACAGGAGGAGTGAGTAGGAATGACAAAACCTGGTGGTTGTTCCACATAAACTTCTTCTTCAAGAACTCCATTCAGAAATGCACTCTTGACATCCATCTGGTAGACCTTGATGTTGTTGTAAGCAGCATAGGCTAGAAATATTCTGATGGCTTCTAGTCTGGCAACTGGTGCAAAGGTCTCATCAAAATCTATCCCTTCTTCTTGGCAATAACCTTTAGCTACCAGCTTTGCTTTATTCCTTACAATGTTGCCATCTTCATCAGCTTTGTTCTTGAACACCCATTTGGTTCCAATGACATTCTGATGCTTTGGCCTAGGAACAAGTTCCCATACTTTTATCCTTTCAAATTGAGTCAGCTCTTCTTGCATTGCATTGATCCAATCTGAGTCTGCAAGAGCTTCTTCCACAGTCATGAGTTCCATCTGAGATATATAGCAGGCAAGCATTGCTTCTCTCCTTGTTGATGTTGATCTGGTCTGCACACCACTTCTGATATGCCCAATTACTTGATTAGGAGGATGGTCTCTTAACCAAGTCAGATCAGGTTCTGTCAGTTGCTGTCTGGGTCTTTCTTGTTCTTCATCTTCTGAGTCTTCATCTTCATTCAACAGAAGGGGGTTTGGTGCAGGTGTTGGAAATGCTGGATTGTCTGCTACCTCTTCTGTTGGTTCTGGTGTTCTGTCTTCTATGCTGACTTCCTTGAGGATCTCTGTTACCTCTTTAACAGAGATGCTTTCATCAAACTTCACATGTATAGACTCTTCAACATGTAGAGTCCTTCTGTTGAGTACTCTATAGGCTTTACTGGTGGTTGAATAGCCTATAAAGATACCTTCATCAGCTTTCTCTTGAAAGACTTTCAGATGCTCCTTTCCATTGTTAAGAATGTAGCACTTGCATCCAAACACATGAAAGTAGCTGATGTAAGGAATAAATGTATTTAGATTTTGATGATGCTAGGTTCTAGCTTAGTCTGTCTGCCAGAGAACCACCTTGCTTAGAAATTTTGATGATCAAAAAGGGTATTTGGAAAGTACCCCTTTAGAAATTTTGTATTAGAATTTCTTTTGTAAGTTCTAGCTTAGTCTGTCTGCCAGAGAACCACCTTGCTTCTACCAGAGTTGCTCCCAGAGTTGCTCACCAGAGAAGCCATCAGAAACTGGTCATCTGTGTTGATACCAGAGTTGGCAACAGAGGCGGACTTCAAAGATTGAACCAGAGAGCCTCTTAAGACTCTGCTAAACACACCAGATTCCGAAAGCACTTTCCAACGGTCGTTAAACTAACGGGAAATCCCCTAACGGTTACGAACCTTTCAACGGAAACATGGTACTGTACACGCATTAAATGCACATTTAATGCTGTACGTACGAAGAGATATTTAAAGCTGATGATTGACCATGCGGGTATCTTCACACCCCCAAAATAGCAAGTCGAAGGTCCAACCGGTCAAGTCAACAGTACAAGCATTTAATGAAGCTGTCTTCTACACTCCAACGGGAAGACTGCTCCCAGTATATAAGATACACTCTGAAGAACTAAGAGAACAACTAACTTTGCTACAACATCTGCCAAACGAACTTGCTCAAAGCCTTCTTGAGATTCAAACTACATTCTTAACAAGAAAAGGCTACAGTTGGAAGATACATTTTCTAATCCCTCATCGAACTAGCAAGTTGTAAAGTTCCTCAGTTCTTCAACACTTCGAAAGCTTCATCTACTCATCCTTTGTAAAGAAGCCACGTTGGAGAAAATTGATTTTGAATCAAACACTTCTTGAAAAAGAAGGGACGTCTCAAACTAGCTGGAGTAAGTGAAGTGGGGATACTTCAAGAGACTCAGTGAAACGAGACCAGCCATCAGGAAGCAGGACTGCATCCCGGGTGGCAATTAGACTTGAAGAAGACGAGGAGTGCTTCTTAAGTTCTAGGGACTAAGGCGTTGTAAACTGTTGTTTTTGCAAGCTTAGTGGAACAGTGGACTAGAGGAACAAGTTGTTCCTTGAACCACTATAAAAACCCCGGTGTCATTTACTTTAAGCTTTTAATTCCCGCACTTAAGATTCTACTGATTAACTCTTAAGGTTGGACTCTGTGTCCAGCAGATCTTCTTTCAGAGTTATCAGAAAGGCACTTTGCCTTAGCATTTTTCTTGAGGCTACCCGAACAGAAACTTATCCGCTGCCTGGTCTAGTTCTGCCATCAGAACCTGACCATCTCTGTCACCAGATTTCGACCATCTCTGATAAGTCAGTTTTGACTTAGAGAAAAGTTTAAATTCCTGAACAGTCTATTCACCTCCCCCTCTAGACTGTTCCCATTACAAACGGGACCAACAAGTGGTATCAGAGCCTCCTCGTTCTTGTAATCTTTTAGGTTACTTACTAAACAAGAGATCCACTTGTTTTAGCCTCTTTAATCTCATATTATGGATAACACTCTTTCAAAGAATCTTATGTTCTCAGTGACAAAGTTTGATGACTGGAGGATCCGCATGAAAGCTCACCTCTGCGCACTCCATGATGAAATGTGGGAAGTTCTTGATGCAGGTCCTTTCACAGAGTTCACCAAGGTCAACCCTGAATACATCACTGGTGGTGGTCAACCCCAGATGATCACCAAACCGTGTCATGAATGGTCCAATGAGGAAAGGAGGAAATACAACCTTGACAACATTGCCAAGGATATCCTCTACAAAGCCATAGATGACAAGTACTTCACAAGGATCAAGAAGTGCAAATCTGCCAAGGAAATCTGGGATACTCTTACCCTGATAGGAGCTGGAGATGAGCAAGAAAAAGACAACAAACTTACCATTGCCATGAAGAAGTTTGAAGACTTCAAACTTCTACCCAAAGAGTGCATAGCTGAGATGTATGCACGCTTGCTCACCCTCACTGCTGAGATATCAGAACTTGGGAAGGAACTTACTTCCAAGGAGATCAACTTGTAGGTTCTCAGAGGTTTACCTTCACCATGGAAGTTGAAGGTCACTGCCATGAGAGATAGCAAGGATCTCAGAACCTACATCACTGAGAAACTCATCTCTGATCTCAAATCTTATGAGTTTGAGATGAATGAAGAAGATAAAGAAGAAGTTGAGGACAGAACAACTACTGCCCTCACTGCCAGCACCTCTCAGATAAATAACTTTGACCCTTCTATTCTTTTAACTGACGAGTATATGGCGGCTTTTGCTAGGAAGTTCAGGAAATTTTTGAAACCGAAGGATAGCAGAAGTCCACTCTCTAGCAGAAAGCCACACCAGAAGTCCAAACCATCAGAGAGTAGTGGAGAGCTTCTCTGCTACAATTGCAGACAACCAGGGCATTTCAAAGCCAACTGTCCACACCCCATAGTCTCCAAAAGGCAAGGCCAGGAAGGAGAAAAGAAATATGAGCACCGAAGAAGGAAGGCACTCATCACTGAACAACCAGAGAAGGACCCTCTCTCTGAGACAGAGTCCAGCTCAGAATCAGAATCCGATGAGGCATTCTGTTACCTGGATACAGAGACTGAAGACCTATGTCTTATGGGTCAATCTGATGATGAGGTATCCTCTACCTCTAACTCTAGTTTTTCTTCGGTAGGCAGAGCCTTTGATTCTGATTCAATGTCAGAATTTTGGGAAGAGTTTCAAGCCATTCAAACCACTTATTCCTCTGTTAAAGAAGAAAACAGTAAGCTTAAGGTTGAAATTCTTGACTTAAGAAAGGAGGTTGAGATCAAAATCAATCTTCTGATTAAGGAAAGAGATCAGCTGGAAGCTGAAAATGATTCTCTTCTTAAGAGAATAAGAGAAATAGAGCCTCTTGAGATTAAGTACAAAGCTTACCAGAAGGCCCAGTCTTCCATGGAAAAGATTGTACTTGATCAACAAATTGGCACTGGTTTTGGTCTTGGTTATGGCTCAACAAAATCAGGTGAGCCTTCTGTAATGCCTAGCACCAGAGTTGCTAAGGCAGATAAGGTCATAGTGCCACTGATTTCTAGCCCCATTTGTCAAGCTGGTGTATCTGGCACCAAGGTTATTCATGAGAGAGTTAGACCAGAAAAGGAAAAGATAAAGGTTCAACAGAAACCCATTTTAAAAATTAATGAACCTAGCAGAAAACCTAACAACAGAAAAGGTTTTTCAGAACACCAAAAATCAAAGACAAACCCATAACAGACAAACTCATGATAACCGTGTCAGAGATGATCACCAGAAAGGCAAATATTAAGAGAAAGTTAACTTTAGGCAGAAAAGGTTGGCTGGTCAACTTAAGAAGCCCAAAGTTAATCGCCCCTCTGCTCTTGATAGTATATGGGACTTCTACCCAACCAAAAAGGCTATGCAGAAGTATGTAAACCGGAAGCATGACCCTCACAAGCATCTGCCCAAAGTGAATCACACTTCCGTTTACTATGACTACCAGGTGGACAATGGGTACCACCCACCAAGGTTTCACTTGATGAGACCAAAGTGGTACCGGCTGCCAAGACTGCATGACCCCCTAGGACCCAACATTGCTTGGGTACCTAAATATTCCTTTTAATTTTGTAGGAACTGTGTGCTGGAGCCATCTCTGAACAAGATTGGTACATTGATAGTGGATGCTCCAGACACATGACATGTGACAAAAGTTGCCTAACAGAGTTCCAGAAAGTCAAAGAGCCCAGAGTTACCTTTGGAGGTAATGATAAAGATGGCCAGACAAAAGGAAGAGGGAAGCTGATAAAGAACCAGATAATCATTGATGATGTCTCTTATGTCAAAGGATTGAAATTCAACTTGCTGAGTGCTAGCCAATTCTGTGACAAAGGCTACACAGTCGAATTTTCCAAGGAAGGCTGTTCTGTCAAGCATGAGACAACTAAAGAAGTGGTTCTAACAGCAACAAGGAAGAAAAACATCTATGTAGTTGATTGGTCAACTGCAAAAGATGGAATTTGCCTGATAGCCAAAGGAGATTCAAAACTCAGTTGGGAATGGCACAAGAAACTGAGTCACTTGAATTTCAAAACAATCAACAAGCTAGCAAGGGATCACATTGTTGAAGGTCTACCCAACCTTGTATACAAGAAGGAGAACTTATGCAGTGCATGCCAGAATGGAAAACAAGTGAAGAACTCCTTCAAACCCATTGCTGGAAACCTTTCTACTGGTCCCTTGAATCTAATTCACATGGATTTATTTGGACCAGTGGAAACTCCAAGTGTTGGTGGCAAGAGATACACCTTAGTCATGGTGGATGACTATTCCAGATTCACATGGACTATCCTTCTGACCAAGAAAAATGAAACTCTGCAGAAACTACCATCTCTGCTAAAGTTACTACAGAATGAGCAGAATCAGAAAGTCAAAGCCATCAGATCAGAAAGAGGAACAGAGTTCGTCAACAAGGTCATACAGGAATTCTGTGACCAGAATGGTACAATGCATCAACTTTCTGCAGCCAGAACTCCTCAACAGAATGGAGTTGCAGAAAGAAGAAATAGAACCTTGAAGGAAGCTGCAAGAACCATGATTGCTGAATCAGGTCTACCTTATAGATATTGGGCTGAAGCTATCAACAATGCATGCTACACCCAGAACCGGAGCATGATTCACAAAACTCATCAGAAAACCCCCTATGAATTATGGAAAGGACGAAAACCCAACATCAGCTACTTTCATGCATTTGGATGAAAATGCTATATACTCAACAACGGAAAGGATCACCTCAAGGTGTTTCAAGAAAAAGCTGATGAAGGAACATTCTTAGGCTACTCCAGCACCAGCAAAGCCTATAGAATAATCAACAAAAGAACTCCACTTATTGATGAATCGATTCATGTCAAGTTTGATGATCTCAACTCTGTTGAGAGCATAACTGAAAACTTGGAGAAAGCGAATCTAGAAGAATCATCAGAACTGGAACCACCAGAGACAGACATACCAGAATTGGTAACTAACTCTGCCATACCAATACACCATCAGAATCCCATCCTACAAGACAAAGATAGTGATGAAGAATCAGGAAAAGAACAAGAGAATCCAAGACAACCCTTATCAGAACCTGATTTAACTTGGTTAAGAGATCATCCTCCTAATCAAGTAATTGGACAAATCAGAAGTGGAGTCCAGACCAGATCTGCTACATCAAGGAGAGAAGCAATGCTTACCTGCTACATATCTCAAATGGAACCTATGACTGTGGAAGAAGCTCTTGCAGACTCAGACTGGATCAATGCTATGCAAGAAGAGCTTACTCAGTTTGAAAGGAACAAGGTATGGGAACTTGTTCATAGACCAAAGCACCAGAATGTCATTGGAACCAAATGGGTATTCAAAAACAAAGCAGATGAAGATGGCAACATTGTAAGGAATAAAGCTAGGCTGGTAGCCAAGGGATATTGCCAAGAAGAAGGAATTGATTTTGATGAGACTTTTGCACCAGTTGCCAGACTTGAAGCCATCAGAATCTTTCTAGCCTATGCTGCTTACAACAACATCAAGGTCTACCAGATGGATGTCAAAAGTGCTTTTCTGAATGGAGATCTTGAGGAAGAAGTTTATGTGGAACAACCACCAGGTTTTGTCATTCCTACTCAATACTCTTGTGTCTACAAGCTTAAAAAGGCCCTCTATGGTCTTAAGCAAGCTCCCAGAGCATGGTTTGACACATTGTCACTCTTCCTAGTGAACCATGGGTTTACTAAAGGAAAGGTTGACAAAACTCTATTTCAAATCTTTTTTGGCATTCCGACTTTTAGATTTTAATTTTTATCTGGGTCAGGTGTGGTCCCCCCGGATTTTATTTGTAATAATCTTTATTATTTATTAATAAAATTCGGTAAATGTCCCCCGGCATTTACCCCACTGATTTTGGTGGTTGGCCTTCCGGGGTAAAAAAAAAACTCTATTTCAAATCTCTGTTGCTAATCATATTCTGCTAGTACAAATATATGTTGATGATATTATATTTGATAGTACTAATCCAGAATTGTGCAAGAAATTCTCTCAAGTGATGCAGAGTCAATTTGAAATGAGCATGATGGGAGAACTAAGCTACTTCCTAGGTCTTCAAGTGAAACAAATTCCAGAAGGAATCTTCATCAACCAAGGAAAGTACACCAGAGATCTAATCAAGAAGTTTGGAGTGGAAGGCAAATTATCAGTAAAGATTCCCATGAACACTTCACAAGGAATTGGTCCAGATGATGAAGGAAAAGATGTGGATGCAACAACATACAGAGGGATCATAGGATCTCTGCTGTACCTGACTGCAAGCAGACCAGATATCTCATTTTCTGTTGGAATCTGTGCCAGATACCAATCAAAGCCCAAGGAAAGCCATCTAAGTGCTGCAAAGAGAATCATCAGATACATCAAAGGAAATCCAAATGCAGGCCTATGGTATCCAAACGGAGGTAACTTTGAACTAATTGGTTACTCTGACTGAGACTTTGCAGGTTGCAGATTGGACAGGAAGAGCACCTCTGGTCATTGCCAATTGCTAGGAGGAAGGCTTCTTTCCTGGTTTAGCAAGAAGCAGAATTCAATCTCAACAAGTACAGCTGAAGCTGAGTACATTGCAGCTGGGAGTTGCTGTGCTCAGTTACTCTGGATGAAGCAACAGTTGAAAGACTATGGGATTCAAGCTAAGGAGATCAAGCTGTTGTGTGACAACACTAGTGCCATTGCTATCTCTCAGAATCCAGTTCTTCATTCCAGGACAAAGCATATTGAAATCAGACATCACTTCATCAGAGATCATGTTGAGAAGAAGCACATCTGTATGGAGCATGTATCCACAGAAGACCAGCTTGCAGACATCCTAACCAAGCCTTTACCTGAGGCAAGGTTTAACAAGCTAAGGGAAGAACTGGGAATGATGGATGATCTTCCCAGAGATGCCTGAATCAGAGACTCACTGAGCCAGAACTGCTTTCTTCTGCATCAGAAACTCACATCAGAAAACCCCTATCTCTGTTCATCAGAATCTCACATCAGAGAACCCCCCTTCTCTGACCAGAGATCCCTATCAGAGAGACAGCAGATACGGATGTGGACTTAGCAATATTTCGAGGTACGGGCAAGACCTAATTAATTGAAACGGTCTTTTACCAGAATACCCCTGATCGTTACTCTTCTAACGGAAACGTTTTCCGCCCGCATTTCATTAAATGTTACCTCGAAACTGCCAATATCTCAAACGTCCACTATTCTAAACCTTTTATATCCACCGCCTTCAACCTAAATCCCTACTGCTTCTTTATCTCTCTCAAAACTGCTCTAGCATTCAAGCCTTCAGATCCTCTAAAACCTTCAATCCTCAGAAATTTTCGAAACTCAGAATGAACTTCCTAAGCATCAATGATCTCACTAAGGAAGAAGCAAAAACCATCATTGCCAATGTTGTCTCTGGCATGAAGGTCGACATGTCATCTCTTCCACTACTTGCAGAAAATCAAAAGAGGATGACCAAGATTATCCAGGGGATGACAGACTCACAACTCTCAAAGGTTGTTGCTCATCCCTACGAGCATTTCAGCATCAAAGACGTGGCTGAGTTCTACCTCAACGCCACCATCTCCAAGACTGGTATTCACTCCCAGGTGCAGGGTCAACGCCTTTTTCTGAATGCAGATGCTCTAAACGAGTTCTTTGGGGTACAACTAGACTCCCAAGACCCGGAAGCCAACAATGTCCTTACTCTTGACTCAGTGGAAGTCTCCACTGAAGGATTTGTACAGACTTACTGTCGCCCGGAGGCTGCCGGACTTGACAAGCTGTGCATGAAAAAATTCTTGCTGAAAAAGGACTATGAGAAACTTGTCAGCAATCTGCACCGGTACTTGTGGTGCAAAACTGCTTCAACTGACGAGATGAACAAGAACAATGCCAAGGCAATCTTTGCAGTTCACCATGGCATGAACATCAACTGGGGCGAGGTAATATTTGGCTCCCTAACTGAATTTATAAAGAAGAAGGACTCAGAAACAGGTCTTTTTTCCACCAAAATGGGACATGGACTTCTCATTTCTGCCATCCTTGCTGCGAAAGGAGTTCAACTCAGGGATACCATCCCAGTTGATCACTCCAAAACAATCTTCCTCACAGCCTCTCCAAAATTCAACATAGCCATCTCCTCTGAGCTAAGGAGAGAGGAAAGGCTAGAGAAGAAGAGAGAGGAACAGGCTGCTAAGTCTAAACCTGCTCCTAAGAAAGCTCCCAAGAAACCAAGTGAGACTTCAAAACAACCTGAACAGTCACAGGCTGTAAGGGAAGTCAGGAAGAAGAAGAAGAGTGATAAACTATCAATACCAGAGAAGGATGCAACAGATGAGGTTGCATCAGAGTTGCCCTCCCCAAAAGCCACCAGAAAATCTCCTGCCAGAAAGCTAAAGCAGAAGAGAAGAAGAAAGCTAGTTGTACAGAGTGATGACTCTGACAACTCGAGCCCTCAACCAAAACAGAAGAAGAGAAAAACAAAGGTAATCTCACCTGTCAAGGGATCAGAAGTTCAGGGGGAACTTGAACCAGAATCTGGAACTCAACCAGAGGCTGAACAAGAATCTGCACCAGAGTTGCCAAGTTCTGCTCTCTCACCAGAACATGAAGCCTCACCAGAAAAGGAACCAGAGACTGACTACAACATCATTCTGCAGAGGCAGTTTGATAGAGTATTAGCATGGAGAAGATGGAGAATGGGACCTCTCCAGAAAATCATTCAGTTCTTTGATGCCTATGAGGAAGAAGAAGCTGCAGTTCTTCACTGGGTAGGCACAGAAGATGTGTCAAAGTGCTTCAACCTTGCCTTTCTCATCTCTGTACTACAGAAAAAGAAGGAAAAATATCAAGGTAAAGCTCCAACAACTGACCTATCTCCTGAAAGGCATGTCAAAGCCTTGGAAGAGGATGAGATGGAAGAATTTGATGCATGGCTGATGGAGAAAAAGAGAAAAGAATCTCTCATCAAGTTTCGTCATAGTGCCCTTGAGGAAGGAGAACCCTCCGCATCAAATGACATTGCTCTAACCATGGAGAAACTGATCAAGGAATGGAGAGAATCCATGTTCTCAGAAATAGTTCTTGAGGTAATCCCTACACCTCCTCCTTCCCCTCCCAAATCTCCTATTACTCCACCATCACCTTCCAAATCCCCCTCTAAACCTTCATCTCCACCTCAACAGAAAACCCTCTCACCAAACCAGAAAACCTCAACCTCCACCAGAACTCCATCTCACCAGAAACCCAACTCCAGACCCTCATCACCCTGCAAACAACCCTCAAATACCAGAAATCGATTATCTTCACCCCCACCATCTCCCTCACACCAACCTATTCCTCAACCTATAATCCCATTTCCCCAGAGTTCACCTCATCAGAAATCTTTACCACCCTCCAGATCTGCCTCACCACAGAGATCATCCCACCACTCTGCAGCCTCTACACCAAAGAAGAAACCAATCTTCAGAGTCCCCTCTTAAGACAGTGACAATGATGGATTCCTCACCTCCTCCATTGCTGCTGATGAAACTTCTAAAAGGAGAAGGACACCACCAAGAGTTTCTTCCCCTCCACCATCCACCAGAGCTCCTCCATTTCCCAAGGGCAGAGGATTGGAGATGCCAGGATTTACACCTGAAGAACCCCAGATTCCCTTCAACCAGTTTGTGAAATCTGCCGAAGCTTTTGGTGGTCTATTAGTTCATGATATGAGTAAGATCATTGAGCTGAATGACAAGCATCATGAAGAGCTAACCCATACCAACCTTCAAATCACAATCGGATTCCAGCATATGACAGACAAAGTTGCTGCACTATCAGAAACTCTGCACAACTTCATGCATTCATCTACTCTGAGAATAGACTCTGTCACCAGAGATGTCAGTGGCATCAACTCAGTTCTCCACTCTCACTCTCAAGCTCTACTTGCCCAGCAACAGACAATCAAGCAAATCTCAGACTCTGTTCATACTCTTCAAAAATCTGCTGACAGTTCATCTCAGAAGCTCAATGTCTTACACTCTCTCTGCAAGGAGCATCAAGAGCAAGGTCTAGCTCTCCTCAAGTCTGATAAGGAAAGATACCAGAAGATGGTTCTTCTAGAAGTCAGCACTAAGGATCTTCAATCTGCAGTCGACAAGCAACAGAGCCTGATTGAAGGACTTGCCTCTGTCACTCAAACTCTGCCAGAGACTCTTGATGAGATCAGAGATGCCCAAGCCTCTGAGTTCTCAAAGATTGAGCTCCTCCTTGGCGATCTTTGTGATGCCAAAAAGGGGGAAGATACCAGAGAAGATGAAGGACCTAGCACTAGAGCCCTATCTATCAGAGAACCCTCCTCTACTGTTGATCCTGCTCCATACTTTGATGCAACCAGAAAGAAGAGACTAGCTACTGCAGGTACCAGACCTCCACCTCCTCCTCCAAGAAGCTCAAAGAAAAAGACCTCCTCATTTTCATTCAATGATTGGATGAAGAGTGGTCTGTCAAGGCCAGACAGAGTTCAGTTTGAACAAATGAGGAAGCTGATGACTCCCCTTCAAAGAGAGAATCTGTTCATGGATAGTGATGGACTTGTCCAGATCAACCATGGTGGTTCTATCCAAGAAGCAGAAATGTGGTACGGAATGAAGATTCTCACTGGCAAGAACTCGGCAGAAGCTGTCAGAAATTATTTGGACTGCAAACTTGCACCTCATTGGGCTGACTATGAGAATCCGATGGATCTAGCCTCAATCAGAGCTAAGGTAAATGCAGAACTAGAAAGGATTGACAGAGCAGGACCACAGGTAGATGAAGAAGACCTCTAACTCTCTATCTCTGACTCTGTAATGTTTTATTTTCTCTATCAGATAAATAAAATACCAACTCTGCCTCCTTTTGCATGGCTTTTTCAAATACCTGTTCTTATTCACCTTCTCTGTGTTTATTCTGTTTATCTTATTTGCTTTTATTGCTATCTGAATGTATCGTACTCTTACTATTTTCCTATGCTAAGTTGCCCACCAAGATTCTAATGAAAAGTTTTAAACCTTTTTTTATGGTGAAAGGCACTTCTCTGGAAATAGTTAAAGGGTTTTGGCATCATCAAAAAGGGGGAAATTGTAAGGAATAAATGTTATTAGATTTTGATGATGCTAGGTTCTAGCTTAGTCTGTCTGCCAGAGAACCACCTTGCTTAGAAATTTTGATGATCAAAAAGGGTATTTGGAAAGTACCCCTTTAGAAATTTTGTATCAGAATTTCTTTTGTAAGTTCTAGCTTAGTCTGTCTGCCAGAGAACCACCTTGCTTCTACCAGCACTACTAGAAAAATGGTCTATAATGACACTAATTTAGTGTCACTAAAAGTTTTAGTGACACACTGAAAAGTGTCAACGAAGGGTGGGAATTCTGACACTAAATTTAGTGTCATTGTAAAGTGTCAGTAAATTACGACACTATGGTATCATAAAATTTAGTGATACATTCATATTGAAATTCTTAATGACACCTTGGTATCAGACATGTTAATGATACATTAGTATCATATAAGATAATATGTGTATGTGTGTGTCTATATATATACATATATCAATAAATCCTTACCAATCAAGTGATCTCACAATGTAAATATTAGTCAATAATAGAAATACCAATCAAGTTTTTATTAATAATTTAGCATAACAACAATCTTACATTTTAATTCCAATACAATATCCTAACAAGAATCTTGCATTCTCATTGCAATACAATAATATCCAATCGCTATGTACAACAACAACATAATAGTAAAGGGTTGTTGATATCTTGGAAAACATAATAATCACTCCTCCTTCGAGCCGAATAGTCTAGAGTTTTTCTTGTCATCCGCAACATTAGAATATCCAACACCAGAATATCCAATTACCAAAAATTTGAACATATAATCACTGCAAGGAGAAACAGATGTAAAGAATTAGCAGAGTCCTAAAGTTGTAAAGGGGAAAATATCATATTAGTTCAAAGCTCTTTTGACTTGTGAACTTTTACACTTACTATCCAAAAATCAGGAATTATCACAAAAATCAGGACAATTTATACTCGCTTTTTAATTTTTGGATGAAAGGTAAATATATTAAATAACACCCAAAAATATTTTCTACAATGTGTCAAGAGTAATCAAAAGAACCAATCAAGTCTAGTCTAGTAAAACTAGTCTAAAAAAGAAAACATCTGGAGGAACTAGTCCCGAACCGGTGAAGAGTGAAGACCTTAAGAGGCTAAGATCAGTCCAAAACAGCAGAAACTACTCACTTTTTAAAGAATTACAGAAGGGTGCTTCAGCATTCAAATTTTAGTTTAAGGTAAAATACATCTACTTAGTTCAATGCATATGACTTTCTTCATGAAAAAACAATTCAAATGTAATGCCTTACCAGATTAATGGAGTGCTCGGATTTCATGGCCTGGAAATTTCAATAGCCAAGTAAACCTTTCAAAAAAAGATACAGGAGGGTTGATGTTTTGGTGGGTTGCTGCTTTCATTTTATTAGACCAATATCTATCCTGTCTTATAAAATAACTCCAGCTACTGATGCATTAAAACACAATGTAAAACTTTAATTTCAAGAAGCAAGAAATAAGGTTCATCATATTTTACTTACCAATAGACTCTTTATTTTCCCACTGTGGTGATTTCAGCCACACATAGAAACAAGACCTAAAGATTGGACAAACTGCAAATATCAACAAAATATAATGAATTTATTGAAAACAATCTAGAAATCAGAGCATGTGATTCATAACCTCATAATTATGATACAAGCATAGCCCAGAAGAAGATGTTCGGAGAGTCGAGATCCAAATCCACTCGCACAACTGAGGATCAAAAAGTAATGAAAACAAAACCAAGAGGCCAGCTGCCCAGGGAAGCCAAGAGGCTGCGATTGCCGGTCCTGTTGACCGTCCAGAAGTTCGGTCAAGGTACTCGCCGCTGTAGGAGTTACCAATCAATATCAGGCGGCCGACGCTTTGTAACCCAGGTGAAAGTAGGTATAAACTAATAGCTTTGACAGGATGAAACTGTATATACATACAATAACTAATAAATCATTCTTAAAGTGGAAGGTAAATCGAAAGCTTTACCTTTTCTTTTAGCTGCTCAATCTTATCCTTGTGGACTTTTACCTGGAAAAAAACAAAGAAAGGTGGAGTTATCAACACAACTAAAAATGAAAAATGAAAAATCATTAGTGATACCCCAATTAGAAATAAAAAACATACTGAAAAAGATCTTCTTCTCAAACTTAAAAACAGAGAATAATTACTAAATCCCTCCAAGCATAAAACAGATAAGCTACTACATCTGCTGCCAAAGCACAAGACACAACTCTATTTATCAATAATAAAGAATATTGATATAATCTTGTCAATCAAAACTAATACTCCATAAATAAGTTAAGTACATGTAAATACCTCCCAAATTTGAAGCTATGAACTGAAAATTGAAGAGCAGAACTAGCTGCCTATCATCCCCTGACCCGCGGAGACGCTATCCGAGACCAACATCCCATCCCCCAGCCGGGTATCAGACTATCAGATGTCCGCCTCAATCGACCATCGTTCACCCCTCCCCACCTTGCATTCAGTCCGCCTCGCTCTATGTCTGCCCCGATCACCTTCCGCCTAGTTCGTCGTGCACCTCGCTTCTCGACCGCCTCCTTAATCGCAGTTCATCAATGGAGCGCCACTCTCCAAAGTTGCAGCTTCTTTCGCTTGTATGCAGAGTAGCTAGGGCTCGTGCACCTTGTCGAAGTCTTATGGAAGATCAACGACGTCTTCTTCATCGATCGATGAGTTAGGTAGGGTTAGTAGAAAGGAAAAGAGGCGAGCAGATGTAAGTCTCGAAGGAGAAGCGTCTTGATATATTACTACTCCGTATATTAAATATAAGCTATGCAGCCCGGCCCAAATAGTAACACACGTTAAATTGTACTCTTAAAAAATGTTTGAGTGTCACTAAGTGATGTTGATACATATATGTAAGAAAATAGTGACACTTTTATGTCACTGGTATCATCATTTCAGAAAGTGTCACTAAAAAAGTGTCACTGTAAGCCAGTTTTCTACTAGTGCAGAGTTGCTCCCAGAGTTGCTCACCAGAGAAGCCATCAGAAACTGGTCATCTGTGTTGATACCAGAGTTGGCAACAGAGGCGGACTTCAAAGATTGAATCAGAGAGCCTCTTAAGACTCTGCTAAACACACCAGATTCCGAAAGCACTTTCCAACGGTCGTTAAACTATCGGGAAATCCCCTAACGGTTATGAACCTTTCAACGGAAACATGGTACTGTACACGCATTAAATGCACATTTAATGCTGTACGTACGAAGAGATATTTAAAGCTGATGATTGACCATGCGGGTATCTTCACGCCCCCAAAATAGCAAGTCGAAGGTCCAACCGGTCAAGTCAACAGTACAAGCATTTAATGAAGCTGTCTTCTACACTCCAACGGGAAGACTGCTCCTAGTATATAAGATACTCTCTGAAGAACTAAGAGAACAACTAACTTTGCTACAACATCTGCCAAACGAACTTGCTCAAAGCCTTCTTGAGATTCAAACTACATTCTTAACAAGAAAAGGCTACAGTTGGAAGATACATTTTCTAATCCCTCATCGAACTAGCAAGTTGCAAAGTTCCTCAGTACTTCAACACTTCGAAAGCTTCATCTACTCATCCTTTGTAAAGAAGCCACGGTGGAGAAAACTGATTTTGAATCAAACACTTCTTGAAAAAGAAGGGACGTCTCAAACTAGCTAGAGTAAGTGAAGTGGGGATACTTCAAGAGACTCAGTGAAACGAGACCAGCCATCAGGAAGCAGGACTGCATCCCGGGTGGCAACTAGACTTGAAGAAGACGAGGAGTGCTTCTTAAGTTCTAGGGACTAAGGCGTTGTAAACTGTTCTTTTTGCAAGCTTAGTGGAACAGTAGACTAGAGGAACAAGTTGTTCCTTGAACCACTATAAAAACCCCGGTGTCATTTACTTTAAGCTTTTAATTCCCGCACTTAAGATTCTACTGATTAACTCTTAAGGTTGGACTCTGTGTCCAGCAGATCTTCTTTCAGAGTTATCAGAAAGGCACTTTGCCTTAGCATTTTTCTTGAGGCTACCCGAACAGAAACTTATCCGCTGCGTGGTCTAGTTCTGCCATCAGAACCTGACCATCTCTGTCACCAGATTTCGACCATCTCTGATAATTCAGTTTTGACTTAGAGAAAAGTTTAAATTCCTGAACAGTCTATTCACCCCCCCTCTAGACTGTTCCCATTACAAACGGGACCAACAAGTGGTATCAGAGCCTCCTCGTTCTTGTAATCTTTTAGGTTACTTACTAAACAAGAGATCCACTTGTTTTAGCCTCTTTAATCTCATATTATGGATAACACTCTTTCAAAGAATCTTATGTTCTCAGTGACAAAGTTTGATGACTGGAGGATCCGCATGAAAGCTCACCTCTGCGCACTCCATGATGAAATGTGGGAAGTTCTTGATGCAGGTCCTTTCACAGAGTTCACCAAGGTCAACCCTGAATACATCACTGGTGGTGGTCAACCCCAGATGATCACCAAACTGCGTCATGAATGGTCCAATGAGGAAAGGAGGAAATACAACCTTGACAACATTGCCAAGGATATCCTCTACAAAGCCATAGATAACAAGTACTTCACAAGGATCAAGAAGTGCAAATCTGCCAAGGAAATCTGGGATACTCTTACCCTGATAGGAGCTGGAGATGAGCAAGAAAAAGACAACAAACTTACCATTGCCATGAAGAAGTTTGAAGACTTCAAACTTCTACCCAAAGAGTGCATAGCTGAGATGTATGCACGCTTGCTCACCCTCACTGCTGAGATATCAGAACTTGGGAAGGAACTTACTCCCAAGGAGATCAACTTGAAGGTTCTCAGAGGTTTACCTTCACCATGGAAGATGAAGGTCACTGCCATGAGAGATAGCAAGGATCTCAGAACCTACAGCACTGAGAAACTCATCTCTGATCTCAAATCTTATGAGTTTGAGATGAATGAAGAAGAGAAAGAAGAAGTTGAGGACATAACAACTACTGCCCTCACTGCCAGCACCTCTCAGGTAAATAACTTTTACCCTTCTATTCTTTTAACTGACGAGTATATGGCGGCTTTTGCTAGGAAGTTCAGGAAATTCTTGAAGCCAAAGGATAGCAGAAGTCCACTCTCTAGCAGAAAGCCACACCAGAAGTCCAAACCATCAGAGAGTAGTGGAGAGCTTCTCTGCTACAATTGCAGACAACCAGGGCATTTCAAATCCAACTGTCCACACCCCATAGTCTCCAAAAGGCAAGGCCAGGAAGGAGAAAAGAAATATGAGCACCGAAGAAGGAAGGCACTCATCACTGAACAACCAGAGAAGGACCCTCTCTGTGAGACAGAGTCCAGCTCAGAATCAGAATCCGATGAGGCATTCTGTTGCCTGGATACAGAGACTGAAGACCTATGTCTTATGGGTCAATCTGATGATGAGGTATCATCTACCTCTAACTCTAGTTTTTCTTCGGTAGGCAGAGCCTTTGATTCTGATTCAATGTCAGAATTTTGGGAAGAGTTTCAAGCCATTCAAACCACTTATTCCTCTGTTAAAGAAGAAAACAGTAAGCTTAAGGTTGAAATTCTTGACTTAAGAAAGGAGGTTGAGATCAAAATCAATCTTCTGATTAAGGAAAGAGATCAGTTGGAAGCTGAAAATGTTTCTCTTCTCAAGAGAATAAGAGAAATAGAGCCTCTTGAGATTAAGTACAAAGCTTACCAGAAGGCCCAGTCTTCCATGGAAAAGATTGTACTTGATCAACAAATTGACACTGGTTTTGGTCTTGGTTATGGCTCAACAGAATCAGGTGAGCCTTCTGTAATGCCTAGCACCAGAGTTGCTAAGGCAGATAAGGTCATAGTGCCACTGATTTCTAGCCCCATTTGTCAAGCTGGTGTATCTGGCACCAAGGTTATTCATGAGAGAGTTAGACCAGAAAAGGAAAAGATAAAGGTTCAACAGAAACCCATTTTAAAAATTAATGAACCTAGCAGAAAACCTAACAACAGAAAAGGTTTTCAGAACACCAAAAATCAAAGACAAACCCATAACAGACAAACTCATGATAACCGTGTCAGAGATGATCACCAGAAAGGCAGATATCAAGAGAAAGTTAACTTTAGGCAGAAAAGGTTGGCTGGTCAACTTAAGAAGCCCAAAGTTAATCGCCCCTCTGCTCTTGATAGTATATGGGACTTCTACCCAACCAAAAAGGCTATGCAGAAGTATGTAAACCGGAAGCATGACCCTCACAAGCATCTGCCCAAAGTGAATCACACTTCCGTTTACTATGACTACCAGGTGGACAATGGGTACCACCCACCAAGGTTTCACTTGATGAGACCAAAGTGGTACCGGCTGCCAAGACTGCATGACCCCCTAGGACCCAACATTGCTTGGGTACCTAAATCTTCCTTTTAATTTTGTAGGAACTGTGTGCTGGAGCCATCTCTGAGCAAGATTGGTACATTGATAGTGGATGCTCCAGACACATGACAGGTGACAAAAGTTGCCTAACAGAGTTCCAGAAAGTCAAAGGGCCTAGAGTTACCTTTGGAGGTAATGATAAAGATGGCCAGACAAAAGGAAGAGGGAAGCTGATAAAGAACCAGATAATCATTGATGATGTCTCTTATGTCAAAGGATTGAAATTCAACTTGCTGAGTGCTAGCCAATTCTGTGACAAAGGCTACACAGTCGAATTTTCCAAGGAAGGTTGTTCTGTCAAGCATGAGACAACGAAAGAAGTGGTTCTAACAGCAACAAGGAAGAAAAACATCTATGTAGTTGATTGGTTAACTGCAAAAGATGGAATTTGCCTGATAGCCAAAGGAGATTCAAAACTCAGTTAGGAATGGCACAAAAAACTGAGTCACTTGAATTTCAAAACAATCAATAAGCTAGCAAGGGATCACATTGTTGAAGGTCTACCCAACCTTGTATACAAGAAGGAGAACTTATGCAGTGCATGCCAGAAAGGAAAACAAGTGAAGAACTCCTTCAAACCCATTGCTGGAAACCTTTCTACTGGTCCCTTGAATCTAATTCACATGGATTTATTTGGACCAGTGGAAACTCCAAGTGTTGGTGGCAAGAGATACACCTTAGTCATGGTGGATGACTATTCCAGATTCACATGGACTATCCTTCTGACCAAGAAAAATGAAACTCTGCAGAAACTACCATCTCTGCTAAAGTTACTACAGAATGAGCAGAATCAGAAAGTCAAAGCCATCAGATCAGACAGAGGAACAGAGTTCGTCAACAACGTCATACAGGAATTCTGTGACCAGAATGGTACAATGCATCAACTTTCTGCAGCCAGAACTCCTCAATAGAATGGAGTTGCAGAAAGAAGAAATAGATTCTTGAAGGAAGCTGCAAGGACCATGATTGCTGAATCAGGTCTACCTCATAGATACTGGGCTGAAGCTATCAACACTGCATGCTACACCCAGAATCGGAGCATGATTCACAAAACTCATCAGAAAACCCCCTATGAGCTGACTCAATTTGAAAGAAGAGCAATGCTGATGAAGATGGCAACATTGTAAGGAATAAAGCAAAGCTGGTAGCTAAAGGTTATTGCCAAGAAGAAGGGATAGATTTTGATGAGACCTTTGCACCAGTTGCCAGACTAGAAGCCATCAGAATATTTCTAGCCTATGCTGCTTACAACAACATCAAGGTCTACCAGATGGATGTCAAGAGTGCATTTCTGAATGGAGATCTTGAAGAAGAAGTTTATGTGGAACAACCACCAGGTTTTGTCATTCCTACTCACTCCTCCTGTGTCTACAAGCTTAAAAAGGCCCTCTATGGTCTTAAGCAAGCTCCCAGAGCATGGTATGACACATTGTCCCTTTTCCTAGTGAACCATGGGTTTACTAAAGGAAAGGTTGACAAAACTCTATTTCAAATCTCTGTTGCTAATCATATTCTGTTAGTACAAATATATGTTGATGATATTATATTTGGTAGTACTAATCCAGAATTGTGCAAGAAATTCTCTCAAGTGATGCAGAGTCAATTTGAAATGAGCATGATGGGAGAACTAAGCTACTTCCTAGGTCTTCAAGTGAAACAAATTCCAGAAGGAATCTTCATCAAGGTTGTCCAGAAAAGCTTACCATTGCTTTCTGTTGTTTTGACCTTCTGGAATGGCTTTCTGCTGAATGATGGACTTCTTCCATCTTTAGGATTCTTCATGAACTTCTTGAATCTCCTAGCAAAAGCAGCCATATATTCGTCAGATAAAAGTACTGAAGGGTCAAAATCATTTACCTTTGATGTGCTAGCAGTTAGGGCTGTAGTGGTCCTCTCTTCTGGTACATCTTCCTTTTCTTCAATCATTTCAAACTCATGAGCTTTGAGATCTGAAATGAGCTTATCAGTGGGATAAGTCTTCACATCCTTGCTGGCTTGGACAGCAACCACCTTCATCTTCCATGCTGAGGGCAGTCCCCTCAACACCTTAAGGTTGATCTCCTTGGTGGTGAGTTCCTTGCCAAGCTCAGAGATCTCTCCAGTGAGAGTGAGGAGCCTGTCATACATCTTGGAGATGCTTTCACCTGGAAGAAGCTTGAAGTCATCAAACTTCTTGTTGGCTATTGTCAGCTTATTGTCCTTCTCTTGCTCATCACCAGCTCCAATGAGCTCAAGAGTATCCCAGATTTCCTTTGCAGTCTTGCACTTCTTTATTCTATTGAAGTACCTATCATCGATGGACTTGTAAAGAATATCCTTAGCAATGTTGTCCAGATTGTACTTCCTTCTTTCTTCAGTGGTCCACTCAGATTTGGCCTTATTGATCATCTGAGGTCTAGTGTTGTCAATAGCATGTTCAGGGTTGACCTTCTGGAAGCTTGTGAAGGGCCCAATGTCAAGTACTTCCCACATCTCATCATGCAGAGCACAGAGATGTGCCTTCATCCGGATCCTCCAGTCATCAAATTTGAGATCTGAGAACATAAGATTCTTGGACAAGGAGTGATCCATTATATCAGATAAAAATGAGGTAAAACAGAAAAACAAGTGGATTTTTGTTCAGCAAATAACCTAAGAGATTATTAGAACAAGGAGGCTCTGATACCACTTGTTGGTCCCGGTTGTACTGGATACAGTCTAGAGGGGGGGGGTGAATAGACTGTATTGGTTTTTAACTTTTTCAAGCTAAGTACCAGATTTAACAGAATAGCCTGTTCTGTTGACAGAACAGACTGGAAACGGATGGGGTTCTGGTAGGGAGTTCTGTTAGTAGCCTCAGAGAAGCAAAGGCAGTAGGCCTTCTGTTAACTCACAAGACCAGTTCTGCTGAACACACATACCAAGTCTTTGGAGTTAAACAGTTCAAATAAAAACTATGAATGTAAAGCAGTAAGTAAATGACACCAGGGCTTTTTATAGTGGTTCAAGGAACAACTTGTTCCTCTAATCCACTGTTCCACTAAGCTCGTAAAAACTTCCGTTTACAATGCCTTAGCCCTATCACTTAAGAAGCTCTCCACGTCTTCTTCAAGTGTAGATGTCTTCTTGGATGCACTTCCGGCTTCCCTAAGACTGGTCCTTTCACTGAGCTTTCCCAGAAGTATCACCACTTCACAGCTCCAGGTACTTGGACGTCCTTCTTGTGAAAGAAGAGGTTCTATTTAGAACAGGGGTTCCTCCAACTTGCTTCGTTACAAGGGATTTGTAAGTAATGAGCTTGAAGAGTTGAAGAGCACTTGGAACTTTGCTTGAGTTGGAAATAAGGATTTTTCCAACTTCTGCCTTCTCTTGTAGAAGAAGATAAAGTTTTAATCTCAAGGAGGCTTTTTGCTTTGTAGCGTTTGAATTTCTTGTATATGCAGAGTTGTAGCAAAAGTTAGCAAAGTTATCCGGTTGTTCTTCGTAGTGTATCTTTTATACTGAGGTTGTCTTCCCGTTGGAGGAGTAGGAGGACAACTGCATTAAATGAGCGAGCAGTTAACTTGACCAGTAGGACCCGGTAAAGTTGGCGGGTTACTATTTTGGGATAAAGTAATCCTGACATTGCGGCCAATCATCTGCAATTACTCTACGGAGTATGGGGAGCATTAAATGAGCATTTAATGCGCGCACTGTAGCTTTTCCGTTCAAGACTCCTAGCCGTTGAAGGAATCTTTCAGTTGGTTTCCCGGCTTGGTGGAATTCTTCTAAGTGTCAGGCATTCTAGTGTCTTTAGCAGAGAGTTGATCAGAGAAGGTCTTGAGCACTTCTGTTGAGAATATATCTAACAGAGAACCAAGAGGGTTTCTGTCAGAGTAAAGGTTAACAGAGACCCTGAGGTCTTCTGTTCCTAGGCAGAGAACCAAGGATCTTCTCTCAGGAGGTCTTCTGCTCTGGAGGCCTTCTGGTAGTCGATTATACTAAGAAATTTTACAAAGGAAAATTCTAATACATTAAGTCTAAAGAGGGGTACTCTAAAGTCCTAATTAATCTAGCATCATCAAAATCGAATTACAAATATTCCTTACAATTCATCTGCTGCCATCCTTCCATGGCCTGAGAGGAGAGTATCCAAACAAACACCTCTCGGAGTTTCACATCGTTTGCACAAGCATGTGTCCAAACGGTGTGACTGAAGAACAGATCAAGTTGCGGGCTTTTCCATTTTCTCTAAAGGACACCGCAAAGGATTGGCTTTTCTATCTTCCTTCGGGAAGTATAGATACATGGGCAGCTATGAAGAAATACTTCTTAGAGAGGTATTATCCCGCCTCCATTTCCTCTTCTCTAAAGAAGCAAATAAGTAATATCGAACAAGGTGATGATAAATCACTTTATAAATTCTGGGAACGCTTGAAGAAACTCTGTGCTAGTTGTCCATACTATGGATATACAAAGCAAGACCTCATCCTTGTTTTTTATGATGGTCTTGCGGAGCATGATAGGCGAATGGTTAATGCAGCATGCGGAGGGGGTATTGTCAACAAAACCCCCTCTCAAGCAAGAAACCTCATCTCGGTGTTGGCCGAGAATTCTAGGCATTACACCGGGCGGTCCTCAACCCGTAAAGTTGCCGCGGCGGAATCATATTCATCTTTGGAAAGTCAAATGGCCGGCTTGACTTCTTTGGTTAAGGATTTCCTTTTAAATCCTAGAAACCAAGAGGTCAAGGTCTGCGGCATATGCACACAACAAGGGCATCCAACCGATTCTTGTCCATCACTCCAAGAAGAGAAAGTCAATGCTCTGTGTTTCCAAGGGCATCAACAAAGGAGGTATGATCCATTCTCAAACTCTTACAACCCTGGATTGAGGGATCATCCAAACTTAAGATATGGAAACCCCCAACAATCCAATCCACCTTCTCAACCATCTTTCAACACCCAAGGCTCAACTTCTCAATCTAGTGTGTCAACTGATGACATGATCCGAACTTTGACCTCAAACATGGTTTCCATGCAACAAAACATGGGACAATTTCAACAAACCATGATACAATTCCAACATGAGACAAAGTCAAGCATTAAGAATTTGGAAACTCAAGTTAGCCAAATTTCTAATGTCGTAAGCCGACTTGAAGCTAAGGACTCGGGTAAACTCCCATCTCAAACGGAGCCAAACTCGAGACAACATCTGAATGCCATTATGTTGAAAAGTGAGAAGACAGAAAAGGGAGTTCAGGAGATTAAGGAGATATACCCTGAAGGAGACATTCAACCGGAGGAGGAGACCACGAAAGCCAGGTCATCACCATTGTCTTCATACGATCCACTCCCACCATTCCCAGAAGCACTCAAGGAAACAAGGAAGCTGGAGAGAAATGCAGATCTCTATGAGACCTTCGCCGAGTGTGAGGTAAATATTCCACTTCTTAACTCAATGAAAAGTGTTCCTCGATTCGATTTTTTTTAAAAGAATTATGCATAATCAAGAGGACACCACATTCAAAGGGGAAACAACCAAGTGAAATTAGTGAACATATCTCGGCAGTTTTTGAAAAGAACTTCCCAAAAAAATGTGCTGACCCGGGCATGTTCACTATACCATGCAAGCTAGGAGACACCAACTCTAGGGCAATGTTAGACTTAGGGGCATCAATTAACGTGATCCCCTATACTCTGTATAATTCTTTGAACACTGGCCCTTTAAATAAAAGAAGCATCATAATTCAACTGACTGATAGATCAACTGTTTCTCCGAAAGGGGTAGTGGAAGATGTACTGGTTTTGGTAGGTGATCTAGTGTTTCCTGTCGATTTCTACGTGCTTGAAATGGAGAGTGATGAACATAAAGTCCCCATTTTGTTGGGGAGATCATTTTTTAAAACTGCTAATTCAACGATTGATGTTTCTAACGGACTTTTAACTATGGAATTTGATGGAAGGAAAATAGAATATAACATTTATAATTCTATTAAAACTCACTCTCCCGTTAGAGAATCAATTTTCAGCATTGAGGAATCACTAGATAAACCACCGACGGTTGAGGTAGTAGCAAGAAAGAAACCTCAGCCTTACTAGAAAAGGCAGAAAAATAAAATTGAAAAATGGCTAAATAGGGCCTCAAAAAATAAAACAAGGGATGCTCACGATCCCACATAAAAAAGAAAAAAATTGAATAACGTCGTGCCGCGACGTTAAATAAGGCGCTTCTTGGGAGGCAACCCAAGTTTTATTTTTCATTATTTCGAGTGTTTAAATTTCATTTTTCATAATTGTTTTTGAGAGATCAGTGAGAGAGGGCATTAACCACCTTTTTGGAGGGAAAGAAAATGCAGGTTTCTGACGATCTGGGGATATACCCGATCGGGTACTACATAGTACTCTGTCATGTATGGCTAAAAAAGGGGACCGAGGCACTACTCGATCGAAGGAGTGTAATTTTTCAAGAATGCATGCATACTCGATCGGGTACAATTACATACCCGGTCGAGTATCCATAGAAAGGCAAAGCTAAAAGGAACCTGTCCCCAGCACTCGATCGAGTACGAAGTTCAAAAATTGCAAAAAGAAAATTACTCGATCGGGTACAACTTAATACCCGGTCGAGTATTTACAGAAGGGCAAAGCTAAATGGAGCCTGTTCCTAACACTCGATCGAGTACAGGGCTCAAAACGTGAAAAAGGAAACATACCCGATCGGGTATAACTTTACACCCGGTCGGGTATTGCTCGAAATTCAAAAACCCAAACAGCCTTCCAGTACCCGATCGGATATGGCAAGATACTCGGTCGAGTATGGCTGGAAAACCGAAATCATGAACAAACTGTCCCGCATACCCGATCGGGTATATCACCATACTCGATCGGGTATACGTGCGTTTTAACCCCAACGCAGGCCAAATCACTTCATCTTCCCCAAATTCCAAACCCAAAATTCGAACCCCTCTCCCCCAACCTCCATTTTTGGACCTTCTCACTACCATATCTCACCCATTTCTCTATCAAATCACCTCATTCCACCACCAAAAGACTCCCCTCACACTCCTCTACACACCCATACCCACAAAATCCAATTTCTCCTCAAAAACCCCACAGTCCGAAAACCCTACCCCATCTTCGGATTTTCCAAATTTCAAGCTCCAATTTACAAAAATGGCACCAAGGAAGGACAAAGGGCAGAGCTCAAGGGCTATGGAACCCATCCCGGGCTACAAGAACCTCATTTTCACCGACAACGAACACCGAGCTCGGTTCATCGCTACAATTACAAGGCAAGTAAAACCTTTCCGTTTCTTATGCCATAATGCTCTCCGTGAACTAGGCATTTAGAGTAGTACCAAACAATTCTTCCGTGAGTTGGACATGAACCGCATTTTCAAAATGAAATACAACTCTAACGAAAGAATCATCTATGAATTCATGAGCTCGGTGATGTTTGAAAATGATGAGGCTGATTTTAGGGACGACAAACTCACATTTCGTTTGTTTAACCACACCTATTCAATAACGAAACATGAGTTTGTCGAACATTTTGGCATCCCCGTCCCCTACGAAAAAGCCATCTCCGATAACACCATTTTCGATCAATCACTGTGGACCAAGATGACCGGAGAAGTGAAGTTTAGCTCCTCCCAATTGTAAATTAGTCATGTCCAACACCCTGTCCTCCGATTGTTCTTTAAGTTTTTGGCAAACTGTTTGCTTGGGTGCCCCAACAATCACCACACGAGGATGGGGGATGTGTGCTTGATGTCGGTGGCCCTATTCCGTCATCATGTGGACTTTAACCTGTGCAATCTCATGTGGGCACATTTAAAAAAGGAAAGCACAGCGAAGGGGGCAATTGTCTTGGGTGGGGTGGTTATGCACTTGGCAAGTAGGTTCGGGTATACGGATAACTCCCCTATACCCGATTATTGTTTGATGGACATGGCTTGGTTAGGCCATTAGGATGCACAACTTTCTGCCACACGGTCTATGGTGGTGACCAACTGAAGAACATGTATAACTGGCTCATACACCCCAAGCCTATCAAACATTTCCTCATGCCTAGCCCAGACCTTCCCAAACTACTCTACAAATTAGAGGTAGAGGTGCCCCATTACCTATTCCCACACGCCCTTCCACCACATCTCCAAGAACCGGAACAAGAGCCTCTCTAATACCAATCCGAGTACGAGCCTTATGTCGGACCCCATGATCATGAAGACATGGACACGGACATCCCCGAGCAACCTCAAAACCCTCCACCACCCGACTTCTTCCAACAACTTTTGGAGGGTCAACAACAACTGCTTGCGGGGTACAACCAAATGAACACAAACTACATGGCCATGGGAGAACGGCTCAACCAAGTGCAGGAGGAGCAAAGGGCAGGTTTTCAACGGATGGAGGAGCTCCGGGAAGCCTACAGGCATCAGTATGAAGAGGATCAACGTAGGTTCTACGGACCTATGTACTCTTACATCGCCCATCAAGGATCCTTTCAGACTATGGCGAATCCCCCTCCACCACCCTCGTGGTATGACCCCACTCATTGGGGTAACTTTGGAGGATCTAGCTCCGGAGGTGTAGGGTATGATGGAGGAGATGGCGGGGATGGCGACACCGGTGGCGGATTTGATAGTAGCTTTGGAGGCGGTTTCGAAGGCATCTTCTATGGCAGAGAAGGCGGGCACTAGGGACAGTGCTTGGACCAAGTGTGGGGGAGATACTCATCATGGTATGTAATTTTTAATACCTTTCACTATGCATGAATTTCTTTTACCATTTTCGCACACAAAAAAAAGAAAAGAAATGCTAGTTAACTTTAAAACCCAACAAAATGGGCGATCTAAGCAAAAAAGGCTTATAAAAAAGGAGTGAGTTGGGGAGAATGGAAAATGAAAAGAGATGCTAGGATGAAAACCTGAAAAGGCTCCTAGGTAAAATGAGAGATATGAGAGAAATATTTGTTTTTGCAGGCACTCATTTAATCTCTTTGAAGGAAAAGAAGATTCAAGAAGAAGAAGAAGAAGAAGAGAGGAGGAGAAGAGAAGATGAGCACTAGAAGGCCATAAAACCCAAGTTGATATTTGTAATTTGAGCTTAAAACTCATGTTTTATCCTTGGTGGTCTTTGTGTTTTTATCTTGTTAAAATTGTTGAAACTTTGGAAGACTTAAACACTTGTGAACATTTGACTTTACTCGAGGACGAGTAAAGAAACTAAGTGTGGGGGAGTTGATAATCATGTAATTTCCATGTGTATGTTTGTATTTTTAATTAGTTTTGAGTGATTTTTACTTTTGAAATTACACACTTTTGGTGTAATAGTTTAGTTTGTTAAATTCTTATAAATTGTTTATATTAGGTTTATTCTGAGCTCAAACAGGTCTTGATCACTCAAAGGACAGTTGGTGAACCCCAAAAGTGGAAGGAAGGTGCAAAATCAAAAGAAAAAAAGAAGATCCTGATTTTTTGGTCTATACCCGGTCGAGTATGACCTATACTCGATCGGGTATCTTGTTGAAATTTCAAATCGGATCAGATCCAAAGACAAAGGAACATGCAGGGAAGATTTTGACGACGATTGAGTGTCTATACTCGATCGGGTAGACCGACATACCCGATCGGGTATGCCCTTGAGTGTAACCCCAAATCCGGTCGAGTATAGCCTGAATATCACTTTCTACACATACTCGATCGGGTATAAGAGCATACCCGATCGGGTATACCTATAGAATTTAGCCTATAATCGATCGAGTATACCTCGAATCTGGCATTTTACACATACCCGATCGGGTAACGTGTATATACCCAATCAGGTACCCGAGCTGCATCCCAAGAGCCTATAAATACACCCCTTTCCTTCACAATTAGATATCCAATTCCTACATACTTCTAATCTCAGTCTAGAATAGTTCTTTCTTTATATTTTCTTCATGTTTAGTCTCCAAATGAGGAGCTAAACTCTTCCATCTTGGTTTTGCTACTTTGAAGCTTAATGAATTTGTAAGTTGTGAGTTATTTTCTTTAATCTTCTTCCTTGAATATTAATTCTTCCTTTAAAATACTATTTCTATATCAAAGTTGGGGAGTGTTACTAGGATGACAATTAGTTAACATCTTGACATTGATTATAGTAATAGTTATTTCTTCCTCTATGTTAATATTGGGGAGTGTTACTAAGATGACAACTAGTTAACATCTTGATATTAACTATAGTAGGATTCATATTCTTTAATATTCTTCCTTGAGTATTAATTAATTCCTATTCATACTTCATGTTAATATTTTGAACATTACTTAAAGGATTAACTAGTTTTGTTTCATATATTAATTATTACTAGAATCAATCGATTAATACACTTGTTATTAATTCGATTTATTCAACGGTAGTAAACTTGAATTATTAATGCATGCATCTCATGGTTAATACACCAAGATGAATTAATTATATTGATTAAACCAATAAACCGCTTGTGTTGAGGTTATTAATCTCAATCGTTTTCATCTTAAGCTTATTGCTACTGTTGAATTAATATACGACGCTTGTTCTATATTGACTCGATAGTAAGTTTTATTAATGAACGCATCTCGTTATTAATAACTACCCTCTATGAACTGGATATACTCATCGATTGAGTATTCGAGAGGAAGATAGTTAAAGATATAACCAGGATCGACGAACATTTCATTAAGTGAATAAAAGCAAAACCAAGTCCTCATCTCTATTAATTAAAACTACATAAGTCGTTCATCTTCGTGTTAATTAAACTAAATCAAATCAAACTCAAAACCTCCCCTTTCGTTACTGTTATTATAAAAGATAAATATTCCTTTCCCTGTGGATACGAACCTTACTTCGTTATACTACGTATATTCGTTGTATTGTATTTATTTTGAGTGCACCTCACGACAAGTGCACGTCACTCTCCGTCCTTCTTTGGCACGGATCCCTTGTTTACTTTAAACAAAACTTCGGTCCCATTTGAACCGATGTCACATCTTCCTTAGTAGACCCGACTACTCTTGTACTTTAGAGAAAAAAATCTGTTGTCCCTCACTCGACTTAGTGTATGGGTTTCCGGCATCTTCATCCATACAAGGCTTGTATGGAGGCATGCAAATACAAATCTCATAACTATCATTATTCCTGAAACTTTAAGGAATATGCCCTGACATGTCCTTCCAAAATATGTGTAACAATTCAACGTAGTTCATCCTTCCATGAATGAAACAATGTTTAATTCATCTGACTAGCCAAGGAAACTTGTAACTGTTTGTTGAAGATATTTTAATTGTGAATCAAGTTTGTCATAGATTAGCTTTATTATTATTCCTTGTATTAAATAAGTGCATGTATTAGATAGAATGTGGGCCAAGTGTTAGGCCCATATAAACAGGCTAAAAGCCTTTCTCGCCTAATCTGAACCTCGCCTATAAAAAGGGAGCCGGGGGTTCAGGATTAGGTTAACGTCGTACTTATTCATTATAGCCTTACGCGCATATCTTTCTGTGTACGAGTTCACGGTCTATCAAAGATGGTTTTAAATTGATTCAATCTGTGTTCATGTAACACCCCTAAATTTCCCGCCCAAAACATTGATATATTTAAAAGAAATACTTTATTCATTCATCAAAGAGTTGAAGAAATACAGCGGAAGTCTAAAAGGGAAATGAGTGTTACCGCCACATTCGGTCATCTCTTAACCGAATGCACAGGCAACTCAAAGTGAAACAATAAAAACTAATGTAATAATAAGTAAATGTTTGATTTATGACTAGATTTAACTAAGGCATCTTCTAATTCGCACTCAAGCTCGAGCAATCCGTCAATCCACATAGGTATCCAACTCATCACCTGATAAAATTTAAGGGAGAAGAGAGAGACAAGAAAAATAACAAAAATTAGTTTTAGAGCTAAGTAAGTACTACCCAACCCCGTAAAATAATCAGGTTTGGCTAAAAATAGATTTTTATATAATATTATATAAAAATACTCACACCATCGAAATTCTTTTTACTTTGATTTTTCTCAAAACTACTTCGTTACAAAAATCCTCAACTTCTCTTGGAAAATCTCTTAGTAATTCTTCTCTTTAAACTTCTTAAGAAAATCACTTCTTCTCTAGCTTCCTAGTAATTTAGAAGGGCGGTGCTTAACCTTTCGGTAGAGCCCGGTGGACCGTGGTTACGGACGGCCACCCCGAACAAGTGCCGGTACCACAACTGCTCTGTTGGAAACGAAACGACTACCTTAAGTGTGCACACCCCCTAAAAGGGATTCCAAGTCCTCCGAGTAGTAAGTCATCCCGAGTGGTCGGAACCCAACCACCCCAATTCTAAAATTCTTGAATGATTAGGGACTACTACTATAACTTCTTCTTAAAAGGGATCATAGATCCAAATCTTACTTAAAAGGGATCATCGATCCAAATCTTACTTAAAAGGGATCATAGATCCAAATCTTAAACTGTACTTCTTAGTAGTAGTAGCTCTAATCACCCTCCACATTTATCCGGATGTGGAAAAACCGACACCTCGGATTACTCCCGAGATGCTATCTTCTTATGAAAATGTAAATTTTATCTTTGCTTAACAATACTTCAAAAATACTTCTTAATTTCTCTAAAAAGTCTCAAAGGTATTTAAAATATTTATACCCCAAAAGTACTTGATTTATACTTCTTAACTACCATATATATAATATCTTCTCAAAATCACATATACAAAATTCACAATTCACACTTAATCACATAATGCATAATAAGCATATAATACGAGGAAACAATTTTGGATTGGCAGAGAAACTTACAATTTAGGGTTTATCCAAAACTAGTTCCAAAATAGTATTTAATACCATATTCAAAATAATCCAATAAGGATATTTATAACTCCAAAATATATATGTAAATTTTCATACCAAATTATACATTTAAAAATATATAATTTATCCCAAAAGATTTGATCTCACAACACTTTCCAAAAAGAGGGTTTAACCCAAACAACCACTTCCCAAAAGTAGCATTTACTACTACCACAAAAATAATCAAATTGGAGTATTCTGAACCCATAATATATTTTCAATATAACCAGTTATAATAGTCTCAAATCATTCTTCAACTCATACCAAAACAATCACCAAAATTTTCCAATCCCAAAAGAACAATCATCAAAAATCACAATTTTAGCCATGATAATGGATTTGATAAATTCACCAAAAATCACACGTTCATAAATTCCCAGAAAAGCATACATCATCATACTCATACTATTATAGCCGAATTATCCATAAAATTTCAGAAAGAAACTCAAATCATAGCACAAACCCTAGTTTATACAATACAGGGGCAAAATAGTAATTTTGGTTGCAATAGTCCTTACCTCGAGGCTAGCAACGAATCCTAAACGTCAAAAATAGTTTGATGGATCATTCTCACGTACCTAGGAAGTGATAGGTTCGAAGGATCTCAATTTAGGAGAAAGAAATTTAGGAAACGGATGAACGACGCGAATTAGGCAACAAACGCACTTACCGGAATATTGGATTGTTTGATCTCATCATTGGCATAACATTTCGTGCTGGATACGTTAATATTGAAGAGATGGAAGTGATAGATCTTGAAGAGGCGGTCCTAGGGTTTTTGGAATGAGGAAAATCGGATTAGGGATGTATTTATAGTGAATTTCCGAAGTTTGAGTTGCATTAGGATACAACATGAACGCACGCGTGCGTACCTTCCACGCACGCCGTGTGTGACCCCCAGACGCCACAAACCTTAGTTTTTGCCCCGTTTCTTCCCCATTTGGACCTCCCCTTTGTCCCAAACACTAAACCAAACATAATAAACGACCTAAAGACCGTGTAAACAATATGAAACACAATTTTAATTATTTCCCAAATTCTCTCAAATTTTCGGGGTATTACAGTTCATCTTTACGTTTAATCTTCTTTGTTAGATTGTTATTCATTGCTGTTACAGAAACAGGGACTATCAATTGGTATCAGAGCCTATCGAGAGCCGATCAGAAGAACGCCTGCAGAAGACTCTGTTTTTCTTTACGTTGTTCTTTCTGTCGATATTTTACTCTGTAATCTTGTTTCTTGTTCAAAAGTTGTAAAAGTTACACCCTTAGAATCGTCGTTTCAAAGCGATTAAGGGGTATACTTCAGATTTCGTTTTACGCAAATTCTGTACGTGAGATATTTCGAGTAGCCTTTGTCGACATCTAGGTTTTAAGCAGGTCCTGCCAGGTATTTCGAGCTGAAAACTTTACCTGAGGATCTCGACATCCTACTCTACAGGAAACTACCTTCAGATTTTGCTTATCTGATTTTTACAGATTGCAGGATTTCGACATTGAGGATTTCGACATCTATATCTCGAGATCAAAGATTTTGAGTTTAAGGTTTCGACATCTGGTCTCGACATTTGATTTCTCGAAATAAGATTTCGAGTTTTAACTTCTCGACATTTCAAATCTCGAGTTTTAACTTCTCGACATTTCAAATCTCGAGATCCTCTTCTCGAAATTTGAAATCTCGAGATCCTTAATCTCGACATCCCAATCTCGACCTCAAATCTCGAAACCGGGCCTCCTTTATCGAAATCTCAGATCTCGATATTCAGATCTCGACATCTGATTTTTCAACATTCTGCCTCTGAAAATCTTTTGATCAATTATCTCGAACGGT
This sequence comes from Cuscuta europaea, assembly GCA_945859875.1. Lineage (NCBI taxonomy): Eukaryota > Viridiplantae > Streptophyta > Magnoliopsida > Solanales > Convolvulaceae > Cuscuta > Cuscuta europaea. The sequence goes on from CAMAPE010000052.1 coordinate 7,195,446, forward strand.
CAGTTTAATACAGCAATGGCCTCAGAATTCAATGCGCAAGGGAACAGCGATACCCCTCCCAGTCTCAGGAAAGGAGAATACCAAATGTGGAGGAATCGATTCCTTAATTTCCTTGAGCACAAAGAGAACTCCGTTGCGATGCTTGAATCTTTGCTTGAAGGACCAGCTGAACTCATGATTTCAGTTGGTGGTGATCCAGAAAACAACCCTCATATTCTTCCAGAAATAAGGAGGAAAGTGGCATCTGAATACACGGAAGCTGACAGGCTCAGGCTTCGTGGTGATCTCATGGCCAAAACATATCTTCTTCAAGCAATCCCCAATGAAGTATACGTTCTCATCGATAGCATGCAAACAGCTAAGGAAATGTGGGATGAGATAGAGAAACTGCTCCAAGGCACAAGCATTAGCCTTAAGACCAAGAAGACGACAATTCTTATTGCTTATGACTCCTTCAAAGCAGGCCCGGGAGAACCTTTGAACGAGACTTACAACAGACTCATTCAACTGGTCAATGAACTCAGAAAAATCAAAGTATTCAGGTCCAACTTGGAACTGAATATTAGATTTCTATCCAGCCTGCATCCTGCATGGGAAAAGACAGTGAAGGATGTTAGATCTCGGATTGACTTGGATGAAATTGACCTTTGCACTCTATATGAACATCTGAAGCAATTTGTCAATGAGGTTGCTTGTGCCGAGGATCATCACACCACAAATCCCCTAGCTCTTGTGATGGAAGCTCAGCCTAGAAGGACAACCACACCGATGAAGAAGAAGAAGAAGAAGAAGGCGGTGGTTGAATCAGACGATGATGAGAGTGATGACGACAAATCTGATCTGGAGGCTGAGCTTGCAGACTTACAGAAGAAGATGGCACTGCTTGCCAAGAGATTTGCCAAAAAGAACAGCTCCTCCAACAAGCTGAGAACCTCCTCATCTAACTACAAACAGAAGAACCATGAACAAGGATCTTCTAGAAAGGTGCCATCAGCTGAAGATGCTCCCAAATGCTACAATTGTGGAAAGGCAGGACATGTCATCAAAGACTGCCGCCTCCCAAAGAAGAAGGATGCTAACTTCTACAAGCAGAAGATGCTGTGGAATAAGCAGAAAATGCTGATGGTGCAGAAAGAAGAAGAAACTTCTGCAATGATTGCTGAGAATGATAACTGGGCAGAAGATTCTTCTGATGATGAGGAGGAAGAAGAAAACTATGCCCTGATGGCACGAGTGGAGGAAGATGAAAGAAAGGGTGATGCTGCGATCCCCGAAAGTGAATGCTCAACAAGCTCTGTAAGTACCTCTCATACTCCTTCAAATAATCAAATTCAGTCCTTACTTGAGAAGGACAATCTAATTAAAGAACTAAAGGAGAGACTAGACAATAATCACAGGGTACTGAAACAGAATCTAGACCAAAAGTCTTCTCTAAGTGTTCAACTTGAAATTGCGAAAGATCAGGTAAAAAAGGTGTCCTCAGATTTTGAAAGTTTTGAATTTAAGATAGCTGAATTAACTAGGAAATTTGAGGATAGTGAACGAGAAAAAAGCACAACAAAGGCTGAATGCGATTTTTTGCATAATAAGAGAATAACACTTTTAAACAAAATAAAAGAACTAGAGGATCTAGCTGCTAGAAGAGGTCAGTCTGAACAGACAATTTTTCTTAATCGAATAAAGGATGACCGATTCTACAATCCTAGAATAGGACTGGGCATAAAAACCCATGTAATCTAAAGAAAGTTAACTGTCTTCAAATTTATAACAAAGATTACATGGGACTAGGGTTTGGTGAAAAAATGTATTTTCGAAGTGATGAAGAAAACGCTGAAGCAGAAGAAGAAAAGACAAAGAATCCTAAATCTGCGATTTCTTGTGATTATCCCTCTGTAAATGAAAAACAACTTTCACAAGAAAAATCTAGTTCCTGCTTTAGTGAATGTCTTGACCCTTATGCTAAAGATATTCCTCACATAGGACATCCTCTAGACCCACCCCCAAGAGTAGGTATTTCTAAAACTGGAGAGGAACCTTGTATTTTTCCTATGACTCAAAACCTCAAAAACCTTCAGAAAACTCTTGATAACGAGAGAGAGAGATTTGAAACTGAAAAGAGAGGTTTTGAGAGCAACTGGCAGGAACTTCTTCAAAAGTTCAATGAATTAAGTGAGCAGTATCATGCTAAAACAGCCCCTTCTACATCTAAGACTGATACTTCACACACCTCACCTGAGAAAAACAAGGTTTTAAAAGATTCGTCCACTCATCTCTCTTCTCCTTTGTTTACAGGAAAAGAAGTGATGAAGGAAGGAGAAGAGAAGAATGAGTGGAGGAAAAAGAGGAAGGAAATCGCAAAAGGCAAAAATAAAGTTTTTGAGAATAGTGCCAGTCCTAGATCTAGTTCTATTTTTTACTCTAAAGTTAATTGTAATTCTGTCTCTACAAAACAAACTTCTAGTAGTTCAGTCTTGAGTCCCAAGCTGAATATTTCTGAGACTTCTTTTAGACATCGTTCTATTCATAATTCAAGTATTGCTTATGGTTACTCTGTTCCAGACCCCCATAATTATGAATGTGATGTGAATGTTGTTAAGGCAAGGAAAGAACTTCTAAGGGAACATTTTGTATTCCTGATATGAAATATGCTCTTCGAGTTCATTCAAGGAAACATCTTAATCGGCTTTCTAAAGAGGAGATTTTCAAAACCAAACTTAAGAAACAACCATTCAATCACAAAGCGCATGTCTACTCTCCTCCCAAAGCTAAAACTGAAAGGTGGGTCCCCAAGATAAGACCCACCAAAACTGAAACGAATAGGTGGGTCCCCAAGATGAGACCTACCAAACTTGAAACGGACAAGTGGGTCCCCAATCGCAAACCCACCAAAACTGAAACAGAAAGGTGGGTCCCCAAATTCAGATCCACCAGAACTAAAATGGAAAGGTGGGTTCACAACATCAGACCCACCAAAATGGAAACGGCTAAGTGGGCTCCAAAAACCAGACCCACTGCAAAAGCAGATCTGGCTATTGGAGAGCCCACAAGAGAAAGATCTTTTGTTGAAAGAGCTGCTGACCTTGGATCACAGCTAAAAGCAATATTTAGAAAGGTGTTTTTATAATAAGGAAGGACCCACTCCAAGATGGGTACCTAAACCTGTTTGATTGTTTTGCAGGAAGGTCATGTGTGGCACTTAGACTCAGGATGCTCAACCCACATGACCGAAATAAAACACCTATTGAGCAACTACACCAACTGCTACGGAGGCAATGTCTGATTCGGGAACGACGCCTCATCTCCTATTCTTGGGTATGGGGACGTCATCTGTGCCAGTGTCACTATAAAAGACGTTTCATTTGTCAAAGGGCTCAAACACAACTTACTGAGCATAGGGCAATTCTGTGACAGCGGGATGGAAGTGAGGTTCTTTGCAAAACAATGCTGTGTTCTAGACAGCGGTGGCAATACATTATTAACGAGTTACAGAACATCAAATCTGTACACTATTGATCTGAAAAGCGTCCAATCCACCACTTCCATCTGTCTGCTGTCCAAAGCTTCAACTGATTAGAACAACCTATGGCACAGACGTCTCTCCCATCTGAACTTCAAACATCTATCAACCTTGTCCTCCAAGAAACTTGTCAAGGGGCTTCCTCTGCTAAAGTCTTCCGCTGAAAATCATTGTAGTGCCTGCAAAATGGGCAAAATGACGCGAAGCTCCCACAAGTCGAAAACAGAACCATCATCTACACATCAGCTGCAGCTAATTCACATGGATCTGTGTGGACCTATGAGAGTACAAAGCATCAACGGTCGCAAATACACTCTGGTGATCGTTGATGACTTCTCTAGGTACACATGGACAAAATTTCTCCGTTCAAAGGACGAGGCTGCAGAAAACATTATGACCTTTATCAGGACCATCCAGAAACTGCTACAGCACAGTGTTCGAATTGTAAGAACTGACAATGGTACCGAGTTCAAAAATCAAACTCTCACTGAGTTCTATGAATCTCTTGGTATCACTCAGCAATTTGCAGCAGCTAAAACTCCCCAACAGAATGGAGTTGTTGAGAGAAAAAACAGAACCCTTGTTGAAGCAGCACGCACCATGTTAATCCAATCCAGACTGCCTCACTTCATGTGGGCAGAGGCAATCAATACTGCGTGCTTCACTCAGAACAGAACATCCATCCATAAACGCTTCGACAAGACTCCTTATGAAATCCTCTTCAACAGAACTCCCGACATCTCTTTATTCAAGGTTTTTGGCTGCAAGTGCTTCATACTAAATGATCGGACAGAGAGAAGTAAGCTGGACCCCAAAGCCATAGAAGGCATGTTTATTGGTTACTCACTGCAGTCCAAAGCTTACAGAGTCTATCTCAGAGACAAGCGCACTGTCATCGAGAGTGTAAATGTTACATTCTATGAAATGGCAGACTTCGCGATCGAACATCTACAGACTGATCCATCACATGCTGTACCAGTAGCTTCTGATAAAGCTGAACCAAACACCGAACACGAAGATGTGATTCTCGACTCTCTTTTCAGAAACTTCTACGAGAACTCACAACCTCCACCTCCTCCATGCACTCCAGCTTCAACATCAACTCGAACAACAAAGATTCCACTCCTCACAGGTCCAGACGATGTACCATCCACACCCTCAACCCCTCAATCCAATCTCAGAGGTGTGGATGATTACGGTTTTGCTACAAGTCCAGAATCATCTCCACTGCACACCACAGCTGCTCCAGAGCCCTCAAATTCCTATCAGGACTCGGATCAACCGATCATTACTCCAACTCCTCTAGATCATGAGAGGAAGTGGATGAGAGCACATCCCGTTGATCAGATAATAGGTGATCCGAGTCAAGGTGTGCGCACAAGATTCGCAACGATGAATGAATGTCACTTCGCATGCTTCCTAAGCCAGTCAGAACCATCAAAGGTCTCCGATGCTCTACTCTATCCAGATTGGGTGATTGCGATGCAAGATGAACTCAATCAGTTTGACAGACTGGATGTATGGTCACTGGTACCCAAGCCTCAGAGAAAGACTATCATTGGCACGAAGTGGGTATTCAAAAATAAAAGAGATGAAGAAGGAACAGTTGTAAGAAACAAGGCAAGGCTGGTCGCAAAGGGATATAATCAACAGGAAGGCATAGACTACGATGAATGGTTTTCGCCCGTAGCTAGAATTGAAGCAATCCGCCTCTTTCTTGCGTACGCGGCGCACAAAAACTTCACCGTCTATCAGATGGACGTGAAAACAGCTTTTCTAAATGGGACTTTAGAAGAAGAAATCTATGTTGCTCAACCTGAAGGATTTGTAGATCCAAAATTCCCAGACCATGTATACAAGCTCAAGAAAGCTCTCTATGCGTTGAAACAGGAACCCAGAGCTTGGTACGATGCCTTGACCGAATTTTTGGTTGATTCAGGTTTCTCCAAAGGAAAGATTGATAATACTTTGTTTATCAAGCGACAGAAATCTGACATCATTCTGATTCAGATCTATGTTGATGACATCATCTTTGCCTCTTCAAATCCGCGCCTATGCCAACATTTTGAGAAACTGATGAAAACAAAGTTCGAGATGAGCATGATGGGTGAACTTAACTTCTTCTTAGGCCTGCAAGTAAGACAACTCTCTGATGGTATTTTCATCAATCAGTCCAAATACATTCTGGATATGCTAAAGAGATTCAACATTGAAGGCAAATCCTCCATGACGACCCCTATGTCCCCAAACAATAAACTGGACTCAGACCCCTCCGGGAAGCCAGTTGATGCTACGAATTACAGGGCCATCATTGGATCTTTGCTATATCTCACGTCAAGCAGGCCTGACATTGTCTTCTCCACATGCTTATGTGCTCGCTTTCAATCTAGGCACGGTGAATCTAGGCCTTTGGTATCCCAAGCATTCAGGCTTTGATCTATTCGGATACTCGGACGCTGATTTTGCTAGTTGCCGGATGGACCGCAAAAGTACATCGGGAGCCGTCCAATTCTTGGGCGAGAAGCTAGTCTGCTGGTCTTCCAAAAAGCAGAACTGTGTGTCAACATCTACAGCTGAGGCCGAATACGTCGCGGCTGCTAGTTGTTGTTCACAAATATTATGGATGAAGACTCAGCTCCAGGACTACGGTTACACATTCCGCCACATCCCGATCTACAGTGACTCTCAAAGCACCATCGCCATCACAAGCAATCCTGTTCACCACTCCCGCACCAAACACATTGATCTGCGCTATCATTTCATCAAGGATCACGTGGAGAAAGGAGACATTGATATGTACTTTGTAAGCTCAGAGCTTCAACTGACTGACTTGTTTACTAAGGCATTGGATGAAAAAAGATTCCAGTTCCTGGTCTCCAAGCTGGGCATGTTGAACCTCGAGCCTGTTTAATTTTTGTCTCCACTGGTCTGAAAAGTGTGTGTGTGTGACTTGTAAAAAGTGTGTGTGAGTGTGATCTGTAAATAGTGTGTGTGCGTTGCATGTGTTGAGGGGGAGAAAACCAGAAAAAGAACAAAAAATAGTGTGCGTGTGTTGCATGTGTTGAGGGGGAGAAAAATAAAAAAGAACAAAAAATAGTGTGTGCGCGTTGCATTTGTACATATTGTTTGTTGCATTTTTTTTGGGGGGGGGGAGAAAATTTTCACTGATTGTTGGAGATACTTTAATTGTGAATCAAGTTTGTCATAGATTAGCTTTATAATTAATCCTTGTATTTAATTAGTGCATGAATTAGATAGTATTTGGGCCAAGTGTTAGGCCCATATAACCAGGCTAAAAGCCTTGTACGCCTAACCTAAACCTCGCCAATAAAAAGGGAGCCGAGGGTTTAGGATTAGGTTAACGTCGTACTTATATTCTTCATAGCCTTACGCGCATATTTTTGTGTTGTACGAGTTCACGGTCTATCAAAGAGGGTTTTACTTTGATTCAATCTGTGTTCATCCTTACGTTTAATCTTCATTGTTAGATCGTTATTCATTGCTGTTACAGAAACAGGGACTATCAATTGGTATCAGAGCCGATCGAGAGCCGATCAGAAGAACGCTTGCAGAAGACTCTGTTTTTCTTTACGTTGTTCTTACTGTCGATATTTCACTCTGTATTTTTGTTTCTTGTTCAAAAGTTGTAAAAGTTACACCCTTAGAATCGTCTTTTCAAAGCGATCAAGGGGTATACTTCAGATTTCATTTTACGCATATTCTATACTTGATATATCTCGAGTAGGCCTTGTCGACATCTTGATTTTTCACAGGTTCTGCTTTGTTTTTCGAGCTGAAAAATTTACCTGAGGATCTCGACATTCTACTCTACAGGAAACTACCTTCAGATTTTGCTTATATGATTTTTACAGTTTGCAGGATTTCGACATTGAGGATTTCGACATCTAGGATTTCGAGATCAAGATTTCGAGTTAAGGTTTCGACATCTGGTCTCGACATTTGACTTCTCAGAATTAAGATTTCGAGTTTTAACTTCTCGACATTTCATATCTCGAGATCCTCTTCTCGAAATTTGAAATCTCGAGATCCTTAATCTCGAGATCTCTAATCTCGAGCTCAAATCTCGATACCGGGCCTCCTTTATCGAAATCTGAGATTTCGATATTCAGATCTCGACATCTGATTTTTTGACTTTCTGCCTCTGAAAATCTTTTGATCAATTATCTCGAACGGTCAGTTTAATACAGCAATGGCCTCAGAATTCAATGCGCAAGGGAACAGCAGTACCCCTTCTAGTCTCAGGAAGGGAGAATACCAAATGTGGAGGAACATATTCCTTAATTTCCTTGAGCACAAAGAGAACTCCGCTGCGATGCTTGAATCCTTGCTTGAAGGACCAGCTGAACTCTTGATTTCAGTTGGTGGTGATCCAGAAAATAATCCTCCTATTCTTCCAGAAATAAGGAGGAAAGTGGCATCAGAATACACGGAAGCTGACAGGCTCAGGCTTCGTGGTGATCTCATGGCCAAAACATACCTTCTTCAAGCAATCCCCAATGAAGTGTACGTTCTCATAGACAGCATGCAAACAGCTAAGGATATGTGGGATGAAATTGAGAAACTTCTTCAAGGCACAAGCATTAGCCTTAAGACAAAGAAGACGACAATTCTTATTGCTTATGACTCCTTCAAAGCAGGTCCAGGAGAACCATTGAATGAGACTTACAACAGACTCGTTCAACTGGTAAATGAACTCAGAAAAATCAAAGTATTCAGGTCCAACTTGGAACTGAACATTAGATTCCTATCCAGCCTGCATCCTGCATGGGAAAAGACAGTGAAGGATGTTAGATCTCGGATTGACTTAGACGAAATTGACCTCTGCACTCTCTATAAACATCTTAAGCAATTTGTCAACGAGGTTGCCTGTGCCGAGGATCATCACACCACAAATCCCTTAGCTCTTGTAATGGAGGCTCAGCCCAGAAGGACAACCACATCACTAAAGAAGAAAAAGAAGAAGGTGGTGGTTGAATCAGATGATGATGAAAGTGATGATGACAAATCTGATCTCGAGGCTGAGCTAGCAGACTTACAGAAGAAGATGGCACTGCTTGCCAAGAGATTTGCTAGGAAGAACAGCTCCTCCAACAAGCTGAGAACCTCCTCCTCAAACTACAAACAGAAGAACTATGATCAAGGATCTTCTAGGAAGGCACCATCAGCAGAAGACGCTCCCAAATGCTACAATTGTGGTAAGGCTGGACATGTCATCAAAGACTGCCGCCTCCCAAAGAAGAAAGATGCTAATTTCTACAAGCAGAAGATGCTGTGGAATAAGCAGAAAATGCTGATGGTGCAGAAAGGAGAAGAAAATTCTGCAATGATTGCTGAGAATGAGAACTGGGCAGAAGATTCTTCTTCTGAGGAGGAGGAGGAAGACAACTATGCCCTGATGGCACGAGTGGAGGAAGATGAAAGAAAGGGTGATGCTGCGATCCCCGAAAGCGAATGCTCAACAAGCTCTGTAAGTACCTCACATACTCCTTTAAATAACCAAATGCAGTCTTTACTTGAGAAGGACAATCTAATCAAAGAACTAAAGGAGAGACTAGACAATAATCACAGGGTACTGAAACAGAATCTAGACCAAAAGTCTTCCTTAAGTGTTCAACTTGAAATTGCAAAAGATCAGGTCAAAAAGGTGTCCTCAGATTTTGAAAGCTTTGAACTTAAGATAGCTGAATTAACTGGGAAATTTGAGGATAGTGAACGAGAAAAAAGCACAGCAAAGGCTGAATGCGATTTTTTGCATAACAAGAGAAGAACACTTTTAAATAAAATAAAAGAACTAGAGGATCTAGCTACTAGAAGAGGTCAGTCTGAACAGACAATTTTTCTCAATAAGATAAAGGATGACCGATTTTACAATCCTAGAATAGGACTGGGCATAACCAACCCACGTAATCTAAAGAAAGTTAACTGTCTTCAAATCTATAACAAAGATTACATGTGACTAGGGTTTTGCGAGAAAATGTATTTTCGAAGTGATGAAGAAAACGCTGAAGCAGAAGAAGAAAAGAGAAAGAATCCAAAATCTGCGATTTCTTGTCATTATCCCTCTGTAAATGAAAAACAACTTTCACAAGAAAAACCTACTTCCTGCTTTAGTGAATGCCTTGACCCTTATGCTAAAGATATTCCTCATATAGGACATCCTCTAGACCCTCCCCCAAGAGTAGGTATTGCTAAAACTGGTGAGGAACCTTGTATATTTCCCATGGCTCAAAAGCTCAAAAACCTACAGAAAACTCTTGATAACGAGAGAGAGAGATTTGAAACTGAAAAGAAAGGTTTTGAGCGCAACTGGCAGGAACTTCTTCAAAAGTTCAATGATTTGAGTGAGCAGTATCATGCTAAAACAGACCCTTCTACGACTAAGCCTGACAGCTCACACACCTCACATGAGAAAAACAATGCTTTAAAAGGTTCGTCCACTCATCTCTCTTCTCCTTTGTTTACAGGAAATGAAGTGAAGAATGAAGGAGAAGAGAAGAATGAGTGGAGGAAAAAGAGGAAGGAAATCGCAGAAGGCAAAAAGAAAGGTTTTGAGAATAATGCCATTCCTAGATCTAGTTCTATTTTTTACTCTAAAGTTAATTGTAATTCTCTCTACAAAACAAACTTCTAGTAGTTCAGTCTTGAGTCCCAAGCTGAATATTTCTGAGACATCTTCTAGACATCGTTCTATTCATAATACAAGTGTTGCTTATGATTATTCTGTTCCAGACCCCCATAATTATGAATGTGATGTGAATGTTGTTAAAACAAAGCCTCACAGAAAGCTCAAACCCGAAAGAGAAACCAAGAAAAGAACTTCTAAGGGAACATTTTGTATTCCTGATATGAAATATGCTCTTCGAGTTCATTCAAGGAAACATCTTAATCGGCTTTCTAAAGAGGAGATTTTCAAAACCAAACTTAAGAAACAACCATTCAATCACAAAGCACACGTCTACTCTCCTCCCAAACCTAAAACTGAAAGGTGGGTCCCCAAGATAAGACCCACCAAAACTGAAACGAAAAGGTGGGTCCCCAAGATGAGACCTACCAAACCTGAAACGGATAGGTGGGTCCCCAATCGAAGACCCATCAAAACTGAAACTGACAGGTGGGTCCCCAATCGAAGACCCATCAAAACTGAAACTGAAAGGTGGGTCGCCAAATTCAGACCCACCAGAACTAAAATGGAAAGGTGGGTTCACAACATGAGACCCACCAAAATAGAAACTGCAAAAGCAGATCTGGCTATTGGAGAGCCCACAAGCGAAAGATCTTTTGTTGAAAGAGCTGCTGACCTTGGATCACAGCTCAAAGCAAGATTTAGAAAGGTGTTTCTTGATAATAAGGAAGGACCCACTCCAAGTTGGGTACCTAAACCTGTTTGATTGTTTTGCAGGACGATCATGTGTGGCACTTAGACTCAGGATGCTCAACCCACATGACCGGAATAAAGCACCTTTTGAGCAACTACACCAACTGCTACGGAGGCAATGTCAGATTCGGGAATGACGCCTCATCTCCTATTCTTGGGTATGGGGATGTCGTCTGTGCCAGTGTCACTATGAAAGACGTTTCATTTGTCAAAGGGCTCAAACACAACTTACTGAGCATTGGGCAATTATGTGACAGCGGGATGGAAGTGAGGTTCTTTGCCAAACAATGTTGTGTTCTTGACAGCACAGGGAATACATTATTAACGTGTTACAGAACATCAAATCTGTACACTATTGATCTGAAAAGCGTCCAATCCACCACTTCCATCTGTCTGCTGTCCAAAGCTTCAACTGAACCGAACAACCTATGGCACAAACGTCTCTCCCATCTGAACTTCAAACATCTATCAACTTTGTCCTCCAAGAAACTTGTCAAGGGGCTTCCTCTGCTAAAGTCTTCCGCTGAAAATCATTGTAGTGCCTGCAAAATGGGCAAAATGACGCGAAGCTCCCACAAGTCAAAAACCAAACCATCATCTACACATCAGTTGCAGCTAATTCACATGGATCTGTGTGGACCTATGAAAGTCCAAAGCATCAACGGTCGCAAATACACTCTGGTGATCGTTGATGACTTCTCTAGGTATACATGGACAAAATTTCTCCGTTCAAAAGACGAGGCTGCAGAAAACATTATGACCTTTATCAGAACCATCCAGAAACTGCTACAGCACAGTGTTCGAATTGTTAGAACTGAAAATGGTACCGAGTTCAAAAATCAAACTCTCACTGAGTTCTATGAATCACTCGGTATCACTCAGCAATTTGCAGCAGCTAAAACTCCCCAACAGAACGGAGTTGTTGAGAGAAAGAACAGAACCCTTGTTGAAGCAGCACACACCATGTTAATCCAATCCAGACTGCCTCACTTCATGTGGGCAGAGGCAATCAATACTGCGTGTTTCACTCAGAACAGAACATCTATCCATAAACGCTTCGACAAGACTCCATATGAATTCCTATTCAACAGAACTCCCGACATCTCTTTCTTCAAGGTTTTTGGCTGCAAGTGCTTCATACTAAATGATCGGACAGAGAGAAGTAAGCTGGATCCCAAAGCCAGAGAAGGCGTGTTTATTGGCTACTCACTGCAATCCAAAGCTTACAGAGTCTACCTCAGAGACAAGCACACTGTCATCGAGAGTGTAAATGTTACATTCTATGAAATGGCAGACTTTGCGACCGAACATCTACAGACTGATCCATCAAATGCTGTACCAGTAGCTTCTGATAAAGCTGAACCAAACACCGAACACGAAGATGTGATTCTCGACTCTCTCTTCTGAAACTTCTACGAGAACTCACAACCTCCACCTCCTGCATGCACTCCAGCTTCAACATCAACTCCAACAGCAGAGATTCCGCTCCTCACAGGACCAAACGATGTACCATCCACACCATCAACCCCTCAAACCAATCCCAGAGGTGTGGATGATCACGGCTTTGTTACCAGTTCAGAATCATCTCCATTATACACCACAGCTGCTCCAGAGCCTTCGACCTCTTATCAGGACTCCGATCAACCAATAATTACTCCAACTCCTCTAGCTCATGAGAGGAAGTGGACGAGAGCACATCCCGTGGAACAGATAATAGGTGATCCGAGTCAAGGTGTGCACACAAGATCCGCAACGATGAATGAATGCCACTTCGCATGCTTCCTAAACCAGTCAGAACCATCAAAAGTCTCCGATGCGCAACTTGATCCAGATTGGGTGATTGCTATGCAAGATGAACTCAATCAGTTTGACAGACTGGATGTATGGTCACTAGTACTCAGGCCTCAGAGAAAGAAAATCATTGGCACGAAGTGGGTATTCAAAAATAAAAGAGATGAAGAAGGAACAGTTGTAAGAAACAAGGCAAGGCTGGTCGCAAAGGGATATAATCAACAGGAAGGCATAGACTACGATGAAACGTTTGCGCCCGTAGCTAGAATTGAAGCAATCCGCCTCTTTCTTGCATACGCGGCACACAAAAACTTCACCGTCTTTCAGATGGACGTGAAAACAGCTTTTCTAAATGGGACTTTAGAAGAAGAAGTCTATGTCGCTCAACCAGAAGGATTTGTAGATCCAAAATTCCCAGACCATGTATACAAGCTCAAGAAAGCTCTCTATGGGTTGAAACAGGCACCCAAACAACAAACTGGACTCAGACCTCTTCAAATCCGCGCCTTTGCCAACATTTTGAGAAACTGATGAAAACCAAGTTCGAGATGAGCATGTTGGGTGAACTTAACTTCTTCTTAGGCCTGCAAGTAAGACAACTCTCTGATGGCATTTTCATCAATCAGTCCAAATACATTCTGGATATGCTAAAGAGATTCAACATAGAAGGCAAATCTTCCATGACGACCCCCATGTCCCCAAACAACAAACTGGACTCAGACCCCTCTGGGAAGCCAGTTGATGCTACGAATTACAGGGCCATCATTGGATCTTTGCTATATCTCACGTTAAGCAGGCCTGGCATTGTCTTCTCCACATGCTTATGTGCTCGCTTTCAAGCCAATCCGAAGGAATCTCATCTGACCGCTGTACGACGAATTTTAAGATACCTCAAAGGCACGGTGAATCTAGGCCTTTGGTATCCCAAGCATTCAGGCTTCGATCTAGTCGGATACTCGGATGCTGATTTTGCTGGTTGCCGGATGGACCGCAAAAGTATATCGGGAGCCGTCCAATTCTTGGGCGAGAAGCTAGTCTGCTGGTCTTCCAAAAAGCAAAACTGTGTGTCAACATCTACAGCTGAGGCCGAATACGTCGCGGCTGCTAGTTGTTTTTCACAAATATTATGGATGAAGACTCAGCTCCACGACTATGGTTACACATTCCGCCACATCCCGATCTACAGTGACTCTCAAAGCGCCATCGCCATCACAAGCAATCCTGTTCACCACTCCCGCACCAAACACATTGATCTGCGCTATCATTTCATCAAGGATCACGTGGAGAAAGGAGATATAGATATGTACTTTGTAAGCTCAGAGCTTCAACTGGCTGACTTGTTCACTAAGGCATTGGATGAAAAAAGATTCCAGTTCCTGGTCTCCAAGTTGGGCATGTTGAACCTCGAGCCTGTTTAATTTTTGTCTCCACTGGTCTGAAAAGTGTGTGTGTGCGGGACTTGTAAAAAGTGTGTGTGAGTGTGATCTGTAAATAGTGTGTGTGCGTTGCATGTGTTGAGGGGGAGAAAACCAGAAAAATAACAAAAAATAGTGTGCGTGTGTTGCATGTGTTGAGTGGGTGAAAAAATCAAAAAGAACAAAAAATAGTGTGTGCGTTGCATTTGTACATATTGTTTGTTGCATTTTTTTTTGGGGGGGGGGAGAAAATTTTCACTGATTGAGGGGGAGCTCGTTATTTTTTACTAGTTTTGGGCCTCGAAAATCTTTTACAAAGGCATTGTGTGCTAGCCCAATCATTTGGGCTCAACTGTTACGGAGGAGGTCCAAAAAAATTTCTAGCGTATAAAAGCCTCGCGAAAACCCTTATCTTCCATTCTGTTTTTTTTAAAGGTCAATTTTTTTCGCAAGGCAGAGCTCAGATCGTTTCTTCTTCCTCTTCCCAAACATCTCACTTTTCTCAAAACCCTTCTCCTTCTCCTTCTCCGATTCTCCTTCTCGACATCCTTCGAAGGTAGAACATCCATTGTTTTAGAACTCGGTAAGATCTACATCTCGACATCTTGATCTCGAGATTTGAATCTCGAAATCAAGATCTCGAGATCTGCATCTCGACATCTTGATCTCGAGATTTGAATCTCGAAATCAAGATCTCGAGATCTGCATCTCGACATCTTGATCTCGAGATTTGAATCTCGAAATCAAGATCTCGAGATTTGAATCTCGAAATCAAGATCTCGAGATTTGAATCTCGAAATCATGATCTCGAGATTCAGTTCTCGAGATTTGGACTTTGCAACTTTTTCAAAATTCCACCTGCATAAACTTATCTGAAACCTGCAAATCAAACTCTTTCGATCAAATCAAACAGTTGAATTTCATATGCTGAGCCCTTGCTTCTACAGTTTAAAATGGCAGGAACCACTCAAATGCAGATCGATGATGCCATCTACCCCAAAGGGAAATGGATCAAGGTGCTGGACAACAATTTCCAGCTAGACCTTGCGGTGTTCACGTGCCAGAACCCCGTAGTTCCAGCAATCATGAAAGGTCACTATCTCTGGCCTGCACTTCACAACTCAAAACCGGTGCCAGAGATATACCTACAACAGTTCTGGGGTCATATGCATACGGATTCACTGAAGGATCGTTCAAAGCTAAAGACCAAGCTGAACGGCATGCGGGTGATTCTTACACCATCCACTCTACGGGCTACTCTATCGCTGCCAATCCATGACGAGTACCATGCGCTGCCGTCCATCCCATATCTACTGAAAGACGTGGCATCCCTAGGCTACACTTCATTACTGCCACAGCTCTCCAACTTCAACGGAGCATATCTTCACCATCCGTGGAAGAATCTCTTCGGGCTGGTGAACAAGTGCCTGTCACCTAAGCATGCCGGCTTCGACAAGTGCAACAAGCAGATCCTGCTAGTCTTTCATGGCATCGCTTTCAACAAGAATTACGACCTGGCACAGCTCTTCTTCTCAAAGCTAATGGACCTGGTCAAAGCCAAAGAAAAGAACAGGCCAGGTACCATCCCGTACGCAAGGTGGCTCGGGCTAATCATTGACAACTGCATGGCAGAGCACGCTTCCATACCAAAACGGAGCTCAGACCCACACTTCACTGCACTGAAGCTGCAATATTTCAAAGCAGACAAGAATCCTGTCTTCGGTCTAAGGATCCCTGGATTTCTGCTCAAGCTTGTCAAATCTTTAAATCCAGCGGTCCAGCAGTACAAGGAAGCCACTGAGAGAACTGTCCCTATGGTTCAGCAAAACCCAGCTGGACCTACCCTGGGGACAAAGCCGAGTGTTGGTAAGGGTCCAAAGAGAGTCCAAAAGCCACAGAAACCAGTGGCCGGTTCGCCCAATGAAGGAAAGTCTGACGACTCTCTAGAGACGAGTCAGGCGGCTGAGGGCACCGAAACAGACGCTGAGGAAACGGCCAATGAATCGTCAAGTGAAGCCCAAACAAACACTGACGAAGAGGCATCCGAGAGCGTGGGCACAGATAGCGAGGAATCTGGCTCGGATGATGACAATGACGACAATGACAGTGAAGATGTTGAGCACACGTATGCCCTGATCAGAAAAGGAAAGCTGCCAGTCGAATCTCCACAGAAGAAAAGAATCACTGCTGAAGATGCAACACCGATAATCGCTGGCAGACCCCAAGTCTTCACTATCAAGGAGAAAGTTAAACCGAGAGTTGATCCCAGCGAGACAAACTGCTCAAAGGACGACTATGACGAGGCAGCTCATCAAATTAAGAATTTTAAAGAAGTCGTCATCCGGGAGAAAAGGGCCAAGGTTAAGAAGGACAAGGCTGCTAAGGCAAAGCCCCAGCCCCGAGTCAGAAAAAGCCAAATTGATAAGGCAGACGAGCACATCTTCGCTGGCTGCGATACCTTTATCCAGATAAGCCGAGCTGAATCCTTAAGCACAGGAGCCGATCTTTTCGGTTCCCGGGTAGAAGTCGCAGCATCTGGCTCAACTGCGCAAGCACAGCCCTCTCCCAGCCAATCGATAGCCTCTCAACAGGCTATTGTTTATAAAGAACGGGACTCCACCCCCTCACTGGTTCCTTCTGAATCAGTTGAGCGTACAATTGACCTATCTCCCGAGGTCAAAACCCCTTCTTCTCACACATCGAGTCTAGGTGTCACATTCCCAACAATTTCTTCATTTTCTAGGACACCTACACTATTCACTGCACATACAGGTGCACACACCCTGAACGCAACAACCAGAGCGCAAGCTATGACGGTTGGAAGCCCTGCTACGCCCACAATGATTCCATCATTGCACGCAGGCCACACATCAGCAATCTTCACTGATGCTGTGTCAACAGTTACAACCCCCGTAACTGGTCACCCAACCTTTGAAGACGTAAACGTTCTACTAAATCGCTTCCTAGATTCCACCATTAAACCATGGGTGCAAGATGCAATGACCGCTCTAGCACAGGAATTTAGGACCACCCAAGCGGTTCGGTCTGAACAACCCCCATCCCAACCTTCACCCGAACCTTTCATATCCCATACACAACCCGTATCCTCCACCCTCTATCTCACCAATCCATCAACCAAATTCCCATTCCTTCACTTTCTCGGGGAACCTAGGATACAGAACCAGTATTCTCCCCACACCCGACCACACCCTCCATCGATCTCTCCTCACTATCCTTCGACACTCTTGCATCGGCTTTGCTGAACAACCTCCTAAACACCCCTGAAGACAAACTTACCCTTCATCAGCAAGCCATACTCGAAGCCCTCCTTTCTTCACCGGAAACCAAGAGCAAGTGCAAGGAGAGTCCTCGTGGTCGCAAACGTTCCCATGAGGACCCCGATGATTCGGATCCTCATGAGGGGGAGAACAAGCGACCTCGATCACTTGAGCAAACTGCTTTACCAAGCCAAAATCCACATCCAATCTAACCCGAAACATCTACAAACCAACAGCCACCACCCACAACAAAAATATCTAGCATGGTGGAGCTAGACGTAACATCCCGAGGCGTATCTCCCAGAGATACCAACCGAGGAGGGGATGGAAGTCCTGATGATGTTACCAATGGTACATCTTTTACATCAGGCCATCAGTTGGAACCTAGTTCTAAACTGATGTCAACGGGCAATCCAAGTGAACTCGGTTGTGCTACCCAGGAACAATCACCGCCTCAAAAGCAGCAAAGAGTTCCATACATTTCCCCAGACAAAGACATCCACGATGCACTGGAGGAGGCGGTGATATATGATAAATGGCCAAGACAATGGACAGAATGGGATGATCTCCGTAATGAGGCTGAACAAGAGGACATGCAGAGAAATTGGTGGCTACGAGAGCTAATCAACAAATGTTCTGAAGATATCATTAGGCTCGAGGACGATGAACGCAAGGAAGGGGAGAACTACAAGGAATCCCAGAAAACTCTTGAATCCGTCGTAAGACAATCAGCGGGAAGACTTCCCAAGACAGAGAAACCCTGAGATAACGTTCGAATCAAAGCCCCCTTCCAAGAGGAAATCAGAGAGCATATCTAGCGTAGACCAGACAAAGTCAAACCGCTGAATGAACTGAAGCTAAGAGGCCTTACTCATCTAAAAGGAAAGCAGGCTGGAGGTCATCTGCATATGCTATTACAAAGGTCAACCGGTACTCAGAGAGAACTAATGGAACAAGATCTGAAGTCAAATATTCTCCCGATTCATCAAATTCTACAAGTGAAGGCTGAAGATTATCACGGAGTGACATTCTATACTTACAGACTTCAACGCACTGACTGGAGTGAATTTACTTGCCAAGAGAATGACTTCATCATGCTTAAACCCGACGATATCTATCAAATGTTCATGGCCTATAGATACCTTCCAGTCAGGCAGAGCATAACATACAGCGAAGGTCTTGCAGCAATCAAGAGATTCATGCTTAGACAGATCAGAGTACACTCTTCACATGACCTACAGATGGCTATTGAGTGCAACCTGAAAAAGACAAATCTGACAAAGCCAAGATTGTATAGTCCAGAACTCGAAGACTTCCCAGCTTACCACATCTTCTTCACACCGCCAGCAGTCACTTATCTGAACCACAAGAACGAAAAACGTCTGATGGTAGTCAATGAAATTGAGAAATACTGTGACGGAACGCTGAAGATAATCAAAGAAAAACTTCTAAAGATGAAGGCAGAGCTAGAGGAAAATCTTCAAGAGGCATCGTCTTATGTTCAAAAGGAACACTCTACAGTAGAGACAATTTTAAAGGCCATTGACGATCGCCTAGAAAAGAGAAATATGCTGAGGCAATATGAACATGCACTAAATATGAGGAAGCACTACTTCAAGTCGCAGAAGCAATAACAGAGTGGCACTTGATCACAAAGGGGGAGATTGTTGGAGATACTTTAATTGTGAATCAAGTTTGTCATAGATTAGCTTTATAATTAATCCTTGTATTTAATTAGTGCATGAATTAGATGGTACTTGGGCCAAGTATTAGGCCCATATAAGCAGGCTAAAAGCCTTGTACGCCTAACCTAAACCTCGCCTATAAAAAGGGAGCCGAGGGTTTAGGATTAGGTTAATGTCGTACTTATTCTTCATAGCCTTACGCGCATATTTTTGTGTTGTACGAGTTCACGGTCTATCAAAGAGGGTTTTACTTTGATTCAATCTGTGTTCATCCTTACGTTTAATCTTCGTTGTTAGATCGTTATTCATTGCTGTTACAGAAACAGGGACTATCACTGATTAAGGGGGAGCTCTAATTTTTACTGGTATTGGGCCTCGAAAATCTTTTAAAAAGGACATTGTGTGCTAGCCCAAACATTCGGGCTCAACTGTTACGAAGGAGGTCCAAAATATTCTCGCGTATATAAGCCTCGGAAAAACCCTTCTCTTCCCATTCTAATCTTTTCGCAAAGGCTTGAAACTTTCGCATCTCAGAGCTCCTGATCATTTCCCCCTCGTCTTGACAAAATTACTGATCTTTTCGCAAACCCTTCCCCTTCTCCGTTTCTCTTTCACGACAACCTTACTAAGGTAGTTCTTCCGTCGTGTTCGAAATCCTAAAACGCTTACAACGGAAAAAGGTTCTCGCAGAACGATCGCTTTTTCTCAAAATCAAAATCAAAAGATAGGGTTTTTCGTTTGAATACAGGTCGAAATCGTGTTGTTATCGTTTTGGTATATCGTGTTTATATTTTTGCAGGTGGATTCATCTCTTTGAAATCTATGATTTCGAGATTTTGTTTTTCAAGATCTCGAGATCGTCGATTCATCTTCGAGCAAGATCTCGAGATTTGCATCTCGACATCTTGATCTCGAGATTTGAATCTCGAAATCAAGATCTCGAGATTTGCATCTCGACATCTTGATCTCGAGATTTGAATCTCGAAATCAAGATCTCGAGATTTGAATCTCGAAATCATGATCTCGAGATTCAGATCTCGAGATTTGGACTTTGCAATTTTTTTCAAAATTCCACCTGCATAAACTTGTCTGAAACCTGCAAACCAAACTCTTTCAATCTATTCTTAGATAAATCAAACCGATAAATTTCATAAGCTGACCCCTGCTTTTACAGTTTATAATGGGAAGAACAACTCAATCACAGATCGACGATGCCATCTACCCCAAGGGCAAATGGATCAAGGTGCTGGACAACAATTTCCAGCTAGACTTTACAGTTTTCAAGTGCCAGAATCCAGTGATTCCAGCAATCATGAAAGGTCACTATCTCTGGCCTGCACTTCACAACGCAAAACTAGTGCCAGAGATATACCTACAACAGTTTTGGGGTCACATGCATACGGAATCACCGAAGGATCGCTCAAAGATAAAGACCAAACTGAACGACATGCGCGTGATTCTGACACCATCAACACTGCGTACTACACTAGCGCTGCCAGTCCGAGACACGTATGATGCGCTGCCATCCATCTCCGATCTACTCAAAGAGGTGGCATCTCTCGGCTACACCTCCTTACTGCCACAGCTCTCAAACTTCAACGGAGCATATCTTCATCATCCGTGGAAGAGCCTATTCGGGCTAGTGAACAAGTGCCTGTCGCCGAATCATGCCGGATTTGACAAGTGAAACAAGCAGATCCTGCTCATCTTTCATGGCATCGCATTCAACAAGAACTACGACTTGGCACAGCTCTTCTTCTCAGAGCTAATGGACCTGGTCAAAGCAAAAGAGAAGAACAGGCCAGGTACCGTCCCATACGCAAGATGGCTCGGGCTAATCATCAACGACTGCATGGCAGAGCACTCTTCAATCCCAAAACGCAGCTCAGATCCACACTACAATGCCCCGAAGCTGCAGTACTTCAAAGCAGACAAGAATCCTGTCTTCGGTCTGCGGATCCCTGGGTTTCTGCTCAACCTTGTCAAATCTTCAAATCCAGCAGTTCAACAGTACAAGGAAGCCACTGAGAGAACTGTCCCTATGGTTCAGCAAAACCCAGCTGGACCTACCCCGGGGACAAAGCCGAGTGTAGGTAAGGGTCCAAAGAAAACCCAAAAGCCACAGAAACCAGTGGCCGGTTCGCCCAATGAAGGAAAGTCTGACGACTCTCTAGAGACGAGTCAGGCAGCTGAGGGCACCGAAACGGACGCTGAGGAAACCGCCAATGAGTCGTCAAGTGATGCCCAACAACACACTGACGATGAGGCATCCGAGAGCGTGGGCATGGATAGCAAGGAGTCTGGCTCGGATGATGATGATGACGACAATGACAGTGAAGACGTTGAGCACACATATGCTCCGATCAGAAAAGGAAAGTTGCTTGTAGAATCTCCAAAGAAGAAGAAGATCACTGCTGAAGACGCAGCACAAGTAATCGCAGGCAGACCCCAAGTCTTCACTATCAAAGAGCTGACTAAACCAAGAGCCGATCCCAGCGAAACAAACTGCTCCAAGGATGACTACGATGAAGCAGCTCATACTATAAAGAATTCCAAAGACGTCGTCATACGGGAGAAAAGGGCCAAGATTAAGAATGACAAAGCTGCTAAGTCAAAGCCCCAGCCCCGTGTTAGAAAGAGCCTAATTGATAAGGCAGACGAGCACATATTCGCCGGCTGCGATACCTTTATCTAGGTAAGTCGAGCCGAATCCTTAAGTACAGGAGCCGATCTTTTCGGTTCCCGGGTAGAAGTCCCAGCATCTGGCTCAACTGCACAAGCACAGCCCTCACCCAGCCACTCGATAGCCTCTCAACAGGTTATTGTTTCAAAAGCACGGGACTCAACCCCCTCACTGGTTCCTTCCGAATCAGTTGAGCGTACAATTGACCTATCGCCCGATGTCAAAACCCCTTCTTCAATCACATCGAGTCTAGGTGTCACATTCCCTACATTTTCTTCCTTTTCTAGGACACCTACACTATTCAGTGCACATACAGGTGCACACACCCTGAAAGCAACAACCAGAGCGCAAGCTATGACGGTTGGAAGCCCTGCTACGCCCTCAATGATTCCATCATTGCACGCAGGCCACACATCAGCTATCTTCACTGATGCTGTGACAATAGTTACAACCCCCGTAACTGGTCACCCAACCTTTGAAGATGTCAACGTTCTACTAAATCGCTTCCTAGATTCCACCATTAAACCATGGGTGCAAGATGCAATGACCGCTCTAGCACAGGAATTTAGGATCACCCAAGCGGTTCGGTCTGAACAACCCCCACCCAACCTTCACCCGAACCTTTCATTTCCCATACACAACCTGTATCCTCCACCCCTCTATCTCACCAATCCATTAACCAAATACCCGTTCTTCACATTCTCGGGGAACCCAGGATACAGAACTAGTATTCTCCCCACACCCGACCACACCCTCCATCGATCTCTCCTCACTACCCTTCGAAACCCTTGCATCGGCCTTGCTGGATAATCTTCTAAACATCCCTGAAGCCAAACTTACCCTTCACCAGCAAGCCATTCTCGAAGCCCTCCTTTCGTCCCCCGAAACCAAGAGCAGATGCAAGGAGAGTCCTCGTGGTCGCAAACGTTCCCATGAGGACCCCGATGATTCAGATCCTCATGAGGGGGAGAATAAGCGCCCACGATCACTTGAGCAAACTGCTTTACCTCGCCAAACTCCACAGCCCATCTAACCCGAAACCTCTACAAACCAACAGCCACCACCCGTAGCCAAAATCTCTAGCCTGGTCGAGCTAGACTCAACATCCCGAGGCGTATCTCCTAGAGATACCAACCGAGGAGGGGATGGAAGTCCTGATGATGCTACCACTGGTACATCTTTTACATCAGGCCCAAAAGGTCAACCTGCCACTACCACTCTGTCGTCAGATGAAATGCATGATCAGCTATAAGATATCATTATTCACGACAAATGGCCCAGACAGTGGACGGAGATGGATCAAATAATGCAGGATGAAGAGTGAGAAGATATGCAGAGGAACTGGTTTCCACGAGAGCTAATCAACAAATGTGCTGAAGATATCATCAGGCTCGAGGAAGATGAACGAAAGGAAGGGGAGAACTACAAGGAATCTCAGAAAACTCTTGAATCCGTCGTTAGACAATCAGCGGGAAGACTTCCCAAGACAGAGAAACCTTGGGACAACGTTCGAATCAAAGCCCCCTTCCAAGAGGAAATCAGAGAGCGTATTTGGCGTAGACCAGACAAAGTCAAACCGTTGAATGAACTGAAGCTAAGAGGCCTTACCCATCTAAAAGGAAAGCAGGATGGAGGTCATCTACATATGTTGTTGCAAAGGTCAACTGGTACTCAAAGAGAGCTGATGGAACAAGACTTGAAGTCCAATATTCTCCCGATTCATCAAATTCTACAAGTGAAGGCCGAGGATTATCACGGAGTGACTTTCTATTCTTACAGGCTTCAACGCACTGACGGGAGTGAATTTACTTGTCAAGAAAATGACTTCATCATGCTTAAACCAGACGATATCTATCAAATGTTCATGGCTTATCGATACCTTCCAGTCAGGCAAAGCAGAACATACAGCGAAGGTCTTGCAGCAATCAAGAGATTCATGCTCAGACAAATCAGAGTGCACTCGTCACACGACCTACAGATGGCTATTGAGTGTAACTTGACAAAAACAAACCTTACAAAGCCAAGACTGTATGGTCCAGAACTCGAAGACTTCCCAGCTTACCACATCTTCTTCACACCGCCAGCAGTCACATATCTCAACCACAAGAACGAAAAACGTCTGATGGTGGTCAATGAAATTGAGAAATACTGTGATGGAACGCTGAAGATAATCAAAGAACAGCTTCTAAAGATGAAGGCACAGCTAGAGGAAAATCTTCAAGAGGCATCGTCATATGTTCAAAAGGAACACTCTACAGTAGAGACCATTTTAAAAGCCATTGACGATCGTCTAGAAAAGAGAAATATGCTAAGGCAATACGAGCATGCACTGAATATGAGGAAGCACTACTTCAAGTCACAGAAGCAATAACAAAGTGGCACTTGATCACAAAGGGGAGATTGTTGAAGATATTTTAATTGTGAATCAAGTTTGTCATATATTAGCTTTATTATTATTCCTTGTATTAAATAAGTGCATGTATTAGATAGAATGTGGGCCAAGTGTTAGGCCCATATAAACAGGCTAAAAGCCTTTCTCGCCTAATCTGAACCTCGCCTATAAAAAGGGAGCCGAGGGTTCAGGATTAGGTTAACGTCGTACTTATTCATTATAGCCTTACGCACATATCTTTCTGTGTACGAGTTCACGGTCTATCAAAGAGGGTTTTAAATTGATTCAATCTGTGTTCATCTTTACGTTTAATCTTCTTTGTTAGATTGTTATTCATTGCTGTTACAGAAACATGGACTATCACTGTTCAAATGGTAATGTTGACCATGAGTTTCTGTTTAATGTTGTACTCAGTAGCACTCATTGAAATCTCACATTTTCATTTAACTACAATGTGTCTACCTTCTCAGTTTGATAGGTTGAGTTTAAAGGTAGTGATTATGTACTATTTGATAGTCTATCATTCATAACCCGAAACTCCATCATAACCCCTCACCATCATGGTGGCCGTGCCACGAAATCCATAATTCATGGTTACCACTCTCACTCATGAATGCAACGTGAATGCAACAACATTTCCAAGTGTTAGTAACCTACCTTATTTGATGGCGAGTAAGGTTTCTACCTTAACATCATCCTTCATCACAATCTCTATACCATTGTATGGCATATATTGATCAATGAGCCCATGAAAAAAAATCTTTCAAAACTCATCATCTGTTGCTACACACACTTAATTACAGAACAACAACACACCATCATCTCTCCCTCAGAATTTCACCATATGTTCGATTCCCCTTGATTTCAACTGATGAGATGGTTCTAATCTTAGACTCGCCACATCGGCGCCCTTTTAATGATACTTCTATGTGTTTACTAATTGCTACCATGCTCTTCCGCAGTATCTCGATCAGGTTCTTTTTCTTATATGCATCTGTTACGAAGTTTGACATACATGCACATTACTTTATCACTAGATAGAAGTCTCTCAACATTCTCGTTCACTATCCTAGTCAGATGTTCAATTCTTTTGGAGTGAACACCTACTTCAAGCTTTTATAGTCATTATACATACATACATACATACATACATACATACATACATATATATATATATATATATATATATATATATATATATGACACGTCTCCATGTAGAGACAGTCTTTTCATATCTTAATGTCTTTACTAGAGCCCCCAATCATAATTCAAGAGTAGGGCAATTTACTTCATTTTTCCTCCATGGAAGTGAAACATATGCAATCATCTTTCCTTATTGAATCAATTCACACCTACCCCTTAGATGTTTGTTTAACTATAACCAACGTACATTAAACCCCGAATGAATAACTCTCTCCTTTGATTCCATGAATTCGTCCTCACAATGGTTACCTCATTGCAACTTAACCCCTCCAGAGTAAGCTACGCTAACAGTGATTCCAATATAGAGGACTCATTCACCAACTTCTAACCGTGTCCTTCATATCAAAGAAAATTTCTTACTTGTTTCGTTCACCTCCTTGGTCTCCTAGTACTCCAAAATAGTTTCAATCATTGCGTTTTTAAATTGTAGCACTTCAATAACAACACACACCCAAGAAAGGCTACACCCTTTAGCAAAAATCATTTTTGAAATGCTTTGAAAGGAATTTGTAACACCCCGGCCCCGTAGGCCCCGAGGTAGTTACTTCGGGCCTCTAGTACTGTCCTCACAAACCGCCACTAGCCTTTTCCGCGCACTTTGTCCTCACTCGTGCGCGCCCTGAGAAACTTCCCAGGGGGTCACCCATCCCAAGACTACTCTCATGGAAGCACACTTAATGTTGGTCCCGGTTATACTGGACACAGTCTAGAGGGGGGGGTGAATAGACTGTATTGGTTTTTAGCTTTTTGGACTAAGTACCAGATTTACAGAATAGCCTGTTCTGTTGAAAGAACAGACTGGCAGCGGATGGGGTTCTGGTAGGGAGTTCTGTTAGCCTCAGAGAAGCAATAGGCAGTAGGCCTTCTGTTAACTCGTAGAACAAGTTCTGCTGAACACAGATACCAAGTCCAAGGAGTTATACAGTTCTAACTAAGTGCAAGTATTAAAAGCAGTAAGTAAACGACACCAGGGATTTTTATAGTGGTTCAAGGAACAACTCGTTCCTCTAATCCACTGTTCCACTAAGCTGTAAAAACTGCCGTTTGCAAAGCCTTAGTCCTAGTACTTAAGAAGCACTCCACGTCTTCTTCAAGCCTAGATGTGTCCTGGGATGCACTGCCTGGCTTCCTTTAACACTGGTCCTTTCGCTGAGTTTCCTTGAAGTATCACCACTTCACTACTCCAGTTATTTGGACGTCCTTCTTGTAGCAAGAAGAGTTTCTGTTGAAACTAGGGTTCCTCCAACTAGCTTCATTACAAAAGATTTGTATGTGATGAGCTTGAAGAGTTGAAGAACACTTGGAACTTTGCTTGAGTTGGAAAGAGTATTTTTCCAACTTCTGCCTTCTCTTGTAGAAGATGATGAGTTTGAATCTCAAGGAGGCTTTTTGCTTTTCAAAGTTTGAATATCTTGCTTGTGGTTAGCAAAAGTTGCAATGTAATCTTGGCAAAGTTATAGCAAAGTTGTCCGGTTGTTCTTCGTAGTGTATCTTTTATACTGAGGTTGTCTTCCCGTTGGAGGAGTAGGAGGACAACTGCATTTAATGCGCGATCAGTTGACTTGACTAGTAGATCCCGATAAAGTTGGTGGGTTACTATTTTGGGATAAAGTATTCCTGACATTGCGGCCAATCATCTGCAATTACTCTACGTAGCATGGGGTGCATTAAATGAGCATTTAATGCATGCACTGTAGCTTTTTCGTTTCATACTCCTAGCCGTTGAAGGAATCTTTTAGTTGACTTCCCGGTTCTTTGAAAATCTTCTAAGTGTCAGACCTTCTGGTGTCTTTGTCTGAGAGTAGAACAGAGGAGGCCTGGAGCACTTCTGTTGGGAGTATCCAACAGAGACCCAGAAGGGTTTCTGTCAGAGTCAAGACTAACAGAGATCCTAAGGACTTCTGTTCTGGAGCAGAGAACCAAGGGTCCTCTGTTTCAATAATGTCTTAAGAGGCACTTCTGCTCTTGAAGTCCTTCTGCTCTTGAAGGTCTTCTGCTCTTGAAGGTCTTCTGTCAAGTCGAATACATCTAAGAACTTTACAAAGGAAAATTCTAATACATAATTTCTAAAGGGGTACTCTAAGATCCTAATTAATCTAGCATCATCAAAATTTAATTACAATTATTCCTTACAATTTCCCCCTTTTTGATGATGCCAAAACCCTTTAATTATTTCCAGAGAAGTGCCTTCACCATGAAAAATATTAAGTTTAAAACTTCCATTAAAATATTGGTGGGCAACTTGGCATAGGAAAATAGCAAGAGTACGATACATTCAGATAGCAGAAAATAACAGAAATAAACAAACACAAGCAGAAGGCAAAAAAGACAAGAATTTGAGGAAAAGCACTTCAAAGTAAGAAGGCAGAGATGTGATTTTATTAGATAGGTTTTACAGAGTTTAAACCTTACACATTCTCCAGATTAGCTGCCTGTAGAGCTTCTTCCTCTAGTCTTTGAAGCCTGAGCAGTTCTTCATTTATTTCAGCTCTGATTTTGAACAGATTGCCAGACCTTTGATAAGATGCCCATATTGGAGAAAGCTTACAGTCCAAATAGTTGAGGACACCTTCATGTATGGTCTTTCCTGGGACAATGTTCTTCTTGTACCATTCTTCTGCTTCTTCAAGTGATCCTCCATACCTAACTCTGACAACGCCATCTTTGTCCAGATAGAGGTGCTGTTGTTGGGTAGGAGTCATTTTAGCCTTCATCTCTTCAAATTGAGCTCTGTCAATGTTCTGAGAGCCACCCAATCTCCACTCAGTGAAGTTGAAAACTTTCTTCTTCTTGGTGCTCTTCTTTATTGGAGATGGGGGTCTAGGTATGCCTGCTGCTCTCTTCTTTTGTAGGGCAGCTTCAAAATAGGGAGCCGGATCTACTGCAGGCTCACCAGAGGAGGGTGCTCTGGTAGAAGTTCTGTGAGACCTAGGCCTGGTCTGTTGAGGGTCCTCTTCCCCCTTTTTGGCATCATTCAGATCTTCAATCATGAGACTGATCTTCTGGAATTCTGAGGCCTGGGTTGAGGCTATCTGCTCCAGGGCCTCTGGTAGTGTCTGGGTGACAGAGGTAAGGCCTTCAATCAGACCCTGCTGCTTCTGTATTGCAGAGAAGAGTCCTTGTTATTGGCTTCAAGGAGCACCATCTTCTGATAACGATCTCTGTCAGTGGACAGAAGTGCATGAGCCTGTTCTTGATGCACTCTGCACATTGCCTCAATGGAGGTCAAGTGCCTCTCTGTCCTGGCATCAGATTCCTTCAGAGCTTCAAGATGCTCTGAGATATTGTGAGTAGCATGGCCTTGACTCAAGAGAGTCTGTTGAAAGATAGACAGAGTGTTGTGGATACCTACCACTTCTGTTGACAGGGCATCAGTTCTGGCAGTTGAGGAGGCTATGAAGTTGTTGAGAGTTCCTGTGAGGTTCTCAAAACGATCAGAGATAAACTGCATACCTGAGTTGAGATTGTCATTCACATGAGCAAGGTGCCCATAGTGTTTGTCATTGACCTCAATCAGTTTGTTCAAGCCTTGGAGGATCTGTCCTCCAAATTCTTCAGCAGATTCAACAAATTTGTTGAAGGGAACGTTGTCTTGTTGTCCATCTGGTTGAACAGATGAAAGAGATTGGACAGCCTGTTCATGTTCCAGTTGAGTCAGAGGAGGGGTCTTCTGTCTCTTGGATATGGCTTGATAAGACTTGCTGACCATGAAACCATCCATGTCAGATGAGTCTTCATAAGAGGAGTATATGGGTATGGTGTTCCTGATGACCTTTTTCTTCTTTCTGAAGGAGGGATTGGGGGGCAGTAGAATGCCTAGAATTCCCTTGAGGTGCAGAGATGGGGGAGACAGTTGTAGGGTCAGAATCCCTGAGAAACCATACAGGTTTAAGGTTTTCTGCAGGTTGTTGTGGAGGTGAAGATTCTGGAGGAGGAGATTGATGATCAGATTCAGAGGATGAGGAGGAGTTTTGTTGGGGTGAGGGGATCTGGTGCTGGGGTGAAGAGTGAACAGGTGAGGCATTCTGTTGAGGTGGGGAAGGTGGAGGTGAGGGTGAACGGTTTCTGAAGGGAACAATTGCTCTGCAGGGAGATGCAATTTTCTGTTTGGGTGAATGACAGGGGGTGGGGGTTCTCTGTTTAGGAGATAAAGGTTCAGGGTGTTCTGGTGGAGGGGTTCTGGTGCTGGAAGGAGGTGAGGGAATGAGGGGTTCTGTTGGGATATTAACAGAGGGGGTTGGAGATATTACCTCAATGATGTTCTCCTTGAGCAAAGAAGTCCTCCACTCCTTGATATGCTCCATCATTGCTTGCCCTTCTGTCTTGGGTACAGAGGGCTCTCCAGGGTTGAGATGGGGTTGCACAGAGTCTGTTGCCATCTTTGTGAACAGCCATTCCTCAAATGCTTCAATTTCTTCCTCTGCTAGAGGTTTGACAGCCTCTTCTGAAGGTGAGGAGATGAGAATGGCCTTCCCTTTGTAGCTCGCCTTCTTCTTCTCAAGAACAGAGTGAAGGAAGTTGAGGGCAAAGCACTTTGAGACATCATCAGTCCCAACCCAGCTCAGAATGGCTTCCTCTTCTGGCTCATAATGGTCAAAATATTGGATGATTTTGGAGAGGGGTCCCATTCTCCACCTTCTCCATTCGAGAACCCGGGTAAACTGTCTGTCTAACAAGGACAGATACCCATCTTTGACAGGACTAGGATGTGCTGTTGAAGTAGACACCATGTTCTGTTCAGGAGATGCAGCATAGGTGGGGATCTCTAGTTCCCCCTGAGTGTCTGCCACTCCTTCAGATTCAGAAACCACAGGTTTAGAAACCTTCTTCTTTGGTTTGGTGGTCCTCTTCCTCTTCTGTCCGACCTTAGGAGGGGCAACAGGTGCTTCCCCTTCAGTCTTCTTCTTCTTCTCAGCAGAATGGGCTACAGAGAGAGGTTTCTGCACCTTCTCTCCCTGTTGTCTCTTAGCCTCAAGTTGAAGCTGTCTCTTCATTTCAGCCTTTATGGCTTTCTCCCTATTTGGAGAAGCAGTTAAGAAGATTACCTTGGTGTGATCCAAGGTTGAAGCCTTCCTCAAGTGTATTCCATGTCTGAGAAGCACTTCTGAAACCAGTAGCCCATGTCCTAGCTTCCCAGAGTAGAGGCTAGTTTTTGGGTTCTTCTTCTTGATGACTTCAATCAGGGACTTCACCATGACTTGTCCCTAATTGATGTTCACTCCATGATGCACTGCATACAGGGCCTTGGCATTGGCAGTTGTGACATCATCTGTGGAGGAGTACTTGCACCATAAACATTTGTGGAAAATGTTTATGAGCAGCTCAAATTCCCTTTTGAGCAAGTTCTTCTTGATGTTGATTTTTTCTACTTCTTCCCCTTTTCTGCAGAACTTCTTCTTGAATTCTGTCAGAGGGATGTCAGTATCCTCCAAGTCGAGTAGAGAGTCCCTACC
This sequence comes from Cuscuta europaea, assembly GCA_945859875.1. NCBI lineage: Eukaryota > Viridiplantae > Streptophyta > Magnoliopsida > Solanales > Convolvulaceae > Cuscuta > Cuscuta europaea. The sequence goes on from CAMAPE010000052.1 coordinate 7,226,259, forward strand.
TTCCTTTTGCTGAATGTTGAAGATGTTGTTGATGACGTCAGCATCAATCAACACCTTTTCTCCTTGGACGACGGAGGAGATGACTTCATCCTTGAAGGATGCGTTGAGATAGAACTCAACAGTGTCCACGTTGCTGTAGGCTTCATAACCATGGGAGATGATTTTGCTCAGTTGGCATTTAGATAGACCATCAACAATGGCGGTCATCCGCTCCTTTTTCTCTGCAAACCTGGGTAATACTTCCAGTTCGCATCTCAGTCCAGTCAAAACATTCTTTAGGAGGGTTGCCTTTTGTTCCTTTGAGAGATCGGAGAAGCTTAAGAAGGCCATGGAGTTTACTGCGGTTAGAAAATTTCTGAGAGATAAGAGTTCAAAAGCTTGAGAGTTATGAGAGCAGTAACGGTTTAGGTTTGCAAAAGGGGGTTTTATGGATATGGGTTAGTGGACGTTTGAGATAATTTACGGTTCCAAGATACCAATAAATGTAAAAAGGGGCGCAGTAAAGTTTATACGGCTTGATACCGTTTTAAGGGTAAAAGGGTAAAAGACCTTTAATAATTTACTAGGTTACCCGGTTTACAAGATTTTCAAAGTCCACCACCTTCTGTTAGATAAGAGAAGGTATTTCAGTAAGAAGGGGGGGTTCTGTTGCTGAGGTGTTCTGCCAGGGTAGCGACCAGAAGAGGTTGACAGAGGGGGGGTTAACAGAAGGGGTTCTGCTACAAGAATTCTGTCAACAGCAAAAGAGCAACAGAGGGCCTTCCTTTTCATCTTTACCTTGGAATCTCATCCATCATTCCCAATTCCTCTCTCAGTTTGTTGAACCTAGCCTCAGGGAGAGGCTTTGTCAGGATATCTGCAAGCTGGTCTTCTGTTGGCACATGTTCCATGCAGATGTGCTTCTTCTCCACATGATCTCTGATGAAGTGATGTCTGATCTCAATGTGCTTTGTTCTGGAATGAAGAACTGGATTCTGAGTGATAGCAATGGCACTGGTGTTGTCACACAACAGTTTGATCTCCTTTGCTTGAATTCCATAGTCCTTCAGTTGTTGCTTCATCCAGAGTAGCTGAGCACAGCAACTCCCAGCTGCAATGTACTCTGCCTCAGCTGTACTTGTTGAGATGGAGTTCTGCTTCTTGCTAAACCAGGAAACAAGCCTTCCTCCTAGCAATTGGCAGTGACCAGAAGTGCTCTTTCTGTCTAGTCTGCAACCTGCAAAATCTGAGTCAGAATAACCAATTAGCTCAAAGTTACCTCCCTTTGGATACCATAGGCCTGCATTTGGATTTCCTTTGATGTATCTGATGATTCTCTTTGCAACACTTAAATGGCTTTCCTTGGGCTTTGATTGGTATCTGGCACAGATTCCAACATAGAATGAGGTGTCTGGTCTGCTTGCAGTTAGATACAACAGAGATCCTATGATTCCTCTATATGTTGTTGCATCAACATCCTTTCCTTCATCATCTGGACCAATTCCTTGTGACGTGTTCATGGGAATCTTCACTGATGATTTGCCTTCCACTCCAAACTTCTTGATTAGATCTCTGGTGTACTTCCCTTGATTGATAAAGATCCCTTCTGGAATTTGTTTGACTTGGAGTCCTAGGAAGTAACTGAGTTCTCCCATCATACTCATTTCAAATTGACTCTGCATCACTTGAGAAAATTTCTTGCACAGTTCTGGATTAGTACTACCAAATATAATGTCATCAACATATATTTGTACTAACAGAATATGATTAGCAACAGAGATTTGAAATAGAGTTTTGTCAACCTTTCCTTTAGTAAACCCATGGTTCACTAGGAAAAGGGACAATGTGTCATACCAGGCTCTGGGAGCTTGCTTAAGACCATAGAGGGCCTTTTTAAGCTTGTAGACACAAGAAGATTGAGTAGGAATGACAAAACCTGGTGGTTGTTCCACATAAACTTCTTCTTCAAGATCTCCATTCAGAAATGCACTCTTGACATCCATCTGGTAGACCTTGATGTTGTTGTAGGCAGCATAGGCTAGAAAGATTCTGATGGCTTCAAGTCTGGCAACTGGTGCAAAAGTCTCATCAAAATCTATTCCTTCTTCTTGACAATATCCTTTAGCTACTAGCCTTGCTTTGTTCCTTACAATGTTGCCATCTTCATCTGCTTTGTTCTTGAATACCCATTTGGTTCCAATGACATTCTGGTGCTTTGGCCTAGGAACAAGTTCCCATACTTTGTTCCTTTCAAACTGAGTGAGATCTTCTTGCATAGAATTGATCCAATCTGAGTCTGCAAGAGCTTCTTCAATTGTCATAGGTTCCATCTGAGATATATAGCAGGCAAGCATTGCTTCTCTCCTTGATGTGGATCTGGTTTGAACTCCACTTCTGATTTGACCAATCACTTGGTTAGGAGGATGGTCTCTTAACCATGTTAGGTCTGGTTCTGTCAGCTGCTGTCTTGGTCTCTCTGGTTCCTCATCTTCAGAGTCTTCATCTTCATTCAACAGAAGGGGGTTTGGGGCAGGTGTTGGAAATGCATGATTGTCTGCCACCTCTTCTGTTGGTTCTGCTGTTCTGTCTTCTATGCTGACTTCCTTGAGAATCTCTGTTACCTCTTTAACAGAGGTGCTTTCATCAAACTTCACATGTATGGATTCTTCAACATGTAGGGTCCTTCTGTTGAGTACTCTATAGGCTTTACTGGTGTTTGAATAGCCTATAAAGACTCCTTCATCAGCCTTTTCTTGAAATACTTTCAGATGCTCCTTTCCATTGTTGAGGATGTAGCACTTGCATCCAAATACATGAAAGTAGCTGATGTTAGGTTTTCTTCCCTTCCAGAGTTCATAAGGGGTCTTCTGGTGATTCTTGTTGATCATGCTTCTGTTCTGAGTATAACATGCAGTGTTGATTGCTTCAGCCCAATATCTCATAGGCAATCCAGATTCTGCAATCATTGTTCTTGCAGCTTCTTTTAAAGTTCTGTTCCTTCTTTCTGCTACGCCATTCTGTTGAGGGGTTCTGGCGGCAGAAAGTTGATGAAAAGTTCCATTCTGATCACAGAAGTCCTTTATGACTTGGTTGACAAATTCAGTTCCTCTGTCTGATCTGATTGTCTTCACTTTCAAGTTCTTCTCAGTCTGAAGTTGCTTTAACAGAGATGGCAACTTCTGAAGAGTTTCATTTTTCTTTGATAGAAAAACAGTCCATGTATATCTGGAGTAGTCATCAACCATGACTAAGGTATATTTCTTGCCACCAACGCTTGGAGTCTCAACAGGTCCAAATAAATCCATGTGAATCAGATTTAGAGGACTTGTAGAAAGATCTCCAGCAATGGGTCTGAAGGAATTTTTCACTTGTTTGCCTCTCTGACATGCACTGCAGAGGGTCTCCTTCTTGTACACAATGTCTGGTAGCCCTTCTACAATGTGTTCTCTGGCCAGTTTGTTGATTGTTTTGAAATTCAAATGGTTGAGCTTTTTGTGCCAGTCCCAGCTCAGTTTTGAATCTCCCTTAGCTATCAGGCAAACTCCATCTTTTGCAGTGTTCCAATCAACTACATAGATGTTCTTCTTCCTTGATGCTGTAAGAACAACTTCCTTTGTTGTCTCATGCTTCACATAGCAGAAGTCCTTTGTGAATTCAACAGTGTAGCCTTTGTCACAGAATTGGCTAGCACTTAGCAAGTTGAACTTCAGTCCTTTGACATATGAGACATCATCAATGATTATCTGGTTCCTGATCAGCTTTCCTCTTCCCTTTGTTTGACCTTCTTTGTCATTACCTCCAAAGGTAACTCTAGGTCCTTTGCATTTCTGGAACTCTGTTAGGCAACTTCTGTCACCTGTCATGTGCCTGGAGCATCCACTATCAATAAACCATTCTTGTTCAGAGATGGCTCCAGCACACAGTTCCTGCAAGATCAAAAGAAAGATTTAGGTACCCAAGCAATGCTGGGTCCTGGGGTCATGGAGTCTGGGTAGTTGGTACCATTTTGGTCTCATCAAGTGAAACCTTGGTGGGTGGTACCCATTGTCCACCTGGTAGTTATAGTAAACTGAAGTGTGATTCACTTTGGGAAGATGCTTGTGAGGGTCATGCTTCCTGTTTACATACTTTTGCATAGCTTTCTTTGTTGGAAAGAAGTCCCATATACTATCAAGAGCAGAGGGACGGTTAACCTTGGGCTTCTGAAGTTGACCAGCCAACCTCTTCTGCCTGAAGTTAACTTTCTCTTGATATTTGCCCTTCTGGTGATCATTTCTGGCACGATTGACATGAGGTTGTCTGTCAATGAATGGTCTTTTATTTTTGTTATTTTGAAAACCTCTCCTGTTGTTAGGTTTTCTGCCAGGTTCATTATTTTTCAAAAAGGGTTTCTGTTGAACCTTTATCTTGCCTTTTTCTGGTCTGACTTCCTCATGAACAACCTTGGTGCCAGATACACCAGCTTGACAGATGGGGCTAGAAATCAGTGGCTCTATGACCTTTTCTACCTTAGCAACTCTGGTGCTAGGCATTACAGAAGGCTCACCTGATTCTGTTGAGCCATAACCAAGACCAAAACCAGTGCCAATCTGTTGATCAAGCACAATCTTTTCCATGGAAGACTGGGCCTTCTGGTAAGCTTTGTACTTAATCTCGAGAGGCTCTATTTCTCTTATTCTCTTAAGAAGAGAAACATTTTCAGTCTCCAGATGATCTCTTTCCTCAATTAGAAGATTGATTTTGATCTCAACCTCCTTCTTTAAGTCAAGAATTTCAGCTTTCAACTTACTGTTTTCTTCTGTTACAGAAGAATAAGTGGCTTGTATGGCCTTAAACTCTTCCCAAAATTCTGACATTGAATCAGAATCAAAAGCTAAGCCTACCGAAGAAAAATTAGATTCAGAAGTAGAGGTTACCTCATCATCAGAATGAGCCATGAGGCAAAGGTCTTCTGTCTCAGTATCAAGGCAACAGAAGGCCTCATCAGAATCTGAGTCAGAGCTGGATTCTGTTTCTGACAGAGGGTCTTTCTCCAGCTGTTCTTTCACAGGTGCCTTCCTTCTTCTGGAGTTGTCCTCGTACTTCTTCTTTTCTCCATCCTGTCCTTGCTTCTTGGACACTCTAGGATGGGGACAGTCAGCCTTGAAGTGGCCAGGTTGTCTGCAATTGTAACAGAGAAACTCTCCACTGCTTTCTGTTGATTTGACCTTCTGGTATGGCTTTCTGTTGAAGGATGGACTCCTTCCATCTTTGGGATTCTTCATAAACTTTTTGAATCTCCTGGCAAAGGCAGTCATATATTCATCAGATAAAAGTACTGAAGGGTCAAAATCATTTACCTTAGATGTGCTGGCAGTGAGGGCTGTAGTGGTCCTCTCTTCTGGTACATCTTCCTTCTCTTCAATCATTTCAAACTCATGAGCTTTGAGATCTGAAATGAGCTTATCAGTGGGATAAGTCTTTACATCCTTGCTGGCTTGGACAGCAACTACCTTCATCTTCCATGCTGAGGGCAGTCCCCTCAACACCTTCAGGTTGATCTCCTTGGTTGTGAGATCCTTGCCAAGCTCAGAGATCTCTCCAGTGAGAGTGAGGAGCCTGTCATACATCTTGGAGATGCTTTCACCAGGGAGAAGTTTGAAGTCATCAAACTTCTTGTTGGCTATGGTTAGTTTGTTGTCCTTCTCTTGCTCATCACCAGCTCCAATGAGCTCAAGAGTATCCCAGATTTCCTTAGCAGTCTTGCACTTCTTGATTCTGTTGAAGTACCTATCATCAATGGACTTGTAGAGGATGTCCTTGGCAATATTGTCTAGGTTGTACTTTCTCCTCTCTTCAGTGGTCCATTCTGACTTGGCTTTACTAATCATCTGGGGTCTGGTGTTGTCTATGGCATGTTCAGGATTGACCTTCTGGAAGCTAGTGAAGGGGCCAATGTCAAGAACTTCCCACATTTCATCATGCAGGGCACAGAGATGTGCTTTCATCCGGATCCTCCAGTCATCAAACTTAAGATCTGAAAACATAAGATTCTTGGACAAGGAGTGATCCATTATATCAGATAGAAATGAGGTTAAACAGAAAAACAAGTGGATCTTTGTTCAACAAATAACCTAAAAGATTATTAGAACAAGGAGGCTCTGATACCACTTGTTGGTCCCGGTTATACTGGACACAGTCTAGAGGGGGGGGGTGAATAGACTGTATTGGTTTTTAGCTTTTTGGACTAAGTACCAGATTTACAGAATAGCCTGTTCTGTTGAAAGAACAGACTGGCAGCGGATGGGGTTCTGGTAGGGAGTTCTGTTAGCCTCAGAGAAGCAATAGGCAGTAGGCCTTCTGTTAACTCGTAGAACAAGTTCTGCTGAACACAGATACCAAGTCCAAGGAGTTATACAGTTCTAACTAAGTGCAAGTATTAAAAGCAGTAAGTAAACGACACCAGGGATTTTTATAGTGGTTCAAGGAACAACTCGTTCCTCTAATCCACTGTTCCACTAAGCTGTAACAACTGCCGTTTACAAAGCCTTAGTCCTAATACTTAAGAAGCACTCCACGTCTTCTTCAAGCCTAGATGTGTCCTGGGATGCACTGCCTGGCTTCCTTTAACACTAGTCCTTTCGCTGAGTTTCCTTGAAGTATCACCACTTCACTACTCCAGTTATTTGGACGTCCTTCTTGTAGCAAGAAGAGTTTCTGTTGAAACTGGGGTTCCTCCAACTAGCTTCGTTACAAAAGATTTGTATGTGATGAGCTTGAAGAGTTGAAGAACACTTGGAACTTTGCTTGAGTTGGAAAGAGTATTTTTCCAACTTCTGCCTTCTCTTGTAGAAGATGATGAGTTTGAATCTCAAGGAGGCTTTTTTCTTTTCAAAGTTTGAATATCTTGCTTGTGGTTAGCAAAAGATGCAATGTAATCTTGGCAAAGTTATAGCAAAGTTGTCCGGTTGTTCTTCGTAGTGTATCTTTTATACTGAGGTTGTCTTCCCGTTGGAGGAGTAGGAGGACAACTGCATTTAATGCGCGATCAGTTGACTTGACTAGTAGAGCCCGATAAAGTTGGCGGGTTACTATTTTGGGATAAAGTATTCCTGACATTGCGGCCAATCATCTGCAATTACTCTACGTAGCATGGGGTGCATTAAATGAGCATTTAATGCATGCACTGTAGCTTTTTCGTTTCATACTCCTAGCCGTTGAAGGAATCTTTTAGTTGACTTCCCGGTTCTTTGAAAATCTTCTAAGTGTCAAACCTTCTGGTGTCTTTGTCTGAGAGTAGAACAGAGGAGGCCTGGAGCACTTCTGTTGGGAGTATCCAACAGAGACCCATAAGGGTTTCTGTCAGAGTCAAGACTAACAGAGATCCTGAGGACTTCTGTTCTGGAGCAGAGAACCAAGGGTCCTCTGTTTCAATAATGTCTTAAGAGGCACTTCTGCTCTTGAAGTCCTTCTGCTCTTGAAGGTCTTCTGCTCTTGAAGGTCTTCTGTCAAGTCGAATACATCTAAGAACTTTACAAAGGAAAATTCTAATACATAATTTCTAAAGGGGTACTCTAAGATCCTAATTAATCTAGCATCATCAAAATCTAATTACAATTATTCCTTACACTTAACTTTGGATTTCTTGGCTAATGAGCTCCCTTAAAAGGAGATGCACCTTGTTGGTATGAGTAGTACTATTAATCCGTTTAAATTAAATCTCAAGTATTACAATCACCCCCACTTAGGAACGCAACGTCCTCGTTGCGCCCATAAACCAATCTCAATCATATCCCAGAATATTTCCCCCTGCTAAGTGCCCGCCCGATATCTAACGGATCAACACACTGTCGCAGGGTTGCTCTGATACCATTTGTACCACCCCGGCCCCGTAGGCCCTGAGGTAGTTACTTCTGACCTCTAGTACTATCCTCGCAAACCGCCACTAGCCTTTTCCGCGCACTTTGTCCTCACTCGTGCGCGCCCTGAGAAACTTCCCAGGGGGTCACCCATTCCAAGACTACTCTCATGAAAGCACGCTTAACTTTGGAGTTCTTGGCTAATGAGCTCCCTTAAAAGGAGATGCACCTTGTTGGTATGAGTAGTACTATTAATCCATTTAAATTAAATCTCAAGTATTACAGAATTACCTTTGGGCATCTAAACAACCATTTTTAATTGTCCTTCTCATTCACTTCATATCTTGGGTATGTCAAGATGTCATTTATGAATACAATCACGACTGCTCTAAGTACTTTGAAATACTCAGTTTATCTTGTCCATGATTACTACAAGGGCATTAGTGAATCTAGTTGACATCCCTAATGACATGTAGTGCCCATACCAAGTGCGGAAAGCACTCCTAAGTATATCACCCCTCCAAATATTTGATAACGACATTCCAATCATAGGTCAATTGTGATAGTTTCATAGCTTCCTGAGGTGGTTGTTCACGTCATCAGTACCCTATAAGGATATATTTCCTTGGATGTGACGTTTCCCCCTTGCTTTTAATTCATACTATTCCAGGATTCATCATCCACTGTTTATACAATCCGAACCACTACTCTCCCCGGGGTGTGGTTTGATATAATCATCCATGGCCTAAATATGTTCGTGTGAAAATCACCTTAGCGTGATGCTCATAGATCTAACCCCATTCAAATATTATCCCAACCTCATTCTTGCCTCACGACATGAGGTCACACACTCAACGTTTTATCCTTATTCTCATGTTACAGACATTTATATATCTCCCTCTTAGAGTCATTTCCTGGTGGTGTGGAAGCCAATCACGTTACAACCTCTACATCGAGGATACATTTTCTACCCTCGTCAAAAGCCTCATTCACGATTCATCGTTATGCTTTAGTTTTGATAAGTATTCTCGTGTCTTCTCCTCAATCTTTGGTGTTTCCACATTTATAATCATGTAAGATGCACTTTCAAACTTATGGCGTTCTTTCTTAGGTCAAAAGGTGCACCGGTTAAGGTTTAGGTGAAAGCCGTCCGACATTCTACCAAAATCTCCCGGTCTTCACACCTTCTCACGACCCAAACAAGTGAACGCCGGCCTATCTTGGCAAAAGCCGGCCGGTTTTCGTGATTGCTCAGAAGTTGGGTATGGTTTCACCCGTAAGCCGGCCGGTTTCTATGAAAGCCGACCGGTTTTCGTCGCCGTACTATATTATGATTTAATTCTTGCCAAAGCCGGGCGGTTTCCACGAAAGCCGACCGGGTTTCCGAGACGTGGTTTATTCCAAAACGATTCAAAAGCCGCCGGTTTCCACGAAAGCTGACCGGTTTCCGGTGCCGTAGTTTTATTCCATAATTTATTTACAAAAGTCGGGCGGCTTGTGCCAACGTTGGGCGGCGTTTGAATCCAACAAACGTTTCACGAGAAGTCACACTGTATGCCGGCCGGGTTTCACGAACACCGGCCAGCGTTTGCTGCCGTAGTATTTTTAACAATTAATATATTTATAAGCCGGCCGGGCTTCACATAAGCCGACCGGTTTTTGTCTGTTACACGTTTTATAATTTTTTTCCTTAATCAAAACCGGTCAAGTTTGGCCTAGGTTGTACAAACTATGATCCCTATGATCTTTACTACCTTTAATTCAACAAAGAGTAAAGTTTGTAAAGGATTACCTTCAGTAGAGTCGGGGTTCTTCCCGTTCATCTACCGGTGCAATCGGATTGACCGATTCTTGAGTCCCTCCCTCGATCACGAAGGATATCCTGCCCATGGTAGTCCTTCCATCTCCCGTGGTTGAATGGGAGGTTCCTATTTGGTTCTTGCTTCCTGAGGTTCCACCATCAACCCTTGAGTGTTTGTTTCGCACAAGTTGTGGGCAAGCGACCTTCAAGTGCCCCTCTCCTTTGAAAAGATAGCACCTCGGTGGATCACGACATTTCCCCAGATGATTCTTCTTGCAATTACTGTACCTAAGTCTTGCCGAGGCTCGTGACTTCGAGTTTTTCCCACTCATGCCTGGGTTCTCCCTAGATGGCGGTGCGGGTGCCCAGAAGGTTTTGTTTCCCTCATTGTTTGCCTTCTTGAATTGTTCTTGGGAGTTGTTGTCTCCCCGCTTCCTTTTCCTATTTGTCGGTGCCCTCTCAACTTGCCTTGCTTGGCATCTTTGTAAGAGCCTCACACGTTCTTGTTGAAGCCAGTCTATGACAATGCCCATTTGTTCTATAGGAGCACTATCAATTACATCATCACTATGAGCATCTACTTCCTCACTCGAAGCCCCGAGCGGTTCGGTTTCACCCTGACAAGGTGACTCTTCCTTGGTGTCAACATGAACATCACTCATAATTTGAGCTTCTAGAATATCTTGACCTCTTGGTACTAAAGACTCTTCTCGGTTGGCATGCCCGGTTCCACCCGGTGCAAACCATTCCGAGCTCTCCCTATTCATAATGCTTCCACCTCCTATTTCTGAAAGAAATTTTAGGATGAGTCATTAAACTCATATCAATTGTCAACTGACAGATAGGTACTTAAGATATCTCTTGGATCAAGTCACTGCAATACCAATTGTTAAGGGCACCATCTTAACACCTAGAGACTTTGCAACTCGAGCACCAAAAGTTCTTAAGTACAAAACTTTTTATGCTCATGGTTTTCAAATTCATTTTAAAAAAGGAATTTTGAAGCTTCATTATGATGTTTACGGACTAAGTCTCTAATACCAACTTAATTGTCACGCCCCGGACCTATCTGGACACGTCAACAATCCGTCGTACATAAATGAATAGTCAACCTCGGTCAAGCATATCCATAATATACTAGGCGTCATGAATATCATTCACACATAGTACATCCATAAACAAACATAATGTAAAATATTCATTAAAGCAACGGAAACAATATTACAAGTGTTCAAACCACACTTGGCAAAGTTAGGCATACAAGCCCCCAAATAGTTTATCAGAAAATATTATCCAAAGCATCTTTATTTATAGTTTGAAAATAAATCAGAGGAACCACGAACCACGTCTTCTCTCCAAGAATTCCCGAAGCAACGGGCACAGGAAGCAAGCTCTAGCTTCTACCTGAAAACTGTGAGGTGGCCTCCCCCGTGAAGGGGAGGTCAGTACTTTGAAGCATTTGAAAAGTACAATGACAACTATACTGCATATAATTAATGTTTCAATCCTTAAGACCCTCAACATAGGGTGATATCATATTCTAGGAAATAACCCATAGTTACCCCTTTCAAATCATACATAAGTATATAAGGTCAAATAGTCGGCTCATAGACCCATTTGTATTTGTCAAAAAACCCTTTGTATTGTCCAACGATAATTTATTGCCCCATTTGTATTTAACAATACAATTCGTATCGCCTTGCGATAATTAATTACATTAATAATTCATACAATTCAACCCCAAGGTCACATCAATCATACAGGACCCGTCTCCGCTACCCAAGTTCCTGCAGGACACTCGGTCGAAGTCCAACATCCTGCCCTTGGACTCATACCCTGTTCCCGTAGGAAGGTAAGGCCCATTCAGGGTCCTATCTTATGTGTTACCGCTACCAGAGCCTCGTTAGGTCTCTGACTCGGATTCCACCCTTATACGTGAGCAAGCCGTATGTCCATGCTATCCAACACGCTCTCTAGAGTCGGGTAGGGCCATGGTCCTTACATCTATTCTATTATGAGCGCATGCAGTCCGGCATGATCCTTAGACTCATCCGGTCCATGTCTCCCACCTATCCATTAGCAAGTCCATGTGGTCGAGCATCTATCCTTAGACTAGAGCCGAGCCATGACCCTTGCTACCAATCAAACAATCAATTACGGGTGTCCTAAAGACCACCCGGAAAATAACATCAACAATCCAATCCTAGGATCATATACCATTTAAATCATCTAAGGCTATCCCAAGTGAATACCTTAGTCACAAAGCATCAGGATCCTAAACTTAGGATCAATTTTATTAAGGTTCATGCTACAACCTCGGGCTAGTCACTTAGTACTACCCGAGTTGTTCTTAGTTCAACTTGTCTTTCCCTATTCAAATGAACATGGCGGCCATGCCATGACTCGTTCTCACTTCATCCTATATTGACTTTACTAACCATAAAGTCAATACAATTAAATAGTGATTAATAAATACTTTCATTATTTCTTCACTAAATCATCTAGAATAACATCTCAATTATAACAAGTAATCATGCTCCAATTACTCATAATTCAATCATGCATCAACTCTTCATATACAACAGTATGATCAATTGACACTTTATTAGGCATATTGATTAATTAAAATCATGCTTTTATAAATTAGGTAATCTCATGAATTAACCCACTAATTATAAATGATATAGTCAGCCATCCTCACCTTATGATGTGCTTAACTAGCTGCCTTTGTGAAGCCCTTCGGTTATCCCCCGTTCTGGACCGATCAAAAATGAACTAGCTGGGCAGAAGGCAAAAGCCGGGCGGCTTTTGCAAAACGCTGGACGGTTTTCGGGCCCTACTGCACAAAAACAACACCCTTCTATGGCGGTTTGCGTCGGTTTCAACTCCTATCGATTCAACGACTCTTCTAAGTTAAATACTAACACTTTATAACCTTTTTCTACACTTATAAACGTGTAGAACAACATCTATAATCCATAAAATGATTTCTCAAAAATCATGTATATGAAATATAGTATATAACGAGAATAACCGGGGATAGCGTTTTGGTTACCTAGAATCGGTCTTCTTCCCGAAGCTCTTTTCTTTCTTCAACCTTGCTCCTATCTCATGGAGCTTCTCGTTGATCTCCCTCTCCCTCTATTCTTACGTAGATGTGCAGCTCAAAATGAAAGGAGAGAAACTCTCTTATCTTATCCCTTCTATTAGTAGAATGTTGGGCCATGGATCACTTGGGTTGTCCATTCCACTTTTATTCGGTCCAACTGAGTTATATACTTGGATTTATATTTTTTTGGGATATTGGATATTAGTAGGTTGGACCCAAAATATATTGGTTAGTCCTCCCCAATAATCCGGGACTGATACCCGCTATATTTCTATTATTAGTAAGTTTGGCCCCAAACACTTATTGGGTTACTTCTTCCCTATTATTTTGGCCCACATCTTTATATATTAATCCTTCCATTATTATTGGCCCATTAATTGAACAATATGGGTCAAGAACATATTAGTTAGTCTCTTCCCATATTTCGGGGTCGATACACGATTTAATTAATCACTATTAATTAAATCAATTAATCATTTCTCATGTGATTAATTTAGTTAATGACTTGTTTCAAAATGAATATTATACTCATTAACTCTACTAATCATTATTTTTTTGATTGGTATTTATAGTTTAACTAAGTTTTAATTTCAATGGATAAATAATCCAAGTTCAATTGGGAGCGGTGTCACAATTATCATTATCATAATTATCATTATCTTCATGATCATCATGATCATCATTATCATGATAATCATTATCATTATCATCATTATCATCATTATCATCATTATCATTATCATCATTATCATCATTATCATCATTATCATCATTATCATCATTATCATTATCATCATTATCATCATTATCACCATTATCATCATTATCATCATTATAATCATCATCATTATTATTATTATTACAATTATTATTACTATTATTATTACTATTATTACTATTACTATTATTATTACTATTATTACTATTATTACTATTACGATTATTACTATTACTATTACTACTATTACTACTATCAGCATTACTATTACTACTATCAGCATTACTATTACTATTACTATTACTATTACTATTACTATTACTATTACTATTATGATTACTATGATGATTACTATGATGATTACTATGATGATGATTATTACTATTATGATTATTACTATTATCACTATTACTATTATCACTATTACTATTATCACTATTACTATTATCACTATTACTGTTCTGACTATTACTATTCTGACTATGACTATTATGACTATGACTATTATGACTATGACTATTATGATTATGATCATTATGATTATGATCATTATGATTATGATCATTATGATTATGATCATTATGATTATGATCATTATGATTATGATTATTATGATTATGATTATTATGATTATGATTGTTATTATTATTAGTATTGTTATTATTAATATTGTTATTATTATTATTATTATTATTATTATTATTGATATTATTATTATTGATATTAATATTACCATTATTATTAATCGAATATATTTGATTAATATTCGAATCGAATACACTGATATTCTTATTTGTATTTGATAACAACTCGAATCAAATTTAATATTCTTATTTGTATTTGTATTTGAATTTTCCGAATTCAAATCGTCTTATACGAATTCGAATCGCGAATCGAGCACAAATTATTTAATTCATTTACAACCCTAGCTGTGGGCCATTGTAGTCAGTATCAGTCGCCTCAGAAGGAGACAGTGACAAATGAGTGGTCTAAGGTAGGGTTGTGCATGCGCTGTTGGACAAGATGCAGTGACTTCTACCCGTGATCTGAATAAATTCAGTCCTGAACCTATGTGGAATTGTCCGGAGTATTTGAGTGAGTAGGATTGATTCTTCAGCTGATCGCTCAGTTGAGGTAGCAGACTTGTCATTGAATATTGTTTTCTCGCTCAGTTGAGCCTTCTGCATCCTCACTCTCATAGTCTTCACTCACTCACTCTTGGTTTTGTCCCTTAGGTAGGCTTTAGTTGGGTTTACTAAGCCATTGGGACTTATCTCTCATTGATCTCTTTGCTTCCCCTCAATAGGAGCACTCACTAGGATGCATTTGACATTGTTTGGCACGTCGGAGGAGAAACTTGTAGAAATTTGAAAAGCCCCCCTAAAATGGTGCATCTTTGAGTTGATTCTTGCATCGATCATTATGTGGTGCCAGGAGGAAATAGAGATGTTCCTCCTCAGAATTTGAGAGTATTGTTGTTGTCACCCGGGGAGTAAAGTAGGAAGCTCGCCCTTGAAATGTGCTTTCTTCGTTGTATGGCACCAGGAGAAGTGAAAAAGAATCAATCCCCTTCAAAATATGCACTTTTTGTTTGTTCTTCGCGTGTGTCGGTGTTGAGGTGTGCATTTGTTGATTTTCAGATCAGTGAGGAGTATACACGCCAGAACTCTCCTTCATAAAGTGCACACTTGGTCCCTTAAAGAATGATTTTGCTTGAATAGGTGCACTGGGAGATTTTGTTGAACATGTATGGAATCTCACACTGATACAGGCTCATTACCACCTGTCATAACAACCAGAGGCACACCAATGATGGTTGGAAGTCCTGCCACACTGAACTCCCCAGCAGGCCATGGCACCGATATCTTTAGTGATGCTATGAGAACTCATACTTCATATAGGTCAGGATTCTCTTCATTCGCTAGTTTAACTAGGGAGGATCTAAGGTCTGAGCTTCTAGCCTTCAAGCTTTCACTTTTACAAGACCTACGCTCTGTAGACCCAACAGGCGTAGCATACCAAAGATCACACCCAACTTCCTTCATATGAACTCTTCCATCAACCATTACACCAACCACCTTCATCATACCCACATCCACACCATCTACCTCACACCCTGACCCAACCCAAATGAACATCATTGACCTATCCGAGTATTTCCTTGATAGACTCCTAGCCAAACCCATCCTCCCACCTCACCTCATTCAAGTACGCAATATCCTATCCCTCACCCCACCATTCATCCCTACCACCACTTGCCGTGATCAAGAACGCTTACCTAAGCGTAAACATGATGACACCGATGATTCGGATCATCATGAGGGTGGAGAAAAGGCAACGTACTTGTGAGCAATCCTCTTCACAACCTCTCATTCCTTATTCCACAAGCTCTGATACCAATTGTGAGAGTGTATCCCATATTTCAACAGTCGAATAATCTAATAATAATTGGAAGAATTAAAACAGTAGAAGAGAAATTTCACCAATAACGTATACCGTGTATATAGAATGATGAACCCATGAAGAACAATTACACAATACTCGAACGAATAAGCTAGAGAGAGAATTTCTAATCTACGTGCTCTACAGAGAATAATATGCGGAAACAGAATGGGTAGAGACTTTCTCTTTCTAACGTGGGAGTTCCAGAATGCGTGAGGCAATTTCAGAACAGGGAACTCTCTGGCTGTTCGGTCCATACTGCCTTTATTTATAGGCATATGGCCGAACATCCTAATTACAATAGGATGGGCCGAATAGGTCTAATTAAATGGCCCCTAATTAATTACACAGGCCCACTGATTAAATCCTAATTAAACAAAGATAAATCTAATTAAATTGAACACAATAAAATATATTCTAACAATTAGTTAATGAATTTGGCTATTTTTTATTAATTAAAATATTGGAGAATTATTTCTATCTTGTCTATGAGATTAGAATTTAGTTCAAGCCAACTATTTTTGAACACATTGATAAAACCTAGAAATAGGATAAATTAATGAAAGTAGTTTCTATTCTTGTCCATGTGGAAAGAAATTATTAGTCCAATTTTAGTTTTCATTACCCCTAATTACTAGGTCCACGAATATATGCATTTCTGAGTACTCAATTCATTGCCCTTATTTACTTCAACCTTTAGAACGTTCGATCTTTAATCATTAATCTTTTAAATTGAACTTTGCTTCTTGTTGTAATTTTGCAAATTGGCATATTTTAGAACACAATCACATTTCTATATTGAAAAAGCTTCCAACGTTTAGCGATAGCCTGTGACTAAGATTAAATTAACAAAAGTCATCCACCATTCCTCAGAGACACGATACTCGGGGAAAAACTGAAAGGTTAGACTCCGTTTTACTTCAACGCCTTGTAAGCGGGTATCAAAAGGCTACTAGTTAAGCACTTCATAAGGTGAGGATAGCTGACTATATTGCTTATAATTAGTGAGTTAATTGCATAAGATTACTTAAGGTAATTAAATGTGATTTTCATGGATTATTAATGATTAATAATTAATGTGACTATATTAATGATTAATGAAAATACTATTGATTATGAGTATGTGAAGCATGATATACAAATTTAGGATAAATTGTGTATGATTATGTGTTATGAAAATTATGGCATGATAGTAGGAATTAACTATCAAATATTGTGTTTTGTTATGGTTAGATAAAGACTGGGGAAATCAAGGCGATTGGTGAATGACCGCAATTTCTTCTTCGGTGGCGGAGCCGCCTCCAATCAAGGCATGGGATCGAAAGTCTTTTGCAGAGGTAGTAGCGGGTAATGGAGCTCTATCGACTAAAATCCCTTTTCAAAGGTATGCCTTCTATTAATTTTTCCAAGGGAGACATCAAAATCTTGGCGGAAAAACACAACCGGGATTTGATTGGATATTTTTTCAAAGGTAAACCTTCGTTGGCTGTGATCCGTAAATCCTTTGAGATTATTGGCTTTAAGGGGAATTTTCACTTGGGGGTTTTAGACAATAAGCATGTACTCATACGATTTGTTTTGGAGGAGGATTTTCTACGTTGTTGGAATAGGCAATCATGGATTATTCAGGGACAGACTATGCGTGTTACCAAATGGACCCCGGAATATCGTCCAAATGTGGAGTCTCCGGTGGTTCCGGTTTGGATTGCTATGGAAGGTTTGCCAATTCACCTACAGGACAAGAGAGCACTATGGGAAATAGCTGGATTGGTAGGGAAGTCTCTTAAAATTGATTCAGCCACAACTACCCTATCAAGACCTGCAGTTTCTAGGGTCTATGTGGAGTTGGATCTCACTAAGGAGATGCCTCAGAAAGTGTGGATTAACTGCGGTTCTTATGGCTTCTCACAAAGCGTAATTTATGAGAACCGACCAGAATACTGCTCTTCATGCCTACACTTGGGACACTCTCAGCAAAGGTGCCCTAAGAGGGCTGTTGAGCAGCCTAAGATGATTTCGTTGCCCAAGGATAGATGGGTTCAGAAGCCAAATAAAAATAATGATCAGACTCAGGAGAGAAGGTTTACTACAGCAGAAAAAGGGAAAGGGAAAGTTACAGAAGAGCAGAATAATCAAAATACATCCAAATCGGATAACTTCAAGGTGGATATCGAATCTGATGTAGAGGAGGTCTTCCTAGATTCAATGGAGCAGCCATTAGTTGAAGACAAAACCTCCATACTTTCTTTATTACGGGCCGAAATCCCTGGTTTATCTATCTCAGATCCCAGGGATTGACAGGCCAAAGGATGACACCCATCTCATGCATGTTATCCACCAACCGGAAGGAGATCCTGCTTTAATCAGTAAGGGGTACTTTTCAGAAGGGGAACAACAACAAAATGTTCATAACATCAGCATTGAAGCATTGGATCCTGCAATCAAAGTCATAGTGGAAAAAATGGAGATTAAACTAGGATTAAAGGAAACAACTAACATTACTGCTTCTGAAGAAGAGGGACCATCCCAATCTGAACTTCATGAGCATGAGAATAAAATGGAATCAAAAGGGTGGGAGGAGGCTTTTACCATGGTGGTGAGAAAACAACAAAAAAGAAAAAACTAGCTGAACCATCATTGAGGAGGCCAACTCGGGGTGCAGCTAGGAGAATTGTTCGCTCTGTCACATGAATTGTTTAATATGGAATGTTAGGGATCTGGAATCCTCCAGTTCCAGACTTAGTTCCCTAGTTACTCAATGGAGGCTTAGATTATTAATTATCATTGAGCCAATGGGGGACAATTCTAAGATCAACCATTACAAAACTATGTTTGGTTTTAGTGAGGCAGCTTATTCTCCTAGCACAAAAATTTGGATTTTTTGGGACTCCTCAACAATTAACGTTAGTCATATTCAGTGGTATACACAATATGTTCACTTCAAAGTGTCTACTAATTCTTTCAATGGTTGGATAACTGGGGTTTATGGTAGACATTCCTACATTACCAGGAGAGAACTTTGGAATGCACTCACGGCCATTTCATACAATATGACTGAAGCTTGGTTATTGGGAGGGGACTTTAATGAAATAGCAAAATACTGTGAACATAAAGGGAACTCTTTACCAAGTTTTAGGGGGGTGAATGAGTTTTATGACTTTATTGCAGCTTTCCATTTGACTGACCTTCCACATACAGGGCCCCAATTCACCTGGACAGGAGTAAGATCAAATGGAAGGGTAAGGAGGCGTCTGGATAGATGTCTTGTTAATGATGAATGCATTGATAATTTTGATCATATTCAGATTTCTTTGCTTATCGATCTCCTTCAGATCACAGCTCAATTTTAATTCAATGCAGCAGTACAGGCTACTCTGGACCTAAACCATTTAGGTTCCAAAACATGTGGTTTTCTAATACCTCATTTAAGAATTTCATTAATAAAAAGTGGAATTCTTATGTCTATGGGGGAGGAATGAGGGGCCTGGTGTCTAAGCTCAAAAATCTGAATCATGATTTAAAAATTTGGAACAAAGAAGTATTTGGAAATATTTTTGACGATATCAAAGCGTGTGAAAATGAGGTCCTTATTGCAGAAAAAGCTTTTGAAGAATATCCAGGTGAGGCTACTAAGAAAGATTGGGCGCATAAAAGGGGTCTATTATTACAAAAATACAAACTTGAAAGAACCCCCTCAGCTGGCACCCCTCAGACAACAATTGTGCACGCCTTCGGATCAACTCTTTCACCCCCCCCCCCCCACCAGGGAACCCCTCGACAGCACATGACCAAACATTTGCATTCCTCCCCCATTCCCGGAATATCCTCTCGACAGAACAGCACTAGACTCCCCTCGGCATTCCCGGAATATTCTCAAAGTGCCTACGGCTAATCAACAAGAAAGCCCCCAGGCCACGGATAGCTCTCGGCGTTAACATTACTCTTCATCTCAAACCAAGGGCTCGCCTTTTTTATTCATCATTGGGGGAATTCGGTGCATTCTTTTTCCCTCATTAGGACTTTTTCCCACAGGGTTTTTCCTAATAAGGTTTTTAACGAGGCATCCCCCCAAAATGAAACGAAAAGCGTCAGCCTTCGGTCATAGACTGAAGATAGGCACTGTTCTACTCCGTTTTCACCACATTACATGTGCCTTAAGGAGTGGGGGACTGGAGAACCCCCTCGGGAAAATCACAAAATGTTAAAAGTTCCTTATAGCATCAACAAAACCCTTCAGTCCCAAAGTGTGGGGGACTGAGGGGCTGCCCTCGGAAAAACAGACAACACAAACCTCTCACAACTCTACAAACGCAACTACTCATTTTCCCTCCAGTACCTTTCGGCAAAAGGAGTGAGGGACTTCTGATGGAGTATATGGCCTGGGAACCCCCGGCCCACGTACTTCCACTATTGCAATCAGGCCCAATAGGCCCAAACGGGCCAAGCCCAACTGGATGAAGCTCTAAGCAGCCCACAATACGCAAGGGGGTGCCTTCGGCCCCATGACCGAAGGCTACCATTGACAGATTCGAGCTCAGAAACATCACAGGAGAATAAGGCTTGAAAACCAAGCCTTCAGCATATACAGCTCTCGGCACAGGGAAGCCCCCGGTTAGAAGAGCCTTCGGCCCAACGCCCTTCAGCCGAAGGCGTCCTCCTCAACGCCCTAAAATAACCCCTCGAATAAGCTACCCCTCGGGTACACTATCCATCAAATAGACTTTGTAGGATGATGACTAGGGATGATTTAAGATGGATTTCATTGCCTCCAGCAAAGCTATTTGAGGCAGATTTCAACCGACTGGAAGTAAAGCCGCACATGACCGATGGCAAAGCGTGGAACCGCACAGGACCGATGGCAAAGTGTGGAGCCGCACAGGACCGATGGCAGAGCATGGAGCCGCACAGGATGGAGGACGGAGGACGGAGCGCAGAGCCGCACAAGATGGAGGCCAAAGGGCGGAGGGTGGAGACGCAGAGGCTGGAGGCGCGACCAGAGCTAGGCGTGTGGAGAAAAGCTGTGTGCGCTTCTGCTTCAATTCGACATGTCGTAAAGATGCCAGATTGTGATCTCTTGATTTGGGATTTAGGCTATTTTTTAAATAAAAAACTAAAAGTGAAAAGATGAAAGTTACACATGAAAAGTAAAATCACAGGGGACATAACTGAAATGTATTTGGGAAAAGTGGGTTTAACCGGATATTTCCACAAACAAATGAGCCTACTCACACTACATACAAATAAATATTTTTGGGCTTATTTTTTCTTACTCTTTTCTTGAGCCTAGGGCGGTCGCCCCTGTTGCACCTCTGGCCGGCCTTGGGTGTTTGGCAGTTTCCTCAGTGCTCATCTTGCAGTATTTGAATGTTTGCTTTGATGCAATTTTATCCAATTAGCCATTCACCGCCATACATAGTCCTAATGAGGGATAATTTTTTTGATAAATATTGATTATTTATTTATTTATTTATCACTTCACGGGTCCTTATTTTAATAAATATTCTTAGTTTCTTATATTATTAGTTTATTGTGGTTATGTTAACTATTCTACTTTTTTGTTAATGTTGGTACAATAGTATAAGCCTATAAGGTGAGATTGTACAACAACATTCAAGTCTTAGTTCCAAAAGATTTTGGGAATATAAGATGAGACGGTACGGTGCGTGTATCTAATTGTATTGACGGCTTTTCTTTAGTTTTTTGAGTTTTTCGATAAAAATACATGCATATATAGTACGGAGTAATATTTATGTTTCTTACAAATAACAAATCAAAAGATTTGTTATTTTGATTTAATAAATGTATTTGTGGTAGCATTTTGTTTGTTTGTAACTTTTTGGGCAATATGTAAGTCGTGTGATAGTGGTTATTTTTCTCTAGTCCTCACGTGCAAAGTGCATATATAAATAAGTAACGAGAGAGTAGAGTCACTAGACGATTATAAATATAGTCGACAACTAGAATATAAATTTTGTTGAGAAAACTACTACGGTGAGACCAATTCATACGACTTTTACAAGAGTAGAATTTCTTTAATTTTTTTCCATCCGTAATATTTATATACTTCTAAGAAACTTTATTGTTGCGTTCCACTTTTACCCTTCTTCACCTACGCCTCTCTCCTCTTCCCAGTATTCAGATCGATCGACTTCTCTCGCACCAGATCCCTTGGAGATTTCACGCTTGTGTTGCCGACTTCACCGGACGCCACCGCCATAGAGAGTTCCTCCTCCTCCTCCTCCTCCTCCTCCTCCTCTTCTTCATATTTTCGATTTTGATTTCCAAGTTCTTAAACAAATTCCGATTCTCCAAATTTTTGGAGGAAGGCTTAGATTCTGCCAAGTTAATGGCAAAATCATGTACAATCTCAATCACAATATGGAAAAATTGCTTTTGTTTAAACTGGTATTGAATATGGCAAAATCGCATATGACAAGATTCGAGGGACTCCTCCCCTATTCCTCGTATTCCCCTGAAATTAAGTTCAATATCCTCCCAGTTTTACATTACGTACTCTGCTATTGAGCTATTACCAGAATTGAATGTCTGTTTAATGACTACTTATTGTCAATGTATTGTCTGCTATTGAGCTATTATCAGAACTTATTGTCTTTTTAATGACTACTTACTGTCTATGTATTGTCTATTGTTTGCAAGTTTCCAATGAACAGTGTCATTGATCCTCAATTCCACCGGAACCCCACTCCTCCGATCCTCCGCTGGCTCTGGCGGGTCCACTTGCCTCCCTCTCTTATGCCGCCGAACCGAAGCTGAAGCTGACAGAGATGCTTCCTGTTTTGGAGTCATATGCGGAGAATTGGGGAAGGAGCTTTTGAACGTGGTCTGCAGCGGATTTTAAAAGCAAGGGCAATTTGGTCAAAGTAGGTGCACTTAAGTCTTAGATTAATCTGTAGTCTTAATTTTGGAAAATTAGTATGATTAAATCCTACTTGTTGAAATCTCCCAATTTTGTTCCGAAAATATCTGAAATGAAATGGAGAATGTACCTAATGATTTAATTATAGCACCAATGAAAATGTTTTTGGTGAAAGTTCAAAGGTAAGAAATAAAATATAGAGGCACTCGATCACCAATTCAATGTATATTATTGTATTTTAGATCATTTTTAGTGCACATATTATGTGTTTCAGTCCATTTATGTTTTGGGGGTTTTAATAAAGATATTTACGCAATATCTTTTAAATTTGGAGTAATAAGAATGGGTAGAGGAAAAAGATATTATGAGTTTAAAAGTATAGTTATAACTTACTCCGTATAATACTCGGTAATATGATTATTGTAGTGAGTTGTGGTTTAGTTTGACGTAGTTTGGGGTAATAAGAATGGGCCGGTAAAAGTAAAGACACGACTCCGTATAATAGTGGCGCGGTATGATTATATTGTATTGAGTCAATAAGGAGTAACAACGTAACGGTGAATATCTTGCACCATCATTAAAAAGGATTCGATCAATCTATAGCTACCCGGCCCATGGAATGGCTAATTACCATCCTATCCAATCCCCGTACGTACATACGCGCACAGAAATGACTATAAATACGTACATGTTTTTACAGGAACGAAGATCGATATCGATCTAGCTATATATCTATCTAGTTCTCGCGCTTCAATATAATAGAATTGGTATAAATGAAAATGGGGGGGTTAGGGTTTGCATCATGGAGAGTGGTAGTAGGCGGATTTGCTGCAGTGATATTGTTTTCAACATTTGTTGGGAGCCGTGCATACGACCCGAGTCCTCTCCAAGACTACTGCGTTGCCGCAAAACCGGATTCCACAAACGGCGGCGGCGGCGTGTTTGTGAATGGGCGGGTGTGCAAAGACCCAAATCAGGTCACAGCAGATGACTTCTTCGCAAGCGGTCTCAACACATCCTCCAGTAAAGCGGCATTTCCGGGATCAACTTACAGCTACGCCAGTGTGACCAACATGCCCGGCCTCAACACCGGCTCCCTCACGCTCATTCGCAACGACTACAATGCCAGCGCCGTCATTCCGCCCCACACCCACCCTCGGGCCGTCGAGCTCGCCCTGGTTGTCAAGGGCACCTTCTACTTCGCATTCCTAGCCACCGACCCCAACAACGCCACCAGGACTCGCTTCTTCGAGAAGACGTGCCGCGAGGGAGACGCGTTCACCGTCCCGCAGGGCCTCACTCACTTCGGAATGTGTACCGGGCCGGAGGGAGGCACCACCTATACGGTGTTCAACAGTCAGAGCCCCGGCTTTCATTTCGTCACCACCGACCTCTTCGGCAAAGACACCGCCGCTTCCTTTCCTGATTCCGCCCTCGACGCTGTGCTCAAAGGATCTTTCGGAATCGACGACACTGTGCTTCAACAAATTAGAAGCTCTGTCAATTGACCTTAAGCCGCCGCCGCCGCCGCCGCATGATATGCATGCATGCATGCGTTACTTAATTATTTTCCACACATCCGCGCGCTACCTACGCTTTCCATTCGCATTATTATTATTATATACTATATGTATTTCAGTTTTTTCTTTCTTGTAACCTTTTTCCATCCGCCCACCTAATATTATAATATATAAGTATCTTCTACTAGTATAAGTTAAACAATGTTGAGAACACCCATGAATTCGCGAATTTATTAATTAAACATAGCATTATCACTAGCTATTTAATCTCCATCAGTTTAGGTATTATCAACTTCCATTTTTATCGCTCGGCAAGTACAGATTTAAGAATCTCACATGAGCTAGCTGAAATATCTTTATATTGATGAAATAATGCTCCTTTAATTTATGTACGTATGTGATCCTAGCAATTTTTAGACAAGCCACTACTCCGTAGTATGTATGTAATTAAAGGCTGACCCTGTTAGCGTTCAATTTTTATACATATGCTCCTTTAATTCAATGATTTTAAGATCCTATTTTTATACGTAACATAGTATGCATAATATTGAATCGTTTTTTATTTAATTCTGCGATTTTGGTTGATTACGAAATCACTTCGATTTCACTCAATCTTTTAGAATATACTCCGTATATTTAACCGCACAACTTTAAAACATGAAACCATATCAAGGCGAGTAATATAATTACTACGCTCACATATCTCTGCGCGCACTTCTATGAAATATTGCCTAAAATATGTAAATAATTTTCAAATCACTGTCACCAAACTCTATTGTTTGCAAGATAACTTTTTAATAGAATTATTATTAGAGCTTTAGTATTATACTTTACATTAAACTCTTTTTAATATAAATATATCTGTGAGGACTCCTCACGGAGTAACCTTTTCCATTATTCTCACATGGTATCAAGAGCACTTTAATTTTTTTCGATCCTCTCTCACTAAACCCTAGCGCCGTTGTCTTCTCTCCTTCGGCATTGCCACCCTAGCGCCGCCTCCGTCTTCTCTCCTTCGGCGCCGCCAGTCAACTGCAACATGTCGACCGCCGCTACCACACCCTTCAGCACCTTGACAACACCAGGTCAGCCCACCTCCACTGCAGCGGTACGGTCACTTCAGTCACCACCACCGGCGCTCCTCCGTCTTTTGGATCGTTGTCGGCGATCTCCTCAGTCGCTTCCGGTGTGACGTTCTCCTCCAACTTTCCATCACCAAGTCGGGTATCTATGCCATACTCTTTATTTCAGAATGTACCACCGGTGTTCCCTTGGTCGGCTCCAATTCCCGTGCAGGCTGTCCCTCTAGAGCCGCCGCCCCTCTCGGCCGGTCCTTCCTTTGCTGGCCCCACGTTCGTCGGCTCACCTGGTGTATCCTCCGTTTTTCCTCCCTCTCGCGCACCAGCAGGCAACCCGGCCGGATTCATTCTCACTGATCTAGCTCAAACCATATCTCATGTAGCCACCAATGTCACAAATATTGTGACTACTAACCTGTTGGTGGTGGAAGACTATACCACTTGGAGGATAGAATTCGAATCGTTTCTGGTTTCACAAGCTCTACTTGGCATGGTTGATGGCTCCATTCAGGTACCTCCTGCTTATTCCATATATGCTATTAACCGTCAAACTCCCAATCCTAAATTTTCCACTTGGTTGAGTGATAGAGTATATTCTAGAGAGAAGTGAGAGCTAGAGAGAGAAGTGCAAGTATATGCTTCAATAGAATGATTTTGTAACCCCTATAACTACCTCCAGAGGAAGTATTTATAGTAAAAATACGAGCTGGGCTCCCAAGCCTTGGGCTTGAGAGGCCCATTTACAACTGGACCGCTATTGAGCCGAATACAAAGTAACTGATGGGATACATAAATAACTAAGTGTAAAACCTAGTTCTGCGAGACCTCCGTGGCCGACGAGGGTCTGGCCGACGAGGTCACGACCGATGAGGGCACGGCCGATGAGGACCCCCTGGTTCCCTAGCTTCAGGATCGTATTCTGAGTGGTCCCTCTTCGGCCGACGAGGGTCCTTTGGCCGACGAGGGCACTGTTCAGTGGCTCGTACTTTCTGTTCTTCTGAGTATGTGGGTCCTGGGGCTTAGACCCATATACTCCATCATTGAGAATTGATCAAACAATCCGTTCATGGTTATTTGCAACCCTATCTAGGGATGTTCTTATCGATGTGCGTGATTTAAAACATTCATGTGAAATTTGGGAGCGGTTAGAGTCTCAGTTTATGTCTGCCAGTTTAGCCAGGTCTATGGAATTAAAGCGTTTATTTAATCAAATAAAAAAGAAACCTGATCAATCCATGGATAACTATTTGAGAGAAATTAAAATATTAGTTGATGATCTTGCCACAATGAATTGCCTTGTGCCTCCCCGGGAAGTTTTGAAGACTACTATTATGGGACTGGGACCTGAGTATGAATCTTTATTTACCACTGTGCCCTTATTTCCTCAAAATTCCCCGTTTGAAACTCTACGTAATCATCTTCTTGAGCTAGAGCAGGGGTTATTTACCTTCGCTCACAGGAGTCCTCATCCTTCCATCAGGCTTTCGACGCGGCTGTTTCATCACCTGCTCAACCTTCGGCCTCGCAGCATTCCAGTTCCTCGTACCCGGTCAGGTAGCAGGGTCACCCGGTCTGGCAGCAGCGCCAGTTCGGCAATCAGCAGCGCGAACGAGGTCGCGGTCGCGGGAGAGGCCGCGACGGAAGGGGGCGAGGTCGCGGACAACATCATCCAATACCGTATGGCCAACATCAGGTGTACTGGTATCCTCAGGGCAGTCAACTTATTTCCCTGTAGGGGGTGGTCAACCGGGTTCCCATGCATGGGGTGTGACATCTACGGGTACTGTTTTTTTTGTTTTTATAACACGGAAGGCAAACCACCAAAATCAGTGGGGCAAATGTCGGGGAACATTTTCCAGAGTTTTATTAATAATGAGAAAAAGTACAGAAGAGAGGGGGACCAGACCAAAACCTCTCACCAGAGGCATACCTCTGGAAAAATACATGGAACAGAAATAAAGAAACAATTTTGGGGGGGCTAGATCTGACCCAAAAATAAAAGTACAACAATTATAAACATAAGCTAGGAATACCAAAGAAATCAGCAAAGTAACCAATTTTAACCAAGTGCGGAAGTTTATTAACCTGGTACCTAATGGAGTATATTCCCATATACCTCAGGGGTATCATAATCGCCGGTATAAAATATCATGGACGCATTCTGAAGTACGCAAAATACTAAGTCCACACTCCAAGATTGACCCCGACCGCTGAGGTCGGGAAAAAGCTCAGGAACCAATCCAACTCAACGAATAACAGGCTGGCAGAGCCTGACCCCGACCCCGAGGTCAGAAAAACATCAGGCTCAGGAATCAACTGAACTCGGCAACTTATGAGCCCGACCTCGATGCATCCGAGGTCGGGACCAGGTCTGGCCCCAGGAGTCAACGACAGTCAAACCGTTAGTCAACGACAGTCAAACAGTTGGTCAACAACAGTCAAGCATCAGGCAGTCAAACTACTGGGAGGCGATTCCCCCCATCACGGGTCCGAATTCCCAGATATCGACTTCAATAGTACCTCAAGGTCGGGATAAAGCATTATGGGCTTAGACAAAATCCGCAAGGATTTACCCCTCAAGGAGAGACCGCCACGTCACCGGGGAATATTCTCAATTACCCACGCTTAGCCACACGAGGTTTCTAGCAGCATTCCGTTAGGAGCAAAATCCAATCAGCCAGTTGTCAAAGACTCTCTCTCCAATCAACTTTACACGTGGCTGCTCCCCATCGAATTAGACTGTTAGTTTGTTAGAATAGCTTTACACGTGCCCCTCTCCTATTAGACTAGCATATTTTGCTTGGGCACCAAGTATTTCCTTTTCCCCTTGGTATAAATATCACCTTCCGACTTGTGGAAAGGGAGAGTTTGGAGACTTAATCAATCACACTCTGAATTCTACACTGTGATATTGGCAAACCAGTTCATTCTCTCCCTTCCTTCTATTGGTCCCGTTTGTAATCGGAACAGTCTAGGGGGTGAATAGACTGTTCAGGAATTTAAACTTTTCTCTAAGTCACAACTGACTTATCAGAGATGGTCGAATTCTGGAGACAGAGAAG
Source organism: Cuscuta europaea (assembly GCA_945859875.1). NCBI lineage: Eukaryota > Viridiplantae > Streptophyta > Magnoliopsida > Solanales > Convolvulaceae > Cuscuta > Cuscuta europaea. Next base: position 7,254,684 of record CAMAPE010000052.1, read on the forward strand.
GTCAAGTTCTGATGGCAGAACTCGACCTGGCAGCAGATTGGTTTCTGTTCGGGTAGCCTCAGAAAACACTAAGGCAAATGCCTTTCTGATAACTCTTGAGGAAGATCTGCTGAACACAGAGTCCAACCTTTTGAGTTACACAGTCAAGTTCTTAAGTGCAGAAATAAAAGAGTAAAGTAAATGACACCGGGGATTTTTATAGTGGTTCAAGGAACAACTTGTTCCTCTAGTCCATTGTTCCACTAAGCTTGCAAAAACAACAGTTTACAACGCCTTAGTCCCTAGAACTTAAGAAGCTCTCCACGTCTTCTTCAAGCCTAGTTGCCACCCGGGATGCAGTCCTGCTTCCTGATGGCTGGTCTCGTTTCACTGAGTCTCTTGGAAGTATCACCACTTCACTTACTCCAGTTAGTTTGAGACGCCCCTTCTTTTTCAAGAAGTGTTTGATTCAAGATCAGTTTTCTCCAACGTTGCTTCTTCACAAAAGATGTGTAGATGAGGTTTTCGAAGTGTTGAAGAACTGAGGAACTTTGCTACTTGTTAGTTGGATGAAGGATAAGAAAGTATATCTTCCAACATGATCTCTTCTTGTTGAGGTAAGTGAGTCTTTGATCTCAAGAAAGCTTGAAGGTATTTAGTTCAGAGTGAATAATCTGAGCAAGTTTGTGTAGCAAAAGTTATAGCAAAGTTATCCTGGTAGTTCTTCAGAGTGTATCTTATATACTGGGAGCAGTCTTCCTGTTGGAGTGTAGAAGACAGCTTCATTAAATGCTTGTACTGTTGACTTGACCGGTTGGACCTTCGACTTGCTATTTTGGGGGCGCGAAGATACTCGCATGGTCAATCATCAGCTTTAAATATATCTTCGTACGTACAGCATTAATTGAGCATTTAATGCGTGTACAGTACCATGTTCCCGTCGAAAGGTTCCTAGCCGTTAGAGGATTTCCCGTTAGTTTAACAACCGTTAGTAAGTGCCTTCGAGTTTTGCTAGGTAAGAGCTTTTCTGATGAGGTTTTCTGATCAGAACTCTGATGGCAGCTTCTGATGCCAACTCTGGTATCCAACTCTGATGGCTTCTCTAGAGAGCAACTCTGGGAGCATCTCTGATAGAAGTTCTGATAAGGAAGACCAAGAGGGTTTCTGACATGTCGACTATTACAAAGAAAAATTCTAATACAAAATTTCTATAGGGGTACTTTCAATTTCTAATCATCCTAGCATCATCAAAATCTAATTACATTTTTTCCTTACAATTTCCCCCTTTTTGATGATGCCAAAACCCTTTAACTATTTCCAGAGAAGTGCCTTTCACCATAAAAGAATATAGTTAAAAACATTCATTAAAATCTTGGTGGGCAACTTAGCATAGGAAAATAGTAAGAGTACAGTACAATCAGATAGCAATAAAAGGACATAAAGTAACAGAGCAAACATAAGGAAGTCACAGAAAGAGGAAAGAACAGATAATTTAAGATGCCATGCAAACTAGAGGCAGAGATGGTATCTTATTATCAGATGATTAAGTACATAAACAGAGATGGATAAAGTTAAGATTCATCTTCATCTACTTGAGGTCCTGCTTTGTCAATTCTTTCAAGCTCTGCATTGACCTTTGCTCTGATGGAGGCTAAGTCGCTCGGATTCTGATAGTCTACCCAGTGAGGTGCAAGCTTGCAATCTAAGTAGTTTCTGATTGCTTCTGATATGTTCTTGCCAGATAGAACTCTCATCTGCCACCAGTTTTCAGCTTCTTGAATTGATCCACCATGATTAATTTGGACGAGTCCATCACTGTCCATAATCAGATTCTCTTGTTGCAGTGGGGTCATCAGCTTCTTCATCTGAGTAAATTGGACTCTGTCAGGCCTACACATCCCACTTTTCATCCACTCATTAAAAGACAAGTTGGAGGACTTCTTCTTAGAGCTTCTGGGAGGTGGAGGAGGAGGTCTGGTGCCTGCAGTAGCTTGCTTTTTCTTTTTGGCAGCTTCGAAATAAGGAACAGGATCAACAGTAGAAGAGGGTCCTCTGATGTATAAGGCACTGGAGCTTGGACCTTCTTCTTCTCTGGTGTCTTCCCCCTTTTTGGCATCAACAAGATCGCCAAGGAGGAGCTCAATCTTCGAGAACTCTGATGTTTGAGCATCTCTGATCTCATCCAGAGCTTCTGGCAGAGTTTGGGTAACAGAGGCCAGTCCTTCAATCAGGCTCTGTTGTCTTTCCATAGTTGACTGGATGCTCTGTGTACTGGCTTCAAGGAGTACCAATTTCTGGTAACGCTCCTTGTCCTTGTGAAGAAGATCTAAAGCTTGCGCTTTGTGTTCTGTACACAGATTTCCTATTTCCATGAAGCGCTCAGAGGCTTGATCAGCATTCCATTGTAGAATGTCAATGGCTTCAGTGATCTCCTTTAGTTTCTCATTCTGATTATTCATAGATTGGGAGTGAAAGTAGAGGACAGAGTTAATTCCATATACTCTCTGGAGATTGTATCAATCTTCCTGTTGGATGAGCTCATGAAGGTGTGCAGGGACTCTGTCAGAGTGTCAAGCTTTTCTGACAGTTGCTGCAGGCCCTGATTGAGATTGATGTTTGTGTGAGTCAGATGTTCATAGTGTTTGTCATTGATGACAATGAGCTTGTTCATGTTGTCTAGCATCTGACCACCAAACTCGTCTGCAGATTGGACAAATTGTTTGAAGTCCATCTGAGGCGCTTCTGGAGCAAACCCGGGCATCTCCAAACCTCTTCCCTTAGGGAATGGAGTAGTATTGCCAGTGGGTTCTGCAGATTGATCCCTAGGAGGTGTCTTCCTCCTCTTGGATGTGAAGTCTGCCGCAAGAGAGGATGTGAGGAATCCATCATTGTCCGCATCTGAAGACAGTATGCGAATGGGAATCCCTCTCTTGGGTGTCGAAGCTACAGAGAGCTGAGGAGAGAGAGGGGGTGTTGCAGCTCTGGTGTTTGACAGGGGTTTCTGCTGAGGAGGTGAACTCTGGTGTGAGGGGGTTTTCTGTTGGGGGGAGTTCTGATGGGGGGAATTCTGATGAGAGGGGTTCTGAGGAGTGATTGATTTCAGAGGTTTGGGGGAGGGTGGTGGTGAGGGTGACCGGTTTCTAGGAGGTGAGGATTGTTTGCAGGGTGATGGAGACTTTGATTTGGTCTCCTGAGGGGTTGGATTTCTGATGGGGGATGGTGGGGGAGAGGAGGTTTTCTGAGGTGATGGGGTTTTCTGTTTGAGTGGGGTTGAAGGGTTTGAAGGTGATTTGGGAAGTGAGGAGGATTTAGGTGAAGGAACTTTAGTAGAAGGAGATTTGGGAGGAGAAGGAGGGGGTGTAGGAATTACCTCAAGAACAGTTTCAGAGAACAGGGATTCTCTCCATTCCTTGACCAGCTTCTCCATTGTCAGAGGAACATCATTTTCTGTGGAGGCTTCCCCTTCTTCATGAGCATTGTGGTGAAACTTGATGAGTGATTCCTTCCTTTTCTTCTCCATCAGCCATTCATCAAACATCTCCATTTCATGTTCTTCCAGAGCTTTGACACGCTTTTCTGGGGATAGGGTAGTCAAAGGTGCTTTACCCTAATGTCTTTCTTTCTTCTTCTGTAAGACAGAGATGAGAAAGGCAAGGTCGAAGCACTGAGACACATCTTCTGTGCCCACCCAGTGTAGAACAGCAGCTTCTTCTGCCTCAAAGCAGTCAAAATACTGAATAATCTTTTGGAGTGACCCCATTCTCCATCTTCTCCAGGTCAGAACCCTTTCAAACTGCCTTTGAACAATAGTGTTGAAATCAGTCTCTGGTGCTCCGTAAGAGGTGGCTTGGGGTTCTGATAGATCTGCAGTGAAGACCAAGTCTGGTGCAGAAGAGGGTTGCGCAACAGATACAGGTTCCCCCTGAGTTTCTGATCTCCGTGCAGGTGCAGTTGTCTTCTTCTTCTTCTTCTTCAAGGGTCTGAGACCAGAGTTGTCAGAGTCCTCACTCTGAACAACTTGCTTCCTCCTCCTTTTCAATTTCTGCTTCTTAGCAGGAGAGGTTCTGATAGACTTTGGGGGAGCCAACTCTGATGCGCCCATCTCTGGTACATCCACTTCTGATAGAATGCTTCTATCATTCTTCTTCTTCTTCCTTACATCCCTTGCAACCTGGGACTGCTCAGGCTATTCTGAAGTCACAGAGGGCTTCTTGGTGATCTTCCTGGGGGCAGGTTTAGGTTTGACAGCCTGTTGTTCCCTTTTCTTCTCCAGCCTTTCTTCTCTCTTTAGTTCAACAGAGATGGCTATGTTCAGCTTGGGAGATGCAGTCAGGAATAAGGTCTTGGAGTGGTCAACTGGGGAAGGGTCCCTGAGTTGAACTCCACGGGCAGTGAGGATGGCAAAGAGAAGGAGGCCATGGCCCATCTTGGTTGAGAAGAGGCCTGTTTTCTGATCCTTCTTCTTGATGAATTCAGTTAAGGAACCGAAGATTACCTCACCCCAGTTTATGTTCATCCCATGATGAACAACAAAGATTGTTTTGTAGTTGGCCTTGTTGATCTCGTCAGTTGAGCCAGTTTTGCACCACAATCTCCTGTGCAGAATGACGACCAACTTCTCAAAGTCCTTCTTCAGCAGGAACTTCTTCATATAGAGTCTGTCCAGATTGGCGGCCTCAGGGCGGCAGTAGGTCTGGGCAAACGCTTCAACTGAGACCTCCACTGACTCTAGGTCAATGAGAGTGGGAGTCTCATGATCTTGAGAATCCAGTTGGACTCCAAAGAACTCATTTAGGGCATCAGTATTGAGAGAAATGCTCTTTTCCTGCACCTTGGAGTGGACTCCGCTCTTGGTGATGGTGGCGTTCAGATAGAATTCAACCACATCCCTGGTGCTGAACTCTTCATAAGGATGAGCAACAATCTTGCTCAGTTGGGATTCATTCATCCCTTGGATGATTTCGGCCATCCTTTTCTGATTTTCTGCAAGTAGAGGTAGTGCAGACATATCTACCTTCATGCCAGTTACCACATTGGCAACAATGGCCTTAGCTTCTTCCTTGGTGAGGTCGTTGATGTTGATGAAGTTCATTGTCTGAGAAAGTTCTGAAGATTCTGGAGGTAAAGGAGTTTTGAAGCTTGTACGTTTAGAGAGATGAATTGCAGTAGCGGTTTAGGTTGAAGAAGGTGGATATAAATGGTTTTGGATTAGTGGACGTTTGAGATAATTTACGGTTTCGAGTTATCATTTAAGGAAATGCGGGCGGAAAAACGTTTCCGTTAATCGGAATAATAATCAGGGGTATTCTGGTAAAAGACCTGTTCAAGTTAAAAGGTCTTGCCCGTTCCTTGAAAAATAACCAAGTCCACATGGATCTCTGATGGACTACAGATAAGGATCTCTGTATTAGAGAAGGAGGTTTTCTGATGAAGGGTAATCTGGTGATCAGATAAGGGGTATTCTGATGTAGGGTCTTCTGATCCAGAAGGCAGTTCTGGTCCACAACAATTCTGGTTCATGCATCTCTGGGGAGATCATCCATCATTCCCAGTTCTTCCCTTAGCTTGTTGAACTGTGCCTCTGGTAAAGGCTTGGTTAGGATATCCGCTAGCTGATCTTCTGTAGGTACATGCTCCATACAGATATGCTTCTTCTCCACATGATCTCTGATGAAGTGATGTCTGATCTCAATATGCTTTGTCCTGGAGTGAAGTACTGGATTTTGAGTGATTGCAATGGCACTGGTGTTGTCACAGAGCAGCTTGATCTCCTTTTCTTGAATGCCATAATCCTTCAGTTGTTGCTTCATCCAGAGTAAATGAGCACAGCAACTCCCATCTGCAATGTACTCAGCTTCAGCTGTACTTGTTGAGATTGAATTCTGCTTCTTGCTAAACCAGGAAACAAGTCTCCCTCCTAGCATTTGGCAGTGTCCAGAGGTGCTCTTCCTATCTAACCTGCATCCTGCAAAATCTGAGTCAGAGTAACCAATTAGTTCAAAGTTACCTCCCTTGGGATACCATAGGCCTGCATTTGGATTTCTTTTGATATATCTGATGATTCTTTTAGCAGCGCTTAGATGGCTCTCCTTGGGCTTTGATCGGTATCTGGCACAGATTCCAACAGAGAATGAGATATCTGGTCTGCTTGCAGTTAGATAGAGGAGAGATCCTATGATTCCTCTGTAGGTTGTTGCATCGACATCCTTTCCTTCATCATCTGGACCAATTCCTTGTGAGGTGTTCATGGGAATTTTCACTGAGGATTTGCCTTCCACTCCAAACTTCTTGATCAGGTCTCTGGTATACTTCCCTTGATTGATAAAGATTCCTTCTGGAACTTGTTTAACTTGTAGTCCTAGGAAGTAGCTGAGTTCTCCCGTCATACTCATTTCAAATTGACTCTGCATCACTTGAGAAAATTTCTTGCATAGTTCTGAATTAGTACTACCAAATATAATATCATCAACATATTTTTTTGTACTAACAGAATAGGGAAAACTATCAAATAAGCTCCCGTACTATGTTGCAAAAGTCGATTAGGCCCTTGTACTTTACAAACACTCAATTAAGTCCTCGAACTATTAAAAAACGTTCAATTAAGCCCTTTCGGTCGGTAAGTAACCGGTTTCCCGGTTAAATGTAACCTGTTTCCCGGCAGCCATCGATGCTAGAGTTCGATCATATCGTCGCCGTCGTCACCGTTTAACCGGGAAACCAGTTACTTACCGACCAAAAGGGCTTAATTGAACGTTTTTTAATAGTTCGATGACTTAATTGAGTGTTTGTAAAGTACGAGGGTCTAATCGACTTTTTCGGCATAGTACGGGGGCTTATTTGATGGTTTTCCCAACAGAATATGATTAGCAATAGAGATTTGAAATAGAGTTTTGTGAACCTTTCCCTTAGTAAGCCCATGGTTCACTAGGAATAGGGACAGTGTGTCATACCATGCTCTGGGAGCTTGCTTAAGACCATAAAGGGCCTTTTTAAGCTTGTAGACACAGGAGGAGTGAGTAGGAATGACAAAACCTGGTGGTTGTTCCACATAAACCTCTTCTTCAAGATCTCCATTCAGAAATGCACTTTTGACATCCATCTGGTAGACCTTGATGTTGTTGAAGGCAACATAGGCTAGGAAGATTCTGATGGCTTCAAGTCTGGCTACTGGTGCAAATGTCTCATCAAAATCTATTCCTTCTTCTTGGCAGTATCCCTTGGCTACCGGCCTAGCCTTATTCCTTACAATATTGCCTTCTTCATCTGCTTTGTTCTTGAATACCCACTTGGTTCCAATGACATTCTGATGTTGAGGTCTAGGAACAAGTTCCCATACTTTGTTCCTTTCAAACTGAGTGAGTTCTTCTTGCATTGCATTGATCCAATCTGAGTCTGCAAGAGCTTCTTCTACTGTCAAAGGTTCCATCTGAGATATGTAGCAGGCAAGCATTGCTTCTCTTCTGGTTGTAGCAGACCTGGTTTGTACTCCACTTCTGATCTGTCCAATCACCTGGTTTGGGGGATGATCCCTTAACCAAGTTAGATCAGGTTCTGAAAAGTGTTGTCTTGGTCTCTCTTGCTCTTCTTCAGGTTCTTCATCACTATCCTTGTCTTGTAGAATGGGATTCTGAAGGTGGATTGGTATGACAGAGTTGATGACCACTTCTGATGTTGTCACTTCTGGTGACTCTTCTAGATTCGTTTTCTCCAAGTTTTCTGTTATGTTCTCAACAGAGTTGAGATCATCAAACTTGACATGAATCGATTCTTCAACAAGTAGGGTCCTTTTGTTGAGTATTCTGTAGGCCGTGTTTGTGCTTGAGTAGCCTAAGAATATTCCTTCATCAGCCTTTTCTTGGAACACTTTGAGATGTTCCTTCCCATTATTGAGTATAAAGCATTTGCCTCCAAATGCATGAAAGTAGTTGATGTTAGGTTTCCTTCCCTTCCAGAGCTCATAGGGGGTCTTCTGATGAGTTTGATGAATCATGCTCCGGTTCTGGGTGTAGCATGCAGTGTTGATTGCTTCAGCCCAGTATCTGTGAGGTAGACAAGATTCAGCAATCATGGTCCTTGCAGCTTCCTTGAGTGTTCTATTTCTTCTTTCTGCAACTCCATTCTATTGAGGAGTTCTGGCTGCAGAGAGTTGATGCATTGTTCCATTTTGGTCACAGAACTCTTGTATGACCTTGTTGACGAACTCTGTTCCTCTATCTGACCTGATAGATTTGACTTTCTGGTTCTGCTCATTCTGTAGTAGTTTCAGCAGAGATGGTAGTTTCTGCAGAGTTTCATTTTTCTTCTTCAGAAAGATTGTCCTAGTGTATCTTGAATACTCATCCACCATGACTAAAGTATATCTTTTTCCACCAACACTTGGAGTTTCCACTGGTCCAAATAAATCCATATGGATCAGATTTAAAGGACTAGTAGAGAGGTCTCCAGCAATGGGTTTGAAGGAGTTCTTCACTTGCTTTCCTTTCTGGCATGCACTGCACAGACTCTCCTTCTTGTACACAATGTTGGGTATGCCATCAACAATGTGATCCCTCGCTAGTTTGTTGATTGTTTTGAAATTCAAGTGACTCAGCTTCTTGTGCCATTCCCAGCTGAGTTTTGAATCTCCTTTAGCTAAAAGGCAGATTCCACCCTTTGCAGTAGACCAATCAACAACATAGATGTTTCTTTTTCTGGTAGCAGTCAGAACCACTTCCATAGTTGTCTCATGCATGACAGAACAACCCTCTTTGGAGAATTCAACTGTGTAGCCTTTATCACAGAATTGGCTAGCACTAAGCAGGTTGAATTTCAGGCCTTTGACATACGAGACATCTTCAATGATTATCTGGTCTCTGATCAGCTTCCCTCTTCCTTTAGTTTGGCCATCTTTGTAACTCTGTAAGGCAACTCTTGTCACCTGTCATGTGCCTGGAGCATCCACTATCAATGTACCAATCTTGCTCAGAGATAGCTCCAACACACAATTCCTACAACAATTAAAAGGAAGATTTAGGTACCCAAGCAATGTTGGGTCCTAGGGGGTCATGCAGTTTTGGCAGCCGGTACCACTTTGGTCTCATCAAGTGAAACCTTGGTGGGTGGTACCCATTGTCCACCTGGTAGTCATAGTAAACGGAAGTGTGATTCACTTTGGGCAGATGCTTGTGAGGATCATGCTTCCGGTTTACATACTTCTGCATAGCCTTTTTTGTTGGGTAGAAGTCCCATATACTATCAAGAGCAGAGGAGCGGTTAGCTTTGGGCTTCTTAGGTTGACCAGCCAACCTTTTCTGCCTAACGTTAACCTTCTCTTGATATTTGCCTCTCTGGTAATCATTTCTGGTGTGGTAGTCATGAGAGTGTCTGGTCAAGTTCTGTTCTTGTTTTCTGTTATTTTGAACAACTTTTCTGTTGTTAGGTATTCTGCCAGGTTCATTATTTTTCAAAAATTGTTTTGGTTGAACCTTTATCTTTTCCTTTTCTGGTCTGACCTTCTCATGAACAACCTTGGTACCAGATACACTAGCTTGGCAAATGGGGCTAGAAATCAGTGGCACTAAGACCTTGTCTGCTTTAGCAACTCTGGTGCTAGGCATTATGGAAGGCTCACCTGATTCTGTTGAGCTATATCCAATACCAAAACCAATGCCAATTTTTTGATCAAGTACAAACCTTTCCATTGAGGCCTGGGCCTTCTGGTAGGTTTTATACTTAATCTCAAGAGGCTCTATCTCCCTTATTCTCTTTAGAAGAGAAACATTTTCAGCTTCCAGCTGATCTCTCTCCTTAATCAGAAGATTGATTTTGATCTCAACCTCCTTTCTTAAGTAAAGGATTTCAACCTTAAGCTTACTGTTTTCTTCTTTAACAGAGGAATAAGTGGCTTGGATGGCTTGAAACTCTTCCCAAAATTCTGACATTGAATCAGAATCAAAGGCTTTGCCTACCGAAGAAAAACTAGAGTTAGAAGTAGAGGATACCTCATCATCAGATTGATCCATAAGACTTAGGTCTTCAGTCTCTGTATCCAGGCAACAGAATGCCTCATCGGATTCTGATTCTGATCTGGACTCTGTCTCAGAGAGGGGGTCCTTCTCTAGTTGTTCAGTGATGAGTGCCTTCCTTCTTCTGTGCTCATATTTCTTCTCTCCTTCCTGGCCTTGCCTTTTGGAGACTATAGGGTGTGTATAGTTGGCTTTGAAGTGTCCTGGTTGTCTGCAGTTGTAGCAGAGAAGCTCTCCACTACTTTCTGATGCTTTGGGTTTCTGATGCGGCTTTCTGCTCGAGGATGGACTTCTGCTGTCCTTTGGCTTCAAGAATTTCCTGAACTTTCTGGCAAAGGCAGCCATATATTCGTCAGTTAAAAGAATGGAAGGGTCAAAGTTATTTACCTGAGAGGTGCTGGCTGTGAGAGCAGCAGTTGTTCTGTCCTCAACTTCTTCTTTCTCTTCTTCATTCATCTCGAACTCATAAGATTTGAGATCAGAGATGAGCTTCTCTGTGCTGTAGGTTCTGAGATCTTTGCTATCTCTCGTGGCAGTGACCTTCATTTTCCAGGGTGAAGGTAAGACTCTGAGAACCTTCAGGTTGATCTCCTTGGGAGTAAGCTCCTTCCCAAGTTCTGATATTTCAGCAGTGAGTGTGAGCAGGCGTGCATACATCTCAGCTATGCACTCTTTGGGTAGAAGTTTGAAGTCTTCAAACTTCTTCATGGCAATGGTTAGTTTGTTATCTTTTTCCTGCTCATCACCGGCTCCTATCAGGATGAGTGTATCCCATATTTCCTTGGCAGAGGTACACTTCTTGATTCTTGTGAAGTATTTGTCGTCTATGGCTTTATAGAGGATGTCCTTGGCAATGTTATCAAGGTTGTATTTCCTCCTTTCTTCATTGGACCACTCATGCCGTAACTTGGTGATCATCTGAGGTAGACCACCACCAACAATGTACTCAGGATTGATCTTAGTAAACTCTGTGAAAGGACCAGCATCAAGGACTTCCCACATCTCATCATGGAGTGCGCAGAGGTGAGCTTTCATGCGAATCCTCCAGTCATCAAACTTAGTCACTGAGAACATAAGATTCTTTGAAAGAGTGTTATCCATAATATGAGATTAAAGAGGCTAAAACAAGTGGATCTCTTGTTCAGCAAGTAACCTAAAAGATTACAAGAATGAGGAAGCTCTAATACCACTTGTTGGTCCCGTTTGTAATAGGAACAGTCTAGAGGGGGGGGGGTGAATAGACTGTTCAGGAATTTAAACTTTTCTCTAAGTCACAACTGACTTATCAGAGATGGTCGAATTCTGGAGACAGAGAAGGTCAAGTTCTGATGGAAGAACTGGACCTGGCAGCGGATTGGTTTCTGTTCGGGTAGCCTCAGAAAACACTAAGGCAAATGCCTTTCTGATAACTCTTGAGGAAGATCTGCTGATCACAGAGTCCAACCTTTTGAGTTACACAGTCAAGTTCTTAAGTGCAGAAATAAAAGAGTAAAGTAAATGACACCGGGGATTTTTATAGTTGTTCAAGGAACAACTTGTTCCTCTAGTCCACTGTTCCACTAAGCTTGCAAAAACAACAGTTTACAACGCCTTAGTCCCTAGAACTTAAGAAGCTCTCCACGTCTTCTTCAAGCCTAGTTGCCACCCGGGATGTAGTCCTGCTTTCTGATGGCTGGTCTCGTTTCACTGAGTCTCTTGGAAGTATCACCACTTCACTTACTCCAGTTAGTTTGAGACGCCCCTTCTTTTTCAAGAAGTGTTTGATTCAAGATCAGTTTTCTCCAACGTTGCTTCTTCACAAAAGATGTGTAGATGAGGTTTTCGAAGTGTTGAAGAACTGAGGAACTTTGCTACTTGTTAGTTGGATGAAGGATAAGAAAGTATATCTTCCAACTTGAGCTCTTCTTGTTGAGGTAAGTGAGTCTTTGATCTCAAGAAAGCTTGAAGGTATTTAGTTCAGAGTGAATAATCTGGGCAAGTTTGTGTAGCAAAAGTTATAGCAAAGTTATCCTGGTAGTTCTTCAGAGTGTATCTTATATACTGGGAGTAGTCTTCCCGTTGGAGTGTAGAAGACAGCTTCATTAAATGCTTGTACTGTTGACTTGACCGGTTGGACCTTCGACTTGCTATTTTGGGGGCGCGAAGATACTCGCATGGTCAATCATCAGCTTTAAATATATCTTCGTACGTACATCATTAATTGAGCATTTAATGTGTGTACAGTACCATGTTCCCGTCGAAAGGTTCCTAGCCGTTAGAGGGTTTCCCGTTAGTTTAACGACCGTTGGTAAGTGCCTTCGAGTTCTGCTAGGTAAGAGCTTGTCTGATGAGGTTTTCTGATCAGAACTCTGATGGCAGCTTCTGATGCCAACTCTGGTATCCAACTCTGATGGCTTCTCTGGAGAGCAACTCTGGGAGCTTCTCTGATAGAAGTTCTGATAAGGAAGACCAAGAGGGTTTCTGGCATGTCGACTATTACAAAGACAAATTCTAATACAAAATTTCTATAGGGGTACTTTCAATTTCTAATCATCTTAGCATCATCAAAATCTAATTACATTTATTCCATACACCTTCTCTCATTCTCGGTGGATTCCGGCCACCCCTGGTCCGACGATCCATCATTTTTTAGTGCTTTCATTGAGAGCTGAACTGTGAACAAGTCAGATGCTCTCGTTTCTCTTCATAACTATACCAAGCTTTTCTGCAACAATGGCTGGAAAGCAAACTCTGAGAAGTCGACGTGCTGCTGCCGCCGTCGCACAAACGGAGCCCTCACTGGAAGCTACCGCCACTTCTGGCGATAGGAGGGCAACCAGGGGAAAACAAATTGATGGAACTTCTGTGGATCTGTGTAGTCAGATTCAGCGTACTTCCCCAGATCTGCTCCAGCAGATCTCACTCAACCGTGATGCAGCGGCAATGCCGTCCGCACAGGTGATCCCGCAATTCCAGAATCTTCTGATGGTGGATCCCTCTGCGGCGGTTGGCGCCCTCATCACCGGATTGCAGCAGGTACTCCTCACACTGCAATCTCAGCCTGCAGCTACGGTGGCTTCCCATGCCACCAGGCCTGTCTCACCGGCGAACTCCAGATCCCGGTCGCTGAGAGTGGGCTCTATTGACGCCCCTCTGGTGGTGAAGAGACCACCACAGATGGTCTACCAATCTCCTCCTCGCCGGAGGGCGGCTCCGGAGATTAACTCTCCCCCTATCTGTCAGGTGGCTTCCGCAGCACCTGTGAATGATGTGCCTCTTGCACAACAGGCGGGGAACTCTCGCCCCACTGCGGCACCACAGAGGACGGCGCCACCGCCACCTTCGATGCTACCATCCAGGTACACTGCACGCCGTGTTGATTACGGTTGTGCCAATGATGAAGGTGTCTATGCTGTCACCACTGAGGACTCCTCGCAGTCCCCTTCCCTGCAACGGGATGACAACCCCAATCCTTGGATTGAGGTGGGAAGGCGTCCCATCTTCTCCAGATTGGGGGACAGATCCATGGCAAATCAGCGCCTGTATGTCAACATACGGAGGATCAACAGGGCGAATTCCCCAGTTCTCGATATCCCCCAGCAACAGCAGCAGCAACAGCCTGGGAGAAGGACTCCAGAGCGTGTACCCGCTTGGGAGAGGCTAGGGGGCAATCATTCCCAAGATTCGCCCCCACGCCACCAGCAAATGCCTTCTCCCCTAAGGCAACAACGTGCTTCACCACTACGCCAGCTACAACAACAACCCCTGCGTCAGCCAAGGCTATCACCGCCAAGGCGGCAGATTGAATCTCCACCACGGTGCCCGCACCAGGTGGATCCGCGGGAAGAGCAGATCCACCTCCTGACCCAACAGGTCAATGAGCTGCGTGCTGCAGCTGTTACAGTAGTGCCGCCGCCACCACCGCTTCCCCAGCACACGGCACGTTATGCTCAGCTGGAAGCGCTAGCGCTCCAGGTCCAACAACTCCAGGCTCAGGTCAACCAGGAGCCTACTACGGTAAGGGTAAGGACTGCAATCCCCTTTACCACCCGGATTATGCAGGCCCCTATACCCCCAAAGTATAAGGGCCCAACATTCAACTCTATGGGGGTAAAACTGACTCCTAGGAGCACTATACCCGCTACCAGTCCGACATGTACATGTTGGGCGCTAGCGATGAGTACATTTCTCGTATGTTTCCTTCCACCTTAGAGGGGGAAGCATATGACTGGTTCAATGATCTCCCTGATGAGTACATTGATTCATGGAGGGAGTTAGCCACCCATTTCCTCACTCACTTCGCTGCAAGGGCAAAGACGAAGAAGCACTTTTCCTACCTGATGTCTGTTAAGCAGGGCATAGATGTGCCTCTTGGCAAATTTCTGGAACGGTGGAATGAAGAGACCTCCAAGGTCTATGGGGCTGACGACAATACTCGTCTGGCTATGCTCCAAGAGGTCCTGTGGATCGGGGGCTTCTCAAGTAGCCTTATCATTGATCCCCCGCGGGACTATCAGCGGGCGCTCCACCGCGGGCAAAATTATGCCTTAGCGGAGGAAGTGCACACCCGCAAAAAAGCACAGGAAAATGCTGTCAAGCCACAGAAACAGGAACAGAAGCTGCTGGATAAGCCAAAGCAACCGCGGGAGGAAAAGCCCCGTGATGACGGTGATAGGCACCGTTCCAGGGGCAACTTCAGAACCAGACGCCCCTGGAACGACCTCAAGTTGATGGCGCCCGAGGTCCTTACCCCGCTAACCCATTCTGTCAGCCACATTCTAGAAGCAGCTGATCAGGAAGGCTCGGTGATTCGGGACCCGCGGTTCAACAAAATCCAGCAGGGGGACAAGTCGGGCCCCTACTGCAAGTTCCACATGTTTCATGGCCACACAACGGAGGAATGTCACATGCTAAAGCTGGAGATCGAGAAGCTGAGCAGTCGGGGCTTCCTGACACGGTTTGTCCGGAAGCCAGAATCTGGTCAGAAGTGGGGCCATGAGCGCAGATCTCGAGACGATGAGCGGGAGCTAGACCGCTCTCCGAGGAAGAAGGATATTGGATTGATCTCCGATGATGATTCGGCCGAGGATAACATGCGTAATCAGTGGCGCCGACATGAGGTTTGGATGATCATCGGAGGGAACACAGGCGGAGATACTGCTGCACAGAGGAAAAAATGGAACAACAAGCTTTACGTGGGGGAGATTTCAAACCCCCCACCTGCTGCCAAAAGAGCAAGGTCAGACGTGATATCGTTCACCGAACGTGATCTGCCAGACTTCCCTTCTCCCCACAGGGATGCTCTGGTGGTGAAATGCGAGGTGGACGCGGCCATCATCCACCGCGCCTACATTGACACTGGTTCCTCCGTGAACATCATGTACATACAGACATTCCACGAGCTGGACCTCCATCATAACTCGTTGAGGCCCATCCGAACTCCCCTCTCTGGATTTACTGGTGAGTCGGTGACTCTATAGACGCCGAGGGCACTATCGAGCTCACCCTTAAGTTCGGAGATGGATCTCACCACTCAGAAAGAGCTGTAGATACCTTGGAGACTGTCATCCTGGATCAGTCTAACCCAGAAAGAGCTGTTCAGATTGGAACAAACCTGAATCCAGGACTGAGGCAAGCAATAATTTCTATTCTTATTAAATACAAGGTCATTTTCGCCTTGGGCCCCGATTAAATGTCGGGGATCAGTCGTGACATAATCACGCACAAGCTGTCCGTGGACCCGAACGCAATGCCTGTCAAACAGCGCAAGCGGTACTTGTCTACGGACAGACGGGAATTCGTCAAGGCTGAGGTGACTATGCTCCTTAGCATAAATCACATCACCGAAGTCAAGTATCCGGATTGGTTGGCGAATGTTGTTTTGGCACCCAAACCGCCAACATTTCGTATGTGTGTTGATTATACCGACCTCAACAAGGCTTGCACGATGGATCCATTCCCACTGCTGAACATTGATCACCTCATCGATGAAACAGCCGGTTGTGAGCTCATGAGCTTCTTGGATGCCTTTCGGGGCTACCACCATATTTTCACGAATGAACTCGACGCCCCGAAGACGGCATTCATGATTCCAGAGGGCATCTTCTGCTATCTGGTCATGGCGTTTGGGCTCAAGAACTCAGGCGCCACCTACACACGCATGGTGGCCAGGGTCTTCAAGGCTGTGCTCGGTAGAAATATGGAAGCATATGTGGACGACATGATAGTCAAAAGCCGCAAAGCCAGCATGCACGCCAACGATCTTGAGGAGATTTTCAAAATCATGAACAAGATCAACCTCCGGTTGAACCCCAAGAAGTGCACTTTTGTAGTTCAAGGGGGCAAGTTCCTGGGCTATATGATCAGCCAACGGGGAATTGAACCCAACCCGGAGAAGGTGCAGGCCATAGTGGACTCCCGAGTGTCAAGGAAGTCCAGAGGTTAACCGGGAAATTGGCAGCCCTCAACCGGTTTCTTTCAAAATCGGCTGAGCGTGTACTGCCTTTCTTCCAAATTATGAGGAAGTCTGCAAAATTTCAGTGGACTCCCGAGTGCCAGGAAGCATTCGACGACCTCAAGAGATACCTTGTTTCTCCACCGGTGTTATCAAAACCTGAGCACAGAGAGATTCTATTCCTCTACCTCGGCGTCAGCCATGGGGCCGTGAGCTCGGTCCTGATTCGTGAGGAGGATGGAGCTCAAAAGCCCATCTACTACATAAGAAAAACTTTGCGTGACGCCGAGCTCCGGTACTCCCCAGTAGAGAAGACTGTACTTGCAGTGGTGTGGAAGGTAAAGCGCCTGGCCCACTACTTTCAGGCCCACGCTGTACATGTTCTCACCCACCAACCACTGGGCCAGTTAATGCGGAGCCCAATAAGCTCAGCCAGGATGGTCAAATGGGCCGTCTTCCTGAGCCAATACCAGATCGAGATCAGACCGAGGCCGGCCATTAAAGGGCAGGCCCTCGCCGACTTCATGGCAGAGTGCACTACCAGAGATCTGACCCGGTCACCTCAACTGACGAGGACGGCTGGTGGAAATTGCTCACTGATGGCTCTTCAGCAGCCAAAGCCTGCAGGGGGACAAGTCGGGCCCCTACTATCAACAAAATCCAAGACCGTCATAAAAGTAAAGGATGAAGTCTTGCTCTGTGTAACCATGGTATGGGCAACTAGCACACAATTTTTTAAAACGCTCCCAATATTCATATAATGTCTCATCATCTTTTTGCTCGATGTTGCTTATTTGTTTTTTAAAAGATGATGAGACGGATGCAGGGTAGTACCTTTCTAGGAAGCATTTTTTCATTGATGCCCATGTATCTATACTCCCCGAAGGAAGATAGAATAACCAATCCTTAGCCTTGTCTTTGAGCGAGAACGGAAAAGCCCTCAACTTGATTTGCTACTCGGTGACTCCATTTGGGCACATGCTTGTGCAAACAATATGGAATTCCGAGAGATGTTTGTTCGGGTCCTCGCCTCGTAGACCATGGAATGAAGGAAGTAAATGGATGAGCCCCGATTTGAGCTCAAATGTAGCACCTTCATCAAGAGTAGGGAAGGTGATACATAGCGGTTATTGGTTGAGGTCTGGAGCTGTGAGCTCCCTCAATGTTCACGTTTCGAGAGCTATATGAAAAGACTCTTCGGATTCGCTAGAACTAGAGCTAGCGTTGTATGAGTCTCTAGTAGATGATTCTTCCGAGTCGGTATTAGAAAATTTACTTTTCAACCGCTCGAAAGTTTGTTCTATTTCTGGGTTTTTGTGATATGTGATTTCGTTTATGGAACGATGTTTAACCATAAACTCCACTAAGCTCAGAAAAATAGAAGAATAAGAACTCTTTATATTTTATTTATTATATATTTTTTTAAAATGAAATAAAAGAAAAATTAATTGTCTTTCCCCGGTAACGGCGCCAAATTTGACGTGCCCTTGTCGTGAGGTGCACTCAAAATAATTACAATACAACGATTATACGTAGTATAACGAAGTAAGGTTCATATCCACAGGGAAATGAATACTTTTCTTCTACATAAGTAGTAGCAAGGGGGTTTAGATTTGTTTGATTTAAAAATACTAAGATGAACAACCTATATGAGTTTGATTAATAGATGTGGTGGCTTGATTTTGTTTTTATCCGCTTAATGAAATGTTCGTCGATCCCGGTTATATCTTTAACTATCTTCCTCTCGAATACTCAATCGAGGAGTATATCCAGTTCATCGAGGGTAGTTATTAATAACGAGATGCGTTCATTAATTAAACTTACTATCGAGTCAATATAGAACAAGAGTTGTATTTTAACTTGATAGTAGCAATAAACTTAAGATGAAAACGATTGAGATTGATAACCTCAACACAAGCGGTTTATTGGTTTAATCAATATAATTAATTAGCCTTGGCATATTAACCATGAGATGCATGCGATAATAATCCAAGTTTACTACCGTTGAAAGAACCGGATTAATAACAAGCGTATTAACCGATTGATTCTAGTAATAATTAATATGAGAAACAAAACTAGTTGATACTTTAAGTAATGTTTAAAATATTAACATGAAATATGAATAGGAATTAATTAATACTCAAGGAAGAATATTAAAGAATATGAATCCTACTATGATTAATATCAAGATGTTAACTAATTGTCATCTTAGTAACACTCCCCAATATTAACATAGAGGAAGAAATAACTATTACTATAACCAATGTCAAGATGTTAACTAATTGTCATCTTAGTAACACTCCCCAACTTTGATATAGAAATAGTATTTTAAAGGAAGAATTAATATTCAAGGAAGAAGATTACAGAAAATAACTCACAACTTACAAATTCATTAAGCTTCAAAGTAGAAAAACCAAGATGGAAGAGTTTAGCTCCTCATTTGGAGACTAAACATGATGAAAAATATAAAGAAAGAACTATTCTATACTGAGCTTAGATGTACAAAGGAATTGGATGATCATTTGTGAAGGAAAGGGGGTGTATTTATAGTCTTTTGGGATGGGGTTCGGGTACTCGATCGGGTATATACATGGTACCCGATCGAGTATGTGTGTAATACTAGATTCAAGGTATACTCGATCGGTTTTAGGCTATGTTCCAAAGGTATACCCGATCGGGTATATGTTTATACTCGGTCGAGTATGTGTAGAAAGTGATATTCGAGCCATACTCGGCCGATTTTACATTTAAACTTAAAGGCATACCCGATCGGGTATGTCGGTCTACCCGATCGGGTATAGACACTCAATCGTGGCCGAAATCTTCCCGGCATGTTCCCTTGTCTTCGGATCTGATCCGATTTGAAGTTTCAACCTAATACCTGATCGAGTATAGGTGATACTCGACCGAGTATAGACCAAAATTTCAGGATCCTTCTTTTGTCTTCAAATTATGCACCTTCCTTCCATTTTTTGGGGTTCACCAACTGTCCTTTGAGTGATCAAGACCTGTTTGAGCTCAGAATATACCTAATCTAAACTATTTACAAGAATTTAACAAACTAAACTATTACACCAAAAGTGTGTAATTTCCAAAGTAAAAATCAAGCAAAACTAATTAAAAACGCAAACATATATATGGAAATTACAAACGTATCAGAAAACCTTCAGAAGCTATTATAAATAAAAAAGAAGAAATAGGACCCCCCTGCTTTACCCCCCCTTTGGGTTGAAAGAAACCTTGAGGGCTGCCATTAATAAGAATAGATAAATAGGTGGTCTGAAGGCTAGTTCTAATAAGAGAAATAAACTTATCAGAAAAGCCAAACTTTGCCAAGACTTCAAAAAGATATTTCCAAGAAAGCTTGTCAAAGGCTTTAGCCATGTCCAATTTAACCCCCACATTGGACCCTCTAACATTCCTATCAATAGAATGTATCAACTCTTGAGCAATCAAAATCTGGTCAGTGATATCTCTTCCCTTAACAAACCCTGCGTGTTCATCTGAAATAATTTTAGGCAAAATGCTAACCAATCTAGAAGCCAGAACTTTTGAACAGATCTTGCTATTAAAATTTGATAAGCAAATTGGTCTAAAATCTGAGAAGGTATCAGGGTTATCCTTTTTAGGGATAAGGACAATGAAGGAGCTAGAAAAACCGTTGGGGGTGGTATTCCCAAAAAGTACTCTTGCACATCTTTGACCACATCTATCCCCACTATCTGCCAACATTTCTTATAAAATTTCCCAGTAAAACCATCAGAGCCTGGTGCCCCATTTTGATTTAATTCCCAAACTGCATTGTTAATTTCTTCGTCATTTGGCATTGCAGTGAGAAGTTCATTGTCATAATGGTTGATGATTTCAGGAATATGCCTCAAGAAATTGTTAGAAGAAGTATCAGGATCCACTGCATACAAATCTGAGAAGAAATCAACTGCCCCCTTCCCAATTTCAGGTAAAGTGGTGAGCTTCCTATCATCTGAGTCTTTAATAGTGTGGATCACTTGTTTTCTTCTTCTAATTTTCACCAAAGAGTGGAAATAGTGAGAATTACTATCACAATCTTTAAGCCATTTGACATTTTCTTTTTGTTTCCAAAACTTCCTTTCTAGCTTGTACTTACTCAAAAGCAAAGCTCTTTTATGTTGCCAATTTTCTCTATTTTCTTTAGTAGCATTATCAGAATAGTCTTGTTTTGCTCTTGTAGCCTCATCTTCAGCAAATTTGATGCTATCAAAAATATTTCCAAAAATTTCCTTATTCCATTGTTTTAGATCCTTTTTAAGCCTCTGAAGCTTAGTGACCAGACCATACATACCTCCTCCAGAAGAATTCTCATTCCAACTTTTAGAGACAATACTTAAGAAAGAGTTATAAGACAACCACATGTTTTGGAATCTAAATGGTTTAGGCCCGGACTGATAGTGATTATTACATTGAAGTAACATAGGGAAATGATCAGAAGGAGCTTGATTTAGATTTGTTAGAATAATTTGATCAAACGAATCTAGGAAAGCATCATTAACTGGGCACCTATCTAACCTTCTCCACAATTTTCCTCTAGATCTTACACCAGTCCAAATGTATTTACATCCAGAATAAGGCATATCAATAAGATTGTATGCTGAAATACAGTCTTTAAACTCCAACATATCAGCCTGATTAGGTATAGAGTCACCCTTATGTTCTGCATTGTTCATAATAGTGTTAAAATCTCCCCCACCAGCTAGGGACTGAATATTTTCAGCAATTTGAATGAGGTGGTTCCATAACTCCCTCCTTTCCATTTGTGTGTGTTTTGCATAAATAGCAGTAATCCATCCTGTATTTGATGCACATGTAAAGTTGAAATGGGCAAATTGAGTGTCCCAAGTAATATCTGAGATGTGAATGGAATTGGAATCCCTGAATATCCAGAGTTTATTCACCGGATTAAAAAGCACATCAGAAAAACCAAACTCAAGTTTAAAATGATCTGCTTTATTAGTGTCAACTAAAGGTTCAATAACAATAAGAAAATGAATCCTCCATTTTTGGATTAAATGAGATAGCCCTGGCCCGGAGGCAGCCATACCTCTCGAGGCAGCATTCCTTGTGGTCATCCCTGGAGTGTTTTGTATGTCTTTCCTTTGTTATCTTCTTCTCCCCACTTTAATGAACTCTCCTTCTTCCTCAACATGTTCCTGATTGTTGATAGAGACCTGAACTAAATCTGATAGTAACACTGAATCTTCCTTGAACTTTCTTGATTTTAACAGATTCTCTACTTTGTTTGTAAGATCAGGATGATGTGTTAACCATTCTTCCTTGTTTACTGTTTTTTGAGGAGCTTCTGAATGAGATCCATAATCCTTGGCTGCAAGTGCTAGATCAAACTCTATAGCTTTTTCCAAGTTGAGAACTGAGAAGTCGTCTCTAATGGACTCACCATGCTTGGAAGTGATGAGCCAAGGTATATCACTATTAAGCAGGTAATCTAAATTAGGATTATTGAGAGGTCTGTTTACAGTGTTTTTATCAGTATTAGGTGGCTGCTCATGAAAGATCTCTTCAACATCATATTCTGGATCTTCTGGCCTTGAAGATTTATGAGCCTATGAGGTGGATGCCAGGTGCTGAGAATGTAGCTGTGGCTGGAACACAACTATAGCTTTGCCTTTGTCTTTAGCTCCCCCTGATGTAATTTGATTTGTTTGGACGACTGTTGTAATCTCACTTGCTTCTTTCTTTGCCCCTATTGTGACCTCCTTGACTGTAGTTTGATTTTTAGAGACCCAGGTAGTCCCTTTAGAATTGGTTATGACAGTCTGATTGCTAACAGTCGATTGCACGCTCTTCTTGGGGCATTTGCTGGACTCATGCCCCAGATGAAGACATGATAGGCAATAAGGAGGCCTATTTTCATAAATAATTGGTTGAGAGAACCCTGTTTTCCCAGTCTGTATCCAAATCTTATTTGGCATGTCTTTAGTTAGATTCAGCTCCACACAAATCCGAGCCTGTGAAGGCCTAGCCAGGGTAGTTGTGGCAATATCAAGCTTAAGAGGCTTGCCTATCAAGCCTGCAATTTCAAACATAACACGTTTATCTTGAAGATGAATAGGTAATCCTTCTAAAGTCAGCCACACTGGAACAATTGGTGATTCAACATTAGGCCTAAAGTCAGGAGACCATTTAGTCACCCGCATAATGTTGCCATGAATATCCCATGTTTGACGGTTCCAGCATCGGATGTAGTCTTCTTCAAGATCAAACCTGATCAAAACATGTTTTTTCTCCAATAATCCCAAATGAAAACCCCCTTTGAACCCTATGATTTCGAACGATTTTCGTAACGTAGCCATAGGTGGTCGTCCCTTAAAGAAATACGCAACTAAGGATCGCCTGTGTTAGTTAGCTAGAATTTGAATATCGTTTTCAGAAAAGGACACTGCTGGCATACCTTTATATCGGGATTGCGTAACTGATAGAGTAGCATCCTCTTTATTAAGCAAAACAGAAACAAATGATCGCTTTCTTCCATTCCACACATTGTCGGCCGCCGGTTTAGGTTTAGAGCTCTCGGTCATCTTTTTCTCTACCCATCTACGGGTACTGTTATTTGTAATTCTGCTATGTCACATTTAAATATTAATGCTTTACCTGTTTGTATTACTAAGTGTAGTTCCGCAGGCTTGCCATCAGACGGGGGTATTCTTGGGTCTGTTCCCCATCCTGTTGTCTGTCAAATTTGTTTTTATGCAGGTCATTCCGCTGTCACATGTCCTTCTCATTTCACACAACCATTCGCTCCCGCTCTGTTGAGTACTCTTGGTGAAGCTAATCCTGCTTTATGGTATCCTGATTCGGGAGCCTCTGCTCATATGACTGCATCTGAAGGTATTTTAATTAATAAATCTCCCCACACCGGCTATAATTCTGTTAGTGTTGCTAACGGTGCCCATCTTCCCATTAATCATGTTGGTGATGTTGCATTACCTACTTCTGGTCGTCCTCTCACTTTAAAATCTATTTATCATGTGCCCCAATTAAAATATAAATTAATTTCAATTTAAAGGCTCTGCGTTGATAATAACTGTACTGTAATTTTTGATAAAAATTCTTTTTTGATTAAGGACAAAGCATCAGGGGCAATACTTCTGGGGAAAAATATGCATCTATGACTAAAAGAGGACGAATATCCTAAGATATGACTTAATAACCGATTTGTATGCTTCTATGACTATAAATCCATGTTACGCGTCCATAGCATAAAAATAGGGAGATCAATTTACCTTAATACCCCATATCCTTCATGCGGGTAGATAGGCTAAGATCAAAAGGAGTTTCTTTTTTAAATGGAAACGTGATAGCAAATTTGTAGGACATGGGTCAAAGCATATAAGTCTATGCACAACAAGGTTGAATATAAGGATTTTTTGTAGCTAGTCTTTATATTTTTTTTTACCCCGGAAGGTCAAACACCAAAATCAGTGGGGTAAATGCCGGGGGACATTTACCAGGTTTTATGAAAGAAGGTTGAGAGTAAAGTGGAAGAGAGGGACAAGACCAAAACCTCTTCTAGGAAAAGTAAAACAAAGACTGAAGAAAACAAAAACACAAAAGAGAATTACAATCGAAAAGACGGGATTCTAAACTTATCCATGTAATATGCTCTCTTAACCGGGCCTGGAAGATCAAAAGTATTAGAAAACACTCTCAGGTGGGCTGAGTGTAATTGGGCCAAGCTGTGGGCGGTCCAGTTTGCTTCACGCCAAATGTGTTGGAAGCAAACCTGTTTCCTATTTGATTCCAGCAACATTTCCTGAACCATAACCTTCCATCTCCCCGACCGACCTTCTTCCAAAAACCTCAATACTTCCGCAGCATCGGTCTCCACCTGGAAGGTAGAGTAACCAGCCTTCATAGCCCACATCGTAGCGAAGCAGAGAACCTTCATCTCAGCGTCTTCCGCCGAACCAGCCTGCACAGGGAAAGAAAGAGCGAAGACTAAATCACCATCAGGATTCCGCATAATCGCCCCTCCGTAAGCACCTTGAGGTAAGAATGAAGCATCTGTGTTCAATTTCATACTACGAGGCATGTTCCATTTGATGACTCTAAGATGTGATACACCAAGTCGAAACCTAGCCGGAATAAGATCCTCCTCGTATAGAACACTACCAACCTCACAAAGCTTTAATCTGCCCAAGCTAGAAACCCAGTACTTGGTGAAGATCTTTATTTGGGCAATAAGATACCCAGAAGTAGGTACCGTAGTGTCTGAACCCCAAACAAGACCTGCATAGGATTTCCATATTTGCCAGCAGATGATGCCAGGTAGATTATGTTTGAAAATGTCTATAATCTTCTTACTGCCTGCTCTGAGCCACCAACTTATGAACAACTGCCTTATAGTCATATAAGTAGTAACATTAGGTATCCCAAAGATTTGAGTAAAATAAGCCCATATAGGTTGAACTACTGAGCATTGATAGAGCAAATGGTTCCTGGTATCTTCATGAGCTCTACACATGGGACAAATAGAAGGGTTCAGAACCATTTGAAACCAGGATAGATTGTCAGTGGTAGGAAGTATTTGATGTAAGATTTTCCATTGAAAAAGCTTGATTTTTAACACCTGATTTTGATGCCAACAATGTTTGAAAGAGAAGGTAGAACCCTTTTCCTTTCTAACTAGTTGGAAGGCAGATTGGAAGGAAAAACAACCATTCTCTTCAGCAGACCAAATCCAATCACCATTCTGATCAGTTTCACAGTAATTAATAGCCTCATAGTTTATAGAGCATATTCTTCTCCAGAAAGAAGAGTCATAAACCTTAGGAAGCATATTGTCACCTCTAGGGTACTTAGCTTTGAAGAAATCAGACCAAAGTGAACCACCACTTTTCCATTTCCACCATAGCTTTAGGGAGAAAGCTTTCTCCACCTCATCCAGTGACCTAATGCCCAGATCACCCTCATTCGTAGGGAGACATAGGTCAGACCATTTAATCCAGTGGTGTTTAGGCTTGTTACTAGAAGCTCCCCAGAAAAAATTAGACATTTTCTTCTCCAATGTTCTAACTGTTTTTTTTGGCAGTGTATCAGCAGCTAGCAAGTGCATTGGAATTGCACTGAGGACATGTTTAATCAGCACAAGACGACCCCCCTGAGATAAGTTCTTCTGCTTCCATGGTGTTAGTTTTGCATCAAATTTATAGATAAGGTCCAGACTATAGGCGTACCTATTTATAGCTTTATGGAGATTAACTCCCAAATATTTGATAGGCAGCTCAGCTTTTTGCATCCCCAGAATGTCTTTAATGGTATTTCCCCTTGCTCCCACATGTTTTCCACAAAGAAAGGAGCTCTTAGCAAAGTTCACAGTTGGACCAGAAGCCCTTTGATAATTTTCAAGGAATTTCTTGAAATTTCTTAAGGATCTTGAACCACCATTTATAAAAATTAATAGATCATCAGCATAGGCTAGGTGTGAGACTGGATAACCAAATTTCCCCATCCAAAAAGGCTGAATTTGACCATTCACCATCATAGACTTTATCCCTCTAGAGAAAGCTTCAGAAGCTAAAATAAAAAGGAAAGGGGATAAAGGGTCTCCCTGTTTAACCCCTCTTTTGGGTTTAAAAAAGCCCTGAGGAGCACCATTAATAAGGATGGATAGAAAAGTAGAATGGAGGTTATTCAGAATAATCTGAATAAAACTTTGAGAGAAACCAAAATGATGCAAAATTTCACCAATTAATTTCCAAGATAGCTTATCAAAAGCTTTAGCCATATCAAGCTTGACAATTAAATTTGAACCTCTCACTTTTTGCAATATTGCAATAAGATTTGCAATGGAATTTATAATCGTTGCAATTTTGAAATGAGTATTGCATTAGAAATAAAATCTGTTACAAAATTCACGAAAAACTTGAGGAAAAAATATAGCAATGGATTTTGCAAATGTAAAATAAATTCATTGCAATAATTGCATCTAAAATAGCAATGACTTTCTATTCCGTTGCAAAATTATATATTTGCAACTGATTTGCAATGGAAACGCAATCCCTTGCAAATATTTATTTGCAATGAGCACTTCGAGCAACAAAATTGCAACCAAATCCATTTGGTTGCAATTTTCCCTTTGAAACTTTTACTTCAAGTACAAAATAAATGCACCTCTGTTATGTGTAGAAAATATATTAATGGAAACTATTCGAATTGATCAATGTTTCAGAGATTATTTATGTACTAGTTTAATTAGTAGAATAGTTTTTAGTTTTTGAATATTTTTAATTGGACTGAAATTTTGTGGTCTAATTTGGTATGCTCTAGTACAACTTAGTTTGAACTGATCTGGTTTGGTCTGGTAAATGTCTGGTCTGGTCTGGTCTGAGACTAAAAATAGCTCAAGTAAAAACATGCTCAGGAAGTTTTCAATTAGACTGATTTTTTTAGCCTGATCTGATCAGATCAGGTCTGATAAATGCCTAGTGTTTGTGTATTTTATAATTGTTCCTTATTCAATATAGAGCATATCAGTAACTTTATCTATCCTATGTTTTCATTGACTATTAAACAAACGATGAGAAGCCAAAATAACAAAAAGAAAATCTAAATAAACTAATTCGAAATTTCACCACGTACTAGTATAAAAAAAAGCAAAAGAAAAGCCCAAAGTAAAAAGAAACCAACGCAGGGAACATAAAAGAGAAACCTATAGTATACTAGTATAACCTAAAAGAGAAAGATAAAAGGTAAAATATAAGCGGCTGCAGAGTCTTCTCCAAACCTTGAATATGCGCAGGGTCTTATCAAACACCGAAGGTTGCTCTTCTGAATCGCCGAACCACATCTTCTTCGAAGGAACAACATCCACACCATGCCTCTTCATCACAAAAGGTAACTTGTATCTTCTCTTTTTCTTCTTTTTGAGAAATGTCGTAAATCGAAATGGTAAAAAATAATCTTATCACGTTAAACCTAATTAAGGTGGGAAAGGACTGTGAACAGAGAAATACCGGTACCAAATGGCCAAACCCCTCTAGAAATCCTGCGGGCTATCTCAGCCCTATCGCTATCTCAGTCGATACTCTGAACTCTCCCAATATCATGTTCCTTTTTTTATCTATAATACGGGGGTTGTCAATTGGCTTAATGAATGAACCCAGACTGCCAAACCCTAGTGCGAGAATTGGAAGCAACCAGGGGCGGACCCAGTATAGTCATCTTGGGGCAAAAATATTTTTTGGGGGTTCACAATATTTTATTATTTTTCATATATATATATATATATATATATATATATATATATATATATATATATATATACACTAAAAAAATTGTTTGGGGGTGGTAGCCCCTTGGGTCTCTACTACGGTCCGCCCTGTCGCCAACTCCAAGCATATGCTAAATGACGGCCTCGCCAAAATTTCAAAGTTCACTCTGCCCGCAGTACTCGACCGTTTTAGTTCGATGTTGAAACAGAGAGATGAGGTTAGGGGTTCTTTGGAGAATGGCGTCGTTTCTCCTCCGACCATTGATAAGGTTGTCAGGTTTTAGAATATTGTGGTTTTTGACTTGACATTCAATTCGAAGCCTATCATTTGTATCCGACCATAATTACTGGGGAGCATAGACATCAGAGAGGACTTTTGGTCTCTAAAAAATTGATTAATGTATGCACTGATGGTGTTTGATGAAAAGCCTAAGAGGAGTACATGATAAAAAAATCACCCCCTAGCATGTTTTGTTTGATAACTTATTTATTCTTTTATTTATATTTAAAATAAAAGAATACTTGTTCATTATATACTCTAATGAATGTTATGACAAAAAAACTGAGCAACTCATATTGGTTAGATTTTATTATTTTTAACATATTAGCCTTATTAATCTATTGCAGGTTGCTAAAAATGGAGGAATTGCCGAGATATTGGTTAAAAAGAAGGAAATATCCCTATACTTGATGGTATTTTGTACTGAAGTTTTCAAATGCATTTGTTTTACAATTATTTCATTCCAAATTGTATTTCACTTGTCGTTCCATTGAATATGAAGACTTATCACATGTGTTAGTCATTTTACTATTCTTTCTTACTATGTATGCAAAAAAGTTAGATGACGTATATTTAAATTGTCCACAATTTTCTAGTATCAACCTCATAAACAGTGTTCTGAAAAATGCTTCTCAAAAGATTAGATCAACTGGAGCCAAGATGGGGGAAATTGTGAAAATTATCATTGGTGGACTGGAGGAGTCTAACCCTCAGTGCCATAACTGTTGAATTAGACAGGTATTTTATACCGGTGCTCATAAATATGTAGTTCTGTGATTGACTGATGACATCATATCTCAATATTTGAATTGGGATGAAATTAAAATTTGTTTTCTTTGTATCGATATAAAGTTTGATTTATGAATGAAAGTTATCACAATTTCCTCGAGTTCATCATTTTTTTTTTCAATTTCCAGTTTGATGTTCTTAAGGACTAGAACTAAAATCTATTCATATGCTAATCACATCTCTTTCATTTGTTACAGTTTTAGGATATTCAACATAAAGATACTGTGAAACTACTTCAGCACTACATCATGTACCTGTTGTGATCTAAATTATTAGAAGTCAAGTTTGGAAGGTAGAAGCAACTCAGAGATTGGAAGGAATATCAAGCACATGTTGAAGACTGAAACGAATGATTTTATCTATGCTTGCCTGCTCGGTGGAGCCAGATTTAAGCTATAGTCCGTGATTTTTTTTAGTTTGGAGTCGTTTAACTTATATTATAATAATAAATTATGTTAAACTTCATTGTTTATGGAGTGAAGATCTTAATTTTTTTTTTCAATTAAGCTATTATTAGTAGTAACTTATTAGTAGTAAAACCTTTTGCTTTTGATATATAGTGGTTAAGTGCATTACATAGAAAAACTATTAGTTTGGACTTGTTTATTATTTGTTTGGAGCCATTAATGTTGCAAAGAAAATTTATTGAAATATGGAAAATGTATTTTTTATTGATGAAATATTGCAATAGTTTTTACGATGGACACCATTGTAATTTGCAATGGCAATCAAGTGTAATTGTGATATAACCACCAATAACATTGCAACAAATTTGCAAGAATATAAGGAACCTGTTGCATATAATGCAACAGAAGTAGCAACAACAAAAATCCACGACAATTTTAGCAACGTAACAATTTTGTTGCAACATTTGCAACAGAAAGTGTAAGCAAAATGAAATGGTTGCATCCATTGCAACCAAAGTAACATGTGCTGCAATTTCCGTTGCATTTCATTGCAACAACTTCGATTTGTGTTGCAAAAAATTGCAAGGACGGTTTTAGCAACAGAATTGTGATTGTTGCGATTTCCGTTGCAAATCCATAATTGCAATGGAATTTCAACTATTTGCAACAAAATTAGTCTGTTGCAATTCGATAAAATTCTTGTAGTAGACAGAAGGGAGAAAATGGTGAAAGAGATAACTCCATCCTTCCACACTACATAATCTTATTGAGGATGAACTCTTTAAACTGAGAGGATGGAACACATTTTTTTTCTCATATATTTTAATGCCAAAATGTCAACAATCAAGGATGAATTTTTGAAAGAGTTTTATTCTCCAATTCAAAAGATAAGTTGACCTATGTAAGCACACCTATAGAATGTGATTCTGAATTTTTTTTAGTAGTATGTGGGATAAATTTTTATAACAAGGTTAAAGTTTAGTATTGTCTTTCGTTTTCATATTAATAAGCAAACATGTTAAACTAATTCACTTATAAAGATTGATGTGAGCTAGTGCTTTTGTGTTGTACCGCCATGAGAAATCATGAGAAGTGGATTTAAACGGTGAGAGTTTTCTTGGTCCTTGTTTTGGTCATTAGATGAAGTAGCTGTGTGTTTCGCCAATCTTGGAAATTTGATCAATTTAGTAATAAGAAGAAAATTCAGTACAAACTTCTCTCGTTTAAGTTATATTCTCAAGAAATAAAGGAAGTAGCCATGTGAAAGGTATAACGCTATTACAGTTTTACTAAAGCCAAGTGAGGAGTCTAGATTGAATTTTTTTGAGACTATACCAGGTTGTTTAAGTTTCGAGGACGAAACTTTTATAAGGTGGGAGGGGTTGTAACGCCCCAATTTTTATGAGCTAGTTATATTAATCAATAATATTTATTTTAGTTAGTTAAATAAGTTTCTATTATGACTAATGAGATTTATTGTTTGATCACGTGTTGTTTTGGCAGGTAACGTTGACCCGTAAGCTCTAATAATTTTAAGTGAAGAAATTAGTAATGTTTTAAAGATTAATCATTTTATTTTGAAATAGAGAATACTTTTAAAGTTGGATTTTTTAGAACATTAGGAGCCCAATTCAATCTTAGCCCAAATAAGCCTCTTTTAAACTAAACCCCTAAGGAGATTTATATCACCATTGAAATTTCCATGTATATTCTATCTACTTATGTTGTTCTATCAGTATGGTTTAGAGGCATGAGTTTATGTAAGGATTCTATAATTCTATTGGTCAAATAAAGGTTAACAAAGCTCCGATTTAGCTAAATTGATTTGTTTCTCCTGGTGTCTGACTGATTTTGGAAGACTAATGGTTTATAGGTTCCTTGTAAATTTATTACATTCCCACAATTTTCTTCTTTCAATTGAATTCGTTCTCTTAAAAAATTGTTTTACCAAATGATTTTTCTACGGTGAGCAGCCCATAATTCAGTGGGGCAAATGCCGGGGGTCAGATGCCATATTATATTAAAATAAGAGAGCTACAAAAAGAGGGGGACTAGGCCAATACCTCTTAGACAACATATATATATATATATATATATATATTTATATATATATATATATATATATATATTTATATATAAATATATATATATAAATATATATATATAGTAGATGTCCTGAGGCAAATCTGATAAGTGACTGCTGCTAATTTCAGTTAGAAGAAAATGAACTAGTTAATTTTATATATTTTAAGCGGCTGCGTTGGCAGTAGCCAAATATGGTTTAGACATCAAATATGTAATGATTTTATTACATCTAACTAAAGATTTCAAAGAAGAGCTTCCCGGAAGACGTTATCAAGGTGTCACACTTGTTTGAGTAGTTTGAGTTAAGCTTCTATCAAGTAAGTTCACAACCACCTGTACATGTTTGTTCAACCAAATGAAAGAAAGAAGTCAGGTTGATTTTTAATAGATGATTTTAGACGATTTGCTATTTTGTGAGCTTGGTGAATTATTTGATGAGTCATTTTATTTGTCGTATTAAGTTAAGTTTATTATCTGGCATAGTCAAGATCATGTCAATATTTTTATTTCAAGATTTTGATGATGTTTTTATCCAAACGTCACCGTAAAAAGAACTAATATTTAAAGTGAAAGATTAAGTGATATGTACTCGGGAACAAGTTCCCACAGAGTTATCAGAGTTTCAGAGAGTCCGATATGTTTAGTGTGTCGCTCCCCTGAACTGTCGGATTGCCGCCTTTGAGTACATATCACGGGCCCACAGTTAAAATTAGCCACGAAGAGTTTTACAGAAATTTTATGAGATCTCTTTCAGAAAGTTTTACTGAAAGTTTATGAGATCCCTTTTAGAAAGTTTTACAGAAAGTTGTTTTTGAGATCTCTTTCAGAAAGTTTTACAAAGATGTTTTGAGAAAGAAATTTTGAGATATCTCCAGTAGTTTTGAGAAATTATTTTAGAAAATATTTTTCTTTTGGGATCTCTCTCAGACTTTATTTGAGAAGCTATTTGTTAGTTGTTTGTTTAGTGCATGCTTATAGCCTAAATTTATCTATTGATAAATTGGCAGACTTCTAGATAATTTTTGTGGATCCATAGTGACTTACTAAACGTAAAGCTTATTAGTTTCTTTCTTCGCATGTACAGATGCGAAGGGTAAGGCCAAGGCCTAGGAAGATTATGAGGGAGTGCAACGCGTGCCAAGATGAGTTAACGGGAACGACCTTGGCGGCTTGTAGCTAGTTATTATTTTATTTCAGTATTTCAATTGTTACAATAAAGAGATTATTTTTACTTAATTTATTTGAGGATTTGAAGTTGAATAAATTCCCGGATCCAGGTGGTTATCACAATTGCTGGTGATAACTAGATTTTATTGAGTTTTTATTTAGAGTTATATTTTAGTTATATTTGAGATTTTATCAGGGTTATTTCTTAAACAAACTACCGTTATATTGCATTAAAAGTAGTATGCTAGTGTAACGTTTCCTTTAACTCTGAGAGGAGCGTTACACTTATGCACTACTAATTAATGCATATCACGTACATTCAATCCCCTTACCTCACGGTAGAGGTAGCCTTTGCAGCATGCACTGGGGTAATGTTGTTGTTTTTTTTGTCTTAAATTTGATGTCATTAGTTATCCTTATACGAAATATTTGTTAATCTATGGGGTAGGCATCTGCTCAATATCCTCTTACATTTGTACTTTTATTTCATTTTAATAAACAGGTAGGATGTTTCTCGGCTCTTACCCCAACCTATTTTGGTTGGTCGATCAATTCCGGTTTCCAAACAAAATAGTCAGCTGCCGAATAATATATAAAGGTGAAAGTGTGAAACTACTTTTTCTCATTGAATTGACCCAGTTTACTAATGCAAACTATTTTACCTATTCTCTGATTTAGGTTTTGCATTATTTTTTTACCGAAACATATTTTAATTATAACTTTTACATTATATAGTAGATTCAACCATTTGGGTCAGGATTTCACCAACCTTAATAGATTGAGACAATACCAGTATTACTAAATCGGCTCGTAGATTGATGAAATACTTGAAAATTATACTCCGTATATTACTAAAAGTATATTTCCAATTAAAAAACCATGAAAATCATAAACACGAAAAAACTATATCTCTTTTCACCAACCAAACTCCGTTTAAATATCTGACTTTACACATCAAATTTTACTATAGTTTTCCTTGTCATATAGTTTTTAATTTAATTTTTAAATTCATAAAATTTATTTATTAATATTAATTTTAACATTATAATAAAATGGTTAGCATTGACAGTCAACCATTATGAAGCAAAAATGTGCCTTAATTCTAGGACAGAGCAAGCAACTAATTCACTGTATAAAAACTTACGGTTAAATGTACTGCCTTCCTCTCGTTGGAAGGTTCCCGTGGGTATATGGCACGATTTTTTAGATACGTGGTTAAATAAAGTAATTTGGATAAAAAAAGAGATGGAAAGAGAAAATTTTGAAAAAGTAAAAATATAAACAAGACTACACCTGGAATTTTGACAAATAATTTGAATATAATTATATGTGAATGCAATCTCTCATTATTTGTCTCATAATCGTATGTGAATGCAATCTATTGTAAGTCCTATGAATTTAATATTGATCCAAATTTATTTTTCAATTTTTTAATTGTTTATTAACAAGACTACACCTTGAATTTTGAATAATAATTTTTACTCAACAAAGAACTTGATTTTGGTTCTTCAAAGGAAAATGATAACATTGAAGAATGAGTAAAGGTATGTTCATTTTTGCATTTTCTCCAAGTGTGTGGTAAGAAAATAGGTCTTTTTCGCAATTGGTCCAAGGCAATAGTTTGGTTTTAATTTGTTTATGAGTTGTTTTTATTCACCTTTACCAAATTTGCTAGATGATTTAGGCACATTACTTTTTGGTCATTTTAAAACTTTTTTTATTTATGTATAGGTCAATGTCAGTTGCGCGGGATATTTATGGCACAATGATATAAAATGACAGCAATTCGGCAAAGCTCACTGGATGTGAATAAAAGATACTGTGATCAATGTCAACAGTTTTATAAAATGAAAATCTTCTTTTCATTTCCTTGAAAAATGTCCATTGTTTTGTATCGTATTTCTATTTAGTTTGACATTTTTTATTCAAATTTAAATAGTCTAAAGTTGTTACGTTTTTATATTAGTTTAGAAAATGAGGAGCTTCATTTTCTCGCACAAATATAATTAGGGCATTTGGGAGGTTATTAGAAATGATAGAGGAAATATAATTCTTGCTCAAATCTCAATCACCATTAATTACTACTCAATGTCTTAAGGGTAATGGATCCTACTTCATGGATGGCTTAATACTATTTGAGATTTGTTTTGAAACTACGTACTATCATATTATTTGAAAACTAATCATGTTGCCAAGTCACTTACATAAAGCACCTTTCTTGATTTTTTTGTACTACTTTAGAAGAGAAAGGCGTTACTACACAAACTAATCATGGTCCCGGTTTTTGCCAGTTCAATCCCAAAAAAAGGTAACTGGGACTGGGACTGGGACTGAGTACTTCTTTTATCTTCAATTTATTGTAATAATTTTACATTTCATTCCACTCAAATTAGTAATGAATTTTGAATATTAATATTCATTAATGAGTAATAAACTTATTGACAAGTGTAGCCTTTAATGATATTGTACAAAAAATTGCTTATATTATTAGGCAAATAATGATATTAAAGAGAGGGTCTATTATTCCTAAATAAAAATGTTTTTAATGAGGGTACACATGCTCTCATCGTACACTTATTAGTGACGGGACTCATTCCTCTTATTATTTCTTTTAACTGTGGAAGCTATAATGAGGAGTCATGCCAACAGTATATTTCCCGTCATATTGCCTTTCATTAGAGACAAGGTTTCTTGTAATGTTTGGTCATGAGAAGTGAAGAAAAAAGAATGTACACACACATGAGAACTTCTAATGAGAACCCCCTTTAAAATGAGAACCCATTTATAAATGAGAACTTCTAATCTACACTCTTGATTTATGAAATCAAGGGTTTGAATTAACAAGATGACATTTTTGTAATAATTCCACAATAATCACAACAAAATCCAATTTGAATTTTCATTAATTACATAAAGTACCCCCGTGTGCATCCTACCAATAACTAAATTAAACAAAAGATTGTGATTAAAAGTTCTCATTATAACAAGTTCTCATTTTAAGATGGGTTCTCACTAGAACTCTCCCCATATATGGTGTGGTTCCAGTGAGAACACTTCTTAACGTGAGAAATGAGAAAACTTCAAAACGATGCACATTATGGTCACAAAAATGCACATTTATAGTTAAAGTAATGCAAAATTCAAATCTGCACATTTATGTTTAACCTTTTGCGCTTACAGTTGAAATGCATATTTTCTCATTTTATATGCACATTATTTCTTTTTTACATGATGCACGATGCCTAAATCCAACACTCCAGAACTATCTAGATTTCTCTCCTTAGATCATGTTCTCATATGATCCCTACGATATATATAATATACAAGAAAATAAATAGGAAGCGGCAAGTCACGTGAAGTAGAAAAGAAAAAGAGAGGAAGTAAACATCATAATTACTATGTACCTCCATTGCTGGAAATAATTAATAAAAACGAATGTACCATGCGCGAGGTATTTGATTCTATAATGTGATTTGCGGGTCTTTTGACTAGGGGTGGACATGATCTGGGTAGGTTCGGATAATTGATAGATTTTACAGAACTTTCGATTTGATTAAAATGGTAGGTTTCGGCCGGGCATACTAAGCCTCGTACTAGGAACTGTACCTTACCCGCATCGTTTGAAAGGAGTCAGTTCGGTCCGAGTTATAGATTCTTTTTTCAAAAAGAAGATATTGGTACGCTAGCAAAGTAGCTAGTAAATAATAACATTCTCAAACTACACAATAATATATGGAGTAGCAAACATTCAATATAAAAATTTAAAACAAAACTTTGAATTAGTGAATAAAATATATAATCACAAGTTCATAAATTAAATAGCACACAACCCAAAAAATTAAATAGCACAAATTGTGAAACTAAAAATTAGACATCATACATCATCCATAAACTAAAAAGGTAGCACCACAAAGTCTTAAGAAAATTAAACTAGTTATTACACATGTGTGTCTAAAAGAACAATTTAAAGTTTAATATCTATATAATATAATAAAGCTAACCCTTGGAGAGCTCTTTGGAGAAATAATTGACATGTGGCACCATCTTTTGTAGAAAAAATGACATGTGGCAACACCATTAAACAAAAACTATTCAACTTCCAAACTCTCACTCATATGTCTTCCAATAAAAATTTACGTGTACTATATATAAGTTGGGAGTATTATGTATATGTATATTTGTATTTATGCATCACAATGTTGTGTATAAATATAGATAAAAATTTGCACTTGACAATAGCACATAAATTGCAAATAATAAAAAAAACAAATTTTAGCCTCTTAAAATAAAAAATATTCCTCTCATACTTCTTTTCCAACAAACTTGCAGGTTTTAAAGGGTGCTCCATGGATCAATGTAAAAAATACATATCGAAAAAGATCTTGATAATAATTACCCTGAAATAAGAATGATCTGAAAAGATGCACATCATCATGATGAATGGATGTGCACACATATAATTAATTAAAACAATGGTAATTTAAATGGGCATAAAGGGAAAAACTTATCTACAAAATGCCACTTCATTTTCTTGATTTATAGTAGTGCACATTTCTATTTCACATAATGAGCAACTCTGAAATCTAATCCTCCAAATTCATTCTCATTTTTCTTCTTAGATCATGTTCACATTTGATCCAAATTATATACGTAGTGTGTGTTGTGTGTATGTGTGTGTGTGGGTAAGCAAAAGTCGTCAATGAATTTGATAGATCCAAAACTTAACAATCAAACATTCATATGCAGATATAAAGAAGCAGCTAGAAAGATATGAGGATGATCAAAACCGAATCTGGTATACCGTATGAATGACCGCTGCTCTCCCTCGAGAAGGAGAGCAGCGTAAAACCTACTCTCTCTATCTCGCCTCTGCGTCTCTAAGCCTCTAACGTTAGGGTTCCCGTAAGTTAGCCCCCTTTTATAGGAGAAGTTGGCTAACTTATGGGTTACAAGGAAGCTAACGGGCTGATACACATTTGTGGCCCGTATTACACGTTTAATTAATAACTACACAAATACAAAGATATTTAATTAGATTGGACACCATAAAATATTCCTAACAATCTCCCCCTTGGTGTTTAATCGTGTTGAATCAGCATTGCAGCGCAGATATCTTTGGTTTTGTTGTTATTCAGCTTCCTTTGTCTTTGAACTTGACTTCTGAGGAAGGCTTTCTGAAGAAGTCCTTGCAATCTCCCCTTTGATGTCTTCTTGGCAATTTGATCTTTGATGCCAGGGTTGAGGGATCTTCAGTATTTTGCATGTAGTCCTTGTCTTCCAGAAGTTGCTCTTGATCAGCTTGGATGAAGTCCGGTGATGCCTCTAGAATGAATATTCTTTGGAGAATAGGAGACGCCCATGGAATTCATCTTCAGGACACGTGTATTTGACCTCTGTCTCCTCCAAAATGTAGTCTTTTTGACTATTTGGAATTAATGCTTTTGAGGAGAACTTGTCGGTGGCACAGCGGAACATAATGATGGTTGACTTGTGAGCGTAGCTGACCATTTGAGTTGCGGAGATAGTAGAGAGAGTGTTGGAGGAGAGAAATGTCCCAGAATGATTTTTTTTGACAGTTAACAACATGTGGACCACTCTCCCCCTCATGACGATCCGATGACTCGGGGCGTCATGCCTTTATTCTTTTATTCTACGGAAATAAAACAGGAAAAACAAGCAGAATGTAAAGAAGATAACGTAGCCCCCCGGGGTCGTGAAGACGCCCGTTATCATCACTATAGAGATAAACTCTTTAGCAATGGCCTGAAAATGTTGGTGATTCTTATGTTGCAATAGAAGGACTTCCTTCCAATCGTTGGTCTACATCTGTAATAGATGAGCCCTATGGAAGTTCTCGCGGGTCATGAAGACCTGCTACTGACTCTAAAAGTGCATTTGTGTCCTAGAAAATTCAAAACATTTAGGAGTGAGGAAACTAGACACGACGTGATCAATGAAAGTTCAGTGGCATGGGGCTGAGGCCACTGTAGTCAGTATCACTTGCCTCGGAAGGAGACAGTAATGAGAGATGCGGTTCCCCGTGAAATATGATTAAGCACTTGTCTGTTGGGAGACAAGTGAGTGGTCTTGGGTAGGGTTAAACATGCACTGTTGGACAAGATGCAGTGACTTCTACTCGGGATTTGATTAAATCAGTCCTGAACCTATTTGGGAATTGTCCAGAGTATTTGAGTGGCTAGGAGTAAATGTTCAATACATAGCAGGTAGTTGAGGTAGCAGACTCATCATTGATAATTGTTTTCCTTCTCACTTGAGCCTTCTGCTTCCTAACTCTCATAATGATTACTCATTCACTCACTCACTCATTTACTCTCGGCTTTTTCCGTTGGGTAGGCTTAGTTAGGTTTACTAAGCCATAGGAACATGTTCTCTCATTGATTTTCTCTTCGTACTCCCCCTCAACTGGAGCACTCGGTATGCTTTGTCATTGATGGGCACCGGGGAGGATAACATTGAACACTCCCCCTAGAATGTTGCATCCGTTGAGAGATTCCTTGCTTTGTCGGTGTAAGGGACCAGGAGGAGAAAACTGAAACTCCCCCTCAGAATGTGCAAGGATTGATTGCTCACACCTCGTCATACCCGTCATGTGTGCGGAGCAATCTGAACAGGTACCACACATGACGGTTTTCCTAAGCTCATCATTTGGAATTTCAGCATGTTTGAGGATCACACAATGTTGATGAGTTAGGGGAGGCTTCAGCAGTTGATTGTTGATTGTTGTAAGATGACCGTTGACGCGAGGTTGATTGAATTATCTATGATTTTCGGACCTCTACAGTGGAGCTTAGACCTTAGGTTTGACTTTGAAAGAATTTGATCAGATTTGCCTAAGTTTTGACCTGGACATCGGTGATTAACAAAGTTTGTCGGAAAACTAACGTTTTGACCCTCAAGGGCTGAGAGTGAGGGCGCGTGACAAAGGGTTCTGGGGCTTAGCCCAAGAATTAATGTAGGTCTTTTCTTTAGCTTTCCAACAAAACAAAGTTTGCTAAAATCAGATCACCGAGTCAAAAGTTATGCCCAAAACAGTGCGGTGTCGCAGAAAATCTCGAATTTTGAGTTTTTGAGGAAATTCTTCGAGGTTGATGTTCTCGATGTTGAATTTCGAGAGCAGGTGAAATTAAACAAAATTCTAAGGCAAAAACTCGAAATCCTAATCTCGAGGTTTATATCTCGAGATTTTAATTTCGAGTTTGCCTTAAAGAGTAATGGTGAAATCCACCTGCAAAACAACCCTCAGAATATCGAAATCTTCAGAATTTCAAAATGTTTGGCATATCGAAAACTTTGGAGTTTCGAAAATCTCAGAAAATCGAAAACTTGATGTTTGAAAAACATTAGAACATCGAAAACTTCTAAAAACGTTGATAGACAGAGATTCATTCAGATATCCTATAATGTAAAGCTTTGAAGTGTTCTGAACAAGAAAGATATCAAGTTTAGAAGAAATCAGTTATTCAAGAAACTCCAAACTTTGAAAAATTCAAAACATCAAGAAATTCCAAAAATCTCGAAATCTTTCAGAAAGTCGAAATCCAAAAAACATCGAGTTCCTAAAACTCGAAATTCCAAAACTCGAAATTCCAAAACTCTCAATTATAAAACTCGAGTTTTAAAACTCTCGAGTTTAAAACTCTCGAGTTTAAAACTCTCGAGTTTAAAACTCTCGAGTTTAAAACTCTCGAGTTTAAAACTCTCGAGTTTAAAACTCTCGAGTTTAAAACTCTCGAGTTTAAAACTCTCGAGTTAAAACTCTCGAGTTTAAAACTCTCGAGTTTTGAAACTCTCGAGTTTTCAAAAACTCGAGTTTTGAAACTCTCGAGTTTTCAAATCTCGAGTTTAAAACTCTCGAGTTTAAAACTCTCGAGTTTAAAAACTCTCGAGTTTAAAACTCTCGAGTTTAAAAACTCTCGAGTTTAAAACTCTCGAGTTTAAAAACTCTCGAGTTTAAAAACTCTCGAGTTTAAAAACTCTCGAGTTTAAAAACTCTCGAGTTTAAAAACTCTCGAGTTTAAAAACTCTCGAGTTTAAAAACTCTCGAGTTTAAAAACTCTCGAGTTTAAAAACTCTCGAGTTTAAAAACTCTCGAGTTTTCAAACTCTCGAGTTTTCAAACTCTCGAGTTTAAAACTCTCGAGTTTAAAACTCTCGAGTTTAAAACTCTCAAGTTTTAAAACTCTCGAGTTTAAAACTCTCGAGTTTAAAAACTCTCGAGTATAAAACTCTCGAGTTTAAAAACTCTCGAGTATAAAACTCTCGAGTTTTAAAACTCTCGAGTTTAAAACTCTCGAGTTTAAAAACTCTCGAGTTTAAAACTCTCGAGTTTAAAACTCTCGAGTTTAAAACTCTCAAGTTTAAA
Source organism: Cuscuta europaea (assembly GCA_945859875.1). NCBI lineage: Eukaryota > Viridiplantae > Streptophyta > Magnoliopsida > Solanales > Convolvulaceae > Cuscuta > Cuscuta europaea. Next base: position 7,295,476 of record CAMAPE010000052.1, read on the forward strand.
ACTCTGGATTTTTAAACTGTCGAGTTTAGGAATTCGAGACCCAAAATGTAGAGTTCCTGTAAAATGAAAACTTCGAATTTTGAGAATCTGAAAACTGTTCTGAATAGCCCTGAAGGTCGAGATTCTCCTGTATCAGTTTCAAGTCAAAAACGATTCTGCAGCAGTGTAAAAGCATAAACTCTACATTTCATGTAGAGTTCTTCAAAAATGAAAATTTGCAGAAATCGAAAACGAAGATACGCTGTAGAATCGGTTTTGAAAGGCGATTCCAACAGTATAGATTTTACAGATTTTCGTTCACAAACAAGATTACAGAAGCAAAACTCTATATTGAAGAAAACGAGAAGGGCCGCTGCTCTCCCTTGATAGTTCCAAAACTTAACAATCAAACATTCATATGCAGATATAAAGAAGCAGATAGAAAGATATGAAGATGATCAAAACCGAATCTGGTATACCGTATGAATGGCCGCTGCTCTCCCTTGAGAAGGAGAGCAGCGTAAAACCTACTCTCTCTCTATCTCGCCTCTACATCTCTAAAGCCTCTAATGTTAGGGTTCCCGTAAGTTAGCCTCCTTTTATAGGAGAAGTTGGCTAACTTATGGGTTACAAGGAAGCTAATGGGCTGATACACATTTGTGGCCCGTATTACACGTTTAATTAATAACTACACAAATACAAAGATATTTAATTAGATTGGACACCATAAAGTATTCCTAACAGAATTTGGAGGCCCCGATTCCAAATGTTAAATCGAGACCCCACATTAATATGAAAGTAACAATCTTAATACGTATCCTTAAACCAATTGAATAGTCATTAAATAATGTAATAAAAAATCTAAAATTTACTATATACTTGATTTAAAGCAACACACCTGATGGAGTATATGGCCCGGGGACCCCCGGCCCATAGACTCCCACTACTATAACAAAGGCCCAATAAGCCCACGGAAGCACAGCAGGCCCAAATCACAGCGCCCCAAGTGCCAAGCAGGCCACGATGTACACTGGGGTGCCTTCGGCCCCATGGCCGAAGGCTTATAAATTTACAGTACAGCTGCTTTTAAGCACTCGAAGTGTATGGGAGAAAACGGCGAAAACAGTAGCCTTCGGAAATTAGAGCCATCGACACTCTAAGCCCTCGGTTCGCAGAGCCTTCGGACTGTCATCTACAGCCGAAGGCATCCTCCTCGACAGGATCTTCCAATCACATGCACTGGATCACCGTACCAAGTACGGACGTCGCGTCCAACCACCGCATTGAATGCGGCCACATGCGAGTGCCAGTGCCGCCCAAGTTGAAGTGACCCATCGACCACCAGATTGTTGACACATGTCCCTATCTAGCATTTATTGCTGCTATAAATAGCACCCCTTTCCCCATTTATAAACCACGCTAAATTCATATTGAATATTGACTCTCTCTGTTACTTACTTGCTCTAACTTCTCTCTAGTTACTCCCCGCAATAACCCATCGGATAAACTACCCCCCGGGTACACTATCCATCATTTGGTGCTCTCGTTGAGAGTTCGAACAATCAATTAAGAAACCCTCCCCTTCAGCTAAAAACACCTATCAAAATGGGAAGAAACACTCGTGCCCAACCCAAGACTCATGAAGACAGGAACCTGGCCCTTGGCGACGTCGACGCCCCCGAAGCCTCTAATAGGGCTTCCGGGGGCGGTGCCCTCGCTGGGTTGGAACAGACGGCTGTCGACCTGCGCCTTCAGCTCCAACAGAATGCCCCCGATGCCCACCTTGGCATCGAGGCCAAAAAGAAAGACCGGAGCGAAAACCAAGTGAGCCCTCCGGTTCTCACCATTGACGTACAATCGGCAGTCTCCGCCTTCATCCAAACTCTCACTCAAAACCCAGGTGCCTTCGGCACGCTGGTACCCCTTCAGCCGCAGGTCGGGGAGAACGCCATTCTCCGCCCTCCTCCGCTCCCCTTCGTGAACCCTATCCTTCGGCTAGGGAACGACGAGGGGGTCGTGGCCCAAGACACCGCCTCTCAAGAAGTCCAATCCCGGGACCGCCATGGCGCAAACAAAGAAAGGCCCCGGACCTCCGCCCTCGAGAGGCTCGGAGGGGCGCAAGACCGCCGAGGGGTCCAAGACCGTCTCGGGGGGAAGGCGCTCCAAAGACCTCAGGAAAGTGGCGGATCCATCTCCAGGGCAGAAGAAAGACGTCCTCCTCAGGACAAAGGCAAGGCACCACTCCACGCCGACGACGCCAGGCACCAGATTAACCAGGCGCACTCGGCCCGTGTTCGTTCACAGGGGGCGGAGGCCCTCCCGAGGGATCACAGGGACGAGATTATTGCGGCCCTCCAGCGCCGGCTTGATGAAATGGAGGCCCATCGAGTACATACCGCTATCGCCGCCCCTCATGCAGATCCAAAATTGAGGCCATGCTGGCCAAAATGGAGGAGATGCAAAAGAAAATAGCCAAAGGCTCCGGGGAACCCGTCATCCAACTCCGGACTAGGGCATCATTTACCCAAAGGGTTTTGGCGGCCCGAATCCGGAAAAATACCGGGGGCAACCCATCTGGCCCTATGAGGGGAAGACAGACCCCAGGAACATTACAGCCGATATCAAAACAGTATGATGATGGTGGGGGCATCTGACGAATATTTGTGCAGTTGGTTCCTCTCCACCTTAGAGGGACCAGCGTACGAATGGTTCAACCGATTGGTCGAAGGCTGCATCGATTCATGGCAAGAACTCGCCCAACGCTTCTTGACGCAGTTTGCAGGGAGGCGCCGCTCAAGAAAACACTTCTCCCACTTGCTGACGGTGAGACAAAGGAAAGAGGAGACCCTTCGGGACTTCTTGGAACACTGGAGAATGGAGGCTGATAATGTTGACGGCGCCGACGATGGGACCCTCCTTGCTCTCTTCCAAATAGTCCTCCGCCTCGGGAACTCTTCAAGGAGCCTCATCATCGAACCTCCCCGCGATTATATAAGGGCCCTACAGCGGGGGGACCGGTACGCCGAGGCCGAAGAGGTGGAAAAATGCCATCACAACCCTGATCAGAAACGCCCTCGTCCAGATGACAAAGGCAACCGGGGGCCGGGGGCTCCCCCAAATCAATCCAAAGGTTCGGCACCCCCCGGTGATCGCCCCCGGCATGGCCAAGCAAACCCGGGGGAGGTTACAAGGGAAACCCGAAGGCTTGGGCCCAGCCCATTCTCTTGGAGCACCCTCGGACGCCCTTGACACACCCCGTCAGTGTCATCCTGGACTTCGCCGAGGAGAGGGGCCTTGCGGAGCGCGATTCTCGCGCACCCATAGAGGTGTATGCCATCAACCCCAATTATCCTTACTGTCAGTTCCATCGCAACCAAGGGCACTGACGTGCACTTAGTCGTGAGGTGCACTCAAAATAATTACAATACAACACTAATACGTAGTATAGTGAAGTAAGGTTCGTATCCACAGGGAAAGGCATACTTTTCTTCTATATAAGTAGTAACAAGGGGGTTTAGATTTGTTTGATTTAAAAACACTAAGATAAACAACCTATATGAGTTTAATTAATAGATGTGAAGGCTTTGTTTTGCTTTTATCCACTTAATGAAATGTTCGTCGATCCCGGTTATATCTTTAACTATCTTCCTCTCGAATACTCAATCGAGGAGTATATCCAGTTCATCGAGGGTAGTTATTAATAACGAGATGCGTTCATTAATAAAACTTACTATCGAGTCAATATAGAACAAGCGTCGTATATTAACTTGATAGTAGCAATAAACTTAAGATGAAAACTGTAAGGAATATTTGTAATTAGATTTTGATAATGTTATATTAATTAGGACTTTAAAGTACCCTTTTAGAAATTACGTATTAGAATTTTCCTTTGTAAAGTTCTTAGCTTAATCGACTACCAGAAGGCCTCCACACCAGAAGACCTCCTGACAGAAGATCTTTAGTTCTCTGCCGAGGAACAGAAAACCTCAGGGTCTCTGTTAGCCTTTTCCATGACAGAAACCCTCCTGGTTCTCTGTAAGCTTTTATCAACAGAAGTGCTCAAGACCTTCTCTGATCAGTTCTCTGCTAAAGACACCAGAAGGCCTGACACTTGGAAGAAATCCACAAAGCCGGGAAATCAACTGAAAGATTCCTTCAACGGCTGGGAGTATAGAACGGAAAAGCTACAGTACGCGCATTAAATGCACATTTAATGCTCCCCATGCTTCGTGGAGTAATTGCAGATGATTGGCCGCAATGTCAGTGTTGGTCCCGTTTGTAATGGGAACAGTCTAGAGGGGGGGGTGAATAGACTGATCAGGAATTTAAACTTTTCTCCAAGTCAAGTCTGACTTATCATAGATGGTCGAAATCTGGTGACAGAGATGGTCAAGTTCTGATGGCAGAACTAGACCAGGCAGCGGATAAGTTTCTGTCCGGGTAGCCTCTAGAAGAAAGCTAAGGCAAAGTGCCTTTCTGATAACTCTGAAGGAAGATCTGCTGGACAAAGAGTCCAACCTTAAGAGTTAGTCAGTAGAATCTTAAGTGCAGTAATTAAAAGCTTAAAGTAAATGACACCGGGTTTTTATAGTGGTTCAAGGAACAACTTGTTCCTCTAGTCCACTGTTCCACTAAGCTTGCAAAAACAACAGTTTACAACGCCTTAGTCCCTAGAGCTTAAGAAGCACTCCTCGTCTTCTTCAAGTCTAGTTGCCACCCGGGATGCAGTCCTGCTTCCTGATGGCTGGTCTCGTTTCACTGAGTCTCTTGAAGTATCTCTACTTCACTTACTCCAGCTAGTTTGAGACGTCCTTTCTTTTTCAAGAAGTGTTTGATATAGAATCAGTTTTCTCCAACGTTGCTTCTTCACAAAAGATGAGTATATGAAGCTCTCGAAGTGTTGAAGAACTGAGTAACTTTGCCTTTTGCTAGTTGGATGAAGGATAGGAAAGTTTATCTTCCAACTGTGGCCTTTTCTTGTTAGGAATGGAGTTTGAATCTCAAGAAGGCTTTTAGTAAGTTCGTTCGGCAGATATTGTGGCAAAGTTGTTTTTCTTAGTTCTTCAGAGTGTATCTTTTATACTGGGAGCAGTCTTCCCGTTGGAGTGTAGAAGACAGCTTCATTAAATGCATGTACTGTTGACTTGACCGTTTGGTCCTCCAACTTGCTATTTTGGGGGCGTAAAGATACTCGCATGGTCAATCATCAGCTTTAAATATCTCTTCGTACGTACAGCATTAAATGTGCATTTAATGCGTGTACAGTGCCATGCTTCCGTTGAAAGGTTTGTAACCGTTAGGGGATTTCCCGTTAGTTTAACGACCGTTGGAAGGGCTTCCGGAATCTGGTGGATTTAGCAGAGTCTGAAGAGGTTCTCTGGTCCAATCTCTGAAGTCCGTCTCTATTGCCAACTCTAGTATCTTTCTGATAACCAGTTTCTGATGGCTTCTCTGGTGAGCAACTCTGGGAGCAATTCTGGTAGAGGCAAGATGGAACTCTGGCAGGCAGACTAAGCTAAAACTTACAAAAGAAATTCTAATACACAATTTCTAATGGGGTACTTTCAAATTCTAATAAACCTAGCATCATCAAAATCTAAATACATTTATTCCTTACAATTTCCCCCTTTTTGATGATGCCAAAACCCTTTAACTATTTCCAGAGAAGTGCCTTTCACCATAAAAAAATAAAGTTAAAAACTTTTCATTAAAATCTTGGTGGGCAACTTAGCATAGGAAGATAGTAAGAGTACGCGGTACACTCAGATAGCAAAAAACAAGTACGATAACAGAATATACACAAGAAAGTAAATAAGAACAGATATTTGAATAAGCCACGCAAAAAGAGGGGCAGAGTTGGTATCTTATTTAAACTGTTAGAGAGAGTAAAGCATTACAGAGTCAGACGTAGAGAATTTAGAGATCTTCTTCATCTACCTGTGGTCCTGCTCTGTCAATCCTTTCTAGTTCAGCATTTACCTTTGCTCTGATTGAGGCTAGATCCCTCGGATTCTGATAGTCAGCCCAATGGGGTGCAAGTTTGCAATCCAAATAGTTTCTGACAACTTCTGCAGAATTCTTGCCATTCAGAATCTTCATTCCATACCACATCTCAGCTTCTTGGATCGAACCACCATGGTTGATCTGGACAAGTCCATCACTGTCCATGAACAGATTCTCTCTTTGAAGAGGAGTCATCAGTTTCCTCATCTGTTCAAATTGAACTCTATCTGGCCTTGACAGACCACTCTTCATCCAATCAGTGAATGAAAAGGATGAAGGCTTTTTCTTTGAGCTTCTAGGAGGAGGAGGTGGGGGTCTGGTGCCTGTAGCAGCTAGCCTTTTCTTTCTAGTTGCATCAAAGTAAGGAGTAGGATCAACAGAGGAGGGTTCTCTGATAGAAAGAGCTCTGGTGCTGGGTCCTTCTTCTTCTCTGGTCTCTTCCCCCTTTTTGGCATCACAAAGATCACCAAGGAGAAGTTCAATCTTGGAGAACTCAGAGGCTTGAGCATCTCTGATTTCATCCAGGGTTTCTGGCAGAGTTTGAGTGACAGAGGCAAGTCCTTCAATCAGGCTTTGTTGCTTGTCTACTGCAGATTGAAGATCCCTGGTGCTGACCTCTAGGAGCACCATCTTCTGGTACCTTTCTTTGTCAGATTTGAGAAGAGCTAGGCCTTGCGCTTGATGTTCCTTGCAGAGGGAGTGTAAGATGTTGAGTTTCTGGGAGGAACTATCAGCAGATTTCTGAAGAATGTGAACAGATTCTGAGATCTTGTTGATTGTCTGGTTCTGGGCAAGTAGAGCTTGAGAGTGAGAGTGGAGAACAGAGTTGAGACCACTAACATCTCTGGAGACAAAATCAATCCTCGAGGTAGACGAATGCATGAAGTTGTGCAGATTCTCTGTTAGTGCAGTCACTTTATCTGACAGATGTTGAAATCCTATAGTGATTTGCAGATTGGTATGGGTGAGTTCTTCATGTTGTTTGTCATTCAACTCTATTATCTTGCTCAGATCTTGAACCAGTATTCCACCAAAAGCTTCAGCAGATTTCACAAACTGGTTGAAGGGGATTTGGGGTTCTTCAGGTGTAAATCCAGGCATTTCCAATCCTCTGCCTTTTGGTAATGGAGGAGCTCTGTTGGATGGTGGAGGGGAAGGAACTCTGGGGGGTGTCCTTCTCCTTTTGGAGGTTTCATCAGCAGCAATGGAGGAGGTGAGGAATCCATCATTGTCACTAGATGAGGAGGGAACCCTGAAGATAGGTTTCTTCTTTGGTGTAGAGGCAGCAGAGTGATGCGAGGATCTCTGAGGTGAGGCAGATTTGGATGTGGGTAAGGGGTTCTGAGGAGGTGAGTTCTGGGGAAAAGGAATTATGGGTTGAGGAGTAGGTTGGTGTGAGGGAGATGGAGGGGGTGAAGGTGATCGATTTCTGGTAAATGAGGGTTGTTTGCAGGGTGAAGAGGGTCTGGAGTTGGGTTTCTGGTGAGATGGTGTTCTGGTGGAGGGTGAGGTTTTCTGTTCTGGTGAAGGGGTTTTCTGGTGAGGTGGGGATAAAGGTTTAGATGGAGATTTGGAGGGTGAGGGTAGAGTAATAGGAGATTGGGGAGGGGAAGGAGGAGGTGTAGGAATTACCTCAAGTACAATCTCAGAGAACACGGATTCTCTCCACTCCTTGATCAGATTTTCCATAGTCAGAGCAATGTCATTCGCAGTGGATGGTTCTCCTTCCTCAAGAGCACTATGGCGAAATTTGATCATTGATTCTTTTCTCTTCTTCTCCATCAGCCAAGTATCAAATGCTTCCATTTCTTCTTCTTCCAAGTCTTTGACATGCCTTTCTGGAGAAAGGTCAGATGTTGGAGCTTTACCTTGATATCTGTCTTTCTTCTTTTGTAGGACAGAAATCAGAAAGGTAAGATTGAAGCATTTTGACACATCATCTGTGCCTACCCAGTGAAGAACAACAGCTTCTTCTTCTTCATAGGCATCAAAGTATTGGATGATTTGTTGAAGAGGTCCCATTCTCCATCTTCTCCAAGCTAGGACTCTGTCAAACTGCTTTTGCAGAATGATGTTGAAGTCGGTTTCTTGGTCCATCTCTGGTGAGGCTTCACGCTCTGGTGAGAGAGCAGAGTTTGGCAACTCTGGTGCAGATTCTGGGTAAGTCTCTGGTAGAGTGCCAGATTCTGGTGCAAGTTCCCCCTGAACTGCTGAATCCTTGGCAGGTGAGATTACTTTAGTCTTCCTTTTCTTCTGCCTTGGTTGAGTGGTTGAGTTGTCAGAGTCACCACTCTGCACAACCAACTTTCTTCTTCTCTTCTGCTTCTGTTTTCTGGCAGCAGATTTCCTGGTTGCCTTTGGGGAAGGCAACTCTGGTGCAACCTCTTCTGCTGTTTCCTCCTCTGGTAGTGACAGATTGTCACTTTTCTTCTTCTGTCTGACTTCCCTTACAACCTGTGACTGCTCAGGTTGTTTGGGCTTTTTGGTAACTTTCTTGGCAGCAGGTTTGGCCTTAACAGCCTGTTTTTCCCTTTTCTTCTCCAGCCTTACCTCTCTCTTAAGCTCAGAAGAGATGGCAATATTGAAAGCTTTTAGGATCTGAAAGCTTTGAATGCAAAAGCAGTTTAAGAGAGATGAAGTTGCAGTAGGGATTTAGGTTGAAGACGGTGGATATAAAGGAGTTAGGAATAGTGGACGTTTGGTATATTGGCAGTTTCGAGGCAGCATTTAATGAAATGCGGGCGGAAAACGTTTCCGTTAGAAGAGTAACGATCAGGGGTATTTTGGTAAAAGACCGTTTCAATTAATTAGGTCTTGCCCGTACCTCGAAATATTGCTAAGTCCACATCCGTGTCTGTTGTCTTCCGGTTGAGGAACTCTGGTCAGAGAAGGGGAGGTTCTCTGATGTGAGATTCTGATGATCAGAGATAGAGGTTCTCTGATCCGAGTTTCTGGTGCAGAAGAAAGTAGCTCTGGTTCAGTGAATCTCTGGCTCATGCATCTCTGGGAAGATCATCCATCATTCCCAATTCTTCCCTTAGCTTGTTAAACCTTGCCTCAGGTAAAGACTTGGTTAGGATGTCTGCAAGCTGGTTTTCTGTAGGTACATGCTCCATACAGATATGCTTCTTCTCAACATGATCTCTGATGAAGTGATGTCTGATTTCAATATGCTTTGTCCTGGAGTGAAGAACTGGAATCTGAGTGATATCAATGGCACTAGTGTTGTTACACAACAGCTTGATCTCCTTAGCTTGAATTCCATAGTCCTTCAGTTGCTGCTTCATCCAGAGTAACTGAGCACAGCAACTCCCAGCTGCAATGTACTCAGCTTCAGCTGTACTGGTTGAGATGGAGTTCTGCTTCTTGCTAAACCAGGAAACAAGCCTTCCTCCTAGCAATTGGCAGTGACCAGAGGTGCTCTTTCTGTCTAGTCTGCAACCTGCAAAATCTGAGTCAGAATAACCAATTAGTTCAAAGTTACCTCCTTTGGGATACCATAAGCCTACATTTGGATTTCCTTTGATGTATCTGATGATTCTCTTTGCAGCACTTAGATGGCTTTCCTTGGGCTTTGATTGGTATCTGGCACAGATTCCAACAGAGAACGAGATGTCTGGTCTGCTTGCAGTTAGATACAACAGAGATCCTATGATCCCTCTGTATGTTGTTGCATCTACATCCTTTCCTTCATCATCTGGACCAATCCCTTGTGAAGTGTTCATGGGAATCTTCACTGATGATTTGCCTTCCACTCCAAACTTTTTGATCAGATCTCTGGTGTACTTCCCTTGATTGATAAAGATCCCTTCTGGAATTTGTTTGACTTGAAGTCCTAGGAAGTAACTGAGTTCTCCCATCATACTCATTTCAAATTGACTCTGCATCACTTGAGAAAATTTCTTGCACAGTTCTGGATTAGTACTACCAAATATAATGTCATCAACATATATTTGTACTAGCAGAATATGATTAGCAACAGAGATTTGAAATAGAGTTTTGTCAACCATTCCTTTAGTAAACCCATGGTTTACCAGGAAAAGGGACAATGTGTCATACCAGGCTCTGGGAGCTTGCTTAAGACCATAGAGGGCCTTTTTAAGCTTGTAGACACAAGAAGATTGAGTAGGAATGACAAAACCTGGTGGTTGTTCCACATAAACTTCCTCTTCAAGATCTCCATTCAAAAATGCACTCTTGACATCCATCTGGTAGACCTTGATGTTGTTGAAGGCAGCATAGGCTAGGAAGATTCTGATGGCTTCAAGTCTGGCAACTGGTGCAAAGGTCTCATCAAAATCTATTCCTTCTTCTTGGCAGTATCCCTTGGCTACCAGCCTAGCTTTATTCCTTACAATGTTGCCGTCTTCATCTGCTTTGTTCTTGAATACCCATTTGGTTCCAATGACATTCTGGTGCTTTGGCCTAGGAACAAGTTCCCATACTTTGTTCCTTTCAAACTGAGTGAGCTCTTCTTGCATAGCATTGATCCAATCTGAGTCTGCAAGAGCTTCTTCAACTGTCATAGGTTCCATCTGAGATATATAGCAGGCAAGCATTGTTTCTCTTCTAGCTGTGGATCTGGTTTGAACTCCACTTCTGATTTGACCAATTACTTGATTAGGAGGATGATCTCTTAACCAAGTTAGATCAGGTTCAGATAGGGGTTGTCTCGGATTCTCTTGATCTTCTTCTGATTCTTCATCACTCTCTTTGCCTTGTAGAATGGGATTCTGATGGTGAATTGGTATGGCAGAGTTAGTTAGCAACTCTGGTGTATCCGTCTCTGGTGGATCCAGTTCAGGTGATTCTTCTAGATTTGCTTTCTCCAAGTTTTCAGTTATGCTTTCAACTGAGTTGAGGTCATCAAACTTGACATGAATAGATTCTTCAACAAATAGAGTTCTTTTGTTGAGTATTCTATAGGCTTTACTGGTACTAGAGTAGCCTAAGAATGTTCCTTCATCAGCTTTTTCTTGAAACACCTTGAGGTGATCCTTCCCATTGTTGAGTATATAGCATTTGCATCCAAATGCATGAAAGTAGCTGATGTTGGGTTTTCGTCCTTTCCATAATTCATAAGGAGTTTTCTGATGAGTCTTGTGAATCATGCTCCTGTTCTGGGTGTAGCATGCAGTATTGATTGCTTCAGCCCAGTATCTGTAGGGTAGACATGATTCAGCAATCATGGTCCTTGCAGCTTCCTTTAATGTTCTATTTCTTCTTTCTGCAACTCCATTTTGTTGAGGGGTTCTGGCTGCAGAGAGTTGATGCATTGTACCATTCTGGTCACAGAAATCCTGTATGACCTTGTTGACGAACTCTGTTCCTCTGTCTGATCTAATGGCTTTGACTTTCTGATTCTGCTCATTCTGTAGTAGCTTTAGCAGAGATGGCAGTTTCTGCAGAGTTTCATTTTTCTTGGTCAGAAAGATAGTCCATGTGAATCTGGAGTAGTCATCCACCATGACTAAGGTGTATCTTTTGCCACCAACACTTGGAGTTTCCACTGGTCCAAATAAATCCATGTGGATTAGATTCAGAGGACTAGTAGATAGGTTTCCAGCTATGGGTCTGAATGAGTTCTTCACTTGTTTTCCTTTCTGGCATGCACTGCACAAGTTCTCCTTTTTGTATACAAGGTTGGGTAGACCTTCAACAATGTGATCCCTTGCCAGTTTGTTGATTGTTTTGAAATTCAAGTGGCTCAGTTTCTTGTGCCATTCCAAACTGAGTTTTGAATCTCCTTTGGCTATCAGGCAAATTCCATCTTTTGCGGTTGACCAATCAACTACATAGATGTTTTTCTTCCTTGTTGCTGTTAGAACCACTTCTTTAGTTGTCTCATGCTTGACAGAGCATCCTTCTTTGGAGAATTCAACTGTGTAGCCTTTGTCACAGAATTGGCTAGCACTCAGCAAGTTGAATTTCAGTCCTTTGACATAGGAGACATCATCTATGATTATCTGGTTCTTTATCAGCTTCCCTCTTCCTTTTGTCTGGCCATCTTTATCATTACCTCCAAAGGTAACTCTAGGCCCTTTGACATTCTGGAACTCTGTTAGGCAACTCTTGTCACCTGTCATGTGCCTGGAGCATCCACTATCAATGTACCAATCTTGCTCAGAGATGGCTCCAGCACACAGTTCCTTCAAAATTAAAAGGAAGATTTAGGTACCCAAGCAATGTTGGGTCCTAGGGGGTCATGCAGTCTTGGCAGCCGGTACCACTTTGGTCTCATCAAGTGAAACCTTGGTGGGTGGTACCCATTGTCCACCTGGTAGTCATAGTAAACGGAAGTGTGATTCACTTTGGGCAGATGCTTGTGAGGATCATGCTTCCGGTTTACATACTTCTGCATAGCCTTTTTAGTTGGGTAGAAGTCCCATATACTATCAAGATCAGAGGGGCGATTAACTTTGGGCTTCTTGAGTTGACCATCCAACCTTTTCTGCCTAAAGTTAACTTTCTCTTGATATCTGCCTTTCTGGTGATCATTTCTGACATGATTATCATGAGTTTGTCTGTTATGGTTTTGTCTTTGATTTTTGGTATTCTGAAAATCTTTCCTGTTGTTAGGTCTTCTGCCAGGTTCATTAACTTTTAAAATGGGTTTCTGTTGAACCTTTATCTTTTCCTTTTCTGGTCTGACATTCTCATGAATAACCTTGGTGCCAGATACACCAGCCTGACAAATGGGGCTAGAAATCAGTGGCACTATGACCTTGTCTGCCTTAGCAACTTTGGTGCTAGGCATTACAGAAGGCTCACCTGATTCTGTTGAGCCATAACCAAGACCAAAACCAGTGCCAATTTGTTGGTCAAGTACAATCTTTTCCATGGAAGACTGGGCCTTCTGGTAAGCTTTGTACTTAATCTCAAGAGGCTCTATCTCTCTTATTCTCTTTAGAAGAGAAACATTTTCAGCTTCCAACTGATCTCTTTCCTTAATTAGAAGATTGATTTTGATCTCAACCTCCTTTCTTAAGTCAAGGATTTCAACCTTAAGCTTACTGTTTTCTTCTTTAACAGAAGAATAAGTGGTTTGAATGGCTTGAAACTCTTCCCAAAATTCTGACATTGAATCAGAATCAAAGGCTCTGCCTACCGAAGAAAAACTAGAGTTGGAAGTAGAGGATACCTCATCATCAGATTGACCCATAAGGCATAGGTCTTCAGTTTCTTTGTCCAGGCAACAGAATGCTTCATCAGATTCTGATTCCGAGCTGGACTCTGTCTCAGAGAGGGGGTCCTTCTCTGGTTGTTCAGTGATGAGTGCTTTCCTTCTTCGGTGCTCGTATTTCTTTTCTCCTTCCTGGCCTTGCCTTTTGGAGACTATGGGGTGTGGACAATTGACTTTGAAGTGCCCTGGTTGTCTGCAGTTGTAGCAGAGAAGCTCTCCACTACTTTCTGATGGTTTGGACTTCTGGTGTGGCTTTCTGCTAGAGTGTGGACTTCTGCTATCCTTCGGCTTTAAGAATTTCCTGAACTTCCTAGCAAAAGCCGCCATATACTCGTCAGTTAAAAGAATAGAAGGGTCAAAATTATTTACCTGAGAGGTGCTGGCAGTGAGGGCAGTAGTTGTTCTGTCCTCAACCTCTTCTTTCTCTTCTTCATTCATCTCAAACTCATAAGACTTGAGATCAGAGATGAGTTTCTCAGTGCTGTTGGTTCTGAGGTCCTTGCTATCTCTCATGGCAGTGACCTTCATCTTCCATGGTGAAGGTAAACCTCTGAGAACCTTCAAATTGATCTCCTTGGGAGTAAGTTCCTTCCCAAGTTGTGATATCTCAGCAGTGAGGGTGAGCAAGCGTGCATACATCTCAGCTATGCATTCTTTGGGTAGAAGTTTGAAATCTTCAAACTTCTTCATGGCAATAGTGAGTTTGTTGTCCTTTTCTTGCTCATCTCCAGCTCCTATCAGGGTGAGAGTATCCCAGATTTCCTTGGCAGATTTGCACTTCTTGATCCTTGTGAAGTACTTGTCATCAATGGCCTTGTAGAGGATATCCTTGGCAATGTTGTCAAGGTTGTACTTTCTCCTTTCTTCATTAGACCATTCATGGCGCAGTTTGGTGATCATCTGGGGTTGACCACTACCAGTGATGTATTCAGGGTTGACCTTGGTGAACTCTGTGAAAGGTCCTGCATTAAGAACTTCCCACATTTCGTCATGGAGTGCACAGAGGTGAGCTTTCATGCGGATCCTCCAGTCATCAAACTTTGTTACTGAGAACATAAGATTCTTTGAAAGAGTGTTATCCATAATATGAGATTAAAGAGGCTAAAACAAGTGGATCTCTTGTTTAGTAAGTAACCTAAAAGATTACAAGAACAAGGAGGCTCTGATACCACTTGTTGGTCCCGTTTGTAATGGGAACAGTCTAGAGGGGGGGTGAATAGACTGATCAGGAATTTAAACTTTTCTCCAAGTCAAGTCTGACTTATCAGAGATGGTCGAAATCTGGTGACAGAGATGGTCAAGTTCTGATGGCAGAACTAGACCAGGCAGCGGATAAGTTTCTGTCCGGGTAGCCTCTAGAAGAAAGCTAAGGCAAAGTGCCTTTCTGATAACTCTGAAGGAAGATCTGCTGGACACAGAGTCCAACCTTAAGAGTTAGTCAGTAGAATCTTAAGTGCAGTAATTAAAAGCTTAAAGTAAATGACACCGGGTTTTTATAGTGGTTCAAGGAACAACTTGTTCCTCTAGTCCACTGTTCCACTAAGCTTGCAAAAACAACAGTTTACAACGCCTTAGTCCCTAGAGCTTAAGAAGCACTCCTCGTCTTCTTCAAGTCTAGTTGCCACCCGGGATGCAGTCCTGCTTCCTGATGGCTGGTCTCGTTTCACTGAGTCTCTTGAAGTATCTCCACTTCACTTACTCCAGCTAGTTTGAGACGTCCCGTCTTTTTCAAGAAGTGTTTGATATAGAATCAGTTTTCTCCAACGTTGCTTCTTCACAAAAGATGAGTATATGAAGCTCTCGAAGTGTTGAAGAACTGAGTAACTTTGCCTTTTGCTAGTTGGATGAAGGATAGGAAAGTTTATCTTCCAACTGTGGCCTTTTCTTGTTAGGAATGGAGTTTGAATCTCAAGAAGGCTTTTAGTAAGTTCGTTCGGCAGATATTGTGGCAAAGTTGTTTTTCTTAGTTCTTCAGAGTGTATCTTTTATACTGGGAATAGTCTTCCCGTTGGAGTGTAGAAGACAGCTTCATTAAATGCATGTACTGTTGACTTGACCGTTTGGTCCTCCAACTTGCTATTTTGGGGCGTAAAGATACTCGCATGGTCAATCATCAGCTTTAAATATCTCTTCGTACGTACAGCATTAAATGTGCATTTAATGCATGTACAGTGCCATGCTTCCGATGAAAGGTTTGTAACCGTTAGGGGATTTCCCGTTAGTTTAACGACCATTGGAAGGGCTTCCGGAATCTGGTGGATTTAGCAGAGTCTGAAGAGGTTCTCTGGTCCAATCTCTGAAGTCCGTCTCTGTTGCCAACTCTGGTATCTTTCTGATAACCAGTTTCTGATGGCTTCTCTGGTGAGCAACTCTGGGAGCAATTCTGGTAGAGGCAAGATGGAACTCTGGCAGGCAGACAAAGCTAAAACTTACAAAAGAAATTCTAATACACAATTTCTAATGGGGTACTTTCAAATTCTAATAAACCTAGCATCATCAAAATCTAAATACATTTATTCCTTACAGTCAGGATTACTTTATCCCAAAATAGTAACCCGCCAACTTTACCGGGTCCTACTGGTCAAGTCAACTGCTCGGGCATTAAATGCAGTTGTCCTCCTTCACCTCCAACGGGAAGACAACCCTCAGTATAAAAGATACACTTCAAAGAACAACCGGATACTTTTTGCTCTACTAACTTTGCCAACTTCATCACACTCTTTGCAAGAAAAACACATTCAAATCATTCAAGGCAAAAAGGTCCTCTTGAGATTCAAACTCTTCATACTCAACAAGAGAGACACAAGTTGGAAAGAATATATCTTCATATCACTAAATCCAACAAGAGCAAGGTTCCAAAAGTTCTTCAACAACTTCAAACACTTCATCTACAAATCCTTTGTAACGAAGCTAGTTGGAGGAACCCCTGTTTCAACAGAAACTCTTCTTGCTACAAGAAGGACGTCCAAGTAACTGGAGTAAGTGAAGTGGTGATACTTCCGGGAAGCTCAGTGAAAGGACCAGTCTTAAAGGAAGCCAGGCAGTGCATCCCAGGAGACATCTAGGCTTGAAGAAGACGAGGAGAGCTTCTTAAGTGCTAGGACTAAGGCGTTGTAAACGGTCGTTTTTACAAGCTTAGAGGAACGAGTTGTTCCTTGAACCACTATAAAAATCCCTGGTGTCATTTACTTACTGCTTTAAATATTTGCACTTAGATAGAACTGTCTAACTCCTTAGACTTGGTATCTGTGTTCAGCAGAACTTGTCTTACGAGTTAACAGAAGGCCTACTGCCTTTGCTTTTCTGAGGCTAAATCAACAGAACCCCCTACTAGAACCCCATCCGCTGCCAGTCTGTTCTGTCAACAGAACAGGCTATTCTGTAAAATCTGGTACTTAGTGTTAAAAGCTAAAAACCAATACAGTCTATTCACCCCCCCCCCCCTCTAGACTGTATCCAGTACAACCGGGACCAACAAGTGGTATCAGAGCCTCCTTGTTCTAATAATCTCTTAGGTTATTTGCTGAACAAAGATCCACTTGTTTTTCTGTTTGACCTCATTTTTATCTGATATAATGGATCACTCCTTGTCCAAGAATCTTATGTTCTCAGATCTTAAGTTTGATGACTGGAGGATCCGGATGAAAGCACATCTCTGTGCCCTGCATGATGAGATGTGGGAAGTTCTTGATATTGAACCTTTCACAAGCTTCCAGAAGGTCAATCCTGAGCATGCTATTGACAACACCAGACCCCAGATGATTAGTAAAGCCAAGTCAGAATGGACCACTGAAGAGAGAAGAAAATATAACCTGGACAATATTGCTAAGGACATCCTCTACAAGTCCATTGATGATAGGTACTTCAACAGAATAAAGAAGTGCAAAACTGCAAAGGAAATCTGGGATACTCTTGAGCTCATTGGAGCTGGTGATGAGCAAGAGAAGGACAACAAGCTGACAATAGCCAACAAGAAGTTTGATGACTTCAAACTTCTCCCTGGTGAAAGCATCTCCAAGATGTATGACAGGCTCCGCACTCTCACTGGAGAGATCTCTGAGCTTGGCAAGGAACTCACCACCAAGGAGATCAACCTGAAGGTGTTGAGGGGACTGCCCTCAGCATGGAAGATGAAGGTGGTTGCTGTCCAAGCCAGCAAGGATGTAAAGACTTATCCCACTGATAAGCTCATCTCTGATCTCAAAGCTCATGAGTTCGAGATGATTGAAGAAAAGGAAGATATACCAGAGGAGAGGACCACTACAGCCCTCACTGCCAGCACATCAAAGGTAAATGATTTTGACCCTTCAGTACTTTTATCTGACGAATATATGGCTGCCTTTGCCAGGAGATTCAAAAAGTTTATGAAGAATCCCAAAGATGGAAGGAGTCCATCTTTCAACAGAAAGCCATACCAGAAGGTCAAAACAACATAAAGCAGTGGTGAGCTTCTCTGTTACAATTGCAGACAACCTGGTCACTTCAAGGCTGATTGTCCCCATCCAAGGGTGTCCAAGAAACAAGGACAGGATGGAGAAAAGAAGAAGTATGAAGACAACTCCAGAAGGAGAAAGGCACTTGTGACAGAACAACTAGAGAAAGACCCTCTGTCAGAAACAGAATCCAGTTCTGACTCAGATTCTGATGAGGCATTCTGTTGCCTAGATACAGAGACAGAAGACCTATGCCTCATGGCTCATTCTGATGATGAGGTAACCTCTACTTCTGAATCTAGTTCTTCTTCGGTAGGCTTAGCTTTTGATTCTGATTCAATGTCAGAATTTTGGGAAGAGTTTAAGGCCATACAAGCACCTTATTCCTCTGTAACAGAAGAAAACAGTAAGTTAAAAGCTGAGATTCTTGACTTAAAGAAGGAGGTTGAGATCAAAATCAATCTTCTAATTAAGGAAAGAGATCAACTGGAGACTGAAAATGTTTCTCTTCTCAAGAGAATAAGAGAAATAGAGCCTCTCGAGATTAAGTACAAAGCTTACCAGAAGGCCCAGTCTTCCATGGAAAAGATTGTACTTGATCAACAGATTAGCACTGGTTTTGGTCTTGGTTATGGCTCAACAGAATCAGGTGAGCCTTCTGTAATGACTAACACCAGTGTTGCTAAGGCAGATAAGGTCATAGTGCCACTGATTTCTAGCCCCATTTGTCAAGCTGGTGTATCTGGCACCAAGGTTGTTCATGAGGAAGTCAGACCAGAAAAGGCAAAGATAAAGGTTCAACAGAAACCCTTTTTGAAAAATAATGAACTTGGCAGAAAACCTAATGATGGAGTATATGGGTCTGAGCCCCCGGACCCACATACTCGGAAGAACAGAAAGCACAAGGCACGGAGTGGCGCCCTCGTCGGCCAGGACGCCCCCGTCGGCTGAAAAGGGGCCAACTCGGATTATGGTCCTGAGTCCAAGGAACCCGGGTGCCCTCGTCGGCCGTGCCCTCGTCGGCCGTGCCCTAGTCGGCCACGATGACCTCACAGAATCGGATTTTATACTTACTCATTCGTACAGCCCATTAGTGGCTTTGTATTCGGCCCAGTAGCGGTCCAGTTGTAAATGGGCCTCCCAAGCCCAAGGCTTGGGAGCCCAACCCTAATTTTCTCTATAAATACTCCCTTTGGGAGTAGTTATAGGGGTTACAAATTCATTCTATTGAAGCATATTATTGCACTTCTCTCTCTAGCTGATGGAGTATATGGGTCTGAGCCCCAGGACCCACATATTCGGAAGAACAGAGCACAAGACAACAGAGTGGCGCCCTTGACGGCCATGACGCCCCCGTCGGCCGAAAAGGTGCCAGCTCAGATTACGGTCCTGAGTCTAAGGGACTCGGGTGCCCTCGTCGGCCGCGCCCTCGTCGGCCACGCCCTCGTTGGCTACGCCCTCGTCGGCCTCGAAGACCTCCCAGAATCGGATCCTATACTTACTCATTCGTACAGCCCATTAGAGGCTTTGTATTCGGCCCAGTAGCGGTCCAGTTGTAGATGGGCCTCCCAAGCCCAAGGCTTGGGAGCCCAGCCCTAATTTTCTCTATAAATACTCCCCTTGGGAGTAGTTATAGGGGGGACAAATTCAATATATTGAAACATATTATTGCACTTCTCTCTCTAGCTCTCACTTCTCTCTAGAATCTAAGAGATATACTCTATCATTTGGTGCTCTCGTTGAGAGCTAGAACAATCAAGTTAGCACCCTTCGTCGCTACCAAGCACAGCTAACCACTGATCATGGGAAGAACTAAGTCAAACCGCAACCTCGTCAGCAAAGCCATCCCTGAGGACCAAGAGCCCAGGGAGCACGATGAGGACGCCACGGCCGACCAGGTCGGCGGAGGGGACCTCTTCCAGGAGGCCTTCAACCTCACAACGGACCTCCGCAACCAACTCAACGGCGGCGCCCCTGATGCCCGCCTCGGCTTGGACAAGAAGCGAGCTGAAAAGACGGATCACGCCCCGGCCCAGCCTATGGCCGCGGCCTCTCCGTCCGTGGATCCACAGGTCCAGGCCGCGCTGTCGGTCATCATAGCCAGCCTAGCTCAGAACCCCACCGTCCTCAGCGCACTCTTGCCAAGGACCGGGGGAAACGTCACTCCACCTCCTCATCCCCAACCGTTGGCCGTCCAGATAGGCAACAATGAGGGGGTCGTGGCCCAGGACACGGCGTCGTCCCACTCCCACCCTGCTTCCCCTCTTCGGCCCGGGCAGACCCCAGCGCGTGGAAAAGCCTCTGCCTTCAATAGGCTAGGTGACACGCGCCGTCGTCCGGTTTCGGAGAGGATGGCGGGACGGATTGGTGATCTTTGTCCTGGCTCGCCAAGGGAAAGTTTGGGGTCTGTGTCCCGGATAGCGGACCAGCCCCGCCCGGACAAGGGCAAGGGGAAGTTGCACGAGGATGACGTGTGTCACCAGATCAACGCGGCTCACAACGAGCGCCTGAGGAACCAGCCGGGCGCCGCTGCGGCCGACAGAGACCCCCGGGACGAGGTCATCGCCCAGCTGGAAAGGAGGTTGGATCAGATGGAGGCCAAGCAGTCGGCCAACATCCCTACGGCCGGCGCCTCCAACGACCCCGGCCTCAACGCGCTCATGAACAAAGTCAGCGCCCTGGAGAGGGAGCTGGCCGAAGGGCGGGGTGACCCCATCATCCAGGTCAGGACTAGGACCCCTTTCACCAACAGGGTCCTCTCGGCCTCCATCCCTGAGAAGTACAGGGGGAACGCCATCAAGTCCTACGATGGCCGATCAGACCCCCAGGAGCACTTCAGCCGCTATCAAAACAACATGCTGATGGTGAACGCGTCCGACGAATACCTCTGCCGTTGGTTCCTCTCTACTCTCGAGGGGCCAGCGTACGAGTGGTTCAGCGGACTGCCAGAGGGAAGCATTGACTCATGGCAAGATCTCGCCCAGCGTTTCCTCACTCACTTTGCCGGGAGGAAGCGCGCCAAGAAGTATTTCATCCACCTCCTCTCCGTCAAACAGCAGCACGAGGAGTCCCTCCGGTCATTCATCGACCGGTGGACGAGGGAGACCGAGGAGGTCGAGGGGGCCGATGAGCGCACCCTCCTCGCCTTGTACCAGGGAGCCCTCCGCAGCTCCCCGTACGCCAGGAGCCTCATCACTGACCCCCCGAGGTCGTACGCCAAGGCGCTCCAACGCGGAGGCTTGTACGCCGACGCCAACGAGCTCCACAATCACAAGAGAGAGGGGGGCCATCCCCCCAAGAAGACAAATCCTTCGCCGGCCTCGGGTCCGTCCCCGGCCGGCCAGGGTGCCCAGGGCCGCCACGGCTCTGGTGGACAAAGTAAGAAAGACCGCCACTGGCGGCCGAGGCTGGAACGGCCGGGGGTAGCCCTCACCCACCCGGTCGGCACCATCCTCGATTATGCCGAGAAGATTGGCCTCATCGAGCAGGCTCCTCGGCCGGCCGAGGAGATCCTGGCCATCCAGCAGGGCGGCACGTACTGCCGGTTCCACAAGAACTCGTCGCACAACACCGACGATTGCATCACATTGAAGAAGGCCATCGAGCGCCTTATTCACCAGGGGGAACTCTCCCAGTTTGTCAAAGGTGGCCCACGGAAAAACACTTGGGTAAACACCGGCAAACGTGGGGGCGAACCCTCTGCGAAGAAGCGCGAGATTGGTAGGCTCAGCGACGACGAGGACTTCGAGGAGCCTCCGCCGAAGAAGAATCACATCCACCTCATCGTAGGCGGGAACACTGGGGGGGACTCCGCCACTCAGAGAAAGAAATGGGCCCAATCCCTTTACATTGGGGAGGTGTCCCACGTTCCCCCCCAGCCAAAGAAGCAGCGGACGGAGGCGATCACCTTCACAGACAAGGATCTGCCTCCGGGTACGGAATCACACAGGGATGCCCTCGTCATCCGATGTGAGATCGGTGACTCCATCATCCACCGTACTTACATCGATACGGGGAGCTCCGTCAATGTGATGTACTTGGACACCTTCAAGCAGCTGAAGCTGGACAGGGCTCTGCTGAAGCCGATCAAGACCCCGTTATCCGGCTTCACCGGGGACTCTATCAACGCCGAGGGCACGATAGTCCTCCCCGTGGAGGTCGGTGACGGCCCCCACCACGCCAAAATTGACATGGAGTTCATGGTGGTCAACCTCCAGTGCGCCCACAATCTGATTTTGGGCCGGCCAGCGCTGGAGGACTTGGAGGCCATCATCTCCATGAAGCACCTGTGCTTAAAGTTCCCCACCAATGACGGCATCGGCTACGCCAGAGGAAATCAGAGGATAGCCAGAGCTTGCTACCTCAAGCTAACGAGGCCGGCCGAAAGGGAAGGACAGAGGATAGACACCATTACGGCCGCCGTCGCCATGGACGAGGAGAGGCCACATGCGGAGCCGGCCGAGGAGGTCGAGGAGATCCCTCTGGATACCTCCCGGCCGGAGCGGGTTCTCAGGGTCGGAAAGCAGCTCCCCCAGGACCAACGAGACGCCATCCTCCTCGTCCTACGGTCATACGCCATCGTCTTCGCGTGGGGCCCGGACGATATGCCAGGCATCAGCCGCCAGGTGATCACTCACCGGCTGACCGTCGATCCGGCCTCCACGCCTGTCAAACAGAAGCGGCGCTACTTGTCCGCCGACAGGCGGGACTTCGTCAAAGGGGAGGTCGCCATGCTCTTCTCAATCAGACACATCAAAGAGGTGAAGTACCCGACATGGTTGGCCAACGTCGTCCTCGCACAAAAACCGCCGACGTTCATAATGTGTGTTGACTACACTGACCTGAACAAGGCGTGCCCCATGGACCCGTTCCCTCTACCCAACATTGATCAGCTGGTGGACGAGACGGCGGGGTGCGAGTTGATGTCGTTCCTTGACGCCTTCAGAGGGTACCACCAAATCTCCATGCATGAAGATGACGCTGAGAAGACGGCATTCATGACCCCGGAGGGAATCTTTTGCTACCTCGTCATGGCCTTCGGACTCAAAAACTCCGGTGCCACCTATACTAGGATGGTGGCCAAGATCTTCAGAGCGGTCCTTGGCCGGACGATGGAGGCGTACGTCGACGACATGATCGTCAAGAGCAGGCAGGCCACCTCCCACGCCGACGACCTCCGGGAAATCTTTGAAATAATGAAGGAGTTCAGACTCCGTCTCAACCCCAAGAAATGCGCCTTCGGCGTCCAGGGTGGCAAGTTCCTCGGCTACATGGTCAGCCGGAGAGGCATCGAGATAAACCCGGAGAAGACGCAGGCTATCATCAACATGGAGCCACCCCGCAACGTCAAGGAGGTACAGCGACTGACGGGGCGCCTGGCGGCCTTAAACCGGTTCCTCTCCAGATCAGCCGAGAGGGCACTTCCCTTCTTCCAGATCATGCGCAAGGCAAACAGCTTCAAGTGGACGAGGGAGTGCCAGGAAGCATTCGACGAATTGAAAAGGTACCTGTTATCCCCACCCGTACTCTCCAAGCCCAAAGCCGGCGAAACCCTCTTCTTGTACTTAGGGGTGAGCACGTCGGCCATCAGCTCCGTGCTCATCCGTGAGGACGAAGGGGTGCAGAAGGCCATCTTCTACATCAGCAAGACACTCAGGGAGGCCGAGCTGAGGTACTCCCCCATTGAGAAGACGGTGCTGGCCATCGTCCACACCGTGAAGAAGCTGGGGCACTATTTCCAAGCCCACACCGTCCACGTGCTGACCCAGCAGACTCTTGGCGCGCTCATGAGGAGCCCCACTAGCTCCTCGAGGATGGTGAAATGGGCGATCTTCCTCAGCCAGTTTCAGATTGAGATCAAGCCAAGGCCATCTATCAAAGGGAAAGCCTTGGCCGACTTCGTCATCGAATGCACAGCAAGGGAGACGACCGTCGCCAACCCCGGGCCGGAGCCGGACGACACGTGGACCCTGTTCACTGACGGCTCGTCGGCCGCGAAATCATGCGGCGGCGGCGTCGTCCTCATATCCCCTGAAGGATTCAGAGCCTACTATGCCATCCGCTTCAACTTCAGGGTATCCAACAACGAAGCCGAGTATGAGGCCCTCCTCAGCGGTCTCCGACTCGCCGCCGGTCTCAAGGCCAAGCACCTCAGAATTAAGTGCGATTCCAAACTGGTAGTGGGCCAGGTGGAGGGATCGTACGAAGCAAAGGAAGGTCGGATGAATCAGTACAAACAAGCGGCGGAGGAGTTACTGAAAGCGTTTGAAACCCACGAGATCACTCAGATCCCTAGGGCCGAGAATGCTGAAGCCGACATCCTCTCCAAGCTCAGCTCGGACACCCCGGAGCACATCTCCCAATTGGCCAAGATCGAGGAGTTGAGCATGTCCAGCATCCATGCCAGCCCTGTCTTGTGCGTCCAACAGCGGCCAGAGGACTGGATCTCCGATATCGCCACCTTCATCACAACGGGGGAGCTGCCCCCGGACGAGGAGAGGGCCAAACTCGCCAAACTCAGGGCCCCAAGCTACACCATCGAAGACGGCAAACTCTACAAACGGTCCTATAATGGCACCCTCCTCCGGTGCCTGCACCAGGACGAGGCCGACACCGCCATGGAAGAAGTTCATTGTGGCGTCTGCTCCTCACACCAGGGCCCTTTCAGCATGTCCCGGCGTCTCGTCGTCCAGGGTTTCTTCTGGCCGACGATGGCGCGCGACTGCGCTGACCTGGCCAGGAAGTGCACCACATGCCAGGTGCTCCAGAAGGCCCCTGGTCGGCCAGGTATCAATTATGCCCCTGTCAGCACCGCAATTCCATTCTCCAGATGGGGGATTGACCTGGTCGGTCCCCTACCCAGAGCCGCCGGGAACAACCGCTACATCATCGTCGCCGTCGACTACTTCACCAAGTGGGTCGAGGCGGAGCCCTTGGCCAGCATCACGGGGGCCAGATGCCAGAAATTTGTTTACAAGAACATCATCACACGCTTTGGCGTCCCCCAGGAGATCATATCAGACAATGGCACCCAATTTGAGGCGGCCCCTTTCCAAGAACTCCTCCGGGAGTTTGGGGTGAAGCATCGTTTCTCCTCCGTTGCCTACCCTCAGGGCAACGGGCAGGTCGAGAACGCCAACAGAACAATCATGGAGGGGCTGAAGAAGAACCTCCAGGCCGCAGGAGGTAGTTGGGTCGACGAGCTCCCCAACATCCTGTGGTGCTACCGAACCACGCCGAGGAGGGCGACAGGTGAAACGCCTTTCGCCCTGTGCTACGGCTTTGAAGCAAAGGCGCCCACGGAAGTTGCCATCCCCAGCCGGCGGGTGGAACAATATGAGCCTGACACCAACGAAGAGAATATGAAGATTGACCTAGACCTGGTTGAGGAGAGGCGTGAGCAAGCTTACGTCCGCGCAGAGAACTACCGGCGTCAAGTAAAATCATACTACGACGCCAAGGTACGTTCCCGGGAATTTCAGGTGGGGGACTACGTCCTCCGCCGAAGGGAAGCAAGCCAGCCGACAGAGGGCGGCAAGCTACCATTGAAGTACGAAGGGCCCTACATCGTCAGTGCCGTGCTCAAACCCGGCACCTACAAGCTCAAACGCCCGAATGGGTCCAATGTACCACGAACATGGAATGTACATCATCTGGTGAAGTTTTATCAGTAATCCGAAGGAGGTGTAGACGGCGAAGCCCTCACCCCTTAACGGATTACTGATTGAACGCCACCCTCGGCCTCGAGCCACTTATGAATAAAATCATGTTCTGATTCTCTGGAATTTAAAGTAAAACATTAGCAGGTGCCCTCGTCGGCCACCTTAGAGCGAAAGGCTCAGGTCTGGCCGACATGGCCCCTTGCATTTGCAGCCTACGAGCGACAAGCTCAGGCACTCCATTGTATTTTGTATCAGCGAAGGGCTCAGGCCTAGCTGAGAGAGCACATCGTCCTGGCCCCGTAAGCCTAGAAGTGAAACGCTCAGGTATGGCCGACGATGTCCCCAGGACGAGGGGCCCGCAAACGGCCCACGTCTTGAAACGGGAAGCTCACCGCGTCGTCCACGCGCCAGATCGCAGGACGACAGGCTTGAAATCATGGCCGAGGTGACAAAATCCCAAAACTCAGGGATGGGCAACGACAGCCGTTGGAAACCAACCAAAAGTCTAGCCCGCGTCATAAATAGGCGACGGGACCCGCCCTGAGACCACGGACGTTATAAACGAAGTCCGAACCGGCCGAAGGACGAGCACACCCTTCGGCCGAAGCCTGAAAGAAGGATACCCCCCGAGAAAAAATAATAATAATAATACATGAGGGAAAAAGGGGGAAGCCGACGGTCGCGCACACTTGCCGGCCTCAAGCAAGAGAAAAAAAAATCCCCACAACTTAGGCCCAACTAGGCCAAGTACATATCAGTTGAACACAAGTTTAGTACCACTGACAGGCAGCATGGACGACACGTCCGCACACCACAAGGGAACAATCAAGGCCGATACACACGCCTATGAAACCCTAACCACATCGGTTGGGTGACACGCGAGAGGTGACCTTCATCGGCCATAGTCCTTTGAGGCACCAACGCTTGGTATGAAACAAAGCATCGCAAACCGGAGGATGACCGGAACGAAGCGGGCACTTATCACACCCGCGAAAGGATCAAGTAATCAAGATACAACCTCTACTTGCCACCGCACCTCGGATAGCCGACGCAGGCACTGGAACCATGACTAGCCGACGAAGGCAGGACCATCTCCTTGGACAAGCTATTCCTTATCCAGCACCCTCATCGGCCACAAGCCAGACCTTGGCCGGCAAGGGCACCGCAAAGACGTAAATACCTAACATTTATACTCAGGAAATTATCTAAGTACTCAAATGAAGGAATTCTAGCCGAAGCGGGTACCAGTATACTACAAAGCTGTTAGCCACCTACACCTCTACATGTGTACTTGTGAAAAATTCAAAGTCCACAAGACTATGGTGAAGGTGCCCTTATCGGCCAGAACACAGGGATACAAGCTGACAACGGCCCTGACTAAAACACCTGAGACGAATCCAAGGCCAGGACGATAAGGACGCCAACGCCTGGACGGAACGGACACTGCGGTCAGGGCTAAAAAGGAAAGCACCTAAAAGGAATCAAAAACACTTAGGAAATTTTGTGGAAAAATCCTAAGTGTTACGATGGCGAAGGAACACCGGTCAAGCCGACCAGGCCACCAGGCCGAAAGGAAAGCACCTAAGTGGATCCCAAAACACTCAGAAAAATTTTGAAAAATTCCTTAGTGTTATGAAACTACGTCCAAGCCGATCAAGCCACTAGGCCGTAAAGACAGGAGTTACATGGACCCAAAAACACTTGGGAATTTTTTTGAAACAACATCCTAAGTGTTATGACAGTAAAGCAGAGGCATAGGCCGACCAGACTACTGGACGGGACGGCCAACCTCACGGACGTAGCGGACACTCGCGGGTGACCCAAGTTAGGACTTGATACTTAGACAATTTATAGAATTGAAATGACAAAGCAAACAAGCACACAAAGGATTCAAGGCCGAAAAGGACAGCAAAAATTTCTTCAATTGATAAATTTCATTACAATTGGGGGGCACTACGGCCGTTACATCACTTGGCAAAAATTTGAAAAGCTAATTACAAAAAATGGCCACTCAAGCTTCGGGGGCACCTCCATCTGCGGCCGCCTCATCGGCCTCATCAGCTCCCTCTTCGTCCTCAGCTTCTTGGCCGGCATGAGGTGCAGCACTGGTAGCATCATCAAGGAAGTCGAACTCAGTGTAGTCCGGCTCGCCGAGGCCGGAGCTTTCTATGGGGGACTCCCGCTCCGACAGCGGAAGCTTGGCCTGCTCTTCGGGATCCTTCATCAGCTTTGGCAGCTTCAGGTTCCGTCTAGCCCATCCAGACGTGTAATTCATGGCCTTCAACGCCCGGGATAGCCGCCGACACAGGAGCCTTTGCATCCGCTCCTGGCCCAGGTTGTAGTAAACGGACATCTCCCGGGTGAAATACTCCCGGCCAGCAGGGGAGTTCATCCCCCAACTCTCCAGCCTGGCGGCCACCACTTCGTAGCACCAGGGGAGCCTCTCATTGGCCTTCCACCCCTCGGCCAAGAACTTCTCGACGGCCTCATCGGCAGCCTTCACGACGGCGGCCTCGGCCTCAGCCTTCGCCTTGGCAGCCTCCTCGCTCTTGCGCTTCTCGGCCTCAAGTGCCCTATGGGACTCCGCGAGCTCCCTTTTGCTCTCTTCGAGCTTGACCAGGGCAACGTCCCTGGCCGCGACGGCCTCATCAGCTTTGGCCTGCAGCGCCTTGGCATCCTCCCGGAGCCGGTCAAGGCAAGCTACCGCCTCGTCGGCCGAGGCAGCCTTCTGCTCCAGCGCTTGCAGGCGGACTATCTCCCAGTACTGCCTCTTATGGCTTTCCATAAGCATGAAGGCACTCTGCATAAGAAAAACAAAGGTCAGGCAAAAACTCTACATAGACGAAGAGAGACAAGAATATAAGGACAATCACTTACTTGGACGAGAAGATCCATGTCGCCCTCATAAATCTTCGGGTCCTCGAGCTTCTTCAAATGAGCTCGATCTTTGGCCGGCAAGGCCTTGGCCAGGACGACATGGCCGGGGACGAGCACATTAAACACGCCCCCGCCGACGGGGTACTCTATCACTTTCTGATAGGTGGCACCGGCGATCTCCTTGCCGGCCATCTGCGTCCGTGGTTCCTGGACGAGAGGAAGCGCCGGGGCGGCATCGCCAGCAACAGTAAGGTCCACGACGGGACCACCATCACCCACGCTGGGGACAGTAAGCGTACCGGCCTCACTAGCCGGAGAAGGGGAAGGAGCCCTCTTCGTCTTCTTAGAGACGCTCACGCCGGCCTCGGTCAACTTTTTCTGGCCGTCAGTGGCCGGTCTCTTTTTCTTGGACGGGGCAGGCTTTGGGGCCGCGTCAGCAGTAGCCCCGCTCCCACCAGCAGCGGCACGCCGGGCCGCTTCGGCCGCCTTAGCAGCAATCTCCTCGGCCGCTTTGGCCTTTGCAATAGCCATCATGGAACGGCGGTCCATGACAAAATCTACAAGGGAAAAGCACAAACAGATTAGTAAGGCAAAGGACAAAACATAAAGACAGAAAGCCGAAGAAAGAATTACCATCGGCCTCCGCAGGAATGCCCAAGTCCGGGCCGTCGGCCTCCTCAAAGGTGGTGGTCATCCTCGGCCAGAGTTGGAGGTCATCCTCCTTGTCACCATAAACATAGTACCTCACGAAGCCGAGGGCGGCCATCTTGTACTCAGTGATGTAATCTTTCACGCTCCTCGGCCCCCCCTCCAGGAAAGCCTCTACCTGAGCGTCCAAAATAGAGCTCTTCGGCGGGTCATGCAGATTAAATCTCCCGGTGTGGCTGAGGGAGGGAAACTCGGTGCCACTCTCACCAATGGACACAAACACGAACTTGCTCTTCCACCCATGAATGGACGTAGGCAAATCCGTGAAGCTCCTCTTCTTCGGCAGCTGCTGAAGAGTCGCGTAGGCCGCACAGTTCTTGTGGCTTCCTCGGCCTATCTGGTACAGATTCATAAATAATGCCGTTGTCGGCTTGTAGCCCAACTCCTCACACCGGAGCAAGAACCCCACCATCAAGGAGTAGCTGTTCGGCGTCAGCAAGGCCGGAGGAAGCCCTACCATGTCCAGGTACTCAGTAATGAAAGGGTGAAGAGGAAACCTCAACCCCTTAGCAAAACTCATCGGGTATACTCCAAAGTATCCCGGTGGTGGAAGAAGAACATGGTCCGTCGGCTTGGGCGCCCTAACCCGCCCGAACGGCCCCACGTACATCTGGGCAACCAGATAGTCGGCCGCACTGCTCTCCGGCTTTATCAGGTAGATGTTGGTGAGATCCAAGTAGGAGACGCCGGGCCCACTCTTCGGCCTCCTCACTCTCTTCGGCTTGGCGGCTCCCTTAACGGCGGACACCGGCCTCGGGCACGGAATGACAGCAGAAGTGGACGCCCCGTCCACCACTCGGGACGCACCTACGTCCTCACCTCTTGAAGAAGAGGCGGACTCCTCGTCCTCGCCTCCCTCGTCCATCAGCTCCGCGGATTTGTATGGACTTAAACGCTCTATCTCCTCCTCAAACTCCTCGAGCACCTCGTAGTCAAGCGACCTCGTGGAGGGCTGGTCGTCGTAGGGGTAGTAGTCGTCGTTCAAGCTCTTCATTACTACTACTACGGGCTTACGGAGAACTTACGATCTAAAGGTGTTTAAACGCCTAACACTAGATCAACTACTTACGGAGCAAAATATGAAAAGTGAGGAAGATCGTGATGAACACTAACCTCAAACAACGAAGAACACGAAGAACAGGCTTGGGAGTTTCTCTCTCTAGAAAATCGGCCAGCACTTCGACAAATTCAGAATGCAAATGTGATTCTTCGTCGGAGGGGAAGGGGTATTTATAGACCCCCCCACCAACGGTCACTACACGTGGCACTCCCCCAATGGCCACATCAACGGCCACCACTGGGGGGCCACCACGTCACCAACGGGCCAGGACCAACCCATATCAACGGCCCACCGGCAAATCAGACCCTACGACCTACACACGCTCAGCGGCTTTACAACTGCCAGCAAGCACCCACAACGTCCCACTTGCTCACCAAGATCACATGCCAAACAATAAACGGATGGAAACGGCCAGGAACGTAACGGCCACAGAACAAAGGGGACAAATAGCCCACAGCCTTCGGATCCCCGTAATAACCCTTGATGATAACTCTCTACAAGCGATTTGCGCACAAGGGTTCTCCCACAGGGTTACCTTGGCCAGAAAATCGCCATGAGAGTTGGATTCAGGGGGACTACGGCGAGACCGCTTCGGCCAGGGACTCAAGCAACTCCTTCACCCCTCACACTCTTCGGCCTGAAGCAGTGGGGGACTGGGGGACTACACCGGCCTCAACAAAACAAAACAGTGCGAACAAGGTAACCACAAAACATGGCCACATCATCCATACAACACAACGGAACTTCATCGGCCAACAAGCCACTAGAGGCAAGGACACTCATCGTCCTCTGCCAACAGATAATCTTGACGGGCCCTTCGGCCAAAAACACGAAGGCCAACCAGCAACGGCCAAAAGGAGTGCGCAAACACCCTCATCGGCCACACAAAGGAAATGAGGCCATCGTCTTCAAAGCAAGGAACAACCTCAACGGCTACACAGGCCCAAACATGAACCTCAACCACCAACGTCCAGGAAAGGGAAAGCGCGCCTTCAACGTCCACCATTGAAAGAAGGACACTCATCGTCCCGAAACAAATTAAGGAAACAACGGCCTCCCCGCCCACAGCAAGGACAGGTAACGGCCAAACAGGATCACCAAAGAGGAAACAACGCCAACGACGCCAATGCCCGCGTCGGCCAAAAGCAACAGCACAGAAATCTACTCTCCTTCACTTCGTCTACGTCTCAGCTTAGAGAGTGGGGGACTCCTGATGGAGTATATGGGTCTGAGCCCTAGGACCCACATACTCGGAAGAACAGAGCACAAGACAACAGAGTGGCGCCCTCGACGGCCATGACGCCCCCGTCGGCCGAAAAGGTGCCAGCTCAGATTACGGTCCTGAGTCTAAGGGACTCGGGTGCCCTCGTCGGCCGCGCCCTCGTCGGCCACGCCCTCGTCGGCTACGCCCTCGTCGGCCTCGAAGACCTCCCAGAATCGGATCCTATACTTACTCATTCGTACAGCCCATTAGAGGCTTTGTATTCGGCCCAGTAGCGGTCCAGTTGTAGATGGGCCTCCCAAGCCCAAGGCTTGGGAGCCCAGCCCTAATTTTCTCTATAAATACTCCCCTTGGGAGTAGTTATAGGGGGGACAAATTCAATATATTGAAGCATATTATTGCACTTCTCTCTCTAGCTCTCACTTCTCTCTAGAATCTAAGAGATATACTCTATCACTAGCTCTCACTGCTCTCTAGATATACTCTATCATTTGGTGCTCTCGTTGAGAGCTAGAACAATCAAGTTAGCACCCTTCGTCGCTACCAAGCACAGCTAACCACTGATCATGGGGAGAACTAAGTCAAACCGCAACCTCGTCAGCAAAGCCATCCCTGAGGACCAAGAGCCCAGGGAGCACGATGAGGACGCCACGGCCGACCAGGTCGGCGGAGGGGACCTCTTCCAGGAGGCCTTCAACCTCACGACGGACCTCCGCAACCAACTCAACGGCGGAGTCCCTGATGCCCGCCTCGGCCTGGAAAAGAAACGAGCTGAGAAGACGGACCACGCCCTGGCCCAGCCTATGGCCGCGGCCTCTCCGTCCGTGGATCCGCAAGTCCAGGCCGCGCTATCGGTCATCATCGCCAGCCTGGCTCAGAACCCCACCGTCCTCAGCGCACTCTTGCCAAGGACCGAGGGAAACGTCACTCCACCTCCTCATCCCCAACCGTTGGCCGTCTAGATAGGAAACGATGAGGGGGTTGTGGCCCAGGACACGGCGTCGTCCCACTCCCACCCTGCTTCCCCTCTCCGGCCCGGGCAGACCCCAGCGCGTGGAAAAGCCTCTGCCTTCAATAGGCTAGGTGACACGCGTCGTCGTCCGGTTTCGGAAAGGATGGCGGGACAGATTGGGGATCCTCGTCCTGGCTCGCCAAGGGAAAGCTTGGGGTCTGTGTCCCGGACAGCGGACCAGCCCCGCCCGGACAAGGGCAAGGGGAAGTTGCACGAGGATGACGTGCGTCACCATATCAACGCAGCTCACAACGAGCGCCTAAGGAACCAGCCGGGCGCCTCCGCGGCCGATAGGGACCCCGGGGACGAGGTCATCGCCCATCTGGAAAGGAGGCTGGCTCAGATGGAGGCCAATCAGTCGGCCAACATCCCTACGGCCGGCGCCTCCAACGACCCCGGCCTCAACGCGCTCATGGACAAAGTTAGCTCCCTGGAGAGGGAGCTGGCCGAAGGACGGGGTGACCCCATCATCCAGGTCAGGACGAGGACCCCTTTCACCAACAGGGTCCTCTCGGCCCCCATCCCTGAGAAGTACAGGGGGAACGCCATCAAGTCCTACGATGGCCGATCAGACCCCCAGGAGCACTTCAGCCATTACCAGAACAACATGCTGATGGTGAACGCGTCCGACGAATACCTCTGCTGTTAGTTCCTCTCTACTCTCGAGGGGCCAGCATACGAGTGGTTCAACGGGCTCCCAGAAGGAAGCATCGACTCATGGTAGGATCTCGCCCAGCGCTTCCTCACTCACTTTGCCGGGAGGAAGCGCGCAAAAAAGTATTTCACCCACCTCCTTTCCGTCAAGCAGCAGCACGAGGAGTCCCTCCGGTCATTCATCGATCGGTGGACGAGGGAGACCGAGGAGGTCGAGGGGGCCGATGAGCGCACCCTCCTCGCCTTGTACCAGGGAGCCCTCCGCAGCTCCCCGTACACTAGGAGCCTCATCACCTACCCCCCGAGGTCGTACGCCAAGGCGCTCCAGCGCGGAGGCTTGTATGCCGACGCCGACGAGCTCCACAATCACAAGAGAGAAGGGGGCCATCCCCCCAAGAAGACAAATCCTTCGCCGGCCCCGGGTCCGTCCCCGGCCGGCCAGGGTGCCCAGGGCTGTCACGGCTCTGGTGGACAGAGTAAAAAAGACCGCCACTGGCAGCCGAGGTTGGAACGGCCGGGGGTAACCCTCACCCACCCGGTCGGCACCATCCTCGATTATGCCGAGAAGCACGGCCTCATCGAGCAGGCTCCTCGCCCGGCCGAGGAGATCCTTTCCATCCAGCAGGGCGGCACGTACTGCCGGTTCCACAAGAACTCGTCGCACAACACCGACGATTGCATCACACTGAAAAAGGCCATCGAGCGCCTTATTCACCAGGGGGAACTCTCCCAGTTTTTCAAAGGTGGCCCACGCAAGAACACTTGGGTAAACACCGGCAAACATGGGGGCGAACCCTCTGCGAAGAAGCGAGAGATTGGTAGGCTCAGCGACGACGAGGACTTCGAAGAGCCCCCGCCGAAGAAGAATCACATCCACCTCATCGTAGGTGGGAACACTGGGGGAGACTCCGCCACTCAGAGAAAGAAATGGGCCCAGTCCCTTTACATTGGGGAGGTGTCCCACGTTCCCCCCCAGCCGAAGAGGCAGCGAACGGAGGCAATCACCTTCACCGACAAGGATCTGCCTCCGGGTACGGAATCACACAGGGACGCCCTCGTCATCCGATGTGAGATCGGTGACTCCATCATCCACCGTACTTACATCGATACGGGGAGCTCCGTCAATGTGATGTACCTGGACACCTTCAAGCAGCTGAAGCTGGACAGAGCTTTGCTGAAGCCGATCAAGACCCCGTTATCCGGCTTCACCGGGGACTCTATCGACGCCGAGGGCACGATAGTCCTCCCCGTGGAGGTCGGTGACGGCCCCCACCACGCCAAAATTGACATGGAGTTCATGGTGGTCAACCTCCAGTGCGCCCACAACCTGATCTTGGGCCGGCCAGCGCTGGAGGACTTGGAGGCCATCATCTCCATGAAGCACCTATGCTTGAAGTTCCCCACCAATGACGGCATCGGCTACGCCAGAGGAAATCAGAGGATAGCCAGAGCTTGCTACCTCAAGCTAACGAGGCCGGCCGAAAGGGAAGGACAGAGGATAGACACCATTACGGCCGCCGTCGCCATGGACGAGGAGAGGCCACATGCGGAGCCGGCCGAGGAGGTCGAGGAAATCCCTCTGGATACCTCCCGGCCGGAGCGGGTTCTCAGGGTCGGAAAGCAACTCCCCCTGGACCAACGAGACGCCATCCTCCTCGTCCTACGGTCGTACTCCGTTGTCTTCGCGTGGGGCCCGGACGATATGCCAGGCATCAGCCGCCAGGTGATCACTCACCGGCTGACCGTCGATCCGGCCTCCGCGCCCATCAAACAGAAGCGGCGCTACTTGTCCGCCGACAGGCGGGACTTCTTCAAAGGGGAGGTGGCCATGCTCCTCTCAATCAAACACATCAAAGGGGTGAAGTACCCAACATGGTTGGCCAACGTCGTCCTCGCCCAGAAACCGCCGACGTTCAGAATGTGTGTTGACTACACTGACCTGAACAAAGCGTGCCCCATGGACCCGTTCCCTCTCCCCAACATTGATCAGCTGGTGGACGAGACGGCGGGGTGCGAGTTGATGTCGTTCCTCGACGCTTTCAGAGGGTACCACCAGATCTCCATGCATGAAGATGACGCTGAAAAGACGGCATTCATGACCCCAGAGGGAATCTTTTGCTACCTCGTCATGGCCTTCGGACTCAAAAACTCCGGCGCCACCTATACTAGGATGGTGGCCAAGATCTTCAGAGCGGTCCTTGGCCGGACGATGGAGGCGTACGTCGACGACATGATCGTCAAGAGCAGGCAGGCCACCTCCCACGCCGACGACCTCCGGGAAATCTTTGAAATAATGAAGGAGTTCAGGCTCCGTCTCAACCCCAAGAAGTGTGCCTTCGGCGTCCAGGGCGGCAAGTTCCTCGGCTACATGGTCAGCCGGAGAGGCATCGAGATAAACCCGGAGAAGACGCAGGCTATCATCAACATGGAGCCGCCCCGCAACATCAAGGAGGTACAGCGACTGACGGGGCGCCTGGCGGCCTTAAACCGGTTCCTCTCCAGGTCGGCCGAGAGGGCACTCCCCTTCTTTCAGATCATGCGGAAAGCCAGCAGCTTCAAGTGGACGACGGAGTGCCAGGAGGCATTTGACGAATTGAAAAGGTACCTGTCGTCCCCACCCGTGCTCTCCAAGCCCAGAGCCGGCGAAACCCTCTTCTTGTACTTAGGGGTGAGCACGTCGGCCATCAGCTCCGTGCTCATCCGTGAGGACGAAGGGGTGCAGAAGGCCATCTTCTACATCAGCAAGACACTCAGGGAGGCCGAGCTCAGGTACTCCCCCGTTGAGAAGACGGTGCTGGCCATCGTCCACACGGTGAAGAAGCTGGGGCACTACTTCCAGGCCCACGTCGTCCATGTACTGACCCAGCAGCCTCTCGGCGCACTCATGAGGAGCCCCACCAGCTCCTCTAGGATGGTGAAATGGGCGATTTTCCTCAGCCAATTTCAAATTGAGATCAAGCCAAGGCCATCCATCAAAGGGCAAGCCTTGGCCGACTTCGTCATCGAGTGCACAGCAAGGGAGACGGCCGTCGCCAACCCCGGGCCGGAACAAGACGATGCATGGACCCTGTTCACTGACGGCTCGTCGGCCGCGAAATCATGCGGCGGCGGCGTCGTCCTCATATCCCCTGAAGGATTCAGAGCATACTATGCCATCCACTTCAACTTCAAGGTATCCAACAACGAGGCCGAGTATGAGGCCCTCCTCAGCGGTCTCAGACTCGCCGCCGGCCTCAAGGCCAAGCACCTCAAAATCAGGTGCGACTCCAAACTGGTAGTGGGTCAGGTGGAGGGATCATACGAAGCAAAGGAAGGCCGGATGAAGCAGTACAAACAAGCGGCGGAGGAGTTGCTGAAAGCGTTTGAAACCCACGAGATCACTCAGATCCCAAGGGCCGAGAACGCCGAAGCCGACATCCTCTCCAAGCTCAGCTCGGACACCCCGGGGCACATCTCCCAGTTGGCCAAAATCGAAGAGTTGAGCATGTCCAGTATCCATGCCAGCCCCGTCTTATGCGTCCAACAGCGACCAGAGGACTGGATCTCCGACATCGCCACCTTCATCACAACGGGGGAGCTGCCCCCGGACGAGGAGAGGGCCAAACTTGCCAAACTCAGGGCCCCAAGCTACACCATCGAAGATGGCAAACTCTACAAACGGTCCTATAATGGAACTCTCCTCCGATTCCTGCACTAGGACGAGGCCGACACAGCCATGGAAGAGGTTCATTGTGGCATCTGCTCCTCACACCAGGGCCCTTTCAGCATGTCCCGGCGTCTCGTCGTCCAGGGCTTCTTCTGGCTGACGATGGCACGCGACTGCGCTGACCTGGCCAGGAAGTGCACCACATGCCAGGTACTCCAGAAGGCCCCTGGTCGGCCAGCTATCAACTACGCCCCCGTCAGCACCGCAATTCCATTCTCCAGATGGGGGATTGACCTGGTCGGCCCCCTGCCCAGAGCCGCCGGGAATAACCGCTACATCATCGTCGTCGTCGACTACTTCACCAAGTGGGTCGAGGCGGAGCCCTTGGCCAGCATCACTGGGGCCAGATGCCAAAAATTTGTTTACAAGAACATCATCACACGCTTTGGCGTCCCCCAGGAGATCATATCAGACAACGGCACCCAATTCGAGGCAGCCCCTTTCCAAGAGCTCCTCCGGGAGTTTGAGGTAAAGCATCGTTTCTCCTCCGTTGCCTACCCTCAGGGCAACGGGCAGGTCGAAAACGCTAACAGAACAATTATGGAGGGGTTGAAGAAGAAGCTCCAGGCCGCAGGAGGTAGTTGGGTCGACGAGCTCCCCAACATCCTGTGGTGCTACAGAACCACGCCGAGGAGGGCGACGGGTGAAACACCTTTCGCCCTGTGCTACGGCTTTGAAGCAAAGGCGCCCACGGAAGTTGCCATCCCCAGCCGACGGGTGGAACAATATGAGCCTGACACCAACGAAGAGAACATGAAGATTGACCTACACCTGGTTGACGAGAGGCGTGAGCAAGCTTACGTCCGAGCAGAGAACTACCGGCGTCAAGTAAAATCATACTATGACGCCAAGGTACGTTCCCGGGAATTTCAGGTGGGGGACTACGTCCTCCGCCGGAGGGAAGCAAGCCAGCCGACAGAGGGTGGCAAGCTAGCATTGAAGTACGAAGGGCCCTACATCGTCAGTGCCGTGGTCAAACCCGACACCTACAAGCTTAAACGCCCGAATGGGTCCAATGTACCACGAACATGGAATGTACACCATCTGGTGAAGTTTTATCAGTAATCCGAAGGAGGTGTAGACGACGAAGCCTTCACCCCTTAACGGGTTACTGATTGAACGCCACCCTCGGCCTCGAGCCACTTATGAATAAAATCATGTTCTGATTTTTTCTCTGGAAATTCAAAGTAAAACATTAGCAGGTGCCCTCGTCGGCCACCTTAGAGCCAAAGGCTCAGGTCTGACCGACATGGCCCCTTGCATTTGCAGCCTACGAGCGACAAGCTCAGGCACTCCATTGTATTTTGTATCAGCGAAGGGCTCAGGCCTAGCTGAGAGAGCACATCGTCCTGGCCCGGTAAGCCTAGAAGTGAGACACTCAGGTATGGCCGACGATGTCCCCAGGACGAGGGGCCCGCAAACGGCCCACATCTTGAAACGGGAGCTCACCGCGTCGTCCACGCGCCAGAACGCAGGACGACAGGCCTGAAATCATGGCCGAGGTGACAAAATCCCAAAACTCAAGGATGGGCAACGACAGCCTTTGGAAACCGACCAAAAGTCTAGCCCGCGTCATAAATAGGCGACGGGACCCGCCCTGAGACCACGGACGTTATAAACGAAGTCCGAACCGGCCGAAGGACGAGCACACCCTTCGGCCGAAGCCTGAAAGAAGGATACCCCCCGAAACGAAAAAAAAAACATACAAGGGAAAAAGAGGGAAGCCGACGGCCGTGCACACTTGCCGACCTCGAGCAATGAAAAAATAAAATCCCCACAACTCAGGCCCAACTAGGCCAAGTACATATCAGTTGAACACAAGTGTAGTACCACCGACAGGCAACATGAACGACACGTCCACACACTACAAGGGAATAATCAAGGCCGATACACACGCCTATAAAACCCTAACCACATCGGTTGGGTGACACGCGAGAGGTGACCTTCATCGGCCATAGTCCTTTGAAGCACCAACGCTTGGTATGAAACAAAGCATCGCAATCCTGAGGATGACCAGGACGAAGCGGGCACTCATCACACCCGCGAAAGGATCAAGCAATCAAGAAACAACCTCTACTTGCCACAGCATCTCGGATGGCCGACGCCGGCACTGGAACCAAGGCTGTTGTTTAAGCGCAAGTCCTTTGGGAATTCGTTCAAGTGTTTACCAAACACTTGAAAAAATCCTGGGAAATAGAGGGTTCCTCAACAAGGAACCATGGCTGGCCGACGAAGGTAGGACCATCTCCTTGGAAAGCCATTCCTTATCCAGCACCCTCATCGGCCACAAGCCAGACCTTGGCCGACAGCGGCACCGCAAAGAAAGTAAATGCCTAACCTTTATACTTAGAAAATTATCTAAGTACTCAAATGAAGGTACTCTAGCCGAAGCGGGTACTAGTATACTCCAAGGCCGTTATCTACCCACACCTCTGCATGTGTACTTAGAAAAATTCTAAGTTCAAAAAGCTCAAGGTTAAGGTGCCCTTATCGGCCACAACACAAAGGATACAGGCCGACAACGACACGGGTTCAAACACTTGGGGAAATCTCTCAGAGCATTTGTCAACAATGACAAACCCAATGACAGGACGACGAGAACACTCAGCCACTTGAAGTTAGACACTTGAAAAAAATTCTAACAAAAGGGAAGAAATCCAACGCCTGGACGGAGCGGACACCACGGTCAAGACCGAAGGGAAAGCACCTAAGTGAATCCAAAAACACTTAGGAAATTTTTGAAAAAATCCTAAGTGTTATGATAGCAAAGGAACACCGGTAAGGCCGACAAAGCCTCCAGGCCGGAAAGAAAGCAACTTCGTGGATCCAAAAACACTTAGGAAATTTTTGAAAAAATCCTAAGTGTTATGGTAGCCAAGAACCACCGGTCAAGCCGACAAGGCCACCATGCCACAAGGAAGCAACTGTAAAAACCCAAAAACACTTAGGAAATTTTTCGAAAGAATCCTAAGTGTTATGATACTACATCAACACGGTCAGGCCGACCAAGCCACCAGACCGGGAAGAAGGCATCCAAGTGAACCCAAAACACTTAGGAAATTTTTTGAAAAAATTCCTAAGTGTAAGGCAAAGATGAATAGGCCGACCAGGCCACCGGACAGGGAGGGCGACCTCATGGACGTAGCGGACACTCGCGGATGACCCAAGTTATGACCTTGACACTTAGACATTTCAGAATTGAAATAACAAATAGCAAAACAAGCATACAAGGAATTGAAAGCCGATCAGGACAACAAAAATATTTCATTCATATCTGATTCAGTACAAAGGAGGGCTCTTCGGCCGTTACATCATTTGGGCAAAAATGAAAACTAACTACAAAGGAGTAGCCGATCAAGCCTCTGGAGCACCTCCATCTGCGGCTGGCTCTTCGGCCTCGTCTGCTCCCTCTTCGGCCTCAGCCTCCTGGCCGGTGGTGGCTGCAGCACTTGTGGCATCGTCCAAAAAATCAAACTCGGTGTAATCCGGCTCGCCAAGGCCGGAGCTCTCAATTGGGGACTCCCGCTCCGACAACAGAAGCTTTGCCTGCTCTTCTGGATCCTTCATCAGCTTCGGCAGCTTCAGGTTCCGTCTAGCCCACCCAGACGTATAGTTCATAGCTTTCAAAGCACGAGAGAGCCGCCGACACAGGAGCCTTTGCATCCGCTCCTGGCCAAGGTTATAATACACGGACATCTCTCGGCTGAAATACTCCTGGCCGGCGGGGGAGTTCATCCCCCAACTCTCAAGCCTGGCGGCCACCACCTCGTAGCACCAGGGGAGCCTCTCGTCGGCCTTCCACCCCTCGGCCAGGAACTTCTCGACGGCCTCGTCAGCAGCCCTCACGACGGCGGCCTCGACCTCAGCCTTCGCCTTGACGGCCTCCTCGCTCTTGCGCCGCTCGGCCTCCAGGGCCCTTTGGGACTCCTCGAGCTCCCTTTTGCTCTCCTCGAGCTTGGCCAGGGCATCGTCCCTGGCTGCGGCGGCTTCATCGGCCTTGGCCTGCAACGCCCTGGCATCCTCCCGGAGCCGGTCCAGGCAAGCTACCGCCTCGTCAGCCGAGGCGGCCTTCTGCTCCAGCTCCTTCAAGCGAGCTATCTCTCGGTATTGCCTCTTGTGGCTCTCCATTAGCATGAAGGCACTCTGCAGAAACAAGGGAAACAAAAGTCAGGCCAATGGTTTTACACAGACGACGAGAAAGACAACGCATAAGGAAGGTAACTTACTTGGACGAGGAGGTCCATGCCGCCCTCATAAATATTCACGTCCCCGAGCTTCCTCAAGTAAGCCCGATCCTTGGCCGGCATGGCCTGTGCCAGGACATCGTGGCCAAGGACGACGTCATCAAAGACACCCCCGCCGACGGGGTATTCTACCATCTTCTGGTAGGTGGCACCGGCAATCTCTTTGCCGGCCCTCTTCGTCCGTGGCTCCTGGACGAGAGGTAGTGATGGAGCAGCATCGCCAGCAGCGGTAAGGTCCACGACAGGACCACTATCGTCCACGCTGGGGACAGCCAGAGTACCGGCCTCAGTAGCCGGAGAAGGGGAAGGAGCCCTCTTCGTCTTCTTAGAGACGCTCAGGCCGGCCTCAGTTAACTTTTTCTGGCCGTCAGTGGCCGGCCTTTTCTTCTTCGATGGAGCAGGCTTTGGGGCCGCATCAGCAGTAGCCCCGCTCCCACCGGCCGCGGCACGTCTGGCCGCCTCGGCCGCCTTAGCAGCCAGCTCCTCGGCCGCTTTGGCCTTGGCAATAGCCATTATGGAACGTCGGTCCATGGCAAAATCTACAAAGGAAAAACAAAATGGATTAGTAAGGCAAAGGAACAAAACATAAAGACAGAAAGCCGAAGAAATAATTACCATCGGCCTCAGCAGGGATGCCCAAATCCGGGCCGTCGGCCTCTTCAAATGTGGTGGTCATCCTCGGCCAGAGTTGGAGGTCATCCTCCTTATCTCCATACAGGTGGTATCTGAAGAAGCCAAGGGCGGTCATCTTGTATTCAGTAACGTAATCCTTCACGCTCCTCGGCCCCCCTTCCAGGAAAGCCTCCACCTGAGCGTCCAAGATAGAGCTCTTCGGCGGGTCATGGAGATTGAACCTCCCGGTATGGCCGAGAGAGGGGAACTCGGTGCCACTCTCGCCAATAGACACAAACACGAACTTGCTCTTCCACCCATGAATGGACGTAGGCAAATCCGTGAAGCTCCTCTTCTTCGGCAGCTGTTGAAGAGTAACATAAGCCGCACAGTTCTTGTGGCTTCCTCGGCCGATCTGGTACAAATTCATGAATAGGGCCGTTGTCGGCCTGTAGCCCAGCTCCTCGCACCGGAGTAAAAAGCCCACCATCAAGGAATAACTGTTCGGCGTCAGCAAGGCCGGAGGAAGCCCCACCATGTCCAGATACTCAATGATGAAAGGGTGAAGGGGGAACCTCAACCCCTTAGCAAAACTCATCGGGTATACTCCAAAGTATCCCGGTGGCGGAAGTAGAACATGGTCCGTCGGCCTGGGTGCCCTAACCCGCCAGAACGGCCCCACATACATCTGGGCAACAAGATAGTCGGGCGCACTGCTTTCCGGCTTGATCAGGAATATGTTGGCGAGGTCCAGATAGGAGAGGCCCGACCCATTCTTCGGCCTCCTCACCCTCTTTGGCTTAGCTGCTCCCTTCACGGCAGACACCGGCCTCGGGCATGGAATGA
The DNA here is from genome assembly GCA_945859875.1 of Cuscuta europaea. Taxonomy (NCBI): domain Eukaryota; kingdom Viridiplantae; phylum Streptophyta; class Magnoliopsida; order Solanales; family Convolvulaceae; genus Cuscuta; species Cuscuta europaea. Next base: position 7,337,676 of record CAMAPE010000052.1, read on the forward strand.
CAGCAGAAGTGGACGCCCCGTCCACCACTCGGGACGCACCTAGGTCCTCATCCTTTGAAGAGGAGGCGGACTCCTCGTCCTCGCCTTCCTCGTCCACCGGCTCTCCGGATTTGTAGGGACTTAAACGCTCTATTTCCTCTTCGAACTCCTCGAGCACCTCGTAGTCAAGCGACCTCGTGGAGGGCTGGTCGTCGTAGAGGTAGTAGTCTTCGTTCAAGCTCTTCATAACTACTACTACGGGCCTAAGGAGACTAACTTAAGATCTAAGGGTGTTCAAACGCCTAACACTAGATCAACAACCTAGGAAGCAAAGTATGAAAAGTGAGGAAGATCGTGATGAACACTAACCTTGAACAACGAAGAACACGAAGAACAGGCTTGGGAGTTTATCTCTCTAGAAAATCGGCCAGCACTTCGACAAATTCAGAATGCAAATACGTTTTCTCGTCGGAGGGGGAGGGGTATTTATAGAACCCCCCACCCAACGGTCACTACACGTGGCACCCCCCCCCCCAATGGCCACACCAACGGCCACCAATGGGGGGCCACCACGTCACCAACGGGCCAAACTCAATATCAACAGCCCACTGGCAGGACGGACTCTACGGCCTACACACGCTCACTGACTTTACAAATGTCAGCAAGCGCCCACAACGTCCCACTTGCTCGCCAAGATCACAACTGCCAAACAATAAGGAGACGGCAACGGCCAGAAACGTAACGGCCACAAGATCAAAGGGCCCAAGAGCCCACAAGCCATCGGCAACTCATCAAGCGATCTGCGCACAAGGGTTCTCCCACAGGGTTACCTTGGCCAGAAAATCGCCATGAGAGTTGGATTCAGGGGGACTACGGAGAGGCCGCTTCGGCCAGGGACTCAAGCAACTCCTTCACCCCTCACACTCCTCGGCCTGAAGCAGTGGGGGACTGGGGGACTACACCGGCCTCAGCAAAACAAAAAGGAAACACTACAAAGAACATGAATGTGACCACAAAGCATGGCCACATCATCCATACAGCACAACGGAGCTTCATCGGACAAAGGCCCATAACGTCATTAGCGACAGCCAACAAGCCACTAGAGGCAAGGACACTCATCGTACTCCGCCAACAATTAATCATGACGTGCCCTTCGGCCAAGAATACGAAGGCCAACCAGCAACGGCCAAAAGGAGTGCGCAAACACCCTCATCGGCCACCCAAAGGAAAGGACGCCATCGTCCTCAAAGCAAGGAATAACTTCAGTGGCCTCATCGGCCCGAACACAAACTTCAACCATCAACGCCCAAGCAAAATGTGCCTTTCAACGGCCACCATTGAAAGAAGGACACTCATCATCCAAAAACAATGACATCAAGTAAACAACGGCCCCCCTGTCCACAACAAGGAACAGATAACGGCCAAGGACACCAAAGCATAGGAATCTACTCTCTTTCACTTCGTCTACGTCTCAGCTTAGAGAGTGGGGGACTCCTGATGGAGTATATGGGTCTGAGCCCCCGGACCCACATACTCGGAAGAACAGAAAGCACAAGGCACAGAGTGGCGCCCTCGTCGGCCAGGACGCCCCCGTCGGCCGAAAAGGGGCCAACTCGGATTATGGTCCTGAGTCCAAGGAACCTGGGTGCCCTCGTCGGCCGTGCCCTCGTCGGCCGTGCCCTCGTCGGCCGTGCCCTCGTCGGCCACGCCCTCGTCGCCCACGATGACCTCACAGAATCGGATTTTATACTTACTCATTCGTACAGCCCATTAGTGGCTTTGTATTCGGCCCAGTAGCGGTCCAGTTGTAAATGGGCCTCCCAAGCCCAAGGCTTGGGAGCCCAACCCTAATTTTCTCTATAAATACTCCCCTTGAGAGTAGTTATAGGGGTTACAAATTCATTCTATTGAAGCATATTATTGCACTTCTCTCTCTAGCTCTCACTTCTCTCTAGATATACTCTATCACCTAACAACAAGAAAGGTTTTCAAGATAACAAAAATAAAAGACCATTCATTGACAAACAACCTCATGTCAATCGTGCCAGAGATGATCACCAGAAGGGCAAATATCAAGAGAGAGTTAACTTCAGGCAGACGAGGTTGGCTGGTCAACTTCAGAAGCCCAAGGCTAACCGTCCCTCTGCTCTTGATAGTATATGGGACTTCTTTCCAACAAAGAAAGCTATGCAAAAGTATGTAAACAGGAAGCATGACCCTCACAAGCATCTGCCCAAAGTGAATCACACTTCAGTTTACTATAACTACCAGGTGGACAATGGGTACCACCCACCAAGGTTTCACTTGATGAGACCAAAATGGTACCAACTACCCAGACTCCATGACCCCCCAGGACCCAGCATTGCTTGGGTACCTAAACCTTCCTTTTAATCTTGCAGGAACTGAGTGCTGGAGCTATCTCTGAAAAAGAATGGTTTATTGATAGTGGATGCTCCAGGCACATGACAGGTGACCGAAGTTGCCTAACTGAGTTCCAGAAATGCAAAGGACCTAGAGTTACCTTTGGAGGTAATGACAAAGAAGGTCAAACAAAAGGAAGAGGAAAGCTGATCAGGAACCAGATAATCATTGATGATGTCTCTTATGTCAAAGGACTGAAGTTCAACTTGCTGAGTGCTAGCCAATTCTGTGACAAAGGCTACACTGTTGAATTCACAAAGGACTTCTGCTATGTGAAGCATGAGACAACAAAGGAAGTGGTTCTGACAGCATTAAGGAAGAAGAACATCTATGTAGTTGATCGGAACACTGCAAAGGATGGAGTTTGCCTGATAGCCAAGGGAGATTCAAAACTAAACTGGGACTGGCACAAGAAGCTTAGCCATTTGAACTTCAAAACAATCAACAAACTGGCCAGAGAAAACATTGTAGAAGGGCTACCAGACATTGTGTACAAGAAGGAGACCCTCTGCAGTGCATGTCAGAAGGGCAAACAAGTGAAGAATTCCTTCAAACCCATTGCTGGAGATCTTTCTACAAGTCCTCTAAATCTGATTCACATGGATTTATTTGGACCTGTTGAGACTCCAAGCGTTGGTGGAAAGAAATATACCTTAGTCATGGTTGATGACTATTCCAGATATACATGGACTATCTTTCTATCAAAGAAGAATGAAACTCTTCAGAAGTTGCCATCTCTGTTAAAGCAACTTCAGACTGAGAAGAACTTGAAAGTGAAGACAATCAGGTCAGACAGAGGAACTGAATTTGTCAACCAAGTCATAAAAGACTTCTGTGATCAGAATGGGACTTTTCATCAACTCTCTGCCGCCAGAACCCCTCAACAGAATGGCGTAGCAGAAAGAAGGAACAGAACTTTAAAAGAAGCTGCAAGGACAATGATTGCCGAATCTGGTTTGCCTATGAGATTTTGGGCTGAAGCAATCAACACTGCATGCTATACTCAGAACAGAAGCATGATCAACAAGAATCACCAGAAGACCCCTTATGAACTCTGGAAAGGAAGAAAACCCAACATCATCTACTTTCATGTATTTGGATGCAAGTGCTACATTCTTAACAATGGAAAGGAGCATCTGAAAGTCTTTCAAGAGAAGGCTGATGAAGGAGTCTTTATAGGCTATTCAAACACCAGTAAAGCCTATAGAGTACTCAACAGAAGGACCCTACATGTTGAAGAATCTATACATGTGAAGTTTGATGAAAGCATCTCTGTTAAAGAGGTAACAGAGATCCTCAAGGAAGTCAGCATGGAAGACAGAACACCAGAACCAACAGAAGAGGTAGCAGACAACCCTGCATTTCCAACACCTGCACCAAACCCCCTTCTGTTGAATGAAGATGAAGACTCTGAAGTTGAGGAACCAGAGAGATCAAGACAGCAGCTGACAGAACCTGACCTAACATGGTTAAGAGATCATCCCCCTAACCAAGTGATTGGTCAAATCAGAAGTGGAGTTCAAACCAGATCCACATCAAGAAGAGAAGCAATGCTTGCCTGCTATATATCTCAAATGGAACCCATTACTGTTGAAGAGGCTCTTGCAGACTCAGAATGGATCAATGCTATGCAAGAAGAGCTCACTCAGTTTGAAAGGAACAAAGTATGGGAACTTGTTCCTAGGCCAAAGCACCAGAATGTCATTGGAACCAAATGGGTATTCAAGAACAAGGCTGATGAAGATGGCAACATTGTAAGGAATAAAGCAAGGCTGGTAGCAAAAGGTTATTGCCAAGAAGAAGGAATTGATTTTGATGAGACTTTTGCACCAGTTGCCAGACTTGAAGCCATCAGAATCTTTCTAGCTTATGCTGCTTACAACAACATCAAGGTCTATCAGATGGATGTCAAGAGTGCATTTCTAAATGGAGATCTTGAAGAAGAAGTTTATGTGGAACAACCACCAGGTTTTGTCATTCCATCTCAATCCTCTTGTGTCTACAAGCTTAAAAAGGCCCTATATGGTCTTAAGCAAGCTCCCAGAGCCTGGTATGACACATTGTCCCTTTTCCTAGTGAACCATGGGTTTACTAAAGGAAAGGTTGACAAAACTCTATTTCAAATCTCTGTTGCTAATCATATTCTGTAAGGAATAAATGTATTTAGATTTTGATGATGCTAGGTTAATTAGAATTTGAAAGTACCCCATTAGAAATTGTGTATTAGAATTTCTTTTGTAAGTTTTAGCTTAGTCTGCCTGCTAGAGTTTCATCTTGCCTCTACCAGTGTTGCTCCCAGAGTTGCTCACCAGAGAAGCCATCATAAACTGGTTATCAGAAAGATACCAGAGTTGGCACCAGAGACGGACGTCAGAGATTGGACCAGAGAACCTCTTAGGACTCTGCTAAGTATCATCAGAATCCGGAAGCCCTTCCAACGGTCGTTAAACTAACGGGAAATCCCCTAACGGTTACGAACCTTTCAACGGAAGCATGGCACTGTACACGCATTAAATGCACATTTAATGTTGTACGTACGAAGAGATATTTAAAGTTGATGATTGACCATGCGAATATCTTTACGCCCCCAAAATAGCAAGTCGGAGGACCAAACGGTCAAGTCAACAGTACATGCATTTAATGAAGCTGTCTTCTACACTCCAACGGGAAGACTGCTCCCGGGATATTAAGATACACTCTGAAGAACTAAGAAGAGAACTTTGCCATAACCTTTGCCAAGATAAATTTGCGTGAACAACTTTCTTGAGATTAAAACTCCATTCTAACAAGAAAAGGCCACAGTTGGAAGATAAACATTCCTATCCTTCATCCAACTAGCAAAGGCAAAGTTACTCAGTTCTTCAACACTTCGAGAGCTTCATATACTCATCTTTTGTGAAGAAGCAACGTTGGAGAAAACTGATTCTATATCAAACACTTCTTGAAAAAGAAGGGACGTCTCAAATTAGCTGGAGTAAGTGAAATGGAGATACTTCAAGAGACTCAGTAAAATGAGACCAGCCATCAGGAAGCAGGACTGCATCCCGGGTGGCAACTAGACTTGAAGAAGACGAGGAGTGCTTCTTAAGTTCTAGGGACTAAGGCGTTGTAAACTGTCGTTTTTGCAAGCTTAGTGGAACAGTGGACTAGAGGAACGAGTTGTTCCTTGAACCACTATAAATACCCCGGTGTCATTTACTTTCAGCTTTTACTTTCTGCACTTAAGATTCTACTGACTAACTCTTTAGGTTGGAATCTGTGTCCAGCAGATCTCCCTTCAGAGTTATCAGAAAGGCATTTTGCCTTAGCTTTCTTCTAGAGGCTACCCGGACAGAAACTTATCCGCTGCCTGGTCTAGTTCTGCCATCAGAACTTGACCATCTCTGTCACCAGATTTCGACCATCTCTGATAAGTCAGACTTGACTTAGAGAAAAGTTTAAATTCCTGAACAGTCTATTCACCCCCCCCCCCCCCTCTAGACTGTTCCCATTACAAACGGGACCAACAAGTGGTATCAGAGCCTCCTTGTTCTTGTAATCTTTTAGGTTACTTACTAAACAAGAGATCCACTTGTTTAAGCCTCTTTAATCTCTATTATGGATAACACTCTTTCAAAGAATCTTATGTTCTCAGTAACAAAGTTTGATGACTGGAGGATCCGCATGAAAGCTCACCTCTGCGCACTCCATGACGAAATGTGGGAAGTTCTTGATGCAGGACCTTTCACAGAGTTCACCAAGGTCAACCCTAAATACATCACTGGTAGTGGTCAACCCCAGATGATCACCAAACTGCGCCATGAATGGTCTAATGAAGAAAGGAGAAAGTACAACCTTGACAACATTGCCAAGGATATCCTCTACAAGGCCATTGATGACAAGTACTTCACCAGGATCAAGAAGTGCAAATCTGCCAAGGAAATCTGGGATACTCTCACCCTGATAGGAGCTGGAGATGAGCAAGAAAAGGACAACAAACTTACTATTTCCATGAAGAAGTTTGAAGATTTCAAACTTCTACCCAAAGAATGCATAGCTGAGATGTATGCACGCTTGCTCACCCTCACTGCTGAGATATCAGAACTTGGGAAGGAGCTTACTCCCAAGGAGATCAATCTGAAGGTTCTCAGAGGTTTACCTTCACCATGGAAGATGAAGGTCACTGCCATGAGAGATAGCAAGGACCTCAGAACCTACAGCACTGAGAAACTCATCTCTGATCTCAAGTCTTATGAGTTTGAGATGAATGAAGAAGAGAAAGAAGAAGTTGAGGACAGAACAACTACTGCCCTCACTGCCAGCACCTCTCAGGTAAATAATTTTGACCCTTCTATTCTTTTAACTGACGAGTATATGGCGGCTTTTGCTAGGAAGTTCAGGAAATTCTTAAAGCCGAAGGATAGCAGAAGTCCACACTCTAGCAGAAAGCCACACCAGAAGTCCAAACCATCACAAAGTAGTGGAGAGCTTCTCTGCTACAACTGCAGACAACCAGGGCACTTCAAAGTCAACTGTCCACACCCCATAGTCTCCAAAAGGCAAGGCCAGGAAGGAGAAAAGAAGTACGAGCACCGAAGAAGGAAAGCACTCATCACTGAACAACCAGAGAAGGACCCCCTCTCTGAGACAGAGTCCAGCTCGGAATCAGAATCTGATGAAGCATTCTGTTGCCTGGACACAGAAACTGAAGACCTATGTCTTATGGGTCAATCTGATGATGAGGTATCTTCTACTTCCAACTCTATTTTTTCTTCGGTAGGCAGAGCCTTTGATTCTGATTCAATGTCAGAATTTTGGGAAGAGTTTCAAGCCATACAAACCACTTATTCTTCTGTTAAAGAAGAAAACAGTAAGCTTAAGGTTGAAATCCTTGACTTAAGAAAGGAGGTTGAGATCAAAATCAATCTTCTTATTAAGGAAAGAGATCAGCTGGAAGCTGAAAATGTTTCTCTTCTAAAGAGAATAAGAGAGATAGAGCCTCTTGAGATTAAGTACAAAGCTTACCAGAAGGCCCAGTCTTCCATGGAAAAGATTGTACTTGACCAACAAATTGGCACTGGCTTTGGTCTTGGTTATGGCTCAACAGAATCAGGTGAGCCTTCTGTAATGCCTAGCACCAGAGTTGCTAAGGCAGACAAGGTCATAGTGCCACTGATTTCTAGCCCCATTTGTCAGGCTGGTGTATCTGGCACCAAGGTTATTCATGAGAATGTCAGACCAGAAAAGGAAAAGATAAAGGTTCAACAGAAACCCATTTTAAAAGGTAATGAACCTGGCAGAAGAACTAACAACAGGAAAGATTTTCAGAATACCAAAAATCAAAGACAAAACCATAACAGACAAACTCATGATAATCATGTCAGAAATGATCACCAGAAAGGCAGATATCAGGAGAAAGTTAATTTTAGGCAGAAAAGGTTGGCTGGTCAACTCAAGAAGCCCAAAGTTAATCGCTCCTCTGATCTTGATAGTATATGGGACTTCTACCCAACTAAAAAGGCTATGCAGAAGTATGTAAACCGGAAGCATGATCCTCACAAGCATCTGCCCAAAGTGAATCACACTTCCGTTTACTATGACTACCAGGTGGACAATGGGTACCACCCACCAAGGTTTCACTTGATGAGACCAAAGTGGTACCGGCTGCCAAGACTGCATAACCCCCTAGGACCCAACATTGCTTGGGTACCTAAATCTTCCTTTTAATTTTGTAGGAACTGTGTGCTGGAGCCATCTCTGAGCAAGATTGGTACATTGATAGTGGATGCTCCAGGCACATGACAGGTGACAAGAGTTGCCTAACAGAGTTCCAGAAAGTCAAAGGGCCCAGAGTTACCTTTGGAGGTAATGATAAAGATGGCCAGACAAAAGGAAGAGGGAAGCTGATAAAGAACCAGATAATCATTGATGATGTCTCTTATGTCAAGGGATTGAAATTCAACTTGTTGAGTGCTAGCCAATTCTGTGACAAAGGCTACACAGTTGAATTCTCCAAGGAAGGATGTTCTGTCAAGCATGAGACAACTAAAGAAGTGGTTCTAACAGCAACAAGAAAGAAAAACATCTATGTGGTTGATTGGTCAACTGCAAAGGATGGAATTTGCCTGATAGCCAAAGGAGATTCAAAACTCAGTTGGGAATGGCACAAGAAGCTGAGTCACTTGAATTTCAAAACAATCAACAAACTGGCAAGGGATCACATTGTTGAAGGTCTACCCAACCTTGTATACAAAAAGGAGAATCTATGCAGTGCATGTCAGAAAGGAAAACAAGTGAAGAATTCCTTCAGACCCATTGCTGGAAACTTATCTACTGGTCCCTTGAATCTGATCCACATGGATTTATTTGGACCAGTGGAAACTCCAAGTGTTGGTGGCAAGAGATACACCTTAGTCATGGTGGATGACTACTCCAGATTCACATGGACTATTTTTCTGACCAAGAAAAATGAAACTCTGCAGAAACTACCATCTCTGCTAAAGCTACTACAGAATGAGCAGAATCAGAAAGTCAAAGCCATCAGATCAGACAGAGGAACAGAGTTCGTCAACAAGGTCATACAGGAATTCTGTGACCAGAATGGTACAATGCATCAACTCTCTGCAGCCAGAACTCCTCAACAGAATGGAGTTGCGGAAAGAAGAAATAGAACATTAAAGGAAGCTGCAAGGACCATGATTGCTGAATCAGGTCTACCCTACAGATACTGGGCTGAAGCAATCAATACTGCATGCTACACCCAGAACAGGAGCATGATTCACAAGACTCATCAGAAAACTCCTTATGAATTATGGAAAGGACGAAAACCCAACATCAGCTACTTTCATGCATTTGGATGCAAATGCTATATACTCAACAATGGAAGGATCACCTCAAGGTGTTTTAAGAAAAAGCTGATGAAGGAACATTCTTAGGCTACTCTGGCACCAGCAAAGCCTACAGAATACTCAACAAAAGAACTCTACTTGTTGAAGAATCGATTCATGTCAAGTTTGATGATCTCAACTCTGTTGAGAGCATAACTGAAAACTTGGAGAAAGCGAATCTCGAAGAATCTCCAGAACTAGATCCACCAGAGACGGATACACCAGAGTTGCTGACTAACTCTGCCATACCAACGAATCATCAGAATCCCATCCTACAAAGCAAGGATAGTGATGAAGAATCAGAAGAAGAACAAGAGAATCCAAGGCAACCCCTATCAGAACCTGATCTTACTTGGTTAAGAGATCATCCTCCTAATCAAGTAATTGGACAAATCAGAAGTGGAGTCCAAACCAGATCCACATCAAGGAGAGAAGCAATGCTTGCCTGCTATATATCTCAGATGGAACCTATGACAATTGAAGAGGCTCTTGCAGACTCAGATTGGATCAATGCTATGCAAGAAGAGCTCACTCAGTTTGAAAGGAACAAAGTGTGGGAACTTGTTCCTAGGCCAAAACACCAGAATGTCATTGGAACCAAATGGGTATTCAAGAACAAAGCTGATGAAGATGGCAACATTGTAAGGAACAAAGCAAGGCTAGTAGCTAAAGGATATTGTCAAGAAGAAGGAATAGATTTTGATGAGACCTTTGCACCAGTTGCCAGACTTGAAGACATCAGAATCTTTCTAGCCTATGCTGCCTACAACAACATCAAGGTCTACCAGATGGATGTCAAGAGTGCATTTCTGAATGGAGATCTTGAAGAAGAAGTTTATGTGGAACAACCACCAGGTTTTGTCATTCCTACTCAATCTTCTTGTGTCTACAAGCTTAAAAAGGCCCTCTATGGTCTTAAGCAAGCTCCCAGAGCCTGGTATGACTCATTGTCCCTTTTTCTGGTAAACCATGGGTTTACTAAAGGAAAGGTTGACAAAACTCTATTTCAAATCTCTGTTGCTAATCATATTCTGTTAGTACAAATATATGTTGATGACATTATATTTGGTAGTACTAATCCAGAACTGTGCAAGAAATTTTCTCAAGTGATGCAAAGTCAATTTGAAATGAGTATGATGGGAGAACTCAGTTACTTCCTAGGACTTCAAGTCAAACAAGTTCCAGAAGGGATCTTTATCAATCAAGGGAAGTACACCAGAGATCTGATCAAGAAGTTTGGAGTGGAAGGCAAATCATCAGTGAAGATTCCCATGAACACTTCACAAGGGATTGGTCCAGATGATGAAGGAAAAGATGTAGATGCAACAACATACAGAGGGATCATTGGATCTCTGTTGTATCTAACTGCAAGCAGACCAGATATCTCGTTCTCTGTTGGAATCTGTGCCAGATACCAATCAAAGCCCAAGGAAAGCCATCTAAGTGCTGCAAAGAGAATCATCAGATACATCAAAGGAAATCCAAATGCAGGCTTATGGTATCCCAAAGGAGGTAACTTTGAACTAATTGGTTATTCTGACTCAGATTTTGCAGGTTGCAGACTAGACAGAAAGAGCACCTCTGGTCACTGCCAATTGCTAGGAGGAAGGCTTGTTTCTTGGTTTAGCAAGAAGCAGAACTCCATCTCAACAAGTACAGCTGAGGCTGAATACATTGCAGCTGGGAGTTGCTGTGCTCAGCTACTCTGGATGAAGCAACAACTGAAGGACTATGGAATTCAAGCAAAGGAGATCAAGCTGTTGTGTGACAACACTAGTGCCATTGCTATCACTCAGAATCCAGTTCTTCACTCCAGGACAAAGCACATTGAGATCAGACATCACTTCATCAGAGATCATGTTGAGAAGAAGCATATCTGTATGGAGCATGTACCTACAGAAGATCAACTTGCTGACATTCTAACCAAGCCATTACCTGAGGCAAGGTTTAACAAGCTTAGGGAAGAATTGTGAATGATGGATGATCTTCCCAGAGATGCATGAACCAAAGATTCACTGAACCAGAACTGCCTTCTTCTGCACCAGAAACTCGGATCAGAGAACCACTATATCTGATCATCAGAATCTCACATCAGAGAACCTCCCCTTCTCTGAGCAGAGTTCCTCAACCGAAGACAACAGATACGGATGTGGACTTTACAATATTTCGAGGTACGGGCTAGACCTAATTAATTGAAACGGTCTTTTACCAAAATACCCCTGATCGTTACTCTTCTAACGGAAACGTTTTCCGCCCGCATTTCTTTAAATGCTGCCTCGAAACTGCCAATATACCAAACGTCCACTATTCCTAACTCCTTTATATCCACCGTCTTCGACCCAAATCCCTACTGCAACTTCATCTCTCTTAAACTGCTCTAGCATTCAAAGCTTTCAGATCCCAAAAACTTTCCAATACCCAGAAATTTTCTTAACCGTCACTCAAGATGAACTTCCTGAGCATCAACGACCTCTCTAAGGAAGAAGCAAAAACTCTCATCGCCAACGTTGTCTCAGGCATGAAAGTTGACATGTCCTCCCTACCCCTCCTGGCAGAAAATCAAAAGAGGATGACGAAGATCATCCAAGGGATGACTGACTCACAACTTTCTAAGGTTGTTGCTCATCCCTATGAGCATTTCAGCATCAAAGATGTGGCTGAGTTCTACCTCAACGCCACCATCTCCAGGACCGGAGTCCACTCATCCATACAGGGTCAACGCATCTTCTTGAATGCAGACGCACTGAATGAATTCTTTGGAGTTCAACTTGACTCCCAAGACCCAGAAGCCAACAATCTCATTGCTCTTGACTCAGTGGAAGTCTCCACTGAAGGTTTTGTTCAAACTTACTGCCGTCCGGAGGCTGCCGGACTGGACAAGCTCTACATGAAGAAATTTCTACTGAAGAAGGATTATGAGAAGTTTGTCACCATTCTGCACCGATGCTTGTGTAGCAAAACTGCTTCAACTGATGAGATGAACACAAGCAATGCCAAGGCAATCTTTGCAGTGCACCATGGCATGAATATCAATTGGGGCGAGGTAACTTTTGGCTCTATAACTGAATTCATCAAGAAGAAAGATTCTGAAACAGGTCTTTTCTCAACCAAGATGGGACATGGCCTTCTTATCTCTGCCATCCTTGCTGCAAAAGGAGTTCAACTCAGGGATCCTATCCCAGTTGACCACACCAAGACTATCTTCCTCACAGCCTCTCCAAAATTCAACATTGCCATCTCTTCTGAACTTAGGAGAGAGGAAAGACTGGAAAAGAAAAGGGAAGAACAGGCTGCCAAGGCCAAACCTGCCAAGAAAGTTACCAAAAAGCCCAAACAATCTGAGCAGTCACAGGTTGTAAGGGAAGTTAGACAGAAGAAGAAAAGTGACAATCTGTCACTACCAGAAAAGGAAACAGCAGAAGAGGCTGCACCAGAGTTGCCCTCCCCAAAGGCAACCAGGAAATCTGTTGCCAGAAAACAAAAGCAGAAGAGGAGAAGAAAGATGGTTGTGCAAAGTGGTGATTCTGACAACTCTAGCACTAAACCAAGGCAGAAGAAGAGGAAGACTAAAGTAGTCTCACCTGCCAAAGATTCAGCAGTTCAGGGGGAACTTGCACCAGAATCTGGCACTCTACCAGAGACTTACCCAGATTCTGCACCAGAGCGCGAAGCCTCACCAGAAATGGACCAAGAAACAGACTTCAACATCATTCTGCAAAAGCAGTTTGACAGAGTTCTAGCTTGGAGAAGATGGAGAATGGGTCCTCTTCAACAAATCATCCAATTCTTTGATGCCTATGAAGAAGAAAAAGTTGTTGTTCTTCACTGGGTAGGCACAGATGATGTGTCAAAATGCTTCAACCTTACCTTTCTGATTTCTGTGCTACAAAAGAAGAAAGACAGATATCAAGGTAAAGCTCCAACATCTGACCTATCTCCAGAAAGGCATGTCAGAGCCTTGGAAGAAGAAGAAATGGAAACATTTGATGCTTGGCTGATGGAGAAGAAGAGAAAAGAATCAATGATCAAATTTCGCCATAGTGCTCTTGAGGAAGGAGAGCCATCCACTGCGAATGACATTGCTATTACCATGGAGAAGCTGGTCAAGGAGTGGAGAGAATCTGTGTACTCTGAGATTGTACTTGAGGTAATTCCTACACTTCCTCCTTCCCCTCCCCAATCTCCTATTACTCTACCCTCACCCTCCAAATCTCCATCTAAACCTTTATCCCCACCTCACCAGAAAACCCCTTCACCAGAACAGAAAACCCCTTCACCAGAACAGAAAACCCCTTCACCAGAACAGAAAACCCCTTCACCAGAACAGAAAACCCCACCTTCCACCAGAACACCATCTCACCTGAAACCCAACTCAAGACCCTCTTCACCCAAACAAAAAATTGCATCTCCCTGCAGAGCAATTGTCCCTTTCAGAAACCGTTCACCCTCACCTCTACCATCCCCCCCTCAACAGAATGCCTCACCTATTCACTCTTCACCCCAGCACCAGAACCCCTCACCTGCATCCAAGTCTGCCTCACCTCAGAGATCCTCACATCACTCTGCAGCATCTACACCAAAGAAGAAACCTATCTTCAGGGTTCCCTCCTCATCTAGTGACAATGATGGATTCCTCACCTCCTCCATTGCTGCTGATGAAACCTCCAAAAGGAGAAGGACACCCCCCAGAGTTCCTTCCCCTCCACCATCCAACAGAGCTCCTCCATTACCAAAAGGCAGAGGATTGGAAACACCTGGATTGACACCTGAAGAATCTCAAATCCCCTTCACCCAATTTGTGAAGTCTGCTGAAGCTTTTGGTGGAATACTGGTTCAAGATCTGAGCAAGATTATTGAATTAAATGACAAACAACATGAAGAACTCACCCATACCAATCTGCAAATCACTATAGGTTTTCAACACCTGTCAGATAAAGTTGCTGCTCTAACTGAGAATCTGCACAACTTCATGCATTCGTCTACCTCGAGGATTGATTCTGTCTCCAGAGATGTTAGTGGACTCAACTCTGTTCTCCACTCTCACTCTCAAGCTCTGCTTGCCCAGAACCAGACAATCAATAGGATCTCAGAATCTGTTCACAATCTTCAGAAATCTGCTGATAGTTCCTCCCAGAAACTAAACATCTTACACTCTCTCTGCAAGGAACATCAAGAGCAAGGCCTAGCTCTCCTCAAATCTGACAGAGAAAGGTACCAGAAGATGGTGCTTCTAGAGGTCAGCACCAGAGATCTCCAATCTGCAGTAGACAAACAACAAAACCTGATTGAAGGTCTTGCCTCTGTCACTCAGACACTGCCAGAAACCCTTGATGAAATCAGAGATGCTCAAGCCTCTGAGTTCTCCAAGATTGAACTTCTCCTTGGTGATCTTTGTGATGCCAAAAAGGGGGAAGATACCAGAGAAGGAGAAGGCACCAGCACCAGAGCTCTTTCTATCAGAGAACCCTCCTCTGTTGATCCTACTCCTTACTTTGATGCTACCAGAAAGAAAAGGCTAGCTGCTACAGGCACCAGACCTCCTCCTCCTCCTCCCAGAAGCTCAAAGAAAAAGCCTTCATCCTTTTCATTCACTGATTGGATGAAGAGTGGTCTGTCAAGGCCAGACAGAGTTCAGTTTGAACAGATGAGAAAATTGATGACTCCTCTTCAAAGAGAGAATCTGTTCATGGACAGTGATGGACTTGTCCAGATCAACCATGGTGGTTCGATCCAAGAAGCTGAGATGTGGTACGGAATGAAGATTCTGAATGGCAAGAATTCTGCAGAAGCTGTCAGAAACTATTTGGATTGCAAACTTGCACCCCATTGGGCTGACCATCAGAATCCGAGGGATTTAGCCTCAATCAGAGCGAAGGTAAATGCTGAACTTGAAAGGATTGACAGAGCAGGACCACAGGTAGATGAAGAAGATCTCTAACTCTCTTTATCTAACTCTGTAATGCTTTACTTTCTCTAACAGTTTAATAAGATACCATCTCTGCCTCTCTGTTTGATTGGCTCTTTTTTCAAATATCTGTTCTTATTTACTTTCTTGTGTATATTCTGCTTTCGTACTTGATTATTGCTATCTGAATGTATCGTACTCTTACTATTCTCCTATGCTAAGTTGCCCACCAAGATTCTAATGAAAAGATTTTAACTTTATATTTTTTTTATGGTGAAAGGCACTTCTCTGGAAATAGTTAAAGGGTTTTGGCATCATCAAAAAGGGGGAAATTGTAAGGAATAAATGTATTTAGATTTTGATGATGCTAGGTTAATTAGAATTTGAATGTACCCCATTAGAAATTGTGTATTAGAATTTCTTTTGTAAGTTTTAGCTTAGTCTGCCTGCCAGAGTTTCATCTTGCCTCTACCAGTGTTGCTCCCAGAGTTGCTCACCAGAGAAGCCATCAGAAACTGGTTATCAGAAAGATACCAGAGTTGGCACCAGAGACGGACGTCAGAGATTGGACCAGAGAACCTCTTAGGACTCTGCTAAGTATCATCAGAATCCGGAAGCCCTTCCAACGGTCGTTAAACTAACGGGAAATCCCCTAACGGTTATGAACCTTTCAACGGAAGCATGGCACTGTACACGCATTAAATGCACATTTAATGCTGTACGTACGAAGAGATATTTAAAGCTGATGATTGACCATGCGAATATCTTTACGCCCCCAAAATAGCAAGTCGGAGGACCAAACGGTCAAGTCAACAGTACATGCATTTAATGAAGCTGTCTTCTACACTCCAACGGGAAGACTGCTCCCAGTATATTAAGATACACTCTGAAGAACTAAGAAGAGAACTTTGCCATAACCTTTTCCAAGATAAATTTGCGTGAACAACTTTCTTGAGATTAAAACTCCATTCTAACAAGAAAAGGCCACAGTTGGAAGATAAACATTCCTATCCTTCATCCAACTAGCAAAGGCAAAGTTACTCAGTTCTTCAACACTTCGAGAGCTTCATATACTCATCTTTTGTGAAGAAGCAACGTTGGAGAAAACTGATTCTATATCAAACACTTCTTGAAAAAGAAGGGACGTCTCAAATTAGCTGGAGTAAGTGAAGTGGAGATACTTCAAGAGACTCAGTAAAACGAGACCAGCCATCAGGAAGCAGGACTGCATCCCGGGTGGCAACTAGACTTGAAGAAGACGAGGAGTGCTTCTTAAGTTCTAGGGACTAAGGCGTTGTAAACTGTCGTTTTTGCAAGCTTAGTGGAACAGTGGACTAGAGGAACGAGTTGTTCCTTGAACCACTATAAAAACCCCGGTGTCATTTACTTTCAGCTTTTACTTTCTGCACTTAAGATTCTACTGACTAACTCTTTAGGTTGGAATCTGTGTCCAGCAGATCTCCCTTCAGAGTTATCAGAAAGGCATTTTGCCTTAGCTTTCTTCTAGAGGCTACCCGGACAGAAACTTATCCGCTGCCTGGTCTAGTTCTGCCATCAGAACTTGACCATCTCTGTCACCAGATTTCGACCATCTCTGATAAGTCAGACTTGACTTAGAGAAAAGTTTAAATTCCTGAACAGTCTATTCACCCCCCCCCCCTCTAGACTGTTCCCATTACAAACGGGACCAACATATTCTGTTAGTACAAATATATGTTGATGATATTATATTTGGTAGTACTAATCCAGCACTATGCAAGAAATTTTCTCAAGTGATGCAGAGTCAATTTGAAATGAGTATGATGGGAGAACTAAGCTACTTCCTAGGTCTTCAAATGAAACAAATTCCAGAAGGAATCTTCATCAACCAAGGAAAGTACACCAGAGATCTAATCAAGTAGTTTGGAGTGGAAGGCAAATCATCAGTGAAGATTCCCATGAACACTTCACAAGGAATTGGTCCAGATGATGAAGGAAAGGATGTAGATGCAACAACATACAGAGGAATCATAGGATCTCTGTTGTATCTTACTGCAAGCAGACCAGACATCTCATTCTCTGTTGGAATCTGTGCCAGATACCAATCAAAGCCCAAGGAAAGCCATCTAAGTGCTGCAAAGAGAATCATCAGATACATCAAAGGAAATCCAAATGCAGGCCTATGGTACCCCAAGGGAGGTAACTTTGAACTAATTGGTTACTCTGACTCAGATTTTGCAGGTTGCAGATTGGACAGGAAGAGCACCTCTGGTCATTGCCAATTGCTAGGAGGAAGACTTGTTTCTTGGTTTAGCAAGAAGCAGAATTCAATCTCAACAAGTACAGCTGAAGCTGAGTACATTGCAGCTGGGAGTTGCTGTGCTCAGTTACTCTGGATGAAGCAACAACTGAAGGATTATGGAATTCAAGCAAAGGAGATCAAGCTGTTGTGTGACAACAATAGTGCCATTGCTATCTCTCAGAATCCAGTTCTTCATTCCAGGACAAAGCACATTGAGATCAGACATCACTTCATCAGAGATCATGTTGAGAAGAAGCACATATGCATGGAGCATGTGCCAACAGAAGACCAGCTAGCAGATATTCTGACAAAGCCTCTTCCTGAGGCTAGGTTCAACAAACTGAGAGAGGATTTGGGAATGATGGATGAAATTCCAAGGGAAAGTTGAAAAGGGAGGCCCTCTGTTGCTAAATTTCTGTTAACAGAATACCTATTGAAGAACCCCTTCTGTTAACCCCTTCCGTTCTCTACCCTGGCAGAACACCTCAGCAACAGAAACCCTTTATACAGAAAGCCTCCTCTTATGTCTAACAGAAGGTTGTGGACTTAGAAAAATCTGAAAACCGGGTGACCTAGTAAATTATTAAAGGTCTTTTACCCTTTTACCCTTAAAACGGTATCCAGCCGCAAAGTATTTACTGCGCCCCTTTTTTCATTTATTGGTACCTTGGAACCGTAAATTATCTCAAACGTCCACTAACCCAAAACCCATAAATTCCCCTTTCGCAAACCTAAACCGTTACTGCTTTCATTACTCTCAAACTCTCAAACCTCCCTAGCTCTCAAGCTCTCTGCAATCTTTCTCTGCTCAAATGGCTTTCATCAACATTAATGACCTCACCAAAGAAGAAATCAACACCCTGGTCTCAAACATCTACACTGGGATGAACTGCGACCTCTCCGCACTCCCTGAACTCGCTGCAAATCATGAAACGATGATGAAAATCATCAAGGGAATGGAGGACTCGCAACTGAACAAAGTAGTGGGATATCACTTTGATTCCTACGGCACAAGGGACGTAGCAGAGTTTTATCTCAACGCTACATACGAAGGGGAGACCATTCGGTCAAACGTCAATGGTGAGAACATAACTCTCACTCCTGAAGATCTCAACGCCCTGTTTGGCGTAGTGGAGGACCCTCAAGAAGAAGAAACTGAAGGTTTCTTAACTCTGGACAGTGTCAAGGTCACTGTGGACAACTTTGTCCAACTCTACTGCCGACCTGAAGTGGGTAGAGTTCCCAAACTTTACATGAAGAAGAACCTCCTTCTGAGCGATTATGAGAAGCTGGTGAACATTCTTCACAGGTGTGTCTGGAGCAAGAGCACCTCCACCGATGACATGAATGTACTCAATGCAAAAGCTGTCTTTGCAGTTCATCATGGGATGAACATCAACTGGGGACAGGTAATTGTCAAATCCCTTGTTGAATTCATCAAAAAGAAAGACAAAGAGATCGGACTGTTCAAAACCCCCATGGGTTATGGTCTCTTAATCTCTGAAACCTTGCTCAAGGCAAGGATAGGGCTGAGAAATCCTACTGAGGCAGACTACACCAAGTTGCTGTTTCTCAACACCTCCAATGATAGGAAGGTTGCTCTCAAGGCAGAGCAGAAAAGGCTCAGAACTCTTGAGTTCAACAGAGAAAGGCAACAACAGAAGGTTGTTCATCCAAAGAAAGTCACCAAGAAGCAACAGAAACCCTCTACTCCTTCTGATTCTGAAGAATAAATGCCTTTGGTGAAGAAGGTGGTCAAGAAGGTTCCCAAAAAGAAGACCACACCTGTCAAAGTCCACAAGCTGGTGGCAAAGAAATCTGTTCTAAAGAGAAAGGCACCTTCCCCTATCTCTACAGAAAGCACCCCCTCTGCTGCACCAGTTGCAAAGAAGGCAAAGATTCTGACACCTGCAGCACAGGAGAAGCTGGAGGATTCTGCCACCTCTGCCCCAGCCAACAGAAATGCTTGGCAAGGCAAGAGGATTGTCTTTGAGTCTAGTGACTCAGAAGAAGAGGTAGTGGTGCAGGATGCCACTACTCAGGGGGAACCACACTTCTCTCCTCCTACTTCTACAAATGATCAACCTATGGTGGTTTCTTCACCAGAACACCAAGAAGATGACAGAATTTCAAACTCTGCAGAACCCCTACTGAACAACTTCTCTGCCCTAGATAGGGAATTCATCAGGGTTCTGGCATGGAGAAAGTGGAGAGTGGGACCTCTCACTGAGCTACTTAAGAACTTGTCCCACTTCATTTCTGAGGAAGATGAAGTACTCCGATGGGCTGACACAGAAGATGTGGAACAATGCCTGAATAAAGACTTCCTTCTTTTTGTCCTACAGAAAAAGAAGGAGAAACACCAAGGAAAGTCTCCTCTGTTCAAATCACTTCACCTCAACCCCAACAGAAATCCCCCTCACCCTCACAGAAAACCATCTCCAGACAGAACACCTCCTCACCTCATCAAAAACCCTCTTCTGCACAGAAAACCCCTACACCCCAAAAACCCTCAATCTCCTTATCTCCATCTCTTTCACCCTGCAAACCGTTCTCTCCTCCAAAGAACAGATCCCCATCTCCTCCTCCATCCCCTAACAGACAAATTGTCCAATACCAACCCCAACAGATCATTTCTTCATCACCACCACCTCAACAGAAATCCCCTTCACCTACCAAGTCTGAACATGCAGAAACTCCACAAGACTCCCATCCACCACACCAACCTGCTGCTCAGCTGAAACCTGAATGGTTTCTTAGAGATTCTGATCCTACAACCATCTCTCCCATCTCTGCACCACAAGGGTATTCTAGGCACTCTACTGCCCCCAATCTCTCCCTCAGGAAGAAGAAGAAGGTGATCAGAAACAGAATACCAATCTATTCCTCTTATGAAGATTCTTCTACCATGGATGGATTCATGATCAGCTAATCCTACAAAGCCACTTCAAAGAGACAGAAGACCCCTCCTCTGACTCAACTTGAACATGAACTCATTGTTGAATCTCTCTCCTCTGTCCAAGAACATCACCCCTTGCCTAAGGGAAGAGGTCTAGAGATGCCTCCATCTGATGGACAAGAGAACCAGATCCCCTTCAACAAGTTCGTTGAAGCAACAGAAGATTTTGGTGGACAACTCCTCCATGGCATGAACAAGTTGATACAGATCAATGATAAACATTATGGGCACCTTGCTCATGTGAATGATAATCTCAACTCTGGGATGCAGTTTATCTCAGATCGCTTTGAGAATCTCACAACATCTCTCAACAACTTCATGACTTCCTCAACTGCCAGAACAGATGCACTGTCAACAGAAGTGACAGGTATCCACAAAACCTTCTCTGTCTTTCAACAGACACTCCTAAATCAAGGACAGGCAATCAACACTATCTCAAAGAATCTTGAGGCTCTGAAGAAATCTGATGCCAGAACTGAGAGGCAACTGCCTCCATTGAAGAAATGTGCAGAGCTCACCAAGATCAAGCTCAACTTCTCCTCTCTGTTGACAAAGACAGATATCAAAAGATGGTACTGCTTGAAGCCAACAACAAGGACATCTTCTCTGCCATTCAGAAGAAGCAATGTCTCATAGAAGGCCTTACATCTGTGACTCAAACCTTACCAGAAACCCTGGACCACCAGAACCTCATCATCCGCTGAACCAACTGTGGATCCCACACCTTACTTTGAAGCTGCCCTTCAGAAGAAAAGGCTAGCAGGTATCCCTAGACCTCCATCCCCACTGAAGAAAGGATCTAAGAAGAAGAAAGCTCTAAGCTTTAAAGAATGGAGACTGGGAGGATCTCAGGTAATGTCTGCTACACAATTCGAGGAGATGAAGCAGAAGATGACCTCTACACAGCAACAGAATCTTTATTTGGACCCTGATGGCCATGTGAAGGTTAGACATGGTGGATCTCTGGAGGAAGCAGAATTCTGGTTTCTCAACAGTATTGTACCAGGAAAAGATATCCATGAAGGTGTTCTTAACTACTTAGACTGTAAACTCTCACCCGTCTGGGCTTCTTATCAAAGAACTGGAAATCTGGCTGGAATCAGAAAAGAGGTGAATGCAGAGCTAAAGAGACTACAAGGACTGGATGAACAAGGAAGAGCTGAAGCTGCAAAGGCTATTATGTAATCAGATACTATTGTAATCCACCTTAATAAAAGAACATCTCTGCCTCACACTTTGTAAGGCAATTCCTCAATCTTTGTCTTTTCTTTAATTTCTGTTTGTGTTTGCTTGTTTGCTTTTGAAATATTTTCTGCTATCTGAATGTACTGCACTCTTACTATTTTCCTATGCCAAGTTGCCCACCAAGATTTTAATGAAAAAGTTTCAAACTTCTTTATGGTGAAGGCACTTCTCTGGAAATAGTTAAAGGGTTTTGGCATCATCAAAAAGGGGGAAATTGTAAGGAATATTTGTAATTAGATTTTGATGATGCTATATTAATTAGGACTTTAAAGTACCCCTTTTAGAAATTACGTATTAGAATTTTCCTTTGTAAAGTTCTTAGCTTAACCGACTACCAGAAGGCCTCCACACCAGAAGACCTCCTGACAGAAGATCTTTAGTTCTCTGCCAAGGAACAGAAAACCTCAGGGTCTCTGTTAGCCTTTTCCATGACAGAAACCCTCCTGGTTCTCTGTAAGCTTTTATCAACAGAAGTGCTCAAGACCTTCTCTGATCAGTTCTCTGCTAAAGACACCAGAAGGCCTGACACTTGGAAGAAATCCACAAAGCCGGGAAATCAACTGAAAGATTCCTTCAACGGCTAGGAGTATAGAACGGAAAAGCTACAGTACGCGCATTAAATGCACATTTAATGCTCCCCATGCTCCGTGGAGTAATTGCAGATGATTGGCCGCAATGTCAGGGTTACTTTATCCCAAAATAGTAACCCGCCAACTTTACCGGGTCCTACTGGTCAAGTCAACTGCTCGGGCATTAAATGCAGTTGTCCTCCTTCACCTCCAACGGGAAGCAACCCTCAGTATAAAAGATACACTTCGAAGAACAACCGGATAATTTTTGCTCTACTAACTTTGCCAACTTCATCACACTCTTTGCAAGAAAGACACATTCAAATCATTCAAGGCAAAAAGGTCCTCTTGAGATTCAAACTCTTCATACTCAACAAGAGCGACACAAGTTGGAAAGAATATATCTTCATATCACTAAATCCAACAAGAGCAAGGTTCCAAAAGTTCTTCAACAACTTCAAACACTTCATCTACAAATCCTTTGTAACGAAGCTAGTTGGAGGAACCCCTGTTTCAACAGAAACTCTTCTTGTTACAAGAAGGACGTCCAAGTAACTGGAGTAAGTGAAGTGGTGATACTTCCGGGAAGCTCAGTGAAAGGACCAGTCTTAAAGGAAGCCAGGCAGTGCATCCCAGGAGACATCTAGGCTTGAAGAAGACGAGGAGAGCTTCTTAAGTGCTAGGACTAAGGCGTTGTAAACGGTCGTTTTTACAAGCTTAGTGGAACAGTGGATTAGAGGAACGAGTTGTTCATTGAACCACTATAAAAATCCCTGGTGTCATTTACTTACTGCTTTAAATATTTGCACTTAGATAGAACTGTCTAACTCCTTAGACTTGGTATCTGTGTTTAGCAGAACTTGTCTTACGAGTTAACAGAAGGCCTACTGCCTTTGCTTTTCTGAGGCTAAATCAACAGAACCCCCTACCAGAACCCCATCCGCTGCCAGTCTGTTCTGTCAACAGCACAAGCTATTCTGTAAAATCTGGTACTTAATTTAAAAAGCTAAAAACCAATACAGTCTATTCACCCCCCCCCCCCTCTAGACTGTATCCAGTACAACCGGGACCAACAAAAACGATTGAGATTGATAACCTCAACACAAGCGGTTTATTGGTTTAATCAATATAATTAATTCCCCTTGGCATATTAACCATGAGATGCATGCATTAATATTCCAAGTTTACTACCGTTGAAAGAACCGGATTAATAACAAGCGTATTAACCGATCGATTCTAGTAATAATTAATATGAGAAACAATACTAGTTGATACTTTAAGTAATGTTTAAAATATTAACATGAAATATGAATAGGAATTAATTAATACTCAAGGAAGAATATTAAAGAATATGAATCCTACTATGATTAATATCAAGATGTTAACTAATTGTCATCTTAGTAACACTCCCCAATATTAACATAGAGGAAGAAATAGCTATTACTATAACCAATGTCAAGATGTTAACTAATTGTCATCTTAGTAGCACTCCCCAACTTTGATATAGAAATAGTATTTTAAAGGAAAAATCAATATTCAAGAAAGAAGATTAAAGAAAATAACTCACAACTTACAAATTCATTAAGCTTCAAAGTAGCAAAACCAAGATGGAAGAGTTTAGCTCCTCATTTGGAGACTAAACATGATGAAAAATATAAAGAAAAAACTATTCTATACTGAGCTTAGATGTACAAAGGAATTGGATATCTAAAAGTGAAGGAAAATGGGGTTATTTATAGGTGTTTTACAACACCTTTGGCCGGGTGCCCGACCGGGTAAAATGCCCACCCGACCGGGTGCATGTCAAAATCAAATATCCTCCACGTTCTGGTGATCTTCAGCATGTTAAAGTATCCCGGGTCAAGTCAGACCCGACCGGGTCAAGTAGGGGACCCGACCGGGTCCAGTGACTTTCTTGGCAATTTCGTCTGTTAAATCCTACCCGACCGGGTGGGGGTTTGTACCCGGTCGGGTTTCACTCCCGGGCAGTCAAATTTCTTGTTTTCTTCTCTTCAAAGTCTTTCTTTCCAACACCACAAATCCTAACTATACTGTACAACTTATAAATAAAGATTAAAATACAATTACAACTGAAATTACATAAATGTTTACAAACTAAATAAAATGTCAAACAATCAACATAAATCAAACATAAAAACATGCAATTATGCACTACTAATTAGTGTGCATCAATACCCCCACACTTAAAGCTTTACTCGTCTCGAGTAAATCAAATCCGGTCCAAGAAGTCCTTAATATGACAAGAATATCAACACACACATCCACGAGTGTTTTTAGAAACACATAAAGTATATCCCCAAAAATATAATAGTAAAGAGGGTCTTCAACTCCATATTTCTTGATCAACCTCAACCTTTTTTTTCGTTACCCTTAGGATCCTGCAGAAATAAAATAAAATACTTTCTCTCGTTCTCTCATTTTGCCTAGGTGCCCTTTCGGGTTTTCAAACCAGCTTCCCACATTTTTCTGTTTTAATCCTCACAACTCACTCTTATTTTTGCTTTATTTTTGCTTAAGTTGCCCTTTCGGGTTTTCAACTTAACAAGCTTTTATAATTTTTTTAGAAGAATAAAGAGTATGAATGTGAGTATTCCATAAAACTCTCCCCCCAAGCTAATCAAAGCACTGTCCCTAGTGCTTGTGTCTGAGATGAATGTTTTTTTGTTACTTTTTGGGAGGTTTTGTTGGTGATTCGTGGGTGTGGAGATGAAAAGGGTGAAGAGGTGATGAATGAAATGGGTTTAATTGGTGGATGGGTGTAGGAGATATGAAGCTTTTGACTTTTGGAAATGGAGGAAATTTGGGGTGTGGTTCGAATGGGAAGAAAAGAAAATGAGGAAGAAAAGCTGCCCGCCCGCACCCTTATCAGGCTTTTGCCCGACCGCCCGACCGGATATAGTGACTGACCCGGTCAGGTGTAAGTTGTTCACCCGAGGCAGAGAGTTTTTTGCTGGGTTGCCCGACCGGGTATAGGGGTCTACCCGGTCGGGCGGTTGATTTATTCTTTGTTCTTCATCTGCCTCGCCCGGGCGGTTGGCCGGGTGCTGTGTTTTAAGAGGTAACCCGACCGGGTAGGGTTTTATACCCGGTCGGGTTCAATCCCAGGTCATTTTTTTTTAAAATGTGTAAAAATAAAATAAAACAAGTAAACGTACCTTGCATGGGTTGCCTCCCAAGAAGCGCCTTATTTAACGTCGCGGCACGACGCCATCATTGTATTCAATCATTTAAACTTGGATTATGATAGTTTAGTTTCGCCACATTTTAACTCCTAGGACGTTCATAGGAGTGTTCAACTTCTCGACTCTTCAATTTGGGGAACCTTTCCAGGATCAAATATCCAGATTGTCATTGATTCATGCGGTGGGAGGAAAGGGAAGAAATTATCGTTTACTATGGTCAATGAAAAGTTTTTCGATCCCTCAATTTTGAAGAGGATTTCAGAAATGTCATTGTCCTTTCCAAGTTTATGAGTTTCCCTCAATTTTTTTAGAATTGATGGGGGTACCTCAAAAGATGACAAGGATAGATATTTGACCTTGAAGCTCAGATTATCCTCTTCTTTGACCAGTTGGAGCTCTGTGTCTTTTTCTTCCTCTACTTCTTCTGGATTCTGGATCTCCTTTTGCATTTCCTCTTCATTTGTCAATGTGATTGCAAAAGTTTGCTGTTTAGGATCACATTCTAGTTGAGAAGGAGGTTTTTCTAAATCCCTTGCTTTAAGCCTACTCACGACTCCGGCTATTTGACTCATTTGAGTTTCCAAGTTCAAAATGCTAGACTTGGTCTCATTTTGGAATTGCACCATGTTTTGTTGCATGACGGTCACACTGTTAGTAAGAGCCCGAACCATGTCCTCCGTGAACATATTAGAGTTGGAGAATGGATCATACCTCATGTGAGGTACATCATCAATTTGTGAAAGGTATTCTTCTTGGAGCTTTGGGCAGAAGTCCGTAAGATGCCTGTGAGACATGCAAATGTTGCATGTCTTGGCATCTTGAGCTTTTGAGTTGAAGATAGATTCCTTTATTAGAGAAGTCAAGAAGGAAATTTGACTCTCTAAGGATGAAGTGTTGGTATCTATATACTCATAACTCATGTAAGCTCAGAAAATAGAAGGGCAAATTTTTTTGTTTGTATATATTTTTTTTTGATTTTTATGAGATAAAATAAAAAGAAAATAATTGCCTTTCTCCGGCAACGGCGCCAAATTTGACGAGCACTTTGTCATGGTGCGTCAAAATAATTTCAATACTAAATACTTATACGTAGTATAGCGTAGTAGAGTTTGTATCCACAGGGAAAGTGTAAGGAATAAATGTATTTAGATTTTGATGATGCTAGGTTAATTAGAATTTGAAAGTACCCCATTAGAAATTGTGTATTAGAATTTCTTTTGTAAGTTTTAGCTTAGTCTGCCTGCCAGAGTTTCATCTTGTCTCTACCAGAGTTGCTCCCAGAGTTGCTCACCAGAGAAGCCATCAGAAACTGGTTATCAGAAAGATACCAGAGTTGGCACCAGAGACGGACTTCAGAGATTGGACCAGAGAACCTCTTGAGACTCTGCTAAGTATCATCAGAATCCGGAAGCCCTTCCAACGGTCGTTAAACTAACGGGAAATCCCCTAACGGTTACGAACCTTTCAACGGAAGCATGGCACTGTACACGCATTAAATGCACATTTAATGTTGTACGTACGAAGAGATATTTAAAGCTGATGATTGACCATGCGAATATCTTTGCGCCCCCAAAATAGCAAGTCGGAGGACCAACCGGTCAAGTCAACAGTACATGCATTTAATGAAGCTGTCTTCTACACTCCAACGGGAAGACTGCTCCCAGTATATTAAGATACACTCTGAAGAACTAAGAAGTAACTTGGCCATAACTTTGCGACAATACCTGCTGAACAAACTTACTAAAAGCCTTCTTGAGATTCAAACTCCATTCCTAACAAGAAAAGGCCACAGTTGGAAGATAAACTTTCCTATCCTTCATCCAACTAGCAAAAGGCAAAGTTACTCAGTTCTTCAACACTTCGAGAGCTTCATATACTCATCTTTTGTGAAGAAGCAACGTTGGAGAAAACTGATTCTATATCAAACACTTCTTGAAAAAGAAGGGACGTCTCAAATTAGCTGGAGTAAGTGAAGTGGAGATACTTCAAGAGACTCAGTGAAACGAGACCAGCCATCAGGAAGCAGGACTGCATCCCGGGTGGCAACTAGACTTGAAGAAGACGAGGAGTGCTTCTTAAGCTCTAGGGACTAAGGCGTTGTAAACTGTTGTTTTTGCAAGCTTAGTGGAACAGTGGACTAGAGGAACGAGTTGTTCCTTGAACCACTATAAAAACCCCGGTGTCATTTACTTTAAGCTTTTAATTACTGCACTTAAGATTCTACTGACTAACTCTTAAGGTTGGACTCTGTGTCCAGCAGATCTTCCTTCAGAGTTATCAGAAAGGCATTTTGCCTTAGCTTTCTTCTAGAGGCTACCCGGACAGAAACTTATCCGCTGCCTGGTCTAGTTCTGCCATCAGAACTTGATCATCTCTGTCACCAGATTTTGACCATCTCTGATAAGTCAGACTTGACTTAGAGAAAAGTTTAAATTCCTGAACAGTCTATTCACCCCCCCCCCCCTCTAGACTGTTCCCATTACAAACGGGACCAACAAGTGGTATCAGAGCCTCCTTGTTCTTGTAATCTTTTAGGTTACTTACTAAACAAGAGATCCACTTGTTTCAGCCTCTTTAATCTCATATTATGGATAACACTCTTTCAAAGAATCTTATGTTCTCAGTAACAAAGTTTGATGACTGGAGGATCCGCATGAAAGCTCACCTCTGCGCACTCCATGACGAAATGTGGGAAGTTCTTGATGCAGGACCTTTCACAGAGTTCACCAAGGTCAACCCTGAATACATCACTGGTAGTGGTCAACCCCAGATGATCACCAAACTGCGCCATGAATGGTCTAATGAAGAAAGGAGAAAGTACAACCTTGACAACATTGCCAAGGATATCCTCTACAAGGCCATTGATGACAAGTACTTCACCAGGATCAAGAAGTGCAAATCTGCCAAGGAAATCTGGGATACTCTCACCCTGATAGGAGCTGGAGATGAGCAAGAAAAGGAAAACAAACTTACTATTGCCATGAAGAAGTTTGAAGATTTCAAACTTCTACCCAAAGAGTGCATAGCTGAGATGTATGCACGCTTGCTCACCCTCACTGCTGAGATATCAGAACTTGGGAAGGAACTTACTCCCAAGGAGATCAATTTGAAGGTTCTCAGAGGTTTACCTTCACCATGGAAGATGAAGGTCACTGCCATGAGAGACAGCAAGGACCTCAGAACCTACAACACTGAAAAACTCATCTCTGATCTCAAGTCTTATGAGTTTGAGATGAATGAAGAAGAGAAAGAAGAAAGTGAGGACAGAACAACTACTGCCCTCACTGCCAGCACCTCTCAGGTAAATAATTTTGACCCTTCTATTCTTTTAACTGACGAGTATATGGCGGCTTTTGCTAGGAAGTTCAGGAAATTCTTAAAGCCGAAGGATAGCAGAAGTCCACACTCTAGCAGAAAGCCACACCAGAAGTCCAAACCATCAGAAAGTAGTGGAGAGCTTCTCTGCTACAACTGCAGACAACCAGGGCACTTCAAAGTCAACTGTCCACACCCCATAGTCTCCAAAAGGCAAGGCCAGGAAGGAGAAAAGAAGTACGAGCACCGAAGAAGGAAAGAACTCATCACTGAACAACCAGAGAAGGACCCCCTCTCTGAGACAGAGTCCAGCTCGGAATCAGAATCTGATGAAGGATTCTGTTGCCTGGACACAGAAACTGAAGACCTATGTCTTATGGGTCAATCTGATGATGAGGTATCTTCTACTTCCAACTCTAGTTTTTCTTCGGTGGGCAGAGCCTTTGATTCTGATTCAATGTCAGAATTTTGGGAAGAGTTTCAAGCCATACAAACCACTGATTTCTAGCCCCATTTGTCAGGCTGGTGTATCTGGCACCAAGGTTATTCATGAGAATGTCAGACCAGAAAAGGAAAAGATAAAGGTTCAACAGAAACCCATTTTAAAAGTTAATGAACCTGGCAGAAGAACTAACAACAGGAAAGATTTTCAGAATACCAAAAATCAAAGACAGAACCATAACAGACAAACTCATGATAATGGTGTCAGAGATGATCACCAGAAAGGCAGATATCAAGAGAAAATTAACTTTAGGCAGAAAAGGTTGGCTGGTCAACTTAAGAAGCCCAAAGTTAATCGCCCCTCTGATCTTGATAGTATATGGGACTTCTACCCAACTAAAAAGGCTATGCAGAAGTATGTAAACCGGAAGCATGATCCTCACAAGCATCTGCCCAAAGTGAATCACACTTCCGTTTACTATGACTACCAGGTGGACAATGGGTACCACCCACCAAGGTTTCACTTGATGAGACCAAAGTGGTACCGGCTGCCAAGACTGCATAACCCCCTAGGACCCAACATTGCTTGGGTACCTAAATCTTCCTTTTAATTTTGTAGGAACTGTGTGCTGGAGCCATCTCTGAGCAAGATTGGTACATTGATAGTGGATGCTCCAGGCACATGACAGGTGACAAGAGTTGCCTAACAGAGTTCCAGAAAGTCAAAGGGCCCAGAGTTACCTTTGGAGGTAATGATAAAGATGGCCAGACAAAAGGAAGAGGGAAGCTGATAAAGAACCAGATAATCATTGATGATGTCTCTTATGTCAAGGGATTGAAATTCAACTTGTTGAGTGCTAGCCAATTCTGTGACAAAGGCTACACAGTTGAATTCTCCAAGGAAGGATGTTCTGTCAAGCATGAGACAACTAAAGAAGTGGTTCTAACAGCAACAAGAAAGAAAAACATCTATGTGGTTGATTGGTCAACTGCAAAGGATGGAATTTGCCTGATAGCCAAAGGAGATTCAAAACTCAGTTGGGAATGGCACAAGAAACTGAGTCACCTGAACTTCAAAACAATCAACAAACTGGCAAGGGATCACATCGTTGAAGGTCTACCCAACCTTGTATACAAAAAGGAGAATCTATGCAGTGCATGTCAGAAAGGAAAACAAGTGAAGAATTCCTTCAAACCCATTGCTGGAAACCTATCTACTGGTCCCTTGAATCTAATTCACATGGATTTATTTGGACCAGTGGAAACTCCAAGTGTTGGTGGCAAGAGATACACCTTAGTCATGGTGGATGACTACTCCAGATTCACATGGACTATTTTTCTGACCAAGAAAAATGAAACTCTGCAGAAACTACCATCTCTGCTAAAGCTACTACAGAATGAGCAGAATCAGAAAGTCAAAGCCATCAGATCAGACAGAGGAACAGAATTCGTCAACAAAGTCATACAGGATTTCTGTGACCAGAATGGTACAATGCATCAACTCTCTGCAGCCAGAACTCCTCAACAGAATGGAGTTGCAGAAAGAAGAAATAGAACATTAAAGGAAGCTGCAAGGACCATGATTGCTGAATCAGGTCTACCCTACAGATACTGGGCTGAAGCAATCAATACTGCATGCTACACCCAGAACAGGAGCATGATTCACAAGACTCATCAGAAAACCCCTTATGAATTATGGAAAGGACGAAAACCCAACATCAGCTACTTTCATGCATTTGGATGCAAATGCTATATACTCAACAATGGGAAGGATCACCTCAAGGTGTTTCAAGAAAAAGCTGATGAAGGAACATTCTGAGGCTACTCTGGCACCAGCAAAGCCTATAGAATACTCAACAAAAGAACTTTACTTGTTGAAGAATCAATTCATGTCAAGTTTGATGATCTCAACTCTGTTGAGAGCATAACAGAAAACTTGGAGAAAGCGAATCTCAAAGAATCTCCAGAACTGGATCCACCAGAGACGGATACACCAGAGTTGCTAACTAACTCTGCCATACCAATGAATCATCAGAATCCCATCCTACAAAGCAAGGATAGTGATGAAGAATCAGAAGAAGAACAAGAGAATCCAAGGCAACCCCTATCAGAACCTGATCTAACTTGGTTAAGAGATCATCCTCCTAATCAAGTAATTGGACAAATCAGAAGTGGAGTCCAAACCAGATCCACATCAAGGAGAGAAGCAATGCTTGCCTGCTATATATCTCAGATGGAACCTATGACAGTTGAAGAAGCTCTTGCAGACTCAGATTGGATCAATGCTATGCAAGAAGAGCTCACTCAGTTTGAAAGGAACAAAGTATGGGAACTTGTTCCTAGACCAAAGCACCAGAATGTCATTGGAACCAAATGGGTATTCAAGAACAAAGCTGATGAAGATGGCAACATTGTAAGGAACAAAGCAAGGCTAGTAGCTAAAGGATACTGTCAAGAAGAAGGAATAGATTTTGATGAGACCTTTGCACCAGTTGCCAGACTTGAAGCCATCAGAATCTTTCTAGCCTATGCTGCCTACAACAACATCAAGGTCTACCAGATGGATGTCAAGAGTGCATTTCTAAATGGAGATCTTGAAGAAGAAGTTTATGTGGAACAACCACCAGGTTTTGTCATTCCTACTCAATCTTCTTGTGTCTACAAGCTTAAAAAGGCCCTCTATGGTCTTAAGCAAGCTCCCAGAGCCTGGTATGACACTTTGTCCCTTTTCCTAGTAAACCATGGGTTTACTAAAGGAAAGGTTGACAAAACTCTATTTCAAATCTCTGTTACTAATCATATTCTGCTAGTACAAATATATGTTGATGACATTATATTTGGTAGTACTAATCCAGAACTGTGCAAGAAATTTTCTCAAGTGATGCAGAGTCAATTTGAAATGAGTATGATGGGAGAACTCAGTTACTTCCTAGGACTTCAAGTCAAACAAGTTCTAGAAGGGATCTTTATCAATCAAGGGAAGTACACCAGAGATCTGATCAAGAAGTTTGGAGTGGAAGGCAAGTCATCAGTGAAGATTCCCATGAACACTTCACAAGGGATTGGTCCAGATGATGAAGGAAAAGATGTGGATGCAACAACATACAGAGGGATCATTGGATCTCTGTTGTATCTAACTGCAAGCAGACCAGATATCTCGTTCTCTGTTGGAATCTGTGCCAGATACCAATCAAAGCCCAAGGAAAGCCATTTAAGTGCTGCAAAGAGAATCATCAGATACATCAAAGGAAATCCAAATGCAGGCTTATGGTATCCCAAAGGAGGTAACTTTGAACTAATTGGTTATTCTGACTCAGATTTTGCAGGTTGCAGACTAGACAGAAAGAGCACCTCTGGTCACTGCCAATTGCTAGGAGGAAGGCTTGTTTCCTGGCTTAGCAAGAAGCAGAACTCCATCTCATCAAGTACAGCTGAGGCTGAATACATTGCAGCTGGGAGTTGCTGTGCTCAGCTACTCTGGATGAAGCAACAACTGAAGGACTATGGAATTCAAGCAAAGGAGATCAAGCTGTTGTGTGACAACACTAGTGCCATTGCTATCACTCAGAATCCAGTTCTTCACTCCAGGACAAAGCACATTGAGATCAGACATCACTTCATCAGAGATCATGTTGAGAAGAAGCATATCTGTATGGAGCATGTACCTACAGAAGATCAACTTGCTGACATTCTAACCAAGCCTTTACCTGAGGCAAGGTTTAACAAGCTTAGGGAAGAATTGGGAATGATGGATGATCTTCCCAGAGATGCATGAGCCAGAGACTCACTGAACCAGAATAGCCTTCATCAAGAAGAAAGACTCTGAAACAGGTCTTTTCTCAACCAAGATGGGACATGGCCTTCTTATCTCTGCCATCCTTGCTGCAAAAGGAGTTCAACTCAGGGATCCTATCCCAGTTGACCACACCAAGACTATCTTCCTCACAGCCTCTCCAAAATTCAACATTGCCATCTCTTCTGAACTTAGGAGAGAGGAAAGACTGGAAAAGAAAAGGGAAGAACAGGCTGCCAAGGCCAAACCTGCCAAGAAAGTTACCAAAAAGCCCAAACAATCTGAGCAGTCACAGGTTGTAAGGGAGGTTAGACAGAAGAAGAAAAGTGACAATCTGTCACTACCAGAGAAGGAAACAGCAGAAGAGGCTGCACCAGAGTTGCCCTCCCCAAAGGCAACCAGGAAATCTGTTGCCAGAAAACTGAAGCAGAAGAGGGGAAGAAAGATGGTTGTGCAAAGTGGTGATTCTGACAACTCAACCACTCAACCAAGGCAGAAGAAGAGGAAGACTAAAATAGTCTCACCTGCCAAGGATTCAGCAGTTCAGGGGGAACTTGCACCAGAATCTGGCACTCTACCAGAGACTTACCCAGATTCTGCACCAGAGTTGCCAAACTCTGCTCTCTCACCAGAGCGTGAAGCCTCACCAGAAATGGACCAAGAAACAGACTTCAACATTATTCTGCAAAAGCAGTTTGACAGAGTCCTAGCTTGGAGAAGATGGAGAATGGGTCCTCTTCAACAAATCATCCAATTCTTTGATGCCTATGAAGAAGAAGAAGCTGCTGTTCTTCACTGGGTAGGCACAGATGATGTGTCAAAATGCTTCAATCTTACCTTTCTGATTTCTGTCCTACAAAAGAAGAAAGACAGATATCAAGGTAAAACTCCAACATCTGATCTATCTCCAGAAAGGCATGTCAGAGCCTTGGAAGAAGAAGAAATGGAAACTTTTGATGCTTGGCTGATGGAGAAGAAGAGAAAAGAATCAATGATCAAATTTCGCCATAGTGCTCTTGAGGAAGGAGAACCATCCACTGCGAATGACATTGCTCTTACCATGGAGAAGCTGGTCAAGGAGTGGAGAGAATCTGTGTACTCTGAGATTGTACTTGAGGTAATTCCTACACCTCCTCCTTCCCCTCCCCAATCTCCTATTACTCTACCCTCACCCTCCAAATCTCCATCTAAACCTTTATCCCCACCTCACCAGAAAACCCCTTCACCAGAACAGAAAACCCCTTCCACCAGAACACCATCTCACCAGAAACCCAACTCAAGACCCTCTTCACCCAAACAAAAAATTGCATCTCCCTGCAGAGCAATTGTCCCTTTCAGAAACCGTTCACCCTCACCTCCACCATCCCCCCCTCAACAGAATGCCTCACCTGTTCATTCTTCACCACAGCACCAGAACCCCTCACCTGCATCCAAGTGTGCCTCACCTCAGAGATCCTCACATCACTCTGCAGCATCTACACCAAAGAAGAAACCTATCTTCAGGGTTCCCTCCTCATCTAGTGACAATGATGGATTCCTCACCTCCTCCATTGCTGCTGATGAAACCTCCAAAAGGAGAAGGACACCCCCCAGAGTTCCTTCCCCTCCACCATCCAACAGAGCTCCTCCATTACCAAAAGGCAGAGGATTGGAAACGCCTGATTTTACACCTGAAGAATCCCAAATCCCCTTCACCCAGTTTGTGAAGTCTGCTGAAGCTTTTGGTGGAATACTGGTTCAAGATCTGAGCAAGATTATTGAATTAAATGACAAACAACATGAAGAACTCACCCATACAAATCTGCAAATCACTATAGGTTTTCAACACCTGTCAGACAAAGTTGCTGCGCTCACAGAGAATCTGCACAACTTCATGCATTCATCTACCTCGAGGATTGATTCTGTCTCCAGAGATGTTAGTGGACTCAACTCTGTTCTCCACTCTCACTCTCAAGCTCTGCTTGCCCAGAACCAGACAATCAACAGAATCTTAGAATCTGTTCACAATCTTCAGATATCTGCTGATAGCTCCTCCCAGAAACTCAACATCTTACACTCTCTCTGCAAGGAACATCAAGAGAAAGGCCTAGCTCTTCTCAAATCTGACAGAGAAAGGTACCAGAAGATGGTGCTTCTAGAGGTCAGCACCAGGGATCTCCAATCTGCAGTAGATAAGCAACAAAGCCTGATTGAAGGTCTTGCCTCTGTCACTCAGACACTGCCAGAAACCCTGGATGAAATCAGGGATGCTCAAGCCTCTGAGTTTTCCAAGATTGAACTTCTCCTTGGTGATCTTTGTGATGCCAAAAAGGGGGAAGATACCAGAGAAGGAGAAGGACCCAGCACCAGAGCTCTTTCTATCAGAGAACCCTCCTCTGTTGATCCTACTCCTTACTTTGATGCATCTAGAAAGAAAAGGCTAGCTGCTACAAGCACCAGACCCCCACCTCCTCCTCCTAGAAGCTCAAAGAAAAAGCCTTCATCCTTTTCATTCACTGATTGGATGAAGAGTGGTCTGTCAAGGCCAGATAGAGTTCAATTTGAACAAATGAGAAAATTGATGACTCCTCTTCAAAGAGAGAATTTGTTCATGGACAGTGATGGACTTGTCCAGATCAACCATGGTGGTTCGATCCAAGAAGCTGAGATGTGGTACGGAATGAAGATTCTGACTGGCAAGAATTCTGCAGAAGCTGTCAGAAACTATTTGGATTGCAAACTTGCACCCCATTGGGCTGACTATCAGAATCCGAGGGATTTAGCCTCAATCAGAGCAAAGGTAAATGCTGAACTTGAAAGGATTGACAGAGCAGGACCACAGGTAGATGAAGAAGATCTCTAACTCTCTTTATCTAACTCTGTAATGCTTTACTTTCTCTAACAGTTTAATAAGATACCAACTCTGCCTCTCTTTTTGCTTGGTTCTTATTCAATATCTGTTCTTATTTACTTTCTTGTGTATATTCTGCTTTAGTACTTGATTATTTCTATCTGAGTGTATCGCACTCTTACTATTCTCCTATGCTAAGTTGCCCACCAAGATTTTAATGAAAAGTTTTTACCTTTATTCTTTTATGGTGAAAGGCACTTCGCTGGAAATAGTTAAAGGGTTTTGGCATCATCAAAAAGGGGGAAATTGTAAGGAATAAATGTATTTAGATTTTGATGATGCTAGGTTAATTAGAATTTGAAAGTACCCCATTAGAAATTGTGTATTAGAATTTCTTTTGTAAGTTTTAGCTTAGTCTGCCTGCCAGAGTTTCATCTTGCCTCTACCAGAGTTGCTCCCAGAGTTGCTCACCAGAGAAACCATCAGAAACTGGTTATCAGAAAGATACCAGAGTTGGCACCAGAGACGGACTTCAGAGATTGGACCAGAGAACCTCTTGAGACTCTGCTAAGTATCATCAGAATCCGGAAGCCCTTCCAACGGTCGTTAAACTAACGGGAAATCCCCTAACGGTTACGAACCTTTCAACGGAAGCATGGCACTGTACACGCATTAAATGCACATTTAATGCTGTACGTACGAAGAGATATTTAAAGCTGATGATTGACCATGCGAATATCTTTGCGCCCCCAAAATAGCAAGTTGGAGGAGCAAACGGTCAAGTCAACAGTACATGCATTTAATGAAGTTGTCTTCTACACTCCAACGGGAAGACTGCTCCCAGTATATTAAGATACACTCTGAAGAACTAAGAAGTAACTTGGCCATAACTTTGCGACAATACCTGCTGAACAAACTTACTAAAAGCCTTCTTGAGATTCAAACTCCATTCCTAACAAGAAAAGGCCACAGTTGGAAGATAAACTTTCCTATCCTTCATCCAACTAGCAAAAGGAAAAGTTACTCAGTTCTTCAACACTTCGAGAGCTTCATATACTCATCTTTTGTGAAGAAGCAACGTTGGAGAAAACTGATTCTATATCAAACACTTCTTGAAAAAGAAGGGACGTCTCAAATTAGCTGGAGTAAGTGAAGTGGAGATACTTCAAGAGACTCAGTGAAACGAGACCAGCCATCAGGAAGCAGGACTGCATCCCGGGTGGCAACTAGACTTGAAGAAGATGAGGAGTGCTTCTTAAGCTTTAGGGACTAAGACGTTGTAAACTGTTGTTTTTGCAAGCTTAGTGGAACAGTGGACTAGAGGAACGAGTTGTTCCTTGAACCACTATAAAAACCCCGGTGTCATTTACTTTAAGCTTTTAATTACTGCACTTAAGATTCTACTGACTAACTCTTAAGGTTGGACTCTGTGTCCAGCAGATCTTCCTTCAGAGTTATCAGAAAGGCATTTTGCCTTAGCTTTCTTCTAGAGGCTACCCGGACAGAAACTTATCCGCTGCCTGGTCTAGTTCTGCCATCAGAACTTGATCATCTCTGTCACCAGATTTTGACCATCTCTGATAAGTCAGACTTGACTTAGAGAAAAGTTTAAATTCCTGAACAGTCTATTCACCCCCCCCCCCTCTAGACTGTTCCCATTACAAACGGGACCAACAGAAAGGAATAATTCTCTTTTTATGATACTTAGTAAATAAAAGGGGGGATTTGGATCGAGTGATTTAATTTAATTAAGAACTAAGATGAACAACCTATATGTGTTTAATTCAAAGATAAAAAGAACTTGGCATTGCTACTTTCTACTTGTTGATATATTTTAGTCGATCATTGTTATATCTATAACTTATTCCCTCTCGAATACTCAATCGGGGAGTATATCCACTTCATCGAGGGTAGTTATTAACAACGACCGTTCATTAATAACCCTTACTATTAGTCAAATATAGAACAACGCCTTATATCGATTTAATAGTAGCATTTAATCTTTCTAACTCCTTGATGAAAACAATTGAGATTGATAACCTCAACACAACGGTTTCGGTTTAACCAACAAAATTAATCCCTCTTAAGTTTATTAACCACGACCGTGCATCAATAAACCGAAGTTACTTACTTATGAAACCATCAACGATTAACCATCGGTTCGTTGATCGTTTCTAGTAATAATTAATATATGAAACAAAACTAGTTGATCCTTTAAGTAATGTTCAAAATATTAATATGAAATATGAGTAGGAATTAATTAATATTCAAGGAAGAATATTATTAAAGAAGATGAATCCTACTATAATTAATATCAAGATGTTAACTAATTGTCATCTTAGCAACACTCCCCAACATTAATATAGAGGAAGAAAATACCATTCTAACTAATGTCGAGATGTTAACTAATTATCATCTTAGCAACACTCCCCAACATTAATATAGAGATGGTATTAAGGAAAGAACTATTAATTAATATTCAAGGAAAGAAGTTAAGAAAATAACTCACAACTTTAATAATCAACAAGCTTCAAGAGCAACACCAAGAATGGAAGTTTATCTCCTCATTTGGAGACTAAACATAGCTATAAAAATATAAAGAAATGCTATTCTAAACTGAGCTTAAGAGTATGGAAGAAGGGATAATTTTTAGAGAAGAAAAAGTGTGCTATTTATAGGTGTTTTTCAACACCTTTGGCCGGGTACCCGACCGGGTCAAGTACTTACCCGACCGGGTCCGGTCAAAATCAGATAATCCTCCACGTTCTGGTGATCTTCGCACGTCGTTTTGTCCCGGGTCACATCTGACCCGACCGGGTCAAGTAGGGGACCCGACCGGGTCCAGTGACTTTCTTGGCAATTTCGTCTGTTAAATCCTACCCGACCGGGTGGGGGTTTGTACCCGGTCGGGTTTCACTCCTGGGCAATTAAATTTCTTGTTTTCTTCTCTTCAAAGTCTTCCTTTCCAACACCACAAATCCTAATTCTACTTTACAACTTACAAATGAAGATTAAAGTACAATTAAAACTAAAATCACACAAATGTTTACAAACTAGATAAAACGATAAACAATACACATCAATCAAACATAAAAACATACATTTATGCACTACTAATTAGTGCGTATCAGGCACAGCACCGACGACTGCCATCAGCTGAAGACGGCCATTGAGAGGCTGATACAGGCAGGCCACCTGTCCCAATTCATCAGAGGTCCTCCTCCTCAGGGGACCCCTCATTACCAAGGGACCCCTAAGAAAGCAAACGTTGGGTCAACCCAAACACCATCCCCCTCGGCAACCCGAAAGGTAAGAAAAGGGAGATTGGAAACCTCGATGAGGAGGAGGAGTACAACCAGTACCAGGAGAAGAAGCGCCACATCCATATGATCACTGGAGGTAACACAGGGGGACTCCACGAGCCAAAGAAAGAAGTGGGCTCAATCACTATACGTAGGGGAAGTCACTCATATGCCCCCCGTGAAGCGGCTGAGGGAAGAACCCATCACGTTCACCAACGCCGATCTTCCCCCGGCTTCCTCTCCTCACAGGGACGCGTTGGTCATCCAAAGCGAGATCAACAACACCATCATTCATCGAACCTGCATTGACACGGGCAGCTCCGTCAATGTAATGTACCTCAGCACATTCAGAGAACTGCATCTAGAGAGGGGGTCCCTTCGGCCCATAAAGACCCCTCTTGCCGGCTTCACCGGAGACACCATTGATTCTGAGGGGGTCATAACCCTCCTGGTACTATTAGGCGACGGGCTCCATAGAGCCAAGCTCGAAGTGGAGTTCGTCGTCGTCAACATCGATTGCGCCCACAACATCATCCTTGGCAGACCAGCCCTCGTGGACCTCGAAGCCATCATCTCCATGAGGCATATGTGCCTCAAGTTCCCTGCCGAAGGAGGCATCGGTTACTCAAGGGGGAATCAAAAACTTGCCCGCGCTTGCTACCTACAAGTAACGAAGAAGGTTAGTAAGACCGAGTTCGGTGTTGACACCATCACCGGAACCGTGGAGGAAGAAGAGAAGAGACCGAGGGCTGAACCCGCCAAGGAAGTAGAAGACTTCGCGCTCGATCCGGCCAAGCCAGAAAGAGTCGTGAAGATTGGAGCCAAGCTCCCCGAAGATTTGAAGACCGGCATCACAGATGCCCTCCGCACCTACTCCATTATTTTTGCATGGGGGTCGGAGGACATGCCTGGGATCAGCCGAAGGGTCATCACCCACCACCTCTCGGTGGACCCTTCGGTCAAACCTGTACAACAGCGAAGAAGGCCCCTCTCGGTCGAGAGGAGGGAATTTGTGAAGAAGGAAGTTGCCATGCTCCTCTCCATAAAGCACATCAAGGAGGTCAAGTACCCCTCATGGCTGGCTAACATAGTCCTCGCACAGAAACCACCCACCTTCTGCATGTGCGTGGATTACGCGGATCTCAATAAGGTGTGCCCTATGGACCCTTTCCCTCTGCCAAATATTGACCAATTGGTGGATGAAATGGCTGGGTGAAAAATCATGTCATTCCTCGACGCCTTCGGCGGATATCACCAAATTTTCATGCATGAGGAAGACGCTGAAAAAACAGCCTTCATGACTCCCGAAGGCATCTTCTGCTACCTGGTCATGGCCTCCGGCCTAAAGAACTCAGGCGCCACTTACACCCGGATGGTGGCCAAGGTTTTTCAAGCCGTCATGGGGCGCACCATGGAGGCCTATGTTGATGACATGATCGTCAAAAGCAAACAATCATCAAGCCATGCTGACGACCTCCGGGAGATCTTCGCCATCATGCAAAAGTTCAACCTTCGCCTAAACCCGAAGAAATGCACCTTCGGCGTGCAAGGAGGGAAATTCTTAGGCTACATGGTGAGCTGAAAGGGTATCGAGGCCAACCCTGAGAAAATCCAGTCCATCATCGACATGGAGCCCCCACGTAACGTGAATGAGGTCTAACAGTTGATGGGTCGCCTGGCAGCCCTCAACCGCTTCCTATCCAAATCGGCGGAGAAGTCCTTACCCTTCTTCCAGATCATGAGGAAGACCGCCGGCTTCCATTGGACTTCTGAATGCCAGGAGGCCTTCGACGAGCTAAAACGGTATTTATCTTCACCCCCTGTGCTCTCCAAACCCAAGGTAGGGGAAACACTATACCTTTACCTTGGAGTCAGCCCGGCTGCCATTAGCTCAGTGCTCATCCGGGAGGAAGATGGCGTCCAACATGCCATCTTCTATGTTAGCAAGACCCTCAGGGAGGCCGAACTCAAGTACTCCCCCGTGGAAAAAACGGTGTTGGCCATCTTTTGGACCGTCAAGAAGTTGGTCCACTACTTCCAGGCACATCCGGTCCAGGTCCTCACACACCAACCCCTCAGCGCTTTGATGAGGAGCCCCACCAGCTCCTCCTGAATGGTAAAGTGGGCTATTTTCCGAAGCCAATACAACATCGACATCCGTCTGAGGCCTACCTTTTTTTTTAACCCGGAAGGCAAACCACCAAAATCAGTGGGGTATATGCCGGGAGTCATATACCAGAGTTTTATTAAAGAATTATTGAGTTACAAAAGGAAGGGGACTAGGCCAAAACTTCCTAAATAGATACAATAGAAATTAAGCTTTAAAAGAGGGAATTCCAAAAAAATCCATCCAAAAACATCTTTTAGCTAATGTAGGTAAATGGTCCACTAATAAATATGTAATAGGCCGATCCACCTTCTCTTGGGCCAAGAAATGAGCGACCCAGTTACCCTCTCGTTTCACATGCCCAAAACCGAGCCGTTTCCTAATTCGCACCAATGCCATTTCCTGAAGTTCTGCGTTCCATCTCCTTCCTTCCTTACCTTCGATGTACTCCAGAGCTAAACCCGAATAAGATTCTACATGGAAATCTGAATACCCTTCCTCCTCTGCCCATCGCGTAGCCAAGAAAATGGCCTGAAGTTCTGCATCAAGTGAAGAGGTAGCCGTCACAGGAAAACTGCAAGCAGCGACGAAACCGCCTTCTCTGTTCCGGAGGATAGCCCCTCCTCTCGCCGTACCAGATGAGTAGCTAGCATCTACATTTAATTTCCATGTTTTGCTCGGTCTGTGCCATTTAATAACTTGGATTTTGAATCCATTCAGTTTGAAGTTTCTGGGAATGATAGCCTCTTCATATAAAATGTTTCCAACTCCCCTAATCTTAGAAGTAGGAACTCTGGTTACCCAGTTTTGGGTATATAATTTTACCTGGGTAACAATATTATCTGAATTAGGGTTTTTCCCTCCCAATCCCCAAATTCGTTCTGCATAATTCTTCCAAATTATCCAACAAATTATACCTGGAAGATGTCTTTTAAAAACGCCTATCATGTTATTTTCAGAACTGCCTTGAATCCAATAACCAAACCGACTATAATCCATTCCCTGTCTTTGATAGATTCCAAGAATGCTCATAAAGTATCTCCAAACTGGAACAGTCACCGGACATTGGAAAAAGATGTGTTTCACAGTTTCATTACTAGCTTTGCATAAAGGGCACATAGATGGATTAACAACAATCTGAAATCTATGTAAATTGTCTGCAATGGGCAAAATACCTTTAGCAATTTTCCATTGCAGCAGTTTAACTTTGAGCTCATGTTTAGAATTCCAAATATCCTGATAGATTTGGGAGTTGAATGATAATTCTCTAACCTCTTCAAATGCAGATTTAAAAGAAAACTTACCATCTTCTTCTTCATTCCAGGTAAGAGTACCAGAATCCCAGGAGCAAAGATCTGAAGCTTGATCATTAACTGAGCATATCCTCTTCCATATAGCTGGATCTGTAAGTTTAGGTATCATACATCCTTCCCTTTCATATTTAGCTTTCATAATTTGATTCCACAAATTGTCACCAACTTTCCACTTCCACCATAACTTTAAAGTAAAAGCCTTCTCAATATCAGATAAATGTCTTATCCCTACTCCTCCTTCCAAAGTAGGAAGACATAGTTTCCTCCAAGATAACCAATGATACTTCTTTTTTTCAGAAGAAGAACCCCAGAAAAAAGAGGCCATCTTATTATTAAGGATTTTAATAACCCTCTTAGGAAGAGAATCCACTGCTAATAAATGAAGAGGGATGGAGTTAAGAACATATTTAATGAGTGTAAGTCTTCCTCCTTGAGAAAGATTTTTTTGTTTCCATGGGGTCAAT
This sequence comes from Cuscuta europaea, assembly GCA_945859875.1. Classification (NCBI taxonomy): domain Eukaryota; kingdom Viridiplantae; phylum Streptophyta; class Magnoliopsida; order Solanales; family Convolvulaceae; genus Cuscuta; species Cuscuta europaea. Next base: position 7,380,669 of record CAMAPE010000052.1, read on the forward strand.
TTGCTCTCAAACTGTTTAATAATGCTTCCACAAAACTCTGCTCTATTTATACCATTGTGTAGATTAACACCAAGGTATTTGATAGGGAGAGTTGCCAGTTTCATTCCCAGGATTTCTTTGATCTTTGAATGCCTTGCTGGAAGAGCCTTTCCACAAATGATAGAGCATTTTGACAAATTTACAACCTGTCCAGAAGCTTCTTGATAGGTATTGAGAAATTTCTTAAAATTCAATAATGACCTTGCATTACCATTCATGAAAATTAGCAAATCATCCGCAAACCCTAGATGAGAAACCATCTGACCCTCATATCCAGTCCAATAGGGTTTGATTTTGCCTCTCTCCATCATCCAGTTTAGTCCCCTAGAGAAGGCCTCTGAAGCTATAATAAATAAGAAGGGTGACAAAGGGTCTCCTTGCTTAACCCCTCTAGAGGGTTTAAAATACCCCTGTGGAACACCATTGATCAAAACTGAAAAGTATGAAGCCTTCAAATGATTCATAACAAGTTGAGTGAAATGATAGGAAAAACCAAATTTTAATAAGATGGTTTGAATAAACTGCCAAGAGACCCTATCAAATGCCTTAGCCATATCAAGTTTAACAACCAAATTACTCCCCCTGACCTTCTTATCAATAGAATGGATCAATTCCTGTGCTATAAGAACCTGATCAGCAGATTCTCTGTCAGCCATGAATCCTGCCTGTTCTTTTGATATGATTTTAGGTAGAATTTCTTTCAATCTAGAAGCCATGACCTTGGTACATACTTTACAAACAAAGTTAGACAAACAGATTGGTCTAAACTCACTGAAAGATGATGGCCTATCTGATTTAGGAATAAGAACAATTAAAGCACTAGCCATTCCTTGAGGAATAGGAGTTCCCAGGAAGAAGTCTTGAACTGCTCTAACCACATCCATGCCCACAATATCCCAGTACTTCTTGAAAAACTTCCCATGATAACCATCTGGTCCAGGTGCACTATTTGGATCTAAATCCCAAACAGCCTGCTTAACTTCTATCAGATCAGGTATTTTGATAAGAAAATTATTGTCCTCAGGGGAGACCAAATGAGGAATATAACTTAGAGAATTGTTGATTGCAGAGTGATCACCTGCCTGAAGTGAATCCAAATCTGAAGCTTTAAAAAGATCAGCAAAGTAGTCAATTGCAGCTGCTCCTATGAGAGGAAGAGTGTGCACCTCCTGACCTGACTGAGTTTTGATGGAGGTAATACTCTGATTCCTTTTCCTGATGTTAACATATGAATGGAAAAACTTTGTATTGCTATCCCCTTCTTTAAGCCAACGAATATGCGCATTTTGTTTCCAAATTTTTTTCTCAAGCTTAAGCTTGTTAATCAACAAGCTTTTCTTAAAAAACCAATCTTCTCTTGTTTGGTCACATGGTGTTTCTTCAAAGCCCTGGCAGACTTCGTCACGGAGTGCACGGCAAGATCAGCAGCAGATGAAGAACCCTCAACTCCCTCAGATGAATGGTGGACCCTCTACACTGACGGCTCCTCCGCCGCCAAAGCTTGCGGAGGAGTGGTTCTCATCACGCCCGAAGGCTTTCGGGCCTATTACGCCATTCGCTTCTCCTTCAAGGTGTCCAACAACGAAGAAGAGTATGAATCCCTCCTCTGTGGCCTTCGGCTTACCGCCAAACTCAAAGCAAGGATGATCCACGTTAAGTGTGACTCCAAGCTAGTGGTCATCCAGCTCTCTGGCGAATATGAGGCGAAGGAAGAGAGAATGAAGCAATACAGAGAAGCAACCAAGGAATTGCTCAAGGTATTTGAGGCTCATTCCATCACTCAAATACCGAGGGCTCCAAATTCTGAGGCCGACATCTTGTCAAAACTCTCGACTGAATCCCCCGAGCACCTCTCTAAAATTACAAGGATAGACGAGCTCAGCCTCTCAAGCATACACGCCAGCCCCATCATGCAAATTCAACAAAGGCTGGAGGATTGGATCTCAGATATCATTACCTTCATCTCCACAGGGCGACTGCCCGAGGATGGGGCCCGCGCAAAACTAGCAAAGCTGAGGGCTCCCAGCTACACCATCGAAGACGGAAGGCTTTACAAACGATCCTCTAATGGCACACTACTCTGATGCCTTCATCAAGACGAAGCCGAAGTCGCCATGGAGGAAGTGAACAGTGGCACTTGCTCAGCTCACCAGGGACCCTTCTCCATGTCCCGAAGGCTCATAGTGCAGGGCTATTTCTGGCCAACAATGGCTCGGGATTGCGCGGATCTCGCCCGAAGGTGCACCGCCTGTCAACACTTTCAGAAGGCCCCCGGCAGGCCAATGGTCAACTATGCCCCCATCAGCACATCTATACCCTTCGGTAGATGGGGCATAGACCTTGTGGGCCCTCTGCCAAGGGGTACCTCCAACAACAGGTACATCATCGTTGCCATTGACTATTTCACCAAATGGGTGGAAGCTGAGCCCCTTGCCAGCATTACCGTAGCCAGATGCCGCCACTTCATCCTCAAGAACATCCTCACAAGGTTTGGCCTCCCTCAACAAATCATCTCAGACAACGAGACTCAATTTCAGGCAGCCCCCTTCTGTGCCCTCCTAGAGGCATGGGGCATCAAACATACCTTCTCATCCGTTGCCTACCCTCAAGGCAACGGCCAAGTAGAAAACGCCAACCGGACTTTGCTCGAGGGCCTAAAAAAGAAACTTGAAGCCGAAGGGGGATGCTGGGTAGAAGAGCTACAAAACATCCTATGGGCCTACCGCACCACCCCTCGGTGGCCAACAGGTGAAATACCCTTCTCCCTTTGCTACGGATTCGAAGCCAAGGCCCCACAGAAGTAACCCTTCCTACCCGAAGGGTGGCCCAATATGATCTAGAAGTTAACGACGCCAACATGGCTCTCGACCTTCACTTCATCTCATAACGCCAAGAGCAAGCCTTCATGCGAGCGGAAAATTACCGAAGGCAAGTAAAGGGTTACATCGATGCCAAGGTCCGCTCTCGAGAATTCCAAGTGGGGGACTATGTCCTCCGAAGAGGGAAGCTAGTCAGCCGACCGAGGGAGGCAAGATGACCCCCAAGTTCGAAGGCCCCTACATTATTGCAGCCATCATCAAACCAGGAACTTACAAACTAAAACGCCCCAATGGGACCGAGGTCCCTCGACAATTGAATGTACACCATCTAGTTAAATTTTATCAATAGTGTTAGAGCGGCCAAGCCCTCATAACTAAGGAATGTAATATCCTACGGCCCAAGGCTGAAAATTTTTGAGGAGTGAAGACATGTTCAAGACACCAAGAACAAGAAACAAGACGCTTATGTGCGGCCAAGCCCTCATACAAGCTCCTGGCCCAAGGCCTTATCACAAGCAAGACCCTTCGGCACCAAGTGCCGAGGGTAGACACCCCAATCACCTGCGGCAAATGAAGAAAACACCAAGTGTTTTTAAAGAAGCCCCCTCGGTACCAAGTGTCGAGGGTACACACTCCTATCAACTCCAAACAGTGGAAGAAAACACCAAGTGTTTTTAAAGAAGACCCCTCGGTACCAAGTGCGGGGGCCATATGCGGAGATAAACACCAAGTGTTATCTTTAAAGCCGTACCCCTCGAGGACGCACCATACCGAAGGCCCCACCTATCGGTCCCGGCGGCACCAAGTGCCCCGGGCATTTGCAACTAATATGCAAATAAAACTCTTCCCTGAAACGCTTTCCGCGCCATTACCTGTAAGGAATAACTGTAATTAGATTTTGATGATGCTATAGGACTTTAAAAAGTACCCCTTTAGAAAATTGTATTAGAATTTTCTTTGTAATTGTTTTAGTATAATCGACTGACAGAAGACCTCCAGACAGAAGCCCCTTTGGCCATCTGGTGATAGCTCCTTGACAGAAGTCCTCCTGACTCTCTGTTGGACATAACTAGAACAGAAGTACTTAGGTCCTCTGTTGGCTCATATCTTGACAGAAGGGCTGAAGACCCTCTGTGACTTACATTTCAACAGAAGTGCTCCGGACCCTCTCTGGTTGACTATCTGCTGAAGATACCAGAAGGCCTGACACTTAGAAGTTTTCAGAAATCCTTATAAGCCGGTTAAATCAACAGAAGATTCTCTAACGGCTAGAAGACTTCAACGGAAAAGCTACAGTACACGCATTAAATGCCTATTTAATGCGGATACGTACGAGAAGACATTTAAGGCAAATGATTGACCAAGAATAAGAAAGAATATCTTCTCAAAATAGCAAGTCGCCGAATTTGTGGGTCCAACCAGTCAACTCACTGTACGCGCATTTGATGCAGTTGTCCTCCTCCTCCAACGGGAAGACAACCCCAGTATAAAACATGCTACTCGAAGAACAACCATATATAGAGAGAACTTTGCATACATCGAAAACCTAGTGCTCAGACAAAACCATTCAAACATTCAAACACACAAGCCTTCTTGAAATCAACTTCTTCATCATCTTCAACAAGGAAGGCATACGTTGGGAAGATAATATTTGTCTATCTCCATATCCCAACAAAAGCAAAGTCGCAACTGTTCTTCAACTCTTCAAGCACTTCAACTACAAATCTTTTGTAACGAAGCTAGTTGGAAAATCCCTTTTCTCTCAAGAACTCTTCTCCAATGAGAAGGACGTCCAAGTAACTGGAGTAGTGAAGTGGTGATACTTCCGGGAAGCTCAGTGAAAGGAACAGTCTTAAAGGAAGCAAGGAAGTGCATCCCAGGAGACATCTACACTTGAAGAAGACGTGGAGAGCTTCTTAAGTGCTAGGGCTAAGGCTTTGTAACTGGATTTTTTACAAGCTTAGTGGAACAGTGGATTAGAGGAACGAGTTCTTCCTTGAACCACTATAAAAATCCCTGGTGTCATTTACTTACTGCTTTTAATTGTTGTATTTATCTTTAACTGATTAACTCCAGAATTTGGGTCTCTGTGTTCAGCGGAACCCCTCCTGTGATTTAACAGAAGGCCTACTGCCTTTGCACCTCTTGAGGCTAACCGGACAGAACCCCTACCAGAACCCCATCCGCTGCCAGCCTGTTCTGTCAACAGAACAAGCTATTCTGTTAAATCTGGTACTTAGCTTGAAAAAGTTAAAAACCAGTACAGTCTATTCACCCCCCCCCCCCCCTCTAGATTGTACCCAGTACAACCGGGACCAACAAGTGGTATCAGAGCCTCCTTGTTCTAATAATCTCTTAGGTTATTTGCTGAACAAAGATCCACTTGTTTTCTCTTTGCCTCTGTTTTTAATCTCATATTATGGATCACTCTCTTTCCAAAGAACCTTATGTTTTCAGATCTTAAGTTTGATGACTGGAGGATCCGGATGAAGGCACATCTATGTGCTCTTCATGATGAGATGTGGGAAGTACTTGACATAGGGTCATTCACCAACTTCCAGAAGGTGAATCCAGAGCATGCTATTGACCAGACTAGGCCACAGATGATCAACAAGGCCAAGTTTGAATGGACCACTGAAGAGAGGAGAAAGTACAATCTGGACAATATTGCAAAGGACATCCTCTACAAGTCCATTGATGACAGATACTTCAACAGAATAAAGAAGTGCAAAACAGCCAAAGAAATCTGGGATACTCTTGAGCTCATAGGAGCAGGTGATGAGCAAGAGAAGGACAATAAGCTGACAATAGCCAACAAGAAGTTTGATGATTTCAAGCTTCTCCCTGGTGAAAGCATCTCCAAGATGTATGACAGACTCCTTAACCTCACTGGAGAGATTTCTGAGCTTGGCAAGGAACTCACCACCAAGGAGATCAACCTCAAAGTGTTGAGGGGATTACCCTCAGCATGGAAGATGAAGGTAGTTGTTGTCCAAGCCAGCAAGGATGTAAAGACTTATCCTACTGATAAGCTTATCTCAGACCTCAAAGCTCATGAGTTCGAGATGATTGAAGAGAAGGAAGATGTACCAGAGGAGAGGACAACTACAGCTCTCACAGCCAGTACATCTAAGGTAAATGATTTTGACCCTTCAATTCTTTTATCTGACGAATATATGGCTGCCTTTGCTAGGAGATTCAAGAAGTTTATGAAGAATCCTAAAGATGGAAGAAGTCCATTTACCAGCAGAAAACCGTTCCAGAAGACCAAGTCTGCAGAAACCAGTGGAGAGCTTCTCTGTTACAACTGCAGATAGCATGGACATTTCAAGGTAGATTGTCCACATCCAAGAGTGTCCAAAAGACAAGGACATGATGGAGAGAAGAAGAAATATGAAGACAACACTAGAAGAAGGAAAGCACTCATCACAGAACAACTCGAGAAAGACCCTCTGTCCGAGACAGAATCCAGTTCTGACTCTGACTCTGATGAGGCCTTCTGTTGCCTGGATGCTGAGACAGAAGACCTATGCCTCATGGCCCATTCTGATGATGAGGTAACCTCTACCTCTACATCTAGTTTTTCTTCGGTAGGCTTAGCTTTTGATTCTGATTCAATGTCAGAATTTTGGGAAGAGTTTAAGGCCATCCAAGTCACTTATTCCTCTGTTACAGAAGAAAACAAGAAGCTTAAGGTTGAGATTCTTGACTTAAGAAAGGAGGTTGAGATCAAAATCAATCTTCTAATTAAGGAGAGAGGTCAGCTGGAAGCTGAAAATGTTTCTCTTCTCTAGAGAATAAGAGAAATTGAGCCTCTTGAGATTAAGTACAAAGCTTACCAGAAGGCCCCGTCTTCCATGGAAAAGATTGTACTTAATCAACAGATTGGCTTTGGTTTCGGTCTTGGTTATGGCTCAACAGAATCAGGTGAGCCTTCTGTAATGCCTAGCACCAATGTTGCTAAGGCAGATAAGGTCATAGTGCCACTGATTTCTAGCCCCATTTGCCATGCTGGTGTATCTGGCACCAAAGTTATTCATGAGGAAGTCAGACCAGAAAAAGGAAAAATAAAGGTACAACAGAAACCCTTTTTGAAAATCAATGAACCTGGCAGAAAACCTAACAACACAAAAGGTTTTCAGAAAAATCAAAGATCACACCCCAACAGACAATCTCATGATAACCATGCTAGAAATGATCACCAGAATGGCAGGTATCAAGAGAATGTTAACTTTAGGCAGAAGAGGTTGGCTGGTCAACTTCAGAAGCCCAAAGCTAACCGCCCCTCTGCTCTTGATAGTATATGGGACTTCTTTCCAACCAAGAAAGCTATGCAAAAGTATGTAAACAAGAAGCATGACCCTCACAAGCATCTGCCCAAAGTGAATCACACTTCGGTTTACTATGACTATCAGGTGGACAATGGGTACCACCCACCAAGGTTTCACTTGATGAGACCAAAAAGGTACCAATTATCCAAACTCCATGACCCCCCAGGACCCAACATTACTTGGGTACCTAAATCTTTCTTTTGATCATGCAGGAATTGTGTGCTGGAGCTATCTCTGAGCAAGAATGGTTTATTGATAGTGGATGCTTCAGGCACATGACAGGTGACATAAGTTGTCTAACAGAGTTCCAGAAATGCGAAGGACCTAGAGTCACCTTTGGAGGAAATGACAAAGAAGGTCAAACAAAAGGAAGAGGAAAGCTGATCAAGAACCAGATAATCATTGATGATGTCTCATATGTCAAAGGCTTGAAGTTCAATCTTTTAAGTGCTAGCCAATTTTGTGACAAAGGCTACACTGTTGAATTCACAAAGGACTTCTGCTATGTGAAGCATGAGACAACAAAAGAGGTGGTTCTTACAGCAACAAAGAAGAAGAACATCTATGTGGTTGATTGGAAAACTGCAATAGATGGAGTTTGCCTGATAGCCAAGGGAGATTCAAAACTAAGCTGGGACTGGCACAAAAAAGCTTAGCCATTTAAATTTCAAAACAATCAACAAACTGGCAAGAGAACATATTGTGGAAGGACTGTCAGACATAGTCTACAAGAAAGAGACCATCTGCAGTGCATGCCAGAAGGGAATACAACAGAAGAACTCTTTCAAACCCATTGCTGGAGATCTCTCTACAAGTCCTTTTGAATCTGATCCACATGGATTTATTTGGACCAGTTAAGACTCCAAGTGTTGGTGGCAAGAAGTACACCCTAGTCATGGTTGATGACTACTCCAGATATACATGGACTATCTTCTTGTCAAAGAAAAATGAAACTCTTCAGAAGTTGCCATCTCTGTTAAAGCAACTTCAGACTGAGAAGAATATGAAAGTCAGGACAATCAGGTCCGACAGAGGAACTGAATTTGTCAACCAGGTCATAAAGGACTTCTGTGATCAAAGTGGAACCTTTCATCAACTCTCTGCCGCCAGAACACCTCAACAGAATGGCGTAGCAGAAAGGAGGAACACAACGTTGAAAGAAGCTGCAAGGACAATGATTGCAGAATATGGATTACCAATGAGATACTGGGCTGAAGCAATCAACACTGCATGCTACACCCAGAACAGAAGTATGATCAACAAGAATCACCAGAAGACCCCTTATGAACTGTGGAAAGGAAGGAAACCCAACATCAGTTACTTTCATGTATTTGGATGCAAATGCTACATTCTCAACAATGGAAAGGAGCATCTAAAAGTATTCCAAGAGAAAGCAGATGAAGGTGTATTCATAGGCTATTCAAACACCAGCAAAGCCTATAGAGTACTCAACAGAAGAACTCTACATGTTGAAGAATCTATACATGTAAAGTTTGATGATAACATCTCTGTTGAAGAAGTAAAAGAAGCCCTCAAGGAAGTCAACATAGATGAATGAACACCTAAGTCAACAGAAGAGGTAGCAGTCAATCCAGTGTTCCCAATACCTGCACCAAACCCACTTCTGCTGGATGAAGATGAAGATTCAAAACAAGAGGAACCAGAGAGACCCAGACAACAACTGACAGAACCTGATCTGACAAAACAAGTGATTGGACATATCAGAAGCGGTGTGCAAACCAGATCAGCCTCAACAAGAAGAGAAGCAATGTTTTCCTGCTACATATCTCAGATGGAACCTATGACTGTAGAAGAAGCTCTTACAGACTCAGATTGGATCAATGTAATGCAAGAAGAGCTTACTCAATTCGAAAGGAACAAAGTTTGGGAACTTGTTCCTAGACCAAAGCACCAGAATATCATTGGAACCAAGTGGGTATTCAAGAACAAAGCAGATGAAGAAGGCAACATTGTAAGGAATAAAGCAAGGCTGGCAGCTAAGGGATACTGCCAAGAAGAAGGAATTGATTTTGATGAGACCTTTGCACCAGTTGCCAGACTTGAAGCCATCAGAATCTTTCTAGCCTATGCTGCCTACAACAACATCAAGGTCTATCAGATGGATGTCAAGAGTGTATTTCTGAATGGAGATCTTGAAGAAGAAATTTATGTTGAATAACCACCAGGTTTTGTCATTCCTACTCAATCTTCTTGTGTCTACAAGCTTAGAAAGGCCCTTTATGGTCTTAAGCAAGCTCCCAGAGCATGGTATGACACATTGTCCCTATTCCTAGTGAACCATGGGTTTACTAAGGGAAAGTTTGACAAAACTCTATTTCAGATCTCTGTTGCTAACCATATTCTGTTAGTACAAATATATGTTGATGATATTATATTTGGAAGTACTAATGTAGAATTATGCAAGAAATTTTCTCAAGTCATGCAGAGTCAATTTCAAATGAGTATGATGGGAGAACTGAGCTACTTCCTAGGACTGCAAGTAAAACAAGTTCCAGAAGGAATCTTTATCAACCTAAGGAAGTACACCAGAGACCTGATCAAGAAATTTGGAGTAGAAGGCAAATCCTCAGTGAAGATTCCCATGAACACTTCTCAAGGAATTGGACCAGATGATGAAGGAAAAGATGTTGATGCAACAACATACAGAGGAATCATTGGATCTCTTCTTTACCTAACTGCAAGCAGATCAGACATAGCATTCTCTGTTGGAATCTGTGCCAGATACCAATCAAAACCCAAGGAGATCCATTTCAGTGCTGCAAAGAGAATCATCAGATATATCAAAGGAAATCCAAATGCAGGCCTATGGTATCCCAAGGGAGGTAACTTTGAACTAATTGGTTACTCTGACTCAGATTTTGCAGGTTGCAGGTTAGACAGGAAGAGCACCTCGGGTCACTGTCAATTGCTGGGTGGGAGACTTGTCTCCTGGTTTAGCAAGAAGCAGAATTCTATCTAACAAGTACAGCAAAAGCTGAATACATTGCAGTTGGGAGTTGCTGTGCTCAGCTACTCTGGATGAAGCAACAACGGAAGGACTATGGCATTCAAGAAAAGGAGATCAAGCTGTTGTGTGACAACACCAGTGCCATTGCCATCACTCAGAATCCAGTTCTTCACTCCAGGACAAAGCACATTGAGATCAGACATCATTTCATCAGAGATCATGTTGAGAAGAAGCACATATGCATGGAACATGTGTCAACAGAAGACCAGCTTGCAGATATCCTAACCAAGCCTTTGCCAGAGGCTAGGTTCAACAAGCTGAGAGAAGAATTGGGAATGATGGATGAAATTCCAAGAGAAGGTTGAAAGGAAGACTCTCTGTTACAGACTCTCTGTTAACAGAATCCCTGTTGTCGAACCCCTTCTGTTTCCTATCTTGAACAGAATGTCTTTGTCCTTACCAGAACACCTGAGCAACAAAAACCCTCCTCTTACCAACAAAAGGTTGTGGACTCAGAAATATTTTGACAAAAACGGGTGACCTAGTAAATTAATGAAGGTCTTCTACCCTTTTACCCTTAAACGGTATTACAGCCGCAAAACATTTACTGTGCCTCTATTTTCATTTATTTGCACCTCGAAACCGCCAATAATCTCAAACGTCCACTAACCCGAACCCTTATATTCCCCTCATTTCAACATAAACCGCTACTGCTCTCTTTACTCTCACACTTTCGAACTCTCAAATCTCTCTATCTTTCAAATCCTCAAACTCTCTGCATTGGCTTTCATCAACATCAATCATCTTACTGATGCTGAGATTGACCTCCTGGTCAAGAACATTTACACCCGCGGGATGAACTGCGATCTTTCCGCACTCCCTGAACTAGCAGTAAATCATGAGACGATGGAGAAGATAATCCAAGGAATGAAGGACTCCCAACTGGATAAAGTGGTAGGCTTCCCCTTTAACTCCTACAGCACAAGGGACGTGGCTGAGTTCTATCTCAATGCCACATATGAGGGTGAGATTATTCGCTCTCATGTCAATGGTGATGACATCATCCTCAAACCGGAGACCATTAATGCTCTCTTTGGCATTGTGGAAGACCCCCTAGAGGAAGACACTCATGGATTCATCACTCTGGACGAAGTACAAGTCACCATTGAAGCCTTCGTACAAAATTATTGCAGATCAGAAGTTGGAAATGTTCCCAAGCTATACATGAAGAAGAATCTTCTCCAAAGTGACTATGAGAAGCTGGTGAACATATTCCACAGGTGTGTCTGGAGCAAGATCACCTCTACTGATGATGTGACGGTTCTGAATGCAAAAGCTGTCTTTGCAGTTCATCATGGGATGAACATCAACTGGGGACAGGTAATCATCAAGTCCCTTGTTGAATTTATCAAAAAGAAGGCCAAGGATACCAATCTGTTCAAAACCCCTATGGGTTATGGTCTTCTTCTATATGAATTACTGATGAAGGCTAGAATAGGGTGGAGGAACCCTATTGAGACTGACTACACCAAGCTACTCTTCCTCAACACATCAAATGATAGGAGAGTGCCTCTAAAGGCTGAACAGAAGAGGCTGAGAACTCTGGAGTTTAACAGAGAGAAACTCCAACAGAATGTGGATAAGCCTAAGAAGTTTGCTAAGAAGCAGCAGAAAGCCCCAACCCCATCAGAGTCTGAAGAAGAAGAAACTTTGATTAGAAAGGTGGTTTAAAAGGCCCCTACCAAGAAGGCCATCCCTGCAAAAGTCCACAAGTTGGTGGTAAAGAAGGCTGTCATCAAGAGGAAGCAGCCCTCCCCACTAGGGTTGTAAACGAATCGAATCGAACCGAATAGTGAGTAATATTATTCGTATTCGTATAAATTAACGAATATTCGTATTTGTATTCGGATATTATTCGAATCTTACAATAGATTCGTATTCGATTCGTTTATTGTATTTGAGTATATTCATATTCGAATATTCGAATTCCAATTCAAATATTTGAAGTGTAAAAAAAATTCGCCTATTCAAATTATGACTCATTTTAGGCATTTTTCGATTTTCACAAATGTCTATTAAATGAATTATTTCAAAAATTCAATTACTTCAAAACTCAATTGCTAAAGAAACACACACAAATAAAGTAAACAAAGTTAATTCAATCACTTAAACCTAAAATACGTATTACCTATTTTATATTTTAATTTTAAACAATTATATAAAGTATAAATATAATAGAATATATATTTATAATTCGTAAATATACAATTCGAATATATTTGAATAACTTACGAATCGAATATGTGTATATTCGTATTCGTATTCGAATTTTATTCGAATAATAAAATTGATTCGTATTCGAATTCGTATTCGAATATTTCGAATTCGAATCATCAATTTCGAATTTGAATCGCGAATCGGATCAAAATTATTCGATTCGTTTACAACCCTACTCCCCACCCTCTGCAGAATCTACCCCATCTACTTCTCCAGTTGCCAAGAAGGCCAGAGTATTGACACCTGCAAGTCAGGGGGAACTTGAAGACTCTGTCACCTCTGCACCGATCAACAGAAATGCCTGGCAAGGAAAGAGGATTGTTTTTGACTCAAGTGACCCAGAGGAAGAAGTAGTAGTGCAGGATGCTACTATTCACGGGGAATCTCACAGCTCTCCCCCTGCATCCATTCCTGATCAACCCTTGATGGTTATCTCCCCTGATCACCAAGAAGTCAACAGAACCCCTGAGACTCCAGAAATTGAAATGGACACCTCCTCTGCTCTGGACAAGCAGTTTATCAGGGTTCTAGCATGGATGAAATGGAGAGTAGGGCCTCTCACTGAGTTGATAAGATTATTTCCAGATTTTGCTGCTGAGGAAGCTGAAGTCCTCAAATGGGCTGGAACAGAAGACGTTGAGCAGTGCCTCAACAAAGGTTTTCTTCTGTCTATCTTAGCAGAAAAGAAGAAGGAGAACTACAAAAGAAAGGCCATTCTTACTCATTTTGAGGCCGAGAAACCTGTAAAAGCCTTAGCAGAAGATGAAATGGCTGCCTTTGATGAATGACCGAGATTCCTGATCAACCCTTGATGGTTATCTCTCCTGATCACCAAGAAGTCAACAGAACCCCTGAGACTCCAGAAATTCAAATGGACACCTCCTCTGCTCTGGACAAGCAGTTTATAAGGGTTCTAGCATGGAGGAAATGGAGAGTAGGGCCTCTCACTGAGCTGATAAGATTATTTCCAGATTTTGCTGCTGAGGAAGCTGAAGTCCTCAAATGGGCTGGAACAGAAGACGTTGAGCAGTGCCTCAACAAAGGGTTTCTTCTATCTGTCTTAGCAGAAAAGAAGAAGGACAACTACAAAGGAAAGGCCATTCTTACTCATTTTGAGGCCGAGAAACCTGTAAAAGCCTTAGCAGAAGATGAAATGGCTGCCTTTGATGAATGGCTGATTGAGAAGAAACATAAAGAATCCTTGATTCGGTTTCGTCACAATAGTCAAGGAGAAACAGAACCATCCTCTGCAAATGATCTACCTCTAGCTATGCAGAAGCTAATCAAAGAATGGAGAGATTCACAGTTCGAGGAAACTGTACTTGAGGTAATTCCTTTATCCCCCTCTGTTCATACAGAATCTCAAATTCCATCCCCTCCTAAATCACCCCATCAATCGCCCAAAATCCCAACTCCATTTACAACTCCACCACAATCTCTTCACAAGAAATCACAATCTCAACAGAAACCTTCACCACCACAGAAAACCACCCCTCAACAGAGTCCCTCCAAAATCAGAAACCCTACTCCCAAATCAACCCCCTCTAAACAAAAAACACCATCCAAACTTTCCTCACCTTGTAAATCAACCTAACCCAACAGAAACTGCTCCCCTTCACCTCCACCCTCTCCTCACCATCAGAAAACCTCTTCTCCCCAACAAACCCCCCAACACCAGAGAACCCCCTCCCCCAAGAAGTCAAAAACACCAACCCACTCCCCACAGAAATCTGCACCCAAGGATGCCAACATTCAATTGTCTCCTCAACATTCTGTTGCATCCAACCCAATTCCAGACAACCTCAAGGTCCACATTGATCTATCCAGCACAGGTGCTTCTAGCAATGATGGATTCATTGTTAGCAAATCCGACAAGGCCACTTCCAAGAAGAGGAAGACTCCTCCTCCGAGTGAACAACAGCCCAGAAGGCCTCCTATGCCCAGGTCTAGAGGATTGGGCATGCCTGACATTGAAGCAGAAGAGCCTCAAATTCCTTTCAACCAGTTCATTGCAGCAGATGAGGAATTTGGCGGTCAGATGCTAGATGGTATGAATAAGCTCGTACTCATCAATGACAAGTACTATGAGCATCTGACCCAGGTCAACACTAATCTTGAGGCTGAGCTCCAGCAACTCTCTCAGAAGGTTGATTCTTTAACTCAAATTTTGGCTACATTCATGGAATCTTCCAATGCCAGAGTTGATGCAGTTGCCAGAGATGTGGATGGAGTCAACTCTGTTCTTTACTCTCACACCCAGACTCTCAACAAACAGAACAAAACCCTCAAGGAGTTAACTAAATCCATTGATGTCCTCCAATGGTATGCTGATCAGTCCTCTGAAAGATTCATGGAGATCCAAATTCTATGCAAGGATCACAAAGAGCAGGCCACGAAACTTCTGAAGAATGATCAGGAGAGGTACCAGAAGATGATACTCCTAGAAGCCAGCACACAATAGATCAAATCTGCTATGGTCAAGCAACAGAGCCTGATAGAAGATCTCACCTCTGTCACTCAGACTCTCCCAGAAGCCCTAGAGCAGATTGCCACATCCCAGGCTTTAGAGTTTCAAAAACTATCCCTGATGATCTCTGACCTGGATGATGCCAAAAAGGGGGAAGAGGACCCTCAACCGGACCCTCAACCTCCTGAGCCTCTCTCCACCAGAGCCTCTGATAGAGCATCCCCCTCCGTTGGTACACAAATTGATCCTACACCATACTATGAAGCTACCTTTCAGAAGAAAAGGCTAGAAGGCATTCCTAGACCCCCATCTCCTCGCAAGAAGGGCATCAAGAAGAAGAAGGCCCTAAGCTTCACATATTGGAGACTGGGTGGATCTCAGAAAATCGACAGGACTCAATTTGAGGAAATGAGAATGACGATGACCCCGACTCATTAACAGAATATCTACTTAGACACAGAAGGATGAGTTCGAGTCAAGCATGGTGGTTCCTTGGAAGAAGCAGAATACTGGTTTCTCAATAGAATCCTTCCAGGGAAGGACATCCATGAAGGTGGTCTTAACTACCTTGACTGCAAACTCTCACCTGTATGGGCATCTTATCAGAGATCTGGAAATCTCACAGAGATCAGAGAAGAAGTTAATGTTGAGTTGAAAAGACTACAAGGACTAGATGATCAAGCCAGAGTTGCAGCTGAAAGGGAAATTCTGTAATTGAACACCCCTGTAATCTTTCAATCTATAAAAGAACATCTCTGTCTCTCACTTTGTAAGGCAATTACTTCCTATCTATCTCTTACTGTTTATTGTTTTAATTGCCATCTGTGTGTTTTGTTTTATTATCTGCTATCTGATTGTACCGTACTCTTACTATTTTCCTATGCTAAGTTGCCCACCAAGATTTTAATGAAAGTTTTATACTTTAATGCTTTTATGGTGAAGACATTTCTCTGGAAATAGTTAAAGGGTTTTGGCATCATCAAAAAGGGGGAAATTGTAAGGAATAACTGTAATTAGATTTTGATGATGCTATAGGACTTTAGAAAGTACCCCTTTAGAAATTTGTATTAGAATTTTCTTTGTAATTGTTTTAGTATAATCGACTGACAGAAGACCTCCAGACAGAGCCCCTTTGGCCATCTGGTGATAGCTCCTTGACAGAAGTCCTCCTGACTCTCTGTTGGACTTCACTAGAACAGAAGTACTTAGGTCCTCTGTTGGCTCATATCTTGACAGAAGGACTGAAGACCCTTTGTGACTTACATTTCAACAGAAGTGCTCTGCACCCTCTCTGGTTGACTATCTGCTGAAGATACCAGAAGGCCTGACTGTTAGAAGTTTTTAGAAATCCTTATAAGCCGGCTAAATCAACGGAAGATTCTCTAACGGCTAGAAGACTTCAACGGAAAAGCTACAGTACGCGCATTAAATGCCCATTTAATGCGGATACGTACGAGAATATATTTAAGGCAAATGATTGACCAAGAATAAGAAAGAATATCTTCTCAAAATAGCAAGTCGCCGAATTTGTGGGTCCAACCAGTCAGCTCACTGTACGCGCATTTAATGCAGTTGTCCTCCTCCTCCAACGGGAAGACAACCCCAGTATAAAAGATGCTACTCGAAGAACAACCATATATAGAGAGAACTTTGCATACTTTGAAAACCTAATGCTCAGACAAAACCATTCAAACATTCAAACGCACAAGCCTTCTTGAGATCAACTTCTTCATCATCTTCAACAAGGAAGGCATACGTTGGGAAGATAATATTTGTCTATCTCCATATCCCAACAAAAGCAAAGTCGCAACTGTTCTTCAACTCTTCAAGCACTTCAACTACAAATCTTTTGTAACGAAGCTAGTTGGAAAACCCATGTTCTCTCAAGAACTCTTCTCCAACGAGAAGGACGTCCAAGTAACTGGAGTAGTGAAGTGGTGATACTTCCGGGAAGCTCAGTGAAAGGACCAGTCTTAAAGGAAGCAAGGAAGTGCATCCCAGGAGACATCTACACTTGAAGAAGACATGGAGAGCTTCTTAAGTGCTAGGGCTAAGGCTTTGTAACTGGATTTTTTACAAGCTTAGCGGAACAGTGGATTAGAGGAACGAGTTGTTCCTTGAAGCACTATAAAAACCCCTGGTGTCATTTACTTACTGCTTTTAATTCTTGTATTTATCTTTAACTGATTAACTCCAGAATTTGGGTCTCTGTGTTCAGCAGAACCCCTCCTGTGAGTTAACAGAAGAGCTACTGCCTTTGCACCTCTTGAGGCTAACCGAACAGAACCCCTACCAGAACCCCATCCGCTGCCAGCCTGTTCTGTCAACAGAACAGGCTATTCTGTTAAATCTGGTACTTAGCTTGAAAAAGTTAAAAACCAGTACAGTCTATTCACCCCCCCCCCCCCTCTAGACTGTACCCAGTACAACCGGGACTAACATTACCCCAAGGGTATGGAAGGCAACTAATGTGCCCAGGATTCGACTTTCAAAAACGAAACGCTTTCCGCGCCACTACCCTAAGGGTATGGCAGGTAACTAATATGCCCAGGATTCGACTTTCAAAAACGAAACGCTTCCCGCGCCATTACCCCAAGGGTATGGCAGGACAAAGACTACGTCTCGTGCTGAGGGAATGACTTTCAAAACTGAGGTGCTTTCCGTGCCATCCCCCAAGGGGAGGCAGGCAACAGGCTACGTCTCGTGCCAAGGAAACGACCCTCGATCCCCTCAGAACTCGGAAGGTTAACCCGAGGGGGGAGCTAATGGTGTATATTGTTGCCTCCCGATAGGCCAAGCCTTACCAAGAAACCAAGTTTCTTGAAGCCTTCCCTTCACTACCAAAAAAAAGGTGAAGGGGAGTAGACTCAAAGAGCAATCAATGAGTACAAACTCCAAAAATGTGCACCTTTCGGCATTCCAGCTCATACCGAAGGTTCCCCTGGGGAACACCACCGATATCCGGAAGCTACTAATTTCAGAAGCCAACCCTGGCAATGGCCCTCATCCCGAAGGCCACTATTCAACAAATGTTACCAAAATGTGGCTAAGTCCACAATCTGGTTGCCTCCGGCATCATCCAACACCGAAGGCTCTACTCCTGCAAAGGGTTGAAAACAACTACAGCCTCCGGTATTTCACCATCCATCCCAGCAGGGGCCGAAGGCATTCGCCCTTGCTACCGGTGGCCATCAGTTGCAAACTGATGGCAACACCCAGGAAATACTCCAAAGCGTTTCCCGAGGGAATTTGTCTTTATCATACTATGGTTGGACTACTAAATTCCTACGTCCACACTTTGGGATCTACCAAATCCAAAGGCTCACATGCTACCGAAGGAGCGAAGGTATGTACTACGCATTACCGGAGGTCAGTACTCACAAGTCAAAGGATCCTAAGTCCACAAAATTGGGTGCCCCCAGGATCACCATCCTTTGCCGAAGGAGATCTTAACTACAAACGCTACAATCTAGAAGGTCCATTATACCGAAGGCCAAGTGACAAGCAACACTGAAAAAGAATTTTCTAAGTCCTAAAAGATTGGCCCTCGGTCAACTCAACATTCAACCGAAGGCTCAGTGGTAAAACTACTTGAAAACCATCTAAGTCCTAAAAACTTAGGCCTTCAGTCAACTCGGGGCATGTCAACGGACTAAAAGGAAGCATCAGCCGAAGGCCTACTGAACAAACACTTAGAAAAAACATTCTAAGTCCTAAAATTTTGGCCCTCGGCCAACTCATGACGGCCACACAAGATCGAAGGGAAGCATCTACCGAAGGCCTGGTACTGAACAACACTTAGAAAAATTTTCTAAGTCCTAATGGATTAGCCCTCGGTTAATCCATCATGCAGACATACATTCATATATGAAGGAAAACAAAGCATGCAAGGAAAGGAGGGAATGCATTCATTCATCCGAAGGATAGAAAGTAATAAAGTTAATGGGCCCGAAGACATGCATACATTCACAAAACGAAGAATAAATTGTTTTGACCGGGCCGAATCCGAAAGCTACAAGATGTTTTTTACATTACATGGTTCCAAAAATGTCTAAGTACAAATCAAATATCAGCAGCTGCAGCATCACCCCCTTCAGCAGCTTTCGAAGTGGCATCCCCTTCGGCCCCTTCCTCTTCATCCCCGGCCTCTTTCAGCAGCTAAGAATCCTCTAAGTCTGGCCTCTCGACATCTGCATGGAGGGGGACTCTGATGTCAGGTTGGAGGGGGGGAAGACCATATGCCGCCGGATCAAAATCTTTCGGCTCAATCTTCAAGTGTCGGGCCAGCTGTGACACTCCACAAAAAAAAGAGAAATTAAATATAAAAAAAAATTATTTGTGAGATAAAATGTTACGGAAATGACAATTTAATTATTAAGTGAGTCAAACAAAAATTCAACAGATGTGACATTCGAATAAGATAAAATTTCAAAATTTATGACGTTTTAGTCAAATAAAAATATTTCAGTAATAGAAACAACATTTTATTAAACAAGTGAACCAGACAAAAATTTAACGTTTGTGACATGTTTAATCTGATAAAAATGATCCGATAATAAAAGTAACATTTTTTATATCAAGTACCAGTTATATATATATGGCATAAGTAATTTTTGTATACAACGAAAAAAATAGTAGACTAACTCAATTAAACTTCCATATTTTTCTAAAATATACGTACAAACAAAAATGATCAGTTGTAGCCTTCGTTTAGGAATGCACCAGGCCATGCTTACACATAAGATACACTCAACCTCCATACATAAAAGAAGAGTACTCCGGCTTAAACTCATACGTGCATACCTAGAACTCTAAACCGATAAGGCCAACAAAAACGGACTGTTAGCAACGCAAGTGCGACCTAGAACGCCCTACCTATTAGTATAAATAACACCTTGAACCTACAACTTCCTTCATTCACACCTGATGACCTGAGCCGAACTCAATATGGCTATATATATACACGTATATTTATACATAGTATATACATATACATGGAATTTTCAACCCAGCGTTATACTAAATACCAAGATTCGAAAGCACTATAAAGACCTTCTCCTTCGTGAGAGGAATCCAACGGTGAAAGAATCGTAGAAAACGGTCGTGAAACGAGGGAGAAAAGCTACGCCGGAGTTTCGCCGGGCTAACCTTCACGACGGAAAACGGAGAAGGAGGATCCGCCGCCGCCGCCAGTCCATCGCCGACCTTCGCCGTCCTAGAGGGAGTTCACTGCCGTCGCCGTTCCATTCGTCGGTCTTCAGATAGGTAAGTCGTCGTCCTCTGCGTTCCTTCATTGCTCCGGCGTGACTTTGATGAAGATAAAGTACTGTAGCTGCATTCCAATGTTAGTATTGGGCTGCTAAGTGCTATAGGGCTGAAAGAATTTGTGATAAAATAAAAATTAACAACACCTAGACCACGGTACAAAATTCAATGGATTTAGTTGGAGGGATCAATTAGACTAATGATATTAAGAGAAATACTAATAATGTTGATTAATATAGATTAGGTGACAACTCCGGTACCTTTCTAAAAAATGGGGTACCGTACCTACCATTCATTTGATTGGACCACACCACTTTATCATTTTTAATTTAGATTTAAATAATTCAACTGCTACATTCTCATTGGTCCATGTGGACAAAGGTATGGTACCTTATGGGTACCATAGAATCTACCTATAGATTAAGGTATTTATGAAATGTGAATATTTTAATTAAATGTAATTTGAATTTTAACACCATTATTGGGTTAATTAAATAGGTGTTAATAAAAAAAAGATGGATTAAGAAATACAATGATTTGATTAATAAAAAGTGACTAGTTAATAAATAAGTTAAAATAATAATATATATAGGGAAATCGGATAAATTATTTCAAATAGAATAAGTGACTAATTATATAATCTTAATAAATTAAAAAGGTGATTATTTAGAGACCGGAATTGAGGAAGAGAATTAGGAGCATCAAGACTTAAGGTAAGTTTCTCTGCCAATCCAAAATTGTTTCCTCGTATTATATGCTTATTATGCATTATGTGATTAAGTGTGAATTTTGAATTTTGTGTATGTGATTTTGAGGAGATATTATATATATAAATATATATGGTAGTTGAGAAATATAAATTAAGTACTTTTGGGGTATTAAATATTTTTAAATACCTTCGAGACTTTTTAGAGAAATTGAGAAGTATTTTTGAAGTATTAATTGAAGATAAAATTTACATTTTTATAAGAAGTGAGCATCTCGGGAGTAATCTGAGGTGTCGGTTTTCCACATCCGGATAAATGTGGAGGGTGATTAGGGCTGCTACTACTAAGAAGTACAATTTGAATTTAAAGTAACATTTGGATCTATGTTCCCTTTTAAGAAGAAGTTATATTAGTAGTCCCTAATCATTCAAGAATTTTAAAGGTGGGGTGGTTGGGTTCCGACCACTCGGGATGACTTACTACTCGGAGGGGGTGTGCACACTTAAGGTAGTCATTTCGTTTCCGCAAGAGCTGTTGTGGTACCGACACTTCTTCGGGGTGGCCGTCCGTAACCACGCTCCACCGGGCTCAGTCGAAAGGTTGAGCACCGCCCTTCTAAATTACTAGAAAGTTAGAGAAGAAGATTTTTTTAGAAGTTCAAGGAGAAGAGTTACTATAATATTTTCGAAGAAAAAGTTGAGGGTTTTAGTAAAGAAGTGATTTTGAGAAAAATCAAAGTGAAAAGAATTTTGGTGGAGTGTGTTATTTTTATATAGTATTATATGAAAATCTATTTTTGCCAATCTTGATTATTTTACGGGGTTGGGTAGTACTTACTTAGCTCTAAAGCTAATTTTTGTTTTCTTTCTTTTGTTTTGTTTCTGCACTTTATTTGTGCAGGTGATGATGGTTATGTTGATTGCTGAATGCATGCGCCTGAGAGCGAATTAGAAGTTGCCTTAGTTAAATATAGTAATGAAATAAACATTTCTTTATTAGTTTTTATTGTTTTGTTTTAGTTACCTGTGCATCCGGTTGAGAGATGACCGGATGTGGCGGTAACACCCATTTCCCTATTTTAGACTTCCGTTGTACTCTTTAAATTTTATTATCAATAAATAAAAGTTTTATTTCATTTATATCAATGTTTTGGGTGGGAAATTTGGGGGTGTTACACTAGCCTTCTATAGATGAGGGCCTGGGTAAAGAATTCCCCCCCGACATAATAATCTTCGCCCTTTCGGACTAGCCACATCGCCCTGGGGCCTTTCACCCACTCGTCGGGGAACACCTCCACCACCGAAGCCACCCAGTCCTTGTGGCCTTCAGCCCTCCACCCCTCGGAGATGAAGGCAGCAACAACACTGGCGACAGCTTCCGCCTTGACGGCCTCGGCCTCCTCAGCGGCCTTCTTCGCGGCCTCAGCAGCGGCCCTCTCGCCTTCAGGTTTCTCCTTGGCAGCCCTCTCTGCCTCGGCCTTTGCCTGCTGCAGCTCCCCCTCCAGTCTAGCCATCTGCCTCACGGCCTCAGCGTTATCATGGATGAGCTTCTTCATGGCTTCATCCTGTTGCGCCTTCTGGAGGCGCCATTCATCAAACCTCCTAGCATGTTCACAGAGGGCTATGCAGGCCTGTTAACAAAGGACAAAAGAGTTAGACTGTAATACGAATACGCCAAAATGGGTAACGAAAGGGGAAAGAAACTTACAGTGAGGGAGGACCGGAGGATCTTTGACTCGAGGGCCTCATCATCAAGCTTGCTGAGGGCTTTCCTATCCAGCGAAGGAGTAACCCCATTCAGAAACTCCCGGGGGTCCACAGTGCCATGTGTAATGGCAACCCCCTTCAGTAGGGAGAACTGTATGTCCTCCCGGGGCAAGCCTACTTCACCCCCCTGTGCCGAGGGAAGGTTGGAGGCAGTGGTGTCCACCATAACTTGGGGCTGAGAGGTGGAGTGCTCATCCACAATCACGACCGGGGGGTCCTTCTTTTCTGCATCCCCCCGCTTTAGCTTCTTGCCGCCGGGGGCAACTCCCTTTCCGGCTGCCTTCCTCTTGGCAGCATCGTCCGAGGGATCACCGTTCTTCTTCAAAAACTCCCCGAGGGGCCTCTGCTTACTGGGCTCCTTCTTATCCGGACCCTTCGCCTTTTGCTTCTTCAAAGCAGCAAAGACATTGATATCCATTCTAGCACCTGCAAGATAACACGAGTAAATTAAGCCGAGGGGTCAAGACACGGGAAATATGCATACAAGCTACAAAGAATTCTAAGTACGAAAAATGGAGCCCCCGGGAACTACCTCCTGTGCTCTCGAAGGCTCGCTCTAGAATGGGATACTTCTCATCTGTTTCCCCTAAGAAAAGATATCGCCGGAAGCTGAGGGCATGCAAATCATCCTCGAGGGTGCATTCCTTGATCGTTACATTCTTATTCCGCCCCTCCGGAATCTTGGCAAGCACCTTGCCATCCTTCTCGAGCGCGGCACTTCTCACCCTCTCATGCCAACGGAAACGGCCCTGCAGCTCCCTCGGGAAGAGATTCTCGGCTAGCCTAACGTAGCACCACCGCTCCCTCCAGCCCTTGTTCGAAGAGGGCGTTTCGGTAAATAGCCTCCACTGGGCGATCTGTTGTAAATTAGCAAAGCCCTCGGCGTTTACATGGCCTCCCCGGCAGAGATTAAAACTTTTAAAGAATAGGTCCAAGCTAGGAGTTACCCCCCGGGACCGGCAGAGGTGTTCCCGAAGGAACCCGGCAATATAAGAGTGGCTGTTGGGGGTAAGTTGGTAGGGGGCTAAGCCAACAAATCTAAGGTATTCCCGAAGGAAGGGGTGCAAAGGGAACCCGAGGACCATCGATACCGAGAGAATGTGCACTGCAATACACCCCTCGGGAGCCCGGGAAAGCAAGTCATCAGGCCCTGGCTCCACCACAGTCGCTGAAGGCCCTACGTGCAGCTGCGTAACGTAGTATTCGGCCCTCGACCTCAGATCCAGCGCAGCGCTGTTCAAAAAAGAGTAGCCCTCGGGCAGATCAACGGGTTTCCCTACATCTGCGACGCTCCCCTTCTTCTTGGAAGCTCCAGCCTTCTTGCTCTTCTTCGCCGGGGCCACCCTGAGAGGTTCTGGGTTAAGCGGTCGGGAGGTGCTGGCTTCACCCGCATTGCGTGGGGGAAGGACGAAAACAATAACCTTCATTCTCTCCTTTTGCTCCTCCTCCTCAGCAACTTGAACTATGAGGGCCATCTCCTCGTCTTCAATCACCTGTTCGAAGTCCTCGGCTTCGGCCTCGGCGACGAGGTCTTTCTGTACCTCCATGGCCATCGCAACATCATTCCCGGCCGAGGGCTGCTTACTTGTAGACTCCACACCAGAGATGCTCTCCTCCTCAACCGATGGATCCCTCGAGATTTCCGAAGGTAAAGAATTCCTAAAGGGTTCAAAAGCTACAACACAAAATCTAAGGAACGAGGTAGCAAAATATGCTAAGGAAGTCAAGAACAGGAGGAAGAACTGACCTTTGGGAGTTTGATTTGATCGAGGGGAACTTTTCTCTCTCTAGAAATATTTTGCCAGAGCTTTGCTACAATGAGCGCACAAGAAGAGTGGCCCTGGCCTTGGGGTATTTATAGACTCCCCAATCCGGGCTTGGGCCGAGAACCGGGCCTCCGGTTAAAAAAGTCATCATTACATGTCGTCGTTTCACCCAACCGGTGACGCCCGCCCGCAGCCAGCCAACGGGTACACGACACGTGGACATCACCTCCAACGGTCATATTCCAACGGTCATATATCCCAACGGCTATACTTCAAGCGGTCACTACGCAGCATTGCCTTCAGCTGGCACCCCTCAAACAACACTACACATGCCTTCGAGCTAACTCCTTCAGAATCCTTCATCAAGAGGACCCCACGGCTTAACCACGGGGAAACCCCTCGGGACCCCTCAGCCCTCAACTCGTTGGGAACCAGGAGGCCCCCCGGGGCCACATCTTCAAACCCCTCATCAGTGATTAGCCTCCGGCTAAAATACTAGGACACCCCTCGGCACACAGGGACAATCACCGGCATTCGTCAACAACGATCAAGCCCTCAGCCTCTTCAACTGGGGGACTACCCTCGGTAGTCCCCGAGATGCTCGCTCATGCTTATCAACTACGAACGCCTTCGGAGGTGTGCTCCCAGCAAATATTCCCCTCAACACCTCCGGGATGTCAACAATCAGCCTTCGGCATCACGAAGATACCAGCGAAGAGCCTTCGGCAAAATCAACGATCAAACCCTCAGATCACGGATAGCTCTCGGCGGCAACATTGCTCCCCATCTTAAACCAAGGGCTCACTTTTTTGATTCATCATTGGGGGAATTCGGTGCACTCTTTTTCCCTCATTAGGATTTTTTCCCAAAGGGTTTTTCCTAATGAGCTTTTTAACGAGGCATCCCCCCAAAATGAAACAAAAAGCACAAGCCCTCGACCGCATACTGAAGACAGACACTGCTCTACTCCTTTTCACCACATTACATGTGCCTCAAGAAGTGGGGGACTGGAGGACCCCTCCGGGAAAATCACAAAATGCTAAAATTTATTCTCACAAAGCATCAACATCCTTCGGTCCCAAAATGTTGGGAACTAAGGGACTGCCCTCGGCAAAATCGCGTGCGAACGCAAATCTCTCACAGTTTTACAAACTACAGCAAGACAGCATCAGAGGATAAACGCAATTACTCCTTTTCCCTCAAGTACCTTTCAGAAAAAGGAGTGAGGGACTCCTGATGGAGTATATCGCTCAGGGACCCCCGGTCCATAGACTCCCACTACTATAACAAAGGCCCAATAAGCCCAGGAAGCACAGCAGGCCAAAATCACAGCGCCCCAAGTGCCAAGCAGCCCACGACGTACACTGGGGTGCCTTCGGCCCCATGGCCGAAGGCTTATAAATTTACAGTACAACTGCTTTTAAGCACTCGAAGTGTTTGGGAGAAAACGGCGAAAACAGTAGCCTTCGGCAATTAGAGCCCTCGGTACGCAGAGCCTTCGGACTGTCATCTACATCCGAAGGCATCCTCTTCGACAGGATCTTCTAATCACATGCGCTGGATCACTGTACCAAGTACAGACGTCGCGTCCAACGAACGCATTTATTGCGGCCACATGCGAGTGCCAGTGCCACCCCAGTTGAAGTGACCCATCGACCACCAGATTGTTGACACGTGTCCCTATCTAGCATTTATTGCTGCTATAAATAGCACATCTTTCCCCATTTGTAAACCACGCTGAATTCATATTGAATACTGACTCTCTCTCTTACTTACTTGCTCTGACTTCTCTCTAGTTACTCCCCGCAATAACCCCTCGGATAAACTACCCCCCGGGTACACTATCCATCAACACCTCATTACTCAAGCAGTTTGAATAAAAGAGAAGTAAAAGCGCCGACGAAAAAAATGATATATATGTAGTTTTCTTCTTAATCACTGTATTTTACTGATTAGTGTTAATATATAATATTACTATATAATACTAATAAACTATTAAAAACTTGGGGACCCATAAATCGAGGGATCTATTCTGTAGAACCTATTGGACCTCATAAAAACTCCTTTGTGTGTAAGTAGTAATAAAAGGAAATATAAGAAATTAGAATACTAAACACACCATATATAGTTGATAAGTTTAATTAAAAAATATTATTAAATCAAAAAAACTAATTGTACAAAAATAAGGTTATAATTAGATTTTTGAGTATATATTTGTAAACAATGACTACTGATTGTTAAAAAATTATTTTCAACTCTAAAAAAAAAATGCAGGAATAATTTATTTGAATTGTTATTATAGAAATAGTAGTTCAATGAAGGTTGCTGTTAAATAATAAGTACATAATAGCAAATAATTTTCATAGTAAACAAACAATAATTAAGATAGTGAAAGTCTAAACTAGATGTTTATATTTTCACCAAATCGCAAGTCGTATAGTCAACCCACAACCCATGCATGTTGATCCACGAAACCACTGAGTTAATCAGATTATTAAAATGCAATCCACCGTAAAATGATCAAGCCCGATGAAGTTCGACTCATTTTGACGTCTATATATGTAGTCAACTGAGTTATCTTTTAAATTTTGATTGGCGAATTATATACAATACACGATCCCTATAAATTTAAGAAAAAATTTAAACACATATCTTACCATGCGGTCACGGGTACACACGCTAGTATCTCAAAAGGTAAATAAAATTAAGATAACTAAATGGAGTTTTTTCCCACGAAGGGGTGTTTTTCAAACTTATTTCCCAAACTAAGGTACTTTTAAACTTATTTCCCAAATAGGGGTATTTTTTGCCATGTCACCTCAGTATCACTGCTGGGCGCCACATAAGCTTATCCACATCATCCCATCAATTCCATGTCATCAATTTTGAGAGTTTAGCTGCTTCTAAAATATAGAAAAAAATTGAAGCCAACAGGATTCGAACCTGGGTGGAACACAAGAAAGGCATGTATGTAAACCACTACACTACACCATTCACTTGTTAACACATGCCTTTTAAGAAGTATAAATCATGTATCCTTCACCCCGGGAGTGCACTATTTCTTAATCGCATAAAAAACTTATAAAATAAAATAAAATATAAGTAAAAATAAAATATCGTATTAAAAACTTATAAAATGAAAGAAAATATAAGTAAATTTCATGCTAGTCCACTTTAAATTCTATAAAAGGTTTAATATTAATGTAAAATATCGTATAAATTTTTCTTTATGAAAATTCTCTAACAGCTCAATTTTGTTTAGCCTCAGCTCTACTCCGCCTCGGAACCAAGCATTTTTCGTTGATAAATTTATCAAGTTTTTTCTTTCTTAGATAAATATTATATGATTTTCATGACATGAATAGTATCCGATTTTAAATTGGGGTGGGTTAGAGCCTTTCATAACATTTAGTAACAATAAATTTTAATTAAGTCTTTATTTTTAATTATCACAAACCTAGTATTTAATTCTATAAAAATGAACCGAGTCGAGAAGAGTTGAGCTGCTATAACGAAATAATCACAATGAAAAGCTTAGTTTGCGATATTTAATTCTATAAAAATGTAATTTAAATTTATAAAAAAATTGAAGTTTATAATTTAAAAGTTATTTGAAATAACTCAAAAGTAAATAAAATAAAAAATAAGTAAATTTCATGCAATAAGTAACTTAGAAATATGACTTATATTTTATTTGATTTTATTTCATTTGAAGCTAAGATATTTAAAAAAAATACATATTTCAAATTGTGTTTTGTCATTATAATTAAGTTTAAATTAATTTTTTGTATTCTAAGTTAAATATTTCTTTATTTTTCAAATTAAATTAGCAAATTATGTTTTTATTATAAGTTTTAATAAGATTTTTAATTGAATAACTCAAATTCAGTTTTTTATTATTACATTTTTTATTGTTTGGTAAAGAGATATTTCTGAAGGAACGAATAATACATGTGATTAAGAAATAGTGCACTTCATGGGTGAAGGATACATGATTTATACTTCTTAAAAGACATTTGTTAACAAATGAATGGTGTAGTGTAGTGGTTCATGTACATGCCTCTCTTGTGTTCCACCCAGGTTCGAATCTTGTTGGCTTCATTTTTTTCTATATTTTAGAAAAACACTTAAACTCTCAAAATCGATGACATGGAATTGATGAGATGATGTGGATAAGCTGATGTGGCGCCCAGCAGTGATAATGAGGTGACATGGCAAAAAATACCCCTACTTGGGAAATAAGTTTAAAAGTACCTTAGTTTGGGAAATAAGTTTGAAAAACACCCCTCCATAGGAAAAAACTCTAACTAAATGAATACAATTGAGAATTTTGTCTAAGATGTAAAAACATGAAGAACTTTCGTGTATTGGCAAAATACTTATAAATACTTTGTATACTAGAGTATACTACGTATTAAAATAATACTTTGAAAAGGGCTAGTCGATCACGTACTCATTTTATAAAATTTTAAGACCAGTTTGGTTCCTAAATATTTTAAGACTCATGTCTCATCCTGTCCCGTTTGAATTTTGTGAAATTGATCCGCGATTCAGTTCTTGTACCCATTTGCCCACCCTATTTTGACGGTATTGTATTTTATTTTAGGAGTGAGCACGGGACGGAACGGAACGGGAATTAGACTATCCCGGTCCCAAACCCGATTTAAGATAACGAGACAGAACGGGACGGGACAAGATGTTGTCCCTTTTAAATCTGTACCGGAACAGAACGGGACGGTTCGGGACATCCCAAAAAAATTGCAACGAAAAAAATACAGCTCCAAAAAGAAAGTTCATGACAAAAACCACAACACTAAAAATGCAACACATACAAAAATTTAGGATAAATTGTTGGGAATATTTTATGGTGTCGAATCTAACTAAATATCCTTGTATTTGTGGGGTTATTAGTTAAGTGTGTAATATGGGGCACAAATGTATTTCAGCCCATTAGCCCACTTGTAAGCCTTAAGTTAGACATCCTTATGTATAAAAGGATGCCAACTTAAGCAAACCCTAAGTCTCTCACAAACCTCACACACATTAACGCTCATATCTTTCGGAGAGCTTATACGGTATAAGGAAGAGGGAGTTCATCGTTCAAATATTTTTCTATCATTCTGTGATTCTCTCCTTCTATTATATCGTATCATTTGTATGATTGTTGATTGATTTTGGGATTAACATAAATGCAACACAAAATATAGTAGATTAATAGGGTAGTTGCACGAAACAAACCGTAACAACAACAATAACTCCAACACACACAATACTACTAAGAAACTACAAAATAAGTAAAAAGATAAACAATATTATTAGAAGTGAAACATGTGAAGTATACATGAGTTTCTTTTTAGTATGTAGAAGATAGTTCATACTTGATATAATTTAGATTCCCTCAGGTGTTTTACATATTAGATAGCTAATACCTAATTCATTAGTATTTGAATTGACGGTAGACTCACTAACCACAACTATATACAATTTTGAATTCGAGACAACGTGACGGAACGAGACATATTTTATTTGTCCCGGTCTCGTTTTGTTTTGAAACGGTTCGGGACCGGAACGGGACAAAAATAGTTTGTCCCGAATTTAACGGGACAATTTCGAAACAGAACCGGAACGTTCCGGAACGGACCAACGGGACCGGGTCTTTTGCCCACCCCTATTTTATTTTATCTGCAATGCGACGACAAAACAATACTTCGGTACTGCATGCCTAGTTTTTAATATGTTTTAGGATTTCTTGCAAGACAGGTCCCTGGCCGAAATGCCTAATTATATATTCTCTGTCATATCACCTATCCCAAACTGGTAATATATGCTCTCAAGTCAATAAAATCTGGTATCATTCCATTATAT
Organism: Cuscuta europaea; assembly: GCA_945859875.1. NCBI lineage: Eukaryota > Viridiplantae > Streptophyta > Magnoliopsida > Solanales > Convolvulaceae > Cuscuta > Cuscuta europaea. Next base: position 7,410,939 of record CAMAPE010000052.1, read on the forward strand.
CTTCGAAAAATCTGACTGCATAGTTAAGAATGCTATTTTTGTTTAAAAACAGGAAAGACTACTTGTGTGTAGCATATAGACTTATAGCGATTCTTCTTATAAAGCCTTCAAAAGCAAGTATGTATTCCTTTTAATATTTTAACCCAGATTTGGTTGAAAAGTATGTATTCCCCTATCCTATTGTACTTTATCAAATTTTCTGTTTTATTTGTTACCATAATTTGGTCACTTTTATTTAGGGTCATTAACTTGTGCTTCTACTTATTTAACTTGTACAGTTGTACTACGTACGTATAGTAATCAAAATTATAGGTTTGGTAACACTCAAAGCAGAGAACATATATTTAAGTGGCTCTCACACTTTTTCTTCACAGTAACAATATCTTAGCTAAGTTTAATCTCATATATTTTGCACAATCTTTAAAAAGTGTGTGACTTATAATTTTCAGTCCTTATCTTACTTAATACTCCCTCCGTCCCGGTCATTTCTTCCAAATTTGACTGGCTCGCAAATTTAGAAAGTGTGAATAAAGTGAAATGTATGGTTGTAGTTGTGTAAGAAAAAGAAGAATGAATGTGAACCACACATTTTTTCCAAAAGTAGAAGTTGGAAGAATTAATTGGGACGACCCAAAAAGGAAAGTTGGAAGAAATGACCGGGACGGAGGAAGTAATTAAATCTAAGTCACATCTACAATTTCTAATTTTAAAAAGTCTATAGAGAATAGAACCTGATTCGGGTTACGTTAGTTCATACGTAATAATTCGGGTACCAATAATTGACCAAACTGTTTTAGCTTCCCCGCCAAATATGTAGGAGCAATTGAGCAAACCCACGACTGATTAAGTTAGATTTTATAGTACTCATAAGGTATCATATCTTTGTTCACATGGACCAATGAGAATGTTGCAATTGAATTATTTAAATCTAAATTAAAAATGATATAATAATGTGAACCACTCAAGTGAATGGATACCCCACTTTTTAAATGGGTACCAGAGTTGAAAACCATGTACCAATAATTAGGGTCACTGGTTTTGGAGCGCGCGTTTTTAGAGTAAAATTTGGGAGATAATTTAAATGTGTATGTATGTATGATGATTAATACTCATGTATTCGAGATTTAATAAATCATCAAGGAACAAGACGCCACATTCATTTTAATCAATCATAGAAACACTTTATCAAGTACCAAAACATAGACTAATCACTATCGAGAGTACTTTACTTCAAATTAGTCAATTCAAACTGCTCCCAAACTTGTGACAGTTAGGTTCGTACTCTCCTTATTTTAAAGAAATTGCTAGCTTGAAATAGAACTAAATCATAAACAAATCGTACAAATAAGAGGACTACTTATGTTTTATTTCTAAATTAAAACTTGTTTATCTTATTAAAAGTATAAATTTTGTCCAATTAGGAGGGAACGCGAATGAATCTTTAATATAGGCATGCATGGATGGGGTGCGAATCAAATAAAAATCATTCCTCCCGTGAAAATTGCAAACCGTTCACTTTTTCGACAGTATGATGTACGATTAGATTTCTATGTTGCACTTTTTTGAATTGTCAAAAATGGTTTGACCGAAGTTTCAAAAAGTGTAACAGATCACATTGGAGAAAAACAGAACGATTTTCAGTTTTCACGTTAGGATTTTGTTTTATTTGATCCAAAACCTCCATGGATGAACACTATATATATATATATATATATATATATATATATATATATATCCTTCCATACGGTTAACAACATAAGACAGTGTATTTATATACGTAGTAGTACAATATATATGGAGGGAAGTTCATCAAAGAGGAAGGTCGAGGGTGAGGAGGAAGAGGTGAAGTACCGCGGCGTGCGAAGGCGGCCGTGGGGTAAATATGCTGCGGAGATACGCGACCCGACGCGGCAGGGCGCTCGGCAGTGGCTTGGAACATATGAGACGGCGGCAGCGGCAGCAAGGGCGTATGACGAGGCAGCATTCAGACTAAAAGGCCATTTGGCAATCCTCAACTTCCCCAATGAATACTATTCTAAGCTCCCAAATCCTCCCTCTTACCTCCCGCCTTCGTCGTCACTTTCTTCTTCTTCTTCCGCACCCCGCGGAGGTAGCAGCGGGAAGAGGAATACCCCCGGAAAAACTGCTAATAAAAATGAGGTCTTTGAGATTGAGTGCTACGATGATGGCCTGCTGGAGAAGCTTCTTCAAGAAGATGACGACGACGACTAGCTAGCTATTACGTAGTAGCTAGCTAGATCGAATTGAATAAAAGTTGTACGTTCATATGTAATCTATATATGCTTACTTAGCTAGTTTCATATCATCATCATTATATATGCCTTAGCTTGCATGATCATTCATGTAGGCCAAATAAATTTCGCTGCGTTTGGGCGATTAGATTTAATCTAATTGGTCGAGAGATCGGATCCTCTACCATATATTTTAGTCAACCAACATGCACAGCTAGTAAACCTCGATCACCTAAACAAAATTCTCATGATTGAGATTTAGAAGCTGGAGGTTAATTAGTTACCCAACATGGCGTTTGGTGTATGTATTTTTGTCACCAAACTCGATCATTTCTTCTTCTTCTTTCCTCTCCTTTTCTGCCATTAATAATTAATACTAAGCGTATATATATAAGCTTGTTGATTAGTTAAGTTATACTTCGTACATACTCCCTCCGTCCCTCAATACTTTGCCATGTTTGACCGACACGGAAAATAATAAAGTAGAAACTGTGTGGTTGAGATATGTGCAGAGGAGAGAGAAATGACAGTAACCACAAATTCATTGATTAAATGGAAAACTTTCAAAGTTTTTGGGACATCCAAAAAAGGAAAGATGACAAAGTTAGAAGGGACGGAGTGAGTACTAGTTATTTGCATTTGCATTTGCATTGTATTTTTATTTTGCGAAAATTCATATCAACAACCTCATTCTCGTTACGTTCTTTACCATCATTTCTATCTCATCCGTATAATTTAGAATGTTTTTACTTGGACTGTAATTCGTCCCAGACCAGACCAGACCAGACCAGACCAGACCGGTTCAGACCGGTTTAGACCAGACCAGACTTGGATAGTTATAAAAATACAAAGAAACCAGACCAGATCAGACCAGACCAGACCAGCAAATTACAGTCCAAGTAAATACATCCTTAATCGCAATCCAAATTCAAAAGGCCGAATCTACAAAAATCCTAAATAATCAATATATATATATATATATATATATATATATATATATATATATATATATATATATATATATATATATATATATATATATATATATAAGAGGAACTTTTTAAGAGCATACAAAGCGCCACATAATCCTGACATGTCATTATAGATAACAATTACTTACTTTTTTTTATATCTTTTGTTTTTATTAGATTCTATTTTTGATTGCATATTGATATGGAAACAAAAATCCTTATAAATCCACATTAATTAATTTGGTAAGCTTCAAATAAGTAAAATAATTTTTTGTTATCAAAGTGAAATTCTAATAACGTTTATTGATATGGAAACTAATTTATACGTAGTATTAGTTTACTACACCGAATTAAATAGAAACAAATATGCAAATTAGTTTACTTACTAATTTGACACCTATTAGTAAATTAGTAAGCTTCAAATAAGTAAATAATTAAAAATGAAATTTAAAATTATAACCAATTCAACATAAAGTATATATATTTTTACAAGTAAATATGTTTAGCTTAGTCAAATAAGTAAATTTTTTTGGTTGTTTCTTTATGTTACACCTAAAATTCAAATATGACTTCACTTTTGAAATAGATTCCTAATCCAAATTAGAAAATCCTTATAGGTTTACGAATTCCTACTTTTATTTTACTAGAATGTTTTTAATTGGATTGATTTCAATTCCAGATTAAATCAGATCAGATCAAACTTTAATAATTATAACAATAAGTCACAAAACAAACAGACATCTAATAGACCATATTAATTCATACCAAATCAAACCCGAAATTTTAATTCAATTAAAAACGTTCTTATTAATCAGTAAACTGTAAGATCTAACAATTAAGAAATATAGAGTTTTTTTATTATTGGGTTCATAACAATTATGTTTACTTGAGATGCTTATGTAGAAGACCAATTTAACTTTTTTTCGTATAGTTTTTTCTTTGTTTCAAAAATGGAATATATTTCACATATATTTTTCATGATTCTGAAGATTCCACCTATTTAACCAGAATTCAATCAATTTCAGCAAAATAAGTTAATTCTATTTACTTTAGTATTATCAAACAGACTCTATATTAGACTAAGTTTATTTTTCTTTTAAAACACATTATATGTGATCCGATAGAAATTAAATTTCAAATTAGCTAAATTACATACTGCTCGTGCTTCGTACGGGCTTGAAAGCTAGTTTACTCCGTAATATAGATAATACTCCCTCCGTTCCTAAATTAACTTCCAACTTTCCTTTTTCGTCCGTTCCAATTAAAACTTCAATTTTCCTTTTTTGGTAAAGAATTTATGGTTCACAACATTTTTTACACATTTTTCTCTCTTCTTCACAACTCTCCACCACACAATACCCACATCTTAAATTGTGTATCAAACCTATTTAGAAAATAAAATAGAAAGGGAGGTAGTATTACACTGTAAAACACACTTCAAAGCCGAATCGTATAGACGAATTTAGATACTTACGGATCTCACATAACCCTCACAAGTCGTTTCATGCATGATTATAGCTAGCTTCTTTAGGCATATTCAGTTATCGATCAATATAAGAAAGCTTCTTCCATTCGAGTGGGTTAAGGGAATGTTTGGGATTGCGGGCTTCTAATTCAAAAAAGTGATTTTTCAAAGTGATCTTGAAAAAGTGCTTAATAGTTCTTAATAAAAGTTGTTAGTGTTTGAAAAAAGTGATTCTGAGAAAATAAAGGTTGGTAGTTTTGGTAAAATAAGTCACTTTTGTGTAATAGAAATAGTGAATAACAGTTTAAAGTAACCTTCCATCTACTTCCGGCTTTTAGCTTTTAAGTGCTTAATTTAAGCAAAAATTGTCATGTTACAACACCCTTTTCTACTTTTTTAAGTAAAAAGTAGAAAAGCCCTTTTTTAAGTTTTAGCAAACACTACCTAAGGAAGCTACACACGAATATATTTTTTCATTATATAAACCAGGAAAAATAAAATTGGCCCCCCAAATCAATATTTTGCCCCCCCCCCCCCCCTAAAAAAACTATAAATTTGCTTTCTCAAATTTTAATTAAATATTTTCTTAAGGGTTAAAGTGAATGAAATAAAAATTAGAAATTAAAAGTTAAAAAGTGAGACATAGTCTATATGAATCTATTACTATGAACGGTAGTTTATACTTTTAAACAAAACTCTATGAAATTTTGAAGGCAAGTCCAATTCCTAAAAATAGGAATCCAAAGTGACATGACTATAATACTCTGTATTCTGTATGAAAATAAAATGAAATAATTTTCACAATTAAGTTTTCGATTACAAAGCATTGATTGAAGAATTTATCTATTTCGAGGAATATAATGTCGAACACAATTTTAAGTAGGGCTGGTTCGGTATGACATACCGAAATTTTTATGCCATACCGCATACCGTACCGAAATGCCGGTATTTATAAATATCATACCGTAACCATACCGAAAGTTTCGGTATACCGAAAATTCGGTACGGTATATAACTCATACCGTTTTATACCGAAAATTCACAACACTAAACTTTCAAGACAATTCCGTATAAAGCATCGGCATAAGGGGCCTTCCGAACATTCAAAAAAACTGATTTTGGATATGTCAAAAGTAGCAAACGACATCAATTACATAAACTTATACCAAAAGTAAAACACAATATTTAATCCAAAGTAGAAAATATTGTGAGATGATCCAAAGTAAAACACAATATTTTGGATATTTTCTGTTTCAGATTTAAGTGTGGCCGGTGATTCAGCTGGACTAGACAGCGAGTGAGATGATTCAGATTCCATTAGCAATGCTGAAATTGTAACAAATATCATGTTAATCAATTTTGAAAAATATACAGAATATTAGTTCCTTAGTCTACCATATTATTTGCAATCAATCCTTTCAAAGAAACAATTATATAAGTTAGGTTAGTCATGCAGATTATATAGAAACAAAAATTGGAAGGATGTGGAAATTGCAGATTATAAAACTAAAGGAATAAATTAAGGTCATGTAGTCATGCATAGATTATATAGAAACAAAAATTGGAAGGATGTGGAAATTGCAGATTATAAAACTAAAGGAATAAATTAAGGTCATGTAGTCATGCATATCCCACTTTTTTGTCATTACACAAGCTTAGTCTAAGTAGAGTAATTTAAGGTCCCTCAATGCCTCAGCTTGGAAAGAAAATGTTATGAAGCCACAGTTAATTTTAGATGAAGTAAAAAACAATTTTCTTGTAGTTCAAAGTCTAGCAGAATTCATCAAAATGATACATCAGGTTGAAGCCTCAAAAGGTGTTGCATAAATCTATTGCCCAAGCTATCCTTATAGTCGGAGAATCACACAAGCTGCAAATGTAAAACAACAAGCTGCAAATGTAAAATAGCAAATGTAAATCTATTTGATGTAAATTATGATTATTCACTTACCTTTTTGTTCTAAGACTTTACGAAGTCACAGCCAACAAGTCAGATCTCAAAACTTTAAACATGCAAACAGAGCAATACAGAAAGTAAAAGACACACGATATGTTGACGTAGTTCGGAAGAAAATCTTCCTAATCTGCGGGGTTTCAACAGGGGAATCCCGGTCCCAAACAGATCCACTTGCTCAGAAAAGTTCTTACAATCAAGATGGTTGCAAAGCAATTAAACTATGACCAGCGACTACACACAATTAACAGACAAACGAATCATAACGATTAAACCAAGAGAAAGTTCAGAGTTAACCGAAATCGAATCCAGTAAGGAAATTTGAATGCAGAAGAAGACTCCCGAATTAACCAGTAGGCGACTTCAACGAACAGGCTTCCTCCTTTCTCACAATCGTCACAATAGGATGTCCTCAATCGTAGCAGTTCACAGATCTCACAGACTCTCTCAAGTTTCTCTCTCTAGGGTTTATCATGAAATATGCAGCGGAACAGTACCGGATAGAGGATAAAGGATATATAAATATCCTTCCAGCTTGAGCAGATAAGCCTACAAAAATACCGGACCCAAAGGAATTGGCCCACTATAAAAGGCTAAACCGGACCGGCCCAATACTATAGTCCAAAAGCCCCTTACAAGAGATAACCCAAGGAAATTAAGCCAAATCTAATTGCTTTACCATCCTACCTTAATTATAAGAGATAGAACACATGAGAGAATTAGGATTAAAACTATTCCAACAATTTGCCCTCCTAAGACTCATTCTCATTCAAAAAACTCCAATAGGAGTATCATCATAGCCAGTTTTGTAGGATCTGTGAGACATGAATTTCCCCATTCATCATCAACCCAGTTTGGAACCTTTTTATCAAGGTACCTCAAAGATTTTGAAGAAGCTCCTGCAAAAAAGAAATTTATCAGTAGGGACAATTTTAGTTCCAAAATCAGGAGGATTCACATCTCCTAAAATCTTTTCCAAATTAACATTACCCTTTGCAATTTCATCTCTTATGTAATGAAACCTTACATCTATATGTTTGGTTTTCTCATGATACATAGGATCTTTGCAGAGGTAAATAGCACTTTGACTATCAGAAAAAACAACAGGGACAAGGCTGTTTCCTAGAACTTCACCCAAAATACCTTTAAGCCATTTGGCTTCTTTAATGGCCTCAGTTGCAGCAACATATTCAGCCTCAGTAGAGGACAAAGCCACAACAGATTGCAATTGAGAATTCCAAGAAATATAGTTCCCACCCTAGGTAAAGAACCAGGAAGTGGTAGAATTTCTGGTATGTTTACAACCAACATAATCCGAATCAACAAATCCTTTAAGGTCTAAAGATGAGCTAGAACGATACTTAAGACCTATGTTTTTGTTCATGATAGATACCTAAGAGTATACTTCATAGCAGTCCAATGTCTTTCCCTATGGTCAGACATGAATCTGCTAAGAACACTCACAACAAAGGCAAGGTATGGTCTGGTGCAAAGCATAGCATACATCATAGAGCCATAAGCAACATCATAAGGGATTTTATCCATTTTCTTAGAATCCTCCAAGGAATTAGGATAAGGATCCCTGTGAAGGTCTAAATGCCCTCCTAAAGGTATTGGAGTGCTTTTAGAACCATGCATGTTAAACCTATCCAAATTTTTTGACAGATATTTGCTTTGAGATAAGAACACGCACTTTTCAGGTCTGTTTCTGTTTATGTCAATCCCCAAAATTCTTTTAGCAGGTTCTATGTCTTTCATATCAAAATGTGTTTTTAGATCATTTTTCACACTAATAATCAACATTTTGTACAAACCAATTATGAGGATGTCATCAACATATAACAGAATGTACACAGCATTATCAGTACCAACATGATTGAAATACAAACAATTATCATATTTGCTTTTAAGAAAACCAAGTTCACTCATGCAAGCATCAAATTTCAAGTTCCATTGTCTAGGAGACTGTTTTAAACCATAGATTGATTTTCTTAACAGGAAAACATGATCAGGATTCTTTTTACTCTCATATCCAGGAGTTTGAGACATGTAAATAGTTTCATTTATGTCTCCATGTAAGAAAGCAGTCATAACATCCATTTGTTCTAATTCCCAGTCAAAAACAGCAGTCATAGCAAGCAAGAGTCTCAAGGTTTTGAATTTGATTACAGGAGCAAACAAATATTGATAATCGATCCCTTTCTTTTCATTAAAACCTTTAGCAACAAGCCATGCTTTATACTTAGGTGGGTCAGTGGGATCAAGACTATCTTTTATCCTATAAATCCATCTACAATCAATAACCTTAGCACCTATAGGTTTAGGGACCAGAATCCAAGTTTGATTAACAAACATAGATTGCAATTCTTCTTGCATTGCTTTAACCCATTCATTTGACTTAGAACTCTTAATAGCTTGCTCAAAAGTTTCAGGCACATTGTTTTTAACAATTTCAGAAGCTATAAAGATAAACTCAGCTAGATTAGAGATGTATTTCCTATTAGGAATAATATTTCTAGGTTCTCTGTTTCTAACAAGTTGATAATCGGATAAGTTTGGTTCTTCATGTCTATTAGAGGTACTATCATTAAGATCAGTTTCACCAGAATTTACATTTTCATCAGGCAAAATAGGTACATCATGCAAATTACTCAAATTGTCAAGTGAGGGCAACGCACTACCTTCCAGATTTGAGTCCGTATTAAACTGTGCAGTACCTTCTGATGAATCATCTTGGTCATATTCTGACAAAGAAAGATCATCATTACCTTCATGAAGTCCTCCAACATCAAGGTCACCTTCAGACATATTCTCAGTGCCTAGAGAATCAAAGAAGTTACCATCAGAATCATCTGTTACGACACTAGAAGATGCATTAACACTTTTAAAGTGAAATTCAGATTCATTAAATGTAACATCTCTAGAGATTATGCATTTATAACCTCTAGGTTGAATTACAAGGAGTTTATAACCTTTCACACCTTCTGGATAACCAATCATAACACATTTAACAGCCCTAGGTTCTAATTTACCTTGATAGATGTGAGCATATGCAGTACAACCAAAGAGCCTTAAATGAGTTATGTTTGGTTTAACTTCAGACCACATCTCTTTGGGAGTTTTGAAGCCCACCACAGAAGATGGTGATCTGTTGATCAAATAAGTAACTGTTACAACAGCTTCACCCAACATTGAATTTTTAAGACCAGATTCAATGAACATGCATCTAGCTTTTTCAAGAATAGTTCTGTTCATTCTTTCAGCAGTCCCATTCTGCTGTGGGGTGCCACGGGCAGTTAAAAGCCTTTTAACACCTGCAGATTTACAGAAATTATTGAAAACATGGTTGCAAAATTCAAGACCATTATCAGTTTTCAAAGATTTCAGTTTAAAATTGGATTGAGACTCAACCAGCTTTTTCCAGATTTTAGAACTGTCAAAAGTTTCATCTTTTGTTTGCAATAAATAAACCCAAAACTTTCTTGAAAAATGGTCAATTAGATAGAAAATATTTCCTTCCTCCCAATGTCCCAATTTTAGAAGGCCCCCATAGGTCTGCATGAACTAGATCAAGAGGTTGATTTGCAGTATCAACTTTGCTTGGTGTACAGTTTTAGTGTACACCTTTTGTGTACACACGTCTGTCCCCAGTAGACGAGTTGTCTGTTCACAGACAACTCGTCTGCAGGGGACAGACGTGTGTACACAAAAGGTGTAAACAAAAGGTGTAAACCACACATTTTTCTTGCAGTATAGGTTGATTTACCAAAAGAATGTCTAGTTTTCTTTCCAAAAATACAATTTTCACAAAAATCAATTTGGCTGGGTTTAAAGTCGAGCATTCCATTTTTAAACAGTTTGTTTTTGAATAGTAACGTTAGGCTTAGGGGCAGCTATCTTTAGTTCATAGGAACCTTCAACAATGTAAAGACCCCCCCTTTTAACAGCTTTTCTAAGATGATTACCATTTCTGGAAACCATCTTAATGCAAACCTGAGTAACAATACTACAGCCTAACTCATCAAAGATAGATTCAGACAACAAGTTTCTTCTCAAATAAGGAACCCATCTCACATTTTGAATAACCCTAACAACTCCATCAAACATCCTTAAAGGCACATTACCTATACCCTTAATATCCAAAGCATTATTGTCCCCCAACATCACTTTTCCCCCATCATACGAGTGCAATGAGGAAAAAATTGATTTATTGGGGGTGGCATGTAATGTACAACCAGAATCAAGGATCCACTCACTTTTCAAAGAAGAATCTGAACAGACAAACAATTCATGTTGTATTATATTGGGAGACTCATTATTAGAATTAGGATTAACAATGGGTTTTGAGTCACCTTGTTTATCCCTTTTCTTTTTCCTACAGTCTCTAGAAAAATGTCCCTCTATGCCACAATAGTGACACTTAAAACCTTTCTTATCAGAATTTTACTTATCATTTTGTTTCTTCTTCTTAGAGCCATTTTCTTACCCTTTGATTTACCCTTCACAACTAAGGCTTCAGTTTTGATTTCAGCCTTTTCATTGTTCAAGGGATCATTCTTAGATTTGAACACTTTAAGGGTTTCATTCTTCTCAAGTATAGGATCTATGATCTTTCCACGGGTAAGATCTTCATTAGAGTACTGAATGACATCCTTGAAGTTATCAAATTGAGAAGGCAAAGAGTTTAAAAGAAGGGAAAACTGTCAAATAAGTCTACGTAATTTTAATAAAAAGTCAATTGAGTCCATATACTTTTTTTCAAGTCGATTAAGTCCATCAACTATCAAAAAAAGACCAAATCACCTTTTTAATAGGTTGCCAACCGGTTACCCGGTTAACGTCTACGTGGATGTTCCAGCTGACAGTTTTTTACTATTTTCCTTTTTTTCTTTTCCTTTCCTTTTTCTTCTTTCCTTTCTCTTCCTTTTTTCTCTTTTTTCTCTTCCTTCGTCTTTCTTCTTGGTTCGCTACTCCGCTCCTCTCCTCTTTTCCCAGTCCGGCAGCCCTCTTCTCCTCTCCAAGTCCGGCACTCCCCTGCTCTCCACCATAACTCTGATAACTCCGACTACTCCGCCAATCCCACAGGGACAAACTCTGCCCCCAGGCCTCTCCAGCCACCACATCCGCCGCCCAGGCCTCTAGCTCCAGCCACCACCTCCATCGCCCAACCTTCATAACCACCGGCCAACCGCCTTCAATTCGGAGTACGGCCTCCACCTTCACCTCAACCACCTCTTCTTCCGTACACACCGCCATCGGCAACCACCTCCGTCGCCTTCCCCTTCGCCTCGTCCATTGAAGCGACCTCCAACCGCGCCGGCTTCCATAGCCGCCGTTGCCACCTCCATAGATCTGTAGTTGCAGATGAAGGAAGGAAACGAGAAGATGGAGGGGTTGTAGACGCAGAAGAGGAGTGGACCAGAAGAAAGAAAAAAGGAAGAGAGAAAGAAAAAAGAAAAAGAAAAGAAAAATAAAATTTTTGAAAAAAAGTAAAAAAACGCCAGCTCAGACGTCCATGTAGGCATTTAACCTGTAACCGGTTGTGTGACACTTCAAAAATCTAAATAAAAATAAAAATAATTTTTAGTCAGATAAAATATTACGAAAATAACATTTTAATTATTAATTGAGTCAGACAAAAATTCAACAGTTGTAAAATTCTAAACAGATAAAATTTCAAAATTTATGACGTTTTAGTCAGATAAAAATATTTCAGTAATAGGAACAACATTTTAATAAACAAGTAAACCAGACAGAAAAATTAACATTTGTGACATTTTTAGTCTGATAAAAGTGGTCCGATAAAAGAAATAACATTTTATATCAAGTACCAATTATACATATGACATAAGAAGTAAAAGTTATATTTTAATCAAAATACACAAAATACAAACTTGACTTTTCTAATAATACTAATACACTCCTAATGCATAAAATATACCTACGTACTAAACCTACGTAAACTAAGTATATATATACTATACTCGTATTATGACTCTAACTACGTAACTTCGAATAATACTCCTACTATAATAACTATACTATACGTATGTAATTTACTATATATACATAAGTCATACGCCGTACACAAACATATCAATGAACCCATATATCATACGTAACTACATACATATGACCGATTGGTGCAACACATCAAAAGGATAGAAATCATAATCAAGAATGTAGATAATCACGGTGAGTGAGAGAGGAGTGAAGTGGGTCAAGGTCACGGGCGTCGGAAACCACCGTACTAGGCAGTCAAGGTGCCGAACCAGTCACCGGAAAAGGAGCCGGACTGCCGGAGATCATTGTTACTTTCATCGTTGAGGACGGGTCATAGAGGTGGGAGCGGGAACTGTCGTCGTCTCCGAGAGCGTGGGAAACTGCCTCTTGACGCCACTGGACGCCGGAGAAAAGATCACGTTGTTGTGCCGGACAGTCGGCAGGATTTCACGACGGAGAAGGTGAAGCCATTGTCGTTCAGACCGCTGCCGTCGATCTGAGGGAGAAGACGCTACTGTGTCCGAGTGAAGCCACTGCAAGAGTCGCCATGAGTCGCCACCGGCCCACACCCTGCTCCTGCACACGTTGGCCGAACATGAGCTGCATCGCCGGAGTTCCATTTCGAATGCGCCGTATTTCCACAAACTGGAGCAGGGGGGAATCTGGTTCTGCGTCACCGCCGTCGTCCGCTACCGCCATGTCGCTGTCCGTCGTCCACTAGAGGTAAGTCAGTTACCTGCGTTTTTTTTTTCTTCTTCTCTTTCTCTCGTTTCCAGCAAAGACGAAGAAGATGAACATACTGTTGTTGTTATGTTTTTACTAAACTTTGGGCCGGGCTCTTTTAATTAAATTTGGGCCAGTTCGGCCCAGTTGCAATAAAAATTAGAAATAAAATAGTAAATAAAATAAATAAAATCTGGAAAAAATATAAATTAAATACCTAGTATAAATACACATATTGGGACCAACCAGAATTGGAAAATAATATTTTTAGCTATTTTTAATTGATTTAATGGTAATTGGGCCAATTTATACACATTTAGTAAATAATTAACTAAATGACGAAAATAATTATGAAATAAATATTGGAGTAAACTAGGATAAATATATGACTAACTAGGATCTTATGGACCATTTATAATTAATAAAAATTAATATTTAGTATATTTAATTGAAATCGAACCGGTTAATACATATATGAAATTAAAGGAATAATTATGGAAAATAATTATAAAATAGATATCTGGACAACCTAGGTCAAATATAAACCCAAAATATAGTTATAGACGGTTTTTAATTTATAAAGTCGATTCTTAGTCTATTTATTTAAATTAGGCCATATAAAACTAGTTAAGTAATTAAATAAGGAAATATTAATATTAATAGGGATTATTGAATAAAAATTGGATGTTGTAGTCAATTATATTCAGATATTTTATTTCAAATATTGAAAATTAATGGATAAAATTATTAAGGTAATTTTATTAATAGAAAGTGAGTAATCAAATAAATTCGGATAATTAATAAATTAAGTTAATAAATTTGAATAATAAAATAAAAGGAGAAAATCGGGTAAAGTAATTACAAATAGAATAAGTGACTAATTTTATCATATTTAATTAAAAAGGTGATTGTCTAGAGACCGGATTAGAGGAGGATAACTAGGAGCATCAGGACTTAAGGTAAGTTTCTCTGCCAATCCAAAATTGTTTCCTCGTATTATATGCTTATTATGCATTATGTGATTAAGTGTGATTTGTGAACTTTGTGTATGTGATTTTGAGAAGATATTATATATATGGTAGTTAAGAAGTATAAATCAAGTATTTTTGGGGTATTAAATATTTTTAAATACCTTCGAGACTTTTTAGAGAAATTAAGAAGTATTTTTGAAGTATTATTAAGTGAAGATAAAATTTACATTTTCATAAGAAGTGAGCATCTCGGGAGTAATCCGAGGTGTCGGTTTTTCCACATCCGGATAAATGTGGAGGGTGATTAGAGCTACTACTACTAAGAAGTACAGTTTGGATCTATGATCCCTTTTAAGTAAGATTTGGATCTATGATCCCTTTTAAGTGAGATTTGGATCTATGATCCCTTTTAAGAAGAAGTTATAGTAGTAGTCCCTAATCATTCAAGAATTTTAGAATTGGGGTGGTTGGGTTCCGACCACTCGGGATGACTTACTACTCGGAGGGCTTGGAATCCCTTTTAGGGGGTGTGCACACTTAAGGTAGTCGTTTCGTTTCCAACAGAGCAGTTGTGGTACCGGCACTTGTTCGGGGTGGCCGTCCATAACCACGGTCCACCGGGCTCTAGCGAAAGGTTAAGCACCGCCCTTCTAAATTACTAGGAAGTTAGAGAAGAAGTGATTTTCTTAAGAAGTTTAAAGAGAAGAAGTGATTTTCTTAAGAAGTTTAAAGAGAAGAAGTACTAAGAGATTTTCCAAGAGAAGGTTAAGATTTAGCAAAGAAGTGATTTTAAGAAAAATCAAGGAGAAAAGTATTTTGGTGGAGTGCGTCATTTTTATATGATATTATATAAAAATCTATTTTTGTCAAACCTGATTATTTTACGGGGTTGGGTAGTACTTACTTAGCTCTAAAGCTAATTTTTGTTATTTCTCTTGTCTCTCTTCTCCCTTAAATTTTATCAGGTGATGAGTTGGATACCTATGTGGATTGATGGATTGCTCGAGCTTGAGTGCGAATTAGAAGATGCCTTAGTTAAATCTAGTCATGAAATTAACATTCACTTATTATTACATTAGTTTTTATTGTTTTACTTTGAGTTTCCTGTGCATTCGGTTAAGAGATGACCGAATGTGGCAGTAACACTCATTTCCCTTTTAGACTTCCGCTGTATTTCTTCAACTCTTTAATAAATGAATAAAGTATTTCTTTTAAATATATCAATGTTTTGGGCGGGAAATTTAGGGGTGTTACAAATTGGTATCAGAGACTTAAGTTTTCCGAAGGGACTAGAACACGAGGTAATAGGTCGCAGGGAGAAATTCTGTCACAAAGACGATAACAGTCTAAGCTGGTTGGTGCATAATTGAGCCTTGCGCTCGTCCAACTAACTGGGAATTTCTCCTTGTGCTGAAATTTCGTTGTTCGAAATCTTTGAAGAAAACTATAGTTTCGATGCGGGGATTTTCAAAATGTTTTTGTAAAATTAGGAGAATTAACATACTAGGAAAAAGACCTGTTAGGAACGCGGTGAGGATATAATGTGAGATTTTCAAGTTATATGATTGAGTAGTGAAATTTATGTAGTTGCTTGCTCGTGTGAAATATATGAATTTTGATGACATCTTTGAATGTCTGTATGTGTTAGAGCTTAGTATGGACCTAGTGAAGAACTTTGCGGTTCAAATAGTGTAGGGACTTTTTGAATGCCTTAGTATTTAAGAGACTTGTGAGAAAAGAAATTAAGTGGTTTAGATGGTGAAGGTGTTGTGGTCTAACCATCTGGCCGAAAATGCCACATGGGAGACTGAGGAGGATATGCGCAAACGATATCCGGAATTATTCGACTAAGGTAAAATATTAGTTACGAGGACGTAACCTCTCTTTAAGGGGGGTAGAATGTAATACTTAAGAATTTGAGTACTCAGATTTAGTTAATGTTTCGGGACGAAACATCTTTTAAGGAGGGTAGAATGTGACACTTCAAAAATCTAAATAAAAATAAAAATAATTTTTAGTCAGATAAAATATTACGAAAATAACATTTTAATTATTAATTGAGTCAGACAAAAATTCAACAGTTGTAAAATTCTAAACAGATAAAATTTCAAAATTTATGACGTTTTAGTCAGATAAAAATATTTCAGTAATAGGAACAACATTTTAATAAACAAGTAAACCAGACAGAAAAATTAACATTTGTGACATTTTTAGTCTGATAAAAGTGGTCCGATAAAAGAAATAACATTTTATATCAAGTACCAATTATACATATGACATAAGAAGTAAAAGTTATATTTTAATCAAAATACACAAAGAACAAACTTGACTTTTCTAATAATACTAATACACTCCTAATGCATAAAATATACCTACGTACTAAACTTAGTTTACGTAGGTTTAGTACGTAGGTATACTATACTCCTATTATGACTCTAACTACGTAACTTCGAATAATACTCCTACTATAATACCTATACTATACGTATGTAATTTACTATATATACATAAGTCATACGCCGTACACAAACATATGAATGAACCCATATATCATACGTAACTACATACATATGACCGAATGGTGCAACACATCAAAAGGATAGAAATCATAATCAAGAATGTAGATAATCACGGTGAGTGAGAGAGGAGTGAAGTGGGTCAAGGTCACGGGCGTCGGAAATCACCGTACTAGGCAGTCAAGGTGCCGAACCAGTCACCGGAAAAGGAGCCGGACTGCCGGAGATCATTGTTACTTTCATCGTTGAGGACGGGTCATAGGAGGTGGGAGCGGGAACTGTCGTCGTCTCCGAGAGCGTGGGAAACTGCCTCTTGAAGCCACTGGACACCGGAGAAAAGATCACGTTGTTGTGCCGGACAGTCGGCAGGATTTCACGACGGAGAAGGTGAAGCCATTGTCGTTCAGACCGCTGCCGTCGATCTCAGGGGGAAGACGCTACTGTGTCCGAGTGAAGCCACTGCAAGAGTCGCCATGAGTCGCCACCGGCCAACACCCTGCTCCTGCACACGTTGGCCGAACATGAGCTGCATCGTCGGAGTTCCATTTCGAATGCGCCGTATTTCCACGAACTGGAGCAGGGGGAATCTGGTTCTGCGTCACCGCCGTCGTCCGCTACCGCCATGTCGTTGTCCGTCGTCCACTAGAGGTAAGTCAGTTACCTGCGTTTTTTTTTCTTCTTCTCTTTCTCTCGTTTCCAGCAAAGACGAAGAAGATGAACATACTGTTGTTGTTATGTTTTTACTAAACTTTGGGCCGGGCTCTTTTAATTAAATTTGGGCCAGTTCGGCCCAGTTGCAATAAAAATTAGAAATAAAATAGTAAATAAAATAAATAAAATCTGGAAAAAATATAAATTAAATACCTAGTATAAATATACATATTGGGACCAACCAGAATTGGAAAATAATATTTTTAGCTATTTTTAATTGATTTAATGGTAATTGGGCCAATTTATACACATTTAGTAAATAATTAACTAAATGACGAAAATAATTATGAAATAAATATTGGAGTAAACTAGGATAAATATATGACTAACTAGGATCTTATGGACCATTTATAATTAATAAAAATTAAGATTTAGTATATTTAATTGAAATCGAACCGGTTAATACATATATGAAATTAAAGGAATAATTATGGAAAATAATTATAAAATAGATATCTGGACAACCTAGGTCAAATATAGACCCAAAATATAGTTATAGACGGTTTTTAATTTATAAAGTCGATTCTTAGTCTAGAAGTTGGGCCACTACTTCCAGGCACATCCGGTCCAGGTCCTCACACACCAACCCCTCAGCGCTTTGATGAGGAGCCCCACCAGCTCCTTCTGAATGGTAAAGTGGGCTATTTTCCGAAGCCAATACAACATCGACATCCGTCTGAGGCCTACCATAAAGGGCCAAGCCCTGGCAGACTTCGTCACGGAGTGCACGGCAAGATCAGCAGCAAATGAAGAACCCTCAACTCCCTCAGATGAATGGTGGACCCTCTACACTGACGGCTCCTCCGCCGCCAAAGCTTGCGGAGGAGTGGTTCTCATCACGCCCGATGGCTTTCGGGCCTATTACGCCATTCGCTTCTCCTTCAAGGTGTCCAACAACGAAGCAGAGTATGAAGCCCTCCTCTGTGGCCTTCGGCTTGCCGCCAAACTCAAAGCAAGGATGATCCACGTTAAGTGTGACTCCAAGCTAGTGGTCATCCAGCTCTCTGGCGAATATGAGGCGAAGGAAGAGAGAATGAAGCAATACAGAGAAGCAACCAAGGAATTGCTCAAGGTATTTGAGGCTCATTCCATCACTCAAATACCGAGGGCTCCAAATTCTGAGGCCGACATCTTGTCAAAACTCTCGACTGAATCCCCCGAGCACCTCTCTAAAATTACAAGGATAGACGAGCTCAGCCTCTCAAGCATACACGCCAGCCCCATCATGCAAATTCAACAAAGGCTGGAGGATTGGATCTCAGATATCATTACCTTCATCTCCACAGGGCGACTGCCCGAGGATGGGGCCCGCGCAAAACTAGCAAAGCTGAGGGCTCCCAGCTACACCATCGAAGACGGAAGGCTTTACAAACGATCCTACAATGGCACACTACTCTGATGCCTTCATCAAGACGAAGCCGAAGTCGCCATGGAGGAAGTGAACAGTGGCACTTGCTCAGCTCACCAGGGACCCTTCTCTATGTCCCGAAGGCTCATAGTGCAGGGTTATTTCTGGCCAACAATGGCTCGGGATTGCGCGGATCTCGCCCGAAGGTGCACCGCCTGTCAACACTTTCAGAAGGCCCCCGGCAGGCCAATGGTCAACTATGCCCCCATCAGCACATCTATACCCTTCGGTAGATGGGGCATAGACCTTGTGGGCCCTCTGCCAAGGGGTACCTCCAACAACAGGTACATCATCGTTGCCATTGACTATTTCACCAAATGGGTGGAAGCTGAGCCCCTTGCCAGCATTACCGTAGCAAGATGCCGCCACTTCATCCTCAAGAACATCCTCACAAGGTTTGGCCTCCCTCAACAAATCATCTCAGACAACGAGACTCAATTTGAGGCATCCCCCTTCTGTGCCCTCCTAGAGGCATGGGGCATCAAACATACATTCTCATCCGTTGCCTACCCTCAAGGCAACGACCAAGTAGAAAACGCCAACCGGACTTTGCTCGAGGGCCTAAAAAAGAAACTTGAAGCCAAAGGGGGATGCTGGGTAGAAGAGCTACAAAACATCCTATGGGCCTACCGCACCACCCCTCGGTGGCCAACAGGTGAAACACCCTTCTCCCTTTGCTACGGATTCGAAGCCAAGGCCCCACAGAAGTAACCCTTCCTACCCGAAGGGTGGCCCAATATGATCTAGAAGTTAACGACGCCAACATGGCTCTCGACCTTCACTTCATCTCATAACGCCAAGAGCAAGCCTTCATGCGAGCGGAAAATTACCGAAGGCAAGTAAAGGGTTACATCGATGCCAAGGTCCGCTCTCGAGAATTCCAAGTGGGGGACTATGTCCTCCGAAGAGGGAAGCTAGTCAGCCGACCGAGGGAGGCAAGATGCCCCCAAGTTCGAAGGCCCCTACATTATTGCAGCCATCATCAAACCAGGAACTTACAAACTAAAACGCCCCAATGGGACCGAGGTCCCTCGACAATTGAATGTACACCATCTAGTTAAATTTTATCAATAGTGTTAGAGCGGCCAAGCCCTCATAACTAAGGAATGTAATATCCTACGGCCCAAGGCCGGAATTTTTTGAGGAGTGAAGACATGTTCAAGACACCAAGAACAAGAAACAAGACGCTTATGTGCGGCCAAGCCCTCATACAAGCTCCTGGCCCAAGGCCTTATCACAAGCAAGACCCTTCGGCACCAAGTGCCGAGGGTAGACACCCCAATCACCTGCGGCAAATGAAGAAAACACCAAGTGTTTTTAAAAAAGCCCCCTCGGTACCAAGTGCCGAGGGTACACACTCCTATCAACTCCAAACAGTGGAAGAAAACACCAAGTGTTTTTAAAGAAGACCCCTCGGTACCAAGTGCGGGGGCCATATGCGGAGATAAACACCAAGTGTTATCTTTAAAGCCGTACCCCTCGAGGACGCACTATACCGAAGGCCCCACCTATCGGTCCCGGCGGCACCAAGTGCCCCGGGCATTTGCAACTAATATGCAAATAAAACTCTTCCCTGAAACGCTTTCCGCGCCATTACCTGTAAGGAATAACTGTAATTAGATTTTGATGATGCTATAGGACTTTAAAAAGTACCCCTTTAGAAAATTGTATTAGAATTTTCTTTGTAATTGTTTTAGTATAATCGACTGACAGAAGACCTCCAGACAGAAGCCCCTTTGGCCATCTGGTGATAGCTCCTTGACAGAAGTCCTCCTGACTCTCTGTTGGACATAACTAGAACAGAAGTACTTAGGTCCTCTGTTGGCTCATATCTTGACAGAAGGGCTGAAGACCCTCTGTGACTTACATTTCAACAGAAGTGCTCCGGACCCTCTCTGGTTGACTATCTGCTGAAGATACCAGAAGGCCTGACACTTAGAAGTTTTCAGAAATCCTTATAAGCCGGTTAAATCAACAGAAGATTCTCTAACGGCTAGAAGACTTCAACGGAAAAGCTACAGTACACGCATTAAATGCCTATTTAATGCGGATACGTACGAGAAGACATTTAAGGCAAATGATTGACCAAGAATAAGAAAGAATATCTTCTCAAAATAGCAAGTCGCCGAATTTGTGGGTCCAACCAGTCAACTCACTGTACGCGCATTTGATGCAGTTGTCCTCCTCCTCCAACGGGAAGACAACCCCAGTATAAAAGATGCTACTCGAAGAACAACCATATATAGAGAGAACTTTGCATACATCGAAAACCTAGTGCTCAGACAAAACCATTCAAACATTCAAACACACAAGCCTTCTTGAAATCAACTTCTTCATCATCTTCAACAAGGAAGGCATACGTTGGGAAGATAATATTTGTCTATCTCCATATCCCAACAAAAGAAAAGTCGCAACTGTTCTTCAACTCTTCAAGCACTTCAACTACAAATCTTTTGTAACGAAGCTAGTTGGAAAATCCCTTTTCTCTCAAGAACTCTTCTCCAATGAGAAGGACGTCCAAGTAACTGGAGTAGTGAAGTGGTGATACTTCCGGGAAGCTCAATGAAAGGAACAGTCTTAAAGGAAGCAAGGAAGTGCATCCCAGGAGACATCTACACTTGAAGAAGACGTGGAGAGCTTCTTAAGTGCTAGGGCTAAGGCTTTGTAACTGGATTTTTTACAAGCTTAGTGGAACAGTGGATTAGAGGAACGAGTTGTTCCTTGAACCACTATAAAAATCCCTGGTGTCATTTACTTACTGCTTTTAATTGTTGTATTTATCTTTAACTGATTAACTCCAGAATTTGGGTCTCTGTGTTCAGCAGAACCCCTCCTGTGAGTTAACAGAAGGCCTACTGCCTTTGCACCTCTTGAGGCTAACCGGACAGAACCCCTACCAGAACCCCATCCGCTGCCAGCCTGTTCTGTCAACAGAACAAGCTATTCTATTAAATCTGGTACTTAGCTTGAAAAAGTTAAAAACCAGTACAGTCTATTCACCCCCCCCCCTCTCTAGATTGTACCCAGTACAACCGGGACCAACAAGTGGTATCAGAGCCTCCTTGTTCTAATAATCTCTTAGGTTATTTGCTGAACAAAGATCCACTTGTTTTCTCTTTGCCTCTGTTTTTAATCTCATATTATGGATCACTCTCTTTCCAAAGAACCTTATGTTTTCAGATCTTAAGTTTGATGACTGGAGGATCCGGATGAAGGCACATCTATGTGCTCTTCATGATGAGATGTGGGAAGTACTTGACATAGGGTCATTCACCAACTTCCAGAAGGTGAATCCAGAGCATGCTATTGACCAGACTAGGCCACAGATGATCAACAAGGCCAAGTTTGAATGGACCACTGAAGAGAGGAGAAAGTACAATCTGGACAATATTGCAAAGGACATCCTCTACAAGTCCATTGATGACAGATACTTCAACAGAATAAAGAAGTGCAAAATAGCCAAAGAAATCTGGGATACTCTTAAGCTCATAGGAGCAGGTGATGAGCAAGAGAAGGACAATAAGCTGACAATAGCCAACAAGAAGTTTGATGATTTCAAGCTTCTCCCTGGTGAAAGCATCTCCAAGATGTATGACAGACTCCTTAACCTCACTGGAGAGATTTCTGAGCTTGGCAAGGAACTCACCACCAAGGAGATCAACCTCAAAGTGTTGAGGGGATTACCCTCAGCATGGAAGATGAAGGTAGTTGTTGTCCAAGCCAGCAAGGATGTAAAGACTTATCCTACTGATAAGCTCATCTCAGACCTCAAAGCTCATGAGTTCGAGATGATTGAAGAGAAGGAAGATGTACCAGAGGAGAGGACAACTACAGCTCTCACAGCCAGTACATCTAAGGTAAATGATTTTGACCCTTCAATTCTTTTATCTGACGAATATATGGCTGCCTTTGCCAGGAGATTCAAGAAGTTTATGAAGAATCCTAAAGATGGAAGAAGTCCATCTACCAGCAGAAAACCGTTCCAGAAGACCAAGTCTGCAGAAACCAGTGGAGAGCTTCTCTGTTACAATTGCAGATAGCATGTACATTTCAAGGTAGATTGTCCACATCCAAGAGTGTCCAAAAGACAAGGACATGATGGAGAGAAGAAGAAATTTGAAGACAACACTAGAAGAAGGAAAACACTCATCACAGAACAACTCGAGAAAGACCCTCTGTCCGAGATAGAATCCAGTTCTGACTCTGACTCTGATGAGGCCTTCTGTTGCCTGGATGATGAGACAGAAGACCTATGCCTCATGGCCCATTCTGATGATGAGGTAACCTCTACCTCTACATCTAGTTTTTCTTCGGTAGGCTTAGCTTTTGATTCTGATTCAATGTCAGAATTTTGGGAAGAGTTTAAGGCCATCCAAGTCACTTATTCCTCTGTTACAGAAGAAAACAAGAAGCTTAAGGTTGAGATTCTTGACTTAAGAAAGGAGGTTGAGATCAAAATCAATCTTCTAATTAAGGAGAGAGGTCAGCTGGAAGCTGAAAATGTTTCTCTTCTCTAGAGAATAAGAGAAATTGAGCCTCTTGAGATTAAGTACAAAGCTTACCAGAAGGCCCCGTCTTCCATGGAAAAGATTGTACTTAATCAACAGATTGGCTTTGGTTTCGGTCTTGGTTATGGCTCAACAGAATCAGGTGAGCCTTCTGTAATGCCTAGCACCAATGTTGCTAAGGCAGATAAGGTCATAGTGCCACTGATTTCTAGCCCCATTTGCCATGCTGGTGTATCTGGCACCAAAGTTATTCATGAGGAAGTCAGACCAGAAAAAGGAAAAATAAAGGTACAACAGAAACCCTTTTTGAAAATCAATGAACCTGGCAGAAAACCTAACAACACAAAAGGTTTTCAGAAAAATCAAAGATCACACCCCAACAGACAATCTCATGATAACCATGCTAGAAATGATCACCAGAATGGCAGGTATCAAGAGAATGTTAACTTTAGGCAGAAGAGGTTGGCTGGTCAACTTCAGAAGCCCAAAGCTAACCGCCCCTCTACTCTTGATAGTATATGGGACTTCTTTCCAACCAAGAAAGCTATGCAAAAGTATGTAAACAGGAAGCATGACCCTCACAAGCATCTGCCCAAAGTGAATCACACTTCGGTTTACTATGACTATCAGGTGGACAATGGGTACCACCCACCAAGGTTTCACTTGATGAGACCAAAATGGTACCAATTATCCAAACTCCATGACCCCCCAGGACCCAACATTGCTTGGGTACCTAAATCTTTCTTTTGATCATGCAGGAATTGTGTGCTGGAGCTATCTCTGAGCAAGAATGGTTTATTGATAGTGGATGCTTCAGGCACATGACAGGTGACAGAAGTTGTCTAACAGAGTTCCAGAAATCCAAAGGACCTAGAGTCACCTTTGGAGGAAATGACAAAGAAGGTCAAACAAAAGGAAGAGGAAAGCTGATCAAGAACCAGATAATCATTGATGATGTCTCATATGTCAAAGGCTTGAAGTTCAATCTTTTAAGTGCTAGCCAATTTTGTGACAAAGGCTACACTGTTGAATTCACAAAGGACTTCTGCTATGTGAAGCATGAGACAACAAAAGAGGTGGTTCTTACAGCAACAAAGAAGAAGAACATCTATGTGGTTGATTGGAAAACCGCAATAGATGGAGTTTGCCTGATAGCCAAGGGAGATTCAAAACTAAGCTGGGACTGGCACAAAAAAGCTTAGCCATTTAAATTTCAAAACAATCAACAAACTGGCAAGAGAACATATTGTGGAAGGACTGTCAGACATAGTCTACAAGAAAGAGACCCTCTGCAGTGCATGCCAGAAGGGAATACAACAGAAGAACTCTTTCAAACCCATTGCTGGAGATCTCTCTACAAGTCCTTTTGAATCTGATCCACATGGATTTATTTGGACCAGTTAAGACTCCAAGTGTTGGTGGCAAGAAGTACACCCTAGTCATGGTTGATGACTACTCCAGATATACATGGACTATCTTCTTGTCAAATAAAAATGAAACTCTTCAGAAGTTGCCATCTCTGTTAAAGCAACTTCAGACGAGAAGAATATGAAAGTCAGGACAATCAGGTCCGACAGAGGAACTGAATTTGTCAACCAGGTCATAAAGGACTTCTGTGATCAAAGTGGAACCTTTCATCAACTCTCTGCCGCCAGAACACCTCAACAGAATGGCGTAGCAGAAAGGAGGAACACAACGTTGAAAGAAGCTGCAAGGACAATGATTGCAGAATCTGGATTACCAATGAGATACTGGGCTGAAGCAATCAACACTGCATGCTACACCCAGAACAGAAGTATGATCAACAAGAATCACCAGAAGACCCCTTATGAACTGTGGAAAGGAAGGAAACCCAACATCAGTTACTTTCATGTATTTGGATGCAAATGCTACATTATCAACCATGGAAAGGAGCATCTAAAAGTATTCTAAGAGAAAGCAGATGAAGGTGTATTCATAGGCTATTCAAACACCAGCAAAGCCTATAGAGTACTCAACAGAAGAACTCTACATGTTGAAGAATCTATACATGTAAAGTTTGATGATAACATCTCTGTTGAAGAAGTAAAAGAAGCCCTCAAGGAAGTCAACATAGATGAATGAACACCTAAGTCAACAGAAGAGGTAGCAGTCAATCCAGTGTTCCCAATACCTGCACCAAACCCACTTCTGCTGGATGAAGATGAAGATTCAAAACAAGAGGAACCAGAGAGACCCAGACAACAACTGACAGAACCTGATCTGACAAAACAAGTGATTGGACATATCAGAAGCGGTGTGCAAACCAGATCAGCCTCAACAAGAAGAGAAGCAATGTTTGCCTGCTACATATCTCAGATGGAACCTATGACTGTAGAAGAAGCTCTTACAGACTCAGATTGGATCAATGTAATGCAAGAAGAGCTTACTCAATTCGAAAGGAACAAAGTTTGGGAACTTGTTCCTAGACCAAAGCACCAGAATATCATTGGAACCAAGTGGGTATTCAAGAACAAAGCAGATGAAGAAGGCAACATTGTAAGGAATAAAGCAAGGCTGGCAGCTAAGGGATACTGCCAAGAAGAAGGAATTGATTTTGATGAGACCTTTGCACCAGTTGCCAGACTTGAAGCCATCAGAATCTTTCTAGCCTATGCTGCCTACAACAACATCAAGGTCTATCAGATGGATGTCAAGAGTGTATTTCTGAATGGAGATCTTGAAGAAGAAATTTATGTTGAATAACCACCAGGTTTTGTCATTCCTACTCAATCTTCTTGTGTCTACAAGCTTATAAAGGCCCTTTATGGTCTTAAGCAAGCTCCCAGAGCATGGTATGACACATTGTCCCTATTCCTAGTGAACCATGGGTTTACTAAGGGAAAGTTTGACAAAACTCTATTTCAGATCTCTGTTGCTAACCATATTCTGTTAGTACAAATATATGTTGATGATATTATATTTGGAAGTACTAATGTAGAATTATGCAAGAAATTTTCTCAAGTCATGCAGAGTCAATTTGAAATGAGTATGATGGGAGAACTGAGCTACTTCCTAGGACTGCAAGTAAAACAAGTTCCAGAAGGAATCTTTATCAACCTAAGGAAGTACACCAGAGACCTGATCAAGAAATTTGGAGTAGAAGGCAAATCCTCAGTGAAGATTCCCATGAACACTTCTCAAGGAATTGGACCAGATGATGAAGGCAAAGATGTTGATGCAACAACATACAGAGGAATCATTGGATCTCTTCTTTACCTAACTGCAAGCAGATCAGACATAGCATTCTCTGTTGGAATCTGTGCCAGATACCAATCAAAACCCAAGGAGAGCCATTTCAGTGCTGCAAAGAGAATCATCAGATATATCAAAGGAAATCCAAATGCAGGCCTATGGTATCCCAAGGGAGGTAACTTTGAACTAATTGGTTACTCTGACTCAGATTTTGCAGGTTGCAGGTTAGACAGGAAGAGCACCTCGGGTCACTGTCAATTGCTGGGTGGGAGACTTGTCTCCTGGTTTAGCAAGAAGCAGAATTCTATCTAACAAGTACAGCAAAAGCTGAATACATTGCAGTTGGGAGTTGCTGTGCTCAGCTACTCTGGATGAAGCAACAACGGAAGGACTATGGCATTCAAGAAAAGGAGATCAAGCTGTTGTGTGACAACACCAGTGCCATTGCCATCACTTAGAATCCAGTTCTTCACTCCAGGACAAAGCACATTGAGATCAAACATCATTTTATCAGAGATCATGTTGAGAAGAAGCACATATGCATGGAACATGTGTCAACAGAAGACCAGCTTGCAGATATCCTAACCAAGCCTTTGCCTGAGGCTAGGTTCAACAAGCTGAGAGAAGAATTGGGAATGATGGATGAAATTCCAAGAGAAGGTTGAAAGGAAGACTCTCTGTTACAGACTCTCTGTTAACAGAATCCCTGTTGTCGAACCCCTTCTGTTTCCTATCTTGAACAGAATGTCTTTGTCCTTACCAGAACACCTGAGCAACAAAAACCCTCCTCTTACCAACAAAAGGTTGTGGACTCAGAAATATTTTGACAAAAACGGGTGACCTAGTAAATTAATGAAGGTCTTCTACCCTTTTACCCTTAAACGGTATTACAGCCGCAAAACATTTACTGTGCCTCTATTTTCATTTATTGGCACCTCGAAACCGCCAATAATCTCAAACGTCCACTAACCCGAACCCTTATATTCCCCTCATTTCAACATAAACCGCTACTGCTCTCTTTACTCTCACACTTTCGAACTCTCAAATCTCTCTATCTTTCAAATCCTCAAACTCTCTGCAATGGCTTTCATCAACATCAATCATCTTACTGATGCTGAGATTGACCTCCTGGTCAAGAACATTTACACCCGCGGGATGAACTGCGATCTTTCCGCACTTCCTGAACTAGCAGCAAATCATGAGACGATGGAGAAGATAATCCAAGGAATGAAGGACTCCCAACTGGATAAAGTGGTAGGCTTCCCCTTTAACTCCTACAGCACAAGGGACGTGGCTGAGTTCTATCTCAATGCCACATATGAGGGTGAGATTATTCGCTCTCATGTCAATGGTGATGACATCATCCTCAAACCGGAGACCATTAATGCTCTCTTTGGCATTGTGGAAGACCCCCTAGAGGAAGACACTCATGGATTCATCACTCTGGACGAAGTACAAGTCACCATTGAAGCCTTCGTACAAAATTATTGCAGATCAGAAGTTGGAAATGTTCCCAAGCTATACATGAAGAAGAATCTTCTCCAAAGTGACTATGAGAAGCTGGTGAACATATTCCACAGGTGTGTCTGGAGCAAGATCACCTCTACTGATGATATGACGGTTCTGAATGCAAAAGCTGTCTTTGCAGTTCATCATGGGATGAACATCAACTGGGGACAGGTAATCATCAAGTCCCTTGTTGAATTTATCAAAAAGAAGGCCAAGGATACCAATCTGTTCAAAACCCCTATGGGTTATGGTCTTCTTCTATATGAATTACTGATGAAGGCTAGAATAGGGTGGAGGAACCCTATTGAGACTGACTACACCAAGCTACTCTTCCTCAACACATCAAATGATAGGAGAGTGCCTCTAAAGGCTGAACAGAAGAGGCTGAGAACTCTGGAGTTTAACAGAGAGAAACTCCAACAGGATGTGGATAAGCCTAAGAAGTCTGCTAAGAAGCAGCAGAAAGCCCCAACCCCATCAGAGTCTGAAGAAGAAGAAACTTTGATTAGAAAGGTGGTTTAAAAGGCCCCTACCAAGAAGGCCATCCCTGCAAAAGTCCACAAGTTGGTGGTAAAGAAGGCTGTCATCAAGAGGAAGCAGCCCTCCCCACTAGGGTTGTAAACGAATCGAATCGAACCGAATAGTGAGTAATATTATTCGTATTCGTATAAATTAACGAATATTCGTATTTGTATTCGGATATTATTCGAATCTTACAATAGATTCGTATTCGATTCGTTTATTGTATTTGAGTATATTCATATTCGAATATTCGAATTCCAATTCAAATATTTGAAGTGTAAAAAAAATTCGCCTATCCAAATTATGACTCATTTTAGGCATTTTTCGATTTTCACAAATGTCTATTAAATGAATTATTTCAAAAATTCAATTACTTCAAAACTCAATTGCTAAAGAAACACACACAAATAAAGTAAACAAAGTTAATTCAATCACTTAAACCTAAAATACGTATTACCTATTTTATATTTTAATTTTAAACAATTATATAAAGTATAAATATAATAGAATATATATTTATAATTCGTAAATATACAATTCGAATATATTCGAATAACTTACGAATCGAATATGTGTATATTCGTATTCGTATTCGAATTTTATTCGAATAATAAAATTGATTCGTATTCGAATTCGTATTCGAATATTTCGAATTCGAATCATCAATTTCGAATTCGAATCGCGAATCGGATCAAAATTATTCGATTCGTTTACAACCCTACTCCCCATCCTCTGCAGAATCTACCCCATCTACTTTTCCATTTGCCAAGAAGGCCAGAGTATTGACACCTGCAAGTCAGGGGGAACTTGAAGACTCTGTCACCTCTGCACCGATCAACAGAAATGCCTGGCAAGGAAAGCGGATTGTTTTTGACTCAAGTGACCCAGAGGAAGAAGTAGTAGTGCAGGATGCTACTATTCACGGGGAATCTCACAGCTCTCCCCCTGCTTCCATTCCTGATCAACCCTTGATGGTTATCTCCCCTGATCACCAAGAAGTCAACAGAACCCCTGAGACTCCAGAAATTGAAATGGACACCTCCTCTGCTCTGGACAAGCAGTTTATCAGGGTTCTAGCATGGATGAAATGGAGAGTAGGGCCTCTCACTGAGTTGATAAGATTATTTCCAGATTTTGCTGCTGAGGAAGCTGAAGTCCTCAAATGGGCTGGAACAGAAGACGTTGAGCAGTGCCTCAACAAAGGTTTTCTTCTGTCTATCTTAGCAGAAAAGAAGAAGGAGAACTACAAAAGAAAGGCCATTCTTACTCATTTTGAGGCCGTGAAACCTGTAAAAGCCTTAGCAGAAGATGAAATGGCTGCCTTTGATGAATGACCGAGATTCCTGATCAACCCTTGATGGTTATCTCCCCTGATCACCAAGAAGTCAACAGAACCCCTGAGACTCCAGAAATTCAAATGGACACCTCCTCTGCTCTGGACAAGCAGTTTATAAGGGTTCTAGCATGGAGGAAATGGAGAGTAGGGCCTCTCACTGAGCTGATAAGATTATTTCCAGATTTTGCTGCTGAGGAAGCTGAAGTCCTCAAATGGGCTGGAACAGAAGACGTTGAGCAGTGCCTCAACAAAGGGTTTCTTCTATCTGTCTTAGCAGAAAAGAAGAAGGAGAACTACAAAGGAAAGGCCATTCTTACTCATTTTGAGGCCGAGAAACCTGTAAAAGCCTTAGCAGAAGATGAAATGGCTGCCTTTGATGAATGGCTGATTGAGAAGAAACATAAAGAATCCTTGATTCGGTTTCGTCACAATAGTCAAGGAGAAACAGAACCATCCTCTGCAAATGATCTACCTCTAGCTATGCAGAAGCTAATCAAAGAATGGAGAGATTCACAGTTCGAGGAAACTGTACTTGAGGTAATTCCTTTATCCCCCTCTGTTCATACAGAATCTCAAATTCCATCCCCTCCTAAATCACCCCATCAATCGCCCAAAATCCCAACTCCATTTACAACTCCACCACAATCTCTTCACAAGAAATCACAATCTCAACAGAAACCTTCACCACCACAGAAAACCACCCCTCAACAGAGTCCCTCCAAAATCAGAAACCCTACTCCCAAATCAACCCCCTCTAAACAAAAAACACCATCCAAACTTTCCTCACCTTGTAAATCAACCTAACCCAACAGAAACTGCTCCCCTTCACCTCCACCCTCTCCTCACCATCAGAAAACCTCTTCTCCCCAACAAACCCCCCAACACCAGAGAACCCCCTCCCCCAAGAAGTCAAAAACACCAACCCACTCCCCACAGAAATCTGCACCCAAGGATGCCAACATTCAATTGTCTCCTCAACATTCTGTTGCATCCAACCCAATTCCAGACAACCTCAAGGTCCACATTGATCTATCCAGCGCAGGTGCTTCTAGCAATGATGGATTCATTGTTAGCAAATCCGAGAAGGCCACTTCCAAGAAGAGGAAGACTCCTCCTCAAAGTGAACAACAGCCCAGAAGGCCTCCTATGCCCAGGTCTAGAGGATTGGGCATGCCTGACATTGAAGCAGAAGAGCCTCAAATTCCTTTCAACCAGTTCGTTGCAGCAGATGAGGAATTTGGCTGTCAGATGCTAGATGGTATGAATAAGCTCGTGCTCATCAATGACAAGTACTATGAGCATCTGACCCAGGTCAACACTAATCTTGAGGCTGAGCTGCAGCAACTCTCTCAGAAGGTTGATTCTTTAACTCAAATTTTGGCTACATTCATGGAATCTTCCAATGCCAGAGTTGATGCAGTTGCCAGAGATGTGGATGGAGTCAACTCTGTTCTTTACTCTCACACCCAGACTCTCAACAAACAGAACAAAACCCTCAAGGAGTTAACTAAATCCATTGATGTCCTCCAATGGTATGCTGATCAGTCCTCTGAAAGATTCATGGAGATCCAAATTCTATGCAAGGATCACAAAGAGCAGGCCACGAAACTTCTGAAGAATGATCAGGAGAGGTACCAGAAGATGATACTCCTAGAAGCCAGCACACAATAGATCAAATCTGCTATGGTCAAGCAACAGAGCCTGATAGAAGATCTCACCTCTGTCACTCAGACTCTCCCAGAAGCCCTAGAGCAGATTGCCACATCCCAGGCTTCAGAGTTTCAAAAACTATCCCTGATGATCTCTGACCTGGATGATGCCAAAAAGGGGGAAGAGGACCCTCAACTGGACCCTCAACCTCCTGAGCCTCTCTCCACCAGAGCCTCTGATAGAGCATCCCCCTCCGTTGGTACACAAATTGATCCTACACCATACTATGAAGCTACCTTTCAGAAGAAAAGGCTAGAAGGCATTCCTAGACCCCCATCTCCTCGCAAGAAGGGCATCAAGAAGAAGAAGGCCCTAAGCTTCACATATTGGAGACTGGGTGGATCTCAGAAAATCGACAGGACTCAATTTGAGGAAATGAGAATGAAGATGACCCCGACTCATTAACAGAATATCTACTTAGACACAGAAGGATGAGTTCGAGTCAAGCATGGTGGTTCCTTGGAAGAAGCAGAATACTGGTTTCTCAATAGAATCCTTCCAGGGAAGGACATCCATGAAGGTGGTCTTAACTACCTTGACTGCAAACTCTCACCTGTATGGGCATCTTATCAGAGATCTGGAAATCTCACAGAGATCAGAGAAGAAGTTAATGTTGAGTTGAAAAGACTACAAGGACTAGATGATCAAGCCAGAGTTGCAGCTGAAAGGGAAATTCTGTAATTAAACACCCCTGTAATCTTTCAATCTATAAAAGAACATCTCTGTCTCTCACTTTGTAAGGCAATTACTTCCTATCTATCTCTTACTGTTTATTGTTTTAATTGCCATCTGTGTGTTTTGTTTTATTATCTGCTATCTGATTGTACCGTACTCTTACTATTTTCCTATGCTAAGTTGCCCACCAAGATTTTAATGAAAGTTTTATACTTTAATGCTTTTATGGTGAAGACATTTCTCTGGAAATAGTTAAAGGGTTTTGGCATCATCAAAAAGGGGGAAATTGTAAGGAATAACTGTAATTAGATTTTGATGATGCTATAGGACTTTAGAAAGTACCCCTTTAGAAATTTGTATTAGAATTTTCTTTGTAATTGTTTTAGTATAATCGACTGACAGAAGACCTCCAGACAGAAGCCCCTTTGGCCATCTGGTGATAGCTCCTTGACAGAAGTCCTCCTGACTCTCTGTTGGACTTCACTAGAACAGAAGTACTTAGGTCCTCTGTTGGCTCATATCTTGAAAGAAGGACTGAAGACCCTTTGTGACTTACATTTCAACAGAAGTGCTCTGCACCCTCTCTGGTTGACTATCTGCTGAAGATACCAGAAGGCCTGACTGTTAGAAGTTTTTAGAAATCCTTATAAGCCGGCTAAATCAACGGAAGATTCTCTAACGGCTAGAAGACTTCAACGGAAAAGCTACAGTACGCGCATTAAATGCCCATTTAATGCGGATACGTACGAGAATATATTTAAGGCAAATGATTGACCAAGAATAAGAAAGAATATCTTCTCAAAATAGCAAGTCGCCGAATTTGTGGGTCCAACCAGTCAGCTCACTGTACGCGCATTTAATGCAGTTGTCCTCCTCCTCCAACGGGAAGACAACCCCAGTATAAAAGATGCTACTCGAAGAACAACCATATATAGAGAGAACTTTGCATACTTTGAAAACCTAATGCTCAGACAAAACCATTCAAACATTCAAACGCACAAGCCTTCTTGAGATCAACTTCTTCATCATCTTCAACAAGGAAGGCATACGTTGGGAAGATAATATTTGTCTATCTCCATATCCCAACAAAAGCAAAGTCGCAACTGTTCTTCAACTCTTCAAGCACTTCAACTACAAATCTTTTGTAACGAAGCTAGTTGGAAAACCCATGTTCTCTCAAGAACTCTTCTCCAACGAGAAGGACGTCCAAGTAACTGGAGTAGTGAAGTGGTGATACTTCCGGGAAGCTCAGTGAAAGGACCAGTCTTAAAGGAAGCAAGGAAGTGCATCCCAGGAGACATCTACACTTGAAGAAGACATGGAGAGCTTCTTAAGTGCTAGGGCTAAGGCTTTGTAACTGGATTTTTTACAAGCTTAGCGGAACAGTGGATTAGAGGAACGAGTTGTTCCTTGAAGCACTATAAAAACCCCTGGTGTCATTTACTTACTGCTTTTAATTCTTGTATTTATCTTTAACTGATTAACTCCAGAATTTGGGTCTCTGTGTTCAGCAGAACCCCTCTTGTGAGTTAACAGAAGACCTACTGCCTTTGCACCTCTTGAGGCTAACCGAACAGAACCCCTACCAGAACCCCATCCGCTGCCAGCCTGTTCTGTCAACAGAACAGGCTATTCTGTTAAATCTGGTACTTAGCTTGAAAAAGTTAAAAACCAGTACAGTCTATTCACCCCCCCCTCTAGACTGTACCCAGTACAACCGGGACCAACATTACCCCAAGGGTATGGAAGGCAACTAATATGCCCAGGATTCGACTTTCAAAAACGAAACGCTTTCCGCGCCACTACCCTAAGGGTATGGCAGGTAACTAATATGCCCAGGATTCGACTTTCAAAAACGAAACGCTTCCCGCGCCATTACCCCAAGGGTATGGCAGGACAAAGACTACGTCTCGTGCTGAGGGAACGACTTTCAAAACTGAGGTGCTTTCCGTGCCATCCCCTAAGGGGAGGCAGGCAACAGGCTACGTCTCATGCCCAGGAAACGACCCTCGATCCCCTCAGAACTCGGAAGGTTAACCCGAGGGGGGAGCTAATGGTGTATATTGTTGCCTCCCGATAGGCCAAGCCTTACCAAGAAACCAAGTTTCTTGAAGCCTTCCCTTCACTACCAAAAAAAAGGTGAAGGGGAGTAGACTCAAAGAGCAATCAATGAGTACAAACTCCAAAAATGTGCACCTTTCGGCATTCCAGCTCATACCGAAGGTTCCCCTGGGGAACACCACCGATATCCGGAAGCTACTAATTTCAGAAGCCAACCCTGGCAATGGCCCTCATCCCGAAGGCCACTATTCAACAAATGTTACCAAAATGTGGCTAAGTCCACAATCTGGTTGCCTCCGGCATCATCCAACACCGAAGGCTCTACTCCTGCAAAGGATTGAAAACAACTACAGCCTCCGGTATTTCACCATCCATCCCAGCAGGGGCCGAAGGCATTCGCCCTTGCTACCGGTGGCCATCAGTTGCAAACTGATGGCAACACCCAGGAAATACTCCAAAGCGTTTCCCGAGGGCATTTGTCTTTATCATACTATGGTTGGACTACTAAATTCCTACGTCCACACTTTGGGATCTACCAAATCCAAAGGCTCACATGCTACCGAAGGAGCGAAGGTATGTACTACGCATTACCGGAGGTCAGTACTCACAAGTCAAAGGATCCTAAGTCCACAAAATTGGGTGCCCCCGGGATCACCATCCTTTGCCGAAGGAGATCTTAACTACAAACGCTACAATCTAGAAGGTCCATTATACCGAAGGCCAAGTGACAAGCAACACTGAAAAAGAATTTTCTAAGTCCTAAAAGATTGGCCCTCGGTCAACTCAACATTCAACCGAAGGCTCAGTGGTAAAACTACTTGAAAACCATCTAAGTCCTAAAAACTTAGGCCTTCAGTCAACTCGGGGCATGTCAACGGACTAAAAGGAAGCATCAGCCGAAGGCCTACTGAACAAACACTTAGAAAAAACATTCTAAGTCCTAAAATTTTGGCCCTCGGCCAACTCATGACGGCCACACAAGATCGAAGGGAAGCATCTACCGAAGGCCTGGTACTGAACAACACTTAGAAAAATTTTCTAAGTCCTAATGGATTAGCCCTCGGTTAATCCATCATGCAGACATACATTCATATATGAAGGAAAACAAAGCATGCAAGGAAAGGAGGGAATGCATTCATTCATCCGAAGGATAGAAAGTAATAAAGTTAATGG
The DNA here is from genome assembly GCA_945859875.1 of Cuscuta europaea. Taxonomy (NCBI): domain Eukaryota; kingdom Viridiplantae; phylum Streptophyta; class Magnoliopsida; order Solanales; family Convolvulaceae; genus Cuscuta; species Cuscuta europaea. The sequence continues at coordinate 7,446,620 of CAMAPE010000052.1, forward strand.
GCCCGAAGACATGCATACATTCACAAAACGAAGAATAAATTTTTTTGACCGGGCCGAATCCGAAAGCTACAAGATGTTTTTTACATTACATGGTTCCAAAAATGTCTAAGTACAAATCAAATATCAGCAGCTGCAGCATCACCCTCTTCAGCAGCTTTCGAAGTGGCATCCCCTTCGGCCCCTTCCTCTTCATCCCCGGCCTCTTTCAGCAGCTAAGAATCCTCTAAGTCTGGCCTCTCGACATCTGCATGGAGGGGGACTCTGATGTCAGGTTGGAGGGGGGGAAGACCATATGCCGCCGGATCAAAATCTTTCGGCTCAATCTTCAAGTGTCGGGCCAGCTGTGACACTCCACAAAAAAAAGAGAAATTAAATATAAAAAAAAAAATTATTTGTGAGATAAAATGTTACGGAAATGAAAATTTAATTATTAAGTGAGTCAAACAAAAATTCAACAGATGTGACATTCGAATAAGATAAAATTTCAAAATTTATGACGTTTTAGTCAAATAAAAATATTTCAGTAATAGAAACAACATTTTATTAAACAAGTGAACCAGACAAAAATTTAACGTTTGTGACATGTTTAATCTGATAAAAATGATCCGATAATAAAAGTAACATTTTTTATATCAAGTACCAGTTATATATATATGGCATAAGTAATTTTTGTATACAACGAAAAAAATAGTAGACTAACTCAATTAAACTTCCATATTTTTCTAAAATATACGTACAAACAAAAATGATCAGTTGTAGCCTTCGTTTAGGAATGCACCAGGCCATGCTTACACATAAGATACACTCAACCTCCATACATAAAAGAAGAGTACTCCGGCTTAAACTCATACGTGCATACCTAGAACTCTAAACCGATAAGGCCAACAAAAACGGACCGTTAGCAACGCAAGTGCGACCTAGAACGCCCTACCTATTAGTATAAATAACAGCTTGAACCTACGACTTCCTTCATTCACACCTGATGACCTGAGCCGAACTCAATATGGCTATATATATACACGTATATTTATACATAGTATATACATATACATGGAATTTTCAACCCAGCGTTATACTAAATACCAAGATTCGAAAGCACTATAAAGACCTTCTCCTTCGTGAGAGGAATCCAACGGTGAAAGAATCGTAGAAAACGGTCGTGAAACGAGGGAGAAAAGCTACGCCGGAGTTTCGCCGGGCTAACCTTCACGACGGAAAACGGAGAAGGAGGATCCGCCGCCGCCGCCAGTCCATCGCCGACCTTCGCCGTCCTAGAGGGAGTTCACTGCCGTCGCCGTTCCATTCGTCGGTCTTCAGATAGGTAAGTCGTCATCCTCTGCGTTCCTTCATTGCTCCGGCGTGACTTTGATGAAGATAAAGTACTGTAGCTGCATTCCAATGTTAGTATTGGGCTGCTAAGTGCTATAGGGCTGAAAGAATTTGTGATAAAATAAAAATTAACAACACCTAGGCCACAGTACAAAATTCAATGGATTTAGTTGGAGGGATCAATTAGACTAATGATATTAAGAGAAATACTAATAATGTTGATTAATATAGATTAGGTGACAACTCCGGTACCTTTCTAAAAATGGGGTACCGTACCTACCATTCATTTGATTGGACCACACCACTTTATCATTTTTAATTTAGATTTAAATAATTCAACTGCTACATTCTCATTGGTCCATGTGGAAAAGGTATGGTACCTTATGGGTACCATAGAATCTACCTATAGATTAAGGTATTTATGAAATGTGAATATTTTAATTAAATGTAATTTGAATTTTAACACCATTATTGGGTTAATTAAATAGGTGTTAATAAAAAAAAGATGGATTAAGAAATACAATGATTTGATTAATAAAAGGTGACTAGTTAATAAATAAGTTAAAATAATAATATATATGGGGAAATCGGATAAATTATTTCAAATAGAATAAGTGACTAATTATATAATCTTAATAAATTAAAAAGGTGATTATTTAGAGACCGGAATTGAGGAAGAGAATTAGGAGCATCAAGACTTAAGGTAAGTTTCTCTGCCAATCCAAAATTGTTTCCTCGTATTATATGCTTATTATGCATTATGTGATTAAGTGTGAATTTTGAATTTTGTGTATGTGATTTTGAGGAGATATTATATATATAAATATATATGGTAGTTGAGAAATATAAATTAAATACTTTTGGGGTATTAAATATTTTTAAATACCTTCGAGACTTTTTAGAGAAATTGAGAAGTATTTTTGAAGTATTAATTGAAGATAAAATTTACATTTTTATAAGAAGTGAGCATCTCGGGAGTAATATGAGGTGTCGGTTTTCCACATCCGGATAAATGTGGTGGGTGATTAGGGCTGCTACTACTAAGAAGTACAATTTGAATTTAAAGTGACATTTGGATCTATGTTCCCTTTTAAGAAGAAGTTATATTAGTAGTCCCTAATATTCAGATGTTGTAGTCAATTATATTAATATTAATATTAATAGGGATTATTGAATAAAAATTGGATGTTGTAGTCAATTATATTCAAATATTTTATTTCAAATATTGAAAATTAATGGATAAAATTATTAAGGTAATTTTATTAATAGAAAGTGAGTAATCAAATAAATTCGGATAATTAATAAATTAAGTTAATAAATTCGAATAATAAAATAAAAGGAGAAAATCGGGTAAAGTAATTACAAATAGAATAAGTGACTAATTTTATCATATTTAATTAAAAAGGTGATTGTCTAGAGACCGGATTAGAGGAGGATAACTAGGAGCATCAGGACTTAAGGTAAGTTTCTCTGCCAATCCAAATATGTTTCCTCGTATTATATGCTTATTATGCATTATGTGATTAAGTGTGATTTGTGAACTTTGTGTATGTGATTTTTAATAAGTATAAATCAAGTATTTTTGGGGTATTAAATATTTTTAAATACCTTCGAGACTTTTTAGAGAAATTAAGAAGTATTTTTGAAGTATTATTAAGCGAAGATAAAATTTACATTTTCATAAGAAGTGAGCATCTCGGGAGTAATCCGAGGTGTCGGTTTTTCCACATCCGGATAAATGTGGAGGGTGATTAGAGCTACTACTACTAAGAAGTACAGTTTGGATCTATGATCCCTTTTAAGTAAGATTTGGATCTATGATCCCTTTTAAGTGAGATTTGGATCTATGATCCCTTTTAAGAAGAAGTTATAGTAGTAGTCCCTAATCATATAAGAATTTTAGAATTGGGGTGGTTGGGTTCCGACCACTCGGGATGACTTACTACTCGGAGGGCTTGGAATCCCTTTTAGGGGGTGTGCACACTTAAGGTAGTCGTTTCGTTTCCAACAGAGCAGTTGTGGTACCGGCACTTGTTCGGGGTGGCCGTCCGTAACCACGGTCCACCGGGCTCTACCGAAAGGTTAAGCACCGCCCTTCTAAATTACTAGGAAGTTAGAGAAGAAGTGATTTTCTTAAGGAGTTTAAAGAGAAGAAGTGATTTTCTTAAGAAGTTTAAAGAGAAGAAGTACTAAGAGATTTTCCAAGAGAAGGTTAAGATTTTAGCAAAGAAGTGATTTTAAGAAAAATCAAGGAGAAAAGTATTTTGGTGGAGTGCGTCATTTTTATATGATATTATATAAAAATCTATTTTTGTCAAACCTGATTATTTTACGGGGTTGGGTAGTACTTACTTAGCTCTAAAGCTAATTTTTGTTATTTCTCTTGTCTCTCTTCTCCCTTAAATTTTATCAGGTGATGAGTTGGATACCTATGTGGATTGATGGATTGCTCGAGCTTGAGTGCGAATTAGAAGATGCCTTAGTTAAATCTAGTCATGAAATTAACATTCACTTATTATTACATTAGTTTTTATTGTTTTACTTTGAGTTGCCTGTGCATTCGGTTAAGAGATGACCGAATGTGGCAGTAACACTCATTTCCCTTTTAGACTTCCGCTGTATATCTTCAACTCTTTAATAAATGAATAAAGTATTTCTTTTAAATATATCAATGTTTTGGGTGGGAAATTTAGGGGTGTTACAAATTGGTATCAGAGACTTAAGTTTTCCGAAGGGACTAGAACACGAGGTAATAGGTCGTAGGGAGAAATTCTGTCACAAAGACGATAACAGTCTAAGCTGGTTGGTGCATAATTGAGCCTTGCGCTCGTCCAACTAACTGGGAATTTCTCCTTGTGCTGAAACTTCGTTGTTCGAAATCTTTGAAGAAAACTATAGTTTCGATGCGGGGATTTTCAAAATGTTTTTGTAAAATTAGGAGAATTAACATACTAGGAAAAAGACCTGTTAGGAACGCGGTGAGGATATAATGTGAGATTTTCAAGTTATATGATTGAGTAGTGAAATTTATGTAGTTGCTTGCTCGTGTGAAATATATGAATTTTGATGACATCTTTGAATGTCTGTATGTGTTAGAGCTTAGTATGGACCTAGTGAAGAACTTTGCGGTTCAAATAGTGTAGGGACTTTTTGAATGCCTTAGTATTTAAGAGACTTGTGAGAAAAGAAATTAAGTGGTTTAGATGGTGAAGGTGTTGTGGTCTAACCATCTGGCCAAAAATGCCACATGGGAGACTGAGGAGGATATGCGCAAACGATATCCGGAATTATTCGACTAAGGTAAAATATTAGTTACGAGGACGTAACCTCTCTTTAAGGGGGGTAGAATGTAATACTTAAGAATTTGAGTACTTAGATTTAGTTAATGTTTCGGGACGAAACATCTTTTAAGGAGGGTAGAATGTGACACTTCAAAAATCTAAATAAAAATAAAAATAATTTTTAGTCAGATAAAATATTACGAAAATAACATTTTAATTATTAATTGAGTCAGACAAAAATTCAACAGTTGTAAAATTCTAAACAGATAAAATTTCAAAATTTATGACGTTTTAGTCAGATAAAAATATTTCAGTAATAGGAACAAAATTTTAATAAACAAGTAAACCAGACAGAAAAATTAACATTTGTGACATTTTTAGTCTGATAAAAGTGGTCCGATAAAAGAAATAACATTTTATATCAAGTACCAATTATACATATGACATAAGAAGTAAAAGTTATATTTTAATCAAAATACACAAAATACAAACTTGACTTTTCTAATAATACTAATACACTCCTAATGCATAAAATATACCTACGTACTAAACCTACGTAAACTAAGTATATATATATATATATATACTATACTCCTATTATGACTCTAACTACGTAACTTCGAATAATACTCCTACTATAATACCTATACTATACGTATGTAATTTACTATATATACATAAGTCATACGCCGTACACCAACATATGAATGAACCCATATATCATACGTAACTACATACATATGACCGATTGGTGCAACACATCAAAAGGATAGAAATCATAATCAAGAATGTAGATAATCACGGTGAGTGAGAGAGGAGTGAAGTGGGTCAAGGTCACGGGCGTCGGAAACCACCGTACTAGGCAGTCAAGGTGCCGAACCAGTCACCGGAAAAGGAGCCGGACTGCCGGAGATCATTGTTACTTTCATCGTTGAGGACGGGTCATAGGAGGTGGGAGCGGGAACTGTCGTCGTCTCCGAGAGCGTGGGAAACTGCCTCTTGACGCCACTGGACGCCGGAGAAAAGATCACGTTGTTGTGCCGGACAGTCGGCAGGATTTCACGACGGAGAAGGTGAAGCCATTGTCGTCCAGACCGCTGCCGTCGATCTCAGGGGGAAGACGCTACTGTGTCCGAGTGAAGCCACTGCAAGAGTCGCCATGAGTCGCCACCGGCCCACACCCTGCTCCTGCACACGTTGGCCGAACATGAGCTGCATCGCCGGAGTTCCATTTCGAATGCGCCGTATTTCCACGAACTGGAGCAGGGGGGAATCTGGTTCTGCGTCACCGCCGTCGTCCGCTACCGCCATGTCGCTGTCCGTCGTCCACTAGAGGTAAGTCAGTTACCTGCGTTTTTTTTTCTTCTTCTCTTTCTCTCGTTTCCAGCAAAGACGAAGAAGATGAACATACTGTTGTTGTTATGTTTTTACTAAACTTTGGGCCGAGCTCTTTTAATTAAATTTGGGCCAGTTCGGCCCAGTTGCAATAAAAATTAGAAATAAAATAGTAAATAAAATAAATAAAATCTGGAAAAAATATAAATTAAATACCTAGTATAAATATACATATTGGGACCAACCAGAATTGGAAAATAATATTTTTAGCTATTTTTAATTGATTTAATGGTAATTGGGTCAATTTATACACATTTAGTAAATAATTAACTAAATGACGAAAATAATTATGAAATAAATATTGGAGTAAACTAGGATAAATATATGACTAACTAGGATCTTATGGACCATTTATAATTAATAAAAATTAAGATTTAGTATATTTAATTGAAATCGAACCGGTTAATACATATATGAAATTAAAGGAATAATTATGGAAAATAATTATAAAATAGATATCTGGACAACCTAGGTCAAATATAGACCCAAAATATAGTTATAGACGGTTTTTAATTTATAAAGTCGATTCTTAGTCTATTTATTTAAATTAGGCCATATAAAACTAGTTAAGTAATTAAATAAGGAAATATTAATATTAATAGGGATTATTGAATAAAAATTGGATGTTGTAGTCAATTATATTCAGATATTTTATTTCAAATATTGAAAATTAATGGATAAAATTATTAAGGTAATTTTATTAATAGAAAGTGAGTAATCAAATAAATTCGGATAATTAATAAATTAAGTTAATAAATTCGAATAATAAAATAAAAGGAGAAAATCGGGTAAAGTAATTACAAATAGAATAAGTGACTAATTTTATCATATTTAATTAAAAAGGTGATTGTCTAGAGACCAGATTAGAGGAGGATAACTAGGAGCATCAGGAATTAAGGTAAGTTTCTCTGCCAATCCAAAATTGTTTCCTCGTATTATATGATTATTATGCATTATGTGATTAAGTGTGATTTGTGAACTTTGTGTATGTGATTTTGAGAAGATATTATATATATGGTAGTTAAGAAGTATAAATCAAGTATTTTTGGGGTATTAAATATTTTTAAATACCTTCGAGACTTTTTAGAGAAATTAAGAAGTATTTTTGAAGTATTATTAAGCGAAGATAAAATTTACATTTTCATAAGAAGTGAGCATCTCGGGAGTAATCCGAGGTGTCGGTTTTTCCACATCCGGATAAATGTGGAGGGTGATTAGAGCTACTACTACTAAGAAGTACAGTTTGGATCTATGATCCCTTTTAAGTAAGATTTGGATCTATGATCCCTTTTAAGTGAGATTTGGATCTATGATCCCTTTTAAGAAGAAGTTATAGTAGTAATCCCTAATCATTCAAGAATTTTAGAATTGGGGTGGTTGGGTTCCGACCACTCGGGATGACTTACTACTCGGAGGGCTTGGAATCCCTTTTAGGGGGTGTGCACACTTAAGGTAGTCGTTTCGTTTCCAACAGAGCAGTTGTGGTACCGGCACTTGTTCGGGGTGGCCGTCCGTAACCACGGTCCACCGGGCTCTACCGAAAGGTTAAGCACCGCCCTTCTAAATTACTAGGAAGTTAGAGAAGAAGTGATTTTCTTAAGAAGTTTAAAGAGAAGAAGTGATTTTCTTAAGAAGTTTAAAGAGAAGAAGTACTAAGAGATTTTCCAAGAGAAGGTTAAGATTTTAGCAAAGAAGTGATTTTAAGAAAAATCAAGGAGAAAAGTATTTTGGTGGAGTGCGTCATTTTTATATGATATTATATAAAAATCTATTTTTGTCAAACCTGATTATTTTACGGGGTTGGGTAGTACTTACTTAGCTCTAAAGCTAATTTTTGTTATTTCTCTTGTCTCTCTTCTCCCTCAAATTTTATCAGGTGATGAGTTGGATACCTATGTGGATTGATGGATTGCTCGAGCTTGAGTGCGAATTAGAAGATGCCTTAGTTAAATCTAGTCATGAAATTAACATTCACTTATTATTACATTAGTTTTTATTGTTTTACTTTGAGTTGCCTGTGCATTCGGTTAAGAGATGACCGAATGTGGCGGTAACACTCATTTCCCTTTTAGACTTCCGCTGTATTTCTTCAACTCTTTAATAAATGAATAAAGTATTTCTTTTAAATATATCAATGTTTTGGGCGGGAAATTTAGGGGTGTTACAGGTTGACTACCTATTAAAATGCTGATTTGGTTATTTTTTTATAGTTGGTGGACTTAATTGACTCAAAAAAATGTACATGAACTCAATTGACTGTTAGTCAAAAGTACGTGGACTTATTTGACACTTTTCCCTTAAAAGAATGACAGCTTGATGAGTATCTTTTATTTTTTCATCCACTTTCTCAATTTCTTGTGTCATTTTTAGAAAATTGTCCAAATTATCAGAAAGAGACACAAAAATATTCATCATAAAAGTGAACAACCTACATAACAGAGAGATTTTTCTAGACATAGACTTCTTCATGTAGGTTGATTCAAGGGTATTCCATAATTGTTTAGGGTCTGTTATAGTTGAGAATTTTCTAGCAACATTATCAGATATGTGAATTATCAGTTTAGAGTAGGCAACATTCTTTAATTCAATTAGGTTAGACTCAGATATTCCAGATATTTCAGCATCAGAAACAACTTTGAAGCATTTTTGCTTCATCAACAGAGCCTTCATCTTAAGCTGCCACATAGGGAAATTACTAGTACCATCAAAGATGCGAATCTTGGTACTAGAGTCAGACATTTTCCCAATGTGGACTCAAGAAAAAACAGATATACACAGAGAGCGGATATCAGAAAGATTCAAGACAAGTAGCAACAAGCACAAGACAGAACAAATCTAAGCTAGGGTTTCAAGAACTTGGATTATCAAAATTAACTAGATATACGAACTTATAAGAATAATCAAGAACTAGGGTTTCAAGAAATCAGAATTCAAACCAAAGGTTTAGAGTTCAGATTTCAAGAAAGCACACAAGGCTCTGATACCAAATTTGTTCTCAGACTTTACAAAGTCACAACCAACAAGTCGGATCTCAAAACTTTAAACATGCAAACAAAGCAATACAGAAAGTAAAAGACACACGATATGCTGACGCAGTTCGGAAGAAAATCTTCCTAATATGCAGGGTTTCAACAGGGGAAACCTGATCCCAAACAGATCCACTAGCTCAGAAAAGTTCTTACAATCAAGATGGTTGCAAAGCAATTAAACTATGACCAGCGACTACACACAATTAACAGACAAACGAATCATAACGATTAAAACAAGAGAAAGTTCAGAGTTAACCGAAATCGAATCCAGTAAGGATATTCGAATGCAGAAGAAGACTCCCCGATGAACCAGTAGGTGACTTCAACGAACAAGCTTCCTCCTTTCTCACAATCGTCACAATAGGATGTCCTCAATCGCAGCAATTCACAGATCTCACAGACTCTCTCAAGTTTCTCTCTCTATGGTTTATCATGAAGTATGCAACGGAACGGTACCGGATAGAGGATAAAGGATATATAAATATCCTTCCAACTTGAGCAGATAAGCCAACAAAAATATCGGACCCAAAGGAATAGGCCCACTATAAAAGGCTAAACCGGACCAGCCTATTACTATAACCCAAAAGCCCCTTACAAGAGATAACCCAAAGAAATTAAGCCAAATCTAATTGCTTTGCCATCCTACCTTAATTATAAGAGATAGAACACATGAGAGAATTAGGATTAAAACTATTCCAACACTTTTGCTTTATAGCCAAGTCTGCAATCTCTATAAATTAATAGCAAGAGGTTGATACAGACAATAGGGCAGTTGTACATGGCATTTCTAAGTTTAATAATAAAACATTATAAACCCTCTATATTTATTATCTTTCCTGATAATAAGAAAGTATGTTTAAGTTTAATAATCAAAGATAAGAAGGTAAAAAGAAATTATAAACCCTTTCTTGTACAATACTGCAATTTAAGTTGAAAATATCACCAAACCCCTTTTGAAGTCACCTAAAGAGGATACTGGGCAAACTTTTAGAAATTATTAGACATGGGAAGATCATGGATAGGCACACCCCTGATTTGAAGTATTATTTACTGATTGGTTGTGACCAGTCGTGCGCAGCTTCTTCTTCCACATCTTCGTCGTTCACAACTTCGTCCTCAATACTCAATAGCCCGCAGCACCGTCACTCTGTCACTTGGGAAGTTAAGATAACTGGAGAAGAGAAAGTGCTTGGCTTCTCCATCACTCCGTCACTCGGTCACTCGTGCGCAGCTTCTCTACCTTGATTAGGGATTTGGTCGGAGAATGGAGTAGAGCGGTAGTATTAAGATGGGTTTTACTCTTGGGCCTAGACATTTTACTAATTTAATTTAGGTTTGGTCCTAAATCCTACGTAGTAATAATTTACAAACTCTATTTTTGGCATTTCGGTATATACCGTACCATACAAAAAATTAACGGTATTTCGATATATACCGAAATACCGAAAATTTAAAAACTACATACCGTTACTGTACCGAAGTGACCCGGTATGATATCATAGCGTACCGAATTTTTTGGTAAACCAAAAATTTCGGTAAAATCGATATTTTCGGTACGGTATGGCCGGTATACCGAAATTTCGGTATATTTTCCAAGCCCTAATTTCAAGGCATTAACTATAATCTTTTGTAATATGTAGTAATATACTTGCTCTTTTTTTATGAAATGTAAATATATATAGAATCATCAAAAATGTTTATGTACATCACTATGATAGCTAAGCATCTAACCTAGCTATCCACCCCAAAAATCAGTCATCTAGCCGTGACAAAAAAGTGGGTGTTTATGTCCCAAAAGTATCAAAAGTTTATCATATTAGCCGGGTACATCGCATATAATACTTTGTACACCATATATTTGAAAGTTGAAAGGCTTTAAAAGTCTATTCACCCCCTCTAGACTTTTACCTCTATCCGCGACCATCACTATTATAAAAAAATCAATTAATTCCTCATATTTTTAATTGAATCAATTGATTCTATTAACTGTTAAAAAATACTTCGTAACCAATTTGGCTTTCTAGCCGGTTGAATACTTGTATTACCGGTAAATGCTGACATGGATGCCCTTCTGGTAATAAATTATATTTTTCTTTATTTTTGTTTCTCTCTTTCTTCCTCACAGGAAGAGTTATTCTTGGGTTTGCATCCACCGGTTCCCTTTTGTTTCTCCCCTGTGACTCCAATAATCTCTCTCTCTCTCTCTCTCTCTCTCTCCTTTTAGCTTCTTCGTCGGTGGTCTCTTCTACTCCATTCGTCCGGCCAGAGACGGAGATGGACACTTACCCGGTTGTTGCCCAGTAGTTTTAGTCCGGCGACGGTTGAGCCAACGCTCCCAGATCTGATGTTAATCTTCTCTTCGATCTAGAGTTGCAGGGATATGGAGAGGCAGGGGAGCCGTTGCAGGGGCCGTTCACTCGGTCAACGCTGTTGCAGAGGTTCTCTTCAAACACAGGTGGTCGAACCATGGCAGGTCGTACTATGCAACTTCATGGGTTGTGATAGTGTGCAACAAGGTGGCAGAGTGTATGGTGGCCCGTTGGAAGCGTGGCATGAGGAAGAAAATGTGAGTCAACGATGATAAAACACAAAGAAAGTGAAAATGAACAACAAAAAGAAAAAAGAAAAAATAAAGAACAACACAAAAAATTCCCATGTAATGAGGTTACCGGCTCATTACCGGTGAAAAAACCAAATTGAATATTTTTAACCAGTACATAGATTTGATTGAATCATTTAAATGTGCGAGGACATAATTGACTTTTCGCCAATAGTACGAGGACAAATTTGACAGTTTTCGTATTGAGTTATTATTATAATTAACAATTTTTCATATATGTGATTAAGTTGTGGGAGGACTTTGGGTTGAAAACTCAACATTTTGGAATGATATACTCCCTCCGTCCCAATTTGATTTGCAAAATTTCCTTTTTTGGTTGTCCCAAAATGGTTTTCCACTTTCTGTTTTAGGTATGTAAATAAGAATAAAGTGACAACTTTACCCTTACTTTTACTTTTTCTCCATTAACTTAAAGGCATCTACTTTTAGAAAGATGAGAAAAAGTGTAAAAAACAAGCATCATTTATTGTCATTTCTTAATCCTTGTGCCGGTCAAAGTTTGCAATTAAATTCGGGACGGAGGGAGTATATGAGGATTCATAGATTGTGTTTTGGTGGGAAACCAAAAGGTCAAAGCTATCACTTGAGTCATAGACGGTGGTTTGGGGACAGGGGACCCCAATAGAAAGTAAAGTACACATCTTGTATTCGATCTTGTCATCCGACCTCTAATCTTTTTGCTTTTCAAGCACAAAAATCTTCTATAACAACTTAACCGGAAGTGTTTCCCATTTCTAGTCAACAGTAGTACAGTACCCTGTCTATTGCATAAATAAAGGGAAATATCCCGAAATAGGAGTAAAAAGGTTTGAAAATTCCAAAATAGGACTGCCATTTTTTTATTCCCAAAATAGGAGTAATTACTGCCAAGTTTGGAAAATAGTGTCATGTTTAAAGTCTGGTACTGTCAAAACATGGCAGTAATTAGTCCTATTTTGGGAATAAAAACATGATAGTCCTGTTTTGGAATATACACACGTTTTTAGTCCTATTTTGGGTAATTTCTCGTAAATAAACTATTACGTCCTCCTAAACTTTATACGGAGTATAAGACTATAAAAGAAGGTAATGTTATTAACAAGAATTTACGATGGTTTATATTAAATTGATAAAATGAAAATAAAGCAAAACAACTCTGAACCTCACAAACATTACGAAATTTAACATAATTTAGAAAATATAGAAGAAACTTAACGTAACAGATAGAGTATTTCTAATTGTTTTTAACATTATTGAAACTAAATATACATTAACTAAACTTTATATTGATCTACAAAGAAAAATAGAAAGATTGTTTATGAACGGGGAACTAACACCTCGACCAAACACCAAATTTAAGAAAATAAATATTTTGGGGGGCCGAATTCATATTCCTATTGACCCCGTTTGATAATCTTTAGTTTCAATTTATAATTGTTACTTGAAGTTTGTTAATGATATCAACTTAGTTATATAGAGATGCTATAACCAAGCATTCTAGCCCATCTGGTTGTGAGGTTATCGTGCCTAGTGGGAGGTCTTGAGTTTGAAACTCGCTAGACACATAATGGTTTGAAACTCAATGGACTGAGTTTCAGTCGTGATTACTCCAGGCCCCCTCCCCCAAACCCCCTGGAGTAAAAAGAAAAACTAGAGATGCTAGACTAGTGTTAGAGCATCTCTAATTCTACAATGTGCATGGTGCACACGTGGCATGAGAGATAGCCACATAAATATTAGCAAATAGATTATCCCTCTCCTTTTTTGAGTGACTTTATACAATTTTAGTAATTAAGTATTGATTGTGGCAGTCCACACTTGTTTGAATGCAAGTGTGGAATGTGTTACATTTTTTATGGCACATAAGTTGTCTTTTCGTGGGCAATAAAGCAAGAAAGTATTGATATTGGTGAGTATGTTGTCACCCTTCTTGCAACAAAAAGATCAAAACATTGTGTAAAGAAGTACTACCTCCGTCCCAAAATGATTTGCAAATTTGACTTTTCTTGATCAAGTAGTTTCATTTTATTTGCTTAATTAGGATGTCAATTTTTAATTATAATCTAATTTGAAGTTTGCAACTTTGAAGAGATTTTAATGTAGTTTATGAATGTGTAAATTTTAATTATTAAAAATTGAGTTAATTATCGATAAGGAGGATTGACTTTTATTATTGGTTGACCAAAAAATATTGAATTTGCAAAACAATTTGGGACGAGGGGAGTATTGAATGTTCCCGAAAACTATGGATTTCACTAAAAACATGTGAGATAGTGTGGATGACTCTCGAACATTTTAAATAATTAAGAAGTTATCTAGACGTGTAGTGGTGTATAGGAAATTTTGGAGAAGCCTTGATGAGATTGTATAAAGAGGGTGCAGAGTCCTCATTTGTATGAGAACCTTGAGGAGAGCGCTTAATTCAAGCGCTTAAGTGAGTGAGAGTCATTTTGAGAGAGAAGAGTGAGAGCCTTCTTGTGAGAGAAGGTCCAATGATGTCTCTTGATGACTGTGAGCTAGTAAAGAGGATGGAGTGAGAGGAGACGTCCAAAAGACATTTCATAAGTGTATAAAAGAAAGTGATAATATAAGGTTAAGTCTTTGTATTATAAACGTTTAGAAAAGTATACACGAGACATATATATGATCTCGTGATACAAGAAGAGGTTGGTAGCCGTGTTTACTCAATATTTTGATCAATTACACTACACTTTTAGCCTTCAGTACGCTCCCCTTTAACAAATCTTTGGCTCCCCCACTGCCCTCACTTTGAGAGAGGTTGCTCCATCCCACACTTCCACTAACAAAATTCAATCTTGAATCATTGTCCTAAATTTTCACACTACCCAATTTGAACCGTCCGTGAGAACAACTGCACATTTTGATGGCGTATCTTTGTTTCATTGAGCAAGCAAATTTGTGTCCCCAAAGTTGTAGTTAGCGACTGCGGCATTAGGTGGTAGGTGTCCGTTCCAGTAGAGTAGACTAGATATACCCAAATACTTTCTCTTCTCTGCAACAAAATATAGCTACAAAACGTCCTTTACCCCTACCCATACGCTCGCCACATGTAAATCTTACTAGCACTGCATTTCCACACGGTTTCTCTGCTTCACCTTTCCTCCCATTCTAGATTTAAAGTTAATTCTCTAAAACATACTGCTTCGTTTATTTATTTCTGTGAATGAATGAAAGAGCAATCATTTTCTTTCTTTATCAAGCTAATCTGCATTAAACACCCATCCAATTCGATATTCTTTGCCAACTATTACCACTTTATTTATTAGCTCCCCAAGATCGCCTCGCACATTCTTAATTAATTAATGCATTGTAAATGAAGATGGAACAATAGCTTTAGAGCTCCAAATTATCTTTCCAACGACGTATAATACGCTCAAATCGGAAGAACACTCAGCAAGATATGAGTGTCACAAATACTTAGCCTTATCTCTATGATTTAGCGTTTTCGGCGTAAATAGAGCACTTTTAGTGTAAATACAGTGTATTTTAGTAAGTAGGCAATCATCCTTTGATATTTTGAAACCAGCGGCTGAAGACAAGTTTTAGAACTCGGTAAGATCTTTCCAACGAGATATTAAACGCCTTCAATGCAACAAAATAGAGCAAGATATGATCGTATGAAATTCTACACGAGTTCGGAGTGAAATCAGAAACATTTGTGAATTTATGGTTAATCTGTAACTTTCAATTAATGCATTGTAAATGAAGTTGGAACAATAGATTTAGAACTCCAAATTATCTTTCCAAAGACATATAATACGATCAAAACGGAAGAACACACAGCAAGATATGAGTGTCACAAATACATAGCCTTATCTCTATGATTTAGCGTTTTCAGCGTAAATAGAGCACATTTAGCGCAAATACAGTGTATTTTAGTAATTAGGCAATCATCCATTGATATTTTGAAACCAGCGCCTGAATACATGTTTTTCATCTCGGTAAGATCTTACCAACGAGATATTAAACGCTTTCAATGCAACAAAATAGAGCAGGATATGATCGCATCAAATTCTAAACGAGATCGGAGTGAAATCATAAACATCTGTGAATTTATGGTTAATCTGTAACTTTTAATTAATGTATTGTTAATGAAGTTGGAACAATAGCTTTAGAGCTCCAAATTATCTTTCCAACGACGTATAATACGCTCAAATCGGAAGAACACTCAGCAAGATATGAGTGTCACAAATACTTAGCCTTATCTCTATGATTTAGCGTTTTCGGCGTAAATAGAGCACTTTTTGTGTAAATACAGTGTATTTTGGTAAGTAGGCAGTCATCCTTTGATATTTTGAAACCAGCGGCTGAAGACAAGTTTTAGAACTCGGTAAGATCTTTACAACGAGATATTAAACGCTTTCAATGCAACAAAATAGAGCAAGATATGATCGAATCAAATTCTACACGACTTCGGAGTGAAATCAGAAACATTTGTGAATTTATGGTTAATCTGTAAAATTTAATTAATTCATTCTAAATGAAGTTGGAATAATAGCTTTAGAGCTCCAAATTATCTTTCCAACGACATATAATACGCTCAAAATGGAAGAACACACAGCAAGATATGAGTGTCACAAATACTGAGCCTTATCTCTATGATTTAGCTTTTTCAGCGCAAATAGAGCACTTTTAGCGTAAATACAGTGTATTTTAGTAATTAGGCAATCATGCCTTGATATTTCGATACCAGCGCCTGAACACAAGTTTTAGAACTCGGTAAGATCTTTCCAACGAGATATTAAACGCTTTCAACGCAACAATATAGAGCAAGATATGATCGCATCAAATGCTACACGAGTTCGGAGTGAACTCAGAAACATTTGTGAATTTATGGTTAATCTGTAACTTTCAATTAATGCATTGTAAATGAAGTTGGAACAATAGCTTTAGAGATCCAAATTATCTTTCCAACGACATATAATACTTTCAAAACGGAAGTACACACAGAAAGATATGAGTGTCACAAATACTTAGCCTTATCCCTATGATTTAGCGTTTTCAGCGTAAATAGAGCACATTTAGCGTAAATACAGTGTATTTTAGTAATCAGGCAATCATCCCTTGATATTTTGAAACGAGCGCCTGAAGACAAGTTTTAGATCTCGGTAAAATCTTACCAACGAGATATTAAACGCTTTTAATGATACAAAATAGAGGAAGATATGATCGCATCAAATTCTACACGAGATCGGAGTGAAATCATAAACATTTGTGAATTTATGGTTAATCTGTAACTTTCAATTAATGCATTGTAAATGAATTTGGAACAATAGCTTTAGAGCTCCAAATTATATTTCCAACGACATATAATACGCTCAAAACGGAAGAACACACAGCAAGATATGAGTGTCACAAATACTTAGCCTTATCCCTATTATTTAGCGTTTTCAGCGTAAATAGAGCACATTTAGCGTAAATACAGTGTATTTTAGTAATCAGGCAATCATCCCTTGATATTTTGAAACGAGCGCCTGAAGACAAGTTTTAGATCTCGGTAAAATCTTACCAACGAGATATTAAACGCTTTCAATGCAACAAAACAGAGCAAGCTATGATCGCATCAAATTCTACACGAGTTCGGAATGAAATCAGAAACATTTGTGAATTTATGGTTAATCTGTAACTTTTAATTAATAAATTGTAAATGAATTTGGAAAAATAGCTTTAAAGCTCCAAATTATCTTTCCAACGACATTTAATACGCTCAAAACGGAAGAACACAGCAAGATATGAGTGTCACAAATACTTAGCCTTACCTCTATGATTTAGCGTTTTCAGCGTAAATAGAGCACTTTTAGCGTAAATACAGTGTATTTTAGTAATTAGGCAATCATGCCTTGATATTTTGAAACCAGCGCCTGAAGACAACTTTTAGAACTCGGTAAGATCTTTACAACGAGATATTAAACGCTTTCAATGCAACAAAATAGAGCAAGATATGATCGCATCAAATTCTACACGAGTTCGGAGTGAAATCAGAAACGTTTGTGAATTTATGGTTAATCTGTAACTTTTAATTAATGCATTGAAAATAAAGTTGGAATACTAGCTTTAGATCTCCAAATTATCTTTCCAACGACATATATTACGCTCAAAACGGAAGAACACACAGCAAGATATGAGTGTCACAAATACTTAGCCTTATCTCTATGATTTAGCTTTTTCAGCGCAAATAGAGCACTTTTAGCGTAAATACAGTGTATTTTAGTAATTCGGCAATCATCTCTTGATATTTTGAAACCAGCGCCTGAAGACAAGTTTTAGAAATCGGTAAGATCTTTCCAACGAGATATTAAACGCTTTCAATGCAACAAAACAGAGCAAGCTATGATTGCATCAAATTCTACAGGAGTTCGGAGTGAAATCAGAAACATTTGTAAATTTATGGTTAATCTGTAACTTTTAATTAATGCATTGTAAATAAAGTTGGAACAATAGCTTTAGAACTCCAAAGTTATCTTTCCAACGACATATAATACGCTCAAAACGAAAGAACACACAGCAAGATAAGAGTGTCACAAATACTTAGCCTTATCTCTATGATTTAGCGTTTTCAGCGTAAATAGAGCACTTGTAGCGTAAATACAGTGTATTTTAGTAATTAGGCAATCATGCCTTGATAATTCGAAACCATCGCCTGAAGACAAGTTTTAGAACTCGGTAAAATCTTTCCAACGAGATATTAAACGCTTTCAACGCAACAAAATAGAGCAAGATATGATTGCATCAAATTCTACACGAGTTCGGAGTGAAATTAGAAGCATTTGTGAATTTATGGTTAATCTGTAACTTTTAATTAATGCATTGTAAATGAAGTAGGAAAAATATCTTTAGAGATCCAAATTATCTTTCCAACGACATATAATACGCTCAAAAACGGAAGAACACACATCAAGATATGAGTGTCACAAATACTTAGCCTTATCTCTATGATTTAGCGTTTTCAGCGTAAATAGAGCACATTTAGCGTAAATACAGTGTATTTTAGTAATTAGGCAATCATCCCTTGATAATTTCAAACCAGCGCCTGAAGACAAGTTTTAGAACTCGGTACGATCTTTCCAACGAGATATTAAACGCTTTCAAAGCAACAAAATAGAGCAAGATATGATCGCATCAAATTCTACACGAGTTCGGAGTAAAATCAGAAACATTTGTGAATTTATGGTTAATCTGTAACTTTTAATTAATGCATTATAAATGAAGTTGGAACAATAGCTTTAGAGCTCCAAATTATCTTTCCAACGACATATAATACGCTCAAAACGGAAGAACACACAGCAAGATATGAGTGTCACAAATACTTAGTCTTATCTCTATGATTTAGCGTTTTCAGCGTAAATAGAGCACTTTTAGCGTAAATACAGTGTATTTTAGTAATTAGGCAATCATCCCTTGATATTTTGAAACCAGCGCCTGAAGACATGTTTTAGATCTCGGTACGATATTACCAACGAGATATTAAACGCTTTCAATGCAACAAAATAGAGCAAGATATGATCGTATCAAATTCTACATGAGATCGGAGTGAAATCATAAACATTTGTGAATTTATGGTTAATCTGTAACTTTTAATTAATGCATTGTAAATTAAGTTGAAACAATAGCTTTAGAGCTCCAAATTATCTTTCCAACGACATATAATACGCTCAAATCGGAAGAACACTCAGCAAGATATGAGTGTCAAAAATACTTAGCCTTATCTCTATGATTTAGCGTTTTCAGCGTAAATAGAGCACTTTTAGCGTAAATACAGTGTATTTTAGTCATTAGGCAATCATCCCTTGATATTTTGAAACCAGCGCCTGAAGACAAGTTTTAGAACTCGGTAACATCTTTCCAACGAGATATTAAACGCTTTCAATGCAACAAAATAGAGCAAGATATGATCGCATCAAATTCTACACGAGTTCGGAGTGAAATCAGAAAGATTTGTGAATTTATGGTTAATCTGTAACTTTTAATTAATGCATTGTAAATGAAGTTGGAACAATAGCTTTAGAGCTCCAAATTATCTTTCCAACGACATTTAATACGCTCAAAAACCGAAGAACACTCAGCAAGATATGAGTGTCACAAATACTTAGCCTTATCTCTATGATTTAGCGTTTTAAGCGTAAATAGAGCACTTTTAGCGTAAATACAGTGTGTTTTAGTAATTAGGCAATCATCCCTTGATATTTTGAAACCAGCGCCTGAAGACAAGTTTTAAAACTCGGTAACATCTTTCCAACGAGATATTAAACGCTTTCAATGCAACAAAATAGAGCAAGATATGATCGCATCAAATTCTACACGAGTTCGGAGTGAAATCAGAAAGATTTGTGAATTTATGGTTAATCTGTAACTTTTAATTAATGCATTGTAAATCAAGTTGGAACAATAGCTTTAGAGCTCCAAATTATCTTTCCAACGACATATAATACGCTCAAAACGGAAGAACACACAGCAAGATATGAGTGTCACAAATACTTAGCCTTACCTCTATGATTTAGCGTTTTCAGCGTAAATAGAGCACTTTTAGCGTAAATACACTGTATGTTAGTAATTATGCAATCATGCCTTGATATTTTAAAACCAGCTCCTGAAGAAAACTTTTAGAACTCGGTAAGATCTTTACAACGCGATATTAAACGCTTTCAATGCAACAAAATCGAGCAAGATATGATCGCATCAAATTCTACACGAGTTCGGAGTGAAATCAGAAACATTTGTGAATTTATGGTTAATCTGTAACATTCAATTAATGCATTGTAAATGAAGTTGGAACAATAGCTTTAGAGCTCCAAATTATATTTCCAACAAAATATAATACGCTCAAAACGGAAGAACACACAGCAAGATATGATTGTCACAAATACTTAGCCTTATCTCTATGATTTAGCGTTTTCAGCGTAAATAGAGCACTTTGAGCGTAAATACAGTGTATTTTAGTAATTAGGCAATCATTCCTTGATATTTCGAAACCAGCGCCTGAAGACAAGTTTTAGAACTCGGTAAGATCTTTCTAACGAGATATTAAACGCATTCAACGCATCAAAATAGAGCAAGATATGATCGCATCAAATTCTACACGAGTTCGGAGTGAAATCAGAAAGATTTGTGAATTTATGGTTAATCTCTAACTTTAAATTAATGCATTGTAAATGAAGTTGGAACAATAGCTTTAGAGCTCCAAATTATCTTTCCAACGACATTTAATACGCTCAAAAACCGAAGAACACACAGCAAGATATGAGTGTCACAAATACTTAGCCTTACCTCTATGATTTAGCGTTTTCAGCGTAAATAGAGCACTTTTAGCGTAAATACAGTGTGTTTTAGTAATTAGGCAATCATGCCTTGATATTTTAAAACCAGCACCTGAAGACTAGTTTTAGAACTCGGTAAGAGCTTTCTAACGAGATATTAAACGCTTTCAATGCAACAAAATCAAGCAAGATATGATCGCATCAAATTCTACACGAGTTCGGAGTGAAATCAGAAACATTTGTGAATTTATGGTTAATCTGTAACATTCAATTAATGCATTGTAAATGAAGTTGGAACAATAGCTTTAGAGCTCCAAATTATCTTTCCAACGACATATAATACGCTCAAATCGGTAGAACACTCAGCAAGATATGAGTGTCAAATATACTTAGCCTTATCTCTATGATTTAGCGTTTTCAGCGTAAATAGAGCACTTTTAGCGTAAATACATTGTATTTTAGTAATTAGGCAATCATCCCTTGATATTTTGAAACCACCGCCTGAAGACAAGTTTTAAAAATCGGTAACATCTTTCCAACAAGATATTAAACGCTTTCAATGCAACAAAATAAAGCAAGATATGATCGCATCAAATTCTACACGAGTTCGGAGTGAAATCAGAAACATTTGTGAATTTATGGTTAATCTGTAAATTTTAATTAATGCATTGTAAATGAAGTTGGAACAATAGCTTTAGAGTTCCAAATTATCTTTCCAACGACATATAATACGCTCAAAACAGAAGAACACCCAGCAAGATATGAGTGTCACAAATACTTAGCCTTATCTCTATGATTTAGCGTTTTCAGCGTAAATAGAGCACTTTTAGCGTAAATACAGTGTATTTTAGTAATTAGGTAATCATCCCTTGATATTTTGAAACCAGCGCCTGAAGAAAAGTTTTAGAACTCGGTAACATCTTTCCAACGAGATATTAAACGCTTTCAATGCAACAAAATAGAGCAAGATATGATCGCATCAAATTCTACACGAGTTCGGAGTGAAATCAGAAAGATTTGTGAATTTATGGTTAATCTGTAACTTTAAATTAATGCATTGTAAATGAAGTTTGAACAATAGATTTAGAACTCCAAATTATCTTTCCAACGACATATAATACGATCAAAACGGAAGAACACACAGCAAGATATGAGTGTCACAAATACATAGCCTTATCTCTATGATTTAGCGTTTTCAGCGTAAATAGAGCACATTTAGCGTAAATAC
This sequence comes from Cuscuta europaea, assembly GCA_945859875.1. NCBI lineage: Eukaryota > Viridiplantae > Streptophyta > Magnoliopsida > Solanales > Convolvulaceae > Cuscuta > Cuscuta europaea. The sequence continues at coordinate 7,468,756 of CAMAPE010000052.1, forward strand.
AGTGTATTTTATTAATTAGGCAATCATCCCTTGATATTTTGAAACCAGCGCCTAAAGATAAGTTTTAGAACTCGGTAAGATCTTTCCAACGAGATATTAAACCCTTTCAATGCAATAAAACAGAGCAAGCTATGATCGCATCAAATTCTACACGAGTTCGGAGTGAAATCAGAAACATTTGTGAATTTATGCTTAATCTGTAACTTTTAATTAATAAATTGTAAATGAAGTTGGAAAAATAGCTTTAAAGCTCCAAATTATCTTTCCAACGACATATAATACTCTCAAAACGGAAGAACACACAGCAAGATATGAGTGTCACAAATACTTAGCCTTACCTCTATGATTTAGCGTTTTCAGCGTAAATAGAGCACTTATAGCGTAAATACAGTGTATTTTAGTAATTAGGCAATCATGCCTTGATATTTTGAAACCAGCGCCTGAAGACAAGTTTTAGAACTCGGTAAGATCTTTACAACGAGATATTAAACGCTTTCAATGCAACAAAATAGAGCAAGATATGATCGCATCAAATTCTACACGAGTTCGGAGTGAAATCAGAAACATTTGTGAATTTATGGTTAATCTGTAACTTTTAATTAATGCATTGTAAATAAAGTTGGAACAATTTCTTTAGAGCTCCAAATTATCTTTCCAACGACACATAATACGTTCAAAACGGCAGAACACACAGCAAGATATGAGTGTCACAAATACTTAGCCTTATCTCTATGATTTAGCGTTTTCAGCGTAAATAGAGCACTTTTAGCGTAAATACAGTGTATTTTAGTAATTAGGCAATTATGCCTTGATATTTCGGAACCAGCGCCTGAAGACATTTTTTTCATCTCGGTAAGATCTTACCAACGAGATATTAAACGCTTTCAATGCAACAAAATAGAGCAAGATATGATCGCATCAAATTCTACACGAGATCGGAGTGAAATCATAAACATTTGTGAATTTATGGTTAATCTGTACCTTTTAATTAATGCATTGTAAATGAAGTTGAAACAATACCTTTAGAGCTCCAAATTATCTATCCAACGACATATTAGACGCTCAAATCGGAAGAACACTCAGCAATATATGAGTGTCACAAATACTTAGCCTTATCTCTATGATTTAGCGTTTTCAGCGTAAATAGAGCACTTTTAGTGTAAATACAGTGTATTTTAGTAATTAGGCAATAATCCCTTGATATTTTGAAACCAGCGGCTGAAGACAAGTTTTAGAATTCGGTAAGATCTTTCCAACGAGATATTAAACGCTTTCAATGCAACAAAATAGAGCAAGATATGATCGTATGAAATTCTACACGAGTTCGGAGTGAAATCAGAAACATTTGTGAATTTATGGTTAATCTATAACTTTCAATTAATGCATTGTAAATGAAGTTGGAACAATAGCTTTAGAGATCCAAATTATCTTTCCAACGACATATAATACGCTCAAAACGGAAGAACACACAGAAAGATATGAGTGTAACAAATACTTAGCCTTATCCCTATGATTTAGCGTTTTCAGCGTAAATAGAGCACATTTAGCGTAAATACAGTGTATTTTAGTAATCAGGCAATCATCCCTTGATATTTTGAAACGCGCGCCTGAAGACAAGTTTTAGATCTCGGTAAAATTTTACCAACGAGATATTAAACACTTTCAATGCAACAAAATAGAGCAAGATATGATCGCATCAAATTCTACATGAGTTCGGAGTGAAATCAGAAACATTTGTGAATTTATGGTTAATCTGTAACTTTTAATTAATGCATTGTAAATGAAGTTGGAACAATAGCTTTAGAGCTCCAAATTATCTTTCCAACGACATATAATACGCTCAAATCGGAAGAGCACTCAGCAAGATATGAGTGTCACAAATACTTAGCCTTATCTCTATGATTTAGCGTTTTCGGCGTAAATAGAGCACTTTTAGTGTAAATACAGTGTATTTTAGTAAGTAGGCAATCATCCTTTGATATTTTGAAACCAGCGGCTGAAGACAAGTTTTAGAACTCGATAAGATCTTTCCAACGAGATATTAAACGCCTTCAATGCAACAAAATAGAGCAAGATATGATCGTATGAAATTCTACACGAGTTCGGAGTGAAATCAGAAACATTTGTGAATTTATGGTTAATCTGTAACTTTCAATTAATGCATTGTAAATGAAGTTGGAACAATAGATTTAGAACTCCAAATTATCTTTCCAACGACATATAATACGATCAAAACGGAAGAACACACAGCAAGATATGAGTGTCACAAATACATAGCCTTATCTCTATGATTTAGCGTTTTCAGCGTAAATAGAGCACATTTAGCGCAAATACAGTGTATTTTAGTAATTAGGCAATCATCCCTTGATATTTTGAAACCAGCGCCTGAAGATAAGTTTTAGAACTCGGTAAGATCTTTCCAACGAGATATTAAACCCTTTCAATGCAATAAAACAGAGCAAGCTATGATCGCATCAAATTCTACACGAGTTCGGAGTGAAATCAGAAACATTTGTGAATTTATGCTTAATCTGTAACTTTTAATTAATAAATTGTAAATGAAGTTGGAACAATAGCTTTAAAGCTCCAAATTATCTTTCGAACGACATATAATACTCTCAAAACGCAAGAACACACAGCAAGATATGAGTGTCACAAATACTTAGCCTTACCTCTATGATTTAGCGTTTTCAGCGTAAATAGAGCACTTATAGCGTAAATACAGTGTATTTTAGTAATTAGGCAATCGTTCCTTGATATTTTGAAACCAGCGCCTGAAGACAAGTTTTAGAACTCGGTAAGATCTTTACAACGAGATATTAAACGCTTTCAATGCAACAAAATAGAGCAAGATATGATCGCATCAAATTCTACACGAGTTCGGAGTGAAATCAGAAACATTTGTGAATTTATGGTTAATCTGTAACTTTTAATTAATGCATTGTAAATAAAGTTGGAACAATTTCTTTAGAGCTCCAAATTATCTTTACAACGACATATAATACGCTCAAAACGGCAGAACACACAGCAAGATATGAGTGTCACAAATACTTAGCCTTATCTCTATGATTTAGCGTTTTCAGCGTAAATAGAGCACTTTTAGCGTAAATACAGTGTATTTTAGTAATTAGGCAATTATGCCTTGATATTTCGAAACCAGCGCCTGAAGACATTTTTTTCATCTCGGTAAGATCTTACCAACGAGATATTAAACGCTTTCAATGCAACAAAATAGAGCAAGATATGACCGCATCAAATTCTACACGAGATCGGAGTGAAATCATAAACATTTGTGAATTTATGGTTAATCTGTACCTTTTAATTAATGCATTGTAAATGAAGTTAAAACAATACCTTTAGAGCTCGAAATTATCTTTCCAACGACATATAATACGCTCAAATCGGAAGAACACTCAGCAATATATGAGTGTCACAAATACTTAGCCTTATCTCTATGATTTAGCCTTTTCAGCGTAAATAGAGCACTTTTAGTGTAAATACAGTGTATTTTAGTAATTAGGCAATAATCCCTTGATATTTTGAAACCAGCGGCTGAAGACAAGTTTTAGAATTCGGTAAGATCTTTCCAACGAGATATTAAACGCTTCCAATGCAACAAAATAGAGCAAGATATGATCGTATGAAATTCTACACGAGTTCGGAGTGAAATCAGAACCATTTGTAAATTTATGGATAATCTATAACTTTCAATTAATGCATTGTAAATGAAGTTGGAACAATAGCTTTAGAGATCCAAATTATCTTTCCAACGACATATAATACACTCAAAACGGAAGAACACACAGAAAGATATGAGTGTAACAAATACTTAGCCTTATCCCTATGATTTAGCGTTTTCAGCGTAAATAGAGCACATTTAGCGTAAATACAGTGTATTTTAGTAATCAGGCAATCATCCCTTGATATTTTGAAACGAGCGCCTGAAGACAAGTTTTAGATCTCGGTAAAATTTTACCAACGAGATATTAAACACTTTCAATGCAACAAAATAGAGCAAGATATGATCGCATCAAATTCTACATGAGTTCGGAGTGAAATCAGAAACATTTGTGAATTTATGGTTAATCTGTAACTTTTAATTAATGCATTGTAAATGAAGTTGGAACAATAGCTTTAGAGCTCCAAATTATCTTTCCAACGACATATAATACGCTCAAATCGGAAGAGCACTCAGCAAGATATGAGTGTCACAAATACTTAGCCTTATCTCTATGATTTAGCGTTTTCAGCGTAAATAGAGCACTTTTAGTGTAAATACAGTGTATTTTAGTAATTAGGCAATCATTCTTTGATATTTGGAAACCAGCGGCTGAAGACAAGTTTTAGAACTCGGTATGATCTTTCCAACGAGATATTAAACGTCTTCAATGCAACAAAATAGAGCAAGATATGATCGTATGAAATTCTACACGAGTTCGGAGTGAAATCAGAAACACTTGTGAATTTATGGTTAATCTTTAACTTTCAATTAATTCATTGTAAATGAAGTTGGAACAATAGCTTTAGAACTCCAAATTATCTTTCCAACGACATATAATACGATCAAAACGGAAGAACACACAACAAGATATTAGTGTCACAAATACTTAGCCTTATCTCTATGATTTAGCGTTTTCAGCGTAAATAGAGCACATTTAGCGTAAATACAGTGTATTTTAGTAATAAGGGAATCATCCATTGATATTTTGAAACCAGCGCCTGAATACATGTTTTTCATCTCGGTAAGATCTTACCAACGAGATATTAAACGCTTTCAATGCAACAAAATAGAGCAGGATATGATCGCATCAAATTCTAAACGAGATCGGAGTGAAATCATAAACATCTGTGAATTTATGGTTAATCTGTAACTTTTAATTAATGTATTGTTAATGAAGTTGGAACAATAGCTTTAGAGCTCCAAATTATCTTTCCAACGACGTATAATACGCTCAAATCGGAAGAACACTCAGCAAGATATGAGTGTCACAAATACTTAGCCTTATCTCTATGATTTAGCGTTTTCGGCGTAAATAGAGCACTTTTTGTGTAAATACAGTGTATTTTGGTAAGTAGGCAATCATCCTTTGATATTTTGAAACCAGCGGCTGAAGACAAGTTTTAGAACTCGGTAAGATCTTTACAACGAGATATTAAACGCTTTCAATGCAACAAAATAGAGCAAGATATGATCGCATCAAATTCTACACGACTTCGGAGTGAAATCAGAAACATTTGTGAATTTATGGTTAATCTGTAAAATTTAATTAATTCATTCTAAATGAAGTTGGAATAATAGCTTTAGAGCTCCAAATTATCTTTCCAACGACATATAATACGCTCAAAATGGAAGAACACACAGCAAGATATGAGTGTCACAAATACTGAGCCTTATCTCTATGATTTAGCTTTTTCAGCGCAAATAGAGCACTTTTAGCGTAAATACAGTGTATTTTAGTAATTAGGCAATCATGCCTTAATATTTCGAGACCAGCGCCTGAAGACAAGTTTTAGAACTCGGTAAGATCTTTCCAACGAGATATTAAACGCTTTCAACGCAACAATATAGAGCAAGATATGATCGCATCAAATGCTACACGAGTTCGGAGTGAACTCAGAAACATTTGTGAATTTATGGTTAATCTGTAACTTTCAATTAATGCATTGTAAATGAAGTTGGAACAATAGCTTTAGAGATCCAAATTATCTTTCCAACGACATATAATACTTTCAAAACGGAAGTACACACAGAAAGATATGAGTGTCACAAATACTTAGCCTTATCCCTATGATTTAGCGTTTTCAGCGTAAATAGAGCACATTTAGCGTAAATACAGTGTATTTTAGTAATCAGGCAATCATCCCTTGATATTTTGAAACGAGCGCCTGAAGACAAGTTTTAGATCTCGGTAAAATCTTACCAACGAGATATTAAACGCTTTTAATGATACAAAACAGAGCAAGCTATGATCGCATCAAATTCTACACGAGTTCGGAATGAAATCAGAAACATTTGTGAATTTATGGTTAATCTGTAACTTTTAATTAATAAATTGTAAATAAATTTGGAAAAATAGCTTTAAAGCTCCAAATTATCTTTCCAACGACATTTAATACGCTCAAAACGGAAGAACACAGCAAGATATGAGTGTCACAAATACTTAGCCTTACCTCTATGATTTAGCGTTTTCAGCGTAAATAGAGCACTTTTAGCGTAAATACAGTGTATTTTAGTAATTAGGCAATCATGCCTTGATATTTTGAAACCAGCGCCTGAAGACAACTTTTAGAACTCGGTAAGATCTTTACAACGAGATATTAAACGCTTTCAATGCAACAAAATAGAGCAAGATATGATCGCATCAAATTCTACACGAGTTCGGAGTGAAATCAGAAACGTTTGTGAATTTATGGTTAATCTGTAACTTTTAATTAATGCATTGAAAATAAAGTTGGAATACTAGCTTTAGATCTCCAAATTATCTTTCCAACGACATATATTACGCTCAAAACGGAAGAACACACAGCAAGATATGAGTGTCACAAATACTTAGCCTTATCTCTATGATTTAGCTTTTTCAGCGCAAATAGAGCACTTTTAGCGTAAATACAGTGTATTTTAGTAATTCGGCAATCATCTCTTGATATTTTGAAACCAGCGCCTGAAGACAAGTTTTAGAAATCGGTAAGATCTTTCCAACGAGATATTAAACGCTTTCAATGCAACAAAACAGAGCAAGCTATGATTGCATCAAATTCTACAGGAGTTCGGAGTGAAATCAGAAACATTTGTAAATTTATGGTTAATCTGTAACTTTTAATTAATGCATTGTAAATAAAGTTGGAACAATAGCTTTAGAACTCCAAAGTTATCTTTCCAACGACATATAATACGCTCAAAACGAAAGAACACACAGCAAGATAAGAGTGTCACAAATACTTAGCCTTATCTCTATGATTTAGCGTTTTCAGCGTAAATAGAGCACTTGTAGCGTAAATACAGTGTATTTTAGTAATTAGGCAATCATGCCTTGATAATTCGAAACCATCGCCTGAAGACAAGTTTTAGAACTCGGTAAAATCTTTCCAACGAGATATTAAACGCTTTCAACGCAACAAAATAGAGCAAGATATGATCGCATCAAATTCTACACGAGTTCGGAGTGAAATCAGAAAGATTTGTGAATTTATGGTTAATCTGTAACTTTTAATTAATGCATTGTAAATGAAGTTGGAACAATAGCTTTAGAGCTCCAAATTATCTTTCCAACGACATATAATACGCTCAAAAACGGAAGAACACACATCAAGATATGAGTGTCACAAATACTTAGCCTTATCTCTATGATTTAGCGTTTTCAGCGTAAATAGAGCACATTTAGCGTAAATACAGTGTATTTTAGTAATTAGGCAATCATCCCTTGATAATTTCAAACCAGCGCCTGAAGACAAGTTTTAGAACTCGGTACGATCTTTCCAACGAGATATTAAACGCTTTCAAAGCAACAAAATAGAGCAAGATATGATCGCATCAAATTCTACACGAGTTCGGAGTAAAATCAGAAACATTTGTGAATTTATGGTTAATCTGTAACTTTTAATTAATGCATTATAAATGAAGTTGGAACAATAGCTTTAGAGCTCCAAATTATCTTTCCAACGACATATAATACGCTCAAAACGGAAGAACACACAGCAAGATATGAGTGTCACAAATACTTAGTCTTATCTCTATGATTTAGCGTTTTCAGCGTAAATAGAGCACTTTTAGCGTAAATACAGTGTATTTTAGTAATTACTCAATCATCCCTTGATATTTTGAAACCAGCGCCTGAAGACATGTTTTAGATCTCGGTACGATCTTACCAACGAGATATTAAACGCTTTCAATGCAACAAAATAGAGCAAGATATGATCGTATCAAATTCTACATGAGATCGGAGTGAAATCATAAACATTTGTGAATTTATGGTTAATCTGTAACTTTTAATTAATGCATTGTAAATTAAGTTGAAACAATAGCTTTAGAGCTCCAAATTATCTTTCCAACGACATATAATACGCTCAAATCGGAAGAACACTCAGCAAGATATGAGTGTCACAAATACTTAGCCTTATCTCTATGATTTAGTGTTTTCAGCGTAAATAGAGCACTTTTAGCGTAAATACAGTGTATTTTAGTCATTAGGCAATCATCCCTTGATATTTTGAAACCAGCGCCTGAAGACAAGTTTTAGAACTCGGTAACATCTTTCCAACGAGATATTAAACGCTTTCAATGCAACAAAATAGAGCAAGATATGATCGCATCAAATTCTACACGAGTTCGGAGTGAAATCAGAAAGATTTGTGAATTTATGGTTAATCTGTAACTTTTAATTAATGCATTGTAAATGAAGTTGGAACAATAGCTTTAGAGCTCCAAATTATCTTTCCAACGACATTTAATACGCTCAAAAACCGAAGAACACACAGCAAGATATGAGTGTCACAAATACTTAGCCTTACCTCTATGATTTGGCGTTACTTTTAGCGTAAATACAGTGTGTTTTAGTAATTAGGCAATCATCCCTTGATATTTTGAAACCAGCGCCTGAAGACAAGTTTTAAAACTCGGTAACATCTTTCCAACGAGTTATTAAACGCTTTCAATGCAACAAAATAGAGCAAGATATGATCGCATAAAATTCTACACGAGTTCGGAGTGAAATCAGAAACATTTGTGAATTTATGGTTAATCTGTAAATTTTAATTAATGCATTGTAAATGAAGTTGGAACAATAGCTTTAGAGTTCCAAATTATCTTTCCAACGACATATAATACGCTCAAAACAGAAGAACACCCAGCAAGATATGAGTGTCACAAATACTTAGCCTTATCTCTATGATTTAGCGTTTTCAGCGTAAATAGAGCACTTTTAGCGTAAATACAGTGTATTTTAGTAATTAGGCAATCATCCCTTGATATTTTGAAACCAGCGCCTGAAGACAAGTTTTAGAACTCGGTAACATCTTTCCAACGACATATTAAACGCTTTCAATGCAACAAAATAGAGCAAGATATGATCGCATCAAATTCTACACGAGTTCGGAGTGAAATCAGAAAGATTTGTGAATTTATGGTTAATCTGTAACTTTTAATTAATGCATTGTAAATCAAGTTGGAACAATAGCTTTAGAGCTCCAAATTATCTTTCCAACGACATATAATACGCTCAAAACGGAAGAACACACAGCAAGATATGAGTGTCACAAATACTTAGCCTTACCTCTATGATTTAGCGTTTTCAGCGTAAATAGAGCACTTTTAGCGTAAATACACTGTATGTTAGTAATTATGCAATCATGCCTTGATATTTTAAAACCAGCTCCTGAAGAAAACTTTTAGAACTCGGTAAGATCTTTACAACGCGATATTAAACGCTTTCAATGCAACAAAATCGAGCAAGATATGATCGCATCAAATTCTACACGAGTTCGGAGTGAAATCAGAAACATTTGTGAATTTATGGTTAATCTGTAACATTCAATTAATGCATTGTAAATGAAGTTGGAACAATAGCTTTAGAGCTCCAAATTATATTTCCAACAAAATATAATACGCTCAAAACGGAAGAACACACAGCAAGATATGATTGTCACAAATACTTAGCCTTATCTCTATGATTTAGCGTTTTCAGCGTAAATAGAGCACTTTGAGCGTAAATACAGTGTATTTTAGTAATTAGGCAATCATTCCTTGATATTTCGAAACCGGCGCCTGAAGACAAGTTTTAGAACTCGGTAAGATCTTTCTAACGAGATATTAAACGCATTCAACGCATCAAAATAGAGCAAGATATGATCGCATCAAATTCTACACGAGTTCGGAGTGAAATCAGAAACATTTGTGAATTTATGGTTAATCTGTAACTTTTAATTAATGCATTGTAAATGAAGTTAGAACAATAGCTTTAGAGCTCCAAATTATCTTTCCAACAACATTTAATACGCTCAAAAAATGAAGAACACACAGCAAGATATGAGTGTCACAAATACTTAGCCTTACCTCTATGATTTAGCGTTTTCAGCGTAAATAGAGCACTTATAGCGTAAATACAGTGTGTTTTAGTAATTAGGCAATCATGCCTTCATATTTTAAAACCAGCACCTGATGACTAGTTTTAGAACTCGGTAAGAGCATTCTAACGAGATATTAAACGCTTTCAATGCAACAAAATCAAGCAAGATATGATCGCATCAAATTCTACACGAGTTCGGAGTGAAATCAGAAAGATTTGTGAATTTATGGTTAATCTCTAACTTTAAATTAATGCATTGTAAATGAAGTTGGAACAATAGCTTTAGAGCTCCAAATTATCTTTCCAACGACATTTAATACGCTCAAAAACCGAAGAACACACAGCAAGATATGAGTGTCACAAATACTTAGCCTTACCTCTATGATTTAGCGTTTTCAGCGTAAATAGAGCACTTTTAGCGTAAATACAGTGTGTTTTAGTAATTAGGCAATCATGCCTTGATATTTTAAAACCAGCACCTGAAGACTAGTTTTAGAACTCGGTAAGAGCTTTCTAACGAGATATTAAACGCTTTCAATGCAACAAAATCAAGCAAGATATGATCGCATCAAATTCTACACGAGTTCGGAGTGAAATCAGAAACATTTGTGAATTTATGGTTAATCTGTAACATTCAATTAATGCATTGTAAATGAAGTTGGAACAATAGCTTTAGAGCTCCAAATTATCTTTCCAACGACATATAATACGCTCAAATCGGTAGAACACTCAGCAAGATATGAGTGTCAAATATACTTAGCCTTATCTCTATGATTTAGCGTTTTCAGCGTAAATAGAGCTCTTTTAGCGTAAATACATTGTATTTTAGTAATTAGACAATCATCCCTTGATATTTTGAAACCACCGCCTGAAGACAAGTTTTAAAACTCGGTAACATCTTTCCAACAAGATATTAAACGCTTTCAATGCAACAAAATAAAGCAAGATATGATCGCATCAAATTCTACACGAGTTCGGAGTGAAATCAGAAACATTTGTGAATTTATGGTTAATCTGTAAATTTTAATTAATGCATTGTAAATGAAGTTGGAACAATAGCTTTAGAGTTCCAAATTATCTTTCCAACGACATATAATACGCTCAAAACAGAAGAACACCCAGCAAGATATGAGTGTCACAAATACTTAGCCTTATCTCTATGATTTAGCGTTTTCAGCGTAAATAGAGCACTTTTAGCGTAAATACAGTGTATTTTAGTAATTAGGTAATCATCCCTTGATATTTTGAAACCAGCGCCTGAAGAAAAGTTTTAGAACTCGGTAACATCTTTCCAACGAGATATTAAACGCTTTCAATGCAACAAAATAGAGCAAGATATGATCGCATCAAATTCTACACGAGTTCGGAGTGAAATCAGAAAGATTTGTGAATTTATGGTTAATCTGTAACTTTAAATTAATGCATTGTAAATGAAGTTGGAACAATAGATTTAGAACTCCAAATTATCTTTCCAACGACATATAATACGATCAAAACGGAAGAACACACAGCAAGATATGAGTGTCACAAATACATAGCCTTATCTCTATGATTTAGCGTTTTCAGCGTAAATAGAGCACATTTAGCGTAAATACAGTGTATTTTATTAATTAGGCAATCATCCCTTGATATTTTGAAACCAGCGCCTAAAGATAAGTTTTAGAACTCGGTAAGATCTTTCCAACGAGATATTAAACCCTTTCAATGCAATAAAACAGAGCAAGCTATGATCGCATCAAATTCTACACGAGTTCGGAGTGAAATCAGAAACATTTGTGAATTTATGCTTAATCTGTAACTTTTAATTAATAAATTGTAAATGAAGTTGGAAAAATAGCTTTAAAGCTCCAAATTATCTTTCCAACGACATATAATACTCTCAAAACGGAAGAACACACAGCAAGATATGAGTGTCACAAATACTTAGCCTTACCTCTATGATTTAGCGTTTTCAGCGTAAATAGAGCACTTATAGCGTAAATACAGTGTATTTTAGTAATTAGGCAATCATGCCTTGATATTTTGAAACCAGCGCCTGAAGACAAGTTTTAGAACTCGGTATGATCTTTACAACGAGATATTAAACGCTTTCAATGCAACAAAATAGAGCAAGATATGATCGCATCAAATTCTACACGAGTTCGGAGTGAAATCAGAAACATTTGTGAATTTATGGTTAATCTGTAACTTTTAATTAATGCATTGTAAATAAAGTTGGAACAATTTCTTTAGAGCTCCAAATTATCTTTCCAACGACACATAATACGTTCAAAACGGCAGAACACACAGCAAGATATGAGTGTCACAAATACGTAGCCTTATCTCTATGATTTAGCGTTTTCAGCGTAAATAGAGCACTTTTAGCGTAAATACAGTGTATTTTAGTAATTAGGCAATTATGCCTTGATATTTCGGAACCAGCGCCTGAAGACATTTTTTTCATCTCGGTAAGATCTTACCAACGAGATATTAAACGCTTTCAATGCAACAAAATAGAGCAAGATATGATCGCATCAAATTCTACACGAGATCGGAGTGAAATCATAAACATTTGTGAATTTATGGTTAATCTGTACCTTTTAATTAATGCATTGTAAATGAAGTTGAAACAATACCTTTAGAGCTCCAAATTATCTATCCAACGACATATTAGACGCTCAAATCGGAAGAACACTCAGCAATATATGAGTGTCACAAATACTTAGCCTTATCTCTATGATTTAGCGTTTTCAGCGTAAATAGAGCACTTTTAGTGTAAATACAGTGTATTTTAGTAATTAGGCAATAATCCCTTGATATTTTGAAACCAGCGGCTGAAGACAAGTTTTAGAATTCGGTAAGATCTTTCCAACGAGATATTAAACGCTTTCAATGCAACAAAATAGAGCAAGATATGATCGTATGAAATTCTACACGAGTTCGGAGTGAAATCAGAAACATTTGTGAATTTATGGTTAATCTATAACTTTCAATTAATGCATTGTAAATGAAGTTGGAACAATAGCTTTAGAGATCCAAATTATCTTTCCAACGACATATAATACGCTCAAAAGGGAAGAACACACAGAAAGATATGAGTGTAACAAATACTTAGCCTTATCCCTATGATTTAGCGTTTTCAGCGTAAATAGAGCACATTTAGCGTAAATACAGTGTATTTTAGTAATCAGGCAATCATCCCTTGATATTTTGAAACGAGCGCCTGAAGACAAGTTTTAGATCTCGGTAAAATTTTACCAACGAGATATTAAACACTTTCAATGCAACAAAATAGAGCAAGATATGATCGCATCAAATTCTACATGAGTTCGGAGTGAAATCAGAAACATTTGTGAATTTATGGTTAATCTGTAACTTTTAATTAATGCATTGTAAATGAAGTTGGAACAATAGCTTTAGAGCTCCAAATTATCTTTCCAACGACATATAATACGCTCAAATCGGAAGAGCACTCAGCAAGATATGAGTGTCACAAATACTTAGCCTTATCTCTATGATTTAGCGTTTTCAGCGTAAATAGAGCACTTTTAGTGTAAATACAGTGTATTTTAGTAATTAGGCAATCATTCTTTGATATTTGGAAACCAGCGGCTGAAGACAAGTTTTAGAACTCGGTATGATCTTTCCAACGAGATATTAAACGTCTTCAATGCAACCAAATAGAGCAAGATATGATCGTATGAAATTCTACACGAGTTCGGAGTGAAATCAGAAACATTTGTGAATTTATGGTTAATCTTTAACTTTCAATTAATGCATTGTAAATGAAGTTGGAACAATAGCTTTAGAACTCCAAATTATCTTTCCAACGACATATAATACGATCAAAACGGAAGAACACACAACAAGATATTAGTGTCACAAATACTTAGCCTTATCTCTATGATTTAGCGTTTTCAGCGTAAATAGAGCACATTTAGCGTAAATACAGTGTATTTTAGTAATAAGGCAATCATCCATTGATATTTTGAAACCAGCGCCTGAATACATGTTTTTCATCTCGGTAAGATCTTACCAACGAGATATTAAACGCTTTCAATGCAACAAAATAGAGCAGGATATGATCGCATCAAATTCTAAACGAGATCGGAGTGAAATCATAAACATCTGTGAATTTATGGTTAATCTGTAACTTTTAATTAATGTATTGTAAATGAAGTTGGAACAATAGCTTTAGAGCTCCAAATTATCTTTCCAACGACGTATAATACGCTCAAATCGGAAGAACACTCAGCAAGATATGAGTGTCACAAATACTTAGCCTTATCTCTATGATTTAGCGTTTTCGGCGTAAATAGAGCACGTTTTGTGTAAATACAGTGTATTTTGGTAAGTAGGCAATCATCCTTTGATATTTTGAAACCAGCGGCTGAAGACAAGTTTTAGAACTCGGTAAGATCTTTACAACGAGATATTAAACGCTTTCAGTGCAACAAAATAGAGCAAGATATGATCGCATCAAATTCTACACGAGTTCGGAGTGAAATCAGAAACATTTGTGAATTTATGGTTAATCTGTAAATTTTAATTAATTCATTGTAAATGAAGTTGGAATAATAGCTTTAGAGCTCCAAATTATCTTTCCAACGACATATAATACGCTCAAAATGGAAGAACACACAGCAAGATATGAGTGTCACAAATACTTAGCCTTATCTCTATGATTTAGCTTTTTCAGCGCAAATAGAGCACTTTTAGCGTAAATACAGTGTATTTTAGTAATTAGGCAATCATGCCCTGATATTTCGAGACCAGCGCCTGAAGACAAGTTTTAGAACTCGGTAAGATCTTTCCAACGAGATATTAAACGCTTTCAATGCAACAAAACAGAGCAAGCTATGATCGCATCAAATTCTACACGAGATCGGAGTGAAATCATAAACATTTGTGAATTTATGGTTAATCTGTAACTTTCAATTAATGCATTGTAAATGAAGTTGGAACAATAGCTTTAGAGCTCCAAATTATATTTCCAACGACATATAATACGCTCAAAACGGAAGAACACACAGCAAGATATGAGTGTCACAAATACTTAGCCTTATCCCTATGATTTAGCGTTTTCAGCGTAAATAGAGCACATTTAGCGTAAATACAGTGTATTTTAGTAATCAGACAATCATCCCTTGATATTTTGAAACGAGCGCCTGAAGACAAGTTTTAGATCTCGGTAAAATCTTACCAACGAGATATTAAACGCTTTCAATGCAACAAAACAGAGCAAGCTATGATCGCATCAAATTTTACACGAGTTCGGAATGAAATCAGAAACATTTGTGAATTTATGGTTAATCTGTAACTTTTATTTAATAAATTGTAAATGAATTTGGAAAAATAGCTTTAAAGCTCCAAATTATCTTTCCAACGACATTTAATACGCTCAAAACGGAAGAACACAGCAAGATATGAGTGTCACAAATACCTAGCCTTACCTCTATGATTTAGCGTTTTCAGCGTAAATAGAGCACTTTTAGCGTATATACAGTATATTTTAGTAATTAGGCAATCATGCCTTGATATTTTGAAACCAGCGCCTGAAGACAACTTTTAGAACTCGGTAAGATCTTTACAACGAGATATTAAACGCTTTCAATGCAACCAAATGGAGCAAGATATGATCGCATCAAATTCTACACGAGTTCGGAGTGAAATCAGAAACGTTTGTGAATTTATGGTTAATCTGTAACTTTTAATTAATGCATTGAAAATGAAGTTGGAATACTAGCTTTAGATCTCCAAATTATCTTTCCAACGACATATATTACGCTCAAAACGGAAGAACACACAGCAAGATATGAGTGTCACAAATACTTAGCCTTATCTCTATGATTTAGCTTTTTCAGCGCAAATAGAGCACTTTCAGCGTAAATACAGTGTATTTTAGTAATTCGGCAATCATCTTTTGATATTTTGAAACCAGCGCCTGAAGACAAGTTTTAGAAATCGGTAAGATCTTTCTAACGAGATATTAAACGCTTTCAATGCAACAAAACAGAGCAAGCTATGATTGCATCAAATTCTACAGGAGTTCGGAGTGAAATCAGAAACATTTGTGAATTTATGGTTAATCTGTAACTTTTAATTAATGCATTGTAAATAAAGTTGGAACAATAGCTTTAGAACTCCAAAATTATCTTTCCAACGACATATAATACGCTCAAAACGAAAGAACACACAGCAAGATAAGAGTGTCACAAATACTTAGCCTTATATCTATGATTTAGCGTTTTCAGCGTAAATTGAGCACTTGTAGCGTAAATACAGTGTATTTTAGTAATTAGGCAATCATGCCTTGATATTTCGAAACCATCGCCTGAAGACAAGTTTTAGAACTCGGTAAAATCTTTCCAACGAGATATTAAACGCTTTCAACGCAACAAAATAGAGCAAGATATGATTGCATCAAATTCTACACGAGTTCGGAGTGAAATTAGAAGCATTTGTGAATTTATGGTTAATCTGTAACTTTTAATTAATGCATTGTAAATGAAGTAGGAAAAATATCTTTAGAGATCCAAATTATCTTTCCAACGACATATAATACGCTCAAAAACGGAAGAACACACAGCAAGATATGAGTGTCACAAATACTTAGCCTTATCTCTATGATTTAGCTTTTTCAGCGCAAATAGAGCACTTTCAGCGTAAATACAGTGTATTTTAGTAATTCGGCAATCATCTCTTGATATTTTGAAACCAGCGCCTGAAGACAAGTTTTAGAAATCGGTATGATCTTTCCAACGAGATATTAAACGTCTTCAATGCAACCAAATAGAGCAAGATATGATCGTATGAAATTCTACACGAGTTCGGAGTGAAATCAGAAACATTTGTGAATTTATGGTTAATCTTTAACTTTCAATTAATGCATTGTAAATGAAGTTGGAACAATAGCTTTAGAACTCCAAATTATCTTTCCAACGACATATAATACGATCAAAACGGAAGAACACACAACAAGATATTAGTGTCACAAATACTTAGCCTTATCTCTATGATTTAGCGTTTTCAGCGTAAATAGAGCACATTTAGCGTAAATACAGTGTATTTTAGTAATAAGGCAATCATCCATTGATATTTTGAAACCAGCGCCTGAATACATGTTTTTCATCTCGGTAAGATCTTACCAACGAGATATTAAACGCTTTCAATGCAACAAAATAGAGCAGGATATGATCGCATCAAATTCTAAACGAGATCGGAGTGAAATCATAAACATCTGTGAATTTATGGTTAATCTGTAACTTTTAATTAATGTATTGTAAATGAAGTTGGAACAATAGCTTTAGAGCTCCAAATTATCTTTCCAACGACGTATAATACGCTCAAATCGGAAGAACACTCAGCAAGATATGAGTGTCACAAATACTTAGCCTTATCTCTATGATTTAGCGTTTTCGGCGTAAATAGAGCACGTTTTGTGTAAATACAGTGTATTTTGGTAAGTAGGCAATCATCCTTTGATATTTTGAAACCAGCGGCTGAAGACAAGTTTTAGAACTCGGTAAGATCTTTACAACGAGATATTAAACGCTTTCAGTGCAACAAAATAGAGCAAGATATGATCGCATCAAATTCTACACGAGTTCGGAGTGAAATCAGAAACATTTGTGAATTTATGGTTAATCTGTAAATTTTAATTAATTCATTGTAAATGAAGTTGGAATAATAGCTTTAGAGCTCCAAATTATCTTTCCAACGACATATAATACGCTCAAAATGGAAGAACACACAGCAAGATATGAGTGTCACAAATACTTAGCCTTATCTCTATGATTTAGCTTTTTCAGCGCAAATAGAGCACTTTTAGCGTAAATACAGTGTATTTTAGTAATTAGGCAATCATGCCCTGATATTTCGAGACCAGCGCCTGAAGACAAGTTTTAGAACTCGGTAAGATCTTTCCAACGAGATATTAAACGCTTTCAATGCAACAAAACAGAGCAAGCTATGATCGCATCAAATTCTACACGAGATCGGAGTGAAATCATAAACATTTGTGAATTTATGGTTAATCTGTAACTTTCAATTAATGCATTGTAAATGAAGTTGGAACAATAGCTTTAGAGCTCCAAATTATATTTCCAACGACATATAATACGCTCAAAACGGAAGAACACACAGCAAGATATGAGTGTCACAAATACTTAGCCTTATCCCTATGATTTAGCGTTTTCAGCGTAAATAGAGCACATTTAGCGTAAATACAGTGTATTTTAGTAATCAGACAATCATCCCTTGATATTTTGAAACGAGCGCCTGAAGACAAGTTTTAGATCTCGGTAAAATCTTACCAACGAGATATTAAACGCTTTCAATGCAACAAAACAGAGCAAGCTATGATCGCATCAAATTTTACACGAGTTCGGAATGAAATCAGAAACATTTGTGAATTTATGGTTAATCTGTAACTTTTATTTAATAAATTGTAAATGAATTTGGAAAAATAGCTTTAAAGCTCCAAATTATCTTTCCAACGACATTTAATACGCTCAAAACGGAAGAACACAGCAAGATATGAGTGTCACAAATACCTAGCCTTACCTCTATGATTTAGCGTTTTCAGCGTAAATAGAGCACTTTTAGCGTATATACAGTATATTTTAGTAATTAGGCAATCATGCCTTGATATTTTGAAACCAGCGCCTGAAGACAACTTTTAGAACTCGGTAAGATCTTTACAACGAGATATTAAACGCTTTCAATGCAACCAAATGGAGCAAGATATGATCGCATCAAATTCTACACGAGTTCGGAGTGAAATCAGAAACGTTTGTGAATTTATGGTTAATCTGTAACTTTTAATTAATGCATTGAAAATGAAGTTGGAATACTAGCTTTAGATCTCCAAATTATCTTTCCAACGACATATATTACGCTCAAAACGGAAGAACACACAGCAAGATATGAGTGTCACAAATACTTAGCCTTATCTCTATGATTTAGCTTTTTCAGCGCAAATAGAGCACTTTCAGCGTAAATACAGTGTATTTTAGTAATTCGGCAATCATCTTTTGATATTTTGAAACCAGCGCCTGAAGACAAGTTTTAGAAATCGGTAAGATCTTTCTAACGAGATATTAAACGCTTTCAATGCAACAAAACAGAGCAAGCTATGATTGCATCAAATTCTACAGGAGTTCGGAGTGAAATCAGAAACATTTGTGAATTTATGGTTAATCTGTAACTTTTAATTAATGCATTGTAAATAAAGTTGGAACAATAGCTTTAGAACTCCAAAATTATCTTTCCAACGACATATAATACGCTCAAAACGAAAGAACACACAGCAAGATAAGAGTGTCACAAATACTTAGCCTTATATCTATGATTTAGCGTTTTCAGCGTAAATTGAGCACTTGTAGCGTAAATACAGTGTATTTTAGTAATTAGGCAATCATGCCTTGATATTTCGAAACCATCGCCTGAAGACAAGTTTTAGAACTCGGTAAAATCTTTCCAACGAGATATTAAACGCTTTCAACGCAACAAAATAGAGCAAGATATGATTGCATCAAATTCTACACGAGTTCGGAGTGAAATTAGAAGCATTTGTGAATTTATGGTTAATCTGTAACTTTTAATTAATGCATTGTAAATGAAGTAGGAAAAATATCTTTAGAGATCCAAATTATCTTTCCAACGACATATAATACGCTCAAAAACGGAAGAACACACAGCAAGATATGAGTGTCACAAATACTTAGCCTTATCTCTATGATTTAGCTTTTTCAGCGCAAATAGAGCACTTTCAGCGTAAATACAGTGTATTTTAGTAATTCGGCAATCATCTCTTGATATTTTGAAACCAGCGCCTGAAGACAAGTTTTAGAAATCGGTAAGATCTTTCCAACGAGATATTAAACGCTTTCAATGCAACAAAACAGAGCAAGCTATGATTGCATCAAATTCTACAGGAGTTCGGAGTGAAATCAGAAACATTTGTGAATTTATGGTTAATCTGTAACTTTTAATTAATGCATTGTAAATAAAGTTGGAACAATAGCTTTAGAACTCCAAAATTATCTTTCCAACGACATATAATACGCTCAAAACGAAAGAACACACAGCAAGATAAGAGTGTCACAAATACTTAGCCTTATCTCTATGATTTAGCGTTTTCAGCGTAAATAGAGCACTTGTAGCGTAAATACAGTGTATTTTAGTAATTAGGCAATCATGCCTTGATATTTCGAAACCATCGCCTGAAGACAAGTTTTAGAACTCGGTAAAAGCTTTCCAATGAGATATTAAACGCTTTCAACGCAACAAAATAGAGCAAGATATGATTGCATCAAATTCTACACGAGTTCGGAGTGAAATTAGAAGCATTTGTGAATTTATGGTTAATCTGTAACTTTTAATTAATGCATTGTAAATGAAGCAGGAAAAATATCTTTAGAGATCCAAATTATCTTTCCAACGACATATAATACGCTCAAAAACGGAAGAACACACAGCAAGATATGAGTGTCACAAATACTTAGCCTTATCTCTATGATTTAGCGTTTTCAGCGTAAATAGAGCAGATTTAGCGTAAATACAGTGTATTTTAGTAATTAGGCAATCATCCCTTGATATTTTAAAACCAGCGCCTGAAGACAAGTTTTAGAACTCGGTACGATCTTTCCAACGAGATATTAAACGCTTTCAAAGCAACAAAATAGAGCAAGATATGATCGCATCAAATTCTACACGAGTTCGGAGTAAAATCAGAAACATTTGTGAATTTATGGTTAATCTGTAACTTTTAATTAATGCATTATAAATGAAGTTGGAACAATAGCTTTAGAGCTCCAAATTATCTTTCCAACGACATATAATACGCTCAAAACGGAAGAACACACAGCAAGATATGAGTGTCACAAATACTTAGTCTTATCTCTATGATTTAGCGTTTTCAGCGTAAATAGAGCACTTTTAGCGTAAATACAGTGTATTTTAGTAATTAGGCAATCATCCCTTGATATTTTGAAACCAGCGCCTGAAGACATGTTTTAGATCTCGGTACGATCTTACCAACGAGATATTAAACGCTTTCAATGCAACAAAATAGAGCAAGATATGATCGTATCAAATTCTACATGAGATCGGAGTGAAATCATAAACATTTGTGAATTTATGGTTAATCTGTAACTTTTAATTAATGAATTGTAAATTAAGTTGAAACAATAGCTTTAGAGCTCCAAATTATCTTTCCAACGACATATAATACGCTCAAATCGGAAGAACACTCAGCAAGATATGAGTGTCACAAATACTTAGCCTTATCTCTATGATTTAGCGTTTTCAGCGTAAATAGAGCACTTTTAGCGTAAATACAGTGTATTTTAGTCATTAGGCAATCATCCCTTGATATTTTGAAATCAGTGTGTATTACTGATCAAAAAGATTGCTTTGATTAGGGATCAGATCTTATCCCATTTTCACAGTACTAATGATGCCATTGACTTTCTTAATGATTGTCAAAATAATGGGAAGCTTTCCTCGGCCAAGGTGTATAATCTCCTTAGAATTAAGGGGGACTCTCACATGTGGATGTCTTTCATTTGGAAGAACTACATCCCCCCGAAATTCTCCTTCACGGTGTGGCCAGCTTGCCGTAATAGGCTTGCTACCTTTGATAACTTACATAGGCTTGATGTGGTTAATGTTTGCCCGTTGTGTAAGGGTGGTCCGGAAACGGTACCACACCTATTTTTTGCTTGTTCTTTTGCAGGTACAGTGTGGCACAAGGTCAAAAAGTGGCTGGATATTCCGAGGGAGATGGGGACCTTGCTTAGCTCGATGAAATGGATCAAGAGGAAGAGGCAAGGCTCCGGGATCAGAGCTAAAGCTGCTAGGATTGCCTTTTGCTACTCCATCTACTGGATTTGGAGGACTCGGAATGCTACCTGTTTTGATGGCCTCATACCCAAGGAGGATGATGTGTTTGCTAGAATTCAGTTCATTGTGTATAAAATCTTGTATAGCATTTACCCTTGTGAGCTTGTCAACTTTTAGCCCTCTTGTTTTGGCCCTTCACCTTGATGTTTGGTGTTTGGGTGTGCGGGTTCGTGTTTTGGCAGGTTGTTTGTTTCAGCTTTGTGCTTCACCTTCACCTCTTTTAGGGTGTTGAGTGTTGCGGCTGCTTAGTTTTGTGCTGCCGGCTGGCTTTTGGCTATCCTCTTTGGATAACCATCATTTTTGTTTCCTTTCCTGTTTGTACATTCTTCACCCCCCCTCTTCTCTTGGGTGTTTACTTTAATATACTTACTGTTCACCCAAAAAATTGAAACCAGCGCCTGAAGACAAGTTTTAGAACTCGGTAACATCTTTCCAACGAGATATTAAACGCTTTCAATGCAACAAAATAGAGCAAGATATGATCGCATAATATTCTACACGAGTTCGGAGTGAAATCAGAAAGATTTGTGAATTTATGGTTAATCTGTAACTTTTAATTAATGCATTGTAAATGAAGTTGGAACAATAGCTTTAGAGCTCCAAATTATCTTTCCAACGACATTTAATACGCTCAAAAACCGAAGAACCCACAGCAAGATATGAGTGTCACAAATACTTAGCCTTACCTCTATGATTTAGCGTTTTCAGCGTAAATAGAGCACTTTTAGCGTAAATACAGTGTGTTTTAGTAATTAGGCAATCATGCCTTGATATTTTAAAACCAGCACCTGAAGACTAGTTTTAGAACTCCGTAAGAGCTTTCTAACGAGATATTAAACGCTTTCAATGCAACAAAATCAAGCAAGATATGATCGCATCAAATTCTACACGAGTTCGGAGTGAAATCAGAAACATTTGTGAATTTATGGTTAATCTGTAACATTCAATTAATGCATTGTAAATGAAGTTGGAACAATAGCTTTAGAGCTCCAAATTATCTTTCCAACGACATATAATACGCTCAAATCGGAAGAACACTCAGCAAGATATGAGTGTCAAATATACTTAGCCTTATCTCTATGATTTAGCGTTTTCAGCGTAAATAGAACACTTTTAGCGTAAATACATTTTATTTTAGTAATTAGGCAATCATCCCTTGATAGTTTGAAACCAGCGCCTGAAGACAAGTTTTAAAACTCGGTAACATCTTTCCAACGAAATATTAAACGCTTGCAATGCAACAAAATAGAGCAAGATATGATCGCATCAACTTCTACACGAGTTCGGAGTGAAATCAGAAACATTTGTGAATTTATGGTTAATCTGTAAATTTTAATTAATGCATTGTAAATGAAGTTGGAACAATAGCTTTAGAGTTCCAAATTATCTTTCCAACGACATATAATACGCTCAAAACAGAAGAACACCCAGCAAGATATGAGTGTCACAAATACTTAGCCTTATCTCTATGATTTAGCTTTTTCAGCGTAAATAGAGCACTTTTAGCGTAAATACAGTGTATTTTAGTAATTAGGCAATCATCCCTTGATATTTTGAAACCAGCGCCTGAAGACAAGTTTTAGAACTCGGTAACATCTTTCCAACGAGATATTAAACGCTTTCAATGCAACAAAATAGAGCAAGATATGATCGCATCAAATTCTACACGAGTTCGGAGTGAAATCAGAAAGATTTGTGAATTTATGGTTAATCTGTAACTTTTAATTAATGAATTGTTAATCAAGTTGGAACAATAGCTTTAGAGATCCAAATTATCTTTCCAACGACATATAATACGCTCAAAACGAAAGAACACACAGCAAGATATGAGTGTCACAAATACTTAGCCTTACCTCTATGATTTAGCGTTTTCAGCGTAAATAGAGCACTTTTAGCGTAAATACAGTGTATTTTAGTAATTATGCAATCATGCCTTGATATTTTAAAACCAGATCCTGAAGAAAACTTTTAGAACTCGGTAAGATCTTTACAACACGATATTAAACGCTTTCAATGCAACAAAATCGAGCAAGATATGATCGCATCAAATTCTACACGAGTTCGGAGTGAAATCAGAAACATTTGTGAATTTATGGTTAATCTGTAACTTTTAATTAATGCATTGTAAATGAAGTTGGAACAATAGCTTTAGAGCTCCAAATTATCTTTCCAACGACATTTAATACGCTCAAAAACCGAGGAACACACAGCAAGATATGAGTGTCACAAATACTTAGCCTTACCTCTATGATTTAGCGTTTTCAGCGTAAATAGAGCACTTTTAGCGTAAATACAGTGTGTTTTAGTAATTAGGCAATCATGCCTTGATATTTTAAAACCAGCACCTGAAGACTAGTTTTAGAACTCGGTAAGAGCTTTCTAACGAGATATTAAACGCTTTCAATGCAACAAAATCAAGCAAGATATGATCGCATCAAATTCTACACGAGTTCGGAGTGAAATCAGAAAGATTTGTGAATTTATGGTTAATCTGTAACTTTTAATTAATGCATTGTAAATGAAGTTGGAACAATAGATTTAGAGCTCCAAATTATCTTTCCAACGACATTTAATACGCTCAAAAACCGAAGAACACACAGCAAGATATGAGTGTCACAAATACTTAGCCTTACCTCTATGATTTAGCGTTTTCAGCGTAAATAGAGCACTTTTAGCGTAAATACAGTGTGTTTTAGTAATTAGGCAATCATGCCTTGATATTTTAAAACCAGCACCTGCGCCTGAAAAGTGAAAGTTGAGAGCTACTCTCTCTAGGATTTCCGTCTCCAACGGTCATCCTATTCTTTCACGCAAAACTTGCGCAAACCACCGTACTCCGCCACCCTCCACCGCCGTTCACAACCATCAGGAGCTAAGATATCTTCCATATTACCTCTACTACCTCTGGGTTGGGTAATATTTGGGATATCCTTGCTCCAACACTTCTCCCGCAGCTGGATTGGTTCGCACTTCACTATTCACGAATTAAGGTCAACGCCTATATCTCCAAATCTACTCGATCAAATCTTGTTTTGAGCATGGATTGAGGGTCGTCTTGGTCAGGGGATTAACTTTTTCAACTTTGTTTCACGATCAAGAACGTCCGTACAAGTAAGTACTATTCACAATCTCCGCCATTAGTACGGATTTTGAGCTCAAAAAGCTTGAAACGCTTAAAGAGCTCCAATGTTTGGAGGTCACCTCTCTTAGGTGAACCTCTAGACACTTTCTACTTGCATCCGAGGCTAGGTGCTCCAACAGCCTTCTATTCATTATCCTCATCAAATGGGGAAAGTGAATAACCGGAGTTCGAAGCTTAAGGGTACACCACCGGAGAAGAAATCATCCATACGACTCCAAACTTTGAAAGCTAAGGGAGTAGATGGGGGTAAATCAGTTCTTGCTCCTTCTAAGGAGGTTCTAACCGTTGAAGAGGAGGATGTATCATCTGGAATTCATAAGGGGAAGGGGGATGCCGCGGCATTACACCCTACTACTCCGGAGGTGGTGTATGCCGCGGCATCACAGTCTACTTCTACACCAAAGGTGGCCAACAATGTGGAGGGAAATAAGGGGGCTTCTACTCCTTTTTCTCCTAAATCCGGGACTAGTAAAGAAGCAAATGGTGTGGTGGATACTCTAATAAATGATCCTATTGTGAGGGAAGTTATCCCTCAAATTGACAACAATCCACAAGACAATACCGAGGAAGACATTGAGGTAAATCAGCCTACTTTACCTCTAGATGAAAATATTGTTGATAAGGGTGGGGATGTGTCCATCACTCCTAGTATTGCTACAGAACCAGGTGCTACTAAACTCCCTATTGAAGTTGGGGAATCATCTCATGATGGGGGTGTGTCCAAGACAAATGTTTGGAAGTCCCCATGGACATCTCTTTTCAAAGACAACCGTGAACCTATCAAAGGTATGAAGCTCAAGTTTGTGGAACCCGTGGGTGATTTTGTGGACTTATCTAATAGGAAACTTCCCTCGGTGATTGACATATGGGGTTTTTGCTTGGTGGGCTATTTTGCGGGCACATTTCCCGGACTCAAAGCTATACACCAACTTGTAGCAAAATGGAGTGTCCAATGCAATGTGAGACAACATGACCGAGGGTGGGTTCTATTCAAATTCAAAAGTGAGGAGGATAGGGCAAGGGTGCTTATGGAGGGACCTTACTCGCTATTTGGGAAATCTCTATACTTGAAGACATTGTCCGAAGACTTCTCATTCAATAGTGAGGAATTTCTAAAGGTGCCTATATGGGTTAAATTCCCATACTTACCTATGCAACTTTGGAACGAGGAGGTGATTAGTGAGATAGCATCAAGGGTGGGCACCCCCTTGACAACGGACAGAATTACCCAAGAAAAAGCAAGGTCCAACTTTGTTAGGGTCCTCATTGAAGTAGATGCATCCAAAGCCCCTCCACTCAAAATAAAAGTGAAGATGCTGAGCCAAAAAAATCATAACCAAAAGGTCATTTATGAGACATTTCCAAACTTTTGCTTCCATTGCAAATGTTATGGACACCATGCCTTCACTTGCAAGGTGTTGGCTGACTTAGAAGAGAAAGAAAGACAAAGAAAGAAGAAGGAACTAGAGGAGGGGCAACAACAGCCGGTTTTGGAAGAGAATGGACCTAATGCGAAAGAGAACAATACAAAGGTGGATAATGTGATGCCTTCTAAACCCGAGACACATGTGAGGAAAGATCATCCTTTCCAAAGGATAGTGAGGCTCAACAAGAAGAGAAAACAAATGAAGAAACAACAACAAAAAGAGACACTCTCATCCGGGTACCAAACCGAAGAAGAGGAAGAAGAAGAGGAACCGAGGAACATCAAGGCTTTTAAAGAAGTTTTCAACAATGAAGTGATAGTAGAAATGGAGGCGGATGAAGCAAGATTGCCTATTATTCAAGTCAAGCTTTTTGATGATGTCAATGAACCAACAATAAGGCTAAACCACCTTCTCAAAATGGTAAAACCAAGTGAACCCGGAATATGGTTTACTAGGAAATGTTTAGAAGGGCTGCCCGGGGTTAAACCAACTAGAAGGTTCTACTTGTTCACGGCTGAGTTCATGAGTTGTGTTTATAGACACTTTCTTGATAGATACTTCGAAGATGGTCACCCTATGGGCAAAGGAAGCAAAGTTATGCACCCAAAGCTCATAGAAAAGAGGGAAATCCGAGTGGTTGATGACATGAGGGAAGGTTACCTTGATGATGTGGTAACAAAGGTGGATTTTGAGAAGGATGGAGGGTATAAGCTACATCTACAACATCTGGGCCATGCACAAGAAAGCATTACGAGGCTTGACAACTACCTCAACATTGATGGTCACGGAACAAGAGATGGGATAAACTTTACTACCACATGCTTGGAGTCACTTCCCGGGGTTATACGCACGGATGAAGGGTATGATTTCTCCTACTTTTTTATGCTTAAAGTTTATCCTCTAT
Organism: Cuscuta europaea; assembly: GCA_945859875.1. Classification (NCBI taxonomy): domain Eukaryota; kingdom Viridiplantae; phylum Streptophyta; class Magnoliopsida; order Solanales; family Convolvulaceae; genus Cuscuta; species Cuscuta europaea. The sequence continues at coordinate 7,496,176 of CAMAPE010000052.1, forward strand.
TTCTTGATAGGTACAAAGGGTGTGATAGCTACCGTGAATGGAAACAACAAGAAGCCGAGAGAGACAAGCTCTCTAGAAGGAACGGGGGGAAGGCAAAAGTTGTTTAATGATTATTGCCTCTTGGAATGTTAGGGGGCTTAATAAAGCCTCAAAACAAAATGTAATCCTTAATTTTATAAGGATGAATAAGGTACGTATTTGTTGCTTATTAGAAACCAAAATGTCTACCACATCTTTTAATAATTTCATGCATTTTAAGCTTCCAAATTGGGATTCATGTACGAATTTTGATCATATTGAAGGGGGTAGAATAGCTATTACTTGGGACCCTGCATATGTGAATTGTGTTGTCATTGAGGTTGGAAAACAACACATACATGCTCGGTTTACATGTAGGATAACCCAATTTAGCTTTTATGCCTCTTTCGTATATGCATTGTACACGGTTGTAGAAAGAAGGGAACTTTGGCAGCATGTTAATGGACTAGGCAGAAATATTCTTGCTCCATGGACTGTTTTGGGAGATTTTAACTGTGTTTGTGAACCGGGTGAGAGGAAGGGGTATGCCCCCCCTTCGGGTTACCTTACCCAAGATCTCAAAGAATTGAAAATCCAAGCAAACCTTAATGATGCCCCTTCCACTGGTGAATTTTTCACTTGGTATAGAGGTGCCATTTGGGCTAAGCTAGATAGAGTTTTAATCAATTCATTTTGGAGTGTTCAAAATGTGGCTTGCAAAACTCATTTCCTTGAAATGGAACCTGAATTTGATCATGTGGCATATTTGACAACAATTGGACCAAACAGGAATGATGGATCCAAACCTTTTAAGTTTTTCAATATGTGGATGAAACATGATAAATTTAAAGGGATTTTGGAACAATTGTGGCTTAGGAATGTTGTTGGAACTGCTCAATTTAGGCTTGTCCGTAAATTGAAGTTGTTAAAACAACCTCTTAAGCAACTCAATAAAGATGAATTTAGTTGTATTACTGCTAGAGCAAAGGAGTCTAAAAAGGAGTTTAAAAGGATTTATCAACTATCCCTTTCTTCCCCTTTAGATTATGCACTAAAACAGGAACTTCTTGTGGCTAGAAAGAGATCTCTTTTCCTTAAAGAAGCCGAGGAGGCCTATCTCAAGCAAAAGGCTAAGGCTGTCCATTTGATAAAATCTGACAGGTGCACTAGATATTTTCATTCAATTGTTAAGAAAAAGAATGCCCAAAATTCAATAACATCTCTTAGGTTGGATGATGGATCCCTCACTCAATCCTTGGACCATGTTACTAATGAATTTGTGAGTTTCTTTAAAAGTCGTTTTGGTACCCAAACACAATCTAATGGCTACAGCCCTGAAATTATTGCTTCGGGTCCTACCATTAGTCATGAGCATGTTGATAGTCTTGTTTCACAAGTTACTGATCTTGAAATTAAACAGGCTCTTTTTGACATTGGAAATGAAAAAGCCCCGGGGCCGGATGAGTTTTCATCAGCTTTCTTCAAATCCAATTGGAGCTTGGTTGGTGAAGATTTTTGTGAAGCAGTTAGGGAGTTCTTTGTTTCTGGAACATTGCTCAAACAAGTCAACCATACGGTTGTGGCATTGATTCCAAAGACAAACCACTCTCCTACTGTGTCGGACTTTAGGCCTATATCATGCACCAATGTGACTTACAAGGTCATCACTAAAATTTTAGCATCTAGACTGGGACCTCTCTTACCTAGTATCATCCATCCCTCACAGGGAGCTTTTGTGGATGGTAGATTGATGGTTGATAATATTTTTCTTGCACAAGAGTTAGTGAAGGGATATACTAGGAAGAGGGTCACACCTAGGTGTATGATTAAAGTTGACCTTAGGAAGGCTTATGATACTATTTCATGGGAATTCCTTGGAAATGTCTTAAGAGATATTGGACTTCCTAATCTTTTTATCAATTGGATTATGGAATGTGTTACTACCTCATCATTTTCAATTTCCATTAATGGTACTCTCCAAGGATGGTTTGAAGGGAAGCGTGGGCTTAGACAAGGAGTCCCAATGTCTCCCTTACTTTTTGTATTATGTTTGGAGTATTTCTCCCGGATGATGGATCTTAGGACATTGGATCCCAATTTTAAACATCATCCTTTATGCTCTCAACTAAAGATATCACATCTAGCATATGCGGATGATTTGGTGCTTTTTTCAAAAGGGGATTGTAAATCCATAAAAATTTTGGCAGAAACTTTGAAGGATTTTGGTATGGTATCCGGACTTATGGTAAATCATGATAAATCTAATATTTTCTTGGGGGGTAATGTTCCAAACGCATTACCCCAAATACTAGAATTGGTGGATTTTCAACAAGGCTCTTTCCCGGTTAGATATTTAGGCATTCCGTTGGCACCTCTTAAGATCTCCGTGGCTCAATTTTCTCCATTAATTGACACGGTAACAGATTATATTAATGCTTGGAATACTAAATCTCTTTCTTATGCAGGAAAACTTGAGTTGATAAAGTCAGTTATGCAGGGTGTTCAATCGTTTTGGCTTGGTATCTTTCCGGTACCAAAAACAATTCTTGATAGGATTTTGGGATTATGCCGTGTCTTTCTTTGGGGGGGAAAATACTCTAAGGTTGCTTGGGATGATGTATGTCTCCCAAAGGAAGAGGGAGGACTTGGCATTAGAGATGCTAAGACTTGGAATCATGCTCTCCTCTCTCGGATTTTGTGGAATATACATTGTAAACAAGATACCCTTTGGGTTAGGTGGGTTCATGGTGTATATCTTCATGGAAGAGATGTGTGGACGTTTGTGCCACACAATAGGGACTCCCAATTGATGAAAAGGCTAGCCTTGATCCGAGACTCCATTGTCTCAAAATTTCAAACAATTGATATGGCGTTAGCTTTTCTCAATAAGAGCTCCCAAAATGGAAAATTAGACACGAGTAAGGTGTATGACCTCCTAAGAACTAAAGCCGCACCTAGGGCTTGGATGTCATTCATATGGAAGCCGTATATACCACCAAAGTTCTCTTTCATAATGTGGCTTGCCTTAAGGAATAGGCTTCCCACTTATGATAATTTAAGATTCCTTGATGTGATTAACGAATGCCCCTTTTGTAAGGGTGAACCGGAGACGGTGTCACACCTATTTTTTGATTGTAAGTTTGTAGGGCAGGTTTGGAGAAGGATAAAGCATTGGATTGGAATTACAAGGGAGATGTCCACCTTAAGGAGTGCTGTGAAGTGGATCAAAGAGGAACACAATGGAGCAAACATTAAGGCAAAAGCAATACGAATAGCACTATGCTACATGGTCTACTGGACTTGGAGGATAAGAAATGCAATTAGGTTCGAGGATGCAACTGCTAGGGTGGAAGACATGGTCTCGCAGATCATGTATATGGTGTACAAAGTTTTATATCTCTTATACCCGGTCCATATGATTACTTTTTGAAACTTTGGGCTGTTTAACACCCATTTTTTGTCATAGCTAATGGCGGTTTTTGGGGTGGTTAGCTAGTCCTCATGGCTAGCTACCAATGATTGTATTTTTGGGGGATAGATAGCATCTTTAGCTATCTATCTTAAACTGTGATTTTTGTGTGGGCAGCCTATATGTTGGACTGCCGTAGGGTTTTTTGTAATCTGTACAGTATGTACATAAACTTTCTTGGATATATATATTTACATTTTATCCAAAAAAAATTAAAACCAGCACCTGAAGACTAGTTTTAGAACTCGGTAAGAGCTTTCTAACGAGATATTAAACGCTTTCAATGCAACAAAATCAAGCAAGATATGATCGCATCAAATTCTACACGAGTTCGGAGT